>OU612044.1:159683365-161106374 GCA_914767935.1 Coremacera marginata
TATATTGGGAATTAAGAAACAGATTTAATATGTTGTTCTTTCCTTGCCTCAAACGTTTCATTATTATCTTTAGCCAATACCTTCCATTTTTGATAAAACAAAAACATTTATGAAACACTTACTAAACATTTATTAAAAAGTTAAACTACATTTATTTTTCGCCGGTGGTTGACTATTTTTGAGATTTGCCCATATAGGTGGGTAGGGTATGTTTCAAGCAACATTCAAAAAGTGGGCGGGAATAGATAAGAGGCGTAGATATTTTTTTGGAAAACTATACATGATTTAAAATGCATATTTAATGATAGTCCTTAAAAATAGCATGCACAAATTTAAAAGAACCATGTTTTTTCCATTGCTTGTTCAAGAGTGCGTAGGTAACCCACTGTGAATCTTTAGTTTTAAAATTGAAAGCAGGGGGTTTTATATTTACATTATATGGTATACTGGGGTGGGTCGATTTAATAAAGGCCATGCTTATGTCTACTGAGTTTTCTGTTAAGAAATTTTTGTTTAAGAAATTCATAACATTAAAAAAATATCGAGTCTTAAGTAAGCCAGAATTAGAAGAACAAAAAATAAGCTATTTTTTACAAAAATCTCAGTATTGGTATATAAGAGTTTATTATCTGTAATATCTGCATCAGCCTACGAACGAAACGAAACAAAAATGGCCATCTCAGCCCTTGAAAGGACTTTGACCGAGCTTCTAATGATCAATTGTGTTGTGTGTGATGTGAAATGTTTGCACACATATGATCGAGAACTGGACCTACATGTTCTACGCCGACTCCGAACGGCTTATGTTCTCAAGAAGCTTTTCATGGCAGGTTTTACTCTCTGAGGTTTGCCATTGTCTGCAGAGAGGTGACGGCCGAACAGAAAAATTAATTCAATTGAAAAAATTTTCAGTGTCAGATGGGGGATTCGAACCTGGGTTCTCTGGCGTAAGAGTCACACATTCTACCCACTACGCCACGACAGCCACATCAGCCTACGGGTAGTTGAATAAGAATAATGTTCAACTATTTTGTACAGGGTGTCCCGCAATTGAGTGCAACTATTTACGGAGCTGAAAGGTTATGTCGAGCTGAGCAAAAACTCGTATGGGAAGGGGTCTATTTTCACATTCTTAGGAGCTACAGGGTTAATAAATATTTCACGACTTTGGTTTACGTTATTGTTTCTAGCAGAAAAACTAACTTACATAAAACCGTTACCGAGTTGTGTTCGTGTGAAGATGAAATCAATCGATTGATACTACCAAATTTCAGTTTTAAGTGCAAATTTCACAGAATTTCGCGTAATAAATGAATTTTTTTTTTAGGGTAAATTTTGTAATTTATTCAATTTTCTTTTCAATCACACAAAAAACATAAACATATCTTAAAAAAATAAAAAAGTTGGCTGTACTAAAAAAATTTTACTTATTAGAAAACAATGATATTATCTACTGCATAACTAATTGTAATGTCATTATTTATCATATTTTCTAATAAGTATAATTTTTCAGTACAGCCAACTTTTTTATTTTTAAAGATATGTTTATGTTTTTGATGTCATTGAAAAGAAAATTGAATAAATTACAAAATTGATCTGAAAAAATTTCATTTATTACGCAAGGTTCTGAGAAATTTGTACTCAAAGTTGAAATTTGGTAATTTCAACCGATTGATTTCATCTTCACGCGATCACAGCTCGGTAACGGTTAAGTTGGTGGGGTTTGTTGGTATACCGTTGGAAAGGTGATTTCATTGCCCTCAAAATGAGCTATTATGCAAGTTAGTTTTTCTGCTAGAAACAATAACGTGAACCAAAGTCGTGAAATATTAATTAACCCTGTAGCTCCCAATAATGTGAAAATAGACCCCTCCTTACTATTTTTGCTCGGCTCGACATAACCTTTCAGCTCCGTAAATAGTTGCACTCAATTGCGGGACACTCTGTATATCCTGATTTATAAAAAAATGTTTATTGATGCAAAGATTATTTTAATATACATTGAATTTACTTTTATGTCATTGTATTAAAAAAATTAACCATCGAAAAACGTGTTCAGCCCTTATTACTTTGGTGCCCTTTTCCTCAAATCCCCGGTAGGCGCTTTGGTGCCCATTTCGCCCCAGTGTTTAATAATTTTAATAAAAGTTAGTTGTGGGTATTGTAGACCTTTGGGTGCAAAATGGACAATTGATGACTGTAGCCATTTGGGAAGAATGGAAATTAACTCAAAAAATGTTTGTGGCAAAATGGTCTATTTAAGTATGATGACAAAAAAAGTTGTTTGTTGCATAGGTATTAAATTCAATTAAACGTCCTTAATTATGGAGTCATTGCAATGCTTATCTCAGTTCAACTGAACAATTAATTCAATAGAAGTTTATTCCAGATCTTGTAAATCTACTGGGGCAAAATGATCTTCTTAATTTGATACTAAAAACGGTATTTTGCATGCAACGTCTTTAATTATGGCGTCATAGAAAAGTCATAAGTGGATCTAAGTGCTTTTATCAATTCAATTGCATAATATTTTCAATAAAAACTGATTATTTAATTGATGTCAACTTCAAGCTGGCAACTTCTATGACTTACGCCCGAGCTGCTGATAGCAACAATCATTGGCAGCCGTCATTGTAGCTGCCTATCATTTGTTCGGTGTCTACTCCAAACCATCATGCCGCCGCTGACACTTTCTCCATCAGCTATGACACTATGCTCTAGAAAGTTGTCGTTGTGCTTGTTGTTGGGATTTGTAATGTTTATTTATGTAAATAGTTTTGGGTGTGGTTAAGCAGCAGCGTGTTTAAACAGTATTGAGGAAGTAAAAAAAAAAAATACGTACTGTTGTTGCATTAAATACTGAACAATGCAAAAATTTGTGCAAAAACAATGCAATATATAAAAAAAAATACCTACTATTAGGGTTAATGTGCGCTGAGGGAATTCTAGGAATTAGTAACGATTATAAAGATAAGAAGTCCTTAATTAATTATCCTTTCAAAACTGCTGACATCAGCATCCTCAAAAGAATATTTTACTAATTAACAACATTTTTAACAAGTCAGTCGAAATGAGTTCTGAAGTTGTGAACTCGTTGACGTCATTGAACGCTATAGCATCATTTGTGGAATTGTAATACAGAAAACAATAAAAAATAAAAAAAAAAAGAATATCCACTACAGCATTACAGCACCGCATTTTGTGTTGACCTAGTTGTATTTAGCTTGCTCGAAACTGGGCCACAATTCATTTGGCTACAGATACTTGCCTGATGCTGATGTTGTTGTGTGTATCTTACAATTCGTCAGGATAACAACAAAAAAAGCACAAGAGAAAAAATCCATACTTCTAATTTTTCTCTCTATAACATCTTTCAAATTATTTGTATCTGTTTTAGTTTCGAGAACGAAACGAGCTATCTATTGGACCAAATATCTAATTTTTGTGTATCTGCAACATGCATTCATGCTATACACACATTCCAAACTAGTTCAAAATAATTTTTACTACCCATTGTGGAATAAAAGTAAGTGTTTTTATACACTGATGCAGCAGTGTAAAATTTTACTGCACTCAAGCTTTTATCCATAAATAATTACAATGCGGTTACTGCAAAAGGTAGCAGATTCTAGGGATTGGATAAATTTGGATCACAGATAGAACGATAATTTGTGTAGACAAATTTAATAACACCCATAACCAAAGAACAAATATAAAGGCTAACGTAGCGTATATTAAAGAAATGTAGCGTAGATTTGAGAGAAGAGTACATTAACAATATGTATATCGTAGATGAATTTTACTCATTATTCTGAAACATTAAAGTTTGTGTTCTCGAACGTTGTGTTCTTTGTACTGTTACTAAGTGAAGCTTTATCTGATGTACTGAAACTTTATGAATTTAGGCATAAACATGTAGTTGGAATCGTTCATTCACGCGACATAAGTTGGTTTTTAAGAACTCGCTTCGATTTTCAGAGTTTTGAAAATAATCATTTTTTCATTTAAAATTCAACATTTTTAATTGAAAGAAGACAATAATTTATACATAAAAATTTTAACTATTTTATATAATATGTGATGGTTGAAAAAAAAAATTGATTCTGTTGACTATTCCAAATGTCCAAATCTGTTTTTAACTTCGCTCTCGTATAAATACGTAGTTTTAAAAAAAAATTATGTTTTTCAAAAGCATTTAACAATTGATACGAATATAATAATCAGTAATGTTAACCCATATTGAGCCCTACCACAAAACTTTTTTGCATTGACACTCTTCACATTGAAGATGTGTATTTTTCGATATTTCGATATTTCGATATTACTTTAATTAGTTTTGATGAATCATTCGCAATCAATTAAGAAGCTAAGAAGTCTCAAAAGTGAAATCGTATTTCGTATGAGACAGCACAAATGAGTGGAAATACTTTAATGACACCTTGATTGACTTTGACCATGTTCGACCAGACGACGAGTCTGGCATAAATAAGTAGTTTATTACTTTGAAAAAAAGTACAATAAATTCATAGAAATACTTAAAAGAGTAAAGGTAAATACTTAACCTAGGTGTTCAAATATTTGTTTTATAAACCATTTTTAAGTATATTGCATATACTTCTGTTCCGTGACAAAAACAATTAATTGCTCAAAGCAATTTTTAAAGCATATAATTGAGATTTTTTTCCCCCATTTAAAAATATTTATGGTGTTAAACAAACAGCAAAGGAAATTTACATGCAACAATTGTTTTTAAATACAACATTGAGTTTTTTAAATCTATTTAAAAAAAAAAAACAAAAACGGTCATTAAAGTTTGAGGGCGGGCGGGCATACATAAATCGATAGAATCAAGGTAAAACTTTAAAGTGCTAACTAACAAATTAAAGTAAAATTATATTTAGGTAGATAGATAGAAATACTGCAACCTATAATGAGTTGTGAAATCACGTTATACACAATAAAGCAAATTTTTATTTCGATTACTTTATTATTTACTTTTATTTCATATTAAAAAAAAATTCAATTTTCAAAGCTCATATAGAGAAAGAGGGTGAGAGAGCAAAAAAAATAACGCATGCTAAAGAAAATGGGTATATGTATATTTTTTTTTTTTCAATTACAGAGAATCAAAGTTGGAGTGCGCAATAAATGTATGTCCGTCCAAGCTAAAAAAGAAAATAAACTCAAAAGAAATAAGCCACAACAAAAATGTTTTCAAAACATTGCCAACTAATGCGAGAGAATCGGGGTGAAAAAACATTTTGCATATCCAACTTTTTATTTGTAGTAAGCAAAGCAAGACAACAAAGCGAAAAAACCGCGAGGAACAAAAAATTGTTGTGTGCAGTTTAAAACTTGCACTTATTTGCTTTGATAAGAATTTTTTCACAAATAAATTTGAAATCAACACTTTGCAAACATAGAAATTCGTAGAAAATCTTGAATAAATTTTTCTAGAGTAATCAGCAGTTTTTTTATTGTGGTTATTGTTGTTATTTATTTTTTACCAAATTCTTTTTCTGTGTGGAAAATTTAATATGAAATTCTTATGACATAAATACTCCATTAAACGACTTCGTTATTCTGATATAAGTAATGTATAACGCGAAGAACGTTAATAAAATTAAGGGGGTACACTATACTATACTACACTATACTATACTATACTATACTATACTATACTATACTATACTACACTATACTATACTATACTACACTATACTATACTATACTATACTATACTATACTATACTATACTATACTATACTATACTATACTATACTACACTATACTATACTATACTATACTATACTATACTATACTATACTATACTATACTATACTATACTATACTATACTATACTATACTATACTATACACTCTGTTCTGTAGAATAAATATGACATTTTAAAACTTATTTCATAAAAATATACGTAGTAATTTTAGAGTGCATCTGTAAACAAAACTTTTTACTTCAATTTTCTATAATCCCAACAGGAAAGCGTGCGCTCCATTAGCGAATCTGAAGCGCTCCAAAAAAGAGTAGAGCGCTTTTTAACACAGTCATGCCATCAGATGTATGCGCTCCGCTCCCGTTGTAGAAAATATGAAATCGTAGCGAGAGCCGAGCGCTTTGTTCTCCTTGTATTTGATATAAAAACGTAGCAAGAACCGGGCGCTATACGTAAATATTTAAAATTCTTAAAACAAAACAAAAAAACAATACCCAGCCACGGCTTTGAACCCGGGCATCTCACTTACAAAGCAAGCACCCCAACGAGTATGCCATGGCGGCCACAATTTAGGTGTAAAATTTGGTTTATAATAACAGAAAAACTTATAAGCACCTTTTTAAAGCAAAACAAAAACGAAAAATAATCGCCGCCCGCCAGGTTTTAACCGGGGCATTTCGATTACAAGGCAAACACGTCAACCAGTCTGCCACATCTCAATTGAAAGAATTGTTTCTCAATAACAAATAACAGCAAGTTTGATAAAATCAAATCAAGTTTTGCTTATTCACGTAAAACGATGGGATGCATTTTTAAAATTTTTGAAATTAATTTTTTTTTTGACATTAATATCCAATACTTTCTTTTCAAGTGCAACGTTATCGTTACGGAAAGTGCTACAAATATAGCGCTATACAAACAGCACTACTTGCAAGGAGAATGAAGCGCTCTTTATGTGCATACAAGTAATGCGCATTGAAATTTTTTGCTGGAATAGTATAGATGTTACATAGCAAACCTTAAAAAATTTCAAAAATACTTTGTGAAAAATATGACAGTCCAATTTTTCTAAAATATTAAAACTTATTCAGGGGGTCCTCTGGTAATCTATGCCAAATTTTTGCCTTTTTTCAAAATATTGTGGAAAGAGAACGAGTAAAGATATTTTAGTTCCGTTTTTTGATTTGGGTAGCTTAATTTATTGAAAAAAATACAAAATTTTGAAAAAGTGAATTTATGGACCGTTCAGAAAGTTCTCGGCCTGGTAACGAGGTTCTCCGGAAAAAAGGTGGGTCCAAATTGCGCACGATTCCAAGTGTAAACATCGTCTGAAAAAAAAAAAATTCAGTTACTTAGAATGAATGTCCCTATAGCCCCTACCTCGGAAACAAAAATCGAAATTTTTTTAGGGGGGGAGCCGCCACTTTGAAAATGAAAAATCGAATTTCGACCTTTTTTTGTAGTCTAGTGTAGAAAAAAAATAGTAAACATTATTTTTTCGGCAAGTTTGAGGTAGGGGCTATAGCGGCGTAAATTCTGCGTCGTTTCATGCCTCATATATCAAAATCGGTCAAAAACTGTTTGAGTTATCGTGCGCAAAGTTTTGAAAAACATGGTTTCGAGAAAAACGCGTTTAAAGTTTTGACTTCAATTTTGAGGCACACAAATGACATTAACACATATTTTTTTAATACAATACTTACGAATATTAATCGGCAATTCCAGCCCCATAAAGTGTGCCTTCCTCCATCTCATAAAACGAGTTTTCCATGGCTTTTTGGGCTCTGCGGGCTGTGCGACCCTCTTTCGATGATGCGTACGTTTTTAGCTCTGAGCGTTGAAGTCGTTTTCCGTCGCGAGATTCAGCATACATCTCGGCTTGTGGGCCGATGACAATACCCATTGTTGACATTATTTTTAAAATACTTGTGAAGCCTTCGTTGAAAATGCAGGTTGCCAGAAAATTTGCGATTTCGACTGTGGTAGCACCACAGTGGATATGTTTCGGCGCAAAGGTCCACAAAAGCGAGTTGAACGATTCGTTACAATTTTGCGTTTCACCTCCAGTGCATCGGTTGAGTAGATCGTCGGATGATAACGCTTCGTATATGGGCTTCATTACTTGCAGAACCTTTCCATCAAGTGGGGCGTACGTGTGGTGAAATGAGGCTAATGAGCCTTCTGCTGCTGACTTTTGATAGGCGCACCAGCTGGACTCACCAGGTGGGCAATACATATGTTGTGGATTACTATCACTTGAACTTTTGTGATAATATGTTGACCATATTTCTTTTCTCATGTTTTCCACAGAGTCCTTATTACGTCGAATAGCAAGTCCATAGTAAGTAGTCAGCTCGCTTATGACTTTGTCTGTCAGTTTGCCAGTGCCTTTTCCACCGATGCCTTTGTTTTCTTTTTTGGCCTTGCGCAGCCGTGTGCCCATGCGTTTTTGCACGTGAGCGATGCACTCCTTTTTTGTGACAACGGGGTCGCCGTTATACGGATCAAGGTCTATAATGGCCTTGAAGGTTTTGCTGTCGCCATCGCCAATATATTTTTCATATTTTATGCCATATTTTTCGATCGATGAGGCAAACATTTCCTTCTCGGCATCTACCTCCATCTTGCCCGCACTCTCACTGTGGTTGTTTGTGCATGTTTTCTGGTGCGATTCGTACCATTCTTCGAAGTCTGCAGAGTCATTTTTTTTCCCCCACATTTTGCATGCCTGGCAAAGGCTTGATTTGACAACGGAGTCAACCACTTTTTTGGTATGTTTACCGACGAGCGTAGTGACACCAAAAAGAGACGAGAATCCCCGTTTTTCCCAGGTGCCATCCCCTGAAACGGTCAGCAATGAGGAGTCACAGTCAGGATTTTTTTCTTTCTGCTGTTCCTGCTCTTCTTTAACCGCATTCAACAGGCACTGCTTGTAAACTGCTTTAGCAGACACATGCATGTTTTTCAAGGTGCCATAGTACGCATCAAGGCACAATCCTTGGCATATGTCCATTAATCCGCAGAACATATTAATACCTTCTCTCCCTATTCCAAGCAATCTCATGGCAAATATCAACCGGCGATTTACAACAAAAGATTTACCGACCACCGGCGAAGAATTAATATACTGTGTAGCTTTACATTGGCACTGCAGACTCACTTTGAAGCCGACTCCACGCATACATGTTTTTCCAAATCGAATTTTTTGTTTACATTGGGCGCAGATAACCAGAGCAGCAAGCGTTTGGAAAAATGAAAAAAATTCCAAGAAACAGAACTGGAGGTTGTTTTCGATGATGACTTCATTGTCTTGCGTTTTCTTCAATTTTTTGGCCGATGTGCTGGCAAAGTCGGTGTCCTCTACTTGGGAGTGCTGGTTTCCACGGAAATGCCTCTTTTTTGTTCGATACGCGTACTTACGCGGCGCGTTTGGGTGGCTTTTTTTATCCATAGCAAAAAAAAAAACACAAAACGATTTTTCTTTTATTTTACAACAGCAGTTATCGCGCACGCGTAGCTTTCAGCGTTCGAAAATAAACTGAATCTCGTTCGTTTGCTTCTTTCATGTGAACACCTGGGCTCAAAATCATTTCAACCCCTAAATCAAAACATGCATGTATACATACTGCATGTATACATACTGTGTGTGTATATTTTGTAATATCAATACATATTTTGGAAGAATTCCACAGAATTTTCGACTAATGACTGCAGGCAAATAAACAACTTTGCTGATGCGTTATTTTGACGAAAACATACCTACACAAAAATGCCTGTATCTCCTAAACTATTTCGAATTTTGAAAAATCCTTTTGGGAAAATGTTTTTGAGAAAATGAAATATGAAAAAAAAAAATCGAAAAAAATTTTTCGGATTACCAGAGGACCTCCATCAATCAACTCTTTCGAGATCTTATATGAGCAAATTTTTCTAATTTTTGATTTAAGATATAGACTAATAGACCACTAATAAAATTTTAAGCTTCGCAAAATCAGAACTTCGGCATTTAGTTTTTTCTTTTTTATATGTTTTACGAAGAGAAACCACAGAAGATTGGCAGATAGGACACTGGTATGTTCGGAATAAGTGTGGGAGGTGAATAATAGGACCACTTGATATATTCGATACTTCGAGGGGGGGTCATCCCAGAAGAGTTCTGAATTATTTTCAACATTTTTCTTTTTGACGTAGAATTAAGTCTTGCATCGCAGCGCGTTTTGTATTAATGTATCATTAAATTTTTTTAAGCACATGCAGCGATTTTGCTAACACTTTGGGTTAAACCTAGAGCCTTTAATATGCATCGCACAAAGATAAAATATATGCCGAAATATCAGTTATGTGGCGAATGAAACGAACATCTAACTTTGGATTTTGTCACTTCTTTAATAAAGCAACAAATTAGTAAAATCTAAAAAGAAAAATATTTGCATTTTTGAGAAAAATCATGCATAAAATACTTTTTATATTGTTATGATTGTAGGTTTGGTTTGTGCCAAAATCACGAACGCAACATCGTGACGTTTGTTGAAACGAATCGTTTTGCTTAGTAACTGCTTGTGTTGTTGTTATTAATATGTATATAAAATTCTTTTTATATTTTTTTCTGTCCATGCTTTCCAGTAATTTTTTTTTCAAAAAATAAAGCAGAAAAATAAACTAAAAAAAAAAATACTGTTGTAAAATAGAAACAAAATATATAAGAAATATGGCATTTGGAGTTAAGGCAAATTCATAGTTAAATATATACAAGCGATTATTTTCTCCCCTTTCTTACCTGAGGAAAAACAAAAATCTTTCTGAAAAGAAAGCAAAATAAAAAGAATATGCATTGATTTGCAATGATAGTAAAAATTGTAAGGAGTTTTTGGAGTTCTTAATTTTTAAAGTTTACGTAACAGTCTTTTTCTTTTGAGATTTTGTGTTGTCACTGCTTGGTGTCAGGAGTGTTATGTTTTACCATATTTACTCTAATCTTTATTTTATTAACTGATATGCCGTCAAGTGCATAACTGCAAGAAACCACGATTTATCGATTTCAGTATTACTAAATAAGTGGCATTTTATGCCCTGTGCGAGTTGATCTAAATACGACCTAAACTAAATTGTGTCGATAAAACAGTGCTTCCTAAATTTTCATAATCCATGTAAAGAAATTTTAATTTTCAGGTTAAGTAATGTCATTATTTTAGGAAGCATTTAGGTAGTTAGGAATCTACCTAAATTATTTAGGAAGCATTATTTTATAGACACAATTTAGTTTAGGTCATATTTAGATCAACTCGCACAGGGCCTTAAAATGTTTATTAAAATTTAATCAGCAGAATATGGTAAGTATAGATTAATATGTCAAGAGTGTTGTCTATGATTTTGCGGTTTGATTACCGAAAATAAAAGTGCTTGTATTTGATTGCTTCAGTTTTAAACTGTCTCCCACATTTTGAGTTTTTTTGCAAAATTGTTTTCAACAAAGCTATTAAAAAATCGTTAAAAGTTCTTAGTGTTGGTTCAACACCAACGTCTATGCCGCCCGACTTACTAAACTTTTTTCGTATTTTTTTTTTTTCAATTTACAGCTTAAGACTAATAAACTATAAAATGCCAAGATTCGGAAGTTTTGAGTAGATTTAAAACTTTAACCAAAAAAAAAAAAAAAAAACACTTTGTCTAATACTGCATAAAAGGAATTCTGCGTTTACACTTACGAAAATAACGAAACTGTCCTTTTTTTTTTGTGTTTTGTGTGTGGGGGAAGGAGGGTGGTGAGGGAGGAATCCTCAGAAGAATGGCAGATAGGGAAGATATGTAAATATGTTCGGACGAAATTTTGGGGATGAAAAAGTAATAGGACCTGATGAAAAAAATTATTCGTTTTGACTCGTAAAACTTTTTTTATTCCACCTACATTTACATTGCTTAACCCACAAATCATTAATTTTAAACAAACCGTTACTTAGACAATTAAAATTCACTAAAGCAGTGGCCTAAAAATAATGTTTTTATAAATCATTGAAAGTTAATATTTTTTTTAACAATTTTAATGTCATGTTTATGATGCATCTGAACTTTTTAAATTCGTAATATAATTCAAGTAATAATTTCACGAATTTTCGTTCAAAATAATTCAAAAAAATTTTACACATAAATATATTTAGGTTGATTAATTCAGATTTTCACTTTATTTTTTTCCTTAAACTATGCTAGATTTTAACAACTACTTTTTTATTCACCCCTTCATTTTTTTATGATGAAAAAGTACACCCACGATAAGCAAGACACAAGAAGCAATATTAACGTCCATACCAAATTCTATTGCTTTCTCTTGTGTATTGCTTAATGTTGGTGTGTTTTTACGTGATACAAAATGTAGGGATTAATCTATAAGAAACAGGCGCTGATTCAGCAAATTTATTTGAGGTTTATACGTTATCGCAGGATTCAAGATGAAAATTATTTTTTATACACAAAAGGATATACAAATCATTCACTTAAATATACAAACATTTGAATATACATAATATACAAACAGATGTACAGAATACATAAATGTTAGAAACAAAAACAACATATATAAAATGCATTGTTCCAAAGAAAACTTAAGAATTTTTTATTGAGAAGATGAAGTGTTTCTCTTGCTATTGTTTTTGTTGTTTGTTTGCTGATGTCTGTTTCGATGCTGGCAATGATGATAACCTAACGCGCTCCATCAGCATATAGAGGAATATTTTTGCAAACATACATATATATATATGTATATACTACTTTATTTTTCATTGTTGTGACGATGACGCCGATGATGTCATTTATGTTCATATCAACAAGAGCAACAAATAACAGCAGCAACAAAATTATTATACTCTTCATAACACTCGATTAACCAACAGCCAAGAATGCCAGGCATGCATTTTACGAAAATATCATAAAAAAACGATGCTAGTCTTAAAACAAAAAAATACAACAACCAAATACACGCTGATGTTGCAGAGCTTATCTAAACTGAATTTCAATTAAGCTTTAATTAAACAAGCTACAAAGTTGTTCGAAATAAGAGGCGGCGTTAGAGAATGTTTATTAATATTTAATACAAAAAAAAAAAAAAACTAATAAAAATATTTTAAAAACAAAATCCCGATAAGCTTAAATAAAAAAAATGCTTTAGAAGCCCAAATAAACAACAGTTTAGCGAGAAAAGGCTCAATTCAAGCGGTTCATATTTCACACTTATTATTGAAAAAAACAACAGCAATCAACACTAGCAATAACAACAACAAGTTGCAATTTTTTGTGTAAATAAATTAGTAACGTTCTAACTCTTCAATGCTTAAAGTTATTCTTTCGCTCTCTGAAGCCAGTTTTTGTTGTTGCTGTACTTTTTTATAGCATGCGATAAAATGTTGCCTGTTTGGCGTTTCTTGTTGTTCTTCGTTATTGTACTCTTGTTTGCCTTTGAAGTTTCGATTATTTTGCTATCGTTGCATTTGGCACTTTTAAGCATCCATCTGCCCGCGCCCAGACATCCTACCACTCATTCTCCCTTCCCGCAATTAGTGCCACCATGGCTCCTAGTCCACTGTATGAGTTTTCATCATGTCTGAGCCCAAACACTGATTGTTTCTTAATTCAATTTATATGTTAATTGTTTTTATTAGTTGTGTCGGGATTTTTTTTTCCGCTCATGTGGGTTGCGACAATTGTTTTTTTTTTTACATATTTTTTTTTATTTTGCTTGTTACAGTTCTTTGTTTCTTTTGTGTTCTATAAAATTATAGCGATAAGTACAATGATCTTATTACATTGTGTTTGCAAAATAGAAAATTGCTTACATATATAGAATATAGAGTGAAATAATGTTGATGACTCAGTGCAAATGTCATTTTCAAATGTTAATAATGAATATATTTATAATTTTTTTAATTTTAAACTTTTTTGAAAATAAGGGAAAAGCCATAAAAACTGGCTGATAATAATGTAAAAAGTTTAACAAATTGCATAGGAAAATGTAAGCATGAGTAGAACATCGCCATGAATGGGACAGTGAAAAAAATTCTCTCTCATACTAGCAAAACTGAAATTTTGACTGTCATGGAACAGTTTAAGTATCCTATTTGCAAATTTTATTAATAAGTGTAGATATTTATAATTTTTTTTCATTTTAAACAAACAATTTTAAAAATAAAGTCATAAAAACTGCCTGATAAAAATGTAAGAAGTTTAACAAATTGCATAGAAAATTGTAAGCATGAGTTGAACATCGCCATGAATGGGACAGTGACAAAAAAATGTTCGCATACTAGCCAAACTTTTCACTCTCATGGAACAGTTTAAGTATCATATTTGCAAATTTTATTAATGAATGTGTTTATAATTTTTATCATTTTAAACCAATTTTTTTAAAATAAGAAAAAAGCCATAATAATTACCTGATAAAAATGTAAAAAGTTCAACAATTTGCATAGGGAAATGTAAGCATGACTGGAACATCGCTATGAATGGGACAGTGAAAAAATCTCTCTCATACCAGCAAAACTGAAATTTTGACTGCCATAGAACAGTTTAAGTATCCTATTTGCAAATGTTAATAATGAATATATTTATAATTTTTTTTCATTTTAAAGAAACATTTTTGAAAATATAAAAAAAATTGCCTAATAAAAATGTAAAATCGTTTCTGGCCTATCGTTTGTGTGGTTTTTCTGTCTATAAAAAATATATTTATATTTTTTGTTCATACTAAACGAATTTTTTCTTTTTTTAAATTAAGGCAAGTCATCCATAGGAGTGAAACATCGCCATGAATGGGATAGTGAAAAAAATTTCTCTCATACTAGCAAAACTGAAATTCTTACTGTCATGGAACAGTCTCGTTGCTTACTCACTTTTGAGTAGTGTTCGAAAAGTTAAAACGTGGTCATTGTAACTGTGTCAGTCAAACATACTAAAAATAATTTCTAGTTTTTCTTTTTGTGAATTATTAAAATGGAAATATTTGAAGCTAAAAAAATGTATATTTTTCATCCCAAATATAAAAGCTAAGGCAGTAAACCTAGAACTAATTGAATATATTTTAGGATGCAAGGTAATTTCCAAAATAGTCCCGTGTAAAGTCGAAAAAATTGCGTCCTTTTGTCATGAATGGGACACTTCAAAGGTATTTTTTTCAAGTGTGCGTAATTTTTTTTATTGTTTAATACCATGTTTTACGTATATTTTTGTGGTTACATGTTAATAAACGGCATTTTAGTCGAAATTTCTTTTAATATATCCCCAATTGTTTTTTATTTGTCAATGTTTAGACAATAAGGTCAGTGCTTTTCATGTTTTCAATGGAAATTGCTTTTTATGTTATTCATCAATTACATTAAAAAGAGAATATAAATTTAAAATAATTTTTTCAGGTAAAGTTTTACAAAACAAAGCAAAATTGTGAAACTGCGCTTGAAGCAATCAAAACGGTGGCAATTAATAAAAAATCACTGAGAAAAACGGTCTTTAAGTTCATATTTCCTAAATCAAGCTAGTCGCGGTGCGTTAAAAAAATGAGTCATTCTGTTGATGACATTGCAACGAATACGAATCAAATGATTTACATGAAAAAACGATAAGATGGCATTTGATATACATTTTCGACATTTTTCGGAAATTTTTTCTTTTACTTTTTTTTTCGTTTTTTTTTTTTGTGAGGCCCAAAAACCGAACATCTCTTCGGATGGCCAGATTTGTTCTTGCTACACAAATTAATATACTTTATTTTACAAAGTTGTAGCTTAACAACGGAAATTCGTAATATAAATAGACCTAGGATCCAAAAAGTTCAGATGTCCCATTCATGACGACTCTTCCCTACATATTGAATATTGTATATTTTAAATTGCTCTCCCAAAAAACAACTCTTTTTTAAAGCATTTCTGTAAATAACTCTTTCAATATTAACACTGATGATTTAACACTGTTTCTTGCCATTATTACCGTGAACTCATACAACTTAAAATATTCTTAAAAATATTTGAAAACTTACCGACACCAGCGTGTTGAACAAAAATAATATATATTTTGCTAGAGATGTTCCACAATCCATTTTGAATGTTTTGTTAGCTCACAATATTTAAAAATTAATGCAATTCTCTGAAAAGTTAAAGAAAGAAATTGTATTAATATGTATTTTAATTCACTGAAACATATTCCGCCATATGGCGAATTAATTCGATATTCAGTTTTTATCCTAAAACCATCAACAAAGTGTCGATGTCGAATATTGGCCCTATATCATAGATTGGCATAATGCATTGAATTATTAGTGCATTAAAAATATCATTACCACTATTCACCTAGTGGTGATGCAAATAAAATTTCCATTACCATTAATATGTAATGATAATGGGGGGAAAAAATTGCATTACCATTAATACGAAATGGTAGAAAATGGTTTTCCTTACATCGATTTCGCACTGGCTGCGTTTGTCAAAATTCACTGTCTCAGTAAAAGTTGTTGCCAGTGGACTGCCAGTGATGTCAAGGTGTGAGTGTGAGTGAGTTTCGAACTGTTACTGTCTTCGGACTGGCACGTGTGGCTAGGGGGTAAGGAAAACAGTGTTGTATTTTCTCCCTAAAACATTCGAACTTTAAATATGCACTTTTCTTTCATGTCTTGTAGTGAAATATATGCAATTATTTTAATTTCTCTTATTTGACACATAAAATATCATATGAATTAGTTGCATATCATATCAACTTGGAAAATATTGATAAACAGATTTTACAAAATAATTAGTTTCCCATTTTTATCCCATTTAAGTTTCGTGCTGTGTTGGCATATAAAGCATCACTGAATAAAAGCAACCGAAATAATAAAGTGGTCGAACCTTTGGCTTTGACGACATTTTGCATATGAACATTTACTATCACGTGTGGCCGCAGCGTAAGAGCCGGAACAGAATCAAAGCGATTAGCGATTGGCGATATTTTCAAGCAATAAAATGAATAAAAACATATGAACACGTCCGAAATGAATCCGCTGGTCGTCGGTCGTGGCAAACATTCGCCAAATATAATCTATTCTATTTTTTTCTTCGGCGACCTAGCGATCCTCTCTCGCTGCATTGAAGCTCTTAAAAATTTTAAAATATTGCAAGAAGTTGCTGAAGAACAGCAAATAAGGAAAAAACACAAATTTTTTAAATTTAAAGAAGCGTCTTGCTAAGAAAATAAAACGAAATTAAAAAATTGGCTGTCAAACTACCAAACTAACAGTTCATGGCAAGCAATAGTTATCAAGACATTTATCGTGACATATATTGCTCTTCATGTGCAATGAGCGGTCTCCATTGACAATATGTTGTCTGACATAAATATCAAGATATAAACTATTGCCTGTGGAGACGGCCTGTTAAAGGCAATTTTCAACAGTTATAACTTTTTTCCGAATTTTGATTTATTTAAATTTTTGCAGAAAATACCTCAAGACATGCTTTTAAAACATCCATGTTATCTTTTTTTTTTTTTTTATTTTTGAATTTTTAGATTATCAAATAGGTACACTTTTAAAAAAAAAAAAATTCATAACGATCTGGGGCTGAATCGCCGCATCCGTGGACGCACAACTCATCTCGGAATCGTTCTCAACTCGTCATTGAATTGCATTCAATTAACACAATTTTACGTTACAAGCTGTACTTTCACGGAAGCGGCGATTCGGTCCCAGGTTATTTAACATAATTACACATGGGCTATTCACAGTTTAAAGGTATATTAACAAAGCGCATTTATAGCATTTGTTATTTTTGAAACTGTGAGCACCTCAGTGTGTTGGCCGTATACAATGATTTTGCAACGCTGTTATATATGCTGAAGATAGGGCATAAAAATACGAGACACAAAAAACACGTCCAAGGGCTACTTTTATTTACGCGTGTTTGCGTATTTACGTTTGCATGCAAAACAACAACAAAGAAAAATATGCTTACGTAAGTTGGCGTAAAAATAACAAATCGTAAATTAAACAGGCCTGCGTACTTAAACTGTAAATAGCCCAACAGTTTTTTACATCTGCTTAGGTATAGTTTAAAAGGGGTTACACGAATCTATTCGTCAAACAGCGGTCATATTCGATAGTTAAGAAGCTAGTAGTTCGACAGATTGTCGAACCTGATGGCAAACTTTTTTGATTTTCTCCGTCGAACAAGGGTTGCTGTCGAACATGTTCTATAATTTGAACGTAAGCTTCAGGCTCTACGAAATAACACCCAAATGAAATAAGCTAAAAAAAAAAAACTGAAATAAGCCCCAAAAAAAGTGTCCATTCATATTTTTATATGAAATACGCCCCAATTTTTGGGGGATATTTCATCTTTTTTGGGCAATATTTAGCTTTTTTATTTAATTTCATTATGAAATAACACCCAATGAAATAACTCCCAATCAAATATTATCTGGTGCTTATTTCATTTTGTTTTTTTTTATTACTTGATTCAGTTTTTGGATTATTTCATTCCATAAATTTGGGGGTTATTTAATTTTCTAATTTAAGTTATCGAAGAGATGTTATTGGTTTCATAAGTGCCTCTTACATAATGAATTGCATGTAAAAGGCGCAGCTAGATATATTATTTTTTTAAATTAAAACCAGGCAATAAAAACGGAATTCAAACTCTTCTACGCTGAATGTCAGTATTAGTTAAAATCTGACTGTAATTAGACTAGAAATTAACTACCAGTTCTTTAATTACTTGGGGTTACACGTTAAATTTTTGCCTTTCAAGTTTCAATATACTCACGCTTTTTTACTAACACACAATCACACTTATACAAATCGACCACAAACTTGATATCAATTTTTTTTCAAGTCGTCTGGCAACTTGACGGTCAAGTTAAACAGCTGATCGCAGTAACTGTAAATAAATTTTCATTTTCGGTTCAAAAAAAAGTTTCGTTGCACAAGCAATGGATAAAATGAATAAAATGATGATGTGTTGCGATTTATTCAGTTGTATTGATGAAATTATTTATTTCTTGCAGCACTTTTATTGAGGCAAGCAATTTAAGTTGTTTCCTTGACGATGGCATCTTTAAAATAAAATTGATTGTCAAGTTCATAGAAATAAGAGATAAGGAAGTGGCGTTCTTGAATAAAGGTGAGGCATTTTTCTTACTGGAGTATGTACACACTAATGCAGAAACATTCACTCAGAGTCATATTCGGTTGTTGCGTACAGCTCGGCGCAATTTTTCTGATTGGAATTGCATATCGTCGTTAGGCGTGCAATACCGCGTATAATGCAAAAAGGCCAAAATTTAAATTTGGATTTTAATTCAATTTGATTTAATTAATAAAGAGCATATTTTTCATTAAATGCTGATTTCAGAGCAAAGCAAGTATCTAATTTTCAATAAATGTTTTTAGTTTAGTTGAAAATCCATTCAATAGTTTAAGGGGTTACATGACATTGGCAGTTTTTTTTCTTAATAATTTTGTATTTTAGTAAATATTCTAAAGATTCTAAGAAAAAAAATTTCATGGAAAAATTCCTACGGGTTCAAAAGTTACAGCCGGATTAGTGAGAGCGCATTTTTAATTTTTGCGCTACCTACGTACAGCAGCTAGTATATACTTGTTTTACTTGCTACCTGACTTTTGGTGGTTGTTATTTCGTACCTACTTGAAGGGTGAAGGGTGAAGCCCGAATTGCTTCGATTTTTTTTTAACTTTTATAGTCAATATTTTTTTCAAAAAAACACACTTTCAAATTTGGAACATCACCAAAAATTGAAAAAAAATTAAAAAAAAAGCTCGTGTCATACGATAACCAATTTTGTTAAGGTTTAAAAGTCATTTTTTTCCAGATCGGACAATTTTTCCAAGTCCCAGCGCTGCAACCACGAGGCCCCGTTTTTTTCTCTGCCGCCAGTTTGGAGCTCTATAAAACCATGTTGGAGTGAAAAATATATTTTTTTGAATTTTTTTTCTTGTAATTTGTTCAATTCTCTACAATAATAAAAAAAAATTTTGGAAAAATGTTTGTTTTTCACTGAGTTGTGAATTTTTTAAAAAAGTCTGTTTTCTCTGCCGCGAATGTCATGTCCCGTCTCTAAAGAAACCAGTTTTTCTGCACTCCTGTGGAATTTTACTATCACCATGAGTGTGTGTCTGTGTATGTGCAAGTGGCGGATACTCGATTTCCCTGCCAGCATTGTGAAGTGCCATTCAACGCCAATCGCCAAAAAGTGACGCCTAAGGTACATCTTGGAAGATAATTTGACGATAGTTTATGTTTTACAAAAACAAATTACACGAGTTATCGCATATTTATCTTCCCAACAGGCTCTCAGGGGATTGTTTGTTTGATTCCAACGGTTTGTAAGCATTCAACTTCTTGGCGTTACTTTTGCGTTATTTCCGTCTTTCTTAAAATCACTAAAAAACGGACTTTTTTGAAGTGTCTATTACGAGACGCCATCAAAGTGACGCCGGCGGGGAACAGTTTCTCCCGACAGAAGTCACTTTTAGGATAAAATATCGTTAACGCCAGCGTTTATCTCGACGCCTATAAGTCACGCTTTGATGCCTTCGGCGATAGTTAATGTTGGCAGGGTTTGCACGTCAAACGACGATATGAAATAAGTTTCTGTATAACATATTCTCGTAGTTAAAAATTGAAGTCAATGATTTATGTTAAATAAATTTATTACATAATACAATATGTTGCAAAAACAATTCTGTTTTATATTTATATAAAAAATTTGATATGCATGCAACTACATATTTAATAAACTGAATAGCATTTTTTAATTTTTAAATATTAATTTTTTTTTGTAATATAAAAATATCTTGTTCTTAAAAATAATTCAATTAAAGTTTTAATCACTAGTGTTCAAAATAATTCAATTATAATCATGGTGAAATAAATATAAGGTGTTCTCATCCGGAAAGCCAGAAAAAAATTGACTGCCTTATTTTGACATTTTCATAGAATCAAACATCGAACCATGTATGAGACTTGTCAAAATAAGGCAGCATGTCAAAAAATATATTGAAAAATGTCATATGATGAGATCACCTTATAATTATTCCACCATGATTATAATATATTTTATGCAAAATAGATTTGTTTTATCGAATAGTTTTGTTTGAATTCTAAGTTTTGTTTTTGAATGTTTTCGCCTAAATTTGAGCGAACTGAACTAAAGAATAATTCTATATGGTATACATAATGCCAATAAAAAGCAATAAACGAACAAAATGTATTATTAATTTACTCGACTGACAACAACGGCGCCCTGTGAATATATGACATCATAAAAAATGAATGCGCCCCTGAAGTCAAGCTTGTGCTTTGACAGATTCGATAGCTTATAAATTGGTTTTGTTTTGCTCGGCTAGAGCAAATGTCAAAAATTTCGAGTACTGACATCTGAAAAAATGCCTCAGTACACGTACAGTGTATGTGAGTACAGTATGTGAGTACAGAGTATGTGTCCTTATTTTTTATTTCTATGATCAAGTTGCGTGCAGCCTACGTCACAGCTGCCAATTAGGGCACCCCAAACGATACTACATGTCCATCTGACCTGTCATGTCATCGCACATGTAGTATCGTTTGGGTGATGTTATGCTGACGGTCAAATTATCCCTGGTCACGTCACTTTTTGCGCTCTTTTTTCGTTTGATGAGCTCTGTGCCCAAAGTATGTTATACTGACTGTCATATGATCCCCAAACATTAGCATACTTTTTGCTACTTTTAGTACTTGTTCCGAAAAAAGTATCATCGTTGAACATGGTTGAGTGTTGCTATTAAGCAGGATTCATTACTGCTTTCATATATTTCGCACTGAAATTGTACTATTTTAATGCGAAAACATAAATGTTGTGAATACTTCCACAACGCAACACTGTTTTGATCCCGTGATTTCATATTTTTATCGAATCATTTGGTGACCGTGGTGGGCAAAATTTATTCTCTCGCTCTCAATTTTTCAATTTACATTGAAACAACAGTGCGTGCCCATGACGTGCCCATGACCGCCAGCATAACAAAGTAGGTGTTCACACATCATTCAAATGATTAACTTTATCGCGATTTATTACTCTCTTTAACTCTATCTGAAAATTTTAATTGACGCTTGCTCACACACAATTTTTGGATTGAAGCTCCGACGCAGGCATTTATTACTTTTCTGCTACCTACTATTTTGTGATATACTATTTTGTCATATCGCGCTGTGTGCATCACTTTATTTGGGTGTTTTTATTAAGTTGTTTTGTGTGCATAAAAATTGTACAAAATGGAAAACGATAGCGGAAATATAATTGATCTTTTAGGATTAAAACTGATCACAATAGGAAATCAATACGCCGGAAATTATACCTATTTGAATGACCATCGGATGCAAGTCATAAAAAAAAAACAATAGAATTAATGAAATTATGGCAGGAACTGAAGAAACTACACCTCTTTTTCTCTTAAAAAAAACTACCTTTGTTTTCAATTAACTACTTTTCTTGATAAATTTGCCTACTAAAAAGCTGAAAAGTAAAACAATACAACCCTTTGGCACTGTTTACACGTCATTCAAATTGAAAGATCATTCAAAATTTGTTGTTGTTTTCCCAGCGAAAAAAAATATGAACTCTCTGCGAGAGCGGAAATGAACTTTCAACACTTCATCGCATCAATCAAAATTTTGATGCAGCTCAAGACACGCATCAATCAATCACAGGGTTGCATAATCAACTTTATCGTTTGGGGTGCCCTATTCAGATAAATTTTGACAAGCAATATTTGTGATCAACTCGAAAGCAAAATCTTGCACATGTAACTGCAGCGTTAGCTCCAAAATAACTGCCCGAGAGCTTGTATGTAGGACAAAATAGAAAATTGTCGCAAGCAGACCTATATGCATGACCGTATGTCACACAAGTTTGTTGATCTGTAGCAGCATAACAACAAAACCATGACAACAAAACAAATTAGAGGCATAATTGAAGGCTAACGAAAACTCAGTATTTAAAAAAATTTTTTTTTTAATACATATATGAAGACCTTAAGCTCAAATCCGGAAAAATTACATGACGAAAAATTACATGCGTTTTTAGGAAAACAGGATTAAAAAAAACTGTCTTCTCACAAGTAAAAGTTTCGAGCCCACGATTCATAAAGGAATATCCTTCATTGCAATGGACAGAACACTTATCCCGTTAGACAAAATGAGAGATAAAAAAATTAGTTCTAGTGATGCAGATAGCTCAAAATTCATAAAATTTGACTTAGCCCGTTATGCACAAGTGCCACAGATATTTTAAAGGTATATATGGATTTTAATGACTGATAGCTCGTTGAATAGGTAAGAGCATAATCTTTCTATATAGTTACAAATTATGCTATGTTTTGCAGGAAAATTAAAATAGAATCTCAAGTGTTCCAAGTCAATTTTCCCAAACTTTCTAGCCCTGTAACTTCTAAAGCACTTGAGAGCGGCGCGAAATTTTTTCACCATTAGCTTTTTTAGCTCCAAATACACATTTTCAAGATATAAAAATTAAGGTCCATTTTCACTCATCTTCAATTGTTCCAAACTAGATGCTACGAAATTAAAGCCATCCCCAACCCATCGATTACAGGAAAAAAATTGTCGAAACATGAGACGACGGTACATGCAATTTGGGATATATATATATATAACGAAGAAAACAAAGAGGGAATCCACTTTATGACGTCGCTATTTCATCTAAACAATACAACTTTTAACCTCTGTTTTTTCACTTTTTGTTGTTTATTTTTTATGGTGTATTTTTTAATGGTTTATTTTTTATTGTTTGTTTATTTTTTAAATAGGAAGTTGCCTTCCTCACTTGCATTAATGTATATCACATGTTTCATATATACATGCTTTGCAATTTTCTTTGCTATGTTACTTCATCATTTCACACACCAGACAGCAATAGATTGTTTTTACTTTCCCCCAACACTAGAGTTGAGTTAAACTTTGTTTTATTCCGGTTTCAATATTTTTCAATCATAATAGATTTTTCATCTTTCGCTTTGTACCTTTTCTTTTTAATCCGTTTGATCGTTATAATGTATTTAATAACTAAACGCCGTTAATGTGAATTATACGATGTTCAAAAATAAACTGAATCCCCTTGTGCAGCGTCACAACAAAAACAGCCATGAAAAAGCAGCCACAAACAGACTTCAGTACAGAGTTGCACTGCAATGAATTTTTGTACTATTTTTAGTATGTTTTTCTTTTTTGGTACGTCTTAAAAGCAGTGGATATGGTAGAAGAAAATTAGGTTACATTCATGCTCTCTTTCTCAGCTAACATAATTGCCAAAATCAATGCAAATTTTTGCTTCTTTTTGGCAGTTATGGTAGTCGGCTCTTAGCCGTACTCTACTCTTATGTGTTCTACCAAGGCAGTGGAAAATGACGGAAGCAAAAGGTAGGTAATTGCTTATTATAGCTTGAACACATTGACGACGGCGGCAACGTCAAGCTGTAAAATAAGAAATAATTCTATATCGACGACAAAACGCTTAAATAATAGATGTATATGTAAATAATTTTATCAAATGTTGCAACACTGCAGCCGTCATCATGTCCTTGGGCTATAAAAAGTAAGTATTTCCAAAATAAAAAAAATGTATATATAAATTTGATTTCCCAGGAAAAGATTTTATTTTTGAAGCAAATTTTATTTTACTTCGACCATGATTGAGTATTTGTGTGGTTGTATTTCTTTATTCATTCCATACGTTCGGAATGACTTTTTTGTTTCTTTATTCATTCTAGATTACAGGCATGCTACACAGGCCAGTATACTCGCCCTGTAGTTCGAAAAACTCAATACATTCACACTTTTTTAAAAATACGTTCACACTGGATTCCCTTTCACGGCACTTTCATCGGTACTATATAGCAACGAAATTGCAGAGCCAGTGGATTTTGACAGCAGCGGCTAGTGTATGTCAAAAAGGAGGGGTATCAGTGTTGTTTTTAATTACTTTTAGTGGATTCATTTCGGGTTTTCTCCTCGATTTCGTACTTTATTTCGGGTTTTCCTCGATTTCGTACAGGAAGCAACACTGATAATTTGTTTACATTTACAAAGCAAATGAAACAAATGTGAAAAAATGCAAATATAAGTGAATAAAAGTGAAAAACATACAATTTTATATACAATAAATAAAAAAAAATATATACAATGGAAAGAAAATTAACTCAAAAACAAATCATTAAAATAATTTGATTCAATAGCAGCGAGAACCTTCGCATACGATGAAATTTTTTAATGAACTTTCACTAGCATGTGTAGCACCTCTTGCATGAAAGCATGAAAGTTCGAAATTCTTCGAATCATTCGAACAGTACACGTATTCTTTCGCACTTTCACTGTCACTGGCCTGTGTAACCGGCCTTTTAACCAGAACATTCCGTTTTGTGTTTCTTTATTCATACGTCATATTCCGAACGCATTCTTTTTGACGACCTGTCATGTTGTCACATGGACACATGTTTGTGTCCAAAAAATCAAGTTGGATGGACATGTCCGATGAAAGACAAAAATTTTTGACTTTTCTGTTGGCCCATCCGACATGTAGTATTGATCGTGTGCGTGTCCATCCAACTTGGTGCATTTTCTCATTCGATTTAAATTTTTGAGCGAAGCACATCTCGCGCAAGAAATGACTTACAAAGATATATAGAATTTTGGAAAGAATTGAAAAAATTAAAGTAATTAAGAAGAAGAGACATAGAAAATAAATAGTAAAGAGTACAAAAATAATTGTTAAAATCAATGCATTCGTCATTTTTACGCTACAAAATTTCTCATGCGCTAGATGTGCACTCTTTGAAATCTATAAAATAATGAAGTCCATCCGACATGTGCGACCATTTGGGTCCAACGAAAAAAAGTGCCGTTATTTTGTCGAACTACATGTCGGATGGAAATTTTTGCAATTTAAAGCTTTTAATTAAATTAATTGCATATATACAAAAAATATATCATACATATTTGTGTTCATAAAGTATGCTGGTTACGAATAACACAAATATGTTCTTTATTTTCCAATTTTGTTCCTTTATTCATTCTGTTCTGGATAAACAACAGTCTATTCTATTCCTTTCGTTCATTATCTGGAATGAATAAAGAAATACAGTCTGTGCATGCGTCAGAGTTGCACTGGAACATACTTTTGGACTATACTTGGTACGCTTTTAAAGGGTACCTATAAAATTTTGAAAATAGATGTGGGTTGAGGACAGTATTGCCGTTTTGGCTATTTTCTTTTCCTCTGTCAACTTTTGGCTATTTGGCGATTTTATTTTGTAAAAACTCATTTCTTAAAAGTAACTTGTAAGTTTAAATTATCAATTTATGTGCTTAAAAAAATTTGTTTTTAAAATCAATAAAAAAAATCTCAACAGATTCAATGCCCCTGAAGAAGCAGGAAAGAAACCTGCGAAACGTCGGGAAAATAATAATATATATTAAAAAAGTGTTTAAAATTATATAATTGCATCACATACGACCAAAAAAGCCCAAAATTAAATAGGAAACCGCATTTTATTTTTCATTTGGCTATTTTTTTATTAATTTTTTTTTTATTTTGGCGAAAATTAATTTTTTTTCCTAACCCATGGGATAATTATAAGGTAGGCTCTAGTTGAAGTAAAAAGGATGCTGTATGCCAAAATCGACTGGTCGAATTTACGTTTTCTTATTGTTGTTGTTGCCCTTATCATTTGACGCTTAGCGCTTTCACTGCTATGTTGTTGCAAAACGTGTTTGAGCAGCCATTTAAATGTGAGCTTACCTTATAATTGTATCATGGTCCTAACCTAAATGATTTAAAATATTTCGCGATGGTGAATTTTCCCTTCACATGAACACGACATACCATTTATGTTAATTATGCAGTAGAACGCAATAAGGCTGTGTTCAAAATTGCAACTATTTCAGAAACACTGCACAAAAAGATTTGGCTTTACTAACCTCACTAAAGGATCAACCAAGTTGTGCGTAAGCAAACAAAAATATCAGAGATAAGTAAACGATAAATACGATTAAGTTTGAACAAAACTCGAAAAAAACACTGCCATATATTCAACAAGCAATAAAGTGAGATCCAGGAAAAATTTCTACATGAATCAGTTTATCGTTTTATCGAAAAGGGTTGCTAACACTTTATATAATAGTTATGTTGTGAGTGCTTATAACTTTATTAAGCTCTTAAAAGGCTGAAATCCACAGCGCAATTTGCGCAATTTTCCTAAGATTGCCTAAAGTATAAATTTTCTAAAAATTTCAGTGATATAAATTTATAACTCGGTTTAAGAATATGCCAATCAAAATTAAAATCATTTATAATGCACTTTGCAACCCTATTCTGCTTAACAAACTACGGAGTCGAGCGCTCTCACTCAAGTTTTAAAAAGTAAACGAAAATTGAGAAACTTAACGAAACAAATGCTTCCACAAAACTTGGAGGACTCCATACAATGCCGTACAAGTACGTATTTTTGCTCTGTTGCTTTTGTTTACATACGCATGACTTACTTCTTGCTTTAGTCGACTTTCTTTGACATTTGCAGTGAGGCCAGTGTGGACAGCTCTTTTTGCGAATTGTTGCTGAATTAGTTGTTATTTTGAACACAGCCGAATATACAACAATTTGACATGTGGCAACTCAAATCACTTGTCACTTAAGAGTAGGCAACAGTGATGGCTTAAAGAAACTTAAGCAAAGTTAAGAAAATCAGCATGGAAGGTTTTGTTTTTTTTTTTTTAAATACATGAAGAAATATTTTGGCAACTTTTTTTTGTTATGGCTATTTTTATTTTGTATTTTGGCTAGAAAAAAGGTTTACTTCGGCAACACTAAATAAGGACCGATCTCTTTTTTATTAGTTCATCGTTTTACGGAAACAAAAGTTGCTAATTGTTCATAAAAATTTAATTTTTCAAAAACACAAATTTTAACAGAATTAATACTATTATTTCGTATTAACATTATGATATACTTTAAGTAGTTTTTTATTTTGCTCAGATGCAACCCAGACATGACATTACGTTTTTAAAGACAGGGCTGCCACGGTTGCTACTTGACGCCAACTTGTCAGCAGCTGTTCTGATTTCTTGACTCAAGTGACGCAAAATCTATGAAGGTATTTTAGCTTAAATGCAATTTTATGAAACTGATTAAATTTCAAGAAGTTGATTGTCCAGAGATCGGAGCGCAGAATTTTTTAATACGCCAATTCTTTTTATACCTAGTACAAAACAACCTAGTACCAAGCAATTATTTGAAATTGAAGCAATTTCATTATATATATATATGCTCCTTAAATTCAAATATAATGATTTATTTACTTAATTTTTGTTTACTGAATAATTTTAATATCACCCTGAAATGCATTGATGTCGCACGGAGTTTCGTCTAAAACACACTAGCCGGACAAAATTAATAATTGAAATTTTAAAAATTTAAATGGACAGACATCCCAGTCAATCCCTGTAATATTTTTTGAAACCAGCCAACTCTTCATTAACACTTTAACGTTTAAAATCGTAGTTTTATTTGTAGTAAATACATCTGTTTCCATAATCTTTAATTTTCAAATCATTTTTGGATAAAACATATAGTCGACTATTAACGAGGGTGCTCTATTGAATGGAATCATTTTGAAATTCCAAAATGCGTTAAAATGATTTCAAAACAGTACCAAATTTTTTTGCCAGTTTTTTGTGAAAAATTCACAAAAAAATTTGCCGTCTAATGGGTGAACCTAGAAACCATGGGTTGCATAGTTTGGTCCCCAAGTAACAATGTGCTTATTGATCAAATGAAAGTAATTGAAAAATGTTTTCTTCGGTTTTGCTCTAAGACGATTAAGTTAAACTGATATTTTAAACCTTCCTCCTTACGAGAACTATTTCAAATTATTAAATATCCAGTCTTTAAATGAGCGAGAAAAATCTGCAGATATAGCATATTTACAAGTCAATGGATTTAATTGAATTTCCTAATATTTCTTATTGCAATGTTTTCGAAAAGTCCCGAAAGACACTTTTTTTGGAA
Source organism: Coremacera marginata (assembly GCA_914767935.1). Lineage (NCBI taxonomy): Eukaryota > Metazoa > Arthropoda > Insecta > Diptera > Sciomyzidae > Coremacera > Coremacera marginata. Next base: position 159,712,176 of record OU612044.1, read on the forward strand.
AAAGCTTAGAGTACTAAATATATGACAGCTGTCAACACAAAGCATGGAGGCTTAGTCACGGAGAAATGCACACTCGGACAACGCATACAAATTGTGAAAATTCACTACAAAAACCGCTGAGATTGTTTATGAATATGACAAAAACATTTCCTTCAATTGAAAGGTAAAATAATTCTTCTAGTTAATGTTGATTCAATGTTTGATTTGTTTGTTTTTTAATTGTATGTATTAGGCTAAGGCCGAAATACAATGTGAATAATATAAATAATCAATTCACTTCAACACTTCATTCACCGAAACCAGAAGTTTGTTTCACTTCTAATATATTTTTTTTTTCACTGTAGCATAGATCGGCTCTACAACCAAGCCCTTTCATTCATTCAACCTTAATGACCAAAACTTGATTTTCATATAAAAATCGGTTCTTGCTCAGGTACCTCTATTCTGAAATTACAAGTGTAGACCCAGTGATAATCAACCTATGCATTTTAAAGGCTTTATAATTAATAATTAAGTTCAACTCAAATATTTTTAAAAATTATTTGGTTCAACCCTCGGCATAGACAAATTAGTCTGATCTTCCGCTTTGAAAACTATCTGACGTATTTATTGAATCAAAAAATTTTCTTACAAAATTGTTTCTTATACGCGAACGATTGAAAATAACTGTATTTTAAAAATTATCATGTGCTTGATTATAGAATACTTTCATACAAAATTGAACAATAAGAATAATTATGATATTCTCAAATTTAAATTAATTAATTAATTTCGATTAATTATTTAATTTTAATTAATTCAGTAATTAATTAGTTATTTATTATTTTTACAGAATTTAAATAATGTGAGAAACAATTTTACTCAGCAATAAAACTATTTTACAAGAAATGATCGTTCGTTGTATTGCATCTTAAAATCTAAAAACCCAGTCCAATTATATACTTTAGAATACTTTCGACGTTTTTAATTTTAATTCTTTAACTAATAGTTTGCTCGTCTTCTACTATTGCGAACTTGATTAGCCAAACAGCAACCAAAAATGAAGGCAACCAGCTGTAAAACAAAAGAAAAGCAAAAATTATACTCATAATCTTAACAGAAATTAGGAAGTATTCCGGGGCTTGCCTCAACTGCTGCCACACCCAAGCCAGCATAACGTATAATGTCCGTATTCTTTTCCCAAAATGAAGCAAAAGCGCGCGAACAGCCAGGTTTAAGCAGTACATCAGCTCTGCTACAGGATGTTGCCTTAACGCCGCAGCATGAAAGTGGAATTTGATCAAGACCATAGTCGAGGAAACCATCTTTGCCACAGCAATTGAACTGAATTAAAATTATGTATAAGAACCGTTAAATTTAAACTCCTCCCAATCCAATATACATCGTTTGTGTTACGTTGGTTACTTACGCTTAATTGCAGACTATCCATAACTTTCTGATCAACCTTACGTTGATTCCAAATAGTTTGGACAACTAGATCCATTTGGTGCAAAAATTCAGCACGTTGTGACCAAACAAAAATGATGATAGCCAATTGGCACACAAATAGAATCAGCATGAACACCGAATACTTAAAATAGAGTTAAATTGATTTTTAGTTGTTGTAAAAATTTTGATTTGAAAGAATTATGAAGCAAGATACTTACAGTCATTGTGCAACAGGAATTCTCGCGTATGGCTCCACAACATCCCAGGAAAGAGATAATGAAGATAATGCAGCCGAGAACAAGTATAGCTATAGGCACGCTGTTGGCATACATGGTCTCTTCGAAATCGCTAAAGTCACCCATGTGAGCGACCATTATGGAGCCGAATGTGATGAGTAGTATGCCGCATACCTGCATATATAAAAATTAGTATTATTAAATTGGAGTGTAAAATATTAAAAATGTTATTTAATTGCTTCGAATATCAATCAAAATATCATTGGAAATCTACTTCATTCACCCTTATAATATTTTTAAAGAGTTCCTCATTTTTCATACCTCAAACTTTCATGGTTGTACTTTTGCTTTTATAAAAAATAATTTATGAATAAATTTAATAAATATAGTATCAAAACAATGCCGGTATCTTTTTTTAGAAAAAGAAACTTGAATCTGATAAGGCCCTCTCTATTTAGACAGGAAAGTCCATGATACAATAATTTACAAGGTAGCCTTGACAACTACCTTTTTTCTCACGAGCGGCGATCGGGAGTTGTAAAATCAATACAAAGTTTAACTTTTCATCTGTTTTGCTGCTTCTTCATTTTCTCTTTTGCAATGTGTTTTTGACTCTAACCAAGGTTGATTTATAAGGTTGTCGCAAGGGAGAGAGCGAGTACCCATAATTGTCAAATCGAAGTTGACAGCTCATAGAAAATCTGCAAGTGCTCTCTTTTATCACCCATTCTTCTTTCGTAGTCATTCGCAAAATTGGCTGGTTTTGACAATTATGGGTACTGCGAAGAGAGTGCGATCAGCCCTGCGACAACCTTATAAATCAACCTTGACTCTAACTCTAAATCGCCAACAGAACTGTCACTCCTAAATTGTAAATCATTATACCATGGGAAAGTCATTAAATTCAATTAGGAGTCATTTTTGATAAGCAACATCCCTGGAATACTCACTTGAATAATAGTATAAGGCCAGGCAACACACGCTTTATATGCCAGTTAACGCCTTAATGGTAAAACGTGGGGCCTTAAACCGAAAAAACCGATGGGGCGTTTACAGCCATTGTTGAATTTTTGGTTACGTACCTCCTTTAACATGGGCAATCGAAAAAGAGACTTGTCCCAGTGCACTCAGAATGGAGCAAATAGGCAGAGTTTATACGTCATTCAAATTGAATGAAGAATATCGCATTTTTTATTCTCTTTTACTCTCTTCGAGATATTTGATTGAATAGCTGCTCACACGTGCTAAAAAGTGTTGTTGTAAGTACCAGAAAAGTTGATTATGCAACCCTGTGATTGATTGATGCAGTTCTTGAGCTCCATCAAAATTTTGATTGATGCGATGAAGTGTAGAAAGTTCATTCCGCTCTCGCAAAGAATTCATCTTTTTTTCGCTGGGAAAACAACAACAAATTTTGAGTGATCATTCAATTTGAATGACGTGTAAGCAGTGCCATAGATGATTACAAATCAGGGAAATTTATTGGTCACTTGAAGACAATCAAAATCTTTTAAGACAATCCCTTTCTCAAAATTCCAGGCAGCATGCTGTTGAAGCTAAACTTCTCGAGTCACTACAAGGTAGTAATACCTAATAGGCAAATGGAACGAGAGATTCACAGCTAACCCAAACTTACAGTTATGGTTTACTGAAGCGTCTAAATTTGAAAATGGAGGAACGGGAGCAGGGCTTACGGAGCTAAATTCCAAAAAGCTCATCCTCTGGACTTTAAACTTATTGCAAGCGGAAATAAATGCCATCCACATTTGTGGCAAATCATCGTCTGTCATAAGTTTAGTAAACATAACAATTTTTGACAAATTGTGGAATATCAAAGTTTACGAAGTTATATGTCGGATATACCAAATGTCGGATTTTCTGTCAGTCTTAAAAATTAGTAAAAACAGCGTAATTGGTAAGGTCAGTAATAACCAGGGAGCAGATAACGTTGACTTTGCTTTTTTATGCCTTTTTTTGCCATTTTGTCACGTTTTGCCTCTTTGTGCCTTAGTTACTCATTTTGCCTTTTTGTGCCTAATTTACATGTTTTGCTTTTCACAATATGCAGTGTGAACCGTACAAATTTACATCGCATTGCATGAAAAGTAAAAATATGGCAATACTCAATTCAGCAAGTTGACATTTTTTAATCGTTTTTTAAAGTTTTGTAACGTTTATTTAGCTCACAGACGTGCAAATTACAAAACTTTGTGCAACATTTTGAAAATTATGTATTTTCCACCGATGGAAAACTCCTCATATATATAATCTGTGCAACATTAAAGCTAACTACAATAAAAAATATTTTGTGCAGCAGCACATAGAACGGGTAAAGCACAAGAAGGCTCTAGATCAGAAGAATAAGAGAAAGATTCAAGTTATAATAACATTCGCTGCCGTCAGTGGAAAAAATGAGTTTCACAACGACCTGACGAAAATAATGTTGTCGTGTGACATACCACTACAAAAGTTAAAGCGACCTGAATTCGAGACGTTCTTTCTAAAATATACTGAAAAAATTCTTCCGGATGAGTCCACGCTTCGAAAAAATTATGTATGGAATGTCTACGACGAAGTGCTAAGAAAAATACGAGATGACGTTGTTGTCGAAACGTTGTCGTCGGTCCCCTGCAAAAGGATGGACGAGGATATCTTTTAACGTCAGAGGTTTCGGAAAAAGTAAATGCATCTTAAATTGCAACGACTTTCGATGATTCTATGCTTCACTTGTGGCCGGAAGGAGTCAAACGCGATAAAGTCTTACTATTTGTAACGGACACTGATCCGTATATAAAGAAATGAGGTTCATCGTTAAAGATTCTTTATTCCAAACTAATTCATGTAACTTGTGTTGCTCACGGCTTGCACAGAGCTTGCGAAACGATCCGCAGTCGATTTCCAAAATTCGATTTTGAACATGAAAAAGATCTTTAAAAAAAAGCCCTTCCCGGTTGGCTTTATTTAGAGAAAAGGAGTCTGATCTGACACTGCCTCCAAAACCCGTAAGTACGGATATAACTGTATAAAACATTTGCTAATATGTATATGATATTGACTTGTTTTAAAATAAGTATTGACTCTGTGGGGTACATGGCTAATTGCTGGATCGTATTACGTCCAGAAGCTTACACGCGTCAAAGGGTTCGCCGATGCATTGCCAGTTGACGCAACTTGAATCGAGTTTGCCCAAAAATTGCTTTCGGAAAACCATGTTAAAACTGCACTGCTCTATATTCACAGTAAATTTGAATTTTTAGTGGATCAAGAGAAACATATTTTTGAGAGCTTGCAGGCATCAGGTAGTTTAAGAATATAATTTTTTTTTTGTGCTCAAAAGTGTTTTCTTTTATTTAACCCTCATCGGTCCCTCGTATCAATTTGATACAATTTTTGTCTTTCAAGTTGAATAAAAAAAAACTGTCCGATGTAAAGAACCGGTTTTTGGGAAAATAGCATGATTTTGCCTGTAGAATCGGGCTAATTAGTTTTTAGTGATCGGGCATTTCTGGTTTTACCTGAGACGAAATAGTTACGAATCGGTCCCTCGTATCAACTTGATACAATACATCTGCCGATGGTTATTGCGGTTGTTTTTTGGGTTAGGCTCGTTTTATTTAATTTTTTTGTTTCCAGTATGTTTTTCAACACACACGACTGAAGATTGAATTGAATTTGTTTGAAGTGATTTTAGTGAATTTTGAAGTGATTTTTATCTGCCGCATACTTTCATTGCGTTATACATACATTCAATTAATTTAAAAAAAAAAAATGGAAAAAAATCTACGTGAAAACCGTCAAAGAGACGAATATGATATGGATTCCGAATCTGGAAGTGAAGCAGAAGAATCTCCAGTAGATAGTGACGACGATTTCACAATGGAGGAAGAATGCGTTGCAGAAATGAGTGAGCATTCTGATGAGTACGATGTTGAGCCACTGGAACAAAATGTGGCAGAAGAAATTGCCAGAAATGCAACAGCAAAATATTTATCAAAAAAATAAAAAAAATTCAATATTCAACGGAGCCATTTGAAAATATCCGAAGAAATTCATATAGGCGCGCTGATAATATTGTTACAGGTAAAAAACCTACCCTTCTTGTTTTGTGCTTCATATTCAGTGTTTGTTTCTTTTTGTTGTTGTTGTAGGACCAAAACTAGTTGCAGCTGCTCATGTTGTAGATGTTTTGTCTGCATTTGATTTGTTTCTGCGACCGATAGAAAATACTATTTTGAATATGACGAATTTATATGGTTTGCGGAAATACAAAGAAGAATGGGAACAAATAGATATGGATACTCTACATGCGTACTTCGGATTGCTACTGCTTGCTGGTGTGTATCGTTCGTATGGTGAATGTGTTACACAACTCTGGAATGAGAAAACCGGTCGACCAATATTTCGAGACACAATGTCACTGAAAATGTTCAAAAAAATTCATGGATGTATCAGATTTGACGATAAAGAAGAACGTAATGCCAATACTGCTTCTGTCCGTGATAAATTGGCACCGATACGCACCATATATGAAAAATGGAACCATAATTTGCAAGTTGTATACATTCCAGGCAAAAATGTTACAGTAGATGAACAGCTAGTTCCATTTCGTGGACGCTGTCCGTTTCGACAATGCATACCGTCGAAACCGGCTAAATACGGCATAAAGATTTGGATTTTGACAGATTCAGCTACCTTGTATGTTTACAATACGCAAATTTATGTTGGTCGCAACCGCAACGGGGCTCCAGAGCGCAATATTGGACGCCGCCTTGTTTTGGATTTGGTAAATGGGCTGTTGGTGAGGAATATCACATGCGACAACTTCTTCACATCTTATGAACTGGCTGAAGAGTTACATAAACGCCGAATGACTATTCTGGGCACTATACGAAAAAATAGCATCGAAATTCCTCCAGTATTGTTGGATATGAGGAAAAAACCTGTGTATTCGAGCGTTATTGCATATGACCACAAATTACAAGCCATTTTACTGTCGTATGTGCCTCGGCGTTATAGATATGTTACACTGCTCAGTACATGGCACAATGCCGTCGTTATAAGTGAAAATGCTGAGAAGAAACCGAATCTAATTCAGGATTATAACAAAACCAAGAGTGACGTGCACACTATGGACCAGATGGTGGCTACCTACACCTGCTAAAGGAAGATATATCGGTGGCCAATGGCAGTATTTTGCAACATGTTGGACGTGAGTGCATTGAATGCATATATAACGTATATTTCGCTATTTCCGGCTTGGAAAAACAACAAAACCAATAAAAATATACGTCGTCGAATATTTATTGAAGAGCTTGGAATAGCTCTTGTGCAAAAACACATAGAAAAGAGGAAATCTCAGCCTCGAAGGCTCAATATTGAAGCACTACCATCGATTACCCATTTGCCAAAAACTACGAAACGCGGCAGTTGCTACATATGTACATATAAAAACAATAAAAATTTGTATTCAAATCGTTGTGATAATTGCAAGAATTATGTTTGTAATGATCATCATTGTGATATTTGCGAAAAATGCGGTAATAAAGGCTAAACATAGCCACAAAAATAAGCATTTTTGACATTTTTCTCTTTCAAATTTTCATTACTTATAAATGTGTTTTTTACAAAAATATAAAACAATCAGTTTTTTTAATTTTTAAAACGATTTTCTTAACTTTTTTTTTTTAATGGGTTAAAAATAGATACAATGGAACCGATTCGATGCATTTCCTCGGGGACCGATGAGGGTTAAGGAAAGCGTAGTAATGAGGACTTGAAGATTTTATATGAGGGGCAAAAGGAACTCGAAAAAGCAAAAGGTCCTATTGCTGAAGTTGCAATGAAGAAGTTTTATGTAATTATTTCGGGCAATCAAGGAGTTACTATAATAAATGAACTGCAAATTGCCAATAAATGTGGAAGTTGATGCTTTAAATGGTCTCGACTCGTTTCAGTCCATGTAGAACGTTCATTTAGTACTTTTAAAACGCTTCTTCGAAATAATAGAATGAACTTATTACCCGAGAATTGTAAAATGTACCTGTGACCTATTTCACCAAATACAATTTACAATAACAAATTGTACTTGTACACTACACTTAAAGATTTTTTTACAATTTTGTGAGAGTTTCCTAACAATTCACTTATTTGTAAGTTGGTGAAATAGGACACTGGTCGTACAATGTTTTTATAACAAATAATTTACGTATCTACGAAAAATAACATAGAAAATTTTTCTACTTTATTGTTCAAGTTTTTCTCACGAAAATCTTACATTAACAAAATAAATGCCTTTTTGTGCCTTTTTTATTTTTGCATTTTATTTTGCATATTTTTTAAATTTTTAGTTCAATAATATTCGGTCCCTGGTTATAAATGTCAAAACTTTTATGTGAGTGACGAATCTTTGTTCTTCCTATTGAACAAATCCATTCTAAATATTATTAAGTGATAACATTTTCAATTATCTTTTTTTGTTAACATGGTTCATTATATATATATTATATCTGAGTGTCATAACAAAACGAACTAAGAAATTACAGCGAAATTTATGACTAACTCAAACCTCTAACTTCATAACAACTTATTTTCTAGCCTAACTAATTGAGCACACATTTTTTGTGTATTTTGTATATAAACATATATATATATATATATAATCGTTAGGCTTTCATATGTTAGGTATAATTATATAACTAAGAATGTTTTCATATATTATTTCATAAATAAAATGAAGTATTTATGAAGTTTGAGAAGCAAATATCTTAGTTTTTTTTTAATGTTACACTTAAACAAGATAAGATAGTTAAGTTTCCTTTCAATATAAGAGTAGATATCGAGTAAATTACTTATCAAAGATAACATAAAGTATGATTCGTTAAACTTTATGTCGCAAATAAACTTTTTATGAATACAAAAACAAAAAAAATTTAAAAAGATACATATACATTACCTTATCTTGTAAATAGAATTGATCTTATGCAGCCAATTCTACAAAGCAAAATAAGTGTTTATCACCCTTTCAACTTATCATTATGTAAATATTAAATAAATATAGAAAAGATAAAACTCTTTCGCCATTATAGCTCATATATATCATTCTTCAAAAGTGCACTTTAGAACAAGCTCAACTGAGAACTTTTTATTTGAATAAAATTAAGCAAAAATTGCTCATTACTTACCACAAATAATATGTTGAATATGAACAACACATATTTAACAAAAACACCACCACAATCCATTTTTTTTTTTTATATCCTTCTTAGTAAAAAAAAAAAACACTTTTATCTGAAGGTATGTGTTTGAAGTTCAATAATTTTCCAGAATTTGTATAATAAGGTTATGAATATGAAGGGAACTAGTATTAAATACCGATCTTACTTATTCAACAAAGTGTCGAAAACTAACGCTTATTCGTTTGCAACTCAGTGAAAAAGCGGTTAATTTTTTCTTATCACCATTTGTTATCTACTATTCGAATGTAATTAAGTCTATATTTTGTCGAATATTACGCGCCGCTGACTAATGACAATTATTTTTACTACATACGCTACAGTTGACATACGTATGAGTGTGTTTTTGTTTTGTTAAAAGCGTTGACGATTTTGTGCTTCGTTTTTTTCTCCCTCCCTTCTCTACGTTGACTACACTTGTTTTTTTTTTCTACCTACCCCTATATCTAAAGTAATGTTTTTCAATAATGTGAAGAATAATTATTATAATAATACGTGGGCTGCCTTTTAAGCTTTGCGCCTAATAATGAAAAAACGGTGGTAAATCAGTGAAAATTGTTTTATCGTTTTTCATAGTATACTCTTCACTTTTCATTCGTTTCAATCAATTTTCACAAGAGTTTTGCCACTCTGAAGTTGGTACCTCAAAAACCAGGTTTTTCAAGGCCTCAACGGCCTGTTCGACCGTAAAAAAAACGCACTCCAAGCATATTTTTCTTAATGTGAGAGAACAAAAAGAAGCCATTAGGTGACAAGTCGGACTGTAAGGCGATGACTCATCAGTTCCACGTTTGAGTGCTCACAAACGCTTTTGTTTGAGCTGTTGTGTGGGGCTTGCATTTTAGTGATGGAGAATGAGCTTCCTTTGGCGGTAGGTTAGGTTAGGTTAGGTTAGGTAGAGGCGGCAGCCGGTGTAAATGGAAAACATACACCAGCTCACACAGGCTTTTATTACTAATGGAACCAACTTGAGCTCCTGATGAACCCTTTTAGACGCCTGACATCAGTCGTTGACAGGTCGTCAACCTCATGAAAGAAGAAAGAGCCTAAATGTTTGTGCCTTCTTCTGGCTAGTGCAGGACAGGAGCACAGAAGATGGGAGATGGTTTCTTACTCTTCCTCGTCCCTGCAGCTTCTACAGAAGTCATTTGAGATAACTCCTAACCTGTAGGCATGCCTGCCTATCAAGCAGTGCCCTGTGATGACAGCCACTATTGTGGCTAGTTCTGGTCTTGCCAGCGAGAGGAGGGCTCTCGATCGCCCGAGATCCAGTGTCGGCCAGATAAGCCTTGATGCTTTGCATGTCGAGAGCTCAGCCCACCCAGTGTTGGCTTTCGATATGATATTGTTACTGATTAGCAGCTTGAGAGTCGCTAACGGGATACCCGGTGGGTTCACCATGAAAAGTGGCGCTTGTGTCCCATTTCTAGCTAGCTCATCTGCCTTTTCATTACCGTTTATGCCTTTATGCCCAGGTACCCATATTAGGTTGATGCTGAAATAGTTCGACACTTCCCCTAATGAAGCACGGCATTCTTTGGCTACTTTAGAGTTTGTGGCTACTTGTTCCAACGATTTTATCGCAGCCTGACTATCAGAGAAGATATGAATTTCCCGTTTAGAGACAACGTTTTTTTGAAAGCCATGATGCAACCTCCCCTATTGTCATCAATTCGGCTTGAAACACACTACAGTGGTCAGGAAGCCTACGAGCCAGAGATATTCCAAGCTCTTTTGAGTAGACCCCATACCCGACCTTGTCGTTTAATTTTGATCCATCTGTATAGAAATATAGACACCCTCGTTTCCATGGTGCACCATTGACCCAGTATGTTCTAGGCGGAATAAGCGTACCATACCTTCCTTCGAAGGAAAGCGAGGGCTTGCAGTAATCAGTTCTTGATGGAATGAAGTTGAAGTTGTTAAGTATGGATGAGTGACCCGTTGTCATACTCTTCCATACTCCCAGTTCTCTAAGTCTTGTAGCCGAACATGCTGCTGTCTGTTTGGCAACCAGGTCCAGTGGTAAAAGATGTATGGTACAGTGGTAAAAGTGGTATAGTATGGTCTTTAGGGCTGCAGTCGGTGTTGTTCTCAGAGCACCGCTGATGCATATAGATGCCATTCTCTGCACTTTTTGGAGTTGTATCATATATGTGACCTTGTCTATTGACGGCCACCATATTACTACTCCATATAGAAGAATAGGTCTTATGACCCCGGTATACATCCAGTGAACGATACGAGGCGAAAATCCCCATCTTGTTCCTATGACTTTTTTACAAGTATAAAGTGCCACTGTGGCTTTTTTAGTGCGCTCTGCTATGTTTACCTTCCAGCTGAGTTTTCTATCTAGAATGAGTCCCACGTACTTTGCGTTATTCGCAAGGGACAGAACAGATCCATTTAGTATGAGTGGTGTTAAGGACGGAATTTTATATTTCCTGGTAAATAGTATTAGCTCTGTTTTAGCCGGATTAACTCCAAGACCACAGGGCTTGGCCTATTGCTCAAGTCTGCAAAGGGCTCTTTGCATAATGTCGCATAGAGTAGTAGGAAACTTGCCTCTGACTGCGATTGCTAGGTCATCGGCGTAGGCTGCCACTACAAGTCCATCTCTCTCCAGAGATAGCAGTACGTCATTTACTACCAAATTCCAGAGGAGTGGAGAGAGAACACCTCCTTGAGGCGTACCTCTTGAGACAGATCTTATGGCGCTGTATGCGCCTAGGTCCGATAGAACTATTCTACTGTTAAGTAGCTTGTCTATAAGCTCTGTAATGATCTTATTCACGCCCAGTCCGACTAGTGCTCGTCGTATTGCTTGTGGTGTTACGTTATTAAAAGCTCCTTCTGTATCTAAGAAGGAAACCAGAGTCAACTCATTTTTAAGAAGGATTTTTTTATGGTCCCGACCAGCGTATGTAGGGCCGTTTCCACGGATCTTCCTTTGTTGTAGGCATGCTGTGAAGCCGTTAGTAGTGCAGAATCAATGTTTCTGCGGAGATACAGATCTAAGAGGCGTTCTAACGTCTTTAATAGAAAAGATGTTAGGCTAATGGGCCTAAAGTCTTTAGGGGTGGTAGGTTTTCCTCAATTCTGCGAAGACTTCCGGCAAACAAATGGTTGTGTGCCATTCAGCATTAGCAGTTCTACGTTGCTCATGAGGTACAGATGCAACATGAGCGTCCATTTGATTGGATGAGTTCTACCCGGGAGCAACTTTTGCCGGGTTTTACTCTCTTTGAAAAACCCAAGCAGTGGATTGCTGTTTTGTTTGAGGCTTGATTCCTCCCAGAACTTACGTCCGATGAACTTACGCTCGAAAAAAAATGACAAAAAGCCCGACATTTTTAAAGCATTGAATATCGAAAAAAAAGTCCGAATTTGAAATGGCTATTATGTGCGGATAAGGTGCAAATGGTATTTTTTTATGATAAAATGATTTGCTCTTTTACGTAAAGTTGTTTTTTTTTCTTCCGTACAAGGGCACACCATTTTATTATAACGATTTTCTTAAATTTCACTAAAATTCTTAACTTTTTGGTGAAAAAAAGTTTAGGCGTTTTCCCATATTTTACTTTGGCAAAAAATGCCCGATTTTTTTCAGTCCTAAATTTTAAGTTTATTTTTTATACCTTTCTTCTTTTTCAAATCACACAATAGCCAGAAACTTCGGTATACGCACTAGCTCATTCTATACATAGTTGAGTAGTACAAAAGAAGTCACGGCTCGGCGAACTTTTATCTAACACAGATTTTGAGCGGCAACAGGTGCTTCAGAGCATACTTTTTGAAAGTTAAGCACTCGGTTGATTCATACTGTACACACTGTAAGCTCCGCCCGGTTAGCAACTTAGTTGCGCTTGCCTGTCCAAAGCCAGAATAAAGGAGGATGGTTGTTTGTAGGAGGGAACAGGGGGCGAACCTTCACATGGCAACGTGTCTGACCGCCTCAACCTGGCGAGGCCAGCATTATCCATGTCGAAATCGTCTCAAGTCGACTCAAACCTCCAAGTGGTGTTCCCTGGGCAACGGCAAACTGGCATCCGTCAGTTTGACGGCTAATTTGAGCGGCGGGTCACTCCATAGACCTTAAACATGGAATGTGCGCAGGGTTTGGGTCCCGCCACATTACTACTGCCCAATGAAAACTAAACCAGCCTCGGATAAGAACCCCAATTACGTTGACGACCACCGCAAACGAAAAACGGACAATGATTTACGGATATGCACCTGGAATGTCCGGACCCTTTATAGGGAAGGTGCCATTATCCAACTGGCGGAAGCCCTCAAAACAATACAATCTGACATCACCGCCATCCAGGAAATGCGATGGAAAGGGCAAGGCTGCTCTAAACAAGCACACTGCGATATCTACTACAGCTGCCATGCGGAGAAGCGCGAATTCGGATGTGGATTCGTCGTTAGCCGGAAACTACGCCACCTTGTTTCCCGGTTCACACCTGTGAACGAAAGATTGGCCACGATCCGCATCAAGGCAAAATTTTTCTACATAAGCCTTATTTGCGCGCACGCCCCGACGGAGGAAAAGGACGAAGCCGTCAAGGACGCTTTCTACGCTAGTCTTGAGGACGTATATGACCACCTTCCGGTCCATGACGTGAAAATAGTCCTCGGCGATTTTAATGCGAAAGTCGGAAGGGAAGGCATCTTTGGCCCCACTGTCGGTCAGTTCAGTCTTCACGAGACCTCCACAAACAACGGTCTAAGATTGATCGACTTCGCCGCGGCACGAAACATGGTAGTTAGTAGCACCAGATTTAAGCACCTCGACATCCACAAGGCCACCTGGCTGTCCCCGGATCAAAAAACGCGAAACCAAATTGATCATGTTGTAATCGACGGAAGGCATGCCTCTAGTGTTCTAGATGTGCGTACATTTCGGGGGGTCAACATTGACTCCGACCATTATCTTGTTGCAGCCAAGATCCGCATGCGATTATGCAATGCCAAGAACATACGCACAGGAATGCAACGAAAGCTAGATGTCGCTAAGCTGCAATTACAACGGACTGCCGAAGCCTACTCCGCTAAACTCTCGGTTAAGCTCAACCAACCAACCTCTGGACTCGACGACGCCGGCGGACTTTGGGCGCATATATCCCACTCCATGCGCGCTGCCGCTGAAGAAGTCATTGGTTTCCGGCGCCCGCAACCTCGGAACCAATGGTATGATCAGGAGTGTCGCATTGCGACTGCAGTAAAAAACGCCGCTTATAGAAAAACGCTGCAGTCAGCTGCAACGCGAGCCGTGCGAGAAAACTACCGCGAAAAGAGGAAGGAAGAGAGGCGCCTTTTCAGACGCAAGAAAAGAGAGCAGGAAAAGCGTGAGCGTGAGGAACTAGAGGTATACCAGGGCAAGAAGGATGCACGAAAATTCTATCAACAGGTTAAGCGTCTAACCCAAGGTTTCAAGCCCGGAGCATCCACTTGTAGAGACGAAAATGGAGATCTGAATACGGATACACAGTGTGTGCTTAGATTGTGGAGACAGCACTTCTCCAATTTACTTAATGGCGACGATTCCACCAATGCCGCCCATCGAGAGCACAGTGCAGTGCCACCAATCGACGATGACGGAGTGGAAGTATCACCACCTAGCCATGAAGAGGTTCGAGTTGCTATCCAACGACTCAAAAACAATAAAGCAGCGGGTGCTGACGGCCTGTCAGCTGAATTGTTTAAAACCGGCGGCGATGAATTGATAAGGCGCATGCATCAGCTCATCAGCAAAATATGGCTAGCAGAAAGCATGCCCGACGATTGGAACCTCAGTGTACTGTGCCCTATACTTAAGAAAGGAGACCCTACAATCTGCGCAAGTTATAGAGGTATCAGTCTTATTTCCATCGCATATAAGGTTCTCTCAAGCGTACTGTGTGAAAGATTAAAGCCAATTACAAAAACACTGATTGGACCTTATCAGTGTGGCTTTCGACCTGGTAAGTCTACCATAGACCAGATTTTCACGCTACGACAAATCCTGGAGAAAACCCACGAAAATCAAATTGACACACACCATCTCTTTGTCGACTTTAAAGCTGCGTTCGATAGCCCGAGAAGGGATTGCCTATACGCAACAATGTCTGAGTTCGGTATACCTGCAAAGTTGATTAGACTTTGCAGAATGACGTTGAGCAACACACGCAGCTCCGTCAAGGTAGGAAATGACCTCTCCGAAACCTTCAATACCGAAAGAGGTTTCAGGCAAGGCGATCCACTGTCTTGCGATCTCTTCAACATCATCATGGAGGGGATCGTACGAAAGGCCGGTGTGCATCGTAATGGCACCATTTTCTATAAAGGTGTCCAGCTCCTTGCTTACGCTGATGATATTGATATTGTTGGCAGAACCAAGAGAGATGTTACCGCTGCTTTCGCCGCTATCGAAAAGGAATCAGCCAAAGTGGGTTTGACGATAAATGAGGGTAAAACAAAGTATATGCTGTCTACAAACAAGGGAGCTCGGCGTTTAGACTCCCACGTTTCATCCGGCAGCTATAACTTTGAAGTAGTCAAGGAGTTTGTATACCTTGGCACCGCCATTAATACTAACAACGAAATCAGCCTGGAGATAAAGCGAAGAACAATAATTGCTAATAGGTGCTACTACGGGCTCAGTAAGCAACTAAGTTCCAGAGCCCTCTCTCGATCGACAAAACTAACACTCTACAAGACGCTCGTTCTACCTGTGCTGCTTTATGGCGCTGAGGCATGGGTAGTTTCGCAAACTGACGCAGCCGCTCTGGGGGTGTTCGAGAGAAAAGTTCTTCGCAAAATCTTCGGTCCTGTTCGAGTCGGCGATGACTATCGCATCCGAATGAACCACGAGCTGTATGAGCTCTACGGAGACATTGACGTAGTTCGGCGTATAACTGTGCAGCGACTACGCTGGCTGGGTCATGTCCATCGTATGGACGACGAAGCTCCAGCGAAAAAGGTGCTCGAAGCGAGGGTCGCTGGTCAACGACGACGAGGGAGACCATGCCTCCGATGGATGGACCAAGCTGAGGAAGCCCTAACCGCACTTGGTGTATCCGATTGGAGAAGGCGCGCGCAAAGCAGAGGCGCCTGGCGAGAGCTGATGAGGTCGGTCGAAATCCGGACACGGGTTGTCACGGCCACCTAAGTAAGTAAGTAAGGTTGTTTGTAGGATACGTCCTGCAAACGTAAAAACTGATAGGGCCAACCAAGAGCTGGGGGTGGCGCCCATATTGGTAGCAGGTCATATTCGGTATGTCGATATGAAACAAGCCTGCGAAGGTATAGCAATTGACCTTAAAACTTGTTAGTACGAGGGCAGCCTTACCCGTCAAATGGGGTAGACCCTATCTATCCACCGCACTGAGACTTAAAATCGGCTGGTTAAATATGGATGTGAGTGTTTTGGCATGCGTGCTTTATATGTCGACGCTCGGGCTTTCTTTGGGGTTTATTTGTCGACGTTTTAACTCGCTCCCTCAAGTTCTCATACTGAGCACGGCAGTCCCTGAGAACAAGGCCAATACTCTGTCTGGATGTTGAGATCCTTAGATCATCCGGACTGCCAGAGTAAGAGTGGTAACAAAAGGTCCTCCTCTGTAGGTACCAGTCATGAATAATAGTTGTGCAACCGAGCCGGCAGCTGTGAGCTGTTAAAATGGCCCTTACAGTGCTCATTGAGCACGGTCACGCATAAAAATGCGCTTCTTCGTAATTGCATTAGTGTATTTTTGGTCTTTTTGCGGGGATGTTGTGGATCTTCATTGACGAGATCGAGCTGCCCAGATGACTGTCGTGGGCTGGCCCTTCGGGGATGCGTTTGTGTGAATTTCACACAGGTCTAGATTGATCGGCGGGGTCACGCAGTGGTACGACCGGGCTGGCATATCTGTCTTAATATGCAAGAGATTGGGTAGGTCTCGTCTTCACCAGTAGATGTATTATAAGTACGTCACTACTGAAGTCTAAACTGGTACTGCTATTACGGGCAGAATGTAATTTATTGCATAATGCTCCTAATCAGCAGGGCACTGGGTGATGCTTTGTGTTTGTGAAACAGCTTCCATGCTCGTGTTGCTACACCGGATGCCCGGTATGTTTTACTTGCTAAAACATAAACGGGTCCGTGTTGTGGTATAACACATAAGTTCTGGTTGTCTGTTTCATGAACTATTACCCTAGGTCTGGAAGACCCAAGTACTTAAGCCTTGCGGCAAGCGTACTTGTTAAACCAGAATCTAACTGTAAACACTGTTCTTTAAATATAATTGAAGATGCAAACCATGTATTATTTGAGAGCCATAAGTTCAACAATGCCTGGCTTGAGGTTTCGAACTGTCTCGTCGAAATAGTGACACGACAAAACTTGATTACCTTTATGCTAAGAAGCGAAGCGAACTGGTCTGTACAGGGTCTGTCTGGTCTGGGTACAGTGATTATATTGATAACAAAATAGCTGCGAAGAGTTGAGCGTTTGCAAGCACTGAGGCTGAATAGAGTACTACCATTTAAAGGACGGTCATTAACTATTCAATTTTCAGCCTAGTGCTGCTCCCATGCCCCGCGAGTCATGCTCGGCAGCAGTACCGCGGGGCTATAAAGGACGAAGTTTCAATACGGAGGTAGCTAGGTTTAGTGTGCAAAAATCGTACACTCCTAACTTAGGCATAGTGCGTAAGAGTCATACACTCCCACCTGCACGGTAGCGCCTTTTGAAGGTTCCCAATTCGCGAATAAAATAAAAAAAACTCATACTCATACTCTTACTCATACCCATAATCATACTCATAATCATACTTATACTCATACTCATACTAATACTCATACCGATACTCATACTCATACTCAACTCTTTCTCATACTTAAACTCATACTCATAATCATACTTATACTGATACTCATACTCATACTCATACTCATACTCATATTCATACTCATACTTATACTCACACCGCAAAATCAATTTGAGTTCTAGTTCTCAAGTAATCGATTGATTGAGCATCTAGAACCACGGCCACCACGATACCTCTACTCATGCTTATACTCATACTCATACTCATACTCATGCTCATACTCATACTCATACTCATACTCATACTCATACTCATACTCATACTCATACTCATACTCATACTCATACTCATACTCATACTCATACTCATACTCATACTCACACCGCAAAATCAATTTGAGTTCTAGTTCTTAAGTAATCGATTGATTGAGCATCTAGAACCGCTTATCCGAAGTGGTAAAAAAAGTCAAGTTCAAACACTACAGAGTGTGGTGGTAAAAACAACATTCTGGGATAAATACAAGGATAAATCATTTTTTTGGGCATTATGTCTGTTTACGAAGTATGCTAGTGAGCGTTTGAAACGGACACAATATTCATGGAATCTATGTCCGTGGATCATGGTCATCCCAACACGTTTGTGTACTTCTTCTACAATACATGATACAAGAAGCAAGGCAGCCCTGACAGCTGGCTATTGTCTCACAAACGGCGATCATAACTTGTCATTTGCTTGCATATTTGTGACTGTCTACACTGGCCTCACTCAAACGACTCACTTTGACGTCTACAGAAGAAGAGATGAGGAAGTGGGAAGGTGAAATGTTTGTGAGGCAAGAATTTTAAAATTTTGCTACTCATTTTGATTTGACATTTGTTTTTTGACATGTGTATTTTTTTCTGTTATTTGCAAAATTTTCCTTTGTGAAAATTGATTTAAATTTTTATTGAGATATTTAAGTGTAATAAAATCCAAATTTAAGTTTCAATAGAACTCCAACAGCGAAGAGTTCTTGGATTGAATTGTTCAAGTTTGAAGTGAGGCAAGTGATATGTGTAAACATTATTTGGCAGCTGCTCTGTGAGGCGAATGTAAAGAGGCACTTTTGCTTTTTATTTATTTTTACTTCTTTGTTCTTTACTTTATACTATTTTTGACAAGTTATGATCGCCAATAGAACTGTCAGGGCCTTGTTTCTTATATCATGCTTCTTCTAGACATACACCTCTTTTACACTGGTCAGGAATTTAGGTCAATTTTCAGAGTTTGTGGGCAATTAACGGGGAATTGGTGGTGATGAAAGAGAAATAAAATTGGAGGTACACGTGTCTTCGTACCGTTAATTTTTGTGGGCAAAAGAGAACGTAAAAAATTTAATTAAATTCTTTACCAATGTAGAGGAGGCGATAGCATTTCTTCTATTTTGCTTATAGTAGAACACTTTCTCATATTTGAACTATTTTCTTTTTAAAAAATAAAATAATAAATTTAATAAAATATAAAAAATTATTTCAAATAAAAAAATTCTTAATTCATTTAATAACATAATAAGATTTTTTAACAATATAAAACTAGGTTCTCTGGCTAACAACAATGAAATACACGGTATTTAATTGTTTATGAAGATGTAAAATGAGGGTTTTTTTTTATAAAAATACTTAATTTGTAAAAAAACCGCAACAGTTTAAATCTTATGACTCTGCGATTGTCGGATACTACTAGCTAAACAACAGGCAAAAATCAGAGCAACTAGCTCGACCAGAGCAACAGCCATGCCAGCATAACGAATGATATTCATGTTCGAGGACCAGAAATCGACAAAGGCCGTTTTACAGCCCTCACGACCCATATAAACATCAGAACTACAAGCTTCAGTCATGGAACCACAACAAGAATTGGGAATTGAGCTGCCATAGTCGGTATATTTGTTGAGACCGCAACACTTGAACTGCAAAAAAAGAGAATTGGTCATCAGTAATGATATAAAACGAAATAGTAAACGCAAACTTACGCTTATTTGTAGAGCATCCATAGGATAACCATTAGCTTGATCGTTCTTCTTCCACGCTTCATCAACAACTTCGCCCATGGTATTGAGGAATTCAGTACGTTTAACAAAGACCCAAATAATGAGTGCCAATTGGAGTACGAACAGGATAAACATGAAGATAGCATACTAAAGAGGATTAGATGAGGGCATAATTTGAGAAATGTCGCAAAAAAAAAAACGAATAAACTCCAACTTACAATCATGGTACAGCAGTTGTTTTCCTTAATGGCACCACAGCAGCCAAAGAACGATATAATAAATATAACGCAACCGAGCAGAATAATCAGTATAGGTATCGTTTCGGTGTTAATGACTTCATTGAAGCTCTTGAATTCGCCCATATTGCTCAGTATAATTGAGCCAAAGATGATCAATAGAACACCACATACCTGAAAGATTAGAGCGGTTCATTAATTAAATGGGCTGAATGCAACTAAAAGTATTTCGAGTGAATATAGAGGGAATAACTGCTGAGCCCCTAGAGGGGTCAAATATATAAGCTAATCCTATTATCTTTTGCCCTTCTACATATCTTCTGAACACACCCAGCTCCTATCTGCCACCCTTTAGGAGGTCGGCATACAGAAAACACAGAAACTGTCGATTCAAGTTCATATCCCTCAAGAATTGAGCCCTGGAGGAATAAAATATATGAGCTGTTCCTATTATTTTTTGCTCTTTAACATTTCTTCTCAACGCACCTTACCTCTATCTGTCATCCTTCTGGGGGGCACGCATGCAAAAAACACAAAAACTGTCGATTATAGTTCATACATATCTCTTCCGAATTGATCCTTAGAGAAGTGTAATATATAAGCTCGTTCAGTTATTTTTTGCTATCCAAATTTTTTCTCAGCTCGCCTACCTTCTACCTGCCACTCTTCTGGGGGATCCCCATGCAAAAAATACAAACATTGTGGATTATAGTTCATATCTCTTTTAAATTGACCCATAGAGGAATTAAATATATGCGCTGGTCCTCTTATTTTTGCCTTTCAACACTTCTTTTGAGGGCATCTACCCCCTATCTGCCACTCTTTTGGAGGTCCCCATACAAAAAATACAAAAATTGCCAATTTTAGTTCATATCTCTCAATAATTGAGCCCTAGAGGGATAAAATACATCAGCTGGTCTTATTATTTTTTGCCCTTTAAAATTTCTTCTGCATACCTACTCCCTTTCTGACACTTCCCCCTTTCTCCCTTTCTGGGAGTCCCCTTATGAAAACCGTGAAAATGGTCAATTATAGTTCATATCTCTCAAGAATTGACCCCTAGAGGAGTAAAATATATGAGCTGGTTCTATTATTTTTTGCCTTTTAACATTTCTTCTGAACACACCTAATCCCTATACGCCACCCTTCTGGAGGTCCCTATACAAAAAACACAAGAACTGTCAATTGTAGTTCATATCTCTCCCGAATGGGCCACTAGATAGATCAAATATAGGAGCTGGTTTTATTATTTTTTTCCCTTCAACATTTCTTCTGAACTCACCTACCACCTATCTTCCACCTTTCTGGGTGTCCCCATGCAAAAAACCAAAGAACTATCAATTATAGTTCATATAACTCCCGAATTGACCTCAAGAGGAATGGAAAATATGAGCGGATCCAATTATTTTTTGCCCTCCATTGCCTAGCATTTCTTCTGAACACACCTATCCTCAATGTGTCACCATACTGGGGGTCAACATACAAAAAACACATGAACTGTCGGTTATAGCTCATACCTCTCCCGAATTGACCCCAAGTAGATATAGAGTAGATTCTATTATTTTTTACTCTTCAAATATTTCTTCTCAAGCACCTAACCGCTATCTGCCACCCATTTGAGGGTCCCAAAACGAAAAACCAAAAAAAAATCTCTCGATAATAGTTAGTATCACCCGCAGAAAGGTCAAATAAATGAGCTGGTCCTATTATTTTTTGCCCTTCAACCTTTTGTTCTGATAACACCTTCCCCCTACCTGACACCCTAATAATCGTTATATTTTACAAATTATCCATATTCATATTTTTCAAAATTGATGCATACTTTTCCTAAAACTTATATCAGCTTAGTTTTATTTATTTTTATTTCTAGTAGTAAAGCTCGTTTCGCGTGAACATGTTTTCAATAGATTTTATTTAAGTTTCGTTATCTTTAGTTAAGATCTTTAAGCTTTGCCACTGATAAATAATATCAAAGATTAATTTTATTCCGTGTCAGTGCCATAGCATTTATATATTTTCAACTTTGGGGGATTTTTTTCTCCATTCTACAAATGAAGTATCTATGAGTTCAATGAGTTTCCTGAAAAGCGATGATGTCATAGTTAAATGTTACAAAATTCTAATTTTTGTGTCTATAGCACCAACAATTATGATTTTAATGATTATATCGATTTTTATTTATTTTTATTATTTTCAAAATTTTATATATAAAGCACTTTTATGTATATGTTACAGCTACAAAAGTTATATTATGAAATCCTTCTTCTATCTTTTCTCATTTGAATTTTCCACACATAAGTCTCGTTAACTATTTTTCTTTTTAATTTTTTTCTTAAATTCGAATATTTTCACTTCCTTTCGCATATTTTTATTTTGAACTCGAAACTTTTACTCACCAAAAATATTAAATTGAATATATATATAATATATTTCAAAGTCGACGCTAAACAATTCATTTTGCAAACAATTTTTATTTTATTACTTGAATCGAGAGAAATCAGTTAGCTGCGATCAACGAATCGTTAAGATCTTATGTAATTTCGTTATAATTTTCAAAACGTTGCCGTTGAGCGTGTCGTTTTGCACACGTCGAATGTGTTCGTTATAATAACTCTTGAATATTAAACAACAGGCCTTTAAATAATAATGTATCCAATCTAAAGTTTTTAACTGATTCTATATAATTGTTTTTGTTTGCGAAATTGACGTCCTTATCTGCGGGTGTCCATTAACAAAAAAACCATAGAAAAAAAAACTTTAACGAAACTTTTGCCAAACTGATAACTTATCTAGCTGGCGATATCTTTTAGTTTATCTAGAACAATAGGTGTGAGCAAGAGAAGCGATATAATGTACTCGCTGGAGATAACCATTGTACTTTTAAAATGGTATGCTTGATGACTCCACCGCCCTCACCCATAAGTGCAACTCGAATAATGAATAATGACTCACTTATTTGTTTGCACCATCTTCTATGGTTAGTCAAATTTTGATATTTTTTTAATTTATCACAAATGATTTTTATGAAATCGTCAACATTTCATCTCCTATCTGTGTGAAATGAATCACTTCTATGGTATGGCAATTATTCCAATTTTGCAACAAACTACTGCCATTTTATCTGTGAAAAACGATTCATCTGATTTTTGTCCAAAATTCAAATGCGTGACATATATATCTGTATTTTTCACCTTATCTGTTCCTATAACTATATCTGTATTCGCTCAGCAGGAAAATAAAGAATACTTCTAGTATAGTGCATTCTATATGCAGTTTTGGGATGGTTTGAGGATGCACTCTCCATATGACTTTAAAAAAAATAAAGATAAATGCAAATGTTTTAAGAAAAAGTTTTTGGGACAATGCGCAAAGTTAATCGGTTAGTAATTCCTTCGTTTTAATTTACAGTGAACTTCCGTACGTGTGTATTTGCATGTATAACAAAAACAAACCCGACTTCGGCACAAAATCCGATTTCGATATCGAAAATTGAAAAATTTACGAATAATTCGCGATGATAATAATGGAATTCGTTATCGATTACGATTCGAAAAAGATACGTTTTGCAGACGCAACGGTTACCTTGTAAGCGAAGATTTGCTCATGTTCCGAAAATTTCGTTTACGATTCCATTTCTCCATATTAACTAGCTTGTGGTCACTGTTATCTATAACATTGACATTTTTCAATGGTTTCTGGGTCGTGGCTTCTGATGAGTTAGTGTTGAAAAAGTACGAAAAAGCTGTAGTAGCTGAACTCTATTGTTATTGCATGATAAAGGCGGAAACAGTTAAGTTCAAAATGTTCGTAATAAACCAAAATTAACAGTACACCACCAGCACAAATATATTTATTGACAATTTAAGTACATTCAAAGATAAGGCATTGCTTTTTTTTAGATTTATACATGGGATACCCCGTTTGGCAAAGCAATAAATGACTCACTGTAGCCAGAATAAACTGAAGAAAATAAATATTTATAAAAATCTATTGACGGTCGAGTCTAAAGCATGATAAGCTTAGATGATTAAAGAGCAATGTCGTAATGAAGAAATTGAATTGATCTTAAAAAGCACGTGGAAAATTCTTTATAATAAAAAATTAACATCTTAAATCAAAACATGTTAATAGATAAACTATGTGAACGCTACAACGAATTGGGTTGAAAGAGGAAAATTTTTCCGAAATAAGTTGTTATAAGAAAAATTTTTGAATAGCGTTATTTATTGAGCTATTAATAAAAATTTAACATATATATTAATATGTGAATATCGTCGTACACTTTCTAATATTTATTATAAAAGAAAGGGAATGATATTTAAATCATTGCTAAGGTACTGTTTAAGTGCTTGTCTACCATTTTAGGTGGATCAAAAAGTTTCAAATTCGGTTTTACTTTTCAACATGTATTACGTTTAAGTACACACAGGGAAAAAATAGTGTAAAATTATAAAATTTTCGGGTATAATTTGCCCAAGCGCTTCGGCCAGAATGGGTTATCTAAGTATTTTTATAATACAGCAAAGGAAATTAAGGCAATCACATTATTTTTCACTTAGGCAATTTATGCTAGAACTTGTGTGTTATGTTCTGTTGAAGGCTTTCTGCTAAAATGGGTTGCCGTAGATTTTAGGCAATATTAAAAAGGAACTTGGGTATCATAACCTTAGATAAGTTAAACTTATGCTAGTGAAGATTTCCTAAGGCCTTTGCAACAAGCACTTGGCGTTGTTCTCTTATGATGTGTTTGTTTTTTCCATCTTTTCAGTTATGTTTGACACTTTTTTCACTTTTTGGTTTTTCCGTTTTAAATCAACTTAATTTTTATTTCATAATGTCAACTCATCAGTAGTCTTGCGTGGTTCTCGCTGTGATACACTAAGCCGTTTTATGTTCTATTTGTTTCGTCAATGTAACGAATAAATTGCTACGAAATACATGCACGTTAGTACAAATGATAAGAAAAGGAAAACAAATAATGACCGCGTATGACAGAAAAAGAACCCCAATTTGCTTTTGCCCAAGTATCTTTGGCATTTTATACAATTTTGGCATGACTAAGTTGGCAAAAAACTTATGAAATTTGCACAAATTTCTTAGGCTTCATACTAAAAAAGATACCCAAGTCATTTTAGGCAAAACGCCGTAGGTATTTTTCTGTGTGTAAATATAGCAAGACCAACAATTTTCCAATTTTCTAATCCTGTCCGAAACGTAGTCATAATTCACCAGACCTATCCCCCAGTGACTTCTACCTGTTTCCAAACCTGAAAAGAGCTGGCTTAACGGCAAGTGATTTTATTCAAATAAGGAACTGAGACCTATAGCTGAAATAGCTGAAACTGAGGCCTATTTTGGAGAGTCTAGGTTCCCCTTTTTTACTTGAGGAAGGGCTGAATATTCCGTGAGAATATGTCTGGAGGATTCCTCATTCTTAAGGCAGAGTTTACATAGTGACTCTGGGTTACTTTGGGCTCAGTAGGCAATTGAGAAGCAGAGCCCATAGTAGAATAAATGAAGGTGGTCGCACGGATGAGAACCAACTACCATAGCTGTAAAAAAAAAAACAAAAACAACACTACGCGGAGACTCAGTTGGACTCAGTTTGCCAAGTGACAGAAAATTATTTGTTTTGATTTTGACAATAATGGTAGCTGAGAAAGAGAGTACAATCAGCCTCCATGCTACCTTCTTTTCATTGTACCATGGCAGAGCCCTCCATCGACTACCAAAAGTCACGCTATATAATCATGCCCGTCCTGTTATATGCTGCACAAGCCTAGACGCTGAGCAGCTCTGATGAAAAGACTTTGGGAGCAGAATGGAAAGATCTTTGAGAAAAAGATCTTTTAGAGAAAGATCTTTCCTAAGATCTACAGATCAATCTGCATTAATGTTGAGTACCGAACACGATGGAATGATAAGCTGTAGGAGCTATATGCCGACATCGACATAGTAAAGCGCATAAAAATCGAGTGGCTTCGCTAGCTAGGTCATGTTCATCGGATGGAAGGCGACGCTACAGCGAAGAAAATATTCGATTCGTTAACCAGCAACGGTCGACGTAAAAGAGAACGACCGCATTTCCGTTGGCAGGACCAAGTGGAGGTCAACCTGACGAAACTTTGAGCTTCCAACTGGCGCCAGCATGCTTAAAATAGAAATGTCTGGCCCCAATTCTTACACTAGGCCAGAACCGACTTACGGTTCCAAGCGCCACTAAGTAAGTCTAGATATAACTTCAGTCATCCTTCTGAGGCCATTTTTCCCAACTTCTTAGGTAAGATTTCAGGGAATATGTGTTTAGTTGAATTTTTAATTAGGGTGTTTAACCAGAAAGCATTTTGTTTTGCTAAAGTGATTGATTTAATCTTGTTTCCCGGTTCACACCTGTGAACGAAAGATTGGACACGATCCGCATCAAGGCAAAATTTTTTTGGATGATGGAGGACGGAGGATAAGGACAAAGCCGTCAAGGACGCTTTCTACGCTAGTCTTGAGGACGTATACGACAACCCTCAGGTCCATGAAGTGAAAATAGTCCTCGACGATTTTAATGCGAAAGTCGGAAGGGAAGGCATCTTTGGCCCCACCGTCGGTCAGCCCCACTGTCTTCATGAGACCTCCACGAACAACGGCCTAAAACTGATCGACTTCGCCGCGGCGCGATACATAGTAGTTAGTAGCACCAGATTTAAGCACCTCGACATCAACAAGGCCACCTGGCTGTCCCCGGATCAAAAAACGCGAAACCAAATTGATCATGTTGTAATCGACGGAAGGCATGCCTCAAGTGTTCTAGATGTGCGTACATTGGGGGGGGTCAACATTGACTCCGACCATTATCTTGTTGCAGCCAAGATCCGCATGCGATTATGCAATGCGAAGAACATACGCACAGGAATGCAACGAAAGCTAGATATCGCTAAGCTGCAATTACAACGGACTGCCGAAGCCTACTCCGCTCAACTCTCAGTTAAGCTCAACTAACCAACCTCTGGACCCGACGACGTCGGCGGACTTGGGCGCATATATCCCACTCCATGCTCGCTACCGCTGAAGAAGTCATTGGTTTCCGGCGCCGGCAACCTCGGAACCAATGGTACGATTAGGAGTGTCGCATCGCGACAGCAGTAAAAAACGCCGCTTATAGAAAAACGCTGCAGTCAGCTGACGCGCGAGCCGTGCAAGAAAACTACCGCGAAAAGAGGAAGGAAAATAGGCGACTATTCAGACGCAAGAAAAGAGAGCAAGAAAAGCGTGAGCGTGTGGAACTGGAGGTATACCAGGGCTAGAAGGATGCTCGAAAATTCTATCAACAGGTTAAGCGTTTCAAGCCCGAAACGAAACCGATGGTTTCAAGTCCGGAGCATCCACTTGTAGAGACGAAAATATAGATCTGAATAAGGATACACAGTGTGTGCTGAGATTGTGGAGACGGCACTTCTCGAATTTACTTACAGGCGGCAATTCCACCAATGCCGCCCATGGAGAGCGCAGTTCAGTGCCACCAATCAACGATGACGGAGTGGAAGTACCACCACCTAGCCATGAAGAGGTTCGACTCAAAAACAATAAAGCATCGGGTCAGCTGACGTCCTGTTAGCTGAATTCTTTACAACCGGTGGCGATGAATTGATAAGGCGCATGCATCAGCAAAATATGGATGGCAGAAAGCATACCCGACGATTGGAATCTCAGCGTACTCTGCCCTTTACTTAAGAAAGAAGACCTTTGCTTGGAAGTTCTATATCCCATCCACTGAGCCAAACACCTCCTTTTAAGAAAGGAGACCCAACAATCTGCGCCAATTATCGAGGTATCAGTCTTATTTCCATCGCATATAAGTTTTTCTCAAGCGTACTGTGTGAAAGATTAAAGCCGATTACAAAAACACTGATTGGACCTTATCAGTGTGGCTTTCGACCTGGTAAGTCCACCATAGACCAGATTTTCACGCTACGACAAATCCTGGAGAAAACCCACAAAAATCAAATTGACCCACACCATCTCTTTGTCGATTTTAAAGCTGCGTTCGATAGCCCGAGAAGGGATTGCCTATACGCAACAATGTCTGAGTTCGGTATGCCTGCAAAGTTGATTAGACTTTGCAGAATGACGTTGAGCAATCCACGCAGCTCCGTCAAGGTAGGAAATGACCTCTCCGAAATCTTCAATACCGAAAGAGGTTTCAGGCAAGGCGATCCACTGTCTGAGATCTCTTCAACATTATCATGGAAGGGATCGTACGAAAGACCGGTGTGCATCGTAATGGCACCATTGTCTACAAAAGTGTCCAGCTTCTTGCGTACACTGATGATATTGATATTGTTGGCAGAACCAAGAGAGATGTTACCGCTACTTTCACCGCTATCGAAAAGGAATCAGCCAAAGTGGCTTTGACGATAAGTGAGGGTAAAACAAAGTATATGCTGTCTAACAAACAGGGAAGCACGGCGTCTAGACTCCCACGTTTCATCCGGCAGCTATAACTTTAAAGTAGTCAAGGAGTTTGTATACCTTGGCACCGCCATTAATAACAACAGCGAAGTCAGCCTGGAGATAAAGTGAAGAACAATAATTGCTAATAGGTGCTACTACGGGCTCAGTAAGCAACTAAGTTCCAGAGCCCTTTCTCGATCGACAAAACTAACACTCTACAAGACGCTCGTTCTACCTGTGCTACTTTGTGGCGCTGAGGCATGGGTAGTTTCGCAAACTGACACAGACGCTCTGGGGGTGTTCGAGAGAAAAGTTCTTCGCAAAATCTTCGGTCCTGTTCGAGTCGGCGATGACTATTGCATCCGAATGAACCACGAGCTGCATGAGCTATACGAAGACATTGATGTAGTTCGGCGTATAACTGTGCAGCGACTACGATGGCTGGGTCATGCCCATCGTATGAACGACGAAGCTCCAGCGAAAAAGGTGCTCGAGGCGAGGGTCGTTGGTCAACGACGACGAGGGAGATATGCCTCCGATGGATGGACCAGTCTGAGAAAGCCCTAACCGCACTTGGTGTATCCGATTGGAGAAGGCGCGCGCACAGCAGAGATGCCTGGTGAGAACTGATGAGGTCGGTCGAAACCCGAACACGGGTTGTTATGGCCACCTAAGTAAGTGAGTATTTATATCGATTTGAGATAATTTTTATGAATTTTAAAATTTTTTAAAATAGTCTATGCAATATAACTTTTATTTCAATAATCTTAAAGTCTTCTTCAAATATACCAAAAAATAACTTTAAATATGTTTATTAAAAATATTTAAAACTATTGTATAAATTTCTTGATATACATGATTCCTGATATATATTTAGAGCTCACCAACTTTACTGATCGTCTATTAAATGACACATTTTAAATTATAAAGAAATCTATTTGTCAAAATTAAAGTTTTCTCATTTAAAAAATATGAGTTAAAAATAAACTAGATTTGCCCTGTTGTCCAAAAAGAAAACATGGGGACTTTATTGTTTGTTTTTTCATTGTACTTCGATCATTTTATTAACATAAAATCGTTAAAATATAAAGCATAGAACAAAATATTTGTGAAATTTTGAAGAGAGTTTCTGTTGGTATACAATTGAGTTTCATACAAGTTGTCGATTTCGTTTTTGTTGAATAATAGATGTTTGTAGAATATAAAAAAATTAAGAAATGCTTTTACAATAAATTTTACTTATATATATAAAGAAAAAATGTACATTTTCTGTGTCGATTTGTTGTTTTTGTGCCGTTTTGAAATCAATTAAAGATTAACGTTCGGTTTATCTTCAGTAGTTCGAACGACGTTTATAATTGCGAATACTATTCGCCAGACAGCAGGCAAAGACAAAACCAACGAACTGCAAAAACAAAATTTTTTTTAAAAATTTTAGTACAGATTTAGCAAAACCTTCTCACTGCCTTGGAATAACTCCAATCTTACCTCGATGGCAGCAATGATCAAACCAGCATACTTAATCCTGTCACTATTTGTATCCCAGAAATTGATGAAGGCACGCTTGCAACCTATACGATGAACGTTCTCAATACGGCAGTTATGTGGGTCTTTACAACAGGATGGTGGAAAGTAGCCTTGATAAGTATAGTCCTGATAAGAGTCCTTGCCGCAGCATTCCATCTGAGCGGAAGTTAAAAAAAAAACAAAAAATATTTACACACTCTGTGTTATATAAAAACGAAAAGAACAGGAAACTTACGCTTATTTGGATGGCATCCATATAGTCAGCCTTCTGAGTACGGCGCTGCCAGGCCTTCTCAACAACATCACCCATAAAAACTAAATATTGATCCTTATGTAGCCATATATAGGCAACCATTGCCAACTGACCGACCATCAGAACGAACAGCAGTATCGAATACTAAAACAAAACATAGAATAGAATGGAATTGATTTTTGGTTGAACCGACACACTTACCGTCATTGACATGCAATACGATTCCCTGATGGCGCCACAACAGCCAAAGAATGATATCAAGAGAATAACGCTTCCCATTACGATCATGGCTACTGGGACCTGTTGCGTTTTTATTGCATCCGAAAAATCATCGAAAGAATGAACGCTGCTAAAGAGCATGGCACCGAAGACGATCAGCAGAATGCCGCATATCTGCAAAGATGAAGAAACAAATTGTATAAATGGGCCGTTTTCAAATTTATTGTTTAAAATGTACCTAATAAAAATAAATATTAAAATTGTATTACTGGAGGAAATTAAAACTGTAAAAAAGCAATGAAACAAGCTTAATAACAAATGAAGCAAGAAAACTTAAAATTGTAAAATAAGATATATAATTTGAGTAAAGAAAAATTACAAATAAAAAATTAGGAAGGAAAAATGAGTAATGAGCAATGAATAAATATAGTATAAAAAATGTAATACGAGTATGAGATATAATATATAAGAAGTGAGAAATGAGTCATCTAAGTTCTTGAATAAAGGAATTAATTTCATACGCCTTTTTTTCTGGCATACGCCATGCATAAAACTTGTTTCAAAGATTATGAAATAAAAGTTTAAATTTCTAGTGGTTACATAAAGTTTTGTTCAAGACTTATAAAGGTGAAATTGTTGCATTGGCAGTTCTTAGATATAAGATCTAAGATATAAGATAAAAAAGAAAAAAGGAAAGATGAAAGATAAGAGAAAAAAGATAAAATATAAAAGATGAAAGATATGATATAAGATTAAAAATAAAAAAGAAAAGATGAAAGATAAAAGAAAAAGTTAAAAGATAAAATATAAAAGATTCAAGATACAAGATATTAGATATAAGATATAAAATATAAGATATAAGATATAAGATATAAGATATAAGATATAAGATATAAGATATAAGATATAAGATATAAGATATAAGATATAAGATATAAGATATAAGATATAAGATATAAGATATAAGATATAAGATATAAGATATAAGATATAAGATATAAGATATAAGATATAAGATATAAGATATAAGATATAAGATATAAGATATAAGATATAAGATATAAGATATAAGATATAAGATATAAGATATAAGATATAAGATATAAGATATAAGATATAAGATATAAGATATAAGATATAAGATATAAGATATAAGATATAAGATATAAGATATAAGATATAAGATATAAGATATAAGATATAAGATATAAGATATAAGATATAAGATATAAGATATAAGATATAAGATATAAGATATAAGATATAAGATATAAGATATAAGATATAAGATATAAGATATAAGATATAAGATATAAGATATAAGATATAAGATATAAGATATAAGATATAAGATATAAGATATAAGATATAAGATATAAGATATAAGATATAAGATATAAGATATAAGATATAAGATATAAGATATAAGATATAAGATATAAGATATAAGATATAAGATATAAGATATAAGATATAAGATATAAGATATAAGATATAAGATATAAGATATAAGATATAAGATATAAGATATAAGATATAAGATATAAGATATAAGATATAAGATATAAGATATAAGATATAAGATATAAGATATAAGATATAAGATATAAGATATAAGATATAAGATATAAGATATAAGATATAAGATATAAGATATAAGATATAAGATATAAGATATAAGATATAAGATATAAGATATAAGATATAAGATATAAGATATAAGATATAAGATATAAGATATAAGATATAAGATATAAGATATAAGATATAAGATATAAGATATAAGATATAAGATATAAGATATAAGATATAAGATATAAGATATAAGATATAAGATATAAGATATAAGATATAAGATATAAGATATAAGATATAAGATATAAGATATAAGATATAAGATATAAGATATAAGATATAAGATATAAGATATAAGATATAAGATATAAGATATAAGATATAAGATATAAGATATAAGATATAAGATATAAGATATAAGATATAAGATATAAGATATAAGATATAAGATATAAGATATAAGATATAAGATATAAGATATAAGATATAAGATATAAGATATAAGATATAAGATATAAGATATAAGATATAAGATATAAGATATAAGATATAAGATATAAGATATAAGATATAAGATATAAGATATAAGATATAAGATATAAGATATAAGATATAAGATATAAGATATAAGATATAAGATATAAGATATAAGATATAAGATATAAGATATAAGATATAAGATATAAGATATAAGATATAAGATATAAGATATAAGATATAAGATATAAGATATAAGATATAAGATATAAGATATAAGATATAAGATATAAGATATAAGATATAAGATATAAGATATAAGATATAAGATATAAGATATAAGATATAAGATATAAGATATAAGATATAAGATATAAGATATAAGATATAAGATATAAGATATAAGATATAAGATATAAGATATAAGATATAAGATATAAGATATAAGATATAAGATATAAGATATAAGATATAAGATATAAGATATAAGATATAAGATATAAGATATAAGATATAAGATATAAGATATAAGATATAAGATATAAGATATAAGATATAAGATATAAGATATAAGATATAAGATATAAGATATAAGATATAAGATATAAGATATAAGATATAAGATATAAGATATAAGATATAAGATATAAGATATAAGATATAAGATATAAGATATAAGATATAAGATATAAGATATAAGATATAAGATATAAGATATAAGATATAAGATATAAGATATAAGATATAAGATATAAGATATAAGATATAAGATATAAGATATAAGATATAAGATATAAGATATAAGATATAAGATATAAGATATAAGATATAAGATATAAGATATAAGATATAAGATATAAGATATAAGATATAAGATATAAGATATAAGATATAAGATATAAGATATAAGATATAAGATATAAGATATAAGATATAAGATATAAGATATAAGATATAAGATATAAGATATAAGATATAAGATATAAGATATAAGATATAAGATATAAGATATAAGATATAAGATATAAGATATAAGATATAAGATATAAGATATAAGATATAAGATATAAGATATAAGATATAAGATATAAGATATAAGATATAAGATATAAGATATAAGATATAAGATATAAGATATAAGATATAAGATATAAGATATAAGATATAAGATATAAGATATAAGATATAAGATATAAGATATAAGATATAAGATATAAGATATAAGATATAAGATATAAGATATAAGATATAAGATATAAGATATAAGATATAAGATATAAGATATAAGATATAAGATATAAGATATAAGATATAAGATATAAGATATAAGATATAAGATATAAGATATAAGATATAAGATATAAGATATAAGATATAAGATATAAGATATAAGATATAAGATATAAGATATAAGATATAAGATATAAGATATAAGATATAAGATATAAGATATAAGATATAAGATATAAGATATAAGATATAAGATATAAGATATAAGATATAAGATATAAGATATAAGATATAAGATATAAGATATAAGATATAAGATATAAGATATAAGATATAAGATATAAGATATAAGATATAAGATATAAGATATAAGATATAAGATATAAGATATAAGATATAAGATATAAGATATAAGATATAAGATATAAGATATAAGATATAAGATATAAGATATAAGATATAAGATATAAGATATAAGATATAAGATATAAGATATAAGATATAAGATATAAGATATAAGATATAAGATATAAGATATAAGATATAAGATATAAGATATAAGATATAAGATATAAGATATAAGATATAAGATATAAGATATAAGATATAAGATATAAGATATAAGATATAAGATATAAGATATAAGATATAAGATATAAGATATAAGATATAAGATATAAGATATAAGATATAAGATATAAGATATAAGATATAAGATATAAGATATAAGATATAAGATATAAGATATAAGATATAAGATATAAGATATAAGATATAAGATATAAGATATAAGATATAAGATATAAGATATAAGATATAAGATATAAGATATAAGATATAAGATATAAGATATAAGATATAAGATATAAGATATAAGATATAAGATATAAGATATAAGATATAAGATATAAGATATAAGATATAAGATATAAGATATAAGATATAAGATATAAGATATAAGATATAAGATATAAGATATAAGATATAAGATATAAGATATAAGATATAAGATATAAGATATAAGATATAAGATATAAGATATAAGATATAAGATATAAGATATAAGATATAAGATATAAGATATAAGATATAAGATATAAGATATAAGATATAAGATATAAGATATAAGATATAAGATATAAGATATAAGATATAAGATATAAGATATAAGATATAAGATATAAGATATAAGATATAAGATATAAGATATAAGATATAAGATATAAGATATAAGATATAAGATATAAGATATAAGATATAAGATATAAGATATAAGATATAAGATATAAGATATAAGATATAAGATATAAGATATAAGATATAAGATATAAGATATAAGATATAAGATATAAGATATAAGATATAAGATATAAGATATAAGATATAAGATAAAAGATAAAAGATATAAGATGTATGTGCAAGGTATAAAATAAAGATATAAAATATAAGGTATTAGATATAAGATATTAGACGTAATAAGTAGAGCAGATGATTAAGATATACAATATAAAATATAAAAAGTTAAATTTTGAATTAAGAAGTGATGAAATATGTCAAATAAAATATGAAATGTCAAAGATGTATTGTAATACGTGAAATATGAAATGTCAAATATAAACCATCAAATGTGTAGTGTAAAAAAAAAATTAAGTTGTTAAGCAGGAAATATGAAGTGTGAAATATAAAGGAAAGTTAAATGTTAAATATAAAATATAAAGAGGAAAAATTTAAAATATAAGGAATACAACACATAACAAATGGAAAATTAATTGCGTAATATGAAATATAAAATACGATATATGAATTATGAAATATAAAATATGAAATACTATTGACCTTGATAAAATCGTCTTTTTGAATTAAGCCCAGAAAAGTCCGTTAGAGGATATGTTCTATGATTTGTGAAGTTTTAAATATAAAATGTGAAATATGAAGTGAGAAGGGTGAAATATGAAATGCGGATTCTGAAGTGAAGAACATGGCACCAAAAATAAGGATAAAGATATCAAATAAGAAAAAATTCAGACTTTTCGAATGCCAATCGCGTTTTTTTAAGTTTCCCATGGAATCAAGGGTAGTCTGAAGAAAAAAAATTATAAAAGAATGTCTTCAGTCAAATAATAAATGTACGCTACTATCTCATATTTCATGTTAAGGTACTTTCAATTAATAAAACTTTACTTTTTCTGAGTTTTTTCATTCCTTACATGGCAATTACTTTTAACTATAATAATACCTGTGGGGAAACGTGACTATTTTTAAGATTGAATTTCAAAAACCAGACACCCGACTGCTCAGATACTTACGAGTACTTTCATTATGCAATAACAAAAATTCATAACTCGCCGCATTAGTTGTATGTAAAAACTTGAGTGCACGACCATTTAATATTCAATACATCGCACTAAAAAATCACCTCGTAAGACATTTAAAAGCCAGGGAATTTTGCTGCATATGGAAGCATCGAATATTATGGCGATTGTTTAAATGCCGAAATGTCCAAACACTGACATTGAAAATAGAGACTCGAAAATGACTCTGACACAGTCTAGAGGCAAAGAAACTTTTTTTAAAAATGATCTTTTAAAATGATTAAACGAGGTCAATGATCAAATTAATATTCACATCAGTCAGTCAAAAAGCTGTTATACATGTACTAATCATGACAAAATTTAAAAATTATAGCTGGTTTTCTTGTATTCCTCTAATTATATCAGCATTGAGATAAGACGAAGGATAACTCTTGCCAATAGATGAGAAATTGAGTAGTAGAACCCTCTCTCGACGAACAAAACTCACACTCTATAAGTCACTCATCATGCTCGTCCTACTATATGCAGCACAAACCTGAACGCTGAGCAGTTCTGATGAAAATACTTTAGGAGCCTTCCAGAGAAATATCTTCTGCAAGATCTACAGATCGATCTGCGTCAATGGCGAGTACCGAAAACGATGGAACGACGAACTGTATGAGCTTCACGCCGACATCGATATATTCAAGCTTATAAAAACCGAGCGTTTTCACTGTCCAGGTCTTATTGAGCGTATGAAAGACGACGCTCCAGTAAAAAAAATATTCGATTCGGTGCCCGGTGGCGGTCATGCAAAAGAGGACGCCTACATTTCCGTTGGAAGAACCAAGTGTAGGACAATCCTGACGACAGTTGGAGTTTCCAAATGTCGCCAGAAGGCGCAGCACAGAACTGACTGACGCACGTTCTTAAATGAGGCCAAAACCGATTAAAGCTCTTTGAATCAAAACAAAGTAATGGGTCATGATGTGCGTAGTTCACTTTTTGTGGACAGTTTCAATACCAGATGTTTTTGGTATTTTGATGTTCTGTGAAGTTATAGATACGATGATGAAAACTTTTTTTGTAAAGTTAGCGAAAAAATAAAACCCAGCGTTTCTGAGCTATACTGTTTTTTTCTACTTTGAAGGGGCAAATCTTCTTGTGTACATTTTAGGTGGAAGTAATGTTGCAAAATTTTAATGTTAATTTTAACAATTTTGATGATGGTCTTAAATCAAAAAATTTCACTTATTGTTAGTTAAGGATTTAAAGAAATGAAAGAACTGCTGTGTATAAAAAAAATTTGATCTTGAAAAAATAGTCTTTTTAAACTAAGTCCAGAAAAATCACTTGAGTATATGTACTATGGACCAACAAATGCCAAAAGCCATTGACATTTTTGCA
Source organism: Coremacera marginata (assembly GCA_914767935.1). Classification (NCBI taxonomy): domain Eukaryota; kingdom Metazoa; phylum Arthropoda; class Insecta; order Diptera; family Sciomyzidae; genus Coremacera; species Coremacera marginata. Next base: position 159,749,556 of record OU612044.1, read on the forward strand.
GTTATTTTAAATGACCCTCAAATTGTCACAGTGTTATTATAAGAATGCGGAGTTACTACAGATCCAAAAAAATGTTCAACGATCAAATTGAGACCCCCACTCTTCTAGTTTTTTTATAGTTTCAACTGATGATATTGGACTTTGACATGATGGTCTGTACTGTCCACTTCTTTGCCATTGTCCCATGAGAAAATCAATTTTATTTAATCATGTATGTGGAACACCCACTGGCATGTGGAGTCCGACTAGCTAATGACACTCTAATTCGGTTAATATTGTACATTTTAGTCAGCTTTAACATAAATTACTTTATTAGACATTGATTCCATTTAATGAGAATAATAAAGCGTAAACTTATTTAATACCTGATACCGATCGTGTAGATAAAAGGAGTGTTAAAACGAACACCGTTTGTAAGAGTTGAGATAACAACAAGTAACAGGAAATGCTAAATAAAAGAAAAACTTTCAGATAGCTGCATTGTTGTTACAAAGTAATTAGAAGTGTATAAACTAAATAGGCATCGATTAAGTGCAAATATCTCAAAAATTTTAAAAAGATAAAGAAATAAAGTGAGCCGGAAAACCCACAAAAGGAATGGGCTACCAAACTCACTTTATTGACACACTTTTTATTGTTTTTTTACGTTAAAAAGACATAACTAAATATAAAATTTTGACTGTACTTAAAGTGCCACGCCTCGTTATACACGAACAATCAGGCCTACAGGATAATAAGAGGATACTTTAGGAAAATGCGATCATAAAACCGATTTTCTATTGACAAGGATTACTACTAAATTCAATGGTCTACACTTAAGTTAAATTGGTTTTGCTATTAGGCAGTTTTGGAGTCATTTCTAAAAAAATTTTATACACAGAATCCGAATTTAATATCTCTAATTCGCCCATTACGCCAAATCTTTGAAATATTTCAGGCGATAAATTTTTAGGTTCATCTTTCGACAGTGAAATTTTGTGAGGAAAGTTTTTACTTTTTGTGTTAATTTTTTCAAGTATATTTTTTAAAAGCCAATGAAAAAATTCTCAACTAAGACCATTTCTCAAAAAATTATAAAAAAAAAATTAAAAATTAATTCGTTTGAATGAAACCTGGGGCTCTACTCTGTATTGCGATGCGCCAATCAATGCGATGCGAAAATTAAATTCAATGCGTACGCAAATCTGTACAATCCAATCGATTTTGCGAATTTTTTTTGTTGCAACGTAATAGAGGGCGTTTTAAATTTTTTACTGGTGCTTACAGATATTTTTATTAAAACTCTCCTATAAAAAATTCTAACTACTGGCCTGCCTGTATATAACCTTAAAAATAGCCAAAAATGTTGAAAATTTTTTTAATATTTTTTCGACAAAAAAGAGCGCTTTATTTCTCAACATAGTCGCCTTTTAAATCGATACATTTAATCCAGCGTTTTTCCAATTTTTATGCCTTTCAAATAATAGCTTTTATCAAGGTCCTTAAAATAGGTGTTTGTTGACGATGACGTCTTCAGTCTACCCGTATGTCTTATCGCCGATCCACTTTTCAGGTTTCGAAATAGGAAATAGTCGCAAGGGGCTTAATTAAGTGAATATGGAGGATAGGGTAGCAGTTCGTAGCCCAATTTATGAATTTTTGCCATGGCGACTATAGACGTGTGCACCGGTGCGTTGTCATTGTGGAAGAGCACTTTTTTCTTTGCCAAATGCTGTCGTTATTGCTTTAAATCAATGTCAAATCTTGTGTTATGTCGGCTATTGTATATATTGTGGGCCCACAATGTCAGGCCTTGTTAGCTGACAGACCGATCTTGGTCTTCTTTGGTGTACGTTCATCCAAAGCAGTCCACTACTTTGACGGTTTCTTGGGCTAACCCCACCGGTGGAGGTGTCTTCGGATGCAAAACCGCCTGTCCAAAGACAGGATAAAGGAAGATGGTTGGGAAATTTCTCGTAAAAATGTAAAGGCCAACCAAGAGCTCGGGGTGGCCCCCATCTTGGTAGCAGGTCACTATGGTAGATCCTCGTGAAAAAAAGCATGAAATAGAGTAGAAATTGTCCAGTTGAAGTTGTTAGCACGGGGATAGTCATACCCTTTGAATGAGGTGACCTTATCAATTCACGGCAGGGAGACTGGTCTAAATGGCGATAAAAGCGAGATGAAATTTGTGTCATGACATGGTTATGTTGTCAAGACAAGGCAAGAGGGAGACTTGGTGTAATTTTACTTATACGGGTTCAAAAATTTAGGCACTTCATTTAAGGTATGTTAATGGAACCATGCCTTAAATCGAAGTTGTCAGTAAAAAATAAATAAGTGCTTTATTGGGCATGGTCAAATACAAAAATTCTTGCATGCATTTTTTGTCTCGTTGCTGGGGTGTTGTAGACCATCATTTGGTGGGACCGAGTTGCCCAGGTGACTATCATGGGTTGGACCTTCGGGGAGACTCGTGCTGGCTATGGTTTGTGTACATCGCTTGCACAGGTCTAGATTGACCGGCTGAATCGCGCAGTGGTTTAGAGATTCAATAAGTCTCGTCTTGACCAGTAGATGGTAAAGAAGGTACGTCATCTACCGGGAGCTAAACTGGTACTACTAAGGGCAGTATGGAATTATTATTGCATACTTCTTTTACAGAATAGGGCACAGGGTAATGCAGGTATAGAATTGGGAAAAAATGTCAAATCAATTACAAGAATTGTAATTGGTAATTGAATTTTTCAATTCCTCAGGAATGGAATTGGATAAAATGGTCAATATCATTACAGGAAATGTTATTTGTAATTGCTTTTTTCAATTCCTCAGGAATGTAATTGGAAATGTGGTCAAGGAACTGTAATTGGTAATTGTATATCTCAATTTCTAAGGAATTGAAATTTTCAAATCCATTACAGGAATTGTAATTGAAGGATACTGTAATTCAATTACAATTACAATAATCCAATTACAGTAATCAATTACAATTACAGTAATCCAACTACAATTACAGTAACCTCCAATTACAATTCCTGCAATGGAATTGAAAATTTCAATTCCTGAGGAATTGTGATATTCAATTACCAATTACTATTCTTTTAATGGAATTGACTATTTTTTCAATTCCATTCCTGAGGAATTGAAACGTTCAATTACCAATTACAATTCTTGTAGTGTAATTGTAGATTTTTTTACAATTCCATTCCTGAGATATGGAAACGTTCAATTACCAATTACAATTCCTGTAATGAAGTTGAGATTTTTTTTCCAATTCCATTCCTGAGGAATTGAGATGACCAATTTGCTAATTCCAAGGAATCGTAATTGAGGCTGAATTAATTCCAAAATGAATCATTACAACCCAGGTCTGGTGGAGAGTCCCCATAATATTTATTAAGCATTGGTTTCAGTGATGGTTTTTTACGCAAAAAATAATGCTTGATGAGCACACGAAATTCACGAGGTTGTCTGATTTCAATGGATGTCAAACACAAATTAAATAACGCAGCTTGCTCAAAATTTGACAGTAGTCTATGAACAGATCGTAGTTGACAGAGCCAGTCTTGCATTTAAAGTTACTTAGCGAGAAATTCAATAAAACACTGATTTGCCAAATTGCGCTTGTATACCATTTTTTATTCTCTACTTTTAAAGACCCAATATTTCTGACTTTGAGTCCATTTTTTGAGAGAATTAAATGTCATCCGAGAAACTTTTAACCGAAAGCTCTACCAAAAGAAAGTTTACACTGAGGAAAACATTCTTATACCATATATTCAAAAGATTCCTAATATTAAAAATTCCTTCAATAATAACAGAACAATTCTAAAAGTATTTTTGAAAATATTTAATTAATTACTTCATTAAAGAATATTTTAATTAATTATTAAGTAATATTGAATAATTATTAATTAAATAATTAATTACTTCTAACGCAGACTTATCCGAACCATTATTATATTATTCTATATACATATATACATGACACGATTGACCCTTGTAGATGTATGAATTTTGGTTTGATATACATTTAGTTAAAAAACAAAATGTATATTTTCGAGATTCTTGAAAAACTTTTCAATTGACGTAAATCTATACATATTTGCTGATGTGACTTCTTCCGGTGTTGATGGGAATCACTTATTTTACACCTTTCCACGGGTGAGAGTTATAGGTACAGTATGAATTCTGAATACACAGATGGTATTCTAAGAGGCTTTAATCTATCAGTTAATGGTGATGGCCTGTGAGGAAAGTTCAATGATAAAAAAACTTTAAATTTACACCACACGGAATAAGCAAATAAAGCAATTTAATGCCTATTTTTTTTTTTTAAAGCCCATTACAGTGCATTTTATCTGATTTCCCACAATTAGTTATATTCACACTTTCTATTTTAACTCAGTCATGACGAGCATTCACACAAAATTTCCAAATGTTATTTTGCTTTATACATATATGTAACTTACGGAAATTTAATTAAAGTAAAAGTAAATAGAAACAGCAAAATAGCCCGACATCATATTTGCATTGGCCAAGTGGTAGCAAATATAAAAACCAACAGCAATAACAACACCAACAACAATAACATCATAATTCTGACATAGTGTCAGATAGTCACGCATAATCAACATGCAAATCAAATTAAGCAACAGTTGTTTGTGTCAAATTAAAAAAAAAAATAATATTTTTATAAATAAAAGTGCGCAACAAGGTGGCAACATTATGCGTCACTGTCAATAAATGAGTTTCGGACACAAGCGTCAAACTTAAAAAAAAAAATTAATTAACTTTATGCAAATTTTTATCTATGTACTACGTTTTCACTTTAAAAGCTATCGTGCTTATGGGCAGTTAATTAATAGCAAAACTAAAAGCTTAATCAAAAGCTTACAACTTAAACTTTAAATTAAGGCAATTAACTGCATGAATGGGTTGTATATGAATTTGGAGGTGGGTGCGTGTGTTTTTGATTTGAAAATTTGCTTGTATATCAATGGAAATATATATTAAAGCTTATACTTGATCTTAGGTCAATTCTAGAGATCAATTTAATAATTAACAACGACCTACTGTGAGTTAAAATTGCTAAAAACAAAAAATTTTAGTACAGTTTCGAATAGATTTGCAGGTTTTAGTCAGCAGAAAATTAACAGAGAAGTAAATTAAATATTAACATCTTAGTTTCATTAACATAAAAAAGCTTTCGATTATTGGTTACTAAAGAAGTATTAAAAAAAGTTTAAATGTATACTAAGAGAAAAGATGTTAAATTTATGCAAAAATGTATTTAATTTATTCAAAAACGTGGTCATTTTGCACTAATAATGCATTAGCATAAATTTTAAAATACGTACATTCTTAAAACAAAAAAAAAAAAAATACAAGTTTTGATAGAACCATACCACATTGGTATTAAAAGCTTAAAATAAGACAATTTTTAATAAATATTTGATTATGTAAATTGTCCTTATTTTAAGTTTTGTCACCTATTTTATCAGAACTTGATGAAACCAAGACACTTCTGACTCCTGACGCCTGAATAATCGCATATATTCCTAAAAAGTGGTTATTTCACTATAAGGCATTTGAACCGATATTGTTCTGGTAGATGAGATTAGATGAGATTATTAAACAAACTCTAATGAGGTTCTTGAAGAATGCTAATTGCCTCACTCTTGGTAGAGAAACAGCCCGAGTGGAAATTTTCCTGAGGATAGGGTCAAAAAGAATCCATATTTTGATAAGAAACTGATTTCAAACGTGACACACTTTTTGATATTCATCCTGATCAGGTCACCTGATCCTCGTAATAATCGGATCAGACTTTGAAAAGGACTCCTTCAGTCAGGAAAGCCTTAGAAAAACCTTATATTCACCTCATTACATATTCAAAAGGTTTCCTTGAAAGGGCTGTCAATGTCATATCCGGATCATATCAGTACATAAATAAAGTCTTCCTTAACTAATTTCCAATCGGGAGGATGGGAGGAAGCTGTTATGAAATCTGAAAATGTCAACTGAAATTCGGAAATTCTATTTGAAATTTAGTAATTATTAGTAATTAAGATATAGAAAAAACCAATTAAAACTTGGTAAACACCCATTGAAATATAGAAATTCAGTTATATGACCCCATATTCATATTTAGTAATATCGTTTTTAGTGTTTATTTGAGTTATTTTTGAATTTCATTTCATGCATTCTGAATTTCAACTAATGATTTCCTTAGTTGATTTAAAATTTCAGAATTTCAAATGATTTCTCGAAAATTTAATTAAAATTTCTGATTTTCAGTTGATGTTATCGTGATCTTCGCCTGGGTCGAAGTTAAAATACCAACTGTGGACGTATTTAAGTACATTAAAAGTCTTTAGCCGTCGTTAAAATGCTTGTGTAATTATGAGGGACATAAATTCTTTTACAATATTGAACCCACACATTCCAAGAAAAAAACATACTATTTAACATACTCTGTCATGGGCGTAGCCAGGATAATGTAACTGATTAATATATAAAGCCGATATATAATCAGCCGTAAGTTTGAAATAAAAAAAAAAAATTAAGCTTTAATAAGTATTAATAAATTCTTTGCTTTTTAATCATAAGAAAAATGTTTCTAATTTCTTAATTTAATATTAAAATTCTTTTTTTTTCCAATGTTCAGGGGGGTAGACTTCTCTCCCTCTCTACCCTACCCTCACTACGCCCATGTTCGTACCTCATGGCTTATGAAATATTACCTGTAAAGCGTTAGTCTGTGCTGGGGTTTTAAAACTATTTCATCTTTCACCATGGAGTGGTCAGATAATGAGAACTGTATCGCTGTTATAGAGCTTTTTAAGTGTGGAATGAAAAAAATGTGATATTTTCAAAACGCTCAGCCCGCTCGGGACTAGTCGGATGTTTGTCTATCGATGCATAAGACTGCTTGAAGAGACTGAAGATGTTAAAGACAACCACCGGTCGGGCCGTCCACGCACAGAATGTCACGCAAAAGTCCATGAGTCGGACTATTAAGAGAGACTTAGGACTTGGGGCTTTCAAACGTCGTTCCGGACTTTTGTTGACTGCAGCTTTGGAAAAAATTGGATGGAAAAAAGCAAACGTCTTAAGGTGAAGCACGCTGATAACTTACACAGAAAACCCTTGTTTACCGATGAAAAAATGTTAATCGTACAGGAAAAATTTAACAACTTACGGTCAGCTAAGAAAGCATTTGCACTGATTTCACGGGTCGAAAAGGGTCATCACCCAGCTTCAATCATGGTTTGGTGAGGTGTTTCTTACGATGGCATCACTGACTTGTATTTCTGCAAATAGGGGGTCAAAACATCGGCCAAAGTGTACCAAGACACCGTTTTTGATGCTATTTTAAAGCCACTTAAGCATGACACCCTCTAGATTTGAACTCGATGGATTACAAATTGTGAACAGTTTTAGAGGACATGGTTTGCCTCAAAAGATATCCTAACATTGATTCTTTTTACACAGCTTTGATGCATGCTGTGGCCAATATTCCAAATTTTTTTTTTACAATTTTTACTATATATCGATAAATATGTAAAAAAAAAATTTGTAAAAACCGTCATTATTTTTAATTGTATAGCATAAAATGTGTGTAACAGTATTTATGTCCGCACTAATTGTAATCTATATTAATTTCAATACATTAATTTTCTAGGCTATCGCATTCTACATAGATTTTATAAATTTTGCCACATCCCCTTTCACCGCCCATTAATCAATAAAAATAGTATATTTCAGACAATTTTAGTCTAATTAAATTTGGTAATTTAGTCTGTATGTACTGTGGGCAGCTAAACTAAACATGAGTTTCCACGCCCCCTTTTGCCGCCCACAAATCAATCAAAATGCTATATTTCAAACGATTTTTGTCGAATTAGACTTTATTGTTGAAATTTATTTCGTATGGTTTTTGTCGGCAACTATAGTAAAAATGGGCATGGTCAAACTATAGCTACGCCCACTTTTTCAAAAATCATTAACCTAAAATTTTGTCTGAAGGTTTTATTTGAGTACGGTATAGATTAGAAAAGGTGCCAATCGCCTTTTTTTAAAAAGTGGGCGTTTGGCTACACTCTTTTTTGGAACAGTTGCCGATAGTAACCGTACGAACTAAATTATCAAATTAAAGCCTAAAATACGACCAAAACCATCTGAAATATATATTTTTTATTGATTTGTGGGCGTTGGAAGAGGTTGTGGCATTTGTGGGTAATTATTAAGAAATTTTCATGTTTGTACAATAATAACACATGAACTCCTGTGACATGAGTAGCCTGAACACATTGGAGGTTACAGCCACATTGCTGCACGTGGTCAATATAGTTCAATAATGTATAAGAGAATTTACATAAATGCTTGTCAAAAATTTTGTGGTTTTTGGTCTGATTTTTACGAAATTTTTTCATCTATCGAATAAAATATAATCAATCATCATATTCAATCTATCGAATAAAATATAAACTTTGAAAACATTACTTTTAAGCTATAGCCACGCACCCATTAATCACAATTTTTCCAACTTTTTCTCATAATCTTTAGATTTTGAAGCTACAATTTTGCTTATTCCACTGAAGTAACCGGTTTGAAAGATGAACCACAACATTCCTTCTAAAGTTTGTGAAAAGTTTTTTCAAATCGACGAATCAGTTCAAAAATTACTTATAGAGTTTTCTTTTCTAAAAAAAAATTGTACCCTCAAGAATGGTAATATTTTTATGGTGTTACTCCCATCCCCAAAAAATGGCAACATTTATTGTGCTAGAAAAGAATATCAATAGGTACCCTGGATATCAGCTGATGCTGTTAACAAAAAATAAAGACAGTCCACTGCGTCCTACTGCGTAATTTGTAAAAACTTCATGCTATTAAAATCAGCTGTTTCACAGGGTGGCATTGCCACACCGTCATTTTATAGAGTGTAGAAAGTGGAACACTTTTGCACTACCAGAGTGTAACAATTTTCACAAAAGAACGCAATACCCCATTAAGGTTTAGCCTACTTATAAGAAAAGAACAAAATATCTTGACAGCCCTAGCTTAGTGCAGAATAAGTGTAACATTTTTTCGAGAAAAGAAAACGCTATTAGTATATCAGCTCTGGAGTAACGCCGAGTATTCACCTAGTGTAGTATATTTCTGATAGTAGTAGTTATTCCGTTATTATAATGCTAAATTTTAATCCGATTCATTGTCTTATCCAGCCCAAATTTTGTTTGCTGATTAGTTCTTATTACATTAAATTATATTTACCTACGCTCAGAAAAAAGCAGCAATGTAAAATTAACGTTTTGTAATGCTATTTCCAATGTAAATCAGAAAAGGTTGATTTTACGTCAAAAAATGTTAAGTTGACATGTGTTATGTTAAAGTGATATGAAAAATATCAATTTGCTAATTTAATGTTTTACGTTGCAATATCAATTGTTAATGTTAAAATTACATTTAAAATGTTTTCTAGTTTACCAGTGTTTTACTGTAAAATTGATAGTATTTCATATATATTTAACATTATAAATGTTGATATCAATATATGATCCCTTTGACATTGTTCAAGAATAGAATACAGTTCAAATACGTTTAATACAGCAATTAAAAGCAAGAAAATATTGTCAATTAAAACATATATTTAGTTCCCAGAAAATGTCCAAAATGAAAATTGTTCGCCGAACGTACGAAGACTGATTGATGAGCAGGATGTCTACAAAAGGAGCCGCACTGTTTATTTTGAAATAATGGACATTAAAGTTTTTACGGGTCCTCCAGTTCATTTATATTATATTCCTGATGGAAGTTCTTTAATTCGAAATAAATTATTTTAACTTATTTTAAATAAACTATGTACCTACAATTTAAAGAAAAATTTGAATGAATAAAAATAAATCAAAAGAAAATTGTCAGTGTTTTATTTAACTTTTTCCTCACTAAATTCAACATTAAAACAGGTGAAATCAACATGATCATAATATCAGAATTGCATTTATAAAATATTAAGTTTACATTTTTTCATATCAATTACACATTTTCAATGTATTTACTACATTAATGTTATGACATTTTGTGAAATTTTCAATGTTAAAATAACATTATTATCTTATCAGTTATACATTTTTCAACGAAAGTTTCGTAATGTAAAAAGTACATTTGCATAATATCAATTTTAACATTTTCTAATGTCGGACGACTTTTGTCAACTAAAAATGTTAGTTTTACGGTTGTTTAATGTACTTTTTTTGTTTACAAGTGTATAATTTATAGACTAGATACCGTATTTTTGGTAATTATAGTTGTATGAGGGATAAAACAATATATGATCCAGTCCGACGCAACTACATACTTTTCAGTAGGCTTTTTTAGAACCTAAGGTTCTGAGGTACATTAATTGAATGTATCTCTTATGTTTTGATCAGCATAAGCCATGTATGTAAGTGACCTAAAAACATACTTTTACGAATTGATTAAAAAAACATAGAAATATCTCTAAAATTCTTCAATAAAATATGAATATATTCTACACTAAAACCCTCCGCAGGAAATTACCTACAAAATGGTAAAAACTGCACACAAATCCCAACGTAGTTTAGAAGAAGTAAGCGAACAGATACGAAAAGCGATTTTGTTTTGTACATATGTAAGATACATACTTAGTGACTTTCCTGGTTTTGAATTAATAAAACACTTATTTAATACTCTTTAAAATTGATTTCTAAACGTAAAAGCTTGTGCAATTACTGGTTGTATATGCATTTTCTTACAGATCTATTCAGCGCGTTACCGGTAGTAGTAATCTTGTTAACGAAATTTGTTACCGGTCTTAGTATTCGGTATTCTGTACACTCGGAAACGCTTTCAAAAGCCGTAAGCTCGTTTAAGAACAAATAACACTCTTTCCTTGCATCTGGCTGTTTTGCTTGTTACCACCTAAGGAGATGGTAACAATATTCACTGGTAATGCTTGCTTGTAGAATACCAAAAGGATGTAAATGTTACCAAAAGGTGAGTTTCTTCGGTAATAAGATTAACGTTACCGCGACAGAATCGATCTGTTAAAGGATATTTCGAAAAAATTTTTATATAGTTTATTATTTGTCATATACGTACAATATTGTAATATTGAGTATGAATATTGAGTTCTATATGCAATTTTTCGTTTTTTTACAACATTGTTTTTCTCTCTTGAACAATTTATCTTACGTAATGCAGTATATATATAAATAAACAATTTGAAATGCATGACTATTCATTAATTAACTTTGCTATTTTTATATTTTTTCCAACTAGTCACGATCATATGCCACACAGTTTATTAAAAAAAAAAAAAAAACGAACTTCCGCTTGCTTTAATTTACACAAGTATGGTTTTTAAATATGACAAATCGTGTGAATTTAATTAACAAAAAATTTTAAAAAAAAAAACAACCGACTACAAAATCACTACAAAGTAAGAAATAATTTTAAAAATACTTTTCCTTTTAATTTCTTGGTCATATTTGATAATTTATTTAAACATATTATTATATATGAAATCTCATTATCTTAATTTTTTTTCTTATTAGTTTTATTATCATAAATATATTAATTTCTTGATGAATACAAATGCTTTTAAGGTCGGCGCTAATATAATCAGACTTTTAATCAGAAGCAACTTCAACGCCTACTTTATGGACCATCATTTTTAATAATTCTGCCTAACCCTGTACTACAATAAATTCAGTGCCCTAGTGTCAATATTATTCGAGATATACTCTTTTTCTAATATTGCCACGCCCATTTGTCGAATAAAGTCCATTTTCTTTACCGTAATTTTTTTTAACTGTGTCTACCCCTACACTAAATTTCAGTACCCTAGTGTCCATATTATTCGAGATACAGTGTTTTTATAATATTGCCACGCCCATTTTTCGAATAACGCCCACTTAATTGACTATAATTTGTAATAATAATGCCTACCCCTATACTAAATTGCAGTACTCTAGTCTCAAAATTATTCAAGATACACTGTTTTTCTAATATTGCCACGCCCATTTGTCGAATGACGCCCATTTTCTTGCCCGTAATTTATAATAATTGTACCTGACCCTACACTAAATTGCAGTACCCTAGTGTCAATATTATTCGAGATTATTATCTAGTATTGCGAGATCTATTATTGCCACGCCCAGTTCTCGAATACCACCCACTTTTTTATGGGCACCTCCATGCTTATGATATCTATCTGTTCCCCAAAAATTATGGCAATCAGGCATATGGTTATCGATGTACATACATTAAAAAAAAAAAAAAAACAGAAACCGACGAACTTGAGAACCTCCTCCTTTTTGAAGTCGGTTAAAAATGACAAAAATTAAAATTCTTTAAAGTCTACAATATGCATTAGGGTGTCCTAAAAGAGTTTAGCTTGTTTCTTTTTTAAGGCATATCCATGATACAATGATAAGGTAGGCCCATGATACTAAGTGCTCTCACGCGTCAACGAAGAGTGGATAATGAGAAGCAACATTAATGTCAAAACGACGAATTTCGTAGAAATTGCAAATGAAGAAAATATTTTATTTTAAATTTGGGGTATTAAATTTGTGCTAATTTGAGTGAGAATATTACATAAAAAGTGTAATAAAAACTATAAAATGTGAAAGAAGTCTTAAAATTGCAACAAAAACCTGTAACAGTTTTAACCTAAAAACAACTGCGAAACGTGAGCATAAAGAAATTCGCGATGAACAGCTGATTTTGACATCAATGTAGCTTTATTCTGCTTTCTACTCCATTCCTCTCCGTGATGACCTTACCTTATAATTCTGCCATGGGCATATCCTCTTATTTTTTATACACCAACGCGTACTGCGTAAGGGGTATATTAACTTTGAGTGTTAATAAAGTCATTAAAGTGACTTTATTTTAACCGTAAAATATCTTTAAAATCCACAAAACATAAAGAAATGCCTTGAAATTTGGCACGTAAGCTTTGATCTTCAATTTAAATTCTGTCGATGAAATTACATTTTCATATGGCTATGAAAGCCATACACAGTGGCTTCATTTTAAAAGTTAAACCTCTTAGAAATCTGATCAAATTAAAGAAATGTCTTGAAATTTTATGTGCAGAATTTATTTTGTCTTGATATTTAATATAGACAATCACTATAATATTTGGAAAAATCCATATCGTCCCTCCTCCCTTACAAATTGGCTTTATTTTACCCGTAAAATCTCTTAAAAACATGCAATCGGCTTTGACGCCCACTTCCCATACAAGCCATGTGGCTTTATTTTCAACGTAAAATCTATTAAAATTCCAGAAAATTTAAAGAAACGTCTTGAAATTTTGCACATTAGCCTTGATATAGAATATGAACCATCTCTATGATATTTGACAAATCAAAACTACGCCTACCTCCCATGCAAAGTGACGTCATCAAAATAGAAAAACTTTCGTTAATATACAGGGTGCCCCGCAATTGAGTGCAACTATTTACGGAGCTGAAAGGTTATGTCGAGCTGAGCAAAAAATTTTATATGGGAGGGGGGGGGGGGGGGGTCTATTTTCACATTCTTAGGAGCTACAGTTTCTAGCAGAAAAACTAACTTACATAAAACTTATTCTGATAGCTCTTTATAAAGGCAATAAAACACCTTTCTAATGGCATGTCAATAAACCCCACCATCTTAACCGTTACCGGATTGTGCTCGTGTGAAGATGAAATCAATCGATTAAAACTACCAAATATCAACTTTGAGTGCAAATTTCTCAGAATTTCGCGTAATAAATGAAATTTGTTTTCGTAATCATTATTGTAATTTGTTCAATTTTCTTTTCAGTGACACCAAAAACATAAACATATCTTAAAAAATAAAAAAGTTGGCTGTACTAAAAAAATTATACTTATTAGAAAACAATGATATTATCTACTGCATTAATAATTGTAAAGTCATTAGTGATAAATAAATAATTTTCTAATAAGTATAATTGTTTTAGTACAGCCAACTTTTTTATTTTTAAAGATATGTTTATGTTTTTGGTGTCATTAAAAAGAAAAATAAATACATTACAAAATTGATGATGGAAAAAAATTTCATTTATTACGCGAAATTCTGAGAAATTTGCACTCAAAGTTGAAATTTGGTAGTTTCAACCGATTCATTTCATCTTCACACGATCACAGATCGGTAACGGTTACGTTGGTGGGGTTTGTTGATATATTCATGGAAAGATGATTTCATTGCCTTTAAAATGAGCTATCAAAATAAGTTCTACGTAAGTTAGTTTTTCTGCTAGAAACAATAACGTGAATCAACGTCGTGAAATATTAATTAACCCTGTAGCTCCTAAGAATGTGAAAATAGACCCCCCCCCCCATCCCATACGATTTTTTGCTCAGCTCGACATAACCTTTCAGCACCGTAAATAGTTGCACTCAATTGCGGGACACCCTGTATAAAAAAATAAACGAACATACTTCGATATGGCCGTGGGGGGATATTTTAGCTTCGATACCCTGCCATACACTTCTACAACAAAAAAATTCATAACGGCCAGATTATAACACATAATAACACAATTGTGTGCATCTGTATTAGGTATAGTTTAAGAAAATATTTCTACAATATTTCATTTAAAATTTTTCAAATTTGAAATTTTTCGATTTTTTTTTCTCGAAAAGTAACAAATCACAACTCTAGTAGTTTTCGTTCAATTTTAATGTTTGATAGCTTATTTTAAAGAAATATTAAATAGAAAACGATCTGTGAACCAGCTTTTTGAGAATCTACACTAATACAAAAGTTATTTGCGTTTTTTGAAAAAACTAGCACTTTTTTCCCATATAACCAAGTACTGACATGTACTGATGTCGGTACGATACGAAAAAATTAAGAGGGTACCACATATAAAAAAACAACTTCAGTCTTTTTGGGACACCTTAATATATATATATGAGGCTTATTTCACATTAAGAGAAAAACCAAAAAATTGTAACCTTTAGATTTTGTTTCTTTTTTCCAGCTTACAGCTCTATTGGTCCCTTGCTTGTGTACAAGATTTTGGGTCTGTGTATCGTAAAATCAATTTTGTAAAATCGTAAAATCAAAATATGGCTTTATTCAAAAACAATTTCGTAGATTCAAATTATATTGAATAGGATAATAGTCAAATAATGAAAAATTAAATCTTTAAGGACATATTTGAGATTTTTCAAGATAATAAAAAATCATTTAAAAAATGTTAAAGTAAGGGATAATTTAATAGTAAAATTTTCCTGATGATTTGATACTATCACTGGAAAGGTCATCCAGTTCTTATAAGCGCGTCACTGTATAATATTTTTAATTAAAAATTTTTTATTGATGAAACGTCTTCCAAAAAAACCATATTAAAATTAAGGTGGTTCTACAGAACCCGTAATATGGAAGTTTAAGAGTTATCGTGGGAAAATCGCCTTACCAAAATATATATAAAAAGACTCAATAGTTACTTCTATAGAAAATTTGATAATATGTCGAGTCGTGTATTAAATTTTTAAATTACTTTCAAAGGAAAAAATTAACCTAAAAAAATTGTTTTCAACTTTTATATAAACCAGTCATTTTGTTTTTAGTCTATTAATAAAAAAGTATTAACTCTTTCGCAACATATTTGGTACCTAAATAATGTATAAATATTGCAAATTCTAAAAATAATAATCATTAGTGACCTAATTAAGCAAGTGAAAAGATGTCTTCTCAACAACAACAGCAGCGGAAAGCAACTATTTGAAAATACCTGGAAAGTCCCGACACCACGTACAAAAAGATAGCTCAGCAAGTTGGCGTGTGCGTAAAAACTGTTAGAAGGCCCATAAAACGATACAAAGACCCAAGGGTGCCAGGGTCAGATACAAAAAGCGGTCCAGCGAACTATCCAGGCACTTCGGTACTTGATGAAGTCGGGAGCATCAAAGTCAACTGTTTAACGGATTAAAAAATTTGACAACCTGATGACTCATAAAGTGCAAAAAATACCTGATAGATCAGAACAAAAAGACGCTGAAGCTAAGAAGTGGGCTCGAAATCTGTATCGCGAGTACTTGTCCAAATTTGAGTGCGTGATCATCGACGATGAAATGTACTGCAAAGCGGATATCAAGCAGTTACCTGGACATGAATATTATACTGCGGTTAAAATATGTGGAGTTTCTTCGAAATTTACAACACAAAAGCAAACCGAATTTTTAAAGAAATACATGGCTTGGCAGACCAATTGCAAATGTTGCCTTCAAAGCAAGGAATTTATGACAGATCGCACCATCAACACTGAAATTTACATCATAGAGTGTTTGAAGCAGCCATCAAGGCTGTTCAACGTCTTCACCAAGGTTCAGTACTATTTTGGCCAGCCCTAGCAACAGCTCACTACGCCCATAAAACGATGGACTGGTACTAAACCAACAATGTCACCATGGTACCAAAAAGTACAAATTCTCCGAATTGCCCTGAACTTCGGCTAATCAAAAGATATTGGGGCTTTAATGGAAATAAATCTTAATAAGACCAAAAAATCTGCGAAAAGCATCGATATATTTCGATATTTTATTAATACACATAAATGGCGTCGTTAGTATACTACAGTCTTAACGGAGAACCTTAATCAAAAAGTTCATAAACTTTTTCGAACGTTTTTTTTTTGAGTGCAGCTCAAATGTAGGTTTATTTGACAATGTTTTTTTTTTAATTATAATAAACAGAAAGAATTTTTTTGAAAAAATCTTTGGTTTTTGTGCTACAAGAAAAAAAAACAAAAGTACAGACCTATTTAATTTTAGTGCATAATAAAAAATAATTTTAAAAATTATTATAAGTTTAAGAAAAAATTCAATTGCTAATTTTTCTAATGAAAATTTGATACCATGACATCAATTATACATAAAAACCATATCATAGTGGTTTTAAAATTGTTTTTTTAACTGAGAAATCTTCTTGGAAAAAAGTCATATTTAGGTGTTAAGTGATTTCACAAAACCCGTAATTCGGAAGCTAGACTTCGCACAGAACCAAATTCTTCTACACAAGTTGGGGTCACAAGAGGTCTAATGCGCTTCTGGTGAAATAATTCATATTGTTTTCAGTTTCGTGAAATATGTATTTTATAGATTATACAACTTTCCAAAATTTAAAAAAACTTTATTTGAAAAAATATTTTCTCAAAGGATTGAGGTTATATAAGCTTGTAAATTGCATAAAAAAGGTCAACCTAATATTCTAGCATTTATAAAACTGTATTTATCTACGAGATATAACCAGAGAGCCTTGCACGAATGTTCGTTCGTAGAAAAAAATAAAAATATTTTATTCGATAGTAGAAAACAGGAGCCGAATCGCCGATTGCGTGAACGTACAATTCGTCATGGAAACTGAAGTGGCGATTTGGCCCCAGATGTTTTTTAGTTTGTTCGTAGAAAATAGACGTTCGTTCGTTCGCAGAAAATACATGTTCGTTCGTTCGTTGAAAATACATGTTCGTTCGTTCGTCCATTCGTAGAAAATAGATTTTCCAGCATTATAATAAAAAAAAACTTCTAAATCCGTGGGATTTATCACAGTTAATTTGCGCATTACGTCGGAGTGTTTGTCCGCTATCTCTTTTTCTCTTTTGTGGGGATATAAAATATTTTGTTTATTTCTACGAACGAATGTAGAAAATAGTTGTTCGTTCGTTTGTTCGTTCTTAGAAAATAGAAATAAAAATTTGTTCGTTCGTTCGTTGAAAAAATTCTACACAACAAATTAAAATATTATGTTCGTGCTCGTATATTTTTTTCGGATATCAGAGACTTTTTGAAATGGTACCTCTTATATACAAACTTCTTCTCGTAATTTAACTTTAATGATTGTGATCTTTATATGCAAAGTTAAACTTTCATTTTGCCAAAAAAATTTTCTTTGCTCAAATGAATTTTTTTATATTTGTTTGGATAATGCCTACATTTGTTTCTTCAAGTTAATTTATATCATAAATCGTATCTCATATCAATTTTGGGTAGTCTCATTTTTATTATTTTTTTCATACTATCAAGTTTTGAAACCCGATACCCGAGACCCCTTGGCTACGACCTTCACCTGTAGAAATTTATAATTTTAAGCATAAATTGGAGTGTGTTTTCTAAGATATTACAGTATAAATTATACGACAAAATATGCATTTATAAAAAAAAATAAAAAAATTAACGATAACTTTCACTAATTTTTATTTATTTTGCCTTCTCTTCGATAGTCGTATTTGTTAATCTTAACTCATATTTTTTATTTTTAAAAATCATCTCATCGGAATTTGTGTGATTTTTATCTATTATTCAATAACATGTGCCGTCATACGGAAATCTCGCTAAAACATCAAGAATTCACAACAAGCCGCCTTTTATTGCAAAATGCTAATTAGCACGTATTTCGTATATCGTATTTCGCATTTCGCATTGTTTATTTATAAAATATGATTGAAAGAAAATATAATTATGAGATATTTTTAAATTCTCAATCAACAATTAAAAGAATAGACAAATAAAATAACAGGTTTTGTTGTTTATTTTAAATGTTGCTTTGTTAAAATAACACAATAAAAGCGAATTTAACAATTGCTTTGGTTTTTCTTTCTCTCTCTCTCTTATTCAAGCCTCCACAATTTTTCCCGTAATTATTACTCAACCTAAACAAGATTTCTATGAACAATATTTCAACAACAACACAATAACAACAGCAGCAAAAACAAAAGAAAAAAATTTTAAAGAAAAAAGTTGCTACCACAGTTTTAGAAATACATATTATAATTGTATTGTTAGAACTGGTTTTTAAGTGGCTAACCTCGAAATATTTACTTTTACGTAGTGTTGAACGTGAGTCGAACTCTGAAATAAAAAAACCAACACCACAGGTTTATTTGTTAGACATTTTTTGCGCTCAATTTTATTTGAACTTTGTTTACAAGTAAGTGATTGAAATCAAAAGCTTTTTGAGATGCTTAAATGCATGACTAAGGTGTTAAAAATTTACTACTATAGTAGTAGTTATGACGAAGAAAAAAAAGGGAGTAGAAAAAGTGAACATTTATTACTGTTGCCTTAAACTTTCAAATCGAAACCAAAAAAAGCACCTATATTTTTGTAATAAAAAATTTCTTTATTTCCGTTAATAGCAATTTTCTCTTTTTTATATAAAATTTTGTTCAATTAGTATCAATTTTTCTATATTCGAAGAAATATTTGTTCACTTGTGTGAAATTAAGAATATTTCATGTCTCTAATAATGATAAGTATTTTTCTCGCACTTAAAAGTCCTAATTTTTAAAAAAAATATTTATAGAAAATGAAGAATTTTCTCTATTGTAGATAAACAATTTACACTATGCGAAATATGTTCTTCAATAAAAACAATTCCTTTCGCAAAAATATAGAAATCTTCATCTCTAAAAGCGATATATTTTTTTTTATATTGAATTAGGTACGAAAAAAAGAAGTAGAAAGTGTGAGAGCGAGTGAATGATGCTACACTCAGAAAAAACACTTATGTTTTTGTGATAAAAAATTTCTCTATTTTCCATAGTAGCAATTTAAAATAGAGAAATTAAATAAAATTTTTTTTAATTAGAATAAATTTTCACATATTCAAAGAAATTGTTCTTCACTTGTGGGAAATGAAAATATTTCATGTCTCTAATAATGATAAGTATTTTTCTCGCACTGAAAAATTTTCATTTTTGGAGAAAAATTTATAGAAACTGAAAAATTTTCTCCTTTCTGAAAAATAAAAAAGTCTTCTTCTCTTTTAAAAACGATATGGTTTTCTTATATTGAATTAGGTACGGAAAAAGAAGTAGAAAACGTGAGAGCGAGTGAATGATATTGTGAAAAGTAAGTGATGCATATTCTACATATTATGACGATTTTTCCTTCAAAGGGATTTTTTCTGATGTTTATAGCCACTGATTCTTTGGATGCATTTATAAAATCGTTTCACAACACATGAAATTTCTGAAATATATATAAGAGGTCCTGAAAAATTATAGAACACCAATTATTTTAACAATACCTTATCTCAACATATTTTGAACATATATTTTTACACCCAAAATCACAATACAATATTTTTGAAGCGAAGCATTTTACTCCTCGTTCTGTGATTTGTTTGGAGTGAAATCTGAAAAATTTTCGGCAGATTTTTTCTTGGAAATTTGAAGATTTCTTTGTTGCTAGTGCTTATTACAACAAGAAAATTTAATACTTTAATATTACATACTAAAAATATCTGTTGGCCTGCCGAGGAACCCACATCCTCGTACACGAAAGTCCAATGCACTATCCACTAGACCACAAAGACTTTTTATAAAGAGTTCTTAATTCAATACTAATTATAACAAAAGCTATGCTGCAGTAGATCGTCACCATCTACATAGAGTATAAATTATTATCTAGAGATTGCATCAACTCTGCTAAATCTCTGGCATGTGTTAACAGAGGTTAACAGAGTTTTTTTCTTCATGTTTTTAAGTGAAATAACTCTGATATAATAATTTACACTCTATGACAAGTGCGTTGACAAGTGCGTTTTTAAGTGTCAAAAAAATAGATATCAATAAATATGGAATCAACAAACGCATGCATGAGTCATTGCAGCCAAGTTCACAACCATGTGTGGAGAGTTAAAATGGAGAGACGCTGGCATTATATGCCCGTATATGTAATTGGCGTGGAAATTTGACATTCAACAATAAAAAAAATAAGCAGTAAATATGTTTTCTGTATATATGTAATTTATTTTATGTTATTTTAAAATTTTTTAATTTAAAAGTTAATATATTAAAAAGAAAAATTTTATTAAGCTATCAAATCTATGTAACTGCGAAAAAGCTTCGCTTCTCTCGTGTGTCCAACGACGCACCTGTGTTTTTTTTATACTTTTACTTTGAGTTTAACTGAGTAAAAGCGAATGTTTTACAAAAAGAAAAAAGGAGTCATTAAATCAGAGACTGTAAATAAAAATTATTTTTTAATTTTCCAACCAAAATGACAGTGAAAAAGTTGTCGTACTTTTCTTTTGAAGGCATCATTAAGACATATCTTATTGTAGAATACCAGAAAAATTTAGGATTTTAGTTTTGTCTTTAATAAATAAAAAAAAAAATTAACAAAAAATTTTAAAAATTTGAGAGTCAAAAGATTCTTACTATTATTCTTTGCTTTTTATTACAAAATGCATACTCGATACAGTCTCAATACAGATAAAATAAATTTTTAACCGTAATTCCAGATATGCTTCTCCATTTTAGAGAAAAAAATGTACGCAATAAATAAATATGTTGCACCAATATTAAGAAAATATGCCACTCTTTTGAAGAAAGAATTATTTTTTTATGAGAAACTACAAGCGCAAATTTAAAAAAAAATAATTTATTAAAATTAAATAACTATTTCTCTGCTTTCGGGAAAAATAGACACAATAAAGAAAACGGTTGAACCTGTTATAAAAAAATATTCTTCTGTTAAAGATAAGGTGTATATATTGATGAGAAAATATTTCTCTTTTTGATGGAAGCTTTTTACCATTTTTAGAGAATTTTGAAAACACATTTTGAGCAAAGCATTCTCTAGAGCAAAGTCAATACCATTTTTCTCTAAAAATATGATGCTTTTCATATTCCGAGAAACTTTTTTCTGAGTGTAGTGAAAAACGAGTGTTGCATACACTGTATATTATGTCGATTATTCCTTCAAAGGGATTTTTTTATTTAACTTAGCTATACAAACCGATGTTGTTTCTTGCCACTGGTTCTTTGGATGCAATTATTAAATTGTTTCTTGGAAGAAATTTCCCTAAAGTGGAAAGGCAATAAAGAAATATGTTACACCATAATTAAGAAAATATAACTCTATTTTGAAGAATCGGTGTGTGTTTTTTTTTTTTTTTGTGAAAAACTATGAACGCAATTTAAAGAGAAGATTTATTAAAATTCAATAAATATTTCTTTGTTTTTGGTAAAAATTGACACAATAAAGAAAACGGTTGAACCTGTTTTAAAGAAATATTTTTCTATTAAAGAGGAGCTGTATTTATTGATGAGAAAATATTTCACTTTTTCATGGAATCTTTTTACCATTTTTAGGGAATTTTTGGGATTACATTTAGAGTAAAGCATTCTCTGGAGCAAAGTCAATACCATTTTTCTCTAAATATGATGCCTTTTTTCTAAAATTCCTAGAAACTTTTTTCTGAGTGTAGGAATAAAGTCCCTATTAATATTGATATCGTTATTTTTATACCCCAACGCGTACTGCGTAAGGGGTATATTAACTTTGTCATTCCGTTTGTAACGCCAGGAAGAGGCGTGGCAGGTATAGAAAAATATATTTTTGGTCAGCATCATCTACTGAGGCGATTTTCGTGTGTCCGTCTGTCTGTCCGTCTGTCGACACGATTACAGCCGTAATTTTAAAGCTATCGCGATGAAATTCAAAATATAAGTTTATTTTTAAAAAAGAAAGATCAAGTCGGACGAAAATAACGCCTACCTCCCATACAAAGTGACTTTATTTTAACCGTAAAATGTCTTTAATATCCACAAAAATTAAAGAAATGTCTTAAAATTTGGCACGTAAGCTTTGATCTCAATTTAAATCCTGGCTATGAAATTTGGGAAGATCGGATGAAAACGACGAATACCTCCCATACAAAGTATCTTTATTTAAAACGTAAAATCGCTTAAAAATCCACAAAAATTAAGGAAATGTCTTGAAATTTAGGCACATAGGCTTTGATATTTAATACAGACCATCACTATAATATTTGGCAAAATTGGATGAAAACCACGCCTACCTCCCATACAAATTGGCTTTGTATTATCAGTAAAATCTCTTAAAAATCTGCAAAAATTAAAGAAATGTCTTCAAATCTTGCACAGAAGCTTTGATATTTGAAATAAATCATCTCTATGATATATGGCAAAATCGGATGAAAACCACGCCCACTTCCCATACAAAGTGGCTTTATTTTCAACGTAAAATCTCTTAAAAATCCGCACAAATTAAAAAAAGCTTTCGTTAATATATATAAAACAGAATGTCATGGTGTATGTCGTGGCTAAAGACTTTGAACATACTTCAATATGGTCACGGGTGGGGGGGGGAGCAGGGGGGTAGGGGGGTTGTATTTTAGCTTCGGTACCCTGCCGAAGCTCCATCCATACTAGTTTGATATGATTCCGATAAATTATTTCAAGTTCATCATTTCAACTGTATAAATTCCAACTGTTTTCAAATTTGATGGAAATGAAAACTGGATGGGAATTTGATAAAGAATTTGATGGAAATTTGTGGTCCCGCATTTCATTGCGTAAAGGTTGCATTACATTTCCTAATTGCAATTTCGTTCATAATCTGAAACTAATAACATATTCTAGCATATTTAGCATTAGACTGAAATTTTTTTTGCATGGAAAAATTAAAACGACTTTTTTGTCGAGGTCAACATCCCAAAATATGTCGTTAGGACAAAAAATTAATAAGTGAAAGTACAGTAGTTTACTAACAGATAGTATTTGACAGGACCTGTGTTACACTTAAAGTTACTACGGGGTAAAAAAGTCACTGACTTCACAAATTGCCCTCGACAATTTTCAGGTAATACGAAAAGTTAAGATTTAATTCACTACTTTTGAAGCTTAAAGTGCACACTTTTTAAACTACGTTGGCGGCTTAATGAATTCAATTAAGTTTTTTTTTCTTTTGTTTTGCAAAAGCTCAAAACTTGTTCCAATTTCAAGTTTTTTTACACTCTTGGAATGTTGAGCAAAAAATACTTACATATTTAAAAGCTCAGTTGAAGCTTTTAATAAATCGCTAAATTTTAAGACATTTTTTATTTTTCTAGGAATTCATGCTAAAATAACAGGTAAATTCTAAGAACAACAAATAATCGTGGCTTGAAAAAAAGCCCATTAGAAGAAAATATTTTTAGACTTGATGATGACTTGAGGCCCTTAGTTTGAGACTTTAAGGCTCGAGAAATCATATACATAAATAAATAAATGAGGTAATCATTTGTAAAGAGTTTTGAGTTAAAAGTGAGCTTGAGTTAGATTTAAGAGGCAGTATAGAATATTCAAATTTTGTTCTTTGTGAAAGACTCAGACCTAAAATTTTCAAGAGAAACTACGAAGTCACAAAGGCTTTTGATTTGGTCCTCTACGGTAGATCAAATCTTCTTTACAATGACCTACATAAATACATTTTGATGTTTGAAAAAAGAACTAGCATTAAGTTTTAATTAATTTTTAATTTTTTAGTCAAAAATTATGCTAAAGATTACAACAATAAAATGCAATAATATATGAGTTAGTAAAAAAATGAAACAGCATGATTCAGTTAAAGTTTTCTTAAAATAAAAATGCTTTAAATACATTTTTTAATATATTAAATATTCATTTCTTTTCAAATTACTCACCGAACATAGTAGATTAAATAAAAATAATATGTATTTAACCATAGAGATGCCGCAACTCATTTTGTAGCAATTTTTTACTTTTCCTTGTTTCAATCAAAAGTTCTAAGAGATTTGCAAAAAACGAGATAATGGCTTTAATAAAAAAAAAACTTGTACTTGTTTTCATATAAATATTAAATATTTTTAATATTTTACTTTATTAAAATTAATGTGATATTGTCTGAAAGTAAAACAACAATTAAACACTTGAGCTCAATTTAATGAATGCCACAAAAATACAAAAATACAAAAAAAAACAACATCCAAAAATTGTAGTACAAAAACAAAAAAATAAATAAAAATTGAAAATAAACAAAAAATATAAATAAAAAATTTTATTGTGCCATTAATATTGATCTTCACAGCTTTATCACGTCATATGCCAAAAAGTCAAACCGATATCACTTGAAATAATTGAACGTTGCTAAAGAACTTTTTCGAGAATTTTTTAGAAAAAAATACAGGCACATCTGTTGTTGAAACAAGTATTGGAATTTTAAAAGAAACAAAAAACAAAAGTATCTCATTATTCTGAATATTCGATTTTAAGCATATTTTTGATGGCTGTTTTCATTAAAATACTATGAGCATTATTTATATTATTATAACTATAGTTAATACTATTTTTATAATTAGCATTATAATGTTGTTCCATAATTTGAATGTTTTTGTTTTCAAACGATTTTCCAAGTTTTTTTTGTTATTCTTATTTTTATTTCGTTTTATTATTTATCATATTCGTGAAACATTTTCACTTGTTCAAACTTTTTTCATCTTTTAGCTTTTATTTATTGTGCTCTTTAAGTTATACCTTAATTTAAAAATATTCAAAATTAACCGCGCGTACGTTGTTATCCAGTGGCGTTGTTTTCTCAAACTGAGATCAGCCTCAGTCTAGCATTTCAGCGGATGCCTCTAGCCGCAGCCTGTTGCTTTTTTTCTGTTCTGCCTCTTTGTCAAGCTTTACACAGCTCTTCCACACGTTTAGTTGCATTGGATTTGTTAATAAGTTTTAGTCGATTTTGTTTTTTTTGTTTTTTTTTTATTGCTTCTATCCACCATTTTGTTGTTGTTGTTACATGGCATTTGTTAATATATATTTATATAAATATATATATTGTGTGTTGCTTTTGGAACGTTGATGTTGTATTGATGACATCAAGAGTTAATTTAAATTTTTTTTTATTACCTCACCCGTTGCTGCGCTTAATTTCAAGTTTTTTTTTTTTTTTTTTCTTAGGTGTTGAGAGTGAGCTTTTATTTTTGGAGAAACTTTGTTTTTTTCTAATTTTTTCACTTATTTGCATACCTGTGATGAGCATTTTTCAGTCTGATGTTTTAAGATATGGTTGTCAGACTGGTCCTCAGATAATGTTTCTTAATTCTGTTAAGCGTTTTAATATAAGATTAATATTTTTATTTTATTTTTGCGCTTTTCTTTATCTTAATTTTAAGTTTTATCTACTGTCATGCCTGAAAATGTTGCTATTTGTCCAACTTTATTTGTTACTCTATTTCAGAAGTAGCTTTATAAAACCTGATAATTATATACTTCTAAAATGTTCTGGAAACCAAGACTTGTTATGTTATCAATTGCAATGACAACATATTATAATTTAAGTATAATGTTTTATATAAAACATGTTATAACTTTTGATGGTAGTACTTGTTCATTAAAGAACTTTTCGGCAGGGTACCGAAGCTAAAATACCCCCCCGCGGCCATATTGAAGTATATTCGAAGTCTGTAGCCACGACATACACGATGACATTCACTTTTATATACTAACGAAAGTTTCCCTATTTTGATGACGTCACTTTGTATGGGAGGTAGGCGTAGTTTTTATCCGATTTTGCCATATATCATAGAGATGGTTCATATTATATATCAAAGCTAATGTGCAAAATTTCAAGACATTTCATTAATTTTTGTGGATTTTTAAGAGATTTTACGTTTCAAATTAAGCCACTTTATATGGGAAGTGGGCGTGGTTTTCATTCGATTTTTGCATATATCAAACAGATGGCTTATTTTAAATATCAAAGCTTATGTTCTAAATTTTAAAACATTTCTTTAATTTTTGCAGATTTTGAAGAGATTTTGCGTTTAAAATAAAGCCAATTTGTATGGGAGGTAGGCATGGTTTTCATTCGATTTTGCCATATATCATACTGGTGGTCTATGTTATATATCAAAGCCTATATGCAAAATTTCAAGGCATTTCTTTAATTTGAGCAGATTTTTAAAAGATTCTACTTTTAAAATAAAGCCACTTTGTATGGGAGGTAGGCGTGGTTTTCCAAATTTCATAGCCAGGATTGAGACGGAAGAGCAAAGCTCATCTACCAAATTTCAAGGCATTTCTTTAATTTTTGTGGAGTTTAAAGACATTTTACGGTTAATATAAAGTCACTTTGTATGGGAGGTAGGCGTGGTTTTCATCCGATTTGGCCCATTTTCAAACTTGATCTTCCTTTTTTAAACATAAACTTATATTTTGAATTTCATCGCGATAGCTTTAAAATTGCGACTGTAATCGTGTCGACAGACGGGCAGACGGTAATCGAGTCGGGAGATGATGCTGATCAAAAATATATATATTTTTCTATGCCTACCACGCCTCCTTCTTGGCGTTACAAACGAAATGACAAAGTTAATATACCCCTTAGGCAGTACGCGTTGAGGTATAAATTATGGGCCATTCCATATAATATTTACCCCTGAAACAGGGGTATGCTGAAAAGTTTTTTGAAGTGAAAACTTTTTAAGGCGCGTTGAGCACTTTTTCGTAGAGAGCAAAACTATAGATTACTATAGATTACTTATGCTAGGCAAACATGTTTGGTGAGCTTTTTTTTATTACCGAGGCGATTACCAACCGTTTACCGAACCAATTACCGAAGCGATTACCAACCAATTACCGGATCAGTTACCGATAACCGAACCCATTACCGATTACCGAAGCGATTACAAACCGATTACCGAACCAATTACCGATTACTAAAACGATTACCAACCAATTACCGGACCAGTTACCGATTACCGACCCAATTACCGAACCAGTTACCGATAACCGAACCAATTACCGATTACTGAAACGATTACCAACCGATTACAGAACCAGTTTCCGATTAGCGAAGTGATTACCAACCGATTACTGAACCAATTACAGAAGCGATTACCAACCGACAAGCGAATCAATCACTGATTACCGAAGTGAGTACCAACGGATTACTGAAGCGATTACCAACAGAATACCGAAGCAATTACCAGCACATTAACGAAGCGATTACCAACCGATTACCAATTAACGAAGTGAGGATGTATCCCAGGTTCGTAACCTTTCTGACTACTGTAATGTAGAGCTGCAAAAATATCGAGTAAAAAAATAAAAATATAAGTATTGATATATCGAGTATTTGGTTTTTTGTGACGGACATCGATATTTTATTTTTGATATCAATATATCGAGCACTATACAGATTTGACATTCCAATTTTCACATAATCTCTTCTAGCGGGAAACAACACAACGATTGAAATTTTAATGAGACAGACAAATAAACCTGAAAAAATAAAATTTCTATTGATCATAGAACTTAATATAATGAAGATGGTTTTATTTGTCGTCAACGTTAAACATTATCCAGCACAGGTGTGGCACTTATGTAGAATGTTAAATAGACGGGCCTTAGTATTAAGGACGTTTTCTAAAAGGTGGTTAAATTTTAAGATGTTGATTTTGAATAAAACACAAATTATTTAGGAAATTATTGTCATTTCTTTTTATTATGATAATATTGGTATGGTTCAATTATGTATGGAACAAAATATCGGCCAAAATATAGTCGCGACCTCGGCGGCACACCTCCATCCGATGGTCCAAATTTTCTATGACGCTGAGGCATAAGTGAGGTTCTATGCCGTTAATGTGCCGAATTATCTTATTCTTTAGCTCTTGAATTGTTGCTGGCTTATCGACGTACACCTTTTCTTTCAAATAACCTCAAAGAAAGAAGTCCAACGGTGTCAAATCACATGATCTTGGCGGCCTATTGGCATCGCCCATTGACGCCCAACACGGCCATTGAATTTGTCGCGCAAAAGAGGCATTGTTTCGTTAGCTGTGTGGCAAGTGGCACCGTCCTGTTGAAACCACATATCGTCCACATTCATATCTTCCAATTCGGGCCATAAAAAGTTCGTTATCATCTCACGATAGCGAACACCATTCACAGTAACTGCCTGACTGTCCTCATTTTGGAAAAAATACGGCCCGATGATGTCGCCAGCCCATAAACCGCACCAAACAGTCACTCTTTGTGGGTGCATTGGTTTTTCGACAATCACTCTTAGATTATCATTCGCCCAAATGCGGCAATTCTGCTTATTGACGAATCCACTGAGGTGAAACTGTGCCTCATCACTGAAGATGATTTTCTTCGAAAATTGATCATCCACTGTTGCCATTTCTTGCCACCATTCTGACCATTGACGACGCTGGAAGTGGTCAAGAGTCTTTAGTTCTTGAGTCAATTGCACCTTGTAGGCGTGTAAATGCAAGTCTTTATGCATAATGTTCATCAACGAAGAGCGTGAGAGGTGCAATTGTTGGGCACGACGACGAGTTAAGGTGGACGGCTCTTCAGCCACACTATCGCGAACAGCTGCTATATTTTCTGCAGTACGAGCTGTACGAGCATGCACTGGTGTTTTCACATCTCCTACAGACCCGGTTTGCTCAAATTTTTACACGATTTTTCCGATTGTACGCACATTTGGACGATTAAATTGACCAAAAACATCACGAAGTGCACGATATACATTTTGATTTGAACGCCCATTTTTATAATAAGCCTGAATAACTTTAACGCGTTGCTCGATTGTGTATCTTTACATGGTTCAAATTGAGTTAGTCTGAAACTGTGAAATATCAAATGAAATGCAGAAAAACTTTACGTTTAGGTGTGGTTCACATTCAATATCGGCACTTAACATTTAACCACCCTTTATATTTACAAAGATATTTACAGTTACTGGAGAGTTCTTATATTACTCGGTAATGCATCGATGTTTTTTGAAAACTGACATCTCCAGTGCGTTGAACCGACAATTTAGTTTTTCAATTGTACAAAAAAGAAGTGAGTTTGACCCAAACATGGAAATGGCTCTAAAAGGTGTGATTTGGAAGTTTTTTGCCGGAAAAACGTCAAACTGAATGAAAAACATAAAAAAACGTCCACAAAGCAACTCATCTTACTCTATGTAAGAAAGATGATATATTCAAATCTACGAGTGCTTTGTCTACAGCTACAAAAGAAATTGAGCCAAAGCCAAAAGAAACAGCTCCATCCCCATCGACGTTTCGTTTCCATCAACAATTTCACCTAAATAAGCCTTAAGTAAAGTTTTGTATAAGGAAGTTATATAAGAAGGAGAACTTAAACTTTCTTGAACAATCTTTGAAACAAGTTTTATAAAAGGTCAATGCAAGAAAAAAGGCGTATGAAATTATTTCCTTTATACAAGAACTTCTATAAAGTTTGATCTAAGGTTTTTATTCAAGGCTTATTCAGGAACACGGAAATTGAGATAAAAAATTTCATTGTTTTCAGTAATATTCTTTTCTACGTTTCATCAGTTCATTTTATTTAGCACAGTAAACTTATACATTTTAAAAATCTTTGTATATTTACCATGTCCCAACCGGCACGGATTGAACTTGGATCCTTTGTATTGCCAGCCGCACGCTCTAACCATTCTTTTAGTCAGAACTTTGCTCGCGTGACGTTGAAACTTAATGAGTATTTTTTTTAATTCCCTTAAAAAAATTTTGAAAAAGCTCTCGATTACAATCTTTAATATACGCACTTAATTTCGTGCGTAATTAAATTGCTTCGGTATCCCAGCGGTTTAAGGTGACAGTTTATCAGCAGATAGATCCAAGGTTCAAACTCGCGCTTAGACAAAGATTTTTCTTTTTGTTATTGAAATTGTTTTTTTTTTATGATAGTGAATGTTTTTTATTTAAATCAGGAATTTCTAATGTCATTGTTTTCACAAACTGAAACTTTGTTTATCAAAAAAATAACCTAAGTTTGAGTAAAAATATTCTTGACTACTCTTCCTAAAATATGTCATTGAATAAAGCTTTATACAGGGTGTCCCACAATTGAGTGCAACTATTTACGGAGGTGAAAGGTTATGTCGGGCTGAGAAAAAAATCGTATGGGAGGGGTTGGTCTATTTTCACATTCTTAAGAGCTACAGGGTTAATTAATATGTCACGACTTTGATTCACGTTATTGTTTCTAGCACAAAAACTAAGTTACGGAAAATTTTTTATAGCTCATTGCAAAGGCAATAAAATCACATTTTCAACGGTATATCAACAAACAGCACCGACATAACCGTTACCAAGCTGTGCTCGTTCAAAGATGAAATCAATCGGTTGAACTACAAAATTTCAACTTTGAATACAAATTTCTCAGAATTTCGCGTAATAAATGATATTTTTTTTTATAATCAATTTTGTAATTTATATAATTTTCTTTTCAATGACACCAAAAACATAAATTTAACTTAAAAAATAAAAAAGTTGGCTGTACTAAAAATATTATACCTATTAGGAAATAATGCTAAATAATGACATTACAATTACTTATGCAGTAGATAATATCGTTGTTTTCTAAAAAGTCCAATCTCATACATACTAAGCAGGTATGCCAACCGGGTCGTACCACTGCGCGACCCCGCCGATCAACCTAGGGCTTTGTAGCATACACAGAGCCAGCACGAGTCTCCCCGAAGGGCCAACCCATGATAGTCACCTGGACAGCTCGGTCCCGCCAAAGAAGCTCCACAACATCCCAACAACGAGACAAAAATTCATGCATGCATGAGTTTCTGTATTTGCTCGTGCCCAGTTAGAGCACATAATTGAGCTTGACCGGCAACTTCTATCCAAAGGCATGAATCTGTGATCCACTTGCCTTGGAAGAAGTGCCTATTCGCCATGTTTACACGACAACAACACACCGGATATTCCGTGTCAGCCGCTTCGACACCTTATTCATACACCCAATTTATACAATCCTCAGTTGTCTCCCTGCCGTGGATAGATAGGGTCTTCCTCTTTGACGGGTATGACTATCCCCGTGCTTACAAGTTTTTATGCCAATTGCTATACCTTTTTAGTATTATTCCATATCGATATACCGAATATGACCTGCCACCAAGATGAACGTCACTCCGAGCTCTTGGTGGGCCCTATCAGTTTTTGTATGTGTTGGATGTATCCTACACACAGCTAAAGGAGGATCCTTTACTCCTGGTTTTGGACAGTCAGGATTGCATCCGAAGAACCTCCCGTGGTGGAGTTATCGAAGACAAACACTAGGTAGGCTGAACTCTCTATATGTATAGCATCAAGGTTTATCTGGCCTACTCGAAATCCCAGGCGATCGATAATTTTTCGTTATCAGCAACTGAAAAATTCACCAACTTCGCTTGCGACCTGTAGTTGCCGCAAACTAATATTCAGTTGTCTCAAACGAAAAAAATTAACGAAAAATATCGAAAAAATAACGAAAAGAAACATTTTTCAACTCATATATTTAATATAATTTACAAAAAAATATACTTTCTTACTTCCATCGTTGGGACTCGAACCCCGACTACGTCGATGTCTAGTTTACTGCGCGCTCTGCTTAACCTATTGCACCACCGTCTCTTGTATTTGCAGTCGGCTAATATTCGGCTTGTGCTGCTACTCGTAATGCTGCTGCGTGAAACTCAATTGTGTTGAAGTAAAGGTACACAATTGTTTTCGTTTATGGCAAAAGTTTAATATTTGCCGTTAACGAAAGCCGGCAGCAACGAAAACCTTATTTGACTTAAGAACAGTAAATAAAATCAGCGCTGAGTTTTGTTATAATTTTTTATAACTTTTTTTAGCCAAGAAAAAAAGATCTTTTTTAATTTAAAATGTTCGCTTATGAGACAAGAAGTTAGTTTCCTACAAACGACGTTTTATGTCGTAACAAATAAATTCTTCATTTGCCGCAATTGAAAAATCGCACGCGTTTATGGCAAACAAAATTAATTTCCTGCGAATAAATAACCCGTTTCCCACAACTGTTTCCGTTTCTCGTACCTGTTGAAACAATTGCAAAAAACGTTTTCAATCACAATAAACGAAAATCGTTTGCGGCAAACTGGCGATAAACGTTTTATTTCTTTGCGTGCACAGCACACTGCTTGATAAGAAGATTTGCCGAGAGGTAAGGAGTTATCTCAAATGGTTTCTGTAGAAACTGCAGGGACGAGGAAGAGGAAAAATCATCTGCCACCTTCTATGCTACTGTCCTGCGCCAACCGGAAGAAGACACAAAGCTTATGCTTAGGCTTATTCTTCTTCGACGAGCTTGACAACCTATCAAATACTTGCGTCAGGCGTCTGATATGGTTTAAGAGTTCGAGGTGGCTCTATTGGTATTACAATGATATATGATATGTTGGCTACGGCCATGCACCAAGTATTAATCCTAAAATGGAAATTTTTCAGTTTTTGTAGGCTATTTTTATCAATGACCTATTAATTCTATATATAATTTTTTATAAATTTTTAATTTTTTTAATCCTGAGATAGTTTTTGTGGTTTAGGTTATAAAAGCTGGTATACTAATAGGCAGAAAATATAGTATAAATTTGTTTTCAGTACAGTTTTTCTTTTTTATGATACATTGAGAAAACATTTCTAGTGACCTTATGTAAAATTCTACATGCGCACATGTTTCAAGTATTGCCATTTGGTACCCAACTTTGTTAATTTAATACAGTATGTTTTAAATCTTTATTTCAAAAGCTTAACAGGGCTTGGCAGGATTTTTATACCCCAACGCGTATTGCGTAAGGGGTATATTAACTTTGTCATTATGTTTGTAACGCCAATAAGGAGGCGTGGCAGGTATAGAAAAGTATATATATTTTTGATCAACATCACCTCCCGAGTCGATTTCCGTGTGCCCGTTTGTTTGTCCGTCTGTCTGTCTGTCTGCCGACACGATTACAGCCGCAATTTTAAAGTTATCGCGATGTAATTCAAAATATAAGCTTTTTGTAAAAAAATCAAGATTAAGTTCGAAAGTGAAAATCGGATGAAAACCACGCCTACCTCCCATACAGAATGATTTTATTTTAACAGTAAAATCTCTTAAGAATCCAAAAACATTAAGGAAATGCGTTCAAATTTTGCACATAAGCTTTGATCTTCTATGTCAATGCTGACTATGAAATTTGAAAAAATCTGATGGTAACCACGCCTACCTCTCATACAAAGTGGCCTTTTTATTAATGCAAAATCTCTTACAAATCCACAAAAGTTAAAGAAATGTCTTGAAATTTACACAAGACATGAGCTTTCACATGAGCTTTGATAATTAATATTAACCATCTCTATAATATTCGGCAAAATCGGATGAAAACCACGCCTACCTCCCATGCAAAGTGATGTCATCAAAGTAGGAAGAAACTTTCGTAAATATGTAAAACTGAATGTCAACATGTATGTCTTGGCTAAAGGCTTCGGATATACTAGAATTCTGCCGCGGGCTGGCATTTTAACTTCGGTACCCTGCCGAAGCTCCATTCCTTTCCAATTTTTTTTTTATAAATTATATTTTTTTTTTTTAATTGTTCGAAGCTCTAAAAGTAACTCCCCAATAAAGTTCAAAATATTGTTATTCATACAAAAGTGATGACAAATTAATTTCAAACCGGTTTGTTATAAGCTCAACTGAGGCCAGTGTCGCAGTCATTGTCAAGTTATAATTAAGAAAAGTATTTATAGGCTATATTTGAACTGTAAAAAAAAAAAAACACTGCTAAGCAATTTCAATATTAATGTAATTAAATTGTATTGAAGGGGGCGAGCTTTATAATGCTTTCGCCAAATGTAGGCAACAAATATTTCGTTTGTATTGATCCAAAACTTGTAAAGTGAGACAGAGGCTCGATACGTGCTCAAAACAAGTATGCGCAGTCTTAGAAAAACTGTTGCTTGTATTAATGACGCTCCTGCTGTTGCTGCTGCTGATGTTGTTGATGTTAACAAAGTTAACAATGATGATAGAGGTACAAGGTGAAGGGGTCACAATCATTTGTATTTGAATATTGCGCCGCTGAATGTGCTGGAATATTTCGTTGCTTAATGAATTGCTTTAGTATTATTTGTATGTCTATATCGCTTTCTATTGTTCTATTAATGTATGTATGTGCATAAGTTTGTATATATCCAATAGGCATGCGTGCGGGTGATTCTTTTCAAAACTTTTTTTTTTTTTTCTATATCAAAACAGAAGCGAGAATTTATCTCTTTCTTATAGTTACGCGCAAAAAACTTATTTAACCTAACGCTAGTTTTTAATATTTATTTTAATACAAGCATTCGTTCATTATTATAGTTTATATGTGCGTCATTTCTTTGTAGTTGTTGTTAGTTATTGTCTGGGCTTGGCTAGAATGTTTGTCATTTTGATGGGAAAGAATTAATTGATGAATCATCGGAAAAAAAAATGTATTAGAAAATCATATTAATTAGAATTTGTCTGTATTGAATACTTAATAAAGTTATAAAATATAAGCTTGAAAAAAATACGGAATTCCATAAAAGCTTTGTAATCTAAACTCTTTATTTTAATCTTGAAATTGTGCAACTTTCCAAAATTAATAAAAAACATTTTCAAATGAAGTTCGGTGATTCCATGTAAAATCGGACGCTTTTGTGCAAAAACTGATTTTGACGATTCCGATTGTTTTTAAGATTTACACGTCGCATATTTTACATATTTTTTTTTACTTTTATGTTATGCTAGGAAGCTGTTCATTCATTACTCAACATATTTTTGACCAATTTGAGCCCCCCATCGCCTATGTCACACTACGTCACAAAGTCTTGAACTCCGCCTGCCCCATTTTTATTATAATGACAAATTTTTATGACGAAAAAGAAATAAAAAAAATTTAATAATGGAAAATACATGGAATGTCACGTTGTTCTATAGTGTTTGACCTACAATTTTATGAAAAATTTGGCCACAAAGCTTAACACAAATTAAAGATTTTTTGACGTTAACAAGAACACCAAGCAGTGGCGATAATTCAAATTGCAAATGTGAAAAATGAAAGTTGTTGTTTGTTTTAGTTTTTCATTGTTTTTAAACCGCTTTTCATTATAACACTTTGGTGTTCGCTTTGAACGTGAAGTTGAACGTGAACAACTGTTTTCGATGACTGCTTTAGAGCAGCTACGAACATAATTAGCTCGCGAGCTAAAAGCTTTTTCAAAAATGTATACGTATATAAATTCTTCCGCTGCAAAAAAGCTTTCAGTCTGCATTCAAGTCTTCAGTCTGATTTCAAAATAATTACGTTATGTTTGTGCACCGAAAAGAATAAAATATGAAAGCAATTCACAAAATCTAATAAATAATGTTTTGTACTCCTTCTAAATTCATATATTAAATGAAAATGTTTGCTTGCCAAAGAGGATCGCATAGGTAGATATTCATCTAGAAGTATGAATGTCTTTATGATCCGAAGATGTTGGTCGCCTGTTTTGGACATTTCTTGACATATTGTGTGAAATATTAGGGGGGTTTCATACAAATGGGCAAAACCCTCATATATGGTATAAGCCGTAAAACAGGTCATTCAATAAGTCCGTAGGATAAATAAGAAAAAAAACAAAACTTTGATAAAACTCGATTATATTATTCAATATAGTTGCCTTCGAGAGCGATACAACGAGTATAGCGATTTTCCAACTTTTGAATACCACATTTATAGTACGATTTCTCTTTCTCGTCAAAATAGGCCTCAGTTTCAGCGATTACTTTATCATTGGACTTGAATTTCTTTCCAGCAAGCATTCTCTTGAGATCTGAAAACAGGAAAAAGTCGCTGGGGGCTAAATCTGGAGAATATGGTGGGAGAGTAAGCAATTCGAAGCCCAATTCATTCAATTTTGCCATCGTTTTCATCGATTTGTGACACGGTGCATTGCCTTGGTGAAGCAACACTTTTTTTCTTTTGCAAATGTGGTCGTTTCTTGGCGATTTCAGCCTTCAATCGATGCAAAAGTGCACAGTAATAGTCGCTGTTGATGGTGGTTCCTTTTTGGAGATAGTCGATGAATATTATTCCTTTCGCAGCCCAAAATACAGACGTCATCACCTTACAAGCCGACTGTTGGGTCTTTGCTCGCTTTGAATTCGGTTCGTCGGCTGCTGTCCACTCAGCTGACTGAATCCAGCCATGTTTCATCCATTGTCACATATCGACGAAAGAATTAGATTTTATTGCGGTTTAACAGTCCAAACACTCCTCTGAAGCATCAATTCGTTGTTGTTTTTGGTCGACTGTGAGCTCACACGGCGCCCACTTTGCACAGAGCTTTCGCATACCCAAATGTTTGTGTAAAATGGTTAAAGCACTACCATCTGATATTTTTACAATGTCAGCTAACTGGTGCACCTTCAATTTACGCCCATTTGTCGAATAAAGCCCACTTTTTTGATCATAATTTTTAATAATAATGTCTACTCCTATACTAAATTGCAGTGCTCTAGTCTCAAAATTATTCAAGATACACTGTTTTTCTAATATTGCCACGTCCATTTGTCGAATAACGATGTCGATAACCATTTTCTTGACGGTAATTTTTAATAGTTGTGCCTACCTCTACACTAAATTGCAGTACCCTAGTGTCAATATTATTCGAGATACAGTAGTATCTAGTATTGCGAGATCTAGTATTGCCACGCCCAGTTCTCGAATACCGCCCACTTTTTACGGGCACCTCCGTGTTTATGATATCTATCTGTTCACCACAAATTATGGCAATCAGGCATATGGTTTAGGAGCTATCGATGTACATGCATTAAAAAAAAAAACAACGAAATCGGCGAACTTGAGAACCTTCTCCTTTTTTAAGTCGGTTAATAATATTTGCAATAATAATATATAATAAACATATAACAATAATCTATACTATTAATAAATCTGTAGCCACTTTTTATGTTCACTCATCACGTTTAAACGACAACTCAGATTTTTATAAAATTTTGTACACATATTTATAGGTCAGCAGAGAGTGCAATAGGATACTTTATTTTAACCCATTAACAACCAATGTTACTATATGGAAACATATGCGTCTCGAATTTTCATTAAATACTGCATAATATTTCAAAAGTTTTAGTGCCAGTTTTTTAAAAAAAGTAAAATTAGCATGCAATAATAACTTATTTCTGCTCAATGGCATACATAGTTTTCACCAAAATGTTGCTTCAAGTCTAAAAATGTCTGTTTTTTATGGTTTTCGTTCGGCCCTAATGGATTAAATTGCACTTCGGTTAAACGAGAACAAAATCAACAAACGCTTTTAAATTTCCTTCAATTTGATACCAAAATCATGTATGTAGTTTGAAAACTGTGAAAAATTTTAGTACCAGATCTTTTTAGTATTAATTATAAGCTGAGAATGAGAGAAAAACGACTTGAAATTCACACTTTTAGCTTTGAAGGCAAATATTTCAGTCAGTTTGCAATGGATTTCAATAATTTTTTTTGAAAAATGTTGTTTGTTAAAATATCCTTCAAACATAAGTTGAAATTTTTACTAAACCAAAGTATTAATATTTTTAAAAATTTTTTTAAAAAATGTTCAAAAATTTTTAGTTTAAGCCAAAAAATTGGATAAAAGTTGTTTTTGTTGTAAAAAAAATTAAATCCAAAATTTAGGTTTTCGATTTCCTATCAGATGATATAACAATCTTAAGGTTAATAATTTGTAGTATTACTTAAACAATAAAAAATCGTTTTGGTAGCGAAAAATCAATTTTTGAATGAAAACTTTTTGAAAACCCGGCGAAGCGGCGGGTTTAAGGGGGTCCTCTGGTAATCCGAAAAATTTTTTCGATTTTTTTTTTTCATATTTCTATTGCTCAGATACTCAAAAGGATTTTCCCAAAAGGATTTTTCAAAATTCGAAATAGTTTAGGAGATACAGGCATTTTTGTGTAGGTATGTTTTCGTCAAAATAACGCATCAGCAAAGTTGTTTATTTGCCTGCAGTCATTAGTCGAAAATTCTGTGGAATTCTTCCAAAATATGTATTGATATTACAAAATATACACACACAGTATGTATACATGCAGTATGTATACATGCATGTTTTGATTTAGGGGTTGAAATGATTTTGAGCCCAGGTGTTCACATGAAAGAAGCAAACGAACGAGATTCAGTTTATTTTCGAACGCTGAAAGCTACGCGTGCGCGATAACTGCTGTTGTAAAATAAAAGAAAAATCGTTTTGTGTTTTTTTTTTTGCTATGGATAAAAAAAGCCACCCAAACGCGCCGCGTAAGTACGCGTATCGAACAAAAAAGAGGCATTTCCGTGGAAACCAGCACTCCCAAGTAGAGGACACCGACTTTGCCAGCACATCGGCCAAAAAATTGAAGAAAACGCAAGACAATGAAGTCATCATCGAAAACAACCTCCAGTTCTGTTTCTTGGAATTTTTTTCATTTTTCCAAACGCTTGCTGCTCTGGTTATCTGCGCCCAATGTAAACAAAAAATTCGATTTGGAAAAACATGTATGCGTGGAGTCGGCTTCAAAGTGAGTCTGCAGTGCCAATGTAAAGCTACACAGTATATTAATTCTTCGCCGGTGGTCGGTAAATCTTTTGTTGTAAATCGCCGGTTGATATTTGCCATGAGATTGCTTGGAATAGGGAGAGAAGGTATTAATATGTTCTGCGGATTAATGGACATATGCCAAGGATTGTGCATTGATGCGTACTATGGCACCTTGAAAAACATGCATGTGTCTGCTAAAGCAGTTTACAAGCAGTGCCTGTTGAATGCGGTTAAAGAAGAGCAGGAACAGCAGAAAGAAAAAAATCCTGACTGTGACTCCTCATTGCTGACCGTTTCAGGGGATGGCACCTGGAAAAAACGGGGATTCTCGTCTCTTTTTGGTGTCACTACGCTCGTCGGTAAACATACCAAAAAAGTGGTTGACTCCGTTGTCAAATC
Source organism: Coremacera marginata (assembly GCA_914767935.1). Lineage (NCBI taxonomy): Eukaryota > Metazoa > Arthropoda > Insecta > Diptera > Sciomyzidae > Coremacera > Coremacera marginata. Next base: position 159,789,165 of record OU612044.1, read on the forward strand.
AAGCCTTTGCCAGGCATGCAAAATGTGGGGAAAAAAAAATGACTCTGCAGACTTCGAAGAATGGTACGAATCGCACCAGAAAACATGCACAAACAACCACAGTGGGAGTGCGGGCAAGATGGAGGTAGATGCCGTGAAGGAAATGTTTGCCTCATCGATCGAAAAATATGGCATAAAATATGAAAAATATATTGGCGATGGCGACAGCAAAACCTTCAAGGCCATTATAGACCTTGATCCGTATAACGGCGACCCCGTTGTCACAAAAAAGGAGTGCATCGCTCACGTGCAAAAACGCATGGGCACACGGCTGCGCAAGGCCAAAAAAGAAAACAAAGGCATCGGTGGAAAAGGCACTGGCAAACTGACAGACAAAGTCATAAGCGAGCTGACTACTTACTATGGACTTGCTATTCGACGTAATAAGGACTCTGTGGAAAACATGAGAAAAGAAATATGGTCAACATATTATCACAAAAGTTCAAGTGATAGTAATCCACAACATATGTATTGCCCACCTGGTGAGTCCAGCTGGTGCGCCTATCAAAAGTCAGCAGCAGAAGGCTCATTAGCCTCATTTCACCACACGTACGCCCCACTTGATGGAAAGGTTCTGCAAATAATGAAGCCCATATACGAAGCGTTATCATCCGACGATCTACTCAACCGATGCACTGGAGGTGAAACGCAAAATTGTAACGAATCGTTCAACTCGCTTTTGTGGACCTTTGCGCCGAAACATATCCACTGTGGTGCTACCACAGTCGAAATCGCAAATTTTCTGGCAACCTGCATTTTCAACGAAGGCTTCACAAGTATTTTAAAAATAATGTCAACAATGGGTATTGTCATCGGCCCACAAGCCGAGATGTATGCTGAATCTCGCGACGGAAAACGACTTCAACGCTCAGAGCTAAAAACGTACGCATCATCGAAAGAGGGTCGCACAGCCCGCAGAGCCCAAAAAGCCATGGAAAACTCGTTTTATGAGATGGAGGAAGGCACACTTTATGGGGCTGGAATTGCCGATTAATATTCGTAAGTATTGTATTAAAAAAATATGTGTTAATGTCATTTGTGTGCCTCAAAATTGAATCAACTTTAAACGCGTTTTTCTCGAAACCATGTTTTTCAAAACTTTGCGCACGATAACTCAAACTGTTTTTGACCGATTTTGATATATGAGGCATGAAACGACGCAGAATTTACGCCGCTATAGCCCCTACCTCAAACTTGCCGAAAAAATAATGTTTACTATTTTTTTTCTACACTAGACTACAAAAAAAAAGGTCGAAATTCGATTTTTCATTTTCAAAGTGGCGGCTCCCCCCCTAAAAAAATTTCGATTTTTGTTTCCGAGGTAGGGGCTATAGGGACATTCATTCTAAGTAACTGAATATTTTTTTTTTTTTCAGACGATGTTTACACTTGGAATCGTGCGCAATTTGGACCCACCTTTTTTCCGGAGAACCTCGTTACCAGGCCGAGAACTTTCTGAACGGTCCATAAATTCACTTTTTCAAAATTTTGTATTTTTTTCAATAAATTAAGCTACCCAAATCAAAAAACGGAACTAAAATATCTTTACTCGTTCTCTTTCCACAATATTTTGAAAAAAGGCTAAAATTTGGCATAGATTACCAGAGGACCCCCTTAAGCTAGTAATATATAAAAGAAATAATAAAAAATCAGATTGTGATTTCATCATTTTTTCTATTCGCGTCTATTTGTTATAATTTTTGTGCATAAAGCTTTCAAAATGCTTTAACGTTCTATTTATTTCAGTGAAAAGCTTTAAACTTACATGTACACACAAGCAGCTTAAGTTGTGTGCGTTTGGTCATCAATCCCAGTGGGCAAAAGCAGGGCTTCTAATCCCAGTGGGCAATTCAGTCAGGCCTCTTGAAAAAAAGGTATGCATTAACTGCTTTTTTTGGCGTCAACACACTTAACAACATCACTGCCTCGGTGAGGGCTCCTAAAAGGCCTGTCTGCTAAAAGGAAGGCAAGAAGTTTTCGTTATTTCTCTGTGATGTGACTGCTACACAGGGCAGTACAACAATTATATTTTTCCTACAAAAACTGGTTCTGCTTATATTTCAGGGTTACTTTTTCGTTAAAAGTTAAAATATATGTTAGTTCAAATATACTCAATAATAATCAACGTCATGACTTAGAAATATTCTTATCCGGCAAAAATATGTAAAATAAAATAAAATCACAGAACAAATAGGTAGGTATACATAAAAAGAAATAAAAAAAAAATATTTTTTTAATTGTTTTGGTTAACCCCTTCTTTAAGCCATTTTAAAGGAGTGCTTATAGCAGGCCTCTTTAAAGCAGGGAGTGCGGAAGTACTAACAAATTTTCTCGTTTCATACAAACAATACAAGGGAGCTTACAAGGATTGTGTAAGGCCTATCGAATGCAAATACAGGCCTTTTAAACGGCCTTCGGACTGCTGCATTTGCCCACTGGGATGGATTTCGTAGTCCTTCCACGCTCATATCCAAGCCCATATACTTTTTTATATGAAACGAGAAAATTTTCCAGGCCTTCCGCTCTCCTTGCTTTAAAGAGACCTGCTATAAGCACTCCTTTGGAATGGCTTAAAGAAGAGGTTCACCAAAACAATTAAAAAAATATTTTTTTTTATTTCTTTTTACGTATACCTACCTATTTATTCTGTGATTTTATTTTATTTTACATATTTTTGTCAGATAAGAATATTTCTAAGTCATGACGTTGATTGTTATTCAGTATTTTTGAACTAATATATACTTTAACTTTTAACGAAAAAGTAACCCTGAAATATAAGCAGAACCAGTTTTTGTAGGAAAATTATAAGTGTTGTACTGCCCTGGGTAGCGAAAAATTAGGCCTCATAGAAGTGCTCGCAGAAGCAGCGAGGAAGTCATGTGTCTTGCCGCCAAAAGTAGCACTATATGCACTCCTTCGTTAGAAGAGACCTAGCCTCATTGCCCATTGGGCAGCTTTAGAGTAAGATTTCCCACTTCTATTCAGCAAAAAATCGTTACTATACCTCCGTTTGCTGCTTTTACTTGCTCTTGATCTTTGTTTTTTGAAGTTGCTATACTTGTTGAAGTTATTTGAAATGGCTTTTATTAATATCATCTACTTAAACATAGGTAGCTCTATGGATTTTTTTTCGGTTTGTGATTCGTTCGTTGTATTGGGTGCATTCTTTTATTGAAAAAAAATTAATGCAATATTTACAATAACATCAAATCTTAATAAAATTTAAAATTTTTATTATTGAAATCACAAATTTTATTGTGATGCAACGCACAACTGAACTCAAACCCCCTCCCCCCCCCCCCTGTCCCACTTCGCCACAAATGCTCGACCCCACCCTACCCTGAAACGTGTTACGTAATTTATAAACAGCCCCTATTTGTACACTTTAGAAAATTATGAAAAAATCAAAAATTGTCATTTGGACATGTAGGAAAAAACTATATCTTAAAAACCGTTAGTCCTACAAAAAAAATGTTAAGGGACATATTTTAAAGACTTTGAATTGATCTTCTTTATGGTGCATACAGTCAGCGAAATAATTATATGTGCATTAAAAAAGTACAACGTTTTAAGCACGATTTAACAGTGTAGATTTCAGTAATGGTAGAATGTAAGTATGCAGAAAAATTGGTTGTTGTCTAATTAATAGGTTTACTAAGATTTGCTTTTCCTTTGCTCTCAAAATATATCGTTATCTGCAAAACTTGCAGCAAGCCTTTATTCAATTATTCAGCCCTATCGTGGATAATTTTTCACGCAGAATAGGAAAAAGGAGTTTCCGTTTTTCAGAGAAAGCTCCAGAGCTTTTTAGAAATTTTTAATTTCTTTCTTACCTGTCAATATTCATGATTGTAAAAACAAAAAATGTAATGTCTTTATCTGATATCATTAAAACGGAAACTTCCTTTTCGGCTTCCGCGTGAAAAATTATTCATAATAGGGCTGATTAGAAATAACTATATGTGCATCAGTAACAAAGATCTACAGATAATGGGGTTGTGATTATATTGATATTGAATGATATTGAATGATATTGGATATCATTAAAACGGAAACTTCCTTTTCGGCTTCCGCGTGAAAAATTATTCATAATAGGGCTGATTAGAAATAACTATATGTGCATCAGTAACAAAGATCTACAGATAATGGGGTTGTGATTATATTGGTCAGCTGAGGGTAATTTCCAAAGGAATTTTTTGCATAGAATCCAAATCCGTGCTCAGAAACGACTCATCATGTCAGGATTTTGAGATATTTGAGGTCATGTACACGAAAAATGGCTATTTTTGTGGTTGTATGAAGGATACACAACATTTCTGAAATTATTATGCACTTATTTTATCATGAAGTACTATTTTTCCCCTTCAAAATATGCTTTTGAATAGTGCCATACGATGATTTTTTTTTTTAAATTATGACCATTTGAAGATGGCGTCCGCAAGCCAAAATTTATGGCAAAATCTTAAAGCTGTTTCAACCAAAAACAAAAAATGCAAGTTCGCCAAAAATATAAAAAAATCCCCCAAACACAAAAACGAAATTTCACCCAACAAAAATGCAAAACCGCCCAATTCTTTTTGTATCCAAATTTGTATAAAAAATTATTGGATGATTTTTAATTTTTTTTTTTTTTTAGCGCATTTTCTTTTGGGCGATTTTTCACAAATCTGTTTTATTTATTTTGGTCGAATTGATTTAAAATTTAGATCAACCAAATATTCGTAATATTTTTTTCCAAGGACCACTAAGTTAGGGTACGTACTTATAGAAAACACAAATTTTCATGATAAAATTTAAAATTTTGTTTTAATAAAATGTTAAAAATACTTGTACAATAAAATTAAATTTTATTCCGCACAAAATTTATACTAAACTCAATTGCTCCACCATAATGACCTCATCCAGACAGCCTTAACACACATTAAAATACCTCGTCTTTAATTTTCCTATGCGACAGCAAAGCACAGCCCTCAATAAATGAGCACTTTGAAATTCATCATCGACATCATCTAAATTTTTACGCACTAAAAGCATATTTGTACTCTTAGCCAGCCCCTTAGCAGCAAAAATTTGTTGGTAGCACCAGACCATTATGTGGGAAACTGTCTGCATGTGATTTTAACCCTCTTCTATTGTTGTTTGAATTGAAAGAAAAAAAAATAAAAACTGTTGAAAATCTACGCATTAGAATGTTGTTTCATAAATCTTTTGACTTGCAGATTTTTATACACATATGTACTCCAACATGCAATCGAATAACATTAACGACGGGTAATAGCTATGATAGCGGGGGGGGGGGGGGAGAGGGGGAGAGTGAAATAAGCCTAAAGAACAAAGCTCCACATAATGCAAAAACAAAAACTTCTCGTAGCAAAATAAGTTTTTAGTGGGCACTGAATTTTTTAAATGATATTTCATGTGACGCCAGTCAAACTGTTAACTCAGACACAGACTGAATTCTACGGTAATTTTTGAATTAATCTTCGTCATGAATATATCGCAGTGGTTCAAGCATAACACTTGATGGCTTAAATTATTATTTAATTATATCGTCGTTGGGCGTGCAATACCGCGTATCAGCCACTTACCATACCGCATAGATTGCAAAAAGGCCAAAATTTAAATTTGTAGTTTAATTCAATTTGATGTAATTAATAAAGGGAGATTTTCCATTAAATGCTGATTTCAGAACAAAGCAAGTATCTAATTTCAATAAATGTTTGTCAAACCCACTTTGACTGATTCCTTTTCGATAGCAGTGAAAGCAGCGGTAACATCTCTCTTGGTTCTGCCGACAATATCAATATCATTAGCGTACGCAAAGAGCTGTATAGCTTTGTAGAAAATGGTGCCATTACGATGCACACCTGCAGCCTTTCGTACGATCCCCTCCATGATGATGTTGAAGAGATCGCAAGATAGTGAATAGCTTTGTCTGAATCCTCTTTCAGTATTGAAGGTTTCGGAGAGGTCATTTCCTATCTTGGAGCTGCATGTGTTGCTCAACGTCATTCTGCAAAGTCTAATCAACTTTGCAGGTATACCGAACTCAGAAATTGTTGCGTATAGGCAATCCCTTCTCGGGCTATCGAACGCAGCTTTAAAATCGACAAAGAGATGGTGTGTGTCAATTTGATTTTCGTGGGGTTTCTCCAGGATTTGTCGTAGCGTGAAAATCTGGTCTATGGTGGACTTTCCAGGTCGAAAGCCACACTGATAAGGTCCAATCAGTGTTTTGTAATCGGCTTTAATCTTTCACACAGTTCGCTTGAGAGAACCTTATATGCGATGGAAATAAGACTGATATTTCTATAACTTGCGCAGATTGTTGGGTCTCCTTTCTTAAGTATAGGGCACAGTACGCTGAGGTTCCAATCATCGCAGTAGTTTCGCAAACTGACGCAGCCGCTCTGGGGGTGTTCGAGAGAAAAGTTCTTCGCAAAATCTTCGGTCCTGTTCGAGTCGGCGATGACTATCGCATCCGAATGAACCACGAGCTGTATGAGCTCTACGAAGACATTGACGTAGTTCGGCGTATAACTGTGCAGCGACTACGCTGGCTGGGTCATGTTCATCGTATGGACGACGAAACTCCAGCGAAAAAGGTGCAACGACGACGAGGAAGATCATGCCTCCGATGGATGGACCAGACTGAGGAAGCCCTAACCGCAATTGGTGTATCCGATTGGAGAAGGCGCTCGCAAAGCAGAGGCGCCTGGCGAGAGCTGATGAGGTCGGCCGAAACCCGGACACGGGTTGTTACGGCCACCTAAGTAAGTAAGTAAGTAACTACGACCTTTTTTCGGAAATATATGAACCCTTAAACCAAAAAAATATATGCAGACATAAGTAGTTATCTATTCTGTGCAAAAAATGGATTCCTCCAACCTTCCAAAAATTGGCAATAAAGAAAATGTCATATCGCTTTTTTACGGTATTTTGAGTTTAGCTGTTATTCCTTGTGGTCACAGAATTAACCATTGCTGTTTTATTTGCACAGTCTGGTTTGATTCCGGATTTGCACGAACAGAAAGTATCATTTAATTTCAGTTTTCAACCTTACAGGAAGAAGCTCCGGTCTCAAAAACATTGGCCAGGCTTCTTATCTTCTTGAAAAATTTCCAGGCCTCATACCTGTCGCTATATATCTCATTCTTCTCGCACTCGCACATTTCCATCTTTGTTTTTTCGCTTGAAAATACATCTTTCCTCGCTTCTCTTTTCACTGTATCGCTTCTTAGCAGCACGCGTTACAACCGACTGCAGTGTGGCTTTGTAGACGGTGGCTTTCTCTGCATTAGCGTAGCGATAATTCTGGTCGTGCCGCTAATTTACACGAGGGCGTTGGTAGCCAATCAACTCTTCAGCAGCCCCACGCATAGAGTGGGAAATGTGTGACTATCGTCGATCGGAGGAGTGCTTTATTGAAGCAGGAGTTAGAGTCGAGTGACGAAGGCTTCGGTTGTCCGTTTTGATTTCGGTTTGTAGTCATTTAGCTTTCTCTGTGTAGGGTTGCGCGCATTCTTGGCTGCGCACAAACGTGATAGATCTTAGCTACGACCAGATAATAATCCGAGTCTATGTTAGCACCACCTCAGGGGACAGCCAGGTGGCCTTATGAATATTGAGATGTTGAATCTATTGTTTCTTACAACGATCATGTTTCGTGCTGCGGCGAAGTCAATCAACCTCTATCTTTAATCGGATGTGTGTTCGTGGAGGCTGAACTTTCCATTGGACCAAAGATGTTGAAGTCACCAAGCACAATTTTTATGACGTGACGAGGGCAGCGCTCATAAGCGTCTTCAAGGCGATTATAAAAATTTTCTTTGGTCTCATCGTCCTCGTCCTCTGTCGGAGCATGCGCATATATTAAGTTTATATGAAAAATTTAGCCTTGATGCGGATCATGGCAAGTCGTTTGTTCACAGGTGCGAATCGCAGGCAGGTCACTCTTGACAACTACAAATCCGCACCCAAACTCGTGCTTCTCCGCCTAGCCACTGTAGTAGATATCACAGGATGCATTCCAGATGCCAATAACTTTGCTCTTTCAACGTTGTTCTTTCGGAATTATGATAGCTTAAAATGTACGATACTTAAAAAATCAAAGCAATGCAACATCATGAGTCTATAAAGTGAAATAATATATAGTATAACAATAATTCGAGAAATACATTTTAAAAATATGTTAAAAATAAATTTCAATTTGCATCAAGCTAAGCAGAATATACTTGTAGAACTAGAGAAGATGAACGAGATGAGTTCGAAGTACATGAGATGAGTTCGGCTCGCCAAGTTCAGGCGTTGAGTTTTTTTCGATATTTTTTTGTAGACCGCGTTTAATATTGTTGTTTTTTTTTATTGTTTAAAATGTGTCAAATTTTTGCACTTAATTTGTTTGTTTGCTATATAAAAGCAAAAAGTTTTTGAAACCGAAAACTTCAAAAGTTTTGAATTAGATTAATAAAATTATGCATAATCAACTTAAATTTAGAACAGTTTCTTAGCATGAGCTCAAAAAAGTCTGCGCGGATAGTGCAACTGCTGCTGCGTCTGCTGCCCCGGTTGTCCTGGTATAACTGACATTTGTTGCTGCTGACGTGCCAGCTGTTGCTCATGCGCTGTGTTGCGTGGAGGTGCATAACCTTGCGTTATGCTGCCACCGGCCTTAGAATTCTGTTTAAATAGAAGAAAAAACTTGCATCAAAGTGTAGAACACACCAACACAGAAAAAAACTTACCTGCACCGGATTGCCTGCCATTTGCATAACCGCATTTGGATGCAAGGTCATGCCGGGTAAGAGTGGCGTATAGACCACACCTTCAGGCAGATGTTGTGGTGGACCATGTCCTGATGGGCCACCATCATGCTTCACCTCAACATGATAGCCACCACTACGATCGGCTATTTTTTCCATGGTAACTTGCGGCTTTTGCGGTACTCCAGTTGGACCTGAACTTGGTTGCGATATAGGTGGCTGATCCAGATTGATGTGATATACTTGGGTTGGTTTTTGAGGATCATTTTTAGAACCAGGCGTTGAGGATACAGAGCCAGCGTTTTGCATATCCATATGGTAGGCACCCTGACGCAGAGGCAGATTCAAGGCGGGGTTGTAGGTTGGATAGATAATGGCCGGACCACGCGTATCTTGCTGAGTTGGAGGCGCATTGCTAGTGGTTTGATAAAAAAGCGTGCCAGGCGGATTTTGATACTGTGTGGGTGGTTCTATGCGGAGGACAAATAAAGTACAGCTGCAAGTTAATGACTCAAAAGTATGTTCAACTTACTGTTCCACAAAATTCTGGCATAGTCAGCGCCGCGACGTCCATCATCGTGCTCTGTGAATGATTTAAGCTATAATTTAATACTCAATAAGTTAGAGAAAAATGCAAACTTTGCTGTGGATAGTTGGCACTCTTGTAGTAGCCTTGATGCGAAGGTGGTGAAGGACTGCGACCACGCTTCATGGGTTGATTGCCAACGGGCTGTAAAAATACAAAGAAAACTGTCTTATTTAACTGAAACTTAATTATAGCATATTTTATAAATATTCGCTTTCATTTTAATCTCTTTAAAATATGTACCTTAATTCCAATATATTTTCAATTTTTGCAAAATGCATATCTTTTTGATAGAATTCATTATTAAAATAGAATTGTTTTTATCTTTACTCCAATTATATCAAGTCACGCTTCATCTGCATTCTTTAATTCATTATTTTTACGCGTTTTCCAATATAGCAGAGCATTTTCTAAAATTTGCCAAAGTACACTTAATAAATTCGTAAACTCCGTTGTTTTCACAAAAATTGTAAATATACTGAGAATAAGCCCCATTTTTTCATGATTATTGAAACAACAAAATAATTTTAAATATTTTTTTAAAACTTTGACATTCTATTCGAACAGCAAATTAGTCAATGATTAGCTCAGTATTATTTCAAGTACCTTTGGAATGATCGGCATCTGATGATGTTGCAAGCGTGGTGGCAAAAACACTTGCGTCTGGGGAAGATTTGCCTGTTGTGCCTGCATTGCTTGCATGGCAAACATTTCATTGTCCTTTTGCTGTTTTTTACGATTCTCATCCTCGTTCAATACCTTCTTCAATTGCAGAAACAGCTGTTGCTTTTGATTGCGCAGCTCACTTAGCTTCAGATCTAACTTGGCTATTTGTTCACGTGTCTCACCCAAAGTCATGTCGTTTTGACGCTCCCGTGCCTCACGTTCTTTGCGAAGCCGTTCCTCCTCCACTTTAGCTTCGAATTCTGCACAAGTGTGTGATTATTTCGGTAAAATAATAATAGTATGCATGTACTTCACTCTACTCACCTTCTTTTTTGCGTTGACGATCCTTTTGAATAAACACTTTTAGCGCTCCACGTAGCCGTTCCTCACGTTCTGCTTTCGCTGCTGCCTGTGTAGCTGCATTACTTGCATTGTTATTGTTGTTATTTACAGCCGACGCTGAAGCAGGCGGCATTTTGGAGTTAAACTTTTTCTCCGTAATTTTGGCGAACTTTGAAATGATTGCAAGCTTATAAAAGTTATAAACAACTCGATACAAACAACTTTTTACAAAATCTTAAAATTTCACCAAGAATGCGAAAATGTTTTATTTAAACGTCAAAAGGTTTTCACAGCTGTTTGACAACTCAACAAGGTACGTTCAACGACAGTTCAAAATTAAATTTTTTTCAACTAAGAGTCTGCGCACACTGAACGATTTCTTATTTAACAATTCGAGGATTTCAAATCCTATTCAATAATAACGAAATAGCAAAAAGGAAATTAAAAGATAATGAAACCTATACAACTGATAATTGCCAGGAAATTGCTGCTTTGATATACTTTTCTGTTTTTTCTCATGCCATTTGTGAGTAGTTCATATGTTTTAGGCAATATAGCCATGTTTTAGAAATGTGTCCTAATAAATGCATACTCACCACAACAAAAAAATATCGTTATGAATCCTAGACAAGCGTCTGAAAAAGTTGTGCAACAACAAGTGCCTGAAAGGGTTACGCAAAAATTATGCAGTTTCTAAATTTTAACACATAAAAAATGTGTTAACATTATTTTAAACAAAATTACCATTTTAGCACTTGAAAAGACTTTGACCGAGCTCCTTCTGATCAATTGTGTTGTAAAATGTTTGAACAAAAATAATCGAGAACTTGACCTACAAGTAGTATGCCCTCTCCGAACGGCTTATGCTCTTAAGAAGCTTTTCATGGTAGTTTTTTTTTAATCAGTAGAAACTATTTAAAATCGAAATTTTATGTTTCAATACAAATGATTTATTGATTACCTACCTTATTGATATTTGGTTAATTCATGTATTTAATGAGTTACTAGGATACTCAGACGGATAAATTCCGTGTATCAGAGGAGAGAGAAAATTTGTTTAAAAAACCTAAAACTAGTAAATAATATATGAATAAACTTTTTGTTTGTAAAGTATTGAGGTATCACATTGGTGAGATCATATAGTTTAATTAATTTATCTTAAATGCATTATATGATCTTTAAGTTTTTGTTTACAGATATTGATGTTCATTGCGTTTTTAATCTCTTCTAGTAAGTTATTGTTCTTCTTCTTCTAGTTCTTGTTCTTGACCCACGAAAATCAAATTGACACACACCATCTCTTTGTCGATTTTAAAGCTGCGTTCGATAGCCCGAGAAGGGATTGCCTATACGCAACAATGTCTGAGTTCTGTATACCTGCAAAGTTGATTAGACTTTGCAGAATGACGTTGAGCAACACACGCAGCTCCGTCAAGGTAGGGAATAGCCTCTCCGAAACCTTCAATACCGAAAGAGGTTTCAGGCAAGGCGATCCACTGTCTTGCGCTCTCTTTAACATCATCATGGAGGGGATCGTACGAAAGGCCGGTGTGCATCGTAATGGCACCATTTTCTACAAAGGCGTCCAGCTCCTTGCGTATGCTGATGATATTGATATTGTCGGCAGAACCAAGAGAGATGTTACCGCTGCTTTCGCCTCTATCGAAAAGGAATCAGCCAAAGTGGGTTTGACGATAAATGAGGGCAAAACAAAATATATGCTGTCAACAAACAAGGGAGCTCGGCGTTTAGACTCCCACGTTTCATCCGGCAGCTATAACTTTGAAGTAGTCAAGGAGTTCGCTTACCTTGGCACCGCCATTAATACCAAAAACGAAATCAGCCTGGAGATAAAGCCAAGAACAATAATTGCTAATAGGTGCTACTACGGGCTCAGTAAGCAACTAAGTTCCAGAGCCCTCTCTCGATCGACAAAACTAACACTCTACAAGACGCTCGTTCTACCTGTGCTGCTTTATGGAGCTGAGGCATGGGTAGTTTCGCAAACTGACGCAGCCGCTCTGGGGATGTTCTAGAGAAAAGTTCTTCGCAAAATCTTCGGTCCTGTTCGAGTCGGCGAGGACTATAGCATCCGAATGAACCACAAGCTGTATAAGCTGTACGAAGACATTGACGTAGTTCGGCGTATAACTATGCAGTGACTACGCTGGCTGGGTCATATCCATCGTATGGACGACGAAGCTCCAGTGAAAAAGGTGCTCGAGGCGAGGGTCGTTGGTCAACTACGACGAGGGAGACCATGCCTCCGATGGATGGACCAGGCTGAGGAAGCCCTAACCGTACTTGGTGTATCCGATTGGAGAAGGCGCGCGCAAAGCAGAGGCGCCTGGCGAGAGCTGATGAGGTCGGTTGAAACCCGTACACGGGTTGTTACGACCACCTAAGTAAGTAAGTAAGTAAGTAAGTTCTTGTATTGTTTGATTGAGCTGTGTTTCAGGCTGTTAAACTGTTTTGTTATTCTCGCTGTCAGGCTGTTGAAGTTGTGTTTCTGTCGTGTATTATGTTGGTGTATTGTGTTTCTTGTTGTTAAAACCATGTTTGTTTTGAGTAGGTTGTTTTTTATTTAGTAGATGTATTTGCATTTTTCTGTATATATGAGTTGGCTTATGCCCAGTTGTTTTGTATATCGTCCTATGTGGATGTCGTTAGGCTTTTGTTAAATAAGGTACTTATTGCTTTGTTCATCAACCTTCCGATTCGCTCCACTGGAAATTTGTTGTATTGACTCCAACTACAGATGTTGTACCTTATTTTTACTCTTTTAAAAGAAATCACGGAAGCATGCAAATGGGCTCCAACATAGGTATATTCCATTGCCAAATACAATGCGGTCAGCAGGTAAGCATTCCGCCGGTCTGGTATTCAAAGATGAATTTAAATCAGGCATGGTTTTATTCCTCCAATCCAATAGCTCATGGCGCTCCAATTCCCCTTGGTTCATAGTGAAATTTATTGATTACAAAAAAACAAAACTTTTTTGGGGACATTTTGTATTTTATTTTGGTAAATTTTTTTAATTTTTACACTATTAACAAATACTTTACTCTCTGTAAACAAAAGCAGCAGATTTGAAGTTTTTTTAAGTAAATTTACGTCTGTATAATAAACACGAAATTACGCTACGTGAAATATGCTATTTGCTACGGCCACGTTACGTCGTGTTATGCGAACATAATTGAACCATAAATTGTGTTTAAGTGTTGCTAATTTTTTGCTTCATAATCACCTTGTGTGTTACAGCAGCGCCATCTGGTCGTCATAATTTTTATGTCTCTAATTTTATCTGAACGCGCCCATCGCTCATTGCTTTTGCCAAGCATCGCTGACTTGAATTCCTGGAACGGGCGGCTTTTTGGACGGCTTCCACGAACTGCACTGTCAAATTCTTCATCATTCCGTTGTCAACCTTTCATTCGTGCGAACGTAATTTGAATAATTCTCCGTTTGAAGACTTAAAAAAATAAATTAAAATTAGGAAACATTTTAAAGTTCACATAACGTCTTTGTTAAAAAAAGTACTTTATCGGTGATTAAATATGTTGAGTTGTAACTAAAATGTGTTTTCTTGACTTTGTTTAATAAAATCTACTCAAATTATTTAAAAATCAAGCGTCGAAGAATCTTTGTGGAAAAGACAGCTGCGTGCTTAGCAAAAGAAAACTGAAAACTTCCATTGCAGCGAAACAGGCAGCATAAAATAATAAGAAAAAAAGAAATATAAAAAAAAACCAAAGAAAGCCAAAGAATTTTCCACGGCAGATGGACGAACAAACACACGGTGAACAAGACCCAAAACTGCGTCTCGATCAGCAGCAGGAAGCCATGGCGAGTGAGTACATTAAAAATTCCTTATATATCACTTTCATAACTGAACTACCATTGACTGCTAGGGTGAATTGTTTATTCAATAAAAATAAACAAAATATCGATTAACAAGCAAATGTTTAGGCTCCTGAGGGTAAACCTTTAGTTTGAATGCAATGAATTTCATTTTATAGTGTTTTAATGACGACATCGTTTAGAGTTTGTTGAAAATGTTCTATTTATAAATAAATTAAGTTTCTAAAGCTCGGCAGAGGAGATGATGGTACAGCCACAACAGTACCAGAAAATATTTGAAATCATTTAAGCAGCTCACAGCTCCTTTGAACCGGCAGTCTTGCTGAGATTTCTTCATCATTGCTAGCGGCGGCGAAAGAAAAATCAATATTTACGACTTTTTACCTACCACTTGAGCTGCTTCTACAGCATACTCAACTCTCCCTATAATGCCACTGCTGCTGCTGTTTGTTGCCACCCTTTAGCTGGGAAACATTGCGTTTCTGTGTTGGAGTGTTTTGGGCTTGGATGAAAAACATGAAAAGTGGATTCTTTTATATGCTGCTGCGAGAAGCCAGGTGCGGCTTCAGTTATCTAATGTGTCGAGTGCTACACACTGTTGTCTGCTGTTCCGGATGAGCTCTCATTGATACGTGGAATTGTTTAATTTCTATAGTCCTCAGCGATCTCAAAGTAACATTTAAAAACGAGAAATTTTATAGCTTGATCTTTTAAAAATTTTTGTTATTTTCAAAATAGAAGGTTAGAAATCAACATTTTTAAAAAAAAAGTATTAAATAAAGGCTGTCTTTCATCAAAATTATATTTATTTTGTAGCAACGATTTTCTTACTGATAGTGCTGCCTAAAGATACTAAAAAAAAGAAATAAAATACATCACTAGAGAGCGATGAGTATTAGTTAATTTTTTGTTTCCAAGGGTTTATGACGGGTTACAACCGGGCACAAGTTACAACCAGGTGCGACATGTTATAACTTCACTTTCGAAATCAATTTTCGACAAAAATCAGAAAACGAAATTGTACTCTAACATGCTAGTTGTGAAATCTGCTTCTTCAATATTCAGTTTTTATAATGTTGCCTAAAATTTCTTTAAAAATTAAGTACATCTTAATACATAATCTTCATACATAAAAGGCAAGCGTGCTGCTCCGCACCTTATATCGCTCATATTGTAATTATTTTTTGCCATTATTACATTGTTTTTCCAACGTAACTGTCCTGAAAAACGTTCAGCCTAAAAGCATGCTAGCCTTTTATGTACAGCCATGGACACATAAATAGCACAAATGCCAACATATTTTTTAAACGTTTCGTTTGAATCTAATTATGCAACTGTAGTTATAATATTTTGAGACTCCAGTGTGACGTTGTCTAAAACTCCGAGAGAGATGTAACGTTAGTTACTTTTATTTGCTCAGGCCATCTCTTTATGTATAGGCATGTACCAAGATTGATTTATAAGGTTGTCGCAAGGGAGAGAGCGAGTACCCATAATTGTCAAATCGAAGTTGACAGCTCATAGAAAATTTCCAAGTGTTCTCTATTATCATCCATTTTTCTTTCGTAGTCATTCGCAAAATTGGCTGGTTTTGACAATTATGGGAACTGAGAAGAGAGTGCGATCAGCCCTGCGACAACCTTATAAATCAAAATGGTCTATAATGCACTCAAACTGGTTACATCAAATGGTTCAAATAGTTTCGAGAATAAGTCGCGCAATCCTAGACCACGTAAAACCACCGCTTCTACTGATAGACTTTATAGTTCGCAAAAGTAAGGCTGATCCCTTCAAGTCAGCAAAAAAAAATTATGAGGGAAATAAATGAAGAAAACAACCTTAATGTTTTAAGAAAACTAGTATCTAGGAGACTACATAAAGCTAATTTTTATGGACGTATTAGCCGAAGAAAGCCGCTCTTAACAAAAAATTTAAAGGATCGCTTAGCGTTTGCAAGAACCCATGAGCTTTTCCTGGCACGGCGTTGGGACAATTTTCCGTATACCAGGAATAATGGACAAAAATTTGTATTTAGATATTCTTAATAACCAGATGGAACCATTTGCATTTGAGAACATGCCTATTAGGTGGACTTTTATGCACGATAATGATTCAAAACACACGACAAACGTTGTGATTGATTGGCTAAAAAAAGGAAAAAATAAATATTTTGAATTGGCTGGCGCAAATCCCAGACCTCAATCCCATAGAAAATTTATGGAATGATGTGAAAGTCAGCACAACAACTAAAATTTTTGAAATTTAGATGAGTTATGGAGTGGAATTGAGAAGGCTTGATACTCTATTCCGATGGATAGGGTCAGGAAGCTTGTGGAGAGTATGGGACGAAGATGGGCTGTTTTGGACAATTCGGAATACAGCACCAAGTACTAGTAAGCATATTTGTAAGCTCATTATAAAATAAAAATAAATCACTGTCTTTTTTTCTGAATCCAAATTGTGCTATTTATACGTCCACCTCAGCTAAGGAGAAATTTCAGATTTTTCATTAATTTTCTAATTTTGATTTCGTAATTACAAAGTTACTACTGGTTTTAAGTCAAATATCATGAAATAAATTCTTGTTTTGCTCTATGTATTTTATTTAAATTAATGTGAAACACACTACATGTATTTTTGTGCTATTTATGTTTCCACGGCTGTATGTGTACACTTTCAGGCTGAGCATTTTTAAGGACTGTATATGTTGTAAAAGCACAGTAATAATGGCAAAAAATAATTAGAGTTTGAGCGAAAATGCTTCTAGACCATCGTAGGACGGACTTTTATATTAGTATATAATAAATACATAGAAATAAATCTATGATTTGCTTCAACTGACTTATCTGAATGCACAAAATCATCAGACAATAAATTTACCTTTTTTAAGTGGTTCATTAGATGATGCCTGAACTTTTTGTTAAGTTTTTGGTAAATTTTTAAAATTTTCTGAGAAGAATTCTATATCACTGCTGTTTCCAGAGTCTTCTTAAAATTTCGTCAATTAATTTTTTTCTTTCTGGAAAAGTCGCCTGAAAATTGTTTCCCCAGTTTCTTAGTATTTTGTTTTGATAAGAATGCAAAACAGTCGTGTTAAAACCATGGAAAGTCGATCATTCAATCCGTTTTGCAAACAAATCACAATTTTATTCAAGTACACCGATTTAACTGTCGATAACGCTTTAAGAATTTGCATAATTCTTTCGCATCAGTCAAATTCGCAGGGTCTTTTTTAAAGTTTATTAACGGTTAATTCAAGTGTTTTCAATAGTAGATTGAGGTGCTCTTTTATTTCCCTATCTAATTTGTAAATTCTTAAACATTTTCAAATCATAACCTTTGAGTTCCACTGGTATTGCACATCAATTTCCAGATTAAATTTTTTCCTTCTTGTTCTTTAGCATATACAGTGGTGGTCACGAATTTAGTACACTTAATAGTATAGTAAATATACTTAAATTTTCAATTTGCGAGGGTGGTCCCAAAAGTACCCGACCTAACAAAGAAAACACAATAAATTTGGAAATAAATATTTTTATTTTTCAACATAGTCTCCTTTCAGCTCGACACACTTTTCCCAGCGATGTTCGAGAGCATCGATCGATACCCTGTTTAAAATGAGAACCGTCGAAATCAATCGCAGATTCCACCTCCTCATTGTTGCCAAATCTTTTACCACCGAGCCATTTTTTCAAGTTTGCCATTTTTTTCAATAATTCGAAGGGGCTAAATCTGGAGCATAGGGTGTTTGAGGAAGCAATTCAAACTTTAATTCATTGATTTTGGCCTTGTGTGAACTGGTGCATTGTCTTTATGAAACAACAAATCGCTCATTTCGCTGCAATAAGTTCGCATAATACTCGCCGTTGATTGTATTTCCTTTTTGAAGATAATCAATGAAAACTATCCCACGTGCATCCCAACAAAATTGACGCAATGACATTGCCTGCAGATGGAACTGTCTTCGCCTTTTTTGGAGCCGATTCTCCCCTTTCAGTCCGTTGTTTTGGCTGTTCCTTCGTCTCAGGTATGAAGTGATGTACCCATGTTTTATCCATGGTTATGAATCGACGCAAAAACTCGGCTTTATTGCTGTGGAACATCGCCAAACAATCGATTGAAACATCCTCACGACGCTGTTTTTCTTCCATTGTGAGGAAACGCTGCACCCATATTGCGCACAGCTTTCTCATGTCCAAATTTTCAGTCAATATGCGATGCAAAGCATTTTTTGAAATGCCTACCATGTCTGTTAGCTCGCGCACTTTCAATCGATGCTCATCCTTTATTTACCATTTCTGGCGTGGTCACCTCATTTGGTCGGCCACTTCTTCTTGGCAGCTTGTATGGCCTCGTTAAAACTCTGCCACTCAATATTTTACTGTTTTAAACGAAGGAGCAGACTCCCCCAGAGTAGAATCTAGCTCGCCTTTGCTATTGGTTGGATTTAGACCTTTCAAACGAAAGTATTGTATCACATAATGATCACCAATTTTTTCCATGTTTACAAATTTATTGCGAGCGAGCGTTTACTTATGATGGCTGCCAAACAAATACTAAACAACGTAGCGTCTTAAAACTTGAAACTTGAGCTTTATAAGGTTAATACTTTTTAACATAGTAATTTTTTAAAGCTATAACCGGCAACTATACGTCAGGTCGGGTACTTCTGGGACCACCCTCGTATGTTATGACTAGATGGTATTCAAGGTCTCTTTGAATTAAAAAAAATAATTTTACATCCTCGATCACGCTAATGCATGCACTGATAATCCGTCTTCTGCCGTACATCTTGCCAAAACATCGCCAACTGCTTCCGTCTTTGTGACATAGTTCAAAATTTGGCTATCTTTGGATTGCTCGGGTAATGTTTTCCTGTAAAATTCTCAATCGGCATTGTTTGTTATTCCGTGCACATATTTGAGGTGGTAAATCGAATGTTGACGAACCTTTGCAGTTGATAATCTTTGGGCAACGAGAGCTGTTGGTGCCATCTTTTAAGAAATATTTTCATACTTGCGAATTTATTATCTTTTTTTTAAAAAAAAAAAAATTATTGTTTAGATATCTAAAACGAAACTTAACTAACTAAAAAGATATTAAAAACGCTTTGTCTGTCCTTTGAAACTTTTTCTATGGCAGAGTTTACACGTCATTCAAATTGGTTGAAGAATATCGCGTTTTTTGTTCTCTTTTACTCTCTCTGTGATATTTGATTGAATACCCGCTCACACGTGATATTTTGATTGAATGTCCCCAATGCCGAATAAAACGGTTCCTTTTTGTATGTACCAGAAAAGTAGTTTATGCAACCCTGTGATTGACTGATGCAGGTCTTCAGCTCATTCAAAATTTTGATTGATGCGATCAAGCTTCATTAATATAGGTTAAGTCACTTGAGAGAAGCTCGGTCGAACTGTCAGAATGGATAAAAGGAAATCAAGAAAAATAATAACCTGAATCTGTACAATTCATGATATAATTATGAGGTAGGGAAAGGAGATTCACCACACCGACCTCGAATGTCAAAATGTATTTTAGCATTGCCACTTTTCTGTATTATCGATTAATGTGGGACAAATAATAAGAAAAGGAATTATTTGTAGAATACATAGGATAAGTTAGGGCAAATGTGTTTACAATGAAATAAATCGCTGTTTAAGGCTTTGTTCAGTAAATTATTATTGCCAATTGGGTTTTGTATAGCTTTTTGTGTTCTTAATTTTTATATATAATTTTAATTCTAATGTCCACTTTAAATGTAATACATAATTTTTTTACTGCCATTAGACAGAGAAACTGCTGAACATAAATCAAAAATTTGTTTTTGAAAATTAGCACATTGCTTTTATTTCACATTTTTATTCTTTTTATTTAATCTGTTGGAACTTAAAGAAACTTAAGTTTTCTTTGTTACACATTCTTTGGCAGATCTTCTTTTTGACATTATTAAAAATTTTTAAATTAACTATAAATATATATTTAATTAATATATTCACAAATCACAGACATTGAAGTGCACTACTGTATCAGAGATAGAATTTATAGCGAATGGCCTATGACTTAATGGCGAATGAAAAAACCCAACAAAAAAAAAACTTCAAAACTTTTCTTATAATAAAAGAATGTACTTCCTTATATTCCAGTGGCTACATATTATATATCCGCTTTCGACGTTAAAAAAAATGAATAGAATTGACTGAAAAGAATTACACAAAGCGATATTTTATCAAAATGATCGCCTGTCAAATGTGGTACAACATACGAATTTTCGACAAATTGTCGAACATCGATATTTACCAACCCTATAGGACCAAACTAACTTGTTTTTAAAAACAACTAATTTAAAAACTAATTTAAAATAAACCAGTATATGAACTATTTTGAATTATATTAAGGCGGCATCCACTTCAATTCTAAATAGTTTTTATTGCATTATATATGAAGTAATTGAAATACTACTTAAAGACAAGTGATTGATAAACTACTTTGAATTATATTAAGGCGGCAACTACTCTGATTTTGACATGTTTTAATTGCAAATTTTTATTAGATTACAAGTTTATATATATTTAACCATGTTATTTCATCAAATATTATTAACTTTAGGCCATCAGTAATAGTTTTCAATTGGTTATTTTAAAGTCATTAAAAAATAATTTAAATATAACTAATGTAACAAGTAGTTGAAAATATATGCAGACGAAAGTCAATTGACTTATTTAGCGGACATCACCATACAAAATATGTTAGTTCGTTCTATGAAAAAAAGTCAGAATTTCAACTAGTTGTGGTTAACAAAAACTACTTTATCAACTACTTTTAAATTAGTTGATTTTCCTACAGAGAAGTTATAACATGACAACGCAGCTAAGTAAATCATAAAAAACACACAGAACAAGCATGGATTTTTCGTGGATATTTTTTAAGATTCGGCAGAACTATATTTTATAATTTTGGCATTAGAGGTCGGTGTGGTGAATCTCCTTACCCTACCTTATTATTGTATCATGGTACAATTTTGACAGTTCGAGCAAAGGCGAAAAAAGAGTGCTTTTCTCTCAAGTGACTTAAGCTATATTAATGAACCTTAGATGCGATGAAGTGTTGAAAGTTCATTTTCGCTCTCGCAGAGAGTTCATCTTTTTTTTTCGCTGGGAAAACAACAACAAATTTTGAATGATCCTTCAATTTGAATGACGTGTAAACAGTGCCTGTGAATTCAACAATTGATTGAATTGAACGAATGTGTTTGACAGCTACGACTGAACTTTTAAGCAGATGCGTTCGGTAAGCTATGTAATTGAATGTTAGTTTTATCTGTTCGAAATGGCATTTATTTAAAAGATATATTTAAAGGTAAAACCGGTTAAGCGGTAATAATTGAAATCATTTAAAAACTAAATTCTTTTATTACTCAAACTTCTTAGAACTTAATCAAGTGGCAATAGCGTCTAAAAGTTTAGATTTCATGTAACTTGAATTTCTTCGCCATAACTTGAATTAAAAACTTGACATGTGCGTTAAAAAATTTGATATTTTAATTTTAAGACAAATACTTGATATTGGTGTGTATTCTATAAGTGATTTGTTTATTTTTTCGGGAATGTACTATTTTTTTTTTAATTCTTTATGAATTAAGTCATGTTAGTCAATATTCGGGACTATGTTGTATGTAAAGTAATTGAATTTGTGAAAACAAATATTGTATTTCTATGTGACTATTGAAAGGTATATTCAATAGGGACGGGGGAGGAGGTTGTTGGGGGTTTTGGTGAGGTGTTAGAGATATATAAAATAGTACTAATTGACATCAAACTCGTATTCATTTCACATATTCATATTATTTTCTCATGCTTTGCTAATTTGACTCGCATTTTGTTTTTTAAGTTAGCAACGCTTTTTACCGTTAATATACGGTCAAATCAGTATTCGATGTGGTTTCGTTTAAAATTCTTTTTACTTTATATTTATAGCAGCTAAATGGTACTTGGCGTTGCTCGGGTTTTATGGAGTTAGGAGAAGTTAACAATTTTAGTTTTTAATTTATTTGTATTTTATTTTTTAGTAAATTTTTGTTTTCTATTTTTTAAAAAAATTATAGAAATCATATCAATAAACAAACAAATCAAGCAATAAAGTACTGCTTTTTTATACACAATATTTTGTGTTTTGCTTTCTGGAGCTAAAAATAAATAATTGGTTGTGTGTGCATTAGAGTGGCCCGATATGCATTAGAGTGGGCTTATGTGGATGAGAGTACATTCTGGCATAGAACAGAATAAAAATGTTGTTTCTTTAGCAAGAGAAGGATCAGCAGCAGAATTATGTGGACCAGAAACACGTATCGCCATAGGCGACAACATGGTGGCAGGCCTTATTAAGCAATGGGCGGACTCGGAACACCGTACAAGGTGGGAAGAAGCTGTTAATTGCAGACCGTGAAGTGGTCTCGTAGTGAGGCAGCAAAAGTTATCCGATACAATCGAAGGACTTTAAGCTGGCTTACTGCGCTGGTCACAGGACACGGTCTCTACATGGACCATCTCAGGAAGATGACTCTGACCGAAGACGATACGTGTAGGTTATGCCTAGAGGAGCCGGAAACAGCAGCACACATTCTGTGCTAGTGTCCGGCGGTGGCAAGCATAAGATTGACCATTCTGGGACGTCCATTTATTGACGAAGCCGAGATTGGTCAACTAACCTACAAGGATATGCTTGAGGTGACAAAGGATGCTTATATGAAGAGCATGCTCACGTATGAGTGCTCGCGAGCAGTAGCATCCTTTGTTCAATAAGGGGCGAAAAGGGACCCACTGTGGTCCGCTTCTGCTAACCCCCGATTTATTATATAATAGAGTGGGGAAATTTTATGAAGTTATGTTTTATACATGACTTTTCCATTAGAGGACAAAAATGGGAGTTGGGGATATTTTTCTTACCCCTTAACCCTTAAAACCCTTAAATACGTACACCTTATTTAAACTTTTTTTGTAATTTTCAAAAATGTTCGTACTGAAGCCACCATCAACGTTAAATTTTTGGAAACATGATGCCAAAATTAAATCCTTGGCTCAAAAACCTTACTATTGAACGTACTAAGTTTTGAGCGAAATCGATCGGTCGGAAACCAAGTTACAGCACAACAATTCTCACACTGAAAGAGTTGGAAAGGAAAAAAAGCATGTATAAAAAATATACTTTTTCCACATACTTCACTGTGCTGTACCTTGATTTTTGACTGATCGATTTCGTTTAAAATTTGCGTGATAAAGTTTTTGAGCCAACTTTTGGTTTGGCCAACGTATTATTACGTATAAAAATTGGATGCAATACGTGTTTATAAATTGCTAACAATTCACTGGAGGTTAATTTGCCACTTAAATTTGTAATTTTTAGGGGTCCTCACAGCAATGAAATTTTTTTCATTTCCTCTTATTTGAAGGTGTGGTACCTATTACATGGTCGGCCCGGGTCAATAACCAGGGATCCCGTCCCCATGCCGCCGGCGAACAGGAACCACGATTAGTTTCTCCACAATTTTAGCCTCTTGCGACGAACAAACGCTTTAATATGCCTTCGTAATACTCCTTACAGAAAAATACGGAACCCCGGCAATCAAGGAAAACGGTCAACAATGTCTTGGTTATGGATCGACTTTAACGTGGTTTTTTGGTTTTTATCCGTCTGAGAAGCGTTATTACAATATTTGTACACCGGTAATGATGACGTCGATAACATTTATCCCAAAGAAAGCATTTCTTTAGCGACTTTAATCCGATGCTGTGTCTGCAACAGATTCAGCACTTTCGGCACAAGCTGCCCTTCAACTCGCTCTGCACCGCTACGAACAAGACACCAAGATCAGCGAGAACAATTTTCGTAAATTTTTTAATGTTTTTGTCTGTTACCACAGGTAGATAAACGACCGGAACGAGGCAAATTATCAACCACAGTACGGCCCGCTTTAAACTCTACCTCTCCTACGCTTGTATTTTCGACATTGTTGAGTCCCCGTAGACTACTGTTAACATTTTCAACGTTTCCGCAAATAATATTTTGCTAGATACGAGTATACATAATTTCAGACGAACTCTTTGCTCAACTAAATTCGGCATCGCGAAATTCGCAGAAACCATCTAATACTGACTTGTTTACAAAGCAATCACGCACAAATTTCCGAATAGATATCTGAGCACCAGATGACAAATGTACCACCAACCCAAAAAACATTTTTAAATATCACAACAGCAGATTTTCTTTTTTTTCAATGGGTATGGGAATTCAGGGTATTTTTGATAAGAAGGTATACGCAACTTTTTGGAGTATTATATACATTCCTTTCGTTGGATAAAATGCACTACTTTATGGTGCATAAAATAAACTGTTTCTAGTGTATAAAACACACTTCTAAATATTGTTTCTGTATAAAACACTTCTTTTAGAGTATGAAATACACCTTAAAAGTGTTGGTGTATACAGTACACTCTTTCAAGCTCATAAAATACACTTTGCGTCCAAAATATAAAGAAAAAATTGTTAATGCAGCAAAATTTTTCTCGTTTACAAATACAAAAAAAAAAAATTAAAACATAATTTTACTTTATTCCATTTCATTTATGTTAGTTTGCAAAACGTTCATTCATTAAAATTCATTAAAATTAATTTTAATTCATTAAAATAAAACGAAAAACCCATTTCTAATAGGTTTTTATTTTCATTGGCAAGAGAATATATATTACAACGGGTTTGACCAGCTTCATATAGCTTTAATGGGACTTGTGGGCGCTTCATAAGCTTCAATGGTTGGCTATAAGGTGAGCTTATCCTCGTTACAAGGCTTTTGGGGTTTCTATGGAATCTATTATCTTTTATATGATAAGTAGATGCTATTCTAGACAATCGGATTATAAATTATGGCTTAAATGAAACCCTTGGACAAGAAAAATATACTTTTATGGTATCTTATTACTGCCCTTATTATAGTCCTTATTATTGTTATAGTGCCGGGATAGTTGCAGTTGATACGATTGCCTATCAAAAGAAATTTTTTTGACGAGGGCGTCCACGAAAGCCATAAAAGAAATGACATGCGATAATTGTAATACATCTATTTAGTATAGAATTATTCAATTATTGATTTTGTCATTGGAATTGGTTTTGTATCCTTTAGATAGAATAACTCAAAATTATTTGAACAGCTCTAGATTGCGTCATTGGTATATCGTCAGTAGTTCAGTAGAGTTCTTGTTCATAAATGGATAATTCTATGGCCAATTTTATGCACTGAAATTATCTCAAGTCTCAGGTCTGTCATGGGGTTAATTATGTATCCAATGGGTACTGGTCTGGACTGCATGGATGTTTCTGTGGCAAATTGAATAATATATATATGTATATATTATATATTTAGATGGCGCCTACAACCGTAAATCGGTTTCCGCCTGTTGTAAGAAATTGCGCCAGCCATTTCTGTTTTGCGCTTGCTGGCGCCAGTTGGAAGCTCCAAGTTTCGTCAGGTTGTCCTCCACTTGGTCCCTCCAACGGAGATGCGGTCGTCCTAGTCTGCGTTGTCCGCCGCTTGGTACCGAATCGAATATTTTCTTCGCTGGAAGCCGCTCGATTTTTATGCGCTTTACTATGTCGATGTTGGCGTATAGCTCATCGTTCCATCGTATTCGAAACTCGCCATTGACGCAGATTGGTCCGTAGATTTTACGAAAGATCTTTCTCTCGAACGCTCCTAAAATCTTTTCATCACAGCTGCTCAACGTCCAGGTTTGGGCTGCATATAACAGGAAGGGCATGATTAGTGACTTATAGACCGTAACTTTTGTTCGTCGAGAGAGGGCTCTGCTTCTCAATTGCCTACCGAGCCCAAAGTAACACCTGTTGGCAAGAGTTATCCTTCGTTTTTTTCTCTCTACTGATATCGTTGGTGGAGTTAATGCTGGAACCGAGGTAGACGAAGTCCTTCACAACCTCGAAGGAGGTGTTTTCAACAGTGACGTGGGTGCCAATACGCTGGGACTGTTTGTTTGTTAACACCAGATATTTCAAATTGAATGCTCTGATATTGTCTTTGGTCACACTGGAACTATCTTGGCACTATGTCTATAAAGAAGAAGGATTCTGGATTTATCGATGCTCCTGCCGACAGGCTTAATCATCGGGTATATCCAAAGACCTAGGGTAATAGTTCATGGAACGGACAACCAGCTCATAAATGTACACTCCATCACGACGGACCCGTTTATGCTTTACAGCGTAGAAACATGCGCACACCCGGCAGAGCTAACACGAACTGGGAGCCGTTCCACAAACACAAAGCACTATCCAATGCCCTATTA
Source organism: Coremacera marginata (assembly GCA_914767935.1). Lineage (NCBI taxonomy): Eukaryota > Metazoa > Arthropoda > Insecta > Diptera > Sciomyzidae > Coremacera > Coremacera marginata. Next base: position 159,815,774 of record OU612044.1, read on the forward strand.
GTGAAAACATTAGTAACATTAACATTAAACATTAGAGCCGCACTGCTCCCAGTAGCAGTACCAGTTTGACTACCGGTAGTGACGTACCTTCATTGTCATCTACTGGTGAAGTCGAGACCTACCCAATCTATTGCATATTAAGACAGATATGCCAGCCCGGCGGCCGTGGCGCTGTAGGTAGAATATGTGGCCCATACGCTAGAGAACCCTGGTTCGAATCCCACCTGACACAGAAAGTTTTTTCAATTGAATTAATATTTATATTCGGTCGTCACCTATCTGCCGACAATGGCAAACCTCAGAGAGTAAAAACTGCCACGAAAAGCTTCTTGAGAACATAAGCCGTTCGGAGTCGACATCAGAGATCTGCAACGAGTCACGTTTTTGCGACTTATAGTGATTCATGCAAAACCGAGTTGTAGTGCGTGTACTTCAAACAAAAACCACCACTACTACTCGAAGCACTCTTGCTACAGAAAGAAAATCATAGTTCAATGTTTGATTCGTCAATCGAACGTCAAAGTCTACCAAATACTCTGCAACATCAAAGAAGTTGTTATAAATCATACCGAAAACCCATAGCTCAAACAAAGTACGCATAGCTCAAGCTAAAGACCCATAGTTCATTAGGAATGCGTGCGAATTTTTCCAGTCAAACGAAGTGGCTGTTTTTGAACTTACGCTCGCTGTTAGAAGAGAAGCAGGGTTACCATAGAATTTTTTATAACGAAATACATTTAATTGGATTTTAAGATGCAGTAAACACTTTTTTATAGAATTTCGCTGTGCGTTTCACGAAATGGTGTAAAAGTAAAATAACACACCTTGTATATAAAGGGAACTTCTCCAAAAGAAATAATAAAAATAAATTTCAATTTAATAAAGTTTGTTTATTTAAATTCAGCAAAATAATTATATAAGTAACTTCACGTATATTCACATAAAAAAAAGAAAATACATTATTTAAATATGATAAATCAGCATATAATAATTTATTAACTTACTTATTTAGCTTTGTTCCGTTTAAAAAATGAGACACACTTCACTTCAACAAATTATAATAAAACAGAAGCGTTGACCTTCATTTCGTACCGTTATAGGAAGTGTTACCATATAGTCAATAGCATAAGAACAATTCAATAATAGCATTTATCAAACTAAAATTCTTAATTTATACCAGAGCTGGTAACCCTGAAAAACACATCATTCCTTTGAAGTGCTTGTGCATGTTGTTCACAACATGTTGTACTTATTGAAATGAAGTTAGAATCATACCGACTACGTTCGACTGTGAGTCAGAGTATGACTCTTGAAGCATTGGATTTAAGTTGCGTGTTATGAATGCTTCAACATTTTTGATAAGTCTGAATATGAAGTAGAAGCCAAATTAATGCGTATATACTCGAGTCAACTATGTTTATAATGACTTGCTGCAGATCTCTGGTCGACATACAACATGTAGGTCCAGTTCTCGATCATTTGTATTAAAACATTTCACAACACGAAATGACCATTTCGTTTTTTTTTTATATTTCTATAAAAAATTTGCAAAAAGTGTTTTTTTTACGCAGAAACTCGTGTGTTTTTTTTTACTGATATAGGTATCCCAAGAGAAGAATAAAATGGTGTTCAGACACTGGTTCAATTGGTTTAATTTAAAAAAAAAAAAATATGTTTTCAGTGTGAACTTTGATTTAAATGAAATTTTCTTACAAATTTAAAATGTTCAATTCTTTTAAAATAATAAGATTCGTTGAGCTAGCATTAAGAAAAAAACACATATTAAAGCACCCAACACGATTTCTTTTTGCAGTTTTTAAAATTTTTAAAAAATACTCTTATCTTAATTAAAAAAAACAAACCTTAACTAGCCTTGCCTTACAATAAGGTTTGTAATAATTTAATGGCTTCTCTTGCGCCTCTGATTTTTTGCGATAAATCCCAGCAAGATAGATTTACTCTTTCCAACTGTCGTCAAATGTTTTTGGAAGCGTGAGTCGGTACTTATGTTTGCTTTTTTTTCTTATTTTAACGCGACGCTTTGAGCCGTTTTTCAACACATACTTATTGCTCTAGCATATCACAGTCACCCACGCAGCAGCACCGACACGCGCCATATCTTCCTCTCACACACGTTCACATTCAAATGCTATGTAGCCCACAACGAGAGCAAAAATACAACCACCAAACACATTATAATGCATTGCAACGCCATCGACATCGCATCACATCCGTCTATCCGTTCATGACAACAATTTGCGTACCTCAGTGCTGCTCAACAAACAGCAATGAGAACACATCAAAACATCTGCATGTTGAATGAGGATATTGCAAGAGGTGTGTGTGTGTTTGTGTGTGTTTGTTGGTGGGTAAATTCTAAGTGTTAACCGCTCAGTCTAGGGTTGCATAGCTCCACAATTTTTTTAATTGGTCTTTGGAGAGAGATTCCAGCTCTAAAGTCGTTTACCGCTTCTGGCAACAATTTCTGGCACAGCTCATAACGCTCATGCTCTTGTTGTTGTTGGTGCTGCTCAGGCGCGCAAACAGAAATTTTTTTTGGGGGGGATTTTAAAATAGGTACAGCTTCTATTGTGTACTGGTTATTGAGTCCGATTTTTGCACTAATAGTTCCTGGTAAAAACCTCAGCCAGGGCAAGCAACATCTTACCATTCAACTTCTTCACCTCCAGTGGCGCACAATGGAGGATACTGGAGCCATACTGGAGGTTCTGGACAATTCCAGAGGGGCCGGTGCAATTTGGGGCCGGTTGCTGTATATCTCATAAGAAAATGATCCCTAGCAGGTTTAATTAGCAAAATTTAGTCTTTGTACCACATTTGCATTTATTACATATCTTTTAAATAGTTAATATTTTAAAGCACATTTATTAATATACATATCAAATGAACACATTTTCCAAACAAACTTATAATAAACTTTTATAAAAACTTAATTACATAGCATTTGCTAGTATTCTTGATACTTTTTTATGGAAGGGTGGACCATAGAGCTCTTAGAAATAATATAATAAATTTTTTATAGAAATGTCTTCAGAAAAAAAATTAAAGGAGGTTGCGAGAAAATACGGCTAAAAAATGCAACGAAAACGTTAAGAAATAGCCAAAAAGCATCGAAAGAAGATGATTGTGATAAAATTGCTACCGTATTCATTTTATAATCCAAAGAATAAAAAGTAGAAGGTATATGCACCAATCTGTAGAAGAGCATACAAAAACTTCCTGACATTTAAACTCTTTTGAAGCTTATTTATATTTGTTAAGAGGCAACGACATTAAAAACTTAAGTTGCTTCAATCAAATATCTGAAGTAAAGTCTTTGGCTCAAGTAAATACAAATAGGCGTGATATTCTAAAAGAATTATTAATAATATGCAAAATATGAATTAGCTTCAGAGAAAAGGAACAGGAGGCAGCTTTTACGTTACAAGATGAGTTCATTGATTGACATTTTTTAGAATTGGTTCGTTTAATAAGTAAATATGATGTTTGTCTCAAAGAATATGCTAAAAAGTCAATAGTCAAGTATGCTATTAACAAATTATAAAGGAAGAGGATACTCAATTTATATATTTTTAATAAATATATGTTATTTATATTTAATTCCCACTTTTTTTTACCCGTTTTAGGCTGGTAAAGTGCCATTTGCCGTTTTTTAACGCCTGCGTGAATTTTTTTAGATATGCGTGCAATTTTTTATTTTAGAATTTTGACTAATATTGACAGAGGCTATCGAGCTCTCGCTTGATCCATTTGCGTTTTTTATTTGAAAGGTATCTTCTTCAGAACATGCTGCACCTTTTTTTATGACTGGAAAATTTATTTGTTTTTTAACTCTAAAAGTATCTCAAAACATTGTAAAACGTTTTGAATATAAACATAATGAAGAATAATGCCTTAAGGTGTGAGAGCCGGTCAAGTTATTATTTTCCAGGTCAAATTTTAGGCCCCAGTCCGTCACTACAACTTTTGTATGTAATATTTGTAGTAAACTGCAATTTTTGGAAGTAATATTTGCATATAAAGGTATGGTAAAGTTAACAAACAAACAAATAATTCCACAACAATCATAACATACATAATACCTGCATTCTCTTGGCAGTGGATCAGATCAAATCTCAGTGGAACAGTTTAGTCCAAGTTTATTACACTCGCGATGATGTGTCAAAATACGAGTGTGAGCAGTAAGACGAAAACTCGTCGAAGAGTTCTTCAGACTTTCCAACTATGTTCGTTTTGAAAAAAATACTTGAAAGTTGGCAGCATTTTAAGATCAGAAATAGAGTCACGAAAAGAGCTGGTTTCAGTTTTTGTTTTTGCATTGTGAATAAAATAGAGCCACGCTCGACGACCACGGGAATGCAGCTAATGATAACTAAAAATAAGTTTTTTAAAAAGTGTTTTATTTGTATTAAAAAATAATTCAATTGTTTCCTTTTTACAGAAAAAAAAACGTTAGTTACAGGATTATTGTCATTAAGATTAACAAAATAAACCAAAACTCTATTTTCAAATTCAGTTTACGCTTACTTTCAGCGAGTTTATCTAATATAAAATCCACTGATGGCATCATATCTCTGTACAGATTTAGCAATGTGAGACCGTTTAATCTATCTTGCAACATCGTGCTTCTTAAATAAGCATTGGTAAATTAAATGTATTAGAGAATATTTCTGTATTGCACAGTTCTAAGGCTTCAAACACTGTCTTTTTTCCATCGTTAGTTTTATTACTAACTTTATACCAAACATTCAGCTTCATTTTTAAATCGATCAAAATCTTCGAAATCATCTTAATAAAATCCAATTAGTTTTTCAAAAGCTCCTAAAGCACGTTAACCAGCGGATTTGTATCGTCAGGAAATAGTGTTGAAATGAATAGTGGAAAAGATGTTTTTAAACTCTAACTCTTAGGTTTCAGATAATTCAAACGCTTGTCAAAAATCAATTTTTATTTTGTTGGCTTTATGCTTAAAGTGTAATAAATAAATTCTATACAATATTATATTGTGAAGTAACAAATTGAATGTGTGGTAATTTAATTATTAAGTATTCGTACTTAAACCACAGCTCTATCTAGGGAACTAAACGCCCTTTCACTCTAGTTTGTCATTCAATGGTTGGCGCCATTGCAGTGTTGTTTTCCACTTTTCTTTAATATTAAATATATGCACTTTTTAATTAAATTTATTATTATTTATGCACTTTTAAATTAAATACTCGTTAAATACTGTTAAAAGGGAAAACACTTATTTCACAAACTTCGTTTTGCTAATGGATTTTGCTTAAAATTAACCATCACCTGTTTTTAACAGATCTAGGGACATTTTAGGTGAGAGAGATACGCTACCAAATAAAATGAGGAAATACGCTACCACCTTGTTTCTCACACCATGCTCAAATCGAAGAATTATCAACAATACCTCAAGTGATCTGAATTACAATAAAACATGGATAGTTTAAAAGATTATGGTTCAACGATAATGGATTTGAAATTCATATTATGGGTTTTCATTCTTTCGTAAAAAACTTGTCATAAAACTTGTCATTATAGAAATTGTGTCCTATTTCTCTTTTAGCTACGATAATTCTGGGGGGCTTAAACGCCAAAATCCCCTTTGGCTGCGCTACTGGTGCTGCTACTGTTATGATTGCAATTGTTGCTACCGGCTTTCTTATCCATGCCTTACCATAGCTTTTGTTGTTGCTACTTTGATTGTTTGCTATGCCTGCTTCCCCCCCTTTATTGTTGCTTAACTTTTGCTTCTGCCGATAAAAGATATCAGCTTAGTAGACGTTGCTGTTGTTATTATGACTGCTGTTATTCTTGCAATTGCTGTTGTTATTTTAGTTTTCGTTTTCGTCCTTTTTTCCCCCTATTCTTTCTGCTGGGCTTTGATTCCACTTTCTCTTGTTGTTTAACAACGCGGTTGGATTCTTCATTTTTCGAAGTTTTACTCATTTCATGCAGCTTATTTGGATTAACTGAAATTTTGTCAAAATTTATGTTGTGCCGGTAATTGAGCCACATCTGGCAGAGGAGGAGGGATGTTTTACCGGCAAGAAATACAGTGTGCCTAAATTGTTTTGGGGGGAGGGGAGTGTGGGAGGAAGGAGGACTGCTGAATGCTGGCTTTTATTGCTTGCAAGTTGGGCTTTATGTTTTTTTTTTTTTTTTGTTATTCTTATTTGTGTTTTTTTTTTGTTCCTTTTTTCTGTATTGTGCTACTCTGCGTAAAAGCTTTATGGCACAAAGACGATAACCATGTTTAACCAACTTTATTATATCGAAAAAGGTTAACATTTAAATAAGGAGCAAGTTTATGTTCAAAGCTTAACTGGTTTCTTGTAATTTATTTAGTCAAATATTGCAGCTAGCAAGTTTTTTTTTTTAAATCCAAAAGAGCTTATTTGGTAAATAGCCGAAATTAGAACTGGAACATTTAAGTTACCAATTAGAAAAGCGTAACAATTCCCTTTTCTCCTGCTATATGCTATAAATTGCTTCTCAAACGGTTAGTGACCCTAAAAAATTCGTTATGATGTGTGCAAATACAGTCACTCACACAAGTATTCGGATTTTGATATTATATTTTTTAAAGCCAAAAAATAAGTAAAACAAATAGTTCAATAAAATGAGATTGGTATCAATCATATAACATTTTTCTTATAATTACCACAAATTATAACTTAAACACAAATTGAGCGAATTTCATCTCACATATGGCCACAAGCCTGGAAGCGACTCGTAGTTTGGCCGCTTGCAGCATGAAGGGGATACAACCGTCTGGTCGTGAAGATTTATATCTTGAGAACGAATCTATGGCCAGCCGTCATTTGACCAAATGCCACAAGTTATTTGAAAACTGTAAAGTGCTCGCCCAGTGTCTCTGTACTGAAAAAAATGTTCCAGGTTTCAGTCTCTGTACAGCCGGGAAAATGTGCCTTCAGTAGCACCTTAACTCTTTAACGCCCAAATGTTCGGATGATCGCCGAGTCTTAAAGAATGTGCCAAGAAGCATCCCTTAAGACTCGGCTATCATACCCCTTTACTTCCATCTCCCTATCTTTTTTTGTGTGGAGCTGCTATGTAGGGTGTATTAATTCCTTCGTCCCATCTTCGAGCACGTAAAAAGTGATTAGTCAAGAATCCGAGTACCTTCTTTTGGCAATGAAGAAAGGATACGGATGTCGATATGGATATAGATTTTTCCAATTTTATTTTGCTTTTACTTTAGCATTTTCGCATTTTATTTTCAACACATCGCTTTGCAGCTGCCGTGTTCACCTCCTAAGGTATTACTGCCTTTTGATATTAATACTTGAGGCAATAAGAAAAGATAGATCGCTTTAGAGAGGTACTCGCGTACTTTCCGACTAGGATTGTCTGCAGAGAGGTGACGTCCGAACAGAAAAATTAATTCAATTGAAAAAATTTTCTGTGTCAGATGGAGGATCTTCGCCCATACTAACTCTTAATTACAATGAATTTCCTTGAACTCTAATTTCCAGTCCAGTCTTCTTTCAACTGCAACTTGCTACACCGAGAAATTTTTGTCAAATTGTAAAAAATGCCAGAGAATTTGATATGTATATAAAAACTGGTGAAAAATTTCTATATAAAATTTTATCGTTTATTTTTTGTTTCCTTGTCAAACGAGTAATTAGTTAAAATTTTTGGTGTCTTTTAAAACGAAGAAAAGTGCGGGAATTTGCAAAAAGTTATTGTTGTTTATAACGTACATGTTTGTTGTTATGTCAAGATTTTTAAATTATTTGAAAAAATACAAAAAAAAGAAACAAAACAAAATCGAAATTATGTTAATGCATATTTGAAAAAAAAAATATTACAATATTTTAAACTTTTTTTACCAAACTATTCCCTCCGAATAAAAGCACAACTCACAAAATTTAGCAAATTAAAAAAAAAAATTTCCAATAAGAGTTAAAAAGACAAAAATTTGTGTTATTCTTCAAACAAGCTGCTGAAGGAATTTACGCTGAGATCAACGAAGACAACTACGACGATTACGACAACAACTACGCTGACGACACAAACAACATGGATACAGATTCCAGTGATGCACAGCGTTTCATTGATGTAGCGCTCAAAGAGATGAACATTGGAAACTATGATAAAGCCATCAAGTTGCTTAACACGGCCAAGACAATGTTTCCAAACTCGCAGGCCGAAGAATTGCAAGAACTCATCATGAAGCTAAGGGCAGCTCGTTCGAAATCAACAGAACGTACAGCTACTAATGCGGCCTCAACATCGGGTATGCCTACAAGCGGCTCCACCAGCACGTGCAAGAAGAGTTCTAGCCTTGATTTTACGCAAGAGCAGCTAGATTTGGTTACCAAAATTAATAAGAAATGTCAAAATTTCTATCAAGTGTTGAACGTATCACGCGATGCAACCGACACGGACATCAAGCGTGCCTATAAAAAGCTGGCACTTCAATTGCATCCCGACAAAAATCGTGCACCAGGCGCTGCCGAGGCTTTCAAAACTGTTGGCAATGCTGTCTCCATACTAACGGATGAGCGCAAACGCAAGGAATATGATGCCACGGGAGCGGATTCGCTCTCGCCCAAAACAAGTAGCGCCAACTTTCATACGCACAGCTATCATCGTTATTCTAATACGCAATCGAACAATTTTGAATCTCATTTTGGAAATGATGACATTTCGGCCGAGGAACTTTTCAACATGTTTTTCGGCACCTATCCATCCCAAAGACGTCGCCGTACTGCTTTTGAGTCGGCACAACACCGACCGACTGTGGATTCGCATCAACAGCCAAGCTTAGCGTTTGGCTTGATTTTGGTGCTAATCTTGATTTCCATGTTGTCGTCGTTCTTCACATCAGATCCCGTTTACAATTTGCAGCCATCGAGGTGAGTTCAATTTCAATTCCACATTTTAGTTCATAACGCAAAGTAGAATTTTTTCAAACTTTTTATTAAGAGTAGACGATGATGGTTTACTTCAAATAGGTGACGCTAATGTTGCCAGTAGTGAACATAAATAAACGTTTTGTAGCGCAGGGGACACGACTCTTCATTCTGTGGCGTTAGTTTTTGTGGGCGCGACCATAAACAAAAAGGGTGCACAATAGTTTTAAGGAAACTAGGATAAACATCATTCATCAACGTTCAAATAAGATATTGACTACTATCTTAATTGCAAATAGTACTGATAATAAACATAATATGCTTTTTTTTATTGTATATGCTTTACTGCTTTCATTTTGTGTTGCTTCACAATCTTTTTTTTGTGTAAACAAACACTAAAGCGTACGATTAACTTACGGGGTACGGGGTAACTTACGCTATAGAATGGTAATGCTTATGTAGATTTTGTTCGGACCATAAACGACATAGATATTACTCTTCGTTGTGTAGCGTTAGTGTTTATATTCTTGAGCGCAAACATAAGCTAGAACATAAGGGTAACTTACGCTATAGAATAATAATGTTTGAGTACATTTTGTTCGGACCGTAGACGACATATGGGTGATTCTACAATACGTTAAGAGGTCACCTGACATTAGGAAAGGCGATATAAATATTTTAAAATATGTCTTTTTCCGAACTTTAATATGGCCAGTCAATTAATTTGTACGTGTTTTTCAAGAGACCAGGAGAGATACTCTATACTTTACAGGATAGAGACATGAAGGCCAGAGAAAACAGTTGCGCCAAAACAAAAACACGCGCACACGCGCTGTAGATGCGCAGAATATTTCATTTCTGCTCACTTGAACTGGACTTATAGTCTCTACCCTGGCATCTCGAGAGGCAGGGGAGAGATTTTTACCAAAAAATTAACACAATCAGAGTAGTATGTATTGTTATTGTATTGTGTTGTATAAAAAACGAAAGAACACGATAAACTACGCAGAAATTAAAATTAATACACATTAAAAACAAAGTTCTACTTTGAATAGCAAATTAATTAAACTTATCAGGGGAAATACTGCATTCACCAACACATACGCACATGCCAAGTGACGTAATAGAACTGTCCGCCAATGAGAGCATGCTAGTGTCTTTAGCTTAGTTTAGTGTTAACTACACATTAAATTGTAGTTCATTCACATCACATCAATGCTCTGAGATTTAAAATTGTAGCGAGAAGTATTTTATCGACATTTTTTATCGGACGTAAAACGTCCAGGGTAGGAGACTCAAAATACGAGGGACAAAAATTGCGAATATTTTTTAATAGGAAATAAAAGTAATTTGATTTTCTTTTTTTATATTTTCCCTTATTACTAATGCTTCTTTATGAAATAAATAATGCTTAATAATGCTGACTTCTTTGTGAGATAGTAAAGGGATATTAATTTAGGTATTGCAATTTACTGGTAAAGCAAACATTTTTTATTATTATGTATGTTTGCTGTATTCCGCAAATTTTCAACTAATGTATGGTTTTTAATTTAGCCACCGTTAGAACCTCTTAACGTAGAATCACCCATATGTAGCATTATTCCTCGTTGTGTATTGTTAGTGTTTGTGTTCGCGAGCGCAACATAAGCTGTATACTAAAAGTCCAAAAGAAAATGTACCTACACAAATAATGCTCTATAGCGTTTTGCTGACATTGTTTACCATTTTAATGTTTGAGTCAGAGAACGAAAATAGACGCTAAACGTAGTGTATGTTAGTAGTGTATGTTAGTAGGTGACTTCACTCATTATTCTGTAGCGTAATGGTTTGTGTACTTGAATGCAAACAAATAATACACAACGATTGCATAAAAATGAGCATAATTATTATCATTCCGTTTCGTAGCTACACTAAAAAAACCGTATGTGTTGCGGTTTTTAGAGACAAAGAAAGCAGAGAGCGAAAACCATTTTAATTATGGTTGCAAATAATTCATTAAATGTTTTTCGCTCACGAGTCTTAGCAATGACCAGCTCAATTCACTACAATTTTTACACTCGCTCAAAAATGGTCCTAAAAGGGGAGACATATGACGAAAATAGTTCATAGCTCTCCCGGGATGCCCCCCTAGGGGGTGAAATGTATGCCTCCTAGAGGTCCTATTATTTTTTCACCCCAACATTTTTTCTAAACATCCCCCCTTATCTGTAACCCTTTATATTGCTCGCAAATAGACTCCTAGAGGGGCCAAATATATGAGCTGGTTCTATTATTTTTTGCCCATAAACATTTCCCCTGAACACACCTTTCCCCTATCTGCCACCTTTCTTTGCGTCCCCATGAAAAAAAAACACAAAAAATCCTTACAAAAAACAAAAAACTTTCGAAAACAGTTTATATCTCCAGCAAATCCTCCTAGAAGGGTAAAATATATGAGCTGGTCCTATTATTCTTTGCCCCTCAACATTTCTTCTGATCGCACCTACCCCCTAACTGCCACCCTTCTTTGGGTCCCCATACAAAAAATACAAAAACTGTCGGAAATAGTTTATATCTCCCGCAAATGTACTCCTAGAGGGGTAAAATATGTGAGTTGGTCCTATTATTCTTTGCCACTCAACATTTCTTTTGAAAACACCTACCCCCTATCAGCCAACCTTCTTTGGGTTCCCATACAAATACTGCAAAAACTGTCAAAAATAGTATATATTTCGAGCAAATGGACTCCTAGAGGGGTCAAATATATGAGCTGGTCCAATTATTTTTTGCCACTCAACATTTCTTCTGATCGCACCTACCCCCTATCTGCCACCCTTCTTTGAGTTCCCCATACAAAAAACACAAAAATAGTTTATATCTCTCGCAAATGGACTCCTAGAGGAATCAAATATATAAGCTGGTCCTATTATTTTTAGCCCCTCAATATTTCTTCTAAGCCCCCCTGCCCCGTATCTGCCACACTAAAAGTTACCGTATGCCGTTTATACGAGAGCCGTTTGATAGTTCAGTGAAAAATCAAACAAGGAATGATTTTTACGGCAAAAAAACGTTTTATTTCTCAATATAGTCTCCTTTTAGCTCGAAACACTTCGTCCAACGTTCCTCCAATTTTTTCATCCCATCCGAAAAATACTTTTTTGGAAGGTCCTCAAAATAGGCCTCTGTTTCGGTGTTGAACTCCTCTCTGGTGGTGAATCTCTTTCCGCCGAGCCATTTCTTCAGGTTTGGAAACAGAAAATAGTCGTTGGGGGCCAAATCTGGAGGATATGCTGGATGAGGAAGCAATTTGTACTTCAGTTCATGAAATTTTGTGAATTTTGTAAACGTGTGAAGTGCAACGTTACTCTTAAGGTAACATTTGGCTCACACTTTATAAACAATCATAAATACAGGCTAACATTAAGAAATTATGAGTGACTTCCAGCTATGCTACACGAACTCAATACAGACTGTTCGAAAATCTAAGCTGCATTATCTTGAAGTCAGGTTCGTTCACTGGTTCTCAGACCAGTCGAAAGCGGGTTTAATTGAATCAAAATTTATTTAATTAGTCAATGCTGCTTTCGTTCTACAAGGGGCTATTGTAAAATGATAAGAAAAAGTAAAAGTGAAATAAAGTGAAAATAGTTTGGATTTTTCAAAACAGCTCTATTATTAAAACTATGCCTAACATAACTGTGAGCTTAAAGAATGTTCTAAATTTTACTTTGCGCACATGTGGTTAATAGAATAATTTTGAGTTAAATTTTACTTTGCGTTCATCAAAATGTGTAAACTTTAAACATTATCTATTTTTCTCTCTCTTTCTCTCCTTCTATCTTATTCTCTATTTTGCTGACTAGCAAATATCCGATACGCCGTGAGACACAGCATCTGTCTGTGCCTTATTACGTAAAGGAACATTTCAAATCCGATTACCAAGGATCACTGGGACGTTTGGAGAATTCGGTGGAGGAGGACTTTATCTATACAATGAAACAGAATTGCTATCGCGAGAGAAGTTATCGTGATTATTTATTGTGAAAAGATTATCTACTTATTCAACAGTTGTGCGTATTTTCTTTTGTTACAGGTGAAGCCATGATGGCACGTGCACGCAGTTTTGGTAGTCGTGGCCAATTTGCACAGGCTCAAGGCTTAAAAATGCCTTCATGCGATAATCTCTCAAAAATTGGCATCACCCGATATTCACTGTATTGAAGTCTGAAGATACAGGCCCCCCCCCCCCCAGCGCTAGCAGTGAAACGATGGATCTCATGAAAACCTGCAATCCTTTAGAACAATTGTATTTTGTAGCAAATTTAATTCTCTCTAAGCAATAATTGTTATCGTAGCTCTCGTCCTACGCCCTCCAAAAACTGCTCGAAGGCGTCGACGGCGGTGGCGGTAAGGCACTGACAAAAAACAATGAAGTGAATTTCATATAAAATAGTATAACATTAAAATGTTTAAACGTACTTCTAGAAGTTTTTTTTTTGTTTTCTTCACCATTGCCCATTATTTGTGTAGGTTTGTTTTTTGTGATATATTTGAAGTAATTAAATTAGTAAGTTAATTCAAAATAAATTTGAATATTAAATTAACTAAAACTTTAATAATTATATTAATATTCTGTATTAGTAATAATTAGAAATTTAAAAATTTAACTGTAAATTTCAAATTCGCAAAATCTATTGAAATTTAAATAAATAAAAAAAAAACTTCATAACTGCATTAAAAATGAAAATTAACGTGTTGTTTTTATTTATAAGTCAAGTATGTGGTCAGTAACTAAAACTTTACTCTAAAACTCAGTTTAACCCTTCTTTGCATAATGATGGAAATTTCCATCATAACAATTAAAGACATAGAAATCATTAAAAAACAAGTGTATAATAAATTTATTGATGCTGGTAACTCCCTACATGAATATTCTATAAAATCGAACGAACCATTAAATAAAAAACAAAAGTTAACGGGCTATTATCCAGTTTGAACTTGACACTACGCCTTTTGTTGCGATTTGAAAACACGTGCAACTTTCCGATTGTTTTTTTAAATATACTTTTAAGTTTCTTGTGATAAAAAATATTGTTATGAGTGAAAAACAGGTTCGTTTTTAGTTTTTTTTTGTTTTTTCTGTGTATACAGTATCGAAATACTTAGTATAAGTTTCCCAAAACCATGTGACGTATATTTACATCATCATGCAGTAACTGCACTTGAATTATATGGGGAAATGTGTACCAAATAAATGTTCATTATATGCTGTTTTTTTAGAGAAATCTGAGCGAAAGGGACATTGAGCGTTACTTGGCTCAATTAGAAGATGGTTGGCTATCAGAAGATGACCTTGATGCAGAAAATTCTGATGGTGAGTATCACGATGCTGATGAAATTATGAGAGTATTGCAGGAGGAAGATGATGATGAAAATATTGACAACGAAACTGCTAATGCTGATGCTCTTGATCCTCTTGAAGAAGACATCACAGAAGTACAGGAACATTCAAATTCTTCAAGCAATTTGACCAGTTTTCCATTTGACAAAAGAAAATTAGTATGGAAAAAAATGAAGATGGTATATGATGAAGATCAACTTGCTTTCTTGGGTAATGTGAAATATCAGAGCTAGAAACCCCATACCAGTGTTTCAAATACTTCTTCACCTCAGAATTCATCTGCGGAATAGTGGAACAAACGAATCTATACATCATGCAAAGCAATCCCAGTGCATCTACAGTGATTACTGAAGTAGATTTGAAACCGTTGTTTGGTATCCTGCTATACATGTCAGTACAAAAATTTCCCAGCACTAGATCATACTGGTCACCAATGTTTGGGTATGACCCAATTTCATCAACAATGTCTGTAAACAAATTTGAGAAGATAAAGTTATCGTTGCATTTCAACAATAATGAACATCATAAGCCTGTAGGCCACCCAGACCATGACAAGCTGTTTAAAATTCGTCCAGTAATTCAACATCTCAATGAAAGGTTTGCTACAGTGCCAATAGATCAAAGGCTTTCCGTGGATGAGCAAATGTGTGCAACGAAGATTGGACACTTTCTGAAACAATACCTTCCTAATAAGCCTCACAAATGGGGTTTCAAATTGTATGCCCTCTGCAGCTTATCGGGATACGCCTATAAATTCGAGATTTATTCTGGCCAAGAGAATACAAAGAGACTTGAAGGTGAACCTGACCTAGGAGCCACAGGAAATATTGTTGTGCGCTTGCTTCGGGGAGTACCAAAAATGCTTTGTCACATTGTCTATTTTGACAATTTTTATACTTCATTACCATTGGTGCACTATTTAGCAAAACAAGGGATTCATACTGTTGGCACCGTGCAACAAAACAGAATTCCAAATTCTAAATTACCGGACAAAAAAGATTTCATGAAGAAGTCGATACCGAGAGGCAGTTATGAAGAAAGAGTTTCTACGCTTGATGGCATTGACATGGCTTGTGTTGCTTGGAAGGACAATAGGGTTGTAACTCTTTTATCCACATATGTTGGAGCACTACCTGTGACTAAAGTCAATAGATACGACAAGGCAAAGAAAGAAAAAATTGAAATAACTTGCCCTTCTATTGTCCAAGAATACAATAAACACATGGGGGGAGTAGACCTCATGGACAGTTTTTTGGGACGAAACCACATTACATTGAGGCTTAAAAAGTGGTACCTACGTATTTTTTTTCATTTGTTTGATCTGGCAGTTATTAATTCTTGGATTGTATACAAAAAGAATGCTCTGGAAAGGAATATACCAAAACCAAGTTTACTTACATTGGCACAGTTCAGAAATGAATTAGCCCTTGTGCTTTGCAACATAGGAACCAATAAAGATCCAAAAAGAGGGCGTCCACGCAGTAATTTCTTAGAACAACAATTAAATTCGAAAAAAAAGAAATTTTCTCCAGCTCATCCACCTCCTAAAGACATCAGAAAAGATGGACATGAACACTTTCCAATAGTAGGTGGTTCACTAAGGTGCAAGTATCCTAAATGCAAAGGTTACTCCACAATCTCATGCAGTAAATGTGGGGTTAATCTATGTCTAAATAAGAATAATAACTGTTTTCTTAATTATCATAACGAATAAAAATGATAAAATTTATCTTTTTTGTTTAATTTATTTAATACTGTGCTCAACTTGTTAGTTTGCATGATGATGGATATTTCCATCATACTATTTTTTAACTGTTTTATACTATTTATTTTTACTAAGATTTTTTTGAATATTTTTTCTTTAATCTAGAGAACAAATTATATCACAGTGACTTATTTAAGAAAAAAAGAAAAAATCATGCAAAGAAGGGTTAAAACTCAGTTTTTCATTGCGAGTTGAAGGAATACTTATAAAATGGGCATTATGTTTATATTCTGGATACAAAAAATAAAACGAAAGTGATCAAAATTATTGTAAAAACGCTTTAATAAAGGTTTCATCAATTTCATTCTCAGAAAACTGATATTTAAACTTTCAGGCAAAAGAGTGGATTATGTCTTTGACCAACCACACAGTAAGAATATGATACCCAAACAAGACCTCGAACGGCATGCAAAGATTTCATCCTATATTGCTTTTCTTAAGGGGAGAGATACCTTAAGACAGGGTGAAATTAGTCATGTTTAATGATTTTTTTTGAGTTGATAACATAATTGGATAATTTATTATTTTCCTGTCTTTTAGTACACCTTTGAACTGTAAAAAACATTTTATTTTTTCTTTTATAAAATGGCGGCTCTGCAGAGTATCTACTCGGGCGTCTGCTGCGAGGCATCTAAAAAAAAGTGCAGTTGTCAAAATTTTTCCACTTACCTGAATCAAAACAGGTTATTTTCTACGAGTACTGATATGTCAAGGGGAAGGATAAAGTTGTAAAATAATGAAAAAGTTAAAAATTAAAATTTATATCGGCTGTTTAATCGAAGATCCACATTTTCGACAATTTTGTTTTTACCCAAAAAAAAAAAAAATTATTTATTCACACGATATCTTTAAAATTGTAGATACATTCTTCTATAGAGAGAAACCTGTAAAAATTTTAGCCTGATCGGACAACAACTTTTTGAGTTGCTGTAATTTTTTTGAAGCTCATGCTGTAGATTTTTTCATTGCTGTAGTTTCAAGAGAATCACGTTTAAAGTTTCGATACGGTATAACTATAAGTTTAAGTGACTTACGGGTCAATCTGCGATTCCCGGTCCATACAATAGCCCTTCGGCGTCCTCGAAAAGCTGATTATCTTGGAGCTGTTACTGTTTTCGAGCTGTACGAGCTGCTTTTGTCTCGGCGAGACTCTTTCGGTTCTGCTTTCCTACTCTTGCTTAATCGGTGTCTTCGGCGAAAACTTTGCAATAGGTGCCAATAATTATACCCAGCTCATTCATAAGCTTCAGAATGGTGGTGTAGCCTTCATTAAGGGGGAGGGGGTTATGTTAATTAGGTGTTTGACGCGCTACTGTTAGTGGAAGTAACTTGAATGATGTAGGTATAATAAAGCAACATTTGAAGTATATCTAGAAAAAAAAATTTATTGAAAAATGTCAAAAAAATAACAAAATGGCGGCCGTTTTCCGGAAGCACCTCCAAAAAAAGTGGTTTTGCGGTAAACAGCATAGCCCACCAGCGGATCAACTGAAATCAAAAAATTAAGATGTTTTGAGAGGCTAATTTTTTAAATTTTTTTTTAGATTTTTGGCAGCACTTGAAAGTAAAAAAAAAAAAAACGATTTTTGACCAAAGGAAACGGCATATTTCTTACTGTAAAATGAAAAATAAGAAAAGGAAAAGTAAAAACTTGACGGCGTTACATCATGAATTTAGTTGTGAATGAGTGTACCAAATTTCAAAACGATAGGTTCAGCCGTTTTGGCTGGAGAATGTTCACCGACTTTAAAAACACGACTTGTGGGAAAATCGCTTTAAAGTTTAAAAGAGGTACACTTACCTAAAAATTCATATCTCCGTTAGTTTTACTCGGATTGACTTAAAATTTGGACACAATATTCTTGAGATGTTGTGCATTCATATAAAGAATAACAAAAAAATGGTCAACAAAAAGGTAAAAACCTTACCCCCTTAAACATTCCAGCAGCAATGTACTGAAATGATGCTGATTTCCGACAATTTTCAGCCCGTTGGTACTTTCGTAGGCATTCTGAGTATGGCCATCCAAGCATCTTTCCAATAAATCAACTTTAGACAAATCAGTTTTTGCCATAACTCCGTTAATATTAAATATTTCGCTTTTTCCTTTTGACAGTATATTTTTTAATATGTTTTGCATTCGAAAAATTTTGCATTTTTCCGAAATTATAAAGGTACCTCCCCCTTTTAATAATTTGTTTCGCGGTCTTTTGGCTAGGAAAGAGCTGGAAAGCTTACAGGTAGCGACCAATAATATAAATAACAAGTTCAAATACCCGGTGCCGCACAGTGGTTTAAAAGTGAAAATAAATACCAAAATTCATGAGCTCTTTTAATGAATTTTTTCTTTACTTTATTTAAGAATAATCCAATTAGCATGATTCAAAAATATTTTGCAGAAAAATTCACAGGTTTTTTGTGCAGACGCCTTAAAAGGCCATCAATGTAAAAACGCTTGAATAATGTTGTAAAAAATTTGTTAATTTTATTAATAGTCATTACAGGAAACGTGGAAAAATATTGCACTTTGGTTTGTTTTTATGTACTAAAAGCATAAATGGAAAACATTTTTGAATACTCGAAAATTATTTATAAAACCAGCATATCGATATGAAGAGAGAGGAAAATTTTTACCATAATACAAATATGTATGTATATCAGGACGTCGCAGCACCTCTATTTCATATATGGAATAGTTTTTGTTGGTATTTAATTTAAATGCTTCAAATAACAAAATTGAGCTCATCTAAACATATGGCAAAAAGTAAATGAGAGCATGTATTTCTTCAGAAGACTTACAAGAAAAGGTTCCCAGGTGTCACTCGCCGATTTGTATGATTTTCGAATATGTGATAGAAGACAAAAATCTATGGTTGGCGTATTTTTTTATACGTGCTAAATCGATAGTTTAGGGTTTCAAAATGGCGTTTCAAAATCAGCTTAAAATTCGTTTTTTCGCCATAATTTAACTATTTTCCATAGAAACATATTTGGTATCAAACGAAAGATATTGAAAAGGCGCACATGATGACATCTAAATTTAGAGAGAAGTTTTATTGTTATTTTGTTGTTGACATTTTTAACAGTAATTAGTCGATATCTTGAAGAGCCCGTACTCGAAATTGTTTCATTTTCACTTATGTTTAATTTCAGCTAATTTTGAAAGTTACCTTTTTTCTATGCTTTTAACTTTTTCTTGTTTAAATTAAAATTTTCTAAGCTGATTTTAAAACGCCATTTTGAAACCCTAATCTATCGAATGAGCACGTATAAAAAAATACGTCAACCTTAGATTTTTGTCCTCTATCACATATCCTAAAAATCATTCAAATCGGCGAGTGACACCAGGGGACCTTTCCTTGTTAGTACGTTAGCAATTTTATTAAGTATACTTTAAGGCTTTGTTTAGAAAACTGAATACTTCGCACGAAAGTGTGACACTGCCTAAAAGTAGGGTGAGATGGGATAATGTGTATCATGGTGTGATGTGTAACGCGGCGATTTTTCGTACAAAATGTTAACATATGAGTTAATAAACAACTGCGATATGTTTCTTTTGACAGCATCTAGTGTTTGAAGTATAACTGTTGGAAGTAGGTAGACATCATAGAACTGCAAAACTCACTTTTTGCTTGATTGAATCATTCACTGGAATTCTTACTAAACTCAACTCATTCAACAAAGTTCAGCGTTGAATAAAATCTGCACAATACTGGCGAACGCGTCTTTTGTGCCAGTTTGAGTTTGAGTTCGTCTGATCTAACTCACATGTTTGAGTGAACGAGTGTTGGCGTTGAATAAAATAAAATGATGCTAATGAAGGCGTCGTTTGTGTAAGCTGATTGACGGATTGAATTCACATGTTTGAGTATTGGCGTTGAAGTGTATACGGACATGTGTTTCGTTAATGAGAAATCAAAGAAATAGTTAAATCTAGTTGTTTGCAGTCAATCGTAATAAAAACTTCACCCTTCTTCTTCTTGTTCTCCCTTTCTCTCTCTCTGTCTGCACATGAAAAAATCATACTTGTTGATTTTTGCTTTTTGCGTTTAATTCTTGATGAAAATAATCGTTGTTACATGCCCAACGAACAAGCATGAAATATTGATCCGAAGACGACCGTTGATTAAAATCACAGAGCCAACACGAAGCTCATGGTTTGATTGCATTTAACTCAGCAGCGAGTGTGTTCATTCGAGCATGTCTGATCGATTGAACGCAGAGGCATGCTTTTTACAGTGTTGATTACGTATGAATATTTTTATGTGAGTTTTGCAGTTCTCTGGTAGACATACATTTATTAGAGTTCTTAAAAAGCGTGCAAAATTTTTCTAAAAAAGTTTTTTTTAAAACTTTCTTCAAAATTTCATAAAATTTTCTTTAGATTTTAAAAGTGAGTAGATGTAAAATGTGGTATTGGTTTATATCTTTAAATATAACAAAACATTTTTGAAATTTTTTCACTTTGTGGTAAAATTCCATCAATGAGAAAAAAGTGACTTACATTGGGGTGATGTGTAACACTCAGGGTGGGGTGATGTGTAACACATCTGACACATTATAATTGCCATTAAAGAGGCTATGAAATGCAATCACATCAACGGCATTAAAAGGGATCGGCCCGGTTCATACTATTCAGCATGGACAAAAATCCAACCGAGGTTGGAAGTCAATGAACGCTGTGTAATATATATATCTACATTATAGGAAGTCAATGAACGCTGTGTAATAATAATATCTACATTATATTTACTTTTAGTAAACATATAAAGTCAAAATAAACATAAAATATTAAAGTTCCGGTTCTTTAAACCAACATTTTGCTGGTGTTACACATTACCCCACCGATTTGAAAAAGACCAAAAAAAACCATATTTGTAATTTTTCATTTTCTTATTCCATCCATTTCGCAAAATATTCAACAGCCATGAAAACACTTACTTCCAATTGGTTCTTCTGCGTTAAACCCAATCAAAAATTCAATTTCTTAACACTTTTGTTGGAGCAAATAAAAACGTGTTACACATCACCCTACTTCAGCCTGTGTTTTAAATGTTGAAATTTGCTGCAAGCGAAAAGTATGCCACAAGCAGTAATTTGCTACAAAACCCAAAAGGTTCACTAACCTCATACATCAATCAACCACTGTGCGCCGCAAAGCTCTGGTGTAGCATTCATGGTGTGTAGAATGTATACAACGTGATACATCCAACAATGCACAATGTTCTATGGTTCCAATCTCAACTATATATTGTTTTGTCAATTATTTACTGATAATAAAATTTTCAATATCAATTTCATAAAGTTCCCGAGCCATAATGATTTGAATACACATGGCAAGCTACTCGTAGTACTGCTGCACTAGTTAAAAAAAAAAACGAAATGGCTCTTTCAGCCCTTAAAAGAACTTTGACTTTGACTTGTGTTGTGAAATGTTTGAACACAAATGATCGAGAATTGGACCTACAAGCTTTATGCCGAATCCGAATGGCTTATGTTCTCAAGAAGCTTTTCATGGCAATTTTTACTCTCTGAGGTTTAAGGCCCATAATTCAATTCTAACATTTCGATTTACTTGTATCGTGATTTCTTGCTAAAATTTATATGATTTGTTTGTTTCTATTATCGTCAGCATTCTATTACATTTTTAATTGAGTCGTCGTAACTTTGCTCCAATTTTGATGTACTCAGTTTTTGTTTATATTCCATATTAGGTGTGAGTTTGTTTTTTAATTTCTGAATGGGTTGTTCGCTCATGTGTTTATTTGTTTTCGATAAATAAAAAAAAAAATAAAAAAAATTACTAGCTAGTATAGCTAGTTGTCTGTCTGCTTCAACCCTAACTGCCTGTCTATATAAGTTTTTTTTTTTTAAAGATATTTTCATCTACTTGTGTAGGCATAAAATAAATAAAAAATAAAAGAAAGAACAACAAAGAATGCACCCACATTTATGCAGTCGACCGTTGATTATGTTACATATAAACAAACAAATAACTATGTCTAAGTACTTAAAATATAACGAATACTCGGGAACTTCTTGTGTATGTGCATGACAGCGTTGCCACTATTTTACTGAATTTTTTTTAACTTTCATAATAATGACATCTTGCTGTGTGAAACTTGCTTTTATGTATTTAAATATTATAATTTCACTCCATTAAAAATAATTACGAACGAACGAAAGCTGTGACTCGTACCCCAGAATATCTATAGGGACAGTTCAAAAAGCTTACTGCGAGCTTGTAATTTTTAATTCGTTCATGACAAACTGCTTAATTTCTACAGAGAAAACAAAAACTAGGCGCAAAACTTAATCAAAAATTCCTTATTAACCCTTTCACTACCAGCAGATCATTAGACCCTAACAAATGTTTAAGCAATCTATTTGTGTATTGTGTAAGCATTGTGTATGAAATTGATGTTCTCTGTAATGCGTGAACCGATTTTGTTTCTGGAATTTTCCATAAGAGGTGACGTCAGTACGAAGGTTTTTATGTATAAACAGTATTTGTATGTGTATGAGTTCATGAGTTATAGGAATTTGAACATGGATTTGTGCGTATATGGTGTATATGGGGAAATATTTGCAAATCCTTATATCCTTGTTCTCGAGAAAACAAAATATTACGAGAACGGATCAGCCGATTTGAACAAAATTTCCCATGCCTACCTGCTAAGCCTTCTAACATTGAAAAACAAAATTAGAAGTGAACGATTGAACCATTTTGAACAAAATATGAATCAAACAATTCTGATTGGATTTCGGTGACACTATTTAGAAACGCTCACAATATTGAAAAATATAACAAGAGGAACGGCTTAATCCAGAATTCCAGTTTTCCAAGTTTGCCTGCACCGCTCACCTTATTTCAAAAAAACAGTAAGACGTGAACAGCTGAGCCAATTTCAGCAAAAATTACATCAATTAATTCTGTGTGCCATTGCGATTAACATCGCAGCAAAAAAGTGCTTCCAAAAGAATGTAAAGTGGAAGGGAAAGCATTGAATTCCATCCCTTCCACTTTTTTACCCAGAAGACATTCTTCTTTCAACATAAGCATGTAATTGGTTCATTCTCCAGAAGTGCTTCCAGAATGTTATCAAAGGAAGATTTCTTTTTCTATGAAATGAGTGATCGTTGCTATCAATCGACCGAAGACTTTTGTTGAGTATAATCTATCTGTATACATAAATATTAATGTATTTATGGCAGGCGTGTATGTCAGATATAGACTCCGAAACCACTAAACCAATTTTTATGAAATTTTCAGGGAAACTGTAGCAAAGTCTCGAAAGTGTCTTGAGTTTGGTGCCGATCGAACCAATGGGTAGGCATTAGACAAGAGCACATCACCTCCATTTGGAGTTATAGGTCGCTCAGCCTCGGAATTCAGCATTTGAATAAGGAAAAATTCGTCTTTTATTAATAAATTAGATTGAATTAAAATGTAAATTTCAATGTTGGCCTTTTTGCAATTACGCGGTATTGCAGGTGGCTGATTCGCAGTATTACACTTCCAATGACGATATATTGTTCTTTCCTTGCCTCAATCATTTCATTATTATCTTTAGCCGACACCTTCCATTTTTAATAAAATAAAAACATTTACAAAAACTACAGTTGTGAAACAGTGCAGGTAATTTGATCATTAAGGTAAATAAATTAATGTATAAATTGCTTATATAAATAAAATTTAAATGTTTCTCCGAGATAATATTCTAAAACTACAAGTTTTTAATAACTTAATTTTTCACCTGTGGTTCCATTTTCTGGATTTGCCAATATGTAAGCCTCTTAAACAAGTGCCTGGCGAAGCGGGGAAGGGTTCAACTAGTGTCATATAAAAATTAAAGTTTGCTTTGTAAATCTGGAATAAAGGGCAATTTTTTTGGGCGAAGCGGAGAATGGTTCAACTAGTGTCATATAAAAATTAATGTTTGCTTTGTAAATCTGGAATAACCGGCTATTTTTTTTGGGTTAACACATTTCACAGCTTATCTTACGGTATAAAAACAAAGCCTAAAATAAATTTTTATACGCATTCATTTTTATTTGTCTAACTACAAAAACCTGCCACTAAAGCTTTGTTAAGCTTTCAATTTAAACTTGCGATTAACTTTTTTGTTTATTTTCCTTAAGGTGGCAAGGCCATAACTTTTTTTAGCCATCAGCAAACGAATTCCGGTAAAACTCAAACTGAAAGGAACCTCAACCAACAGTGGGCACACAAGTCAACGAACAGCAAACGCACACACATACACACCGGTATACGAATCAGTATCAAACAAATAAACAAACATGCTGCTGCACTCTCCAGAAAATTCTAAATGAAAATGTTGATTTGTCTCAACGTTCATTTCTATGACTGCATGTGTCTGCCTTATTGTGGGTGTTTGTTCTTGCAGTTGTTTTTGTTGCTGTTGTTGTTGTAAATTTGTGTTTATATTAGTACCTGATGCCGCAGCACGTTTCATTTTCTTGTAGTTTTTATTATAGCTGATTTTGTTGCTTTCATTCAAGTTAGCAAAACCAAATGAGAAATATGGTTTTTCCAGCTTATTTATGCTACCTTCTGCAATTTGTTTTTGTTTTTGTTTATAACAATTTGCTGCTGCATTGTAAAACGCATTTCTGTCTAAGTGCTGGCTCTATGATCTAGCTTCCTTGTTCCTTGACTTGGATGTCTATTAATATGCATCTCTGCCTTATTCTTGTTAATTTTTGAGGCATGCTGTTGAACTGTTTTTATTTTCATTTCTTTTTGTGACCTCAGTCACCTCGAAAGTCAAGGGTTAAAAGTAAAAAAAACAAAACTCCTTTAAGTTGTTAGTGTCTAGTCAATCCTTATATTTCTGTGAATTAAATATGAAAACATCCTTAAAAAAAGAAGAGACGAATCGTGTATTTGATAAGGAGAGCGTTAATGAAGCTATCAGTAAAAGTATTGCAACAACAAGATATCGTAATTAGAAGCATTTTAAAGGTGCGAGTTGGGTGCAACAATAACATTTTACTAGTGATAACGCCCCGAAATTCGAGTGTAGTTACCTACCAGAGACCTGTAGCGAATCGTTTTTTTATGATTCTAAATCACTCGTCAAAACCGAGTGCGAATGCAATGCGTGCGGTTGCGCACAATAACAACCACTTCCACGAGAAGCATTCTCATAACAGTGATGAGCGACGAGTGCCGCTGCTTTCACTCATCGCTCATTAGAAAGACTGCTGAATTTGAAGCATATGATTCTAAGCAACCTCAATGACTTTAGAGCAGTGTGGGCCAGCGCCTATGCACGCGTGCATCATGAAGCCTCTCTGTCTCTGTCGCTCTCACATGTGCGCGCAGTAGCACACAACTGAAAGAACAGTGCAAGTATTTTTTTTTTGGCCGACACTGCTCTAGAGTCATTGAATGATTTGTGTACACTTCAGTATTGGTGCGTTTTCCTTCTTTTACTTTTGTTTTGTGTGTTGCGTGTTGATTAAGATAAATAGCCAGCTTCAAAGTTGGGGATCGCTAGTTCAAAGAATTAAATTTTAGCAAAGTTACTTTATACTTGGATGTTGTCTATTATTTTTGTTCCTTGTTGTTATAATATTGTTTTTAATTAATTTTTCAATTCACTTTCACACTGGCATGTTTATTGATGCCATAAGGAAAGCGGCAATCTAAAATAAACAGGATTGCCGCTTTTAAAATTTTTCCAAAAATTTTTAATAATTTTTTTTCAAAAATATTTCCACAATTTTTCACTAATTTCTATCAATAATATTTTAATTTTTTTTTTTTTTAAGTATATGCATTTAAATATTTTTTGAATACTATTTTAAGATTTATTTTCATACATTTGCCGAGTCCGCTAGTATTATATGTACATAATAATAAATTTATATATTATATGTATAATAAAATATGTCAGCGGCAACACAGCTTGCGATTTCCCTTAATGACTAGAATCATAAGGAAAGATTCTAGAATTATTGGAATCATTGAGCGGCATTTTTATGAGCAATGAGTGAAAGCGGCGGCACTCGTCGCTCATCGCTGTTATGACTATGCTTCGCGTGCAAGTGGTGGTTGTTGTACACAACCGCACGCACTCGCATTCGGTTTTTGATGGATGATTTATAGTCATTCGTTCGAATCATAGACTCGTTGCAGTTCTATGTTACCTACTTCGCTTTGGAAATCACACTTTCTCATTAGGGGGCTTTCGCATGGTCCAACAAAAATTGGATGACACGTTGTACGATAAGTTGGATGGTGATAATTTGATTGAGCATTCGGACGATCCAACTTGTGAAACAACATTATTTCCAAGCTCTCAAGCAGAGCACTTCGGCGGAATGAAAAAAATATTTTTGGCTGTTTTTATAACTGACCAATATTTTTACTTTATTTTCGTTTGCTTCAACATTTTCTTTCCATATTTCAGGAAAACTTTTACAAAATTTAATAAATTCTATCCAAAATTCAATGTTTGGAATAACCGGTGCGATGTTTACCGTGCGACGACCAAAACAGAAAGAAAAAATGCAGCGAGTTGGATTTCTTGGACGATCGCCAGAAAAATCAAAAAGTTTTGATTTTCATCAACATGTTGGAACGACTGTCGTTTTAAGCTTACGCACGGTACTACTTGTCATCCAACATGCTATGTAGGTCCAATTTGTTGGACCATGCGAAAGCCCCCTATTCACTTAGAGCGAGTTCGTGTCTTAAATCTTTTTGCCATTTTTTCAACTTTAAACGCTCATACCTGCTCAGCGTTCAAGACCTGTCTAATGATATAGCTGCGGTAAAAAATAGCACCTTCCGCTTTGCGCACATTTAAAGCAGCGACACTTTAAAAAAAAGTCACTAACCAAATTTCAAAATTATAGCACCACATATTATTCTCGTAAGAAAAAGAAATAAGTTACGGTCACTTTTACAAGTTTTAATTGTGTTGTCGTTGCTTATTGTCCAAGGATAGTAATTTAATATTTTGTCGCATTCTCGCAGTTGGTAATGACTGCTGCGCAGCGATCAGGTATTGAGTCAACTACTTGTTGGCATTTTTTTTACATAAACTGCTTTCTACGACCGCACAGTGGCTCAGGATAGGCGTTCACTGGCCAAAATTCTATAACTTTTGAACCGAATGAGATATTTGAGTTATTTATCTCAGGCAGATAATTCCTTGAATTTGTTGTGCTTAAAATTCTGTTAAAATCGATTGAGTACTTATTGAGAAATTCAAGGTCAAAGTTGAACTTTTGAAATTTTGAACTCGGTATGAAATTATGATTTTCTTATTTTTTAAAGCTACTCTTTATAAATAAAAGGTCATATGTTGATAAATAAAACATTTTATTATTAATATGATTTTTTACATTGGGCCATTTTTATACCCCAACGCGTACTGCGTAAGGGGTATATTAACTTTGTCATTCCGTTTGTAACGCCAAGAAGGAGGCGTTTCAGGTATAGAAAAATCTATATTTTTTTGATCAGCATCACCTCCTGAGTCGATTTCCGTGTGTCCGTCTGTCTGTCCGTCTGTCGACACGATTACAGCCGTAATTTTAAAGCTATCGCGATGAAATTTAAAATATAAGTTTATTTTTAAAAAAGGAAGATTAAGTTCGAAAATGGGCCACATCGGAGGAAAACCACGCCTTACTCCCATACAAAGTGTCTTTATTTAAAATGTAAAATCGCTTAAAAATCCACAAAAATTAAAGAAATGTCTTGAAATTTTGCACATTAGCTTTGATATTCAATCTATGATAAACCATCTCTATGATTTTTGTCAAAATCGGATCAAAACCACGCCTACCTCCCATGCAAAGTGACTTTATTTTAACCGTAAAATCTGTTCAAAATCCACAAACATTAATGAAATGCCTTGATGTGAAAACAGGGATCAAGACGACGATTAAAGCTAGTGTAAGTACACGGAGCAAATTGTTTTCACACGATTTATGATCAAGCTGTTCGTAAAAGAAAAAAATGTGTTTTTTAAACATTTATAAGTTTTGATCATTATGCGCTATGGTCACAATTTTTGCTATAATTCTTTGAAAAACACTGATCATATGTTATAATCATTTTATCAAATTCAACAAGTGTTTGATCAACCCAATTGATACTTACTTACTTACTTAGGTGGCCGTAACAACCCGTGTCCGGATTTCGACCGACCTCATCAGCTCTCGCCAGGCGCCTCTGCTTTGCGCGCGCCTTCTCCAATCGGGATACACCAAGTGCGGTTAGGGCTTCCTCAGCCTGGTCCATCCATCGGAAGCATGGTCTCCCTCGTCGTCGTTGACCAGCGACCTTCGCCTCGAGCACCTTTTTCGCTGGAGCTTCGTCGTCCATACGATGGACATGACCCAGCCAGCGTAGTCGCTGCACAGTTATACGCCGAACTACGTCAATGTCTTCGTAGAGCTCATACAGCTCGTGGTTCATTCGGATGCGATAGTCATCACCGACTCGAACAGGACCGAAGATTTTGCGAAGAACTTTTCTCTCGAACACCACAAAGCGGCTGCGTCAGTTTGCGAAACTACCCATGCCTCAGCGCCATAAAGCAGCACAGGTAGAACGAGCGTCTTGTAGAGTGTTAGTTTTGTCGATCGAGAGAGGGCTCTGGAACTTAGTTGCTCACTGAGCCCGTAGTAGCACCTATTAGCAATTATTGTTCTTCGCTTTATCTCCAGGCTGATTTCGTTGTTAGTATTAATGGCGGTGCCAAGGTATACAAACTCCTTGACTACTTCAAAGTTATAGCTGCCGGATGAAACGTGGGAGTCTAAACGCCGCGCTCCCTTGTTTGTAGACCGCATATACTTTGTTTTACCCTCATTTATCGTCAAATCCACATTGGCTGATTCCTTTTCGATAGCGGCGAAAGCAGCGGTAACATCTCTCTTGGTTCTGCCAACAATATCAATATCATCAGCGTACGCAAGGAGCTGGACACCTTTATAGAAAATGGTGCCATTACGATGCACACCGGCCTTTCGTACCATCCCCTCCGTGATGATGTTGAAGAGATCGCAAGACATTGGATCGCTTTGTCTGAAACCTCTTTCGGTATTGAAGGTTTCGGAGAGGTCATTTCCTACCTTGACGGAGCTGCGTGTGTTGCTCAACGTCATTCTGCAAAGTCTAATCAACTTTGCAGGTATACCGAACTGAGACATTGTTGCGTATAGGCAATCCCTTCTCGGGCTATCGAACGCAGCTTTAAAATCGGCAAAGAGATGGTGTGTGTCAATTTGATTTTCGTGGGTTTTCTCCAGGATTTGTCGTAGCGTGAAAATCTGGTCTATGGTGGACTTACCAGGTCGAAAGCCACACTGATAAGGTCCAATCAGTGTTTTTGTAATCGGCTTTAATCTTTCACACAGTACGCTTGAGAGAACCTTATATGCGATGGAAATAAGACTGATACCTCTATAACTTCCGCAGATTGTAGGGTCTCCTTTCTTAAGTATAGGGCACAGTACACTGAGGTTCCAATCGTCGGGCATGATTTCTGCTTGCCATATTTTGCTGATGAGCTGATGCATGCGCCTTATCAATTCATCGCCGCCGGTTTTAAACAATTCAGCTGACAGGCCGTCAGCACCCGCTGCTTTATTGTTTTTGAGTCGTTGGATAGCAACTCGAACCTCTTCATGGCTAGGTGGTGATACTTCTACTCCGTCATCGTCGATTGGTGGCACTGAACTGCGCTCTCGATGTGCGGCATTGGCAACCCAATTGATAACATACTTATTATAAGCTTCTTTAACTCACCCAATTAGTTGCGGCCGTGGCTGAATGCGTAAAAGTGCGAATTTATAAATTGCGAGGTCCGAAGTTCGAATACTGCACCGGGCAGAAAATTTCATTTTATTTTTATTTGTTTAATTGGGCATGATTTATGAGCAGAAATGCATATGTTATGATCAGTTGCTCATAGTCGCTAAATATGTGCAATTAGCGAATAAGTTATGTGCAAAGAGAATAATATCTGAACCGAGTTATCTCCGTGTATGTAAATCTTTCTGTTTGCTGTTTGTGCAACCCAAATAGGGTCTTTGATGTGGAGATTTTGAATAATTCTGTATTTTTTTATATATATAATTTTTGTATTTTATTCAATTTATTAAGGTCAATCATTTTTTAAGTTATGGCTGTTACTTTTTTGGCAGAACCATACAAAAATGTATCCAAAAGGTAGTACTACAAAAATGCACCTGTTTTAAAGATTTGCAGTTATTTTTAAGTTTTTTTTTCAAAAAGGTTTTTAATACTTATACAGAAATATAATATAAAAAAATTGAAGATATAATATTTCGCTTTTTTTTTTTTAAATCACTTTCGAATTTAGAGACAATTGTCACTTTTTGGCTGAAAAAATTAGTTATACCGGTCCCGTTACTACCGGTAAACGTGATAAAAAAAACTATAATAAAGAATGTTCCACTAGTTCCGTATTTTCTTTACGTATATAATTTATATATATTTTCTTAATCAGTTATTGGAAAAACTGACTTAAATAACGGCTATTGTTTCTTTAACACAGCAGGACCTAAGGCAAAGTTCAAAAGTTATCACTACAAAAATACAATTTTTGTTCAGATTTGCACTTATTTTGAGCTAATTTTCTTTACATAGCAATTTTTGTACTTATAAAAATATCATATTAAAAAATTACACATATAATGTGTCGTCTTTTTTTTTTTTAAATCACTTCCAAAGTTGGTGAAATTTTAATTATTTTATTAGTCAGAGACCACTTTATAAAAGTACCGGTATCATGATCACGGTACATAAAAAACAAAACAAAAAAAAACTTTTTCAGACAGAAGCAATTCCATACATTTGTCTCATATACAATTTGTATATAGTTATATAAGCAATTAATTAAGAGAATTCATAATAATTCTTAACAATGTAATTTCTGCTTCTCTCATTAGCATAAGTTAACTTTGGAAACCATAAGTTCTCTCGACGTACATACTTTTTTTTACTATATATTGAAAAAAAATATTTTGAATTATAGCCGCACTCGTTACAATGTGCGGCGTTCACTATGTTCGCAATCTAAGTTGACAAATTTCTGCTGTAAAAACCTCTTAATGGCTTTTTTTTCATATCTTCTTTCTGTAAACATTACCACTTGTGTTGCTTAAAATGTTTCAATTAAATTTTTAAAAAACTTTACTTAGTGATGAAAACCTATTTTATATATCCCAGCTTGTCCCTTTAATACAAAAAAGTCGTTATTTTCGTGATTTTGTATTATTAACACCTTGTTTGAAAATACAGCGAAGAAGTTTTTTACTTATATAGTACAGAAAAGTTTCCCATTTAACAATTAACCTACAAAATTATCAGTTTTTTTTTTTTTTGGGAGGTGGAGGGAATGCAATCTTAGCTTGCAGCCAGCCAGCTATTGAAATAACTTTAATTTTGAATAAAAAAGAAGAAATAATTTTAATGCTTTCATGCTTAAATAAAATAAACAATTTATGACAAAAGACATGCATTTAGTTGCTGCTCAATTTCCGCCATTGCGTGTTTTTCATCAATTTCATACATTCTAAATTTTTTTTTTTTTTTGCTATTTCCTCTAAGCAACAAAGAAAAATATAAAAACTTAATATTTTCTCAATCTTCTTTCTTACTCCTCTATTGCAGCTGAAATGGATGACCTCATTGAAAAGCTTCTGGCAACCTCAATATCCTCGTCCGCCTCATTCGTAGAGACTACGACAACGCTGCTTAACGAAATATCTGCGACAAAAGATCCGAAACTCTTTGACAAACACGAACTGGCCGACCACTTTTTGGCACTCATACGCGCTGAAGATACAAACGTGCGGCGACAAGCTGCCAAATGCGTTGCTGAAATTACAAAATCAGAGGTGCAGCGCAAAAAGTTCACCAGCAATGAAGTGATTGAGGCTTTTATCGGTTGTCTGCGTAATCTACAAGATGCACCCAGCATGGCGTTGCCTATACAGATCTGCCGAGCACTCGGTAATATTTGTTATTTGAATGAAGAAGCCCGCGATATTATACTTAAGCTGCAAGGCGATGAGGTGCTTGTCGGTTTGCTCGATCTCATTGATATTGTGGACAAGGAAAATGCATTGCAGTTCATTAAGGTGCGCGGTGGTCTCATCACGAATTATCTGCTAGGAGGTGAGGGCCTGGCCAAGCGTGCCATTGATTTGCAAATAATGCATAAGATTCAAAATATTATCACACAATGCGTCGAACATGGTGTGCAGGAGGCAGATGAGGATCTGCTGCTCAATACGCTGCCCATATTGAGTATACTAACTGAGAATGTGGCCGATTTGAATTTTGATGCTACGCTAAATATTCAACTTTCCCGCATCTTAGCTGCCTCCACAAATCCAGACTTAGCTGAAATGTGCCTTGAACTCTTGCATTACCAGGCGGAGAATGATAAAGTAAAGCTGCTGCTGGCCAAGGATGGGCTCTGTGAGACAATCTATAATCTACTCGAAAAATACAAGACGCTGGCGAGCACGAGCGAGGCACGCGCACTCATGAAGCTAGCTTGTGAATTGATCGTGCTGATAGTTTCGGGAGGTAAGTGCATAATTTCTCAGGTCACAAAACAATATTCAATGTTTTTTTTTCTGCTCAGATGAATCCATGAAGTATCTGTACTCTACACCGCTGCTTAAGAACATGGAAGATTGGCTGGATTCGCAAGATCTGGATCTCTTGACCACTGGTGTTATGGCACTGGGCAATTTTGCACGCACTGATAGTCACTGCATCGATATGGTCGAGCGTAAAGTAATGAACAAGCTGCTAGAAGTGCTTTCCAAACACAATGGCGTCAATGACGATTGGCGTCTACAGCATGGACTGCTGTGTACGCTACGCAATCTTGTCATAACAAAGCCCAACAAGGACGCCATCATACAAGCCGGACTCGTAGAAACCATATTGCCAATGTTAGAAATACATCAACTGCCGGTTGTATTCAAACTTTTGGGCACGTTACGCATGACTGTTGATGGTCAAGGTAGGCAAAATCTTGTTATATTTTATTGATCATTATCTTAGCTCTACTCTCTCATTATCATAGAAAAACTTGCCATGGAGCTGCTGAAGAACAAAAAACTCATCGAGTTGTTAGTCTATTGGAGCCGATCCACCGATTATGTCGGCGTTACTGACGAATCACTGCGCCTGATGGCGTGGCTTGTTAAACATGCTTACTTGGGTAAAATAGCTTATGTTCTACCACGTAAGGGTGATGCACCCGCCGAGCAGCTTGCCGAAAAACTGCCTTCACCGCAGACGTACGACCGCAGCAGCCTCAAAGAATTCATTGCCCACGATGGCACCATCGAATCGATGGTCAATATGCTGACATCGCAGCATCTCGTGATGCAAAACGAAGCACTTATTGCCTTATGTATTCTCTCCGTAATGTTCTTGGTGCATCAATCTGACGACGAAGATGCAAATGCACAACACGAACAGTCGCTACACTTGCAGGAGGCTTTTATTAAGCATGAACTTGGCAAGAAACTTGCGGAACTTATAATGAAATCGTCGGATACGATGACAAAGGAAATCGTTGAGAATTTGCAGAATTTTACAAATCTATTGAAGACTTCTGAAAAGTTGGTGGCGCATCTGGAGGAGCACAACATCAATGAGCTATTGAAGTCCATACCGATTCTAACGGAGTATTGCACGCTTTAAAATTGGTTCGTGACTATATTATTTTAAGGGTTGTGTTAAATTGCGGGGGGGAAAAAAATTTTGTTTAAACAAAAGCAGCGCTGTTATATGTACACATAAATGGGTATTTATTTATTTCCCCGAGATTGACAAAAACAATTGAAAACGATACTAAAGTGAGAAAAGTTTTAAATAAGTTGCGTTGTATTTTCATACGCAAATTTCATTCTAGTCATTATAAAGTTTTTCGATGCAGTTAAATATTAACAGTTCAAATTTTTTTATCCGGTTGTATATGATTGATAAATTCCTTGAGTGGATTTTTTAATATATTTTGTTATGAGGTCACATTTAGCTGTGTGCATTTAAATCTGTTTTAAGCACCAATGCTCAATAAATAACACGAATTTTTATTCCTTTAAGCTGTTCACTTTGAAGAGTATAGAAATTTATAAATTTAAATTTTATACTCTATTAGTACAGCTAGATGTGATTTCTTAACTGTTGAAAATTTCATCTGTATAAACATTGAAGTTTGCAAATTCTTCACTAAACAACAGTAGAATTAGTTTTGATACTCTAACAAAAAATTTATAAGGAATATATTTTATAAATTATTCAAAGTATTAATTTTAAATATTTATGAGTAGCTGGGTATACGTGTAAACACTGGATACTGACTATTTTGCAATCTCTACACTTTTATCTCATTTTTACTATGGTTCAGGGGCAACCAGGAAAAAATTTTGAAGGGACTTTAAATTTTTTATTTATAGACACTTATTATGAGCTGCGTTCGATCTTTGACTGTAGTTGAATGGCCTGATCGAACGAATTTGCATTTGGTATTATAACGTGCTTTCGACAAAGAATAGCGCCATTTTGAATTTCGCTTATTTGCTGTGTTCGTGATAGTCTATTTCTATCAGCTGATCGTCATTTTGAAAAATACGATTTCTTTAAAAATTAATTGGAAGAAAATAAGAGCAAAATAGGTATGACTATGACGGAATTATGATTCGATTATTCATCAGAAAAGAATGAAAACTTGACAGAACTGGCTAGAAGTAGAAAAGGTTTGAGGGACGTTTCCATAATGAATATTGACGGGTAACGAACAAATTTGCATTAAAAATCTCCAAAAAGTTTTCCGATTCCACGTGAAAAATTATTCATGATGGGGCTGATTGTGTTTGTTACGAGAAAATAATTTGTCCTTGTACATAATGTTGTTTTTGCCATGGCCAAAACAGTTCCTTCATGGAGTTTTTTTTAAGATAAAACGATTTGCTGGGATTCTTATGTTTTCTTTTTCTAAGAAAAAGAAAAAACTGACAAACGAAAGCATAATTTGTGTTTACATAAAATCTTGTTTACAGGTAGTAAAATGATATGCAAAATGAAGTAATATATAATTTTTCCTTTAAGTGTTCAAACATTTTCATATTTAGTCTTAGCTTTTCTGTTTAGATGATTGTAATAAATACAAAAAACATTAAATGCATCCTTAATAAAAGGAATATATAGCTTATAAATAACAAAAACAAAGAAGAAGTAAGCCTTGTCCTCCAACAAAACAATAAAATAGTTGATTAAACGTAGAATTAAAAGCAAATAAAAGAAGTAAAACAGAGTTAGCCACGATTGTGCCCGTGCGTGGCTTTTGAACAATAAGGAATTGGTGACTCATCCGATTCAAAATTCTCAAGGAGTATCCCCACCGTCGAATGATAAATATTGTTTAACCAGGAAGTATCGGATTGTGGAGAATGTATCTCTTTAATTATTTTGTTCTCAAAAGTAATCAGATTGTCAATGGTTTTTTTTTTCATTAAAAAAGGGGCATATTTCAAAATTGGAGTAACATTATCTCTCTGTACACAAATTTATTGGGAAATCTTTTGTTTCTGGATTCAAAGTTTTTTTCAATACACATTCTGAGAAATCTTCTTTCAAATATTTCCATTTCGGAGGCAACTACCGGCGATATCGAAAACCATACAGGGAAAGCATATAACAATACAGGTCTTATTAGCGTTTTATAAAATAAGATTTAATAACATTATATGTCACTTAAAAATACTTCATTAAGAAGTGCCAAGTATTGCATCCTCTTTTCCTGAACATTTATTAATGTGGATAATGAAATTCTCTATTTTGCACAGGAGGTCCTGCATGTTAACTCCAAAAAGACTCAGACAAATCAAAAAATTGACTTAAAACATTTGAATTCAGTTTATTTGTACCTGTTGAAACCGAAGAAGGACCATCCCGCTGTCTAAAGTAGCTGGCATAGGAAACAGTCAGTGGCGGTGGAGCCATAGAATTAACCAAAACATTTTCTGTTTTAGTTTTAATTGATTCTCTTAATTTTTTAATATTTTTCTTCCTTTGTTCAGCGTATTCTCTATATTTTTCACAGCCACGATAGTTAGCTGGATGTTCCTTCTTTCAGTTTACACAACACGGTTTTTGCCCAGATTCAATCCCTTGCCATATGTCCAAAATTTTGACACCTCCTACACTGGAGCGGACCTGCATTACCCTTAGGCTTCTCCCAATATAAATATTGGAGACCTTCTCCACGGCCCCTGGGACCTGCTCAGAAATCTCATCAATAACTTAAAATTCTTCATAATCCGAAGATAACCCTTTCAAAATTAAATTTATATTTTAATCCTCCTTAGGAGTAAAAGAGTATGCCTGAATGTCAGGGGTCTCCCTAAGCTTCTCAATAAGAACTCGATTTTTTGCCCTATTTTAACAATTTTAAAAACTTCAGACTTTTCCCGTAAATCTTTTACCAGTTTTCTGGTATCTAAATTATGTGTTATAATCGGCGGACAAAACTAACAACTGATATTATTTCTGTAGGCCGGTCTGCTGGCACCGTCACTGGAAACGTCCTTGACTGCAGTGTCCTTAATGCACTTTGAAACTTCCTTATTGCTCACCCTTAACATCTTAGCCCTCTGCGAATTTGTGTGTAGCGCTTGAGATGACTGCTGACTGCTCGGCCTTAGTTTGAAGGCAACATCATTAAAAATCGCGAATTTATTATTGTTCTTGTTGCTGATTGCTTCACTCAGTGATTCAGCACTGCTGGCCATTGAATGCCGGGATCTCTTGTTCACTTCTTGCTATTCTTTATGCATGACATCCGCTAGAATTGCCGTGTTTTTGGCTCCATCAATTGTAGCATTTAATATTGCATCGTCCAGTTGCATCTCAATATTGTCATTCTCTTGGGTTGATTTGAATGACGGCCGTCCACTCGCCGCAAGTCGCATTAATTCTGTGGCTTGGTGCTAAAAGGGCCAATGTCAAAATATTCAGTTTTGAGATAATTGAACTTGAATGTTTTAACAAAAACTATTTTAACTACAACAGACAAATCTTCAAAGTTTTACTTATCAACTTGGGCTTAGATATAGAATATATTTGAATAGAATACGATCGTAAAATTAATTATCTAAAAAGTTGCAAAATTTAGAAGATAAAGATGACATTGGCCCTTTGATGACATTTTTTAACAACAGAAGGCCGACAGTAAATTAACATTGGCCCTTTTAGCATAAAGTAATGTTTTAATTTTATGTTTTTATTGTGACATTGGCCGTCATAATAAGAACAATACCAAATAGAAAACCATTGTATTTTACTTTTTTATTATGTTGTTGCAAAGTTTATTGTAATCAAAGGTAGTAAAGTAATGCAATAATAGCATATTATTGTGTTAATTCACATTCCTCTTCCATACCTTCATCTGCCAGGTAATCCACAATGTTGTCATTTGCAGTTATTTGTTCCATGAAATGATTGTAGTATGTGCGATCCGTATTGGTAATGTATGGCAAAAGTGCCTTTAAGTCATTCAATTTTTCTGTACTTAAAGGAACAGTTTGCTTGTTGAGTGGTTGAAGCTTGGGAAGATTTCCGTGTCGTGTTTTCTTGTGATTTCTGCATATGTCAAGAGATTTAAACTCGCCCTCAAAGGAATGTTTATACAAGATACTTGGAGAGTTTGTTGAATACTGCATCAATTTAATTCGTAACCACTGAACTTGTTCATTTATAGTGTTATTTTTCCGATGTACATAATGAGTAGTTAAACATGATTTAAAATTTAAAAAATTGTGTTTGGTCCAATTCTATTACTTTTATAGGGGGTGTTCTTGGTACCAAGCGTATTAAATTTGCCCAATCTCGAGGCAACTCTATATCAGCTGTAGTATGTTTTTTGGTTTTTTCTATTGCCGCATGAATGCTATCCGCTTCCATATGTGTATGGCCCGCCTCAAGAAATTTGTGGTTAACTGTTAACTGTTTACCCTCAGCTTTCAATTCACTTACAGTTATCAGTAACATTGTTGAAAAATAAATACAGTGAACATTGGAAAACGTGAACTAATTAAAACCGAGGGTGTTCATGTTTTTGAGATTGTTCATGTTTTAGAACGTAAAATTTTATGACTAAAATTGTATTTCTACCGTATTGCCTTACTATTTCTCTTATAAAAAAAACAGATTAGATCGTTTAAAAATCAAAGGTTTATTTTACAAAAAAATCTGTAATCTTTTTCTGTTGTATTTTTCCCAACATTTGAAAAACTGCATTTTCTCTTAGGCGTCTAAGTACGTTTATATCGCTTTGGTCAACGCCTTCATTTGCACACCATTCCAAAGCCCTATTGAAGATTTCAACTGCTTCAGTCGCGCTAACTTTTTGAACATATTCTTCCTCAACACAGGCATCATCGTCTTCTTCCTGGTCGTCTTCATTGTTCTGAGATGGATTAAATAACAAATCGTCTTCATTCCATTCCTCAACAATTGATAAAGGATAGTCAACCTGTAGTTAGAATTGAAGCTGGTAATTTGATTAAAATTCGATTCAATCTATAACAAACCTGAGGATTCAAACTTTGAAGAAGAAGTGTAGTAGATGTTATCAATGGCTTCAGCTCTGAGTCCCACTTTTCCTTCAAAACACTCAAAGGAATGTTGTCCTCATCATCCTCATTTCCTAAGAAACTTAAAATATTGGCCCAGCATTTAGCTAAAGTCTCTGCACTGACTCTATTCCATGAGTCTTCTAAGAGAATAACAGCTTCTTTCAATGTCAAGCGTTTCATGCACTCAATTAGATTAGAGTCCTTTGCTGCAATCGATGCTAGCAGACTGTTTCTGTAGTATAATTTCGTTATTTTTATGGCATTCTGATCCATAGGTTGGATCAGTGGAGTTACATTAGGCGGCATGAAAATGGCTAATATATTTCCATCTTCTGATTTTAGCTCACTTTCACTAGGATGAGATGGTGCGTTATCTAATAACAAAAGAGCCTTAAGTGGCAAGTTTTTTTGAATCAGAAAAGCTTTAACCTAAAAATAAGTGTAAGTATTAAAAAATGTGTGTTTCAATTGAATAAATAGAATGTTTACCTGTGGTACAAAGGCCTGGTGAAACCACTCCATGAAAATTGTAGTAGTCATCCAAGACGATTTGGAGCTTTTGTAATCGGTTGGGCAAGTGAAGTTTTTGAAGCTGCGTGGGTTTTTTGCCTTTCCTATAACTAACAACTTAAGCCTGTGCGTGCCTGAAGCATTTGCGCAACACAGGAAAGTAAATCGCTGCTTCTCTGTCTTTGCGCCTGGAGCAGATTTTGCTTCTGCTGAAACGTATGTTTTATCTGGCAAAAGTTTCCAGTATAAGCCAGACTTATCTGCATTGTACAATTGATCTTTACATAGTCCCATTTCTTCAATTCTTTCTTTTAGTTTTAATTTAAACGGATCTACTAAGTCAGGCTGCGATGATAGCTTCTCTCCAGTTATTTTAAGAAGACGAATGCCATATCGTTTTTTAAAACCACTTAACCATCCATCACAAAAAACCACTTTCATTTTCCTTATGTTTTGAGTGTAACTCTTTAGCTTTTTCCTTCAGCATTAGTCCGCTTACAGGCCAATTTTTATTTCGCATTTGAATAAACCACCGGTAAAGACGTTTTTCCATTTTTGGCAGCTCTGATGATGTATGAGTATGTATGTACTCTGAGTATGTATTACTCACACACTTCAGAATTAAATCTTTTTTCTTTTTAATGCTGCATATTGTTGACTTAGCGACACCGTATTTCTTTGATAAGTTTGTCACGCTTACTCCTTTTTTAAAGTTTTCCAAAATTTCTGCTTTTTCTTTTAATGTTAAAAGAACTTCACTTTTTTTGAACACATATTGAAAATAAGACGTTGATCAACCCAAGTGATGCAAGAGAAAAACAGCAACTGACTGATGGATGATAGCAATACATAAAAGCACGTGGGGTACCAAATACAAAACATTGTCAAATCTGGGGATTTCCCGATTTCTCGAGAATTAACTCTGTGCATTTTTATGCAGAAATATTGAAAAAAAATCTGTTCACGTTTTAGAGCTTTAAGCTTTGTTCACGTTTTAGAGTAGTCAATGTAAAAAAACCAGTGTTCACGTTTTGGGGTAGTTCACGTTTTGGGGGGTTCACGTTTTCCAATGTTCACTGTATTTCGGTTTTGTCCTCCGCAGGAGTCGCTGCACATAGTAACTGTAGGTATATTACTATTTTTGGAAAGATTGTGTAAGTAATGGTAGATACATGAAGCGATTTCCTGTCCACCGCGGCCAGCCACTGTTTCATTCCATACGTAGCATATAGAAGATGATTTTCTTCCCATCGTTTGGTAGATGGTAAGGTTAAATGTCCACAGTTGACGTTTATAAAAACTTAATCCACTTCTAAGGTAAGGAGTTGGCAAGCATTTCTGCAAGTCGAATGAAATAGTAACATTACCTGGATTATTCTGGCATTCCTCCTTATATTTTCTTTTTGATTCGTAGGCTGACTCAGCCAAATGTAAGTGCTTGTTTTTTTCTTCTTCGATTGATGTTCGTTCTATCTCGTTTTGGCAACATTTTAACTGCATTGCAAACTTATCGCATTTTGCACATGTATCATTTTTAGGCTTGTGAAACGATAAGTTAAACTCCTCAACAAATATTTTTTTTTTTTATTTATTTATTTATTTATTTATTTATTTATTTATTTATTGGCCAACCAAGGCAATTTACTTATTTTAACAGGTTTTTTATTTATTTACTTATTCTAACAGGCTTTTTTTTTATTTTTTTTTCTTTTTTCTCCCCTTTCCTTGTTTTGGTGTTCGAAGATGTTCAATTCGAAGTGGGCGTAATCCGCCCACCTAAATGACATTATTTCATGAACACGTCTAAAAGGAAAGGAAAGAAGAAAGAAAAGTAAAAGTAAAAGTAAAAGTTACTTACATACTAGAAAAGAGGAGAGTTCAGAGGTTGGGTAAATTAGGCAGAGAAAAAGACTTGTATAGAGATCGCTTGAATGAGAATTTGGACATGGAAGGTGAGTAGTGGCCGGATATAGTATTAAATTTTCTACAGCAACGGTTGATGGGTTCATTATTTGCATATGCAGTATGATGCTGATATTCAGTTAACAGCCGAGTATGCCTTGTACGTCTTAACGGGTCATTGAGAGTAATCTTGTTAGAGATATATTCGCAGTTAGTTACACCGCTCAGAACATCGAAAGTAAAGCATGTATCCAATACCGTTCTTCTTGTTGATAGCGGTATCAAATTTAATAGGGTGAGTCTGTGTTCATATGGTGGAAGGCTTCCATAATCGCGGGGGTTATAAGTTTCTCTCAGAGCGAATAGTAAGAATTGTTTTTGAATGGATTCGATTCTATCACAATGGGATCCAAAAACTGGATTCCAAATTATGCAGCCATATTCGAGTATTGGGCGCACTAGTGCACAGTACAGGGATGTAGTGACCCATACATTCTTGAATTCATATGCTCGTCTTTTAATAAAACCGAGCAGTTTACTGGCCCTGGAAAAAAAAACCCATACGGGGGAATTATCGCATTACCAACGACCATTGTGTCAGAATAATGGTTTTAAATCTATTTTAGATTAGTTGTGTGTGTGGGAGGTCTAACGTTTGGCGGTGACCATGGATGTAACAATATCACTCCTATATGTTCTGGAGTCTTGGGAAGTGGTTACAAACACTTTCTGCTTGAACTGGATCGGCAAATTGCGTCTCTCATTTCTGTTTCTTATATATGGTGAGATTTGCGCAGGTTCAAGGTTGGTTGGATTAAAGCATAACCAATTGGCAATTGGAGAGGACTTCTCTAATTGGTAGGAACAAAATACTAATGCTCCAAAGTGGGTGTCTTTCTCTTTAATAAGACATTGAGGCTGGACTTCTGAATTTACGTCTGAGCCAGGGGTGGATGCGTCGATTCTAGTAGTGGGAATGATTTGTGTTTGGCTTCCACTTACTGTCATTGAAGCAAAGTTGACATTAGATACGCGAAATGTTTTTGTGCTCGCTAAGATGTCGGATATACTATTGATAAATGGTATATTAATTGCAGTGTTGGTCTTGGATTCGGAGAAGGTATCTGCTGTGATGCCCTCAGCTAGTGCTAAATCTTTAGCTTCGTTTCTTCTACTCTGAAGAGGTTGAAATCCAATTAAATTTCTGTTTACTGCTTGGGTTGGGGTGGTGAGAACGCTTTGGTATGGTCCTATGGTGGTATTGGACACAGCGTACTGTACGGCTTCAGCTAATACACCGAAGCATGGTATCTCTTCGTACAGGTTGTGGTTTTCTTCTTTTATTGGGCCGAAGAAACCGTGTTTTTGTCCGACTGTAGTGGTGGGCAGTGTCGGAAACTGCGGATACAGGTGTTGTCCTGTAATTGTAACTATGTTACCTATCCCTCTTAGATAAACTGAGATAGGTTCAAGTAGTGAGTATTCCCTATTTCGGATCACATCAAGGAGCCAGTCTTCTTGGTCTGATAGGCTTTCTTGGTTTTTACTTTTAATGTGGACTATTCTAGCCCAAACACAAAAAGTGTGGTAGTAATCCAGATACTCTGGTGTTAGTTGCTTAGCTAGCTGGACGTCATCTGTTTTGAGTTGCTGGTATAAGATGCGTGATAGCGACATTGAAGCAATGAGGTTCGGTGAGAACC
Source organism: Coremacera marginata (assembly GCA_914767935.1). Taxonomy (NCBI): domain Eukaryota; kingdom Metazoa; phylum Arthropoda; class Insecta; order Diptera; family Sciomyzidae; genus Coremacera; species Coremacera marginata. The sequence goes on from OU612044.1 coordinate 159,858,626, forward strand.
CGGTTCGAGAATTGACTTCTCTAACGGACAATCCCTTGCCAAATATAGAATTAGCAAACGGATCTCCGGTTCGGAGAGCTGCATTAGATACAGGCTCAAGGTTGGCAGGTAGTGGCCTAACTGCGGGCTTGGTTGGTTTTTCATTCGCGACACTCTTGGTTTTCGGTTGATGCGCGTTAACAGCATTGCTATCTTTCTGGTTTTCTTGCTTTCCATAATAAATCTTTTGCTCTGCCATTATAAATGATGTGTGGGTGGGTGACTTTATTAAAACTAATAAAATCGGGTGGTTGTGTTGTGGTGGGTTTGAGAACTTCTCTACAACATTCGATATAATCAAACAATTTGTCTGTATAGGGAGACTTTTCTCGGTTCAATATTTTTGCCTGTGCAATAATTTACGTACAGTCGGTACATTTCAGAAATCGACAGATCTGATGACATATACTTCTTCTGAGTGTGGGTGCGCGAGTAGTGACTCTCATAAGCTGGAAAGAGGTTTATGTGTTCTCTTATCAGGACTTTATCTATTTCCGGAACTCTAGGATGATTTTGATGTTTCCCTCGATTATCTTCAGAACATATTTTGCTATCGCTAAATCGTTTCTTTTCTACAATTACTCTAGCTTTTTTCAATGTTATATCAAATGTATTTAAAAACATGGTTTGACAGACTTGAATTTTCTCACCGTTGGTTGTTGTGAGAAAATACTCTCTACTAAAGTTTCGTCTACTATTGTTCTGGTCACTCTGCCTCAATCGTTGGGCATGTTTTTCATGTTCCTGTATGGAATTTGCCACAAACTGATTTTAGGGGTTATTTTTTCATAACACTTTTGTTTGCATGTGCACGCAGCTTTCACTTCTTTGGCTGGTATTATTTTATTTCCAGACACTGTCGTATATGCCTTACCTTGAGTTTTCAATGACTTTCTTATATTTCGGGTCCAATTAGAAGAATTTCGCTTTCGTTTTCTTGTAGCATCATCCTTATTTTGTTTCTTTCTTCCTCTGCGTGAGTTGTTTGGTTGGTTTTCGTCAGTGTCCGAATGATTGTCTATCGGTACATATTCATCACCACTTTCTTCAAACGGTTCAAAATCACTTGAATTTGTACATTGCGTGGCTTCAACATCCATGACTGATGCTGATTTCGGAAAATAACGATAAAAGGTTGTATAGTTATTAATATTAAAGTTTCACTTCATGCTTTAATTTATCACCTACCATCTTCATCAGTTTTACACATTTGTAAAATCCTCATTGTTCTTGAATTATGCATTATCTGATTAATTTCACAATCAGTTAAAAAAACTTACAGTACACGAGAAAGACAGAAGGCAGAAGAACGATAACAGAATAATAACAAAAAATAATGGTCGTTGTCATATTTTTTTTTAAAAATACAATAATTGTAATAAAAAATAACAAAGATTATGACAGTAAACTAGAGGCCTACTAAAAGCTGAAGCAAAAAGAGCAAATATTGATAGAGCGAATATAAAATTTTTTTTATTTAATAATATTTTAAAAAAATGTATGAATAAAAATTAGACATTGGCCCTTTTATCCTTTCCTTTAATTATACCTTTAATTCTCCCTATGGAGTCCTGGTCTCGGGCGCTTATTGAGCCGGTAATTTATACTTATTCAAAATTTGTCTCCTCTGCCTGGTCGCTGCTTGCAGGCTCTATCCTGCGGCTTGGCTGCGACTTTGGTCCTCTGCTGGCGTCGATACTTTTGTCCGCTGCTAAGGTGACGATGACTGCGCGTTGGCTGCGACGTTGGTCTGCTGCTTGCAGTGGCTGCTGCACCTTGGCAGTGACGCGGGATCCTCTGTTAGCGTCGATACTTTTGCTCTTACCGTCTCTGCTGACGTGGTCCATGAGGTTCCAAAGTGATTAATTATTTTCCGAGGTGCAGCAACAGGTGGTTGTATTAATGGTGTGGGTGATGGTTGGCTAGGTTGCGAATCCGAGTTGGATGGTAAGGGACGCACTGAAGAGGATAGCACGGAAGCTTCCATGATTTCATCGAAGAGGGAGGATGAATTGTGTTCAATGGCTTCTGTCACATTGATTCTGTTGGTTCCAGTACTGATTGCATCAGATATTTCCGCAAGCGACTCTCTAAATAAGACAAGATCGTCACTTATTTCATTTATTTTGTGATACAAAACTTCGATAAGTGGATCTGGTACAGTTGGTGATTGTGTTGTTTTCTCCGAGGTCGATTGCAGCAAGATGTCGACGTCATTTCTTAAGCACGCGATATTTTCAGTTACATTTTTTACTGAATCAACTGTGTTTATTTTCTCAAAGTTTGTGTCTATTGATTTATTTATAGCACTTATTGCGGTTTCAACACAGCTTATATCGTTTTGATGGTCTATGGCATAGTTTAAGATTTTGGTTATGTTCTGGTTTAGTGTTCCGAGCTTTCTATTACTTTCATTTTTTGTCACTTCGACAGCACTGCTGAGGTCTTCTATTGATTTTAATGCCTCATCAAATTTCGACACCAGATCGACTGTCTTTTTCAAACACTGTTTATTTTCCGACCGCACTGAGTTTGTTAAGTCACTAAGGCATTTTATCGCGAGTAGAACATGCGTGAGTGACAATTCTTTACATTCATCGCAGTAAAACGAAAAATTGGCCAGATATTCGTCAAGATAAGTTAAGCTTCTTTTCGATAAGCCTATGCAAGAAGTGTGGAAAGATTTTCCACAAAGGCCTTTGCACGTTATCTTGGGCGCCTTACGGTCCTCTGCGGTACAAGAAGGTGAAGCACAGATTTTATCCATTTTTGTTTTAATTGCTCTTATTGCTATTTTTTATATTTAACTTTTTTTAATAATTCTGTTTGTTTACAATTGTATGTTTACAATTGTTTGTTTATAATTCTGTCTCTTTAGCAGAAAAATGCCAATACAGCAGTCAGAGGTTGGGAGCAATAATAGCGCAACAAGAAATTTTTTTTTTTTTCTTATGAGTAAAGCAGAATTCGCACTTTTATTTAATTTCGGTCGTATTTTATAGTACTGTTGAACTGATTATTAAATAGCACACTGAACTTTTAGCTGTGGTCAAGTGAAACTACTAAATTCGCACTTTAGAATTTATATTTATTGAAGTCCACGAATAATATGCAGCCCAATGCAACAACTCACGAAAGAAATTTGAACTAAAATTTAACAACTGCGGAGCTTACAATTTACAACACGTCCGAACTCTATGACAGTCGATACACTTGTCGTACTTGCCGATTCTGCCGGCCCTTATGGTTTTCTTTTCACAAATATCGACTTGTTGACTCTGCAACATCTATCTCCAGACTGACCACGATTGAGTGAGCTTTCGCCCTTTTATACTTTCTCAATCGTGTCATTGAGTGGAATTGATTGTGGGGGTTCTGATTGGTCGGCTTGCTATGCTCTCTGGCAAAGCAAGTGTGTACGTGTCATGGCTGGTTGTGTGCAGCTGGTTTTCCTGTGCTGCTTTCTCTTATGTCTTGTTGTGATAGTTGGTACTTGTCGGCATCATTGTGAGCTGTAAAGCTGATATCGCCTGACCAGTGTCACCAGAAATTTTTTAAAGAAATATGCTTTTGGGTCAAAAAATATATGCTAAATATTCCACTTTCAATTTTTATATTCCACTAAAATATTCCACTTTAATATTGAATGTTTTTTTTAGATATAAGCCACCAGGCAAATAAAAATCCTCTCTAAAAATTTTAAAAATTATATTATACAAAAAAATCCCCTAAAGCAATATACACAGGTGAAAAAATGTGCATTAAATCCGAGTTTCTGTAAAAAAAACTAATTATACATATAAAAGAAACACAAAGTTTAGGAACATTTAGTTATTTATTAAATTTAAATTCAGGCACATCTTTGAGATCATATTTCTATTGTTGTTACATAGTATTTTTAGTGTAAAAAAAAAATAAAAAAATAATTATAAATATAAAAATAACACAAAAACAGCTTAAGATTTAATTATAATTATTAAGATTTAATATATAATTATATTATATAATATTTAAAATTCAGGTACATCTTCGAGATCAACATTAATTATATTTTTGTCATACAAATTTGTATTTTTAAATTTTTTTATTAAGCCTTCAGGTATTTGGTATGTATTGCAACAGTTTTTTTTAACATGTAGCCATGTTTTTACACTTCACAAATTATTTAATAATTTCTCCTCCATTCTATTTCGAATTTTTGTTTTTATTAAATTCATATAACTAAAAACGCGTTCAACTTCAGCATTGCTGAATGGCAAACTTAGCAAGGATAGCACAAAATCTGTCAAATCTTTAAAAGGATTTAATCCTTGTGCATCCCTAAAATTGTGCACTTGTGCCCAAAATTCGACAGTACTTGTGCTATTCTTGCTAATTTTCCAATCAACATGCTTTAAGTTTTGGAACTGTTGTATAACATTTACAGAATTTTTTGGTGAATAATTAATAATAATTTCTTTTGCTTCTTTGGAATTTATATTCTTGTGAAAATTTTCGACAGAAAAAACGTCAATATTTTTTAATATTTTCAGGTAGTCTTGATTTTACTTGAAGTAGCAAATTTAATACAAAAGTTTTGCAGGAGTTTCTAACTTCACTTGCTTCATTTGTATGTAAGCTTGCTAAAACTTCTTCGGTTGCGAATCCTAAATAGGGCTCTGAGTACATTAAATCAGAATTTAAATCAAAACAAAATATATCAAAATTTGGTATATCAGATGGAAATATCAAGTTATGCAAAAGTTTAATCAAAAAAATTAAGTCATTTAATATTTTGGAAACATCTACGCTGTTACTCTCAAACATTAAATTTACTCTGTTAACTTCATTTAATACATATTTGAGAAAAACAACAAATCCCTTTTTTTTTTTTGTCACTAAACAATTGATACAATTGTTTTTTTTTGCTTTAAAGCAGTTTTCTTGGACGCTAGCAATTCCAAAGTGTGTATGCAATTCAAGCCATTGCTCCGAAATTTTTTTTACTGCATAATAAATACTGAGCCAGCGGGTGTCTGACACTCTTACAATTTTTGTTGGGTCTTTTTCGTTATTGATGACATTAAAAACCTCTTTGTATTTAAATTGACGCAGAGCTGAGTGGGAAAACCAATTATATGTTTCCGCCACTAAATAGTCTACCTCATCTGGAATAGCTGACTTGGATGCATGAGAAACAGCTAACTGCAAAGAATGGCATAGGCACGGTATTAGAATTAACTCTGGACATAAAGATTTGAGTTTAACGTAAACACCAGCGTTTCCACCCACCATCACGCTCGCGTTGTCTGTACCTATGCCTTTTAACTGCGAAAGTGGTACATTTAAATCTTGCAAAACTCCTTTAATGGCTTCTACTATAGCATCTGCATTGCACATGCCTATTTTTTTCAATTTTAAAAAACAAGAAACGATATCATTTTGTGCGTTGCTAAAATATTTAACAACTATTCCAACATATTTAATTGTAGATACGTCATTTGATTCATCAATTAAAATACTAAATGATTGTTTTCCAATATCTTTACGAAGCTCAGCTTCAAAAAAAGGACCTAAAACGGTGTTTATAACAGCTGTACATTTGGTTCTATTTAAATTCATTGTTATAGCTTCTTGGTGTTGTGAAATTTGTTTGACACAAGATACAAAATTATCAGCGGTCCGTACACTTGTATGCATGGCCACGAAAAGTGCAGCTCTAATCTCACTATTAGCTTTTTCTTTTGAAATTTGCGGTTTCATAATTAAATCTATTTTATTATTAACCTGTTGGGATCCTGCTGCCGATTTATGTTTTTTGTTTTTGAATGCTGCAGCAAACTTGATTTTTTTTCCGTTAGTTTAATGCTGCAATATCGGCAAAATAGCTCGCTGGCTTGGTTGAGTTTAAGCCACTCTTTAAAAATGGGCATTTTGCACCACATATCCTTTTAATATTTTCCAAAATTAATCCTTAAAATTTAAAAAAAAAACAAAGATAAATTATGATTACTCATTTTGCAGGGGATTTGCTGTCTAAGCATTTTGCTTATATTTACTTTTTACTTTACAAAATAAATCAATGAAGAACTATTACACAGTGCAACACACAAAAACACACATGAAAATCTTCTAATTGGTCTGAAAGTAGAGCCTTGCCCCGAAAAATGTCATACTCAGATTTCCAGTAGCATCAGTTAATTTTTAAAAATTGCTGTAAAAATTGAAATTTGTCGCACCGTGTTATATTGGAATCTGGAATAATCTTACCTTTTTTTCTTGGAGTTTTTGGATGTTGATGGAGCACTATCAACAGCATCTGAAACGGAGCCATCAGATTCCAACGAAACATCGTCAACAAATGGTGAATCGTCGGACGTTGAATCTTCCTCAGATTCCGAACACGAACTTCGATCAAGATCTTGTTTTTTTGTTTTATTACTTTTAAGCCACCTATTAAGTTTAAAGAAATAGTTAATGGTGGCAATAATGTTTTATAAAGTAAATTACTTACTGCTGCAACATAATCTGCGAACACTTAAACCCAAAGAAGTAAGCAAACAAAGAAGTAAGTGCGCGCGAACCAAACAAATTATCAAGTTAGCCTCACTTTTTAAGATGCGTCACGTTAATAACAAACGACGAGTGGGCCACATTATAAATTCATGACTTTCAGTTTTACAAGGTGTTTCAGAGGAGAAAAAAATGCTTAAATAGACAGGCGTCTTATTGGTAACAATAAATAATCACAAATTCGGTTTTTCTTTATGGCAGGTTTTGTTTAATTTGATAATATGGAAATTTTAAAAATATTCCACTTTATATGCTGCATATTTTTGAAAAAAAAAATATGCTTTCCGAAGGTGAAATATGCCAACGTGGAATATAATATTCCACTCTCGTCACACTGATCTCCAGACTGACCACGATTGAGTGAGCTTTCGCCCTTTTATACTTTCTCAATCGTGTCATTGAGTGGAATTGATTGTGGGGGTTCTGATTGGTCGGCTTGCTATGCTCTCTGGCAAAGCAAGTGTGTACGTGTCATGGCTGGTTGTGTGCAGCTGGTTTTCCTGTGCTACTTTCTCTTATGTCTTGTTGTGATAGTTGGTACTTGTCGGCATCATTGTGAGCTGTAAAGCTGATATCGCCTGACTCTCTCGTTAGTTCTCCAGAATGTTTCACCGCGAGAATGAAGTATCACATCGGATGATTCTCCCGTTACGGCATTGGTGTTTCCAGTACATGAAAAATAAAATAAAACGAAATGAGTTGAGTGGAATGTTATATGAGCTACCCTAGTAGGAACGACTCGTTCGATCATATGCAAAGTATGCTCATTTCTTGTCTTCAGGTTATGGAGCGTGAGAGCGCCTAGCCCTACTCTTTTCAATAAAATTAAACCCATTTGTTTTAAACTTATTCTCTACAGATATATGCATATTTATTGTACATAAATATTTAAATATGATTACATGTTAAATCTTCATGTATGATTATGTGTAAAATTATAAATTTAACCTTAAGCTAAATTGCGACAGGGGCGCAGCGGGTACTGATGGTGTGGCCTTAGGCCCGTGTTTGCTGGTGCTGCTTCATTTCAGCTGTGGCTGAAAAGAAGGTAAAATTATGAAGGGTAAAATTGGTAATAACAATTTTAGTCCTTACATGCTGAATGGACTCCGCACTTATTTTTCACTTCTGGAGGGTTTGAGCCAATTGCGTATGTGTATGTGTGTGTGTGTGTGTTCTGTGTATATCGCTGCTGCTGTTGGGTGACTCGTCTCTCTGGTAGGTTTAGCGGGAGGGGAGAGATGGTGAGTGGGGTTCGTTGAGAACAAAGTGAGTGCGCTCTGAGGTGACTTCCAAAGTCTTCCTCGGCGTCAGGCCTCAGTGAAAAGATACTCAAAGGTGAGTATCGTTCGTGCAGAACACAGTGAGCGAGTTAGCTCTCAAGTGGGGAAGGGACTCAAGGTGAGTACCGTTCGTAGAGAACGAAGGTGAGTGCGCTCTGAGGTGACTTCCAAAGTCTTCCCCGGCGGCAGGCCTCAGTGGAAAGATACTCAAAGGTGAGTATCGCTCGTGCAGAGCAACGTGAGAGTGAGCAACTGAGAGGGCTTCCAAAGTCACTAGCCTCAGCGTCACAACTCGAAGAAGAGGGAGAGGAAAGCGAAGGATGTGGATGCAGCTGTCCTGTTGGCTGTCCTCAGGTTTTATTTTATGTCCTGATCCTGTTGGCTATCCTGTTTGGTTGGTCACGCTACGACTTCTCTTCTCTGTTGCTGCTACACCACTTTGTACGAGACTAAAAATAAAACACGTCCGTTTGGTTTGAAGGCAAAAACACGACTCTCGTTTATTCAATTTATAATTTATAACTACAGGGTAGCCCTTATTCGAAGCGCCCATCTGGCAACACTGTAACTTTCCGCAGTGATGCCAAATCGACTAATGACATACCGCGTTTGAAGCGTCATTCCAAGCAAATGTTTACAATGGAACAGCCACGCGAACGCTCTAAAATTGTTGAAATTTACATTCAACAAAACAAGTCAATAGTGAAAACTCAACGTGCTTTCAAAAAAATAAATAAAGTGAAAAGTGCGCCTTCCAAGAAAACAATTTATCGTTTGTATGAAAGATTTACAACTGGTAATACTCTTGGTAACCCAAAGAGGCCAAATAAAAAGCGACCAAGGCGATCGGATGAGAATATTGCAGCCGTACGAGCCAGTATTGAGCAGTCACCAACAACATCCCAAAATCGCCGTTCTCAGCAGCTCGGCATTCCCCGATCCACTTTACAACGCATTTTACGTGTTGATTTGAATTTGTTTCCGTACAAAATTCAATTGTTAAACAAATTGTTGCCTACCGATAAGCCACGTCGATTGGAATGGGCCCAAAGAGTCATCGAAATGGCTGAAGAAGACGAGCAATTTTGGCATAAAATTATCATGAGCGATGAAGCTCATTTTCAGTTGAACGGAACGGTAAACAAACAAAATTGCCGTATTTATGCCACTGAAAATCCACAAGAGATTCAAGAGGTACCTCTTCACGATGCAAAAGTCACTGTTTGGTGCGGCGTTTGTGCTAAAATGCTCATTGGGCCGTTCTTTTTCGAAGATGATGATGGCCACAGAGTTACTGTCAATCAGGAGCGTTATGGCGATATGATAAACAATTTTTTCATGCCAATCGTTCGTCGAAAGCGTATCAGGCACTACTGGTTTCAACAAGACGGCGCGCCACCACACACAAGCCGCACTACAATCGATTTTTTGAAATGGGCGCTTCGAATATGGACAACCCTGTATATTGAACTAATCTTATTGTGAATTATATATATAAAATAGTTTTAGAGAACTATAACATAAAAAAAAAGAAAATGAGATAAATCATTTAATAAAAGAATATTTTGTATTAAAATACTAGTTACAAGCTTCAGGATCCAGCTGCCTTGTTTATTTTCCTGCTTCTCGTTCTCGTTCGATCAGTTTGATTCTTTGCTCAAATTTGCTTCTTTCCGTTGCTCAATTTCGCTGTTATAATTTGCATGTGCTCGTCCGTTTTTAGCACTATTAGAGTTATTTGTTCAATCGTTTCTTTGATTAGACTTTCAGTTCTTTCGTTTTACAATTTTGTTACTATTTTTCGTTCATTTGTCTTTTGATAAGACTTGCACTTTTTTCGTTTTATGATGTTATTAAAATTATTTGTTCAACTTGATTAGGCTTTTAGTTCTTCCGTTTTACAATTTTTATTACTATTATTTGTTCAACTGTCTTTTGATAAAACTTTCACTACTTTCGTTTTATGATTTTATTAAAATTATTTGTTCAACTTGATTAGGCTTTTAGTTCTTCCGTTTTATAATTTTTTGAGAGTTTTTGTTTTTGTTATAATTTTAAATTTTACAGAACTTCTACTACGTTCGTTTTTTCTTAAGTCACTCTTGAACTTTAAGACAAAAAATCTGAAGTTTTCCTCGTCGCCAGTAAACACATCTGCTTCCGTTTTGTGTCAAACAAACTCTGACTCTTTATTATTTCAAAAACTTCTTACAACTAGCTTAAAGCTACATACATAACTTAAATCTACATACAAGCACATAATCTTCTTAGAATTAAGTGCATGTATTCGTACCAATTTGTAGCAATGCAGCTGCATGGTTCTCACGGAAAGTGTCAACTTAGCATTTGACGCTTGCGTGGGAACAATGCCACTGGACAACGGACAAACTTGGTTATTTGAGTGGGCCATACGTGACTATATATTCTTGGATAAATTTAAGCAGTGGTTTATTAATTTAAGTTATGTTGCTTTCTAAAATGTGGTTTATTATTCATTTCCTCAGTTTTATTTTGTCGATATTTGCGATTTTGTTGTTTTTGCTATAATTTCCCAATACAATGCCAAATTCTATTTTTTTGAGGTCTTGCAAATTCTGAAATTGTAAAAAAAAGCATATACAGTCTAACCTCGATATAACGAATCTCAAGGGGATTATTAAAAAAACGTTATATCGAATAATTCGTTACAATGAGGTTCGTTATATCGAGGTGAAGTTGCCCTTATATTCGTTATAACGAGGTAATACAAAATTTTGTAAATTAATCATCATCTGCTTACCGTGTCATATCCCAACGATTTTCGCTAATAAAGCAAGTCACATTTGAAACAAAATACTGTATTTTGTAATATTAAAATTAAAAAATAGTATTATTTAATACAAAAATAGTGTTCATTTATAAAATATTCAAAATGAATGCAATAAATAGAAGGCACATAAGTATTCAATTCAATGGGTTAAGTTTATAAAAAAAAATTATTCATACATATAAAAAAAAACATAAATAATCAATGAAATGCAATAAAAATAAGGCACATAAGTAGTCAGTTCAATGGGTTATGTTTATAAAAAAAATTATCCATACATATAAAAAAGAAAGCATAAAAAATCAATAAAGTGCTATTGGTAGCTTAGTCTTCATTTGGTTTGTCTTCAATATTAAAAAAGTCATTAATTGAGGTCTGCTTACAGCCGGTGCAAGTTATCAAATCCAAAGCGCAATCTAATTCCGTGATGGATTTGATTACACCATCACTCAAACCACTCTTTTTGATAAATACACTTTTTATTACATGTAGAGCGTTACGGGCATCTTTTACTGTAAAATCTCGCTGGTTTTCGATAACTTCTTCCTCGTCTTCTTCCGCTTCTTCATTAGGAACTGGCAATACAGATTTGACTATTTCAGCATCAGTAAGTACTCCACAGACGTCTAAATCATCATCAAAGGTTACAAACTCTTCGAACTCAGCCGCTTGAATGTTCAATTCTTCTTGAACTCTTTGCCAGGTTCTAGTAAGTTCCGCAAGTGGCAAGTCATCCTCCTCATCATCGCATGGAACTTTAAACCCACTCTTCTTGAAGCAATTTGAGATAGTTTTTTCAGTGACTTGATTCCAAGCTTTGGCACACATCCACATAGCCTGTAATATGTCAATTGTAGTGGGCGTTTGTTGTTCAATATCAGCAAGAAACTGTCTGACAACTTCTTTCCTATACTGCACTTTGAAGCTCTGAATGATGCCTTGGTCTAGTGGTTGAAGTTTCGAAGTAGTATTTGCGGGCAAATACTTTATTTTTATATTTGTCAGATTAGGAATGTCTCCATGTGCAGTACAATTATCCATGAACATAAGAATGTTTTTCTTCTTTTTCTTCATCTCTTCGTCAAGATTTTTAAGCCAATTGTTAAAAATATCACAGGTCATCCACGCCTTAGAGTTTGAAGTGTAGTCTGTTGGCAAATTGTTAACATTTTTAAAACATCGTGGTTTTTTATATTTCCCAATGATGAGTGGCTTAAGTTTGTATGTCCCGGTACTATTTGTTCCTAGCAAGACTGTTAAACGAAGTTTGCTATTTTTCCCACCATGACATTTTTCCCCTTTGAATGATAATGTTTTGTCAGGTAAACATTTGTAGAAAAGTCCTGTTTCATCGATGTTAAATATGTTTTCGGGTTCATATCCCTCGGTCAGCTCTTCAAGTTTGTCTTTCCACTCTTCATCGACACTAGCACTTTCGCCACATATTTTTTTAAAAATAATCTCGTTTCTTTTTTTAAAGTTTTGAAGCCACCCGTTACTCGCGCGGAAGTCTGCATGCCCTAATTCTGCTGCGAACTGCTGAGCCTTCTCCTGAAGAATAGGGCCTCCGATTGGCACATTTTTGGCTCGGCAGTGCTTTAACCATTTCAAAACACATTCCTCTACGTCCGTTTATTCACATGTTTTAAATCTTTTACTGTTTGAAGGCAGCCCACTTTCTTCTGAAAACTTATCTTTGCTCTTTAAAATTGTGCCCAATGTACTAGCAGGAATTTTGAACTTTTTTGCGATGTCTATTTTTTTTATTGTAGGATTCTCGTTGACATACTTAATTACTTTTTGCTTCTCTGCTATTGTGAAGGAACATCTCTTTTTTTTCTCAGCCATTACAACTTTAATACAAACAGCAACGACAACTAGCAGTGCTTACTTTTCTAAGCATCAAACAGCAATGATAGTCTATTGAAAAATTGTTAACCAGCTAGATTGTAACAACAACTGCTGCAACAAGCATACAAGCTCTTGGCGACAATAAATTTTTCTTCGAATATTTCAGCCGTTACTCTAATGCATGCTGCTGGCTACTGCGAATGTTGATTTTCTGGAGACGTTGTCGTTGCAAACACAATAATTGTGTGTGTATCTGTTTCATATAAAAAACGTTATAACGAGGTTTTTGGCAAATGTATTCGTAATAGAGAGGTTTATTTTATATTAGATTTTATGGAGCGTTGTAGGGGATTTCAAAAAATTCGTTAAACCGAGGAAATCGTTATATTGAAGGTCGTTATATCGAGGTTAGACTGTATTTAGTTTTAGATTGATGTTTTTGTCTAATTCCTAAATACAAAAAGTATTCGATAAATAAAAATTCTAAGTAAAATATTTTCTTCTTAAATTTATAAGATTTTGAAGCTTATACCTACCTCAACAGTCACAGTACTGCTCACATATGCTTGCTCACACCTTGTTGACTAAATTGTTCCGGATTATGACATGAAAGCTTACTTTAAGCTATATATAGCAAATGTCGTACTATCATCCACAAATGATACAAATGATAGCCTTGTGATAATATTATTATTAATTGTAACGAACCTCCCTTAACGCTACTATAACTTCGTTCTAACTGAGGTACCCACAGCGGTTATCCAAGGTTCGAGACAAGAAATAAAAGAGGTTTTGTTTATTTATTTTAATATTTAAAGTTTGCTTTATTGTTTTGATTTCAATGTTTCTTAACCCTTAATAGCCTGACTTTTTTTTTTTCAATGAAAAAATTTTATATGTTGTATTTTAGGACCCTTAACAACGTTTGTTCTACGACTTTTCACAATTTTGAGTTTTGGACATTTTAGGGGAGGTTTTGTGTGTTGGTTCTTTGAAGAACCACCAGGCACTCCTTTGACAAGTAAAATGCATATGGTTTATATATGAAATTTTTTTTATTTTCATTTAAATTATATATATTTCAGTTCATTTATTCAATGTTTTGTATGATATTCTAGAAAGCAGTTTTTTGTGGATTGGAAACATAATTCTACCTCACATTTAATGCAATACACTGTTGTTCTAGATGTGCAATTGGGCATTATACAACGAGGTTTGCCTGTTGTTAGGTATTTCGGGAAGTGCCCAACATTATCAAACCGCACGTCACTAGGCGGCATTACTACCCGAACTCGTTTTGGCACATTTTCAGGGGTCTCACATCCTCCAGTGCTTCTTGGACGTCCTTTCCTTATGGATTGTGTGCCAGATTTTACTAAAACTTTGCTGACGTCTACGATAAATTCGTGCAAAGTCAGCATTTTATCTGTACGAAGAGATGAAGAGAATTGGCGTTTATATAAAATCCATGCATTTATCATGGCCATGTCCATCATATGGTATATAAGACGATTTGTCCATTTGCGTGACTTTATTCTTATGCGGCTTCTACCAAAGCACGAATCCATAAGATCAACACCTCCCATGTACTTGTTGTACTCGTGGATTATCGCAGGGCACTGAATATTTACGGTACACTTATTTTTTTTTGTCAAATCTAAAGAAAATAAAAAAAATTATATTCAGTAAGTATTTGTTGAAAGTATAAAATACCTGGCAATCGTAGGCGCGTCATCAGTTTCGTTTGCATTTGTCGATTTCAATTGCTTGATGCCAAGCAAAGTCGATGCCATATTTACAACTTTGTTGTCCCTCCATGCTATAGTAGTTATATCTATACCATGAATACTGGTCATATATTCTTCGCAGTCTCCTCGATTGGGTAATTTTTCTGGCAATTTGCAGCCAGGAATTCGGTTACGTCGAACTGTTCCAAGCCCATAGATTCCCTGGGTGCGTAAATAAGCCAATAAAGGAATAGTTGTGTAATAGTTATCGAGGAAAATTCTGTAGTTCTTGAAACGCGGAACTTTACGAGCAAGCCGCACCACAACATTTGCTGCGGCTCCCAAGTCTGTTTCATTGTCCAAAACATGGTCTTCATTGCCAGTATAAATTTCAAAATTATAGCAGAATCCCATATCGTCACACATCAAAAATAACTTATTGCCCCACGGGTGAGGCTTGTCTGGCAAGTATTGTTTCAAATAGTGCTTAATTTTTGTCGCACAAATTTGTTCATCCACACACAAACGACTGCTTTTTGGAACAGAGTCAAAGTTTCGATTTAGGGCATCAATAAGCGGACGAATTTTATATAAACGATCAATGTTTGATGAATCAGTGTTTTGTGGACGCAATCCTCGTCGACCTGAAGGAGCTGGTTCTTGAGCTGACGGACGTGGCATCTTACTGTTGTCATTTAGATGCAAAAAGTGGCGTACCTTGTCATATCGATTTCTCGTCATGGTATTCATAATAGCCGGTATGCCAAATTCACCCCAATACGTCCTGATACTTGGGTACTTGAAGACGGACATAAAATATGTAATGCCAAAAAAGCGTTTTATTTCGTCTGGCGTTGTATTTAGAGGTTTCGATGAATCCTTTTGAATTGCGTACAAATTGCTTTGGTGTACAATATTAGAAATTATATCGTCATTTACAAAGTAAGAAAAAAATTTGAAAGGTGTATCTAGTGCCATTATTTCTGTTGTCAATTCAGAATCGCTGCCAAACTGAACCCAACTTGCATGATTCTGCATATGGTTTTTCTTCCAGATACATTTTTTAAACTCGGAAGAGTCCTTGTCAATTGTGATATCTTTGTAAAATGTTGCATTTTGATGCCAGCGTGTGCTATCTCCAGTAACAACAATATCTTCATTTTGAACACTCTCATCAGCAGTTGGTTCCACACTCACAACTTGTTCAGCATCTAATTCGTTCACATTTTCGAACACATCATCCTCCAACTGATCAGTGATATTCGCATCATCATTTGTCACTATATTGAAATCGGGATCGTCTAGACTGTCGTCGTCAAAATCTGATATATCGCCAATTTCACTTGCTGACCATTCAAAATCATTGACGAATGCTTCAAACTCTTCAGCCGTGGCAAAATCTTTGTATTTACGTGGCATTTTTCTATGAAAAATTAAAAATTTACACTAAAATTAGAAAAAGACGCTAAAGCACTAACGAATTTCACTTCTCTAATGAGTGCCTACTGGTTCTTTGAAGGACCGAAGGACTTTTACACGAAAAACACAAACAAAAAAAATTTATATTGCTAAAAAGATACTTACATGGTTTGAATATAGTGCACAAATAATAAAAATGAATTTTATTTGGTTCTTTTGGAGCAAAAGTTTTGATTTCAATCAATTTGAAAAAGCACGATTTGTTCACTTTGAAGCTTTTGTGTGTTTTTCTGATAAACGTCAAAAATCAGGTGTTCAGCACCGAAAAGCATATGATTTTCTTTTCCGCTAGATGGCATACATTATAAAGAAAATATTTGCTGAATAAACATTGCGCAAAAAATGTAACAGTTTTGAAAAACAAGTCTCTAAAGTTGAGGTTCCTGAAGGGACCACCAGGCTTTTAAGGGTTAATCTATTTAAAAAATTTAGGGAATCTCTTAATACATATTCTAGGATAATGTTGTAATAAAGAAAATATTGTTTTAATGTTGAATGATAAAATATTTGTTTGTTTTATGATTAATTTATTATTGTTCGCAATTTTATTTTTTATATTCGATTGCGTCGCATCAAATTCAATTTTTATTATTTTTATGTGACGAAAATATTATCTTTGCATACTTTGTTTTGGCGATTTATGAGTCTTGATTTATATTTTTAAGCATTTCGTATTCTGTGGCTAATAGTTCCATCTCGAGATAGAGGATAATAAACGCTGTCCGCACCCTGTTTCTCTGACGATAGTGGTCACGTCTCTTTGGCACAGTTGCTACCGATTTGTGTTGGTAATTTCGTTAATTTACGGTTCTTGTTGCCGCTTGCGTTGTTTGTGCTTGTGTTGTTGTCATCGTCGCTTGTGCTTTCGTAGAGGAGTAGATGGGAGAGGAGAGATTATGGCTGTCGCGTATGGCGTGATATGGAGCCAGCTATTTTAACAGGATAATTATATATGCAACTGTGTGAGTCAATTTTTGCATGCTAAGCAGAATGCAATTCTTTGCTCTTGGCATGCGAACCGAGTGAGGGGAGGGGGGGGGGGGGGTACTCGTGAAGTACGGGGTGAGATTTGTAGACCAAACAGAATGCAATTCTTAGTCTCTGGTGTCCAAATCTGAGCAGAGTGGCGTGTTCGTGGAGAACCGAGACAAAGGTTATATGCTGGACAGAATGCAATTCCGGCCCCCAGCATATAATCCAAGAGGAAAAGCAGGGTATTTCCTCGATAGCAACACTATCGCGCTAGTGTTTATGCTAAGTAGAATGCAATTCTAGGCCCTTAGCACGAAGTTCTACAAGGATTTTTACGGGGGAGGAAAATAAAGCCGAGCTGTAACTTGGAGATGTCCATAAACTATTGAAAACAAAAACTTGAAATGTTCTATAAACTCCTGCTGTAAAGAATCTACTCCACGAGACAGTGGCATCATTATATGATATGAATGATGGCTTAATAGAATATTCCTTAAAACATTCTCAATTCATTACAAAATATGTCAACCAGCATATCATTTCCCATATAATTATAGCCAAAGATCTCCACGCTAAACCCTAACGCGTAAGAGACTATTGTGAGTCAGAAACTATCCCATTGTATGGCCTTCATTCTTACATGAAATCTTACCATATAAAAACGCCCTAAAAAATTACGCATAAGATTATTGTAAGTCAGAGCATAGCAGCTGATAGCCCTTCAACTCCATAATGAAAAATCTTATACTTATCTAACCCACCTATACGACATTACCTAAATACCTGCCAGATGGCCTCAGTCACCGTCAAAATAATGTTGTCAGTGTTGTACTACTGACTCCCTCCACTATAAGACATGGAAAGGAACCGATAACATCACCCAGACATATCTACACAATGTTATTGTTGTAGGCGTATTGTTGAGACAAGTTCCTATTATGTCAAATTATGTCAAAAGAAAAATCCTTAAGTCTATCTATAGCACTGTCATACTAACTAACAAGGTAACTTGTATATACAGTGGTGGCCATACAATTAGAAACAACCACTTAGCATTTTAATTTTATATCATCACTACTTCCTTACAACGAAAATTAAGAAAATAGATATCATATGTTATAAGGCTCATTTATTACTGTATATCCTAGATATATTTCGAAATGTAGGAATATTTGTGAAAGGTGCAAACTAGATTTTCTTATTGAACTCAAAAAACGCATTGGTCACGGAATTAGAAACGATAACAAAAGTAATATTTAATTCTATCTTTTTTAAAAATGTATTATAAAATAATGGAAAAACAACTTAGTACTTCGTAGGATAACCCTTATTTTTTATAACTTCTGTCAATCTCCTTGGCAAACTCTCAACCAAACTTCGGCATCTTGAGGATGGTATCGATTCCCAAACATCTTTTATATTTCGAAAATGTTCGTCATTATTTTTGGGTATTTTTGTTTTTAAACCTCTTTCGACATCTGCCCATAAATTTTCAATTGGGTTTAAATCAGGACTTTGCGGTGGCCACAACATAACATTAGTATTCGTATCCATAAACCATTGCTTCACAACTCGGGAAGTATGCTTAGGATCGTTATCCTGCTGGAAAATATACAGTTTCCAGTATATTTTTATATTGGTGTTGGTCCATTCGTCCATCTATGCGATGTATCGGGCCAACGCCAAACCAACTGAATGCACCCCATACCATCACATTTCCTCCACCGTGTTTGATAGTCTTGATAGTGTATCTGGGATCCAAAGATTTGTTCACTGGCCGTCTTACATAAGATTTACCGTCTGATCCAAATAAATTAAACTTCGATTCGTCACTCCAGAGGATCTTTTTCCAAAATGTAAGAGGTTTTTGCAGGTGCTCTTTGGCAAATTTTAAACGCTTCGTCATATTTTCTTTTGGGACGTGCGGTTTTTTCCGTGCAATGCATCCATGTAGACCAGCTTCTTGTACTCGACGCCTAATGGTTCTACATGAGATATTCTGCGATATTTGAGGCATTACAATGGCATTAATTTCAGTTGAGGTCAAAAATGGGTTGGCTTTACTGGTTCTACAAATAATTCTATCATCATATGGAGTGGTTTTTCTTGGCATTTGAATTCTTTTTGGGTTCTCAAAACTTCCAGTCTTCTTATCTTAAATTGCCTTATTGCTCCAAAAACCATTTTTTTAGAACAGCAAAATCTTTTTGCTATGGCTGACATTGATTGTTTTTCGTCTTGATAGCAGCGCACAATTAATTTACGAAGTTCTGGCGTGCACGACTTGTTTTTACCCATATTTACACTATATTATAATAAAAATTAGTTAACCCTAAATTAAAGAAATAAAAAAACAACAACTTACGTTGAAAATATAAAAAATTTCCAAAATTAAGGTACGCGTTTCTAATTATGTGTCCACCCTCATAAACACGTGTTGCTACTGTTTTTGCGATTGTGAGAAATTGTCTAAAGTATTTGCTAATATTTACACATCTAACAACATATTACACTGGAGTGAGTATATAACGGGACCTGCAATAAAGAGAGACTCATTACGAAAAAGTTGTGAAAAGAAATATAAGATTGAAGTCATCGTTTCTAATTGTATGGCCACCACTGTATTAACCATAATACTTAAAATATATACATGCATATCACATGTAAAAATGTATATATCTAACAGTATACATTTTTACAAATACATTTATACATACACATAATATTAAAATCAAAAAAACATTTAAATATAACTTCTATATAAATTTATTTATATATACATAACGCTTACCTAGACACTGATTATCAACACTTCAAATAACTTAGAACTGCAAATGTTTGGCATAATCACAGCCTGAAGCACACAATCTACATGTGTTCATATACAACAGACAAGAGATATCAGACAATAAAATGTATAATAACATCCACCATCAAATTAATTTATGCATACATTTTTATATTACAATTTATGAAATTATCGAACTTACAACTGGATATTTATATGCAAATACAATTTCCCTTTTACAATTGTTCTTACTGGGCATTAAGAGCACTTACTTTCGGACAGACAAACAACTATTATAAATTTTGCATGAATTTTTTCAACAGAATTTATGCAACTATGATTATTTATAAGAAAAATCAAAATCAAATATATTAAATGGGAATAACTCAAATTTATTTCAACGCAAAGACGAATATTATTAGGCTTCACTATCAATTTTGACCAAGCAGATTCTCTCCACCAAGGGGAGCCACATCTATTCTGCACAATAATGACATTACGAGTCCTAGAATTTAACTTACTCAAGAGTACTCTAACTTTCTCAGACGTCTTAAATGAGTCGCTTGCATCAAACATGTTCTTTTCACGCACAGAACCGTTAAATTGTCAATCAAAAAATCTGACACAGACAATTGAATGATTTAACATAAAATAAGAATATTATAATATCTAACAACTATCCGTTGCCACACTCTTTGACCCACCTAATACAAAATATCTGAAAGAAACACGGTAATACCGTGATAATGCATTTCCAAGAGGTGAACATCTCAGAGTCTAAGTAGTACTATAAGCTCTATGTAGGAAAATGCAAGCCTAAGGCATAGAACACGACAGAACGCTACGATGTAACCCAAGTTGCAGGCATGAAAGGATCACCGGATCAGTACGCAGAATGGTTGCGAGTTTGTTGGGCAGGTCAAAATTTTGGCAATATGAAATTTTGGCTGAATCAGAAAGTGACAGGATCGCAAAGTGGTAGGATCGCGATGTAGTGTTTCTATAGTATTTGTAGTGTTACTATGATTTATCCCAAGGCCGATCTTTCTGGCTGTATCTAATTATGGCTTTACGCCGTACTTTGGTAAGCAAGAAAAACAATAAGACTACGCTGCGGCTACTGCCATCTGACGTTGTCAGTATTTGCATGCCTCCATTATCTTGTCGGCTTCGACCGCCTGCTGCATTAAATTTAAATCAACTACTTACAGTATCGCTTGAACGTCGGTCGGGAGCCTTGACATCCATAAATTTTGGAGCATGGTCTCGTTGACCTGTGCTCCGCCCATGTTCCTCATCTCATTTAATAGCTGGGATGGGCGGCGCCCAGCTCCATATCTACCATAAGCCGCCGGAGTCGTTCCTGTGAACTATCCCCGAATATTTTGAGGAGCCGTACTTTAATCGCCTCGTATCTGCTGCTTGCTGGTGGTGAGCTCACTATGTCGCTTACTCGTGTCATAGTACTTGTTTGGGCAGAGCGGCCACTACCGTGTAGAAACGCTGTGCGTCACCTTTGAGGCCTTGTTTCAAGAACATGGCTTCCAGCTGCAGGAACCATAGCTCCGATGCGTCCGTCCAAAACGCCTGAGCTTGCATTTGATGCAGGCGGTTGAGCTCGTTGCCCTGCTCCGCCTGTGTCGATGCCGCCACTTCATCATTCTGCTGTGGCACTACGGAAGCGATCTCTTCTGGCTGTCTGCAGCCAGCATCTCCACTTTCATTCTCGGCACTCTGTCTTCCATTTTTTATTTTTTCCCCTTTTTATTTATTTCTTTTTTTACAAAAAATATTTTTAAATCAATTAATTATTCAAAATCTCAAATTATTTTGTTTTTGATAACGTTTATCACGCACTTTTTCGCTGGCCGAACTCGGATACGCTTGTAAAACACTAGTCACTTTTTTACGCGCTCGCGGGGTCACCAATGTGGTTTTTACTTTATACTGTTTTCTTCTATTACTTCAAATATTCAAACACTTGGAGTTTGCTGGCCAGAGAATTTATTTATTTACATTGTAAATAAATTTTTGTAAATTTTACAAGATTGACAAGGAGACTTAGATCGATCTCCGTCGCGGGAGATATAGTTCTTTGTTTATAACACAAGTTATAAAAGTGTTTAAGCAACAAAAACTAATGATAAACAATTACAGATATTATTTTTACCACGTACTTAAAACTTTTAACACACAAGTGACAATAAAAAACACACTTTAAACAATTATATTAAATAAACGCACGATCTAATGTTAGCAACAACCAACACCGTCTAATGAACGAGATCAACTGGTCGATTGACTATCAACTGAACTTCTTTATTTAGCAGAGACTAGATATTTATAACATATCTGGGCTCGCTTCTACTTCTTAATTTTATTACATACTTAAATCTAGCTTAACATATTTACAAAAGTTTCGCAATACCGGAATGCTAATTTGCATTTCCTTATTTTCTGACCGAGTTAAAAATTACACGGAAACCATATTATTATTATTATTATTATTATCATTATTATTATTCATTATGGTGTACAATAAGACGAAGTCTTTTATAGTACTACATTAGACATGAACATTGGAAAATGCTAGTCTAAAACCATGTGCGTAGCCAGACTTTTCTATAGGGTGGGACTGGTTCCCAAAGCCCTGAAATATAGGTTAGAAGGGGGAGGCTTTGACACCATAAGAAAAAAAGAAATTTTCTTCTTAATGCGATTGTACACGTTGTTTTGAATACATATAAGCAAGGGTGAACTATATGCACTACGTTTATAAATTAGCAAAATTCCACTATTTTTACTATTTTTGAAATTTTAAGCAAAAAACATAAATGGAAATATATGTCGAAACTTCCACTTTTAAGGGAGGCTTCGTCAGTCTCTAGGGAGGCTTGAACACAGGTTTCGTCATTTGACTTCTTTAACTAATATTTTTATATTCAGTAGTATATTTTATTAAGAATTATTTTTTTATTAATATTATAGAAAAGTGAATAAACATTTTGTTTTTCTATTGGACGTTTATGGTGCTGAAATCATTACTAAAAATGAATTTTGGACGACTCCGGGAAGTTCCTGGGGGTTGATGGAGAAATGGCAGAATGGACACAATATCTTCTTTTAAAACCACGCGTATGTCGTTGTAGAAGGTCTGACTGTTACCTTTTCGGCGCAAGAAATTTACAACGCTTGATCCAGTATTCACTTCTTGAACCACTCCGATAAAATAGAAGATCTGTTTGGCTTTGAACTTGACGAGCACGAAGTTATTTTTTTCCACAGCAGTAACTTTGCTCATCAGCAGTTGCGTCAATTCTTCATCTTCATCTTCAACAAAAGTTAGGGATTTTTCGGAGTCAGCAAGACTAAAGGTATCGTTTTCATCGTTTGCGTTGAAGGAAGATGAACTAATATTTATTTGCTTCTTAACATTATGTTTGTACTTTCTTTTAGGTGGTTTTTAACTCTTTGTTCTTTCGTTTTTCGCTTAACTCTTCTAATCGAGCTTTTTCTGGAGAACCCGTATAAATTCTTGATTTACCTTGATTTTTTGAAACCTTCTGCTTCTTTAGTATGGATGGTAAGTGATGAATTTGTTCTTGTGAAACAATGGCAGAATGAAACTCAAGAACTTTATGTTGAACCGATACCATATCTGGCAAAACACGAAGATCAGCGCATAGAACAAGATGTTCAGAAGCTTCGGACTGAATCCGACTCATATCCATTTGTACGTCGGCACTTACTTCAGATTTCATACTTTGTGTAAAATCAGATTCAGGGGAAATTAATGAGTTGTATGGGGATAAACTCCAGTAGCAGAAAATCCTTTAGTAATATTTTCTGGTGAAAAGGCTCGCAAAAATGGAACTTTGGAGAGTTGTGCAATATACGCCAGCTCAACTTTCTTTCCAGGATTGTTGACAGTAAAAATTATTGAATGATTGCTTACAAAACTCCTTGAACGAACCAAAAACAGAGATGTCTAAGGGTTGAAGTTTGTGCGAAGTATGCGATGGGAAAGAAAGGAGATGAATTCCAGTTTCGCGACAAAATATAATGGTGTTGAGTCCACAGTGAGAAGCATGGTTGTCCATCAATAATACAATAGGGTCATCTTCGGTGCATTGAGTATGGTTTCTAATATGAATAAGTACCTCTAGGAAAAGATCAGAATTCATCCAGTCGTTGCTTGCTAGAAGTGCCAATGAATGCGGTACGGATTCTTTCAGAAAATTCGGATTCATACGTTTACGCGGGAATACAAACACGGGTGGAGTGTGATTACCAGCTGCATTGATGATTACTACCATAGTAACTAAACTGCCGCGCTCTGCAGAAGAAGCTTGTAAAACTGTACATTTTCCTTTTTCGGCAATGACCTGCAAATTTCAATTTTAAGGCCAAATATCTGCTTAGAAAAACTCACTGTTAACATACTTTTGGAGAATCCATAACTGTGGTTATGCCAGTTTCATCAATATTGTATATTCGGTCTGGAGCGAAATTATGCTTTTGATAAACCTTTTCTAAATTTGAAAAAAAAAGCGTTTGCTTCTTTGGAAAATGCAAATATTCGTGCAATACTGGTGTTTTCTGGTTTTCGGAGGCTTACATCAGAATTACGATTCATGAAACATTTTAACCAATCGATCCCCGCTCGTTTTTTTTCGTCCCAATTTTTTTGGATGTTTTATATCGTTTCTGGAAACGAACTCATAGACAAACTGCCTGGCTAA
This sequence comes from Coremacera marginata, assembly GCA_914767935.1. Taxonomy (NCBI): domain Eukaryota; kingdom Metazoa; phylum Arthropoda; class Insecta; order Diptera; family Sciomyzidae; genus Coremacera; species Coremacera marginata. The sequence goes on from OU612044.1 coordinate 159,882,865, forward strand.
CTCGTATGTTAACCCATGATGTAAATTAGAACATTTTTTGAAATATAATTTAAGCTCCTGCTCCTGCTCCTGAGCAACTGTCAAAACTTAGTTCGATGCAAATTTTGACTGGTATTCTTTTACTTTTTGACTGGTATTCTAGTCTCACTGAAGTTGACTCATTTTTTAAAAATGGTTGCCTTCTTAAGAGAAGTAATATCTAAGAAATATCTTTGTCAAATTGAAAATATAAACTCATCCCAAAGAAGATTGAAAATGTTGGATTGAAACCGTAATCAAAAAAAACACGCGTCAATTACTCGCGCACAAACACAACACATCTTAATTATGACTGCCAACCAATACAAAAAATTAACTAAAAATGAAACCGCACGCATTTCTTATTCAAAGCCTACTAATAATAGAGTGTGCCCCAAACTACCCAGTTGTAAATTAACATTATATGTTAATAGCACAACTACTATCTAATAATCACAAAAATATTTATGATACAATAGAGATAACATATTTTCATATATATATACTCTAACACTAAAAAGGCTTTTACTATAACATTGTTAAAGTGAGAAAATATCTGATATCTCAACACACACACTCTAAAAAGTATTTGTTGAAATTTACTGCAATAGTTGTAGGCAACCGTTTTACTATCAAAGTTATAGTAGAATTAGTCCCCCACGTTTTACTACCATAATCACAGAAAAATTAAACAGCTAGTTTACCTCTACTATAAAAGTAAAATTCAACAATACATACTACTACTATTGTAGTTATATTCAACAACCGTGTGTTAATTTTACTACTTCTTTAGTAGTAAAACTCAATAAAAGAGTAGTAATATTATACTACTACTGTTGTAGTACTTACTTAAGACCCTGTTATATATAATAACAAACTTATTTTCGGTTTTACTTTAAAATTCTTTTTATTAATCATTCAGTTTTTTTTAACAATATAAAAGTAAGGCTGACTTCCTAAACGTATGTTGCTTTGCAGTGGTACGGTATCATTACCGTATTAATACCGTATTAATACACTGCAGCCTTGCTTTTGTAAGACTTTGTATAAAGAAACTTTGCAACCCTGGTGACGTTTAGGAACATTTATATGCTTTGCATTTTTATTTGTATTGCGAACCAATGTCTATAAAAAATATTTTCTTTGAACATATTTTTGATTTGTGCGCTCAAGGAAGCTTTAGCTCCCAACTTTGTAAAATCCTAATGCAGAGGAAAAGGAAACGACTCGCCTTATTGCAACAAACAACGCGTATATCAAGAAAAATCCCAAAAAATGAAGGGTTTTTAGAAACAATCAACAAAATGCCAGACGATATTTTTTACAGTCACTTCAGAATGCGAGTTTCCTCATTTGAGGTTTGTAAATTTGCACTTAATATGTTTATCACACTAATTTAATCACATTTTGTAGAAGCTCTTATCCATGCTAAGTGTACACAGAAAACCTCAAACTGGTCGTCCTGGCCTTAAACTAAAGCAATGTCTGCTTATAACGATTTGGAAACTTTCAAATCAAAATAGCTTCCGTGAAGTTAGCGATCGCTTTAATGTTGGAATGGGTACATGCTATAGAGCCTTTGTCTATTGTCTTCAACTTCTCATCAAACAAAAACATCTTATAAAATTTCCGAACACTGAATCAAGCCAGAGAAAAGTAATGGAAGGTCTTGAGACATTTAGATCCCACCCTTTTCCCCTACGTATTGGGCTGTATTGATGGCACGCACATCAGAATATCACAGCCTTCGCATGATAGCATAAGCTATTATAATCGCAAGGGAACATTTTCTATAATAGTACAGGAAAGTTTTCTTATTTACCTGATTTTATCTGTATAATTATTTCATTTACACTTAAAGGCTGTGGCTGACAGCGAAATGCGGTTTCTAGATGTTTTTGTAGGCTATCCAGGTCGATGCCATGATGCTTCTGTTTGGGCCGACAGCCCTTTAAAGCGTGCAATCACAACTGGTCAAATTACTTTTCCTTCTGATTATCACTTGCTAGGCGACTCAGCTTACCCTTTAGAAAATTTTTTAATGGTACCTTATAGAGATAATGGGTTCTTATCAGCAGCGCAAACTAGATTCAACAACATTTTAAGTTCCACGCGAGTGTGTGTAGAACAAGCTTTTGGTGTACTGAAAAAGAAGTTCCGAATTTTAAACTATTTAGAAATTCGCGACATAAAGCTTGCAAGGAAAATCATAATGTCTTGTTTTATTCTACACAATTTTATAATTGATACCGAGGGATCTCCCGATAGCGTTGGGATTGATGATGTAGGCGAATCTTCAAATGAGATGAATAACATTCCAAATGCTGTTAACCAAAGGGAAGAAGGAAGACTGAAACGAGAAATGCTAACCAATTTCCTATCAGCTTAAAAAAAGGAAAAACATTTAAATATTTTATAGTTATTACTATTTAATTTGAACAAAAACAATAAAATCATTCTGATTTTTATAAAAAATAGTAAATCTTATTTCTTATTCAATGCACATTTGGTTAAAAAAAAAATAAAAACAAATTCAATGAGATCAATATTATTAAGGAATCAATAAATCAATAAGGAAACTTCAATTAAGAAAACTAACGAACGTTCGTCGTATCACAAGACAACTAAGATCTTATTATGGACAACAACTTAACTTGAGTTGTCTCGCTTTAAGTAAATTCTTTGTCGTATAACGTATTAAACACAATTTAACCATGCAGTTTGAAAATTATTAAAAGATTGAGGCAAACTACAGTGGAAGTTCATAAAATATCAAGGCAAACTAAATGGTTCAACTGTAATACAACTATAATACGACAAATTTAGTTAAATGGAGACAACTTCAGCTAAGTTGTTATCCATAATAGGGCCTTAGTTCCATCCATAATGTCTATGGAACTATACGAAAGGCAGTTTTTTATTTTATTGCACCCAGTTATGAGCTTGTTGCAGAGCCTCGCGTAATTTTTTTATTTCCTCTATTTTTTCTTTTTCAAGTTTTAATTTTTCCTTCTCGCAGCTCAACATCTCTTCTAAAAGTTTTCTGTCCGCTTCGCTTTCTTCCTTTAAAAAATCCACGACATCCACGCGACTGCGTTTGCGGACTGGAGGTGAATTTTCATCATGGTTTGGTGTTGGGTTACGAAGACATGGCTCGTTAGTTTCCAAAGTCAAATCCTCGTAAACGCTATTAATAGTTGAATCCAGATTGCAATCTGGAACAGAAATATCGCTGCGGCAGCCATAGACTTCATCTAGACGCTCGTAGAAGTCCCAGGTGGTCGCTGCTTCCCCTGACGTTTTGTTGCGTTTCTTGATTCGCTTATACGTCACCATAAAGTTAAGGAACTTGCGATAGATATCGTCACGTGAAAATGGGAATGTTTCATCCACTTCTTTAATTTTTCGCAAAACTCGCTCCCATAGCACAGTCCGTTTCTTTTTTCCTGCACGAAATTCTGGTTCCATATCTAATCTTGCGTTTATAAGAAGAGATTTGTATTGAAAAGACCACTTTCTTTGGCTGCAATAAAAAGTACTCAATGAAATATTATAAACAATATTAAATTAAAAGAAAAATTACTTACTTATCTTCCTGATTCGCCATTTTGCTGCTAGATGTTTATGCTTGTATCTATATTATTATGGATGCGCAGTTTGCTTTTCTCTGCGTATCGATAACAACAGTGATGCATTTCGGAACCGTTTACATGATCAAAGTTTACAGGGTTGCGTTTAGGAATAAGTTACAATGTGTAAATGCAAAGCAACATGCGTTTAGGAAGTCAGCCTAATTTATACAGTATTTAAAACAACAATTTTTTCATCATTCAATTCACTTAAAGTAAACTCATCTACTTTTATTTTTTAGTATACAACAAAAATAGAAAACTTCCAGTTTTAAAAAAGTATGTTTATGATACTATATAAAGCATAATCGCGAATAACGTTGTAAGCAACAACAATTGTCTTTACTCAGATCTGTTTTTATATAAAAGAAAAAAGTAATTCTAACAGGTATTCACAAACAAGAATATTTTAAGAAAAAAATGTTGTTAATAATAAGCATTTTTAAGTTCTGGAATTAATAATAGTAAAAAGACAATTCAAAAACTTCAAGTTTTTGTTCCATAAAATGTATTTTGATTTTTTTTAGTTACTCTTCCTACTGCTCAAGTTTTTTAATAAATGTGTTAAATTTTCTAAGGTTACTCAAATTTCTCTTATGTCCTCTTCATTGTGACGGATAAAATTTAAATAAATATCTCACTAAAAACTCACAGCTTTGAGATACGTCTTTAGGATAAACAATGTTAAATATATATAGTAGCAGCAGATTATTTGACATACTAAGTCTATTATATCGAAATTTTCCTCTGTTAATGTAATGTGTCCTTCGAACCATAAATATGAAATGGATTCAGCATTTTCTTCTGATGATGTATCTGCAAAATGAAAATAAGTTATTTAGTGTTAAAACGTTTCTTTTATAATTTGTACCAATTATATCCATGGTGTTACTTTATAATCTTAAACAAATTAAATAAATATTCTTATCGTTTTATCTTATTTTATCGTATTCACTACACAATTTATTGCTTTCTTTAAGTATTTATTTATTTAAAATAAGAGCTCGAAAACACGCGAACCCCGCACGCTGCAATCACAAGACACGAATTAACATGTATGCGTCTTGTGAGACGTCAGTTGCATCAATTACTACTACTTTGGCAGTGAAATTAAACAACAGTTGAGTAATTTTTCTAAAATAGTTGTTGTAAAGCGACGAAATACTAAATTTATTGCAGTAAAATTACACACAAGAACTATAATTTTACTTATTCAAGTAGCATTTTTAACAAAGTTATTGTAGTAATTTCACTGTAATTTTAGGTGTAAAAATAAGAATTACTAAACTTTTTGCAGAAAAGTTGTGAAAGTGTTGGCTAATTTTACTATTGCCAAAGTAGAAAATATGCAATCAATTGTGTAGCAATTTTGGTACATATTTGCTGTAATTATTCAAAATTTCCATTACTACTAAAGTGCACTTATATTAACTTTGGTAGAAATGTTAAACAGATAAATTGTTGAATATTCAACTATTTAGAAAATTTACTACTTTTTTTACAAGTATTTTAGAAAATAATTCCAAAGTTGTAGTAAAATTACAATTTTGTTGAATTTTCAACACAAAAATTACTACTTAAAAAATAGTGAATTTCTAGGCAAATTTCAGAGTGCACATAACAGTAACATAATTACTTCAATGGATGAGTCCTAAGCTAACCTAACCAATTTTGAACAAGAATGGGTATGACAAACTTATTTATTGGCAGTTAAGAAACCTATATTGTGCTAGTAGGTATCTTTGCATAACTTGAATGATATCTACATAAGTGCTCCTTAACGATTCATTTACTTGATTTGGACTCTATTCAGCATACTACTTTACAAAAGCACAGAATTTTCGGAATCTATGCCATATACCATACATCAAATTATCATAGACTCTAACCGCCACAACAGCCTTTTGAATAGACAGTTTTTGAATAAGGGACAGTCACCTTAAATGAGTCACTTGCATCAAGCATGTTCGTTTTTATCAAAGGCTTTGATGAAGACAAACTATATGAATTTTCAATAGAAAGTAATCTTGTTAATGTAGAACATACATATATCGCACAAATCAAATTACGAAATAGTACAATTATTATAATGGAAAAACATACGTGTATCGCATAGCTACTATACGACAATAGTACGATTGTTATAATGTAGAACATACGTGTATCGCATAGATCATATTACGAAAATAGTACAATTATTATTATGTAGAGCATACATATATCGCATAGATCATATTGCGAAATAGTACGATTATTATAATGTAGAACGTCCATGTATCGCCAAGATTATGTTACGAAACTAGTACGATTATCAACCCTTGACTTCATTTTCTTCGGTTCAAAAATCAACAATTGTGAGGAACAACCATCCAGTGAAGACACTAATTTAGTTCTGGCTTATGCTCTTAAATGCATAAAGAATCCAGCTGTGTATGTAACATTCACTCCCTTAATCCTTTACACATTAAGAGTTTTGGAAACATAGGCTCTGAAACGTTATTTAGTTGCTTTCCTTGGCGATGTAGCCAAAACGGAACTATAACAGAGTACTCCATAACACGGTTAACATCACAAAAATTAGGCACCAAGGACAACCATCCCTATGAAAATAATGGCCTATACAATGGCCTAAACAATTCTAATCGGACATCTTCTTCAGGATTCCACGTCAGAGTGGCAGGATCACCATGTAGAGTGGTAAGAATCTATAGCGGCAAAGTTTTCCTACTTGAACTAGGTCCAAGGCAAACAGAGACGTTTAAAAGTAAAACAAGTCAGAGATCTGCCAACTTGACTTGCTAATAACAATCTCGACATTGAATGCATATTGAATGCAATCTTATTTTAACTTAGACTCTTAGTGCAGTTGCATATATAAAATATGTATGTATCTTAATCTACATACTGCTTACATACTATTGCTTGGTATCGTAAAATTGCTTGGAAAGCATTGCTTGGTTAACAGTATCGGATGGCTAAGAGTTGGTGGTCTTATAGCGTTTATAACAATTTATTTTGAACTAATTTAATTTAACACATATTTTTACAAGTTTATTTACAAAAGCTACCGATCGTTTCGGTATCGCGGTACCAACTGAATTTTATGGTAACATGGACCATAGTCCATGCCACCACAGTATATTAAACAAGCGCTGCAGCAGAAAAAACAGCGCTGCAGCGCACCACATAGAAATAACCACAATCCACGCTTTGTTCATTATTTCGTATTGGCCCAATGGCAGGCCAAGCCTTACATTTATAATCTCTCGCTTCGTCACCAGCGCTAGTGACAAAGCGAGAGACGTTATGCTATAAAAAATGCTGACGCCGCCAACTCCAGTCGACATCGCTTGTGCACTTGCCTGGGTGTTGGTTAGCTACGGCAACACACAGGCAGCTAGTGCAAAGAAATAAGAACCAATGCTTGATGTTGTACAACAAACACAGCCTGGACAACGCTATACTATTCGTCATAGCATAGCGCAGAGTCGGAGTGACGATCGCGAGTCGCATGTGTGCGTCAAACGGACGGAACGTCGCACAGTGATTCGAGTCCATACAAGCGATGGACAAAAATAGGAGTGGTCGGAATCGAATGAAATTTTGCTTGTATCTGAACAATGGTATACTGAATCGAAAAACGTAAAAAAATTTAAATAAACAATTGTTTTTTTAAATTTAAATAGTTTTTAAAAAAATGGGTTTTTATCATTTATTTTTTCTTCATTATTCTGCAAAGTAGTACTGCCATAAAATGATACATTTTTATGACTATCAGGGAGAAAAACTAGAGATAAAATGTATTATTTATAATATATAAATAAGTGAATTTAAAATTTATTGCGTAATGAAAAGTTGTTAAGGAAAGTGTTCAGAAACTTACATATTATGCATAATGAAAGTTATTAGTAATAATATTAATATAAAGACATAAACAGGATATGAAACGATACTTCTTTAGTTTTATCGAAAAAATAACAACCAAAGATTACATTTTTTCAATAAGGTTTTAATCAAAAATATTACTTTCATCGGATGAGCTTTCTTCTGCATCATTTAACATTTCTGCAAAGTTATCTAGTTCGCCTGTCCCTTCCATATTAATTTCAACTAAATATTTTGCTATACAATTATCATTTCGCTTTTGCACTTTTGATATCAAATTCCTTTTTGATACAATCCCTGGATCAGATGACAAAATTAAAAACCGCATAAGGTCTTCATTTGTATTTTCACGACTTGTTTTTCTAGTGTGGGAAAGTCTAGCATTTCTAATAATTTTATGAGTTGATTCCAAAGCTTCCTCAGAAAGGGAACCTGCAAAAGATTTTTTCCAAATTTGAAGAAAATTTAAAATAATTTGTAAATACATATATCATATTTAAATAACCTATTGGCAAATCGAAGTACTTGATGACTTCTGTTCCGTGTATTAACACCTTATGCAATGAGCTGGGCATGTAGTACCAACTATAGTTTTTAAGATATAAATCTCTTGTTCTCAGCAAGAGCAAATCAAATTCTTTAATATTTATGGTTTTTCCACACGACAAAACTTTCAATATTAAGGACATATTGTAAAGCAAGTCCTTATCCAACTTTGTTATTCTTGCTGCAGTATCCACATTGGAAAAGAATTTACGAGCAGTGTTTCCATCGTTCGTAGTACCGTATCCTTGCTTGACTTGGTCGATAATCAAACCCATTTCTTCTTTAAATTCGCGCTGAATACGATATTTGTTTTCTAAATATATTTCTTTATTTTCATTTCGCACTTGCCACTTTTTGAACGGAAGACGATATGCAATATGGATTAAGCATTCCAAAAATCGAATCCAACAATGTAGAATAGATAAGCCGAATTTGTAGTGATCTTCGTTGCTCAACCGACTGGTTGGGACAAGGTTCATTTCTTTGGGAGAGGCTTTACAAATGAAACATCTACTTGCACTTGTATTTTCTGTTAATACGTTAGCTACTGACCCATCAATCATGGTGCAGTGCATAATATAAGAAACTTCTGCAACCTCGCCATTCTTTAAAAATGTATCACATTCAAGATTATTTATCTTAAAATTCATGTTATTATTCTCCATCGAAACTATCTGTTTGGATTCTTTTGTAAAAACAAATTTAATGGGTCTGCATGAAAGTGTTGATGAAGGTGTTGAATTGTCCCATAGAGCTTCATTTGTTGAACTATCAATCAGCCTAAAAATGATAAATGAAATAATAAAAATATATTCGCATTTGATGATCAATTAAAAATTACTTAAGCGGCACAAAGGCAACCACAAACAAAAATTCATCCGTATGTTCCTCAATAGCAAACTTCTGTTTATAAAGACTGTGGCCTGAGCTGCCATCCATTCCCCATTTGGATATAAGAGCAAGCTTTCCCGAAGGTCTTCCATTTCTGCATTTTCGAAATTTATTTCAGGTCTGCCACGTTTTCTAGCACTAGTACTCGGTTCCTATTTAAAAAGGAAAAATTAATGTGTGATTTATAATATTATTTTTGATATCGAGGCTATTACTTACATTATCGGAATTAGTTTCCTTGAATATAGTCCACTTCAACCAAGCAGAGTGGTTTTCAAGTAACCTCTCTTTTTTATATTGGCTTTGACGCCACTTTTTTGTCATCTCGGCGTTAAATCGAGATATATTAATGCGAAGTTTTCCGTCACTAAAACTTGATTCCCCGAGATTGGAAACACAAAATGAATATATATTTAATGATCTTTTTGTTACATCACTAGTAATCCACAAATCAATAACATCTTCATATAATATTTGTTTTGGCATATTTTATAATGTTTGCACTAAATCAATCGCACTTTTAACTTTTTTGCCACTTGCTTTATGTCAAATGTAAACAAAATTAACCCAATAGTGGCTACTTCATAAATTTAAACAAAATAAAGCTTAAAGTTAATAAAAATAATTGTGGATAAAAATAATTCTAAGGTATTTATGAATTTCTAATTAAATTAATCAAAATTTTTATAAAAAATTCTTAATAATTATGATATTTTAAGCCAATTGTTATTTTTATATTACATTACTTATGCTTTTCACATGCAATGCAATATAGGGTTAATTTTTTAACGGTTTTGATTTTATGTTTACAAAGAAAAAGAGTTAAAGCAAGAAACAACAAAAGTTGATGTTTGGAAAAAGAGTAATATTTTTAAAAGGCGGACGAAAGCGGAGTAAATTTTTTTAGTTCTTGTTAGTAGAAAGTTAAGACTAATGATATATGAAAAAAAATTTTACCGAAGTTTATGCATATTTTTTTAAATGTCTTAGTAATATTGCTATTTTGCAATTTTAAGTATTAAAAAGCGTGACTTTGAAGTGAAGTAAAATTAAAATTTTTAATTTTATTTTTACAATTTAAAAAACTTAAATTCGACCTTTTTATTATCTTTACAAAAATGTTATTATTTTTTTTTTTTTTTTAAATTGCAGTTTTCATAATTTTTTTTGTCTTACCCGATTTTCAAGATGCGATAATACATAAAATTCATGAAAAACAATCAACTCTTAGAACCTATAGCGGGCGTAAATTAAACTCTAAACAAATAATTTTTATTTATATTTTTAGTTGATGTTTTACCTTCCAATTGATATCAAAACATTCTTATTCTCTGCCATAAATTTTTTTGATTTTTGTCTATGGGACGAATGACTGTGCGTCGGTGTGTCACCGTGAAAACATGTGTGGCCACAAATAAACGTCTCAAGTGATCGTTTAATCACTTAAGGAATTTGCTTAGTTTGTCGCTCGTGTGACAAACTAAGTTGCTAGAATCAAAGAGTGGATGTTTACATTACATTTATTACTATGCCGTTTAAAGTTGCAACAAAGTGTCGCCAACTGCTTGAAGAGCACTATACAGGAGCGGATCAGAACTGAAGGTTCCGCCACAGTCTCTATGTGCGATATCAAATTCTTATTGCATAAACAGTACAACGCAATAACAGTAACGCATAAACAGTGCAAGGCATCCCAACGGATGCCTTAAAAATAAAAAAATTACTTTTATAAGGAACAAGTTAACTTTTAACTCATTTATTTAATAATTTAATATAAATTATAGAAATTAATGTTGAGGTTACAACTTTAAATAATTTTTTTTCTGAATTAGCGTCTCCTCGGCAGCACAGCCATGGCACAGGCCAATTTTCTTAGTAGAGAAGGCACATACATTTTTTGCATTTTTCACACAACAAGAACGTTTTTCGTCGCTTTTTGTCGTGCTGAGCATTCCACCACGCACAGTCCCTTCGTCCTTTCTTTGGTGGTTGTGCAGATGTGCTTGGTGTTGGGTACAGTTCGGGGTAATGTGATGGTATCTGTAATAATAAATAAAGAACTAGGAATGTATACATTAGGGTGGTCCAAAAACGTAAAAGTTTAAAATGTTGAAGTGCACTTGACTTTTTTTAATCCTTTTGATGACTTAAGCTACCACAAAAAAAATTTACCAAAATGAATAATATTTACAACTGCCTCAATGCTTTTGAAATTAAGGCTTATACATATGAATATAATATTTTTCTGATTTTTATAAAATATTTTTATTTATTTATTTATAATAGTTTTAAACTGTTTTCTTTGAAAGAGCATTAATTTTTGGTTCTGGAAACATTTTTCTATGCATTTCCACAACCTGGAAAAGGAACTGTTTTTGATCTTCTTGTTTTGTTATTGAAGAATTGAAATTTGTAGCTAAAGCAATTCCCCTCTCAGCGCTGTCATTTACGACCTTAAGACCAATCGCTGCCTTTTTTGCAATTTGAAATGGAAGACTTTCACTCCACTCTTCTATATCCGTATCCAGGAAGGAGGAATCCAATTTAAGGATTCGAAAAAAATTGTGAGATGCTGGACCAACAAAATCTTGTAAACCTTTGTCGCTAATATCATTAGTTGCATGGTACCTGGTGGATCTGTAATTTTCTTCCTTAGATGATTCGTTAAGTCGTTTTACCATCTTTCGTTTGGTTTCAAAATCAACTATGTCTGAAAATAGTCCAAATACAACCAGCTCTTCACTTAGATACCACAAATGCCTATATATTGCTGCAGTTCCTTTTTCGTAAACAATATTTGATGTTTCTTTATAAATTTTTAAATCTTTGATAAAGTTCAAGTCATTAGCTGGAGCATCACAAGAAATTGGGCAACTTATCCAGTATTTAACATAAATTAAAGCTATAAATAAGCTAAATTCAACTAATGCCCAAGTCTCTCCTTTTTGCATTTTAAATTGTTTTCGAAAGAGATATATTTTTAAGACGCAAATTAATTTTGACATCCAACGCGCATGGTGAAATGCACCTGGAGCTCGAAATTTTATACCTCCAGGGGGTTCTCTGCCAAGGAAAATTAGTGCTAATTGTAAAATTTCCTTGTAATCGTCTCTTGGGATATTGCATGAGCCTTCTAAAATTGTATTTAAAAAATTTATTGATTCATTTTTTAAAGACAGTAGTTGGATATTTAATCTGTCATCCGTACAAACTTCGTACAACTCTTGTTGTATATTTGGCCAATTGTCGCGAAACTTTTTAAACATAATCATATTTGGACCAGTTGTAGTACCAAATAATTCTTTAAATACGTCATTACAAACCACTTCTAATACATGATGCCTACAAGAAAGCCACAAAAACTGTTGGCTTAGTTTTTTTTCCAAAAGAACGCAAGCTCCATTTAAACGTCCTGTGTTCGCAGCAGTGGTATCAAAAGACATTCCACATATTTTGTGTTCAAGATTCCACTCGATTATCGTAGTTTTGACTACTTCAGCAATTTTTTCGCCAGTTCCGTTTTCGACTTTGGGCACAGCAAGAGCTTTTCTGTATTGGCTCCTGTAACTAAAATTGCGATTCTGTCTTCTTTTTTTGAGCCGCCAGAAATTGCCTGAAGCAGTTTTCCATCGAAATGAATAACTAATGGACCTTCTGGTGAAAATGATACCTTACAATTAGTTGCTTGACTTGATCGGGCGTTTATCCTTGCCCTTCGGATGCTGTTTCTACTTAATGACAAAGTACCATTATTTCCATACATTTTTTCTGCTGCAGCAAGTAGATAAGTTGCTTTCCGATCACTTATATTTGTTCTATCCAAAACTGCTGTAATATTTGAAGAAATAGCAGCCTTTTTGACAGTAGATCTTTTTGCATTTGATGTTGATGGAATGTTTGCTTTAAAACTATCGTCGCTTAAGTCAGACTCTCCTTCTTCTTTTTCAGATGACAACTCCGAAATGGTTATAATTTCTTTTGCTCTACGTTTTCTGTCATTTTCTTTCTCTGTCCTCATTTCATTTTTTCGAGCCTTTGTTTGCTGTTTTTTCTCTTTTTTGGCTAATTTTTTATCCATAGTACACATAAAATACATTCTCTCGGAACGTTGATCCAAAAGAAATACTTGATCTTCTTTAATTTTTATTAAGTTTATAGCATCATGATGGCTAATGTCAAAAAGTTTTTCAATTGCTTCAGAAAATTTTGTTTCTTTTGAAATCTGAGCGGTATCTCCACGTTTTTTATTTTTGCACAAATTTCGATATTTTTGTAGTAATAACTCAAATTTCCGTATAATACTTCGGTTTTCTGACACAGGCACTCTGGCTTTATCCCATATTTCACAAATAGCTGATACTACTAATTTAACAGCTTTTTTCTTGGGCAGATTTTTCACTTTGTGATAATAAAAATATACACGCAAGGCCTCAAGACTTGTTGGTAGCACACAACCCCCGAATTTTTCATCAGGTTCTCCAATTAAGTGTAATATTGTTTTTTTGCGTGTTGAGGCCATCTGTAATAATCACATTTATAATAACACAATATAATTAACACAACACATTTAAATTTACTATACTGGGTAACAATTTCCAAGATCCTCCAAAAAATATATTTTGTAACCGAATTGTTAAGCGCTTTCTTTCAATCGCGATTTAAAGGCAACTTATTGCAGTGAAAATTTATTGTAACTGAATAAAAATATTTTCGACACATTTCAAATACAAAGTAAAAACCAAGGTTACTAGATTTAAACAAAGTAAATTCAAATACAAAGTAAAAACCAAGGTTACTAGATTTAAACATAACAAGTTTTTTAAGAAAAGTATATTTGTGATTTGTCCTTCAATAGTAAGTGCTTTTTGCGAGCTTTTTAAACTTAATTTTCTTGAAAGACCCGTACAAAAAAATCGCAAAATCTTTGAAATTTTTATTAAAAAAAAATTCATACTGTTATGCAAAAACTATTAAAACAATTTTTTTTTATGTTCTCCACAATGAATGAACGGATATTATACGTGAAATTAGTTATTTAAATAATTGATTTTTGTTAATACTTTTGCATTCCGTGGCAACTTATTTACCTTTAGCCTTACCGAAACAAAAATTGTTTGTATGTAGTTAAAAAATAAATTTTCAGTAGAGACAACATTTTATAATTTGTAACTATTTTCTAAGCTGTGGGATCCCTAAAATTTCCTTAAAAATTATGCACAGGCCCTTTAAAAGTTCCCACACTTTAAGGAATGATCCCAAATTGTGGTAATATTAATAATTACTGCATACAAATGTGGTAGACAAGAGTTTTAACGAATGAAGCCAAAAATTTTTATGTTTTGTGAATTTTTACGGATTTCAACAAGCATGAGGCAGTTCTAAACAACATCTTATTTAATTGAAATTTTTACACAATGCTAAACTTATCAATAGGATTCAAAAATGTAAAGTGCCCTTTGATTCCGGTAAAAAAAAAATTTCTCTATACAACTGTGAACCACCCATACATATCTAATTTTTTTATAATTACTTTCAAAAACATTGAATTTTGCCATAGCTGCACTAATATTAGGCCAGCGGCTAACATGGCTATTTATTGCTCTAGTCTCCATGTGAGGATTAACCAACTGGGTTGTCAAAACCCTTAGGAATTCACGACGCTTATCCGTTTTGCGTGATGGTTGAAATGAATCGTGAATAATAAATGATGCCAGGCCAGCAACATCTAATATATTATAAAACATGGCTAGTGGCCAACGGATTGTGCCACGCTTGCATGAGTAGCCAGAGAACATCTGGTCCATAGTATCCACACATGCCTTATTTTCATTGTAATCCAGAATTTGGTAAGGATCCAGATCCCCCATACCTTGATTCCATATTAAGCCGGTTTGGAAGGGATGTACTGTGTAAAACGCGTGCGGCCTCAGTATGGAAATAATTGTTCATCAACAGTGAGGTTAGCTGATGGCACATATCACAATTGGCGTTTAGCATTACCCAAAGGTCGTCGATGGCTGTAGATTTAAACAAATCCACACGATCCGGTCGCGTGTTTCCGTTGTCAAACCGAATGTAGCGTAAGAGCAGCTTGAAGCGGTTGAAGGACATCGTGGGTTTGTAGATATCATGGTGATATGGTTTCCAAAGACTTTAGCTTTAGCTGGCTGTGTACTCGAATTAAACATACTAGTAAATAATAATAGCCCGATGAACGCGTACATCTCATTCTCGTTTGTTTCTATCCAAACTTTTATAGTTGAGTCAGGATGGGCTAAATTTCAATCACGTATTATGCCTGATGCTTTTCTATTTGTTTCGCTTACAATTGGTCATACCATATCTGGAGTAACAAATTGCTTGAATATCTTGATTGGACTGGCAAAAAATCGCTTCATAACTGGGGTAGGCCCATTTTTGGCAACAACTGGAACATTGTGTGCATGCGGATGGTATCTGGCTGGTGGGTTCTTCATCCAAACAACACCAGCTTTGGATGAGTAAAATTCGTCAACGGGCAATTGTAAATGATTCACAGCAACCGCCTCTCCCACGGCAGTTTCCTCTTCTTCTTTATTGTCACTATAATAGATAGCACTTGTCTCAATATTCAACTCTTTTTCAGAATCCGACGCCGCTTCATCAGGCGGGATATAGTCTTCGTCAGCATATTTTCGCTTGCAAAAAACGCGGCGAGTCTGTCCTCAGTGAGCTGCTGCCGGTCTTTTGGCAGCGTAGAATAACGTTGATGTCTATTTAGGACCATATCATGATTTTCCCACAATTCGTCGCTTATTCCCGACATTTTAAATATTCAAAAACACAGCAGAATAGAACACAAATGACGTTTACTCAGTCAATGCTAAAATGAAATTGCATATACTCTATCTCAAAAAATTCTCCGTACACAAGAAATCTCGCACGAATTTTGACTGTATTTGCGAAAATATTTCATCGGATTAAACGAAATAACATTCTTTTAAATGCTTTACATTCTATCTTCATAAATAAAACTAAAAATTGGGTTTGCTCGAATTTATTTTATTGTAAATTAATTAAATGTAACCAAACTTCAAAATTCAAAATCAAAGAATTCTCCGTACATCAAAAAAACTTAACATAAAACTTATTTAATACGGTTTTTATTGAAGTCTAATACCGAGTGTGATATCCCTTCGCCGAAATTACCTCTAGTAAACGTTGTTTCATAGATAAGGCCAATTTGCTTGTGATATCGGAGCCAATTTTCCTCCATTCATCTATTATTACATCTTTTAACATTTGTTTGTTACTTATGGTGCGTTGCCGTATTTTTTGTTCTAGAATACCCCATAGATGCTCTATGGGGCTTAGATCTGGGCTCTGGGGAGGGTGGGGAAGCACTTTCTTTACATTATAAAGCAACCATTCCCTCACTATCTTGGATGCGTGCTTAGGGTCATTATCCTGCACAAACCGAAAATCGTTACCTAGACCCAAGTTCGTTGCGCTCGACTTCAAATTTTGTTTTAAAATGTTCAAATAACATGTTTTGTCCATAGTCGTTTCCACAAAAACCAGATTTCCCACGCCGCCAGCTGACATCGCGCCCCAAACCATGACGCTTCCGCCTCCATGCTTTACAGTAGCTTTCAAATTTTTGATCTGCAGAGCAGTATTTGCTTTTCGCCAGACAAATCTTCGGCCATCCGACCCAAAAATGTTGTACTTACTTTCGTCTGTAAATATGACTGATTTCCAGAAGGCATCGGACTTTTCAACATATTTCTTTGCATATTCCAAACGAAGCTTAACATTTTTCTTTGAGATGAAGGGTTTCTTCCGAGGAACACATGCCTTATATTGTATTGAATGTAAAAAATTTCGTATGGTTTGTGGATTTACGGTTACTATCGGCAATTTTTACAGCACTTAGTTTGGGGTTATCCTTAACCATCCGTTCGATCTTTCTCTCCAACCGCTTGTCCAACAGTTTTTTGCGGCCTCTACCTGGGGTTATCTCGAACATTCCAGTTTTATTAAAGTTTTGAATCACGTATTGGATTGAAGAACGTAAACAGATCAGGTTTGTTCTACGAAATCATAAGAATTTAGAAAACATAAGCGGTAGTTGGCAAAAAATATTTCGACGCGCAGAGCCAAGGAAAAAGTTTGGCGTATACTTAAAGTCAAAATGGGCCTCGAAAAGCCCAGTCGCACATTCTCGGGTTAAAATTAAAATATTTTTTCCTTTTTAACTTACCACAAAATTTAAGTATTTTTTTCCTTTTTAACTTACCACTCGTTTGCGATCCAGTGTGCATACAGTAAGCCCTCTGCTTGCTCATAATCTTTGTTTTTTGTTGGTTCGTTTTTCTTTTTTTGGCCAATTCAGTACTGTGACGTTTGGCGATGTTCTATCGTATACAAATTATATGAGTACTCAATAATATATATAAAATACAAGTTAGTCAATTTAAATTAAAAGCAGTCAGTATGTGAGTTATTTTTAAATTCTTTATTGTTTGCTAACATGTTATTATCAAATATTCGAATTTATTATGGTTCTTATTATTTTGTTGTTATAATTCCTTATAATAATTATAATTCTAATCGATCAGTCTAATTAATCAGTTGTGTGATTAATTTAGACTGCCTGCTAGCAGAAATATTCTGTCTCGCAATAAATTGTCTCTTCCTTCTGGATTCAAGTTTGTTCGTTTTTCCAATATCACTTCTACTAGGATGCCTCTTTCCATTCTTAACTCTTCCATAAGCTCTTCGATTCTACTTGCTTTGACATCAAACTTGCGACCTTCTATGATCATGTTTGCTGCTTGAAACCTGAAATTATTGGATGCCATCTCAGGAGAGTCTAAGAGTACCTAACACATGGTATAAGAGTGTCGTCAACTTTGCGGGGCATCATCTCCTCGTAAATAAGAAGTTTAGCTGCGTTTAATTCATCCTGAGATTTTACCCACTTTGAACTAAAGTAATTGGATACATTCTTATCAGGCTTTGATATTAAGACATTACCCTTTATAGTTCTATCCCTTATGGCCTTTGATATTGCTATCTTTTGAAGATCATTAGGATAACATCCGGTGCTTATGACTAATTTACCAAATGATGGTGTTAAAGTATTTATATTCTCTGTAAACAATTCGTCTCGTCTGTTCCTTGGAAAACTTATCCGTAAATAGGCTGGCTATTTGTGCTGTAAAGAGTCATGGAATCAGCGCCTAGATTTGCATATAAAATCTGAACAATAGATGCTCAGATATTTATGTGCAAAGGGTAGGAAAAGAGATAGGAAAAACAGGTGAATAAAAGGTAAATTGTATACAATTTTATTAGTAACTTCTTACTTTACAGCTCGACTTCAATCACTGGAGAAAATTAATATGAAATTCCAAGATGGTGGATGCCGGCGATATTAAGCTAAACTCCAAATTCAAACATGACTTACGCTGCTGGTAATCAATATGTGATTATCGAATTCTTCAATAGGTGACGAATTCCTTAAATTGTCCAGTTGTCTGCTTTCCTTCAATAAGTAAATATGCAAACCTCTGGATCATTTAGGAAAACAGCTAAAGTCGCGCCTAATCAGTTGGTGATTAAAAACAAGAAGGTAGCCAAAGCTCGTCGGATAAGCCGAACGATCGACTCGTCAGAGGATCGGTACTAGAATATCGATACTCGAACGAGTCGATAAGTAAGTATGAATATTATGCTTCAATTAATTTTTACATTCTTCTGCGTAAGGGCTGCGGCGTAAACACTTTGTGTTATGGAGATGTTATTACTAGATGTAGAGCGAAAAGATTTTATAACAAAAATCCTGTTTGTTGATTTTGCAACAACACACTGGGTCGTTGAAGTAACAGTCTTCTTACAGTTGGGGTAACATTGCTATTTGCTGTTTTGAAATAACAGTCCGGACTGTGGAAGTAATGGTGCTCACTGTTGAAGTAACAGTCCTGACTGTTAGAGTAACAGTGAATGTTGTTTATTTGAAATAACAGTCCGGACTGTTGAATTAACAGTCTTAAAATTTGAAACAACGTTAAAAGTTCTTTCGAAAAACAACTTGGAGCGTTTTTTTTTTACTATTGATCGCCAAAAGTTTGCACAGCGACGACAACCGAAGAAAACTTCGTATCAGTACGAAACCAATTTCAGTTTTACTTCGTCTTTGTTATTCACTCCTTGCCATCAACAGTACAAGCACGAACTCAGATTTTGCAAACGATTCGATCTTTGCTGGCCACAACAGCGAAATTTGACAGCCGCAGCTGTTGAATGAAAGTCTAAAAATATTTTGTTTGACCGGTTTGATTGATTGTTTAGCTAATGAACTAATTGTTGAACTGAACCAAAAAAAAATAGTTCATTTTGCCGGTTAAAATTGTTTAGCCAATGGAAAATCTTTCGTTCAACAGTTTTGGCAAAACAGCTTATTAACAGTGCAGAACAGTTCATCAGACAGCACACATTTTTCTGAGTGTAGCTAAGAATAGCAAACGATAGAAAAAACAATACAAAAGTTATAGATTCAAAACAGAAAAACACTGTTCGAGTTCGAAAATAATAAATGATTGATTTCACTTTTGCAAAAATGTTTGACTACAATACGTAAAAGTAATAAATGTGTATAATTGACATTTGACTGAACAATTTTAAATAAATTGACTGGATAATTCTAAATTTGAAAATATCAAGAATAAGCTAAATATAATTTATATATGAAGAATACCAAAAACTCTTCTTTATTTATAGCGTTGTATTTTCTTATTATTTGCGTTTGCCGCTGTTTATTATGTCATATTCTGTCTTACAGATTGAGTGCTGGTTGATTTTTAAGGCATATGATGCCTCGTTGCTTGTAGCGTATTTTCTTGTAGCGTATTTGCTTGTAGCGTATTTGCTTGTAGCGTATTTCTGACTTCGATAATACATAGTTCATTTGGGATAAATTCCAAAATGTGTCTGTTTTATCCATTTGCTTGAGCACGTGATCCTTACCTTCTTCCCTTTGATTCTTTGTTTTGCAAAAAGAATACTATCTGTATTTGTTCGAGGTAGTCTTACAAACCTGTTTAACTTTTATTATGCTATTATTACAAAATACAGCATACATTGATGAATATATTTACATAGAAATTATCTAAATTTTATAAAGAAAAATGGTGGATATATAAGCTGTTTTGTAGAACGACTTTGTCAAAATCGTTTGGAGATAATGTATTCAAGTCTTTTTGATTAATCTGCTTAAATTCTGTTGTTTAAGTCTATGGATTCTTTTATTTCAAAATAATTGAATTTTTTAATTGTGTCAACTATTACATTAAGTTTTGTTATATTGTGAAATTTCTTAGATACATATTAGATACAGATAGTGCATAAGAGTGCAGAATTCAATGAAACTCTCTCATTTGTGTCTGTGCTACCCCATATTGTGTGATGTGCTCCGAACTATGCCTTACTTGATGCTGAATTCAATGAATCTCTTTCATTTGTGTCTGTGCTACCCCATATTGTGTGATGTGCTCCGAACTAAGCCTTACTTGATGCATAATTCAATTAATCTCTCTCATTTGTGTCTGTGCTACCCCATATTGTGTGATGTGTTCTAAAATATTCCTTACTTGATGCAGAATTCAATGCATCTCTTTCATTTGTGTCTGTGCTACCCCATATTGTGTGATGTGTTCTAAAATATCCCTTGATGCAGAATTCAATGAATCTCTCTCATTTGTGTCTGTGCTACCCCATATTGTGTGATGTGTTCTAAAATATTCCTTACTTGATGCAGAATTCAATGCATTTCTTTCATTTGTGTCTGTGCTACCCCATATTGTGTGATGTGCTCCGATCTATGCCGTACTTGATGCAGAATTCACTGAATCTCTTTCATTTGTGTCTGTGCTTCCCCATATTGTGTGATGTGTTCTAAAATATTTCTTAATTGGTGCATAATTCAATTAATCTCTTTCATTTGTGTCTGTGCTTCCCCATATTGTGTGAAGTGTTCTAAAATATCCCTCACTTGATGCAGAATTCAATGAATCTCTCTCATTTGTGTCTGTGCTACCCCATATTGTGTGATGTGTTCTAAAATATTCCTTACTTGATGCAGAATTCAATGCATCTCTTTTATTTGTGTCTGTGCTACCCCATATTGTGTGAAGTGTTCTAAAATATCCCTCACTTGATGCAGAATTCAATGAATCTCTCTCATTTGTGTCTGTGCTACCCCATATTGTGTGATGTGTTCTAAAATATTCCTTACTTGATGCAGAATTCAATGCATCTCTTTTATTTGTGTCTGTGCTACCCCATATTGTGTGATGTGCTCCGAACTATGCCCTACTTGATGCAGAATCCACTGAATCTCTGTCATTTGTGTCTGTGCTACCCCATATTGTGTGATGTGTTCTAAAATATTCCTTACTTGATGCAGAAATCAATTCATCTTTCATTTGTGTCTGTGCTACCCCATATTGTGTGATGTGCACCGAACTATGCCTTACTTGATGCAGAATTCAATGAATCTCTCTCATTTGTGTCTGTGCTACCCCATATTGTGTGATGTGCTCCGAACTATACCCTACTTCATGCATAATCCAATTAATCTCTTTTATTTGTGTCTGTGCTTCCTCATATCGTGTGATGTGCACTTATCGCCACATTTTTCAGTTTCAATTAATCACAGATCCACGGGATTCAACGTTCCAAATTTATCGCCACACTTTTCAGTTTCAATTAATCACACGCGAAAGACTTGAAAGTGTTAGGTCACAATAGCGCCGGCGATATAGAGTTGCCACCTGCTCAGTCGCGACTGGTGTGGGTCTTACGCTAATTAAGTGCCGAAAATTTACTACTTTTTCCGATCAGTTTGATAAGACTTTTTTGCCAAGTTTTATCAAACAGTGGGACGAAAAGTGCCAAACAACCTGAAAAATTTCCACTGGGGAGACAAAGAAGATATAAATATATAGAGAATGATGGTTATAGACTAGTACGAAGCTACTGTCCTTTTTAAACTACACAAGGGTTTGCTAAGACTTTATATTCAAGTTTTATCAAACAGTGAGACAAAAAGGCAACACAATAACGACTAAAATTTTCCCCTGGGCAGGTAATGAGAACGAATGGCTACAAACACACAAAAAAGATCAAAGTTCTGTATAATAAACAAACTATGGTCAGATATTCTCTGACCATTTTTCTGCGTGATATTCTCTGAACACATATGTTTGGTGCGGGCAATTGTTGTTTTATTTAAAAAAACATTTATTTTACTTTTTTTATGATTTTTTTTTTTTAACATATTTTTATTTCATAATGTTTTCGTTTCAATAAATTTTTACAAACTAAAATTTTCTAATGAAAATTTTTGATAACATAATATGATATTTCTTCGACCTCTAAATTGATATTTTGTTGTTTTTCGGGCTCTTGTAGCGGAGCGAAAAGAGAGACACGACCGAATTAAAAAAATACAAAAATAAACGCGTCTGGCAATGCTGAGCGGTGAGGCCGACCAGGGAAGCAGCAGCCCTGACTTTGCATTTGTTTTGAGGGCGCACGGTGAATGCGCCCCTGTGGCTTTCGCACAGAAATTTAGTCAGGGCGCCTGCTTACCCCACCGCTCCTGGTCAGATGACCGGAGCGGACCCGAAGTTGGCCACGACTGCACGTGCTGGTTAGCCTATGTGCTAGCAGTTCGGGAGTGATGGGGGGGTTCGTGGCCAACCCCGCGTACCTTCGCCGTACAAATAAATCACGTGCAATTACAAAAAAAATATCGCGTCGGGATTCCAAATCAACAAATTGGGTTGAAGTTACCGGACCTGAAACGAGGGAAATTAACTAAAAAAAATGGAAAAGGTTGGGAGCCCCTGGCTTACCCATCCACCAACCAACACTCGAGCCAGATGTACAGGCTCAGCCCACACATCCCTCCCTACCATGAAGGACCCCGGGGCGAAGTAGTTAGTCCTCCCCTAGCGCAACCATTCTCCCCGTCAACCAAATAAGAAGAAAATTTAACGGTTCATTTAATGATACAATTTAATTTCTAAAAATTTGGTTTTTCCTTCGAAAACTTATTAATAAGATTACATAATGTGTAATTAAGTTTAATTTTTTTTTTCTTAGTATGTTTAGTTTTAAATTTTTCTTTATATTATGTTTAGTTTTAATTTGTTTATATTATATTTAGTTTTAATTTTACATATTAGGGTTAGTTTTAATTTGTTCTTATTATGTTTAGTTTTAAATTTTTCTTTATATTAGAGTAAGTGCAGCGAATGTGGTATACCCATTTGTTTTTAGATAGCCAAATTTTTAGTTTTTGTCCGATTGAAATAAGATTTAACCACCTTCATGTTACATGTGTTAAGCTCCCACATGTGCGAAACACATGAAACCCATAATTTCAGACATATTAGAGAATATATTGCAAATACCATTAAACACGACTTTACAAAATGTGCAGGTAATGTGGTACACCATATGATGGTATTGTGGTATAGTGTACCACATTACCAGCTCATAGTTTTTCCTTCATATTGAGTTAACTAGTTATGATTTTATTGCAACATATAAAAGAAATAAAGATAAAAAAAAAATAATTTAGTAGAAAACATAGCAAATTCATTAATTTCTACTTTTTTGATAATACTTAACCCTTGTGTGACATCCTTCCATACACCCCTTTCAGTGACATCCTTGGTACAGCTGTACCACTATATTACTTATATTGAAAAAATGGTCTATTACATTGAAAACAAAAGAAATTTTAAGTTTATATATGCTTTGCATCACAAATCTTTTATTATTAATATTTTTTTATTATAAAAAGGAAAATTAAAGGTGAAAATTCAAAAAGCACAGAATAAAAGGTAGATAAATAAATGTATAAAATATTGAAAGAAGAAACTTATTCGCATTTTTTGCATGTATGTTGGACGATGCTATGCTGAGCACATACAGGATCACCACATTTCGAGCACGTCTGCCGTGTTTTACGATATCTTTTATCGTGAATCACACACAGTTTACAACAGCCTTTTACTGCAGTTGGACCTGATGATGACGATGTTGAGGCAACAGCTGTTTTCATAACTACTGATCCGCCCAACATGTCGGTAATTGCATTTTTAGTGATTGTTTGAGCCATAATGTGTTTATTGTTTACACGACGATTTAATTCATTTTGCACGAGCTCCTTGGAAAGCGAATGTAAGCTTTCACGCCGTGCCTCCGTTTTATTAGATGGATGAAAAGTCGAATATATAATGTGCGTAGCTAGGGAAGCTACGTCTAAAATGTTAAAGAAAAACGCGTAGGGCCAGCGTCGAGTTCTGCGCTTGCATGTGTACGTCACAAGCATTTGATCCATCGAGTCTACGCCGCTTTTGTATTTATTGTAATAATGTATGGTCTCGGGCTTGTTTTGAGTACCTCGAGTGCTCATATCATAGTGTACCGTGGAAAGCAGTAACACGCATTTATTTTTTTTCGGAACATAACTGACCATAGACGTATCGTTGTTGTCAGAATTGTGGAAACCAAATAATGATGAGTGTACTTCACGGCGTCTGTTTGATCGAAATTCTTCTGGAATGCAAGTCTTATTTTTTCGTAAAGTACCCACATATGCTAAGCTGTTGGACATAAGATTTTTGCACAGCGGAAGTGATGTAAAAAAATTATCTCCCACAACTGTTCGACCCGTGTTGTTATACCTCTGAACTAAACGTTTCACAACATTTTCTCCAACATTTGTTTGTTGCTGAGCTCCTGGTTGTTTGCCGGTATAAAGTTCTCCTTGCAATGGAAATTTAGTTATCGCATCGCAGACCCAAAATACTTTTATCCCGTACTTTGCTGGTTTACTCGGAATGTACTGCGTGAAACGTGTTCTACCTCTGTATGGATACAGTTGCTCATCAACAGTCACAACATCGTTGGCTTTATAAAGCCGATTCAAATTAAAATTGAGCATATTGAACATATCACTTATCGCAGCAGCTTTATCCGTTTCTTCTCTCCGAGAACGTGTAGCACTGTTGTCAAATCGAATAAAACGATTTATACTGTGAAATCTCTGACGCGTCATAGTAGCTCGAAATATCGGAAACCAATCTGTTTTCCATAGCTCAACGGTGTGCTGATAGTTCGATTTTGTGACACCTGCGGCTATCAGAAGTCCAAAGAACGCATAGATTTCATTGACTGTAACAGTTGTCCATATCCGCGGCTGTGCGAGAGGTTTGGTTTCATTCAAGTTTCTAAAAACCTCTTCAGCTTTTCTATTTGTCTCTCTGACAATGATGTCTACCATTTCTTCAGTGATTAACTGTTTGAAGATTTCTA
Source organism: Coremacera marginata (assembly GCA_914767935.1). NCBI lineage: Eukaryota > Metazoa > Arthropoda > Insecta > Diptera > Sciomyzidae > Coremacera > Coremacera marginata. Next base: position 159,908,208 of record OU612044.1, read on the forward strand.
TGCGCGAAGCGTATTCAAGACGTTTCGATGGGCCACCTTGCTGACGAACGATGTTATGTGCCCGTATTTTTGTTGAAGATGGAGGCGTCTTGCACCATTTCGTGCCATCTTTGGCTGTAAAGAAAGCACCGTTATCAGATGTTCTTTCTTCTTCAGGTTGTATAATTTCAATTTCAACGTCTTGGTCCTCATCAGAATCCACATCTGCGTCATACTCGATACGAATTTCCCCTTCTGCATCTGAAGCTTCTTCCTCATTTGGGACGTAATCAGCATCATCATCTGAATCTGCCTGAAATGGCTCCACAAAATCTCTTGACTCGATGTTTTCGTCATCGTCATGTGCCATATATTGGGCTAGCTTATCGTAACATTCTTGCTGTTCTCGTTCATTCATTCGTAAAAACCTTCTTGAAGTGATCATATCGATCAAATCTCCAGCCTCTGCAGGCATTTCCCTTTGTTTTGAATCCATCTAAGCACAATAAGAAAAAAACACATTTTTGCAATTCAAAGTCTACAGCGGAAAAACAAATAAATAAGTACTAACCTGTAATAAAATGCAGGAAATACGAACAAAGACGCTAGCACAGCAAAAGCAAATTTTTTTTACTAAAACACGTGTGATGGAAACCACAGCTGAATTTACACTGCGACAATTCTAATTCTGCAGCGAACAAACAAACAAATAAGCATCAGAAATGCAGAAAACATGCACAAACATGCACTATTCATAAATTTTCCATACAAATATTTGTGTGGTACAATTGTACCAAGGATGGCAATGAAGGCATAGATGTACGTTTGCCACTCCTACCGATTAACGAGACATGAACAGACAAAACAAATGTGATCATTACATTCTTAAATGTATATTTGAGGCATTCATAAAGTTTCAGCTCTTTAGATGGACAAATAATATCAAAATTTTGTTTTCAAAGTTCAAATTGGTACAGCTGTACCAAGGATGTCACACAAGGGTTAAAAAAACAAACAAAATTGATTTAACTTAATTGCAAGAAGAACAAATAAAAATTGCACTGCGTTTAGGAATACAAACTTCATGAGCCCAAACTTGTTCGCATTGCAAACATGAAACCCATGGCTTTATATTTGCATCATCTTTATAAGCCTTATCGCAATGATTGCACAAGGTGTCTTCTATAGGTGGATAGTCTAAATACTCCTCTTCATCTGATGTGTCGTTGAAATTGACGGTTTCATCACTCTCACTTGAATGTGAATCAGCGCGAGGTTTCTTTCTGGTAACATTTTTAGACACATTAATAAAAAGTTTTTTATTAATGTTTTCGATGCTCTGCATTAAATCATTTTTGTATGGCGAAGTTGTAAGGACAGTAGCCTTTGTTTTTCTGCCCTTACGATTCGTAAGGCTGGCTGCCGCAACTTAGGTATTGGAGAAACCTCCCAGGGAGAAATGAGATTTCCACTTGTGCTCGCGGTTTCCCCTGAAAATTTAGATTTTAGTAGATACTTAAGTATCATATTGACATGTAGATATTGAGAGAACTTACGGTTCCCAGATATGTCATTTGAGGTTTCTGCTGTTGTTGAGTGTGTAGTTTCTGCTGGCTCTTCTGAAAAATAAATTAATATCTATAACTTACACATTTCTTTTCGAAATAAAGCAACAGTATGTAGATATCTACCTGATACATTTTCTGCGAGGAAATCAGCATCGGTGAAAAGGTTTTTATTGAAAGGATAAATGCCTGTAACTCTAAAACCATTTACGGCTATTTCTCCAGTTTGAACCTTCAAGTAGGCTTTACTAAATAGGCCAGTAATATCAAAAGGTGTCAGTTTTTTTCCTTGCTCTCTTATATATCTTCTTATTTCATCATTGTAGTATTTTTTTAAAGGACCCATAAATGTTCTGTCTAATGGTAGAAGTTTATGTGTTGCATGAGGAGGCAGTGAAATAATGGTAACATTATTTCCTCGAGCTAGGTCCAGCACTTCGATATTGCGCGTGTGGCTGTAATGACCATCTAAAATGAGTAAAACTGGGTCGGTGGCAGATGGCTTGTTTCCTTTAAAAAGTGTTTGAACCATTCCGTAAATATAGGAATTTGGACCCATCCGGATAAATGGCATGCCGACTTCGAGCCAGGTGGAGCATCTTTCATAAGAGTGGGTTGTGATTTTTAAGAGGTAATATAAAAAACGGAGGTACAAACGCTCCTCCTGCACTCATGCAAGTAATGACGGTTACCAGTGACCCACGCTCGGCTGATGTCATCATACCAATCTGCTTTTTGCCTTGTCTAGCAATTATTTGTGGTTGCTGTGATGGCACCACTGATATTCCGGTTTCATCTACGTTCCAGATACGTGAAGGTGGAAAATTATGCTTATTGTACTCACCTTCAAGTAAATTAAAAAATAGATCGACATTTTCTCTAGAGAAACCACGAACACGATCCGCACTGGTTCCACTAGGCTTTCTAAAGCTTATTACGTTTCGATGACGTCTAATGAAACCGTTTAACCAATATCTTCCTGCGCATTCTTTTATTACAGAAAATTTGTTGGGAATATTATTTATTGTGGCAATTTCAAAACATAAAGATCGAATATCTGCCCGCGTAAGTCCCCAATATCGTGACTCCATTTCTAATATGTATTTAACAAGCTCATTTTCCATATCGGCACCTAATGTTGGAGGTCGACCAAGCGTAGTTGCAAAAATCTCTTCAATGGTCTTTCCGCTTCTTGCATAACGTTGTAGAGTTGTGTGGGGTACACCAAATGATTTCGATGCCAAGAGAATACCCATTTCACCATCTCTAACAGCCTGTATAGCTCTTTTCATATCCCCTGATTCCCAATTCCTTATTTCTCCTTTTTTCGGCATTTTGTTTTTTTTGGAAGGTAATGTGGTACACTATACCAAATTAGCTGATTCAAACTGTACCACAATAGCTGCACTTGTGTTTAATGTAGATTTTATTATAAAAAATAAAAAACACTATGTATATGGAGCAATTGCATATAATTTACGCTTATTTAGTACTCACCGATTATTTATATTCGTAACTTAAGAACTTGGAAATATTCCTTTCACACAAAAAAATATGATTTAACACCACCACAAAAAAAGTCGACCTCAGCCAACCGCGAATTTTTTCAACTGACTCTTACAATGACTAGTTAAAATAAAACAGGTCGTTGCTCTCTTAATTCTCTGAGAGCCGTAATCTCTTTTGCTTGTTTCTGTTATTCGTATGCTGTTAGATTCAGATTACCAGCTATAGACATTACCAGCCTATACCACATTCGCTGCACTTGCTCTATGTTTAGTTTTAATATTTTTTTTTCTTATTATGTTTAGTTTTAAATTGTCTATATTATGTTTAGTTTTAAGTTTTCATATTAGTTTTAATTTTAATTTTACATATTATGTTTAGTTTTAATTTTTTTCTTATTATGTTTAGTTTTAAATTTTTCATCATATTTTAATTAGCTTAGTTTTAATTTAAGGGTATTTTGAATTTGCTTGTATGCAAAGTTTTATTTGAGGTTATTTTAACGGTCATATCTTATTATATCTTTTCATTGTATCATTTTTTTGAAAATTTTGAATTCAATTTTTCTTGTTTTAATGTAAGAAAATTTTCGTTTCAATTTTCCTTGTTTTTAATTCAGAAACTTTCCTCTTAAATTTTCTTCATTTTGTTTTCGAAAGTTTCCGTTTAATTTGCATTGATTTTCTTTTTCGAAAATTTTAGTTTTTTTTTTATCAGTTTTAACTCTGAAAGTTTTAGTTTAATTTTGTTTAATTTTTATTTTTAATAATATGATGGAATCTTACATATGTATGTAAAATTTATTTCCTAAAAGTCATTAAATAAATGCCGGCAAGTTAAAATAAAACACAAATTGATTAGTGTTCCATGAGATCTGATTTATTAATACCTTTATAGTTTTTTCGATAATCAGTTACAATTTGTAAGATAAATTGTTTTTCTTCTTCATTTTTTGATAATGAATTATTATATTCTTCCATTAATTTAACATTTCGTTCGGCAGTATCGTTAACTACCCTCATTTTACTGACGATATTTACGCCCTGTATATAGCTTGGCTCGTTCTGCCATTGGGAGGGTTCTTTTTGGAAAAAATCGGTTGCAATCGAAAAACGTTCAAAGAAGTGAAGTGTATTTTTGGTTACGAAGTCCTCAATTGATTTTGATTGTAAGTCCTGTATATCAGTAATCAGCCGCTTGCTCTCATTTTCTGACTCTACACGAAGTCTCTTTATCATACGAGTTTTTGTTTCAGAAGTAATGGTTTCATCAAAAAACGAAAAACCTACTGTTTCTGCTGCTAAATACCATAAATGGTTACGGAATTTTCCCAAAGTTGCATTGCTTACGTTTTCGTTGACATTTTTGTAGGCGAAAAGAGATTTAATAAAAAGAAGGTCTTGATTAGGCGCTTTGGCAGCTATTGGCGCTTCTATCCAGACTTTTACATAAATTTTCACAATAAATAAACAAGCATCGCGTATGGCGTCTATTTCATCTGACGACATGACAAACTCTTCTCTGAATAAAAACATTTTTAATGAATAAATCGCCTTGGCCATCCAACGAGCGTGATGACATGCTCCTGGTGACTTGAATTTATAATTCCTTTCGTGCTCCCCAAGAAATATAAGGCTTAATTCCAGAAGCTCCTTATAATCAGCCCTAGGCTGTTTTATTTTTAAATATTGGCGGAAAAACGTGGCTAGATCTTCTAATTCGAAAACGCTAATATGCTGACTTACCTTCTCGTCATCAACTCCAAATTTAAAATTTTCTTGGTTTATCATCGCCCAGGACCCTTTAAACTTTTGGAAAATTGACAAAGTTGATCCACTTGAAGACAAATTTCTTTTTTCAAATACGCTCTTTAATACAATTTCGTAGATGTGGTGACGACAGGGCAAGTGCAAAAGATCTTTTCCTAATTCCTGTTCCAATATCACGCAAGCACCTTGAAGTCTTCCCGTGTTTGTTGCTGTTGTATCAAAACACAGGGCCTGAACTTTGTCTGTCAAATTCCACTCTTTTAATAATTGGATTATTGCTTCAGCCTGTTGCCTTCCTGTACCAGCCTGTAATGCAGGAACTCCAAGTAGATGCTCTGTCTCTGTAGATGTAATAACAACTGGCAATCTGTCTACTTTTTCCTTTCCAGTTAATGATGGTAACAGCTTTCCATCCCAATGTACTGTAATGGTTTGCGGTAAAATGTTTTGAAATTTTTCCTTTAAATTTATAGCTGTTTCAGATCGAATTTTTTTACGGCAATTTCGAATTGTACTTTTACTTATTGCTAACTGACTTAAATCATGGCCCAATGCTTCAGGAGTGCCTATGAGAATTCGAACAGCATCTCTGTCGCTAACTTTACACTTGTCCAGAGTCGCAACAAGCTTGGGTGTTATAAAGTTTTTCATTTTACGTTTCTTTCCCACATTTCCAGTAGATGTTTGTTGAAAATTGTCTTGAAGCTCATCACTGTCTATTTCAGCCAATTGTTCTTCATCATCTGAGTAGTCCTGACTTGCAACCAAATTTTGAGATTGCTCCTGGTGATACTTTTCTTGCCTTATCAGTTCTCTTTCTTCACGCATATTTCTTCTTTTCTCTCTTTCAAAAAGTGCTCGATCGCTTCCAATCATACCACCTGGTCTGCCTTTTTTCCGTTGATTAAGTAGAAATAGTCTATCTTCTTCGATTTGAATAATACTTAACGCATCACCATGAGCGATATCAAACAAATCGTCTAATTCTTCCACAAAATCGTGCTCACGTTTCTCCTGTAGAGCTGTACGGCGCTTACAAGTTTTCTGAAGTGTCTTCCACTGATGATATAGAGCTTCCACTTTCTGAACGCTACGAATATTCTGGCTTGTGGGAATACGTGCTTTATCCCAGAGTACTTCTGCTTCTTTAATTACAAGATATGCACTCGGACGAAGATTGAGCTTAATTTTCCGCATATTGTAAAAAAGAACTTTCAATATTTGCCCTTTTGATGGTAACTTGCACCCAATGATTTGACTTTCGTCGTGCCCAAGCAGAAATAACTTTTCATTTGCTCTTGTTTCCATTGCTGTTGGAGTTACATTAATAATATTAAATATGTTATTATATTTTGAAAATATCGATCACTTTGTTGTTTAAACTTACCAATTTTATAAACCTTATCTTTCAATCAAATCAAATTAATATTTTCACATTTGCATGTATAACAACACATTATCAACGCTCTTTTTTAGCTTAACAAAAGCACATGTGTACTAGATACCGTTATTCCAGTGTTGCTACTTCTATGTAAATATAACTTTGCTTGATCGTTATTCCAGTGTTGCTACTTCTATGTAAATATAAGTTTGCTTGATCGCAACTAATTAGCACAGAGCTGCATTTGTTAGTAGTAGTAGCAATTTGCCGGCATTTATTTAATGACTTAGGAAATAAATTTTACATACATATGTATATGTAAGATTCCATCATATTTTGAAGCAAAAACTACATATTTTCGTATATATTACTTAAATTATATAAGGTGCCACGCCTTTTTAGGGGCATGCATTAAAATAATAGTCAAAATTAAATATAATATCGATACTTAACATAAATTTTGATAAATAATAATGAAGTTATAACTTTTTTCTTATTAAATTGTGCAAAATCCCTTCTTGTCAACTTGAGGGCGCATGTGCCACGCCTTAACGTTGACCAAACAGTCTACAGTTTTGGAAATATGTTATTTGTGCCCAAAAGAAAAAAATTAGGGGGCGAACCACCTCCTACAAAAAACAAAAATAATTCCATATAAAAATTGTCCACTCTAATATACAGTGGCTCCATCGCAAAATCGGACAAGAGCTTGTCTGATATTAATGTGCTCTAAACTTTTAAAAGTGTTCTAAATTTTTTTCTTTTTTTGCTTATATTCGCACTTCACATACTTACCTCTCTGAATATTAAAAAAAACAATAAATTTTCCAATGTTAACTGTTTATTAAAATCAAAAAACAAAAATAACTCAATTTCTTGCACTCAACGCAAAATCGGACAAAGTTAAGAACTAGAGCTAAAAATGCAAAAATCAAACAATCAATATTTAGTGGCATATCCTTTGTTGTTCAGAACAGCCTGTAAGCGCTTTGGGATTGATTTTACCAAGTTTTGACATACTTCCGGCTCTATGGAGTTCCATGCTTCGAGTAAACCTTCTTTAAGCTGAACAATTGTGTTAAATTTCTTTCGATACACTCTTCTAGCTAATTCCTCCCAAAGATGCTCAATGACATTAAGGTCAGGGCTCTGTGCAGGTGTTTGTATAAGTTTGGGGCAGTTATGGATCAACCAAAGCTTTGCAACACCAGATGTGTGCTTGGGATCGATATCTTGATAAAAGGCAAAGTTGTTTGCAATGCCCAATTTCTCTGCACTTTGCTTGACATTTTGTTTCAAAATGTTGAGGTAGACAAATTTGTCCATTTTACTATCAATAAAATGCAAATTGCCCACCCCGGCACTCGACATACAGCCCCAAACCATAACAGAGCCTCCTCCATGTTTGACTGTGGCTTTTGTATTTTTGTGATTAAATTCTTCATTTGGTTTACGCCACACAAACATCTTGCCATCTGACCCATGCAAATTAAATTTGCTTTCGTCAGTGAACAAAACCTTTAATATAATCAAGTCATTAAAAAAAAATTTATTGTAAGATGGTTTACTATTAAATTACCTGATTCCAAAAATCTTCGGATTTTAGTAAATATTCCTTGGCATATTTAATTCTATTATTTTTATTTTTGAGGCTTATAAAAGGCTTTTTTCTGGCAACTCGCCCATAGTAATTAAATTGGTGTAAAGTATTGCGAACAGTATTTTCGCAAACATCTTTTCCAGTGCGAGCTTTTAAAGATATTTTTAGTTCTTTTGCGGTTTTAAAAGGATCTTGTTTTATTTCTTTCAATAACGATCGCTCTTCTCGCTCATTTAAAATCTTGCCATAACCATCTTTACTTTTATTGGCCAGCCTAAACTCATCACGGAACCTCTTGATAATGTCGTGGACAGTTGACTTACTTCTTCCAACCAATTCAGCAATTTCTCTCACAGTTTTGCCTTCCAAATTTAATTTAACTATTAACTGCCTAATTTCAACGGTAGTTTGTTTTCCATTTGGAGCCATTTTAAAAGTATTTTTAATTAGTATTAACACCGACTGCCACTAAATACGCTTAACAAAAGAATGTGAAAAAAAAACTCAATTCTGAAGTAAGAATTTTTAGAATAACGGTAGTTTTAGCATTGCTACTTTACTTTGTCCGATTTTGCGTTGAGTGCAAGAAATTGAGTTATTTTTGTTTTTTGATTTTAATAAACAGTTAACATTGGAAAATTTGTTGTTTTTTTTAATATGCAGAGAGGTAAGTATGTGAAGTGCGAATATAAGCAAAAAAACAAAAAAAATTTAGAACATTTTTAAAAGTTTAGAGCACATTAATATCAGACAAGCTCTTGTCCGATTTTGCGATGGAGCCACTGTACATACTTTATATTCTTTGACTGTATACTTCACTATATATCACTTTTTACCGCCGAAAATTCTATTATATATTAATTTGATAAAATTTACTTACCTTTTACAACACAAATTCACAAAAACCACGAGGAACTAACACAAATCGAAACACTTCACTTCACAGCTCAAAGTTGAATGACAGCCGCCAGTGTAAAAATTATGATCGACTGTTCTCTTCTTACTAGTTTGAAATTAAAATTGGCTGATGCAATAATTCAACTACAGTTATTTCATCTATGTATCATATGTATGTAATTTACATACATATGTATATGCATTTTAGTAGAAAAAGAGCGAATAAGAAGTTTTCTCCTTATTGTTAGTCGATCTCCTTTTCAATAAAATTAAGATGACATTTACAAAAATAAGAAGTTTAGCATCTTAATAATAAGAAGGTGGTGATCTGTTAGAAACAAGAAGTTTTTCATCTGATTAGCACTTTTTATGCTCATATTAAGACGTAAGAAACATATTTTTAAAAGAACAAGAGCAAATGAGAAGTTATCTTCTTATTTTTAGCCGATTTCCTTTTCAATGAATTTTAGATGAAATTCAAGATAAAAATGAGAAGATTTTCTAGTAAATATTTCGTCAATCTTGTCCCCTGTCGCTCTCCTTTGTCACCAAGTTTTTTTAAAAGTCAATCTCCTTATTTTTAGGTGACATTTTTGGCTCTGTGTAATGTAACAAATATCTTATACAAACAAACTAATGATTCTTAAAGAAGTATGTTGATTTTATTCGCATAAGTCATGTTGGTATTTATTTGCCTCGATACGTGGGCTGTTCAAAAAGTAATGAGACTTCAAAGTTGGTGGTGAAAAAAAAGGTGTCGTCACGGCGGCCACGATTCCGGGTCTCCGGAGCGTCTGAAATGAAAAAAAAAACGGGGTTATAATCAGTATAGATGTAATTCTCGGGTGAACCTCAAGCTTAATTTTGTGATTTTTTTTGACAAAATGGCGGCCATTCAAAAAAAAAATTTCAATTTTGGGTTTTTTTTTGTAGTTTAGTGTAAAAAAAAAATAGTAAAAAATTTTTTAAAATTATGGTCGAGGTTCACCCGAGAATGGTGACAATTCTGCGTCGATTCCACTTTGTTTTAAATGAAAATCGGTTCAGTTGAACTGGAGATATCATGGCCGCCAGTTCGAAAAACGTGGGTTCGAGATAAACGCGTTTAAAGTTTGAAGTAATTTTTTTATAGCTCATTTTGACGAAGACCTTGCTTCACAAAAAAGGCTGTATCTTCTAAAGTATTTCTAAATATGCTTCATTCATGCTTCAAAGCATGTCTAAAGTATTTCTAAAAATCCTTTTAGGGGCATATTCACAACTACCCAAGCTATAAATAAATGCAAAAAAAAAAAGTCGAAAAAAAAAGTTGCTCAATGAGAAGACCGCCTTAACCTCTGAGGACTGCTCATAAATCGAAATGAAAGCAGCACATCTGGTTATGATCCTCACATTGAGACCAGTGGTGAAACGATTAAAATGTGCTGGATTATAAATTCTGCTGAATCTCCATGATATTTGACCGTTTAATTTATATGTTGTTCCTAAACATTTTATTGTGCAAGGGATACTGCTAAGACTGAGCATTCTGTAGATATTCACTAAAGAGTCTTTGACGAGAGTGGTACACAATAGACGAGCAAAATTTTTGGGAAGAATACGAGTGAGCCGAGATGCTTGTTCAAAATATTTAATTGGTGCTAACCCTTGCATGCTGACATGAGTCAGACATGAGCTATATACAGTGCCGCTCAACTGAATAGGTTTAACTTTTTTTTAAAGTTTGAAGAGTTATATCTCTTCAAAGAAAAGTCAGATTTGTATAAAATAAATTTTGCTATGTAAAAAAATCAATTATTTATGAAATAAAAAAGTTTCTGATCTGTAAGTTTAATTTTTATATGATTTTTATTATTTTTATGCAAAACATAACAAAAAATGTCGATTTATTATGGCTCATGTGAATAGGTTTTGCCACTAAAACTATTTAAAAAAGGAATATAAGACATAATTTCAAGGCTATGAGTAATTTAAACAATAAAGGACACTGTTTTATCATTATTTAGTATTTGGTATGTCCTCCCTTATTCTTAATAACTTCAAACATACGACTTGGTAAAGAACTATAGTATTTTTCGATGTCACTGAGCGAAATTGTTGACCAGGCTTTCTTAATTGCTTTAACTAATGTCTCAGAGTCGTTAAATTGTCTTCCATCTTCATATACTCTCCTGGACAAAAGTCCCCAAATGTTTTCAATAATGTTTATGTCCGGTGAGTATGGCGGCCAATCCAGCAACTTAACACTTTGCTCGCTAATCCACTGTTTCACAACCCTGGCAGTATGAATCGGAGCGTTGTCATGCTGGAACGTCCACGCAATAGGACCAAAAAGTTCTGAAAATTTTGGAAAAGCCTTTTGGAGTACTGATTTGTACACATTTGCATTCATCTTCGATGTGACAAACTGCAGCTCACAAGTTCCATAAAACGATACTGCTCCCCACACCATTACGCCACCTGCACAGGTCACACCTGTGGCTTAAAAAGCATTCCTCCTTTCGTACATCGTCAAAGTAATAGTTGTAGCCATCCGGACCATCGAGATTGAATTTTTTTTCGTCGGAAAAGACCACAGTCTTCCACTCCTTATTCCACATCATATGCTCTCGTGCAAAATGAAGTCGTGAGGCCTTACGTGCATCATTAAGAGGAGGTTTTTTTTTTATTTTTAATCTCTTTAAATGTTTGGCACCTCGAATAATGCGTTTTACAGTTGCAACACTTGCATTAACGGCGCATTTTTCTCTGATTTTACGGGCTGAGAGGTGAGAATTTGAGGCAGTTCGAAGAATTAGTCGCCGCTCTGATGCTGTTGTTGCATATTTTGTTCCTCCTTTCATATTTTTCCCGTAATTTTCTTCATTACGGAGAAAATTGCTTACAACATTTTGACTGCGGCCAATCTTTTCAGCTATTTTTTGATGTTTTAGGCCAGATTCAATATAACCTTTTATTTGGCCTTTTTCAAAATCGGTCAAAGGCTTTCCGCGACCCATTTTATAAAAAAATTACAATAATTGCTTTAAATTTTAGAATACCAAACAGTTGAGCTCTTTACAATTACGCAGTCGATCAAAAACTAAAGTTAATGTTCTCAAACCTATTCAAGTGAGCTACAAAAAAAACACACAAATATGACGAATTACACGATTAAAAAGGAATTCTGATTTGCCTTTGAATATATCCCGTTATTTTTTCTGTATGTCATGAGTAAACAAATGAAGGTTCAAAACAAGCAATGAACATGAAAATAAATACAATAGAAATGAAGAGGGACGAACAAATGTAAGCAACTTTATTCAAACCTATTCAGTTGAGCGGCACTGTAAAACTCCTAAAACCCCCAATTTGGGAACAGGTTGATTAAATTCCACAATTGCACGTCCGATACAAAGAGAGAGAAGATTTAATGCATCTTGATTTGGGTGAATCAAATTTTTGAGTTCCTTTAATGGTTCTGTACAAGGAGGACAAATTACTGCATATGGGGTACCATATTTGAATAATTCTTGAAATTGCTTGACTAAACGACTAATCATTGATTTTTGAGCAGCCATAGGAGACCTTTGAATTAACTTAAGACAATGTAGAGAGATGAAGCCAAGCACTGTTATAGCTATATGACTTTCTTCTTTATTGGTACCTTGATCAGAAAGCTTTAAAATCTCTTGAGAAAGATTCGCCCAAAAGTCAGTAATGGACACTGCAGGAATTGTTTCAACTTCTGAGTTGTCTGCAACTGCGGCGCCTGTCTCAACTACATTTTTTGCTAAATCATAAGATCCCTGAGGTTGAACGGGATCTTCTCCTTTTGCTATATAGTCGACTATCTATCGGGGGAAGAGCTCCAGTGTCTGATGCAAGAAATGGATCAAATAAATATTTGTCCACCCCTGTACCTGGAGCTCTCATAGATATTATAACATTTGTCATATCAGTCAAGACCTTTGAATAAATAGCCGTTTGTCCACAAAAAAATGAAGCCAGATTCATGACATAAGCTTTTAAGGCCAAAATACTAGGTCTAACAAGGGCTTGTTTGGGAAAATGGGTATAAAAAAAAAATATTGGTCATCCCAACACGTCAATTCAGACCCATCAGGAGATGATATTGAGACACTTTGAAAATATTTATCAGCGTCTACATCTAAGACATCAGGAGCATCAAAAACGCTTTCTTTTCTACCTGAGACATAATCAAATGATAGATTAAAGCTAGTAAAGCTTCAGCAAAAAATGAAATGAAGGAATATATGATGAAAGATTAACCGCTCTGTTTATGAACCAAAATCTGAAAAATTTCCGAAATATAATATAATGAAAGTAAAAAGATGTCTTACTTTCAAAGACCTGAATTAATAATTTATATCAATTATCGAAAACAAATCTGAGATGATAAATTCCCAGGTTTTCTTCTGAATAATTTGAAAATCAAAAAGTCTATAAAGATGAATTCAAATAAATAAAGGGCAAGTAAAAGATTAAGTAAAAAAGGCAAAGTATAAAAACTGTTGAAAAGTAGAATGTTACTATTCGTTTGATGATTGTTTTGGTTTCTTATTTTTATAGCCACTTAAAATTTTTGAGGTTCAAGTTAAATTTTAAATTTGTTTTTGAGGTTCTATTATTTTTGTACTGGTTGTTACTGGTTCATACTTCCTTCAGCAAAGTAGTTTTAATTGACTTGCTCTACAGCTTTGCTGAGCATACTATACAAATAAGGCTTTCATTGAACTTATTTAGAATTTTTATATAATTTTGTATTATATACTAATAATCCTATTAAATTCTTTCATAAGCTTAACATCTCCTTCCATTGTATTATATGAGGGGTGGTCATAAAGCGACTGTCCAATGATTATATAAATCAACATATACGATATCGAACTATAAGCATTGTCATATGACCTTCGTACACTACTTTATTTTTTCCAGCTGAGGTATCCTTTGCGACTGTCCAAGGTTTTGTACGGGAATGATAGAGGTATATTTTTTTCGTATTTGCAGTATGCTTTATTTCATAAATTTTGATAACATAATTGTATTATGTGGCTCTGGGACACTTTTCCCAGCCTGAAAGTACGTTCGCAGAGTTAGGGCAATATAGTATTAAATTCGTACATACTTTTAACTACTTCCTTCCGGCGTATTATACGAGAGGTGATCATAAAGTAATAGTAATGGTTATGCAAATCGATAAATACGACATCGAACTTAAAATATTGTACGAGGGTTGACTTTTAAGTCTTGAGATATATAAAGAAAAACAATACTTTCAATCGGAAATGGCTTTATTGTTATTCAAAATATTCTCCATGATTTCGAAGCACTTTCCGATTCAAATAGCCGTATAGAAGAGGATTTGAACGCATCAATCGCTTCTTCAGGCGTCGAAAAATGTTGACCTCGCAATTTATTTTTGATCTGCGGGAATCTGTAAGGAGCTCTTACTAAGCATACTTGCTAATACTTGGTGTGGTTTGATCAAAGAGAATCAGGGCCCTCTACAGGTGGCAACTGATCTCAATTAAGAAATGAATTACATCCCTATAATAAATGTGACATTTGTTGTATTTGCCCTCCCCTGCATGTGTCGCTTGGACAGACGGACATGGACAGAATACTGCTGCCAAGCCATTCGTTTTCACGGGGCGCTACAGGTGGAATGGACGTGGTAGATCCCACTTCCAGACAGACGGGATGCGTCTACGGGTGTGATATGCCGAGCTGGCAAGCGATGGCGGACGTGGTAGCTCCCACTTGCTCCGTCACCGCGGAAGTTTAATTTTATAGTGTTAATGTTTTATATGTTTGTATTGTTGAATTAATTTATTGTGTTATGTTATGTTTCAGTTATCTAGTAATTTGTTCCTACTACTCGTTATATCATAGGAACTGGTAAACGGGCGATTATGTTTATAAACCAAGCTTGGCAAATTACCCGGAGTCAGACGTGGTAGCTCCCACTTGCTCCGACTCCGACGATTGTTATATAAAAAGTAAGTTAAACAACTCCCCAGAGTTGTGCCCTTTATTTTATTATACGTTTTGTGTTTATAGAGCTAATTATTATTTATTTATTTTAATTGTTATTTTGGTCATCACTTTGGTATCAGGCGAACCGGTGCTGTGAGTTATGTGCCGTGGTGGCGTTTCTAAGGAGTCGGACGTGGGAGTTCCCACTTGCGCCGCTCCCGTTGAAGATGTTTTTTATTTATGGTTTTATTATGCTATTTTGTGTGTTATTTCAAATTATACTTAAGCACTTGGTTCGCCGATATATTTCCCCCCCTTGTGTCGAACACGGTCACACGAATCATTTAATACACTCTACTCACTTAATCCACTTGCCCTCTCACAAGCGGCGCCGTCACCGCTTACAAAATTTGCTATGCCACTTAAATTTCCCACTGGCTGTCTTATTGGCTCAAAATTGTGGGAAAAATAATCTCTTAAAATTTATATAAAATAAAAGGAAAAATAAATATGACTATTTTACAAAATTCCCATGGAAGGGGACGCACAGTGCTTCGTCCCAATACATTGATGGGACAAAAATAGAAGGAGCAGTTGCAGATTAATGAAATTTTGTATGAGGTTCTTTATGGTAATAATTAAGAAATATCCTAAATTTGGGTCCAATCGGACGAAGCCTTCTGGTACCTCCCATACAAAGTGTGCAATGGGTCTTATATATTAATCATGCTGTAACACCCTATGAGACTGCTCAAATTCGATCAAACTTTCCAAAACACATTTTTTTTATTGTCAAAATCTCTACGCAAAATTTAAAAGAAATCGGACCAAGGCTGCTGGTACCTCCCATACAAAGTGTGCAATGGGTCTTATATATTAATCATGCTGCAACACCCTATGAGACTGCTCAAATTCGATCAAACTTTCCAAAACACATTTTTTTTATTGTCAAAATCTCTACGCAAAATTTAAAAGAAATCGGACCAAGGCTGCTGGTACCTCCCATACAAAGTGTGCCATGGGTCTTATATATTAATCATGCTGTAACACCCTATGAGACTGCTCAAATTCGATCAAACTTTCCAAAACACATTTTTTTTATTGTCAAAATCTCTACGCAAAATTTAAAAGAAATCGGACCAAGGCTGCTGGTACCTCCCATACAAAGTGTGCCATGGGTCTTATATATTAATCATGCTGTAACACCCTATGAGACTGCTCAAATTCGATCAAACTTTCCAAAACACATTTTTTTTATTGTCAAAATCTCTACGCAAAATTTAAAAGAAATCGGACCAAGGCTGCTGGTACCTCCCATACAAAGTGTGCAATGGGTCTTATATATTAATCATGCTGCAACACCCTATGAGACTGCTCAAATTCGATCAAACTTTCCAAAACACATTTTTTTTATTGTCAAAATCTCTACGCAAAATTTAAAAGAAATCGGACCAAGGCTGCTGGTACCTCCCATACAAAGTGTGCCATGAGTTGCGAAAATAAATCATGCCCCAACACCCTATTTGACAGCAACACTTCAACAAAACTTTCTAAAACATAAAATTTTGACCACTGCTTCCCATACAAGCACAACATGGGCTCGAAATCAATTCAAACTACAAACGTAGTTATAACCTGATATTTTTACCGTATTCATTTTCATGCCATATTTACAACAACTGTCATTTTGAAAAGGTTTCACTTTTATTTTATTTCAAATATTTCAGAAGATGAATCATCACAAGTGTTTTCTCCTGACACTTCCAGGTCAGTACTCTCTACGGTTGTTATAATATATTTCGCTATATCTTCCATATTTCTGTTATTTTTGTTAATTGTTTTGTGCCTGTTCGATGATATTGTAGGATCGGACATTATTAGTAAATGATTCATTAAATCAGTGTTACAGTTTTTTCGAGAATTTTTCCTTGTATGGTTCAATCGAGATTTTCTAATCATTTTATGGGTAGCCTCCAAAGCTTCTTCAGATAAAGAACCTTAAAAAAAGAAATACATTACTTTTTGTAATTTAAAACACTGATTTACAAAAGGTTTACAATTTAATTATTCTATTTGATTCTTTAAACTGTCGTATACTTTTATGATAAGTATGTACATACATACCTATTGGTAAATCAAAGAAACCTATAACTTCACATCCATGAACTAGTACTTTGTGTACACTGCTCGGCATGTAATACCATCCATAGTGAATTATATAATTGTTTCTAGTAATTCGTAGAAGTTCCTTGAATGTGTCTTTGTTAATTTCTTTTCCACAACAGAGCACCCTTAGTATTATTCCGAAATTTTCAATGAGATCTCGATTAATTCCGGTAATTTCGGCAGCTAGGTAGCTATTAGAAAAAAATCGACGAGCTGTATTTCCATCGTTGGTAGTGCCCGTTCCGCACTTGACCATGTCTATGAGCAAACCAGTTCTTTTCTGAAATTCGGCCTGTATTCTGGCCTTATTTTCAGAAAATTCTTTTTCATTTTCCTTACCAACACGCCATTTCTTGAAGGGAAGTCGATATGCTATGTGCAAAACACATTCAAAAAACTTTATCCAACAATGTAGCGTTGAAAGACCAAACTTATAGTTATCCACATTAGGAATTTTTTCTACGCTTAATTTGTTCATTTCAGTTGGTCTAGCATTGCAGAAAAAACACCTACTGCAAGAATTTGTCATTGTAAGAATATTTGCAACTGCCCCATCTATCATTGTGCAATGCATTTTGTAGGATATTTCAAAAGTCCTTGTGTCCAAGTCAATAACATCGCACTCAAGACTATTGATTTTCTCCGTTATTTTTTTATATTCATCTTGAACTAATTCCCTACTTTCTTTTGAAAAACAAAATTTTACCGGCCTGCAGTAATTTGTCGATGATGGGGTTGGGTTTGTCCATACATCTTGTCCTGTTGTCAAATCAACCATTCTTAAAAAAGTAAATTTTTAGAAAAAAGGCACACCTATTTATTTATTTAAATACGAACACTTACTTGATCGGTACGAATGCAATGATAAACATAAATTCATCAGTTTGGTCATGATCTGTAAATTGTTGTTTATATCTGCTATGACCAGAACTTCCATCCATACCCCACTTGCATACGAATTCAAATTTGCCCAGGTTTTGCTGTATATCAGAAAGCTCTAAGACTCCCTCTGCTGTTCTGCGCATTATGGACTTAAAATTTACTTCAGCAGAATTTTCGGTAGCCGTCACAATTGGAAGAACTTGTCGTTTTTCTTGTCGCAGTGCATATAAGGAAGGCAAACAATTTGGGTGCACATCATTAATTACTTTACGCAATATATTGTACTTTCTCTCTGAAAGATCTAGGTCCAAATATAATGCTAATGCCTTAGTATTAGATAAACACTTTCGAACTTCGACAGTCTTCAGTTTTTTTGTGGCAAGTTCCAGTTCATCCAATGAATATTGAGCGGTGAGTTGAGAAACTTTACGGTTCTTAGTTTTTTTTGAAGAGTGCGTAAATGATTTCCTTGGTCTCCCGCGTTTTCCTTTTTTTGTTGGCGAAAGATGTTCACTGTCATTTGTTTGAGTCGTTATTGTAGCTGGAGCTTCAGCTGTTGTATCCATTGCTGTTGAGCTGTTTGGACTCGTGCAACAATTCTATAAGAATTTGTATTTTAATTATGCAACTTCATTTATTAAAACCATTTTAATCTCACCATCTCATCATCACCAAGATCAAAAATATTCCAACTCAACCACTTAGAGTATTTGTTGTTAAAGAAATTTCTATTACATTTACACTCACGCCAGTATTTTGACATTTTACTGTGAAAAAATCGTATATCTCGTAGGAATTTTTTATTGTTACAACAATTGATTCCCAATTTACTTTCAACGAATGCACGTAAAGCAGGTACTTTGTTATTCACAGGTGCTGAAATCCAGCAATCAATTAAATCTGAATTTTTTAAAGACATTTTAAAAGAACAATTATTCGCAATGATCTTATTTAAAACTATTAAACGCACTTCTTTCAGCGTGTAAATGAAACGAAAACAAATAAAGTTAAAAGCGAAACTGAAAAAATGTGGAAGCTAAAACCAACAACAATAAGACCCTGAATGCAAAGACAATGTTAAAATAGATGGTTGCATCTCTAACGGCCTCTCATGCTAACACGCGTGTTGTTGCTGCAGCTTCGAGAGTTATTTTAAGCACACAAATAACATTGTTTGTTATTTGCGTTGTATTAGGCTGGCTCACCTTTCAATATTATTTATATTGTTTTTGTTATTATTTTAAATTAAATTTGAAATATTTAATTTAAAAAGATCACAAAAACCAATGGAAATACATGTAATTATATTTCAACTTATATTTATTATATTATAATATTGCTCTTACGAAAACTACAATATTTTTACATGTGACACTCTTGCATAAAATACTGTGATTTTTTTTTTTTTTTTGTAGCGTATGTAGGTACGTATTTATTCACCACAGTCTCTACTGGTAGTAAAATTTAATGGCTCTTACTAATATCCAACTATTTAATTTCGTATTCGATCTCGTGAGGGCTAAAAGTAATTATAGACGTAAAGAAAATATCAAAATTTTCAAACTTGTGGTTCAAAATTTTTAAACAACTGTATACGATCTGAAAGATAACAGACCGTAGTTAAAAAAACAGGAACAAAATTTTAGTCATCTTTTTTTTTTTTTTTATTGCAAGCCACTAAATATCAATATTTTTTTTTACTTTTTCAAAAAAATGTTTGTTTTAACCCATTTCTGTGGAAGGCTCGGATAACTATGATCAGGCGAACCATATTTTTTTTTTTAAAACAACGTCATTGGCTACCAGAAAATAAATAACAAATATTAAGATTTGCTAACTTATGATTTTTTATAAATTTTTGTGTTTTAGTCCAAAAGCTACTCACCTACTTTAACGATTTAGCTCATATTTCAATTATATTTTTTTTACAGTTGTGGCTAAAAATATGAACGCAGCTAGCATTTTTTTTAAATGTCGTGACCTCTATTTCTTAAAAAGGTAATACAATTTTACGCATCTTTCGAAAAAAAAAAAATATTGTCCAAAAAAAAATAGCAACATTGAAAATTTTGGCTTTTTGTTTAGCCAAGTTTGAATGCAATTTCTTAGTAGCAAGTATTTTCTACTCAGAAAATAGTTCTTTTTTCCGTTTCTTGAATACATTTTCACGAAAAAAAAAAAAGGTTAACTCATTTCAATAAAAAACCAAGTTTTTACAGAGATTTTCGTTAACACTTTTGGTGCTATTTTCTTCTATTAACTATGCCATAAAATCACCCCAACTTTAGCGCCCTCTGGTGGCTTTGTTTAAAGGCTAAAGTGCACAGTTTTTTCACGTTTATTAAGTTATTATATTCTCAATCTGAAAATAATAATTATTTACTATTTTATACAACTAAAGAAATTTTGTATTTTTGTCCACTGACGAAGCACTGTGGGACGGGGCGAGGGTGAGGGTGGGAAAGAAGAAGAAATTTTAACAATGCGAGTGTAGGGTCCGTTGCCCGCTCAACGGGCGCTGGGGTCAGAGTTGGTGGCGCCTGCCAATGTTGTGGCTAAATAGAAACAGACATTATGTAAATTATGTAAAATAAAATTTGAGAACAAATTTTGTTCCTTACACGTTCACCATTAAAAATGTTAAACTTTATGACGACAATGTCAAATTTGGCATATTAACATTACTTATTGTTGCCATATTTCAAGACTTGAAAAGTCAAACTACGTAATAGTATAACCACTGGGCGCTACTTAATTTTTTCCAGCTGGGGTATACTTAGCGACTGTCCAAGTTTTTCTAAGAGCCTGAAAGAACGTTCGATATATTTAAAAGTGGTTTGACTTTTAGCGCAATTTTGCAGAGTAAAGGGAAAATGCAGAAATTTCGATTTTAAAATAGTCGCCAGTTTTTATTATGGCGTGTTTTAGGTGTTTTTTTTGCGAGTTTTTTTGAAAAGACTTTCATGGTACTATAATAAGTTAATATATCTTAAATTTTCGCGAAATAAAAATCATATTTTCGAAAGAATATAATATTATGTAAATCGGTAAATACGACATCGAACTTAAAATATTGTACGAGCGTTGATTTTTAAGTCTTGAGATAGATAAAGGAAAACAATACTTCCAATCGGAAATGGCTTTATTGTTATTCAAAATATTCTCCATGAAGATCGATACACTTTTGCATGTGGCTGAAGCACTTTTCCACTCCGATTAAGTATCCGTACAGAAGTGGATTTGAGCGCATCAATCGCTTCTTCAGGCGTCGAAAAATGTTGACCTCGCAATTTATTTTTATATGGTATGGGCGATACACCTAAACCGAGTTTCGAGTTGGCACCTGGCACACAATACCAGTTGCCGAGAGTTGTTTTAATTATTTGATGGAGTCTTTTTTGGTATCCTTTCTATTTAAGGATACCCCTATGAGAGAGTGTAATCCATACTTACTACAGGCTCTTTCTCCAAGGTATCTTCTGTGGCTTTCACTTTACCAATTAGTCCAGGGGATCCTCGGAGTTCTGTAGTAATTTCATTCTAATGAAATAACAACACAATTTGTTTGTTCTTTGTTCAAAAGAGCACTGAACACTACTCTTCAACTGATCTAAAATCGATAGACTGAACCTTTTATAAAGCAGCGGCCAGATATTTATAACATATCGAACAGCTTTTCCTGTATTTGGGTCGTCTTGAATGACCAATACAGTCGATCGCTGTTTAGTTTCGGGTTCATATGTATAAATCCATATTTCAACACCTGTTACGATGTCATAGACATGCTTTGAAGCACCGCGATTGTATTTTTTGTTTATTTCTTTACTTTTATCATATTACTTTCTTTCAATATCAGTTCATGCACAGCATCGATGTTTTCTATATATCTAAGTTATTTAAATGAGATTAGTCTGATTCATCTTGTGGGTCATTCCAGAGTAAAAGTACGTTCGTATTATTTTAGAGCAGTTCGGCTTTTAGGAGAACTCCGCAGAGTTACGGCAACATCTTATTAAATTTTTTCACAAACTTGACAACTGCTTCCGTTGTATTATACGAGAGGTGATCATAAAATAATGATTATATAAATTAACATATACGATATCGAACTAAAGGCATTGTAATTTGACCTTCGTGCGCTACTTAATTTTTTTCAGCTGAGGTATCCTTAGCGACTGTCCAAGCTCCTGTACAAGAATGATAGAGGTTCCTTTTATTGTATTTGCAGTATGCTTTATTTCATAAATATTTATAATAATTGTATTATGTCAACTCTGGGACTTTTTTCCCAACCAGAAAGTACGTTCGTATTATTTTAGAGCGTTTTTACTCTTATCTGAGTTCTGCACACTTAACGCAATATCCTATTGAATTCTTTCATAAGCTTAACATCTCCCCTGCTATTGTATTATATGAGGGGTGATCATGAAGTAATGGTAATGATTGTATAAATCAACTTATTCAATATCGAACTGAAAACATTGTAATATGACCTTCGTGCGCTACTTAATTTTTCCTAGCTGAGGTATCCTTAGCGACTGTCCAAGGTTTTGTAGAAGAATGATAGAGGTTTCCTTTTTTGTATTAGTAGTATGCTTTATTTCATAAATTTTGATAACATTATTGTATTATGCCGACTCTGGGACACTTTCCCAGCCTGAAAGTACGTTCGTATTATTTAAGAGCGGTTTGACTTTTTGCGGAATTCTGCAGAGTTAAGGCAATATACTATTCAATTCTTACATAATTTTAACTTCTTCCTTCCGGCGTATTATACGAGAGGTGATTACAAAGTAATAGTAATAATTATGTAAATCGATAAATACGACATCGAACTTAAAACATTGTACGAGGGTTGACTTTTAAGTCTTGACATAGATAAAGAAAAACAATACTTTCAATCGGAAATGACTTTATTGTTATTCAAAATATTCTCCATGAAGATCGAAACACTTTTGCATGTGGCTGAAGCACTTTTCCACTCCGATTAATATCCGTATAGAAGGGGATTTGAGCGCATCAATCGCTTCTTCAGGCGTCGAAAAATGTTGACCTCGCGATTTATTTTTATATGGTATGGGCGATACACCTAAACCGAGTTTCGAGTTGGCACCTGGCACACAATACCAGTTGCCGAGAGTTGTTTTAATTATTTGATGGAGTCTTTTTTGGTATCCTTTCTATTTAAGGATACCCCTATGAGAGAGTGTAATCCATACTTACTACAGGCTCTTTCTCCAAGGTATCTTCTGTGGCTTTCACTTTACCAATTAGTCCAGGGGATCCTCGGAGTTCTGTAGTAATTTCATTCTAATGAAATAACAACACAATTTGTTTGTTCTTTGTTCAAAAGAGCACTGAACACTACTCTTCAACTGATCTAAAATCGATAGACTGAACCTTTTATAAAGCAGCGGCCAGATATTTATAACATATCGAACAGCTTTTCCTGTATTTGGGTGGTCTTGAATGACCAATACAGTCGATCGCTGTTTAGTTTCGGGTTCATATGTATAAATCCATATTTCAACACCTGTTACGATGTCATAGACATGCTTTGAAGCACCGCGATTGTATTTTTTGTTTATTTCTTTACTTTTATCATATTACTTTCTTTCAATATCAGTTCATGCACAGCATCGATGTTTTCTATATATAGTTATGAGTTGAAAAAAGAGTCTTTATTACTTGACATCAGCTTACAAACTAAAACTTACATACTAGGTCACATCATAAATAACGCAAGATTAGAAATTAAATTTAGTTTAGTTTAGTTTAGTTTATTTGAAAGTCTATGGAATCACATCCTTACAGACTAATTTAACAATAGAAATAAATATACTTAGTAATAAACATTATGAATAATGAAATATTGCTATGTTAAGAAGACGCTATTAGCAAAATTTTTAAAAATTTGTTTTGGAACAAAGAGATCAAAATCATACATTACATTAAGCTCATTCAAAAGAATCAAGGCCCTAGTAATTGGCTCATTTAATGCATAATTAGTTTTACAAAATTTTATAAAAAAAAGTTTAGATTTTCTTAAGTGTCTTAATGGAACATTAAAAGTTATAAGCTCTAAAAGCGAGTGACAATCAGTTGATCCAGATAAGATATCGAATATAAAAATAAGAGATGCGATCTTGCGTCTCGAATCGAGAGATTTTAGGCCTAAGAGCAATAAACGAGCATTATAGGGCGGCAAAGGATCATGGAAGTTAATAGACCGCAAGGCATGCCTAGTAAAATTTTTTTGAACTTTTTCCAGTCTTAGAGAAGTTGAGATATAATAAGGGCTCCAAATAATGGAGGCGTATTCCAGTCTCGACCTCACAAACGCAGTAAACAATATTTTAAGAGTATATACATCCAAGAATTCTTTACTGTTTCTACGAATGAAAGCCAGTAGTGAGTATGCTTTGGGTATAAGAAAATTAACGTGGTCAGTAAAAGTAAATTTAGTGTCAAAAATAACCCCTAAATCACGATACACACGAACAGTTTGAATTAATGAATCAAACAGATAATATGAATTACTTATTGTATTTAACAAAAACTTAGAGAGTGTAAGATGGAAGCATTTAGAAAAATTTAATGGAAGACCATTAGTTACGCTCCAGGATGACATTCGAAAAATGTCAGCTTGTAGGTCAGCAACATCTGCTAAACAAGATATTTTCTTAAATAGTTTAAGGTCATCTGCGTAGAGGAGAAATCTTGAGTTTATTATACATTTAGATATATCATTTATAAAAAGAATGAAAAATAGTGGTCCAAGGATACTTCCTTGAGGAATACCAGAGGTTGCGACAAACTTAAATGATTTAACATTATTTATACAGACTAAACATGTCCTGTCCGATAAATAAGACTTTATCCACCTCCAAAAAGATGAATGGAATCCCATTTTTCGTAGTTTCCAGAGTAACAATTTATGTGAAACTCTGTCGAAAGCCTTGGAAAAATCCGTATAAATTACGTCAACTTGATTGCCAGATGCAAATGAAGTTACGCAGTAGTCAGAGAAAATAGCCAGGTTTGAAACTGTTGAACGCCCAGCAACGAAACCATGTTGTTCCGGGATGATATAATGTTTAATCAAAAAACTCAATTTTAGCTTAACAATACTTTCAAACAGCTTGGATATATTTGATAGTTTTGATATTGGCCGGTAGTTAACCACATTGCTTTTAGAACCAGACTTAAAGACAGGGCTGATAGAAGCGATTTTCCAACAGTTAAGGAAATTTCCTTCAACTAAGGATTTATTAAAAATATTGCACAGCGGGGCAGCTAAAGCTTGTGAGCAATTAACAAACATAACTGAAGCAAAGCCATCAATATCTTCTTTAAAAGATTTCTTCATATTCCTCATAGCAATTTTTACGTCACTAACTGAGACAGATAAGATACCAATGTCAGTAAAGGCGTCAATGGAGTTTTCAAAACTATCATTCGAAAAGTCATTATCAGCAACAAAATTAGATTTAAAGAAATCCGCAAACATATTCACTGTATCAGCAATGTTAACTGAGCGCTTGTCTTCAAAGAACATTGAGGTGGGAATCTGCGAGCCACATCTTTTCGACTGGATAAAGTTCCAAAATGATTTAGGGTTAGATTTGATATTTGATTCAAATCTCAAAATATATTGTTTATATAGAAACTTATTAAGGAAGTTAAATTCTCGCATGAAATGCAAGTACTTTAATTCATGTGCAGGGTCATTTGTTGCCCTATACAAATTAAAAAACTTATTTCGTTGGTTTTTCAGTTTCTTCAGACCCTTAGTATACCACGGTAACTTGTGATTAATTAACGACAAACGCGGAACGCAAGCATCGCATATGGCTAAAACATTACTTTTAAAAAGATTATAGCATGTCTCTGCATTATTTCCATCAAATAATGCATTCCAATCAAAGTTTAACAAAAAATTGTTTAAAATATTAAAGTTACAGAGATTGAAATTATATATTTTTTTATCTGGACCACTATCAAAAAACTCATAAAAATCAATTGTGAGCGAGAGAGCCTTATGATGCATACATGATTTAGATATAGGAAAATTACATTCAGATATATCATACTTAATATTTAAAGAGAAATAAATTAGATCCAACAATTTATTTAAGTTGTTAAAAATATGATTAGCTTGGTGTAAATCAATACTAAAAAGACTATCTATGAAACTGATTTCATTAGATTGATTGATGTTAGTTGGAGTCAAATGACCAGCAATATGAGTCCAGACAACTTTTTCATTTGCCAGACTAGCGAAGGGTCTAGTACCAATTGCTTTCATTCTCAACCAAAGTTCATGTACAAAGCGAGGTAAACCCGCGAATGTAATAGGAACCCGAGCTGGTGGTATTGAGGATTGAATTTTGACCGCAGATAAGTTAGTGGGGTCAGAGATCTTTAACCTTTTAAGAATAGAGGCTTGAAGTTCAGCTTGAAATGCTTCATTCTTTTTAGTTCTGAAGGCTTCTTGCTGTTTATTCTGCGCTCCTTTACCCTTTTTGTTAGCGGGCTTCTTATCGGCTGGTTTCGTCTCGGCGACCACTAACTAAACAAACTAAAACTATACTATTCAATTCTTACATAATTTTAACTTCTTCCTTCCGGCGTATTATACGAGAGGTGATTACAAAGTAATAATTATGTAAATCGATAAATACGACATCGAACTTAAAACATTGTACGAGGGTTGACTTTTAAGTCTTGACATAGATAAAGAAAAACAATACTTTCAATCGGAAATGACTTTATTGTTATTCAAAATATTCTCCATGAATATCGAAACACTTTTGCATGTGGCTGAAGCACTTTTCCACTCCGATTAATATCCGTATAGAAGGGGATTTGAGCGCATCAATCGCTTCTTCAGGCGTCGAAAAATGTTGACCTCGCGATTTATTTTTATATGGTATGGGCGATACACCTAAACCGAGTTTCGAGTTGGCACCTGGCACACAATACCAGTTGCCGAGAGTTGTTTTAATTATTTGATGGAGTCTTTTTTGGTATCCTTTCTATTTAAGGATACCCCTATGAGAGAGTGTAATCCATACTTACTACAGGCTCTTTCTCCAAGGTATCTTCTGTGGCTTTCACTTTACCAATTAGTCCAGGGGATCCTCGGAGTTCTGTAGTAATTTCATTCTAATGAAATAACAACACAATTTGTTTGTTCTTTGTTCAAAAGAGCACTGAACACTACTCTTCAACTGATCTAAAATCGATAGACTGAACCTTTTATAAAGCAGCGGCCAGATATTTATAACATATCGAACAGCTTTTCCTGTATTTGGGTGGTCTTGAATGACCAATACAGTCGATCGCTGTTTAGTTTCGGGTTCATATGTATAAATCCATATTTCAACACCTGTTACGATGTCATAGACATGCTTTGAAGCACCGCGATTGTATTTTTTGTTTATTTCTTTACTTTTATCATATTACTTTCTTTCAATATCAGTTCATGCACAGCATCGATGTTTTCTATATATCTAAGTTATTTAAATGAGATTAGTCTGATTCATCTTGTGGGTCATTCCAGAGTAAAAGTACGTTCGTATTATGTTAGAGCGGTTCGGCTTTTAGGAGAACTCCGCAGAGTTACGGCAACATCTTTTTAAATTTTTTCACTAACTTGACAACTGCTTCCGTTGTATTATATGAGGGGTGATCATGAAGTAATGGTAATGATTGTATAAATCAACTTATTCAATATCGAACTGAAAACATTGTAATATGACCTTCGTGCGCTACTTAATTTTTTCTAGCTGAGGTATCCTTAGCGACTGTCCAAGGTTTTGTAGAAGAATGATAGAGGTTTCCTTTTTTGTATTAGTAGTATGCTTTATTTCATAAATTTTGATAACATTATTGTATTATGCCGACTCTGGGACACTTTCCCAGCCTGAAAGTACGTTCGTTTTATTTAAGAGCGGTTTGACTTTTTGCGGAATTCTGCAGAGTTAAGGCAATATACTATTCAATTCTTACATAATTTTAACTTCTTCCTTCCGGCGTATTATACGAGAGGTGATTACAAAGTAATAGTAATAATTATGTAAATCGATAAATACGACATCGAACTTAAAACATTGTACGAGGGTTGACTTTTAAGTCTTGACATAGATAAAGAAAAACAATACTTTCAATCGGAAATGACTTTATTGTTATTCAAAATATTCTCCATGAAGATCGAAACACTTTTGCATGTGGCTGAAGCACTTTTCCACTCCGATTAATATCCGTATAGAAGGGGATTTGAGCGCATCAATCGCTTCTTCAGGCGTCGAGAAATGTTGACCTCGCAATTTATTTTTGATCTGCGGGAATAAGAAGAAATCATTGGGGGCCAAGGCACGACTGTGCGGCCGATAACCCAACACTTCGATGTTTTCAATGCTCAAAAACGGTTTGAGCTAATGTGTGAGAGCTTGCATTTTTTTACATTTTTTTTTTTTTTTTTTACGTAAAGGTTACGGCTTATACATAGGACTTTCATTACTATAAAAAAGCATTGCTTTCATAAAATTATGATCTAAAAACCTGATCTTATAACGTGACGGAAAAATCTTATAACGTGACGATGCGAATTTTGTATTAAAATTTCACAAATACGTGCAAAAGTAATTTATCTTTTATTTGTTTGCACATAATTAAGCCTTACAAAACAAATTTCGTTCCTTGCACGTTTCGGAACCCTGTATCATGTACCCTGTATCCTAAATTTTACCTATTATAACTTGAGTAATCCTTAACCGAATTGGATGATTTAAAAACCAAAATGCAAGTTTTGACAAGAAGTACGCAGGTATTCTAAACGAGCTCGGTCGATTCACTCCTTCAGCTTTTGCCTTCGGGTGTGCTCGGCACTATGCAAGGAAGCTATGTATATTTCTTAGCCAATTGGAATAAAATTCGGTATGTGCACGTTGTTTGACGAAAAAACAGCTCCTGGAAGAAAGGTTTTTTTTTACGAGGTACCTAATTTTTAATTTTTATTTATTATTTTATTTTTTAAGTTGTTTTTTTTCAACAGTTTCAGTTGACCTGTTATAATAAAAATAAAAACAAATTATTCAGCTTTGTGTTTTTTTTATCTTTATTTTTAATTTGCACACATTTCAGATGCAACTTCCATAACTTGGAAATTTTAGAGAAAACCCAGGCTAGAAAACTTGTTTAAACATATTTCAATATAAAAAACAAAACGTAAATCAGACATAACTCGGATAGAAAACATAAATAAACTCGGATGTAACTTCTTAAAGAAATAAAATGACATAGACATGTTCTTATTTTTGTACGAAAACAAAATATTGAAATTTGATACGACTTTTAGTTGTATGCAAGCTTCGACGTTTCATTGATTTCTTTATATTGAGTCTTTGGAAATAGATCCTTACAGACTAGAATAAAAATATAAAATAACACAAAATAACTATATAAACAAATTTAAACTAGAAATAAACTATTTAGCAATTCTTTAAAACATCTTTTAGATATAGAAAAATCAAATAATTCACGAGATGAAAAATAATTATATAAAGAGAGAGCTCTTAGAATCGGTTCATTACTTGCATAATTAGACCTATGAAATTGTATTACAAACGGTTTAAAACCCCGCAACTGTCTTGAAGGAATATTGAAATTAATTAATCCCAAAAGAGAAGCACTGTCAATATTCCCAGAGATTATGTCGTAGATAATCATTAGAGACTGAATATTTCTTCGTGAAACTAACGTTTTTGTGCCAAGAAGCAAACATCTTACATTATATGAGGGCAGGTCTACATAAGAATATAGTGAGCGAAGTGCAAATTTGGTAAATCCTTTTTGAATTTGTTCCAATCTTAACGTATGAACGGCATAAATAGGACTCCAAATGAAAGATGCATATTCCAATTTCGATCTCACAAAGGCATTAAACAGTGACTTTAAGGTATGAGGGTCGGAAAATTCAGAGCTATTCCTCCGAATGAACGCAAGTAAAGAGTATGCTTTAGGGACCAAGAAATTTACATGTTCAATAAAAGTGAACTTAGTGTCAAAAATAACACCAAGATCCTTGATAGAATGTACACGTTTGAGAGGCATTCCAGAAATAGAGTAAGAGTTACTGAGAACATTACTGGATTTAGAAAAAATAATGTGAAAGCATTTAGATATATTTAAAGGCAGAGCATTCAAATTACTCCATTGGCCCAATTTATTTAAGTCATCTTGTAAGGAGACACCATCCGAGCTACTGTTTATTCTTGTAAATAGCTTCAGGTCATCCGCATAGAGTAAAAATTTTGAATTGGAAAAAATTTTATTAATATCATTAATAAATAATATAAACAATAAGGGCCCTAGGATACTACCTTGCGGCACACCCGAAGAGGCTAAAAACTTATAAGAATTTATATTATTGATAGACACGAAACAGGATCTGCCAGTTAAATAAGATTTAATCCAGTCAAGAAAGGATAAATGAAATCCCATTTTAAACAATTTAGCTATTAAAATTTTATGACAAACTTTGTCAAAAGCCTTAGAGAAATCCGTATAAACTGCATCAACTTGGCAGCCAAGTTCAAATGAGGAAATACAGTAATTTGTAAAGATCGCTAAGTTGGTTACCGTGGAACGACCATTAATGAAACCGTGCTGCTCAGGGCAAAAATTTTGTTTGGCAAGAAAAAATATTTTATTTTTTATGATCCTTTCGAAAATTTTAGAGATGGTGGACAGTTTAGAAATGGGTCGATAATTAGATATATCATTTTTAGATCCCGTTTTAAAAATAGGGGTAATATGTGCAATTTTCCAACTATCTAAAAATATTCCGGATTTTAAGGACATATTAAAAATTAGGCATAAGGGAAGGGATAAAGCTTGAGCACAATTAAATAGAACAATTGGAGATAACCCATCAATGTCGGGCTTAACAGAAGTTTTTACTAGTTTTAGCGATTCAAAAACATCAGATTCAGAGAGCGTTAATGAGCCGCAGTCCAAGAACGCGTCAACGTTTGACAAAACAGCACTGTTAAAATTTGGAGTGTCCGCATAGTTGGCACTAAAAAAGTCAGCAAATAAGTTCACAGTTTCGTTGATAGAGAAAGAAGATATACCATTTAAATGCATCGAGGTTGGAATATTGGAGCCATCTTTCTTAGATTGAATAAAATTCCAAAAAGATTTTGGATTCGATTTTATATTAACTTCAAACCCCATGATATACTGTTTATATAAAAATTTATTTAAAAAATTGAACTCCCTCATATAATGCAAATATTTTGTTTTATGATCGTCATCATTGGTGAATTTAAATAATTTTAGGTGCTTGTTACGAAGATTTTTTAATTTTTTGAGGCCAATAGTGTACCATGGTAGCTTATGGGACTTTCTTAATAACCTTGGAATATTTGCAGAACAAATTTGAGCTACTTGAGCTTTGAACAAATCAAAACAAGACGCGAGGCTATTACCACAAAATATAGAAGGCCAATCAATGTTGCTAAAAATATCAGATAAATTATTAAAATTGCACAAGTTGAAGTTGTAAGCACAATTTGATTGATGAGCAGTGATAAAGTCATAGAACCCAATTTTTATAATTAGCGGAACATGATGCATATCGGACGGACAGATTGGACAGAGGCACTCAGACAGTGAATACTTAAGGTTATTAGATAGAAAAATTAGATCTAAAATTTTACTTAACCTATTTAAATATGAGTTAATCTGAATTAAAGCAATATCAATAAAGTAAATTTCATGATTATTAGATAAGTTAAGCGGGATAAGTTCATCTGCTATGAAAGTCCAGGAGATCCTACTGAGGTTAAAGTCGCCAAAAATAGCTAAGTGACCATTATCTCTGATAGATGCATGAAGAGATAGTATGTTATCAACATGCGCTGCGTAGATATCATCCGTACTTGAAGGTGGAATGTAAGACGCGCAAATATAGAGAGTGCCGTAGGGTCCAATTAAAGTGACACAAAGTTGGTCAAGCAAAGAATCGACATTTTGTAGTATATGCATCGATGAACAGAGCAAACGTTTTACGGCAATGAGTACGCCACCACCACGGTTAAGGCCAGTTTTTTCAGAATCCCTATCTTTCCGGTACACTTGAAACATGTTCGTATCAAAGAATTCACCATCAAAAAAGTCTTTATTCAACCAAGTTTCCACAAAAATAAAAACATCAAAATCACCATCAGACGTGAAATTATAGATGCAAGCGGATTTTGTTCTCATCCCAGACAAGTTCTGGAAATAAATTTTTAGATTCCGACTAACTGGAGGAACAACTAAATCTCCACCGTGCTTTTCCCTGCAGTTAGAAAATTTATAAACGGACGTACATTAATATTACGCTGCCACAGAGATGGGCTGAGAATATTATCATAAAATTGCTCAGATACACCAAGTTTAAAACTGACACTTTTAAGATTCGCCAAAATAGCACCACTCTTAACAAGTTTATAACATGTAAGGTGATTTCGGGATATAGTAGAGTGCTTAACCACATAAGATATTATGTTTTCTTCGGTAACGCTCGGCTTAAACGACGAAAGGTGCACATATTTCTTCATGGAAATGACATCCAATTCAAAACTATCATTGAGCCCAACTATAGATTTAGATCTATTAGTTGATTTCTTAGCATTATTAACCAATGTCCAATCATTGACATCTGCAGTACAATTTGTCTCTTTAGAATTCAGATCCACAACATCATTTTTTTGTTCATTTGCTTTAGATGTGTTAGCTTCAAAGGCACCGATAGGTGTAACTCCATCTGCAACTTTACTTAGAACAGCAGTCGACGAAGACGATGCATACGAGTTATGAGAAACATTAGTATTGATTTTAGAAGCAGCAACAACAATAGATGGCTGTGAGTCATAAGGTGTGAGAGCTGAACATACAGCAGCATACGATGGTAGAGCTAGTGACGAAACAGTAGCAACTGAATCGGTAGCAGCGACAACCACAGCAGAGGCACCAGCAGAGAGCAGAGCAGGTGACGCAACAGCAACAGACTCAGTAGGCGCAGAAACAGTAACAACAACAGCGGGTTGAGAGTTTTTCTGCGTGGGAGCAGACGAATTCATAGTCGGCGAGACAGTGCGCCCAGTGTTAGATGAGGAAACCGGTTTACGGGAACGTAAGCGCGTGAGCGGCATTTCACGAGTATTAGGAGATGGAGAGTAAGATCTAGCATTAGATGCAGCACCAGCACGAGATTTTTGACGAGGAATATCAATAGCAACACTCGCATTTTTAGCAACCGACAAAGACTTGTTTTGCATATTCGGCGGGTCAATGACATCTTTATTTATGTGTTCAATCAACAACAATTTAAGTTCTGCAACTTCAGTTACTAATGCATTAATTAAAGAATTAAAATTTGCAAAAGACAACAAACACTTGTCACAAGTAAATTTAGCATTAGGATGTACTGATAAAGTCTCAAATTGGCTTGTAGTTAAATTACAGCATTGACTATGAAAGTTCACGTTGCACAAGTAACAATTAATACAAGAGTCAATATCTATTGAGTTTGAGCATTTAAAGCAGAGCATAACTAAGCAGGTCTGAAAAGTAGCACGTCTGAACAGTAGAACGACTAAAACGAAACTGAAGGTTTTAAAACTGTTTCGAAGGTTTTGATTTCGCCATCAATAAAATGAATGTGATGGGAAGATGAAATATGGCGAACATCCTTGGCGTTCGAAAATACAGAGGTTGCTTTTAATTTTAAATTAATATCAACAATTTCGCTGTCAGTCATTTCCTCAACTGCAATTTTGCATTGCGTCCGTTTAAATGCGTTTGCGAAATCAAAGGCACTATTGACGGTGCAGTCGCGAGCCCTCACGTGCTTTCTAACCACGGTTTTTGCGATGGCTCCAATACCGTCAACACAGCCTTTTCCATGGCATGCTGCAAAGTAATTCCAATAAATTTTTAAGCGAAAAGTTGCTTCTAAAACCGGGATTACAGCAGCAATAAATTTATTTTTAAACTGCGACGAGGGACCGTCGCTCCAAATTTTTAATACTTTCAGTGTGCTCGGAAAGGCTGATATTAATTTATACAAATAGGGCACAATTGTTTCCTTGGTGTGCGTCAAGTTATTTGAAACCAACACTTTTGACTCGAAAATTTCGTTGAACGTGAAAGCCGAGGTAAATAGAGTGAGCTGTCTCTGATTCCAATGTGCGCTCTGAACTTCATCCTGGCTTTCGCACACAAAATTTTCCGCAAAGTCTATTTGTAACAGGCCCTCAACGCAGAATTGGTCACTTTTAGCTCGTTGACAGTCGATATTAAAAGTATCCGCTTGTTCGCGCTTCACGTAAGAATGTTTGAAAAAATGTGGTGTCAAAGCAATTATGTGGACAATAAGATCCGATAAGGTTCCTTTTTCATCGTGAAGCTCCACGCGCTTATTATCAAGGTTCTTTTTCCAAATTTTCCATGATACATTTTTAGTAAGTGAGGTTTCTCCAAACAGCGAATTAAGTTTTTCAATTGAAATAGCAGGACATGAACCACATTTTGAAAACCAGCAATCGATCGTCGGTTCAGCACAGAGGAATTGACGCACGAACCCATTATCATAATTTGGTACACTTGGTACGACTTTATGCAGAGCATCGACAGCTTCAATGTAATTTGAATGATATGAGCACAAGCAGACATTATGAGGGAGATCGTTTATTGGCCAAATGTTCTCTGGCCGTAGTTTTTTGAAGTGAGCAAGACTGCAGATACCTGAAAGTAAAAGATAAAAGGGCAACGATTTGTATATTAATGCATAATTTTTAAATGGTTTTAGATACCTTTGTTTGCATTTTTTCTCTATTCGACAAAAACGGAAAACGCTTCTCGCAATGACAAGACCATGTGCCTCTTCGGTACAATTTTTTTTTGAATAATAATAATTATATAATTACTTGACTTGCAGTTGCCGGATCAGTAAGGAATCGAACATCACGCGCTTTAGGTGAAACTCTTGAAATATCATTTCTTTCGAAAAACTCTCGGACAGCGCCGTTGATTTCAACAATTAATTCATTTGAACACACCTTTTTTTGTGGAGGTGATGTTAAAATATTGACTAATCCATTTTTTTCAGCATCATCCAGCTTCGAAAACATTTGTAACAAAACTGCCTGCTTTCGCTTAGGAGTGTAATACTACATTCACACAGGCCTAAATGCGCATTGACAAAATGCAATATATACATTTGTTCCTTTTACTCCTACAAGGAACATACGGCCGGCCACGCATTTTAAATTGCTAATGCGTATTTAGTCAAATGCGCATTTAGCTCTCAGTGTGAACGTAGCATTAGGGAGTGCCTTGGAAACTTTTCTAATAGCTTTTCCAATAGTTTGCGGGCAACTGTAAGACTTTGAAACAATGTCGTTCTAGCTCGTTGTTTTGCAATTATTATCGGCTGCGCCTTGACATTTTTTTTTCATTTTAACACGTTCTCTGTATGCTTTGGCTCGAGCGCGGTCAGCTTCACGACGACTTTTGATGATGTTTTCACGTTCTTCGAGAGGCAATTTACTTTCCTTTTGTTTCTTTCGCATTCTATATTCCTTCTGAGCAGCCGCTTGCTTTTTTTTTACATTTTCGTATTTATCAGTCGTTTTCAATTTTAAAAAGTAATTTTTATTGACTTCGGCTTTTGCCTTTTGTTTCTATGTAAGAGAAAACGAAATTAGAAAAAGTGCGGTAGAATGTCTTATAACGTGACGCATGTTTGATCATCCTTATTTTCACAGAAATATCATTTTTTATAAAATTTTATTAATGTAGCCTAGAAATAGACCAAAAGCACTAAGAAAAGTTATGCAAATATAATTGGTAAGATTCCTGAGAAACTTGAAAAAAAAAAAAAAAATATTTTTTGATCTTATAACGTGACGCCTAAATAAGGATTTTTTCAAACAGATCAACCAACTGCGATAAAGCTATTTTATATTAATTACTATGCTTATGCAGTAAACGACAATGCCTTTTACCGAATTTAATTAAAATAACACAATAATATATCAATTAATCAATAATATTAACCTTTTTTGAACACGGACAAGTTTTTGCCATTTTGGACTGTTGGAGCGAAACTTAAAAAAATATCAATTGTCAAGCTATTGGCGTTTACTTTTGTTTGACATTCGTTTTTTCCAACACGTCATATTCTATTCTTCCATTTGATAACCATGTGAACACTTCAGGAAAAAAATTTTTTTTGCTTGGTTTCATTTCCCGTAGCCGCGACCATATGTGTAATTTAATCAGTAACTACAGTGGATAATCGACCGGCCCAAGCCGACGTAAAATAATCCACGAATACGATAACTACTGTGGACGATCGACCGGCCGAAGCCGATGTAAAATAATCCACGAATACGGCAACTACTGTGTACGATCGACCGGCCGAAGCCGACGTAAAATAATCCACGAATACGGCAGCTACTGTGGACGATCGACCGGCCGAAGCCGATGCCTAAGTCTGCCAAACCCAGTGCTCTTAAATATTCCTTAGCATAAACATAATGGGAATTATGTGGCTGGTACATCGGTGAATGGTAGTCTGCCTGTCGTATGCGAGGTGTATGTGTGGTTGTTGTAGCCGTCTTGCTTATGTTAGTTGCTGCAGTAGTTGATGTTTGTCTGTTGTATGTGCGGTGTGTGTGTGTGTGTAGTTGTTGTAGCCAACTTACTAGTTTTGCCACTTGGTGAGTTTATTCAGTGGCGTGGGGGGCGTAGTGCGTAAGGTGCACTTTGGGACGGATCACCGTTAC
Source organism: Coremacera marginata (assembly GCA_914767935.1). Taxonomy (NCBI): domain Eukaryota; kingdom Metazoa; phylum Arthropoda; class Insecta; order Diptera; family Sciomyzidae; genus Coremacera; species Coremacera marginata. The sequence goes on from OU612044.1 coordinate 159,944,777, forward strand.
AACATAAACAAAATACTTTAAAAATAGTTATTTTTAAAAAAATTTTACTTATTTTTACCATAAACAAAATTAATGTTAGTATAATGTTAAAAATTAGAACGGACTTTACATATCTGCAGTTATAAATCCCAAAATTTTAAAAATTTAATGCAGAACTTCTTTTGTAATTCACAAAAGAAAAAAAATACTTCTAGACACCAAAAATACTTTTCCCGTTTTTTACAACGCACTCGTTCATCTTGACGTTCGTAAGCACACTGAACTGATCCAGTCTTGTGAGTCGAAAGTTTCGTTAAAGATCATGAACGTGCATGTGCGTGCAGTAGATAAACAACAAATGACACTCAAACCGAGGTACATTCGGGCCAAGGTACAGCACCTTCCCCTATTCACTGATTGATAATTGTATTGCAATATCTTTGAAAGAAGTCAATGTTCTTGCAATTCGGCTATTGGTTTTACGTTACTCATTGATTGATAATTGATTGCAATAACTTTGAATGTTCTTGCAATTCGGTTATTAGTTTTATGTTACTCATTATTTGCCTATGTTATTGCTTATGTTACTCTTCGATTGCGGAAGCGAATGTTGAAGCAACGAAACGAATGTTGAAGCAATTGATTTCAATATGTTTTTACTTTTTCCAGTCTATGGGAACCGAAGTAGTGGGTTGCTCTGACGTAACTCACGCTGTTGATGGTTTCTCATACTCCTGAATAGCTCGTACCTAGTCTAGTGCTGGCCTGATTCCGTTTTTATTCATCGTATGACCCAGAAAATCAACTTCGCTCTTTCCGAAATTGCATTTTGCAACGTTTGAAAACCCTTTGAAGGTGCCTCTGATGCTGCTGTTGGTTCCGGACTCGGAAGCTAAAACTTTGTCAATATGTCTTTGAAAAGTCTGCGCCGCATTGCGCAGTCCAAAAGTCATACAATTAAAATGGAAAAGACCGAAGTGTGTCGTTTTTGCAGTTTTTGGAATATCTGCCTTCTCCACCGGAATCTGCTGGTATGCTTTCTGAAGATCAATTGTTGAAAAAATGGTTTGTTCCATGTGATATATGCGTAAAATTTTGCAAGTAAGGGATGGGATACTGATCAGGCACAGTCCTTTCGTTGAGGGCTCGGCAGTCTCCACATGGACGCCATGAACTGTCTCTCTTTCTGACTATATGGAGTGGGCTCGCCCAGTTACTATCCGAGGCCTTGCAGATGCCCTGCTCCATTAACAGCTTAAATTCTGCCTTAACGGCTTTTAATTTATCCGCCTCCAAACGGCGCGGCCGCGCGTGCTTTTTTTTAATTAATTTTTCGTTTTTAATAGAATTAATCAATTGTTGGGATCCTTCCTGTGGGGATACCCGGTTTCCCGGTGAGTATACGGTTTCTGGCCGTATCCTGTATATCAGGCGATACACCTGAGCCGAGTATCTAGTTGGCACCTGGCACTTGGAACCAGTTACCCAACGTCGTGGTTTTTATAAAGTTAATAGTTTTCATACTCACCATTCATGGTCTTGTTTAGGACTTCCAGTTTCCTTGATAGTCAGCGCTGAATCCAAAACTAAAGAAACTCAATTGAATCTCACGATTTTAATTATACGCTCGTTGATTAACTTTCAACTGAACTCTTTATTTAGCAGAGACCAGATATTTATAACATATCTGGGCTCGCTTCTTCTTCTTATTTTCTTACTTACTTATGTCTAGCTTAACATATTTACAAGGGTTTCACAATTACATGGCCTTATTTTCGGAACGAGATTTAAATTACCCGGAAAGATTCTTGAGATTAACATATGTACAAAATGCTCGTATTGCATTTTGTTTGCCATACATTCTTTTGCTTATTTCGAAAGGCGGAATTCTCTTGTCCCAAAATATTGTCCAATTATTAATTGCAGCAAAAAACACCATAAATGCATGCAATTACAACAATAAAATATTATTAATTTAAAATGCTGTCAACGCATTTTGTTCCCGGTGCAGAAGGCACAACGGCGGTGTTAGTTTATTTCTCACGACAATGGCAACAACATGCTGGCGGTATTGCTTGTTATTTAAGCTGCTCGCTTGTTACTGTTTAAGTTATGGCACACGTCAAGACTTAAGCGATTTGTGCATTAAAGCTGATACTGCATTTGTATGCAGTTGCACTTGGACTTGGCATTGGCCTTGAATTCAGAAATTCAAGGTTTTTGTATGGCACAAAAGGTAGTGCCTACAAGTATGCATTGGCTATTTGTTTCGTTTGTGATTGATTCACAACACAATTATTTTTTTTTATTAGACAAAACGTCTTATCTAGCACTGCGGATGACTTTCGCGAGAGGTCTTTTTTTCTGCTTGACTAATGCATTTATTGAAACAATCAAACTTCAGTTTGACTCGTTTTATTCAAGAATCTTTTTAAGACTAACTTTTGTTTTACAATTTTTCTCTTAGCTTATCGACAACGTTCATCGGTATCAAATTTCAATATTGGTCATTGATCATCGAAATTCGAAGACATTGTTGCAGTTTTGTTTATTAAAATAAAAGTTGCTGACGGAACATAATTTGCTGACGAAACGTTGTGCTTAATCTTTATATTTTGCAATTGTGTCGTTGACCGACGAAATTGCAGAGCTCGAGTTAGGGTACGTGACTTGGTGCGTAACTCGTGTGAGTGATCTCCTCTTTTTTTCTGCTTATGCAATCGAAAAAAATGTACTTTTAATATTTTCGACATAGGCCGACTGACTTTCACTGTTTATGAAAGTTTTAACTCAAGTTAACAGAACTTTATGAATTTGTTTCTGCTGAAGCAACCCACCGTTAACACTTTAATTAAGTTTATGTAGTAAAGCTCATAGCAGTTTTTAGGAATGTGGTTTTTATTTGCCACAACTTTGATGTACTTTTGCTTTAGTTCTAATAGCGGTAGACTTTCGGTATATACCGAGCATAGTCTAAAATTTAAAAGGGTATTTTTGGTAGGTAGAAAAAATTACCGTATTTTTTTACATCGTCGAAGGTTGAATATTAACTTAAAAATAAACTTTTAATTAGTATGAATATAACTTACTCGATGCAATTCCAAGGCTTAAAAGGCGTCAAGTTGCTTCTTCTTAAACATACTCTTTGAAAACTGGTAACTTTTTCTATTTAGGTTAAGAGTGCTAATCACAACTATTTCATTTAATTTCCTTTAATCTGAAGGATTCATGTATGTATTTGATAACTTATTTATTTAAACGATTTTCGATATCCAACAAGACAACTCGTGTTATATAACACGTTATTTAATGCGAGTACTCTTGAGATCTAGGTCTGTTTTGTTGTCCTGATTTACTTACGATATTTCCTCATTTCATTGCGCTTTTTTAACTTTAAGTTTTTCTTTTTTTTTAATGGTTTAAGTTAGTTTTGTTGTTTTTTTTTTTTGCATTTATCACACTTATGGCACAAAATTTTTAAATTCCTATTTCAAATAGTAAAATTAAAATAAATTTTTTTTTTATGTTAAAAAATTTAGGCTGAAGGTCTAATTTTAAATAAAAAATTTTTTGTTGTTTTTCGTTATAAATTGTTTTTATTTGTTGTGTTGTTGTTTTCTTTCGATATCTCGATTCTCGCCGAGAATTATCATCAGGATAGATAATCATACAAGAAAATCTATAAATTGAATTTACATTGAAACATTTAAAAATGATAAATCAAATCAAATCAAATTTATTAATCATCATAATCCTTGGCTTAAGTCTAGTAAGTATAAAGATGTATTATAATCTAGATATGTGTTACAAAGTGATAATAAGAATTTAAAACATTATTAAAATTAAAATTAAAATTAATTAAAATACATGCATCGGAAAACATACATAAATTAAGGATGATTAATGTTAATATGCTCTGTAGTTCAAAAAGAACTAGTATCGAGCATATACTAACTCACACTAAAAAACAAAAATTTCAAAAAAATTTTCTTAAAGAAAGTACATGGGGTCTCTTAGGAATAGAAGAATAAGTTTTGATTATTATAACGAAAAAGTATACATAAAATAAAAATCAACGAAAAAGAAGCATGAATAATGACTGGTAATGGATGGTAAAAGTGGAAGTTTATAAGTATTATACTTGCGTAAGATAAAGCATAATATTTATATCGCAGTAACTTAAGCTAAACAGCCAAGATTTTACATCTGTAAGGAAACGAGATTTTATGCGTCTACACCTGATTTCATAAGGTAGATTATTGAACAACCTAGGGGCAGTCGAAGAATAGAACCGTAGAAAATGTTGCAGGCTATGTGGTGGGATTGACGAGAGATTGCGATTAGAAGACCTTAACTCATAAAACACATTACTTCTATCAATCAATTGCTCAGATCTATTGAAAAACATTTTTAAGACTCGAAAGCAATATAAATGTTGAAGAGGCAATACTTTAAGTTCTTTGAATAGAGGAAAGCTACTTACAGTGCTCGAACGATTACAAATGATTCTAATAGCATGTTTTTGGGCAGTAAGTAACGGCAGGATTTTATTTTTATGTGTACCACCCCAACATGTCAAGCCATATTCAAGCTTAGAATGAAAGAGGCCAAAGTAGATGCTGGTTAAAAGCTTAGGCGAGCAAAAACGCCTCAAATGATAAAACTGCCTTATAACAACCCTCAAATATTTTTTTAGTGCAGTAGTGTGATCAAGCCAGCTCATTTTGGAGTCGAGTAAGAGTCCTAAATATTTAAAAGAATCAACACATGAAATAGAAAGACAGTTATAGGAACAAGTATTAGAATCAACATAGGTCTGGTAATAGTTTGACGAGGAACAAATGTCACTTCCAATTAAGTGTTTTGAACAATTCGCACTATGATAGATAAAATTATCTATGTTTAAGTTTTTACCAGCTATATTATAAATCATTATTTTTGTTTTCTCACTTAAAACTAGCTTATGAGTTGTAAACCAGTGTCTAAGCACTCCAAGATCATGATTAATAGCTACAGTTAGATTAAGAAGAGTATCACATGAATAGGTACAAGCCATATCATCAGCAAAAGCAATAGAATTACTACTAAAACTCTGTGAAAACAACGAATTTATATATATTAAAAACAAAATAGGACCTAGAACCGACCCTTGTGGGACACCTATATTGATATCAATGTAACTACTGAACTGATTTTTCACTTTAACTCTTTGCATTCTATTAGAAAGATATGAGGAAAGCCAATTATAAATATTGCCTCTAAAACCACTTTCTTCCAATTTCTTCAATAGTATTTTATGGTCAACTGTATCAAACGCTTTTGTAATATCTACAAACAGTGCTGCAGATACCTTTTTCTTGTTTATGGAATTATAGATGTTTGTACAAAATTTCAGGAGAGCATCTTCAGTTGACAATCCCTGCCTGAATCCAAATTGACAGTTATTGAAAAAATGTTTCTTATTTAGGAAATTAATCATTCTAGATTTAACTGCTTTTTCAAAAATTTTTGAGAAAGAAGGTAGAATAGATATAGGTCTATAATTATTCAAAATATTTTTATCACCTTTTTTGAATAACGGAATAATTTCGGCAGTTTTAAGTGCTTCAGGAAAGATACCTCTATCCAAGCTTTTATTAAAAATGTGACAAAGGATGTCCGATATATTAAAGACAATATTTTTGATGAAATTTGAAGAAAAACTTTTTTCAGTAGTGGAATTTGAATTCTTAAGAGACATTATAATTTTAAAAACTTCAAAGGAGGATATCGGCTCTATAAATATACTTGAAGGATTATTGTATTCATTTATTGTACAATTACACAAGGTGTTATCCAGCCCATGCGTGGATACAATCTCAGTTCCAATACTAGAAAAAAAATTATTAAACTCATTCGCTATTTCATTAGGGTCGGATATAATTCCGTTATCTGTCCTAAGGCTAATTATATCTTCTTTGCATTGTGTTCTATTTATAATGTTATTGACCAGACTCCATTCTTTTTTAGGATCACCCTTAACTTTAAGAAATTCATTTAAATAATAATTATTTTTGCACGAAGTTGTATCTTTAATTATTTGTTTGCTGAGTACTTTGTAATGATTTTTTAATATTAAGTTTGATGGAAATTTCTTAATTTTTTTATGAAGAGAGTTTTTTAGATTTATCTTGCTTAGTAATTCGTTTGACATCCACGGTTTTAATCTTTTATTATTTCGACGAATTTTAGCGTTACTCATAGAGCACTTGTTTGTATGTTCCGATAAAATTTTTATAAAGTGATCGTAAGCAAGGGACGGATCTGGTTCATTGTAAACTGGTTCCCAAGTTTCAGCTATCAGAATACTGTTTAAGGCTCTGTAATCAGTTTTAAGTATAGAAGAGTTGATAGATGGATTTTTGGATTTAACTATATGAATTTTTTCAAAATAAAGGCAAGTTAGATTATGGTCAGAAATATTAATATCTGAAGCAGAACTACTGATAGTAACATCACTACATTGACGAAGCCGAACAAAAATGTGATCGATACACGTTTGAGATACATTTGACACACGAGTAGGTACATTAATACAGGACTCAAGACCAAAAGAAGACAACAACATTAAATAATTATCAGACAAGGTGGAACACTGAAGAATATTTATGTTAAAATCACCTAGCATAATTAAATTATCTGCACTTATGGCTAATAAAATCTGACCTAATTCATTGATAAATGTTGCAGTACCTGTATGGAATCTGTAAATGGATAAGAAAGAAAATTTTTGACTATCCAACACACAATCAATCATCAGACCATCAAAACTATTAGTATTATAGTTCACAAAATTACAGTGAATATCTTTTGAAACAAAAGCAGCAACACCTCCTGCAGCATACTGCTGATTGCAATTTGCAAAAAGTTGATAGCCCGGAATATCGTACAGGCTGATTTCTTCGTCGTAAATCCACGTTTCGGTTAAAAATATCAAATCAGGCTTATTTGTAAAAGAATTTAGATGCAAAATGAAATTATCAAAATTTTTACGCATGCTGCGAATATTTTGTTGAATTACATAAAAACCAGATATTTTAACATTGTTGTACGCAATGCTATCAAAGCAAGTTGTTTTACAATTTGCATATGGGATATTGAAAAGGTCTTTGTTTGTATCTAAATGGTCAACAGACATGATAAATTATTTAAGATATTTCAGATCCTCAAGGGAATTAATAACAAAAACCTTTTCACCATCCCGTTTACGCATTAGTACCCTACCATTACCAATCCAAACATACTTAAAATTTAAATGCTTCTTAACCTTCTGAGCCTCTTTAAAAATTGATCTAGTAAGGCCGTTCAAAGAGTCATTGATATAAATATTAGTTTTTTTATTAAAACCAAATAACCCCGTATTTAACTTTTTTCTATTCGCAAATTTTTTCCTCAAAATATTTTTTTTAATTGCACTAGATGCAAACTTAATACATAGTACTTCAAGCGGTTGGGAACCACTGGCTTTTTTAATTCTTTTAACAAAGCAGTCATCAATCATCTCTGGATTAATTTTCTCTTCCAAACCTTCTGAAAAAATCTTCAACGCACTATTAAGAGCATTTGAATTATTGACCTCTGGAATACCAACAATTTCTAAGCATTTGTCTCTTCTTTTTTGATCAAGAAACATTACTTTTTTTTTTAACTCGTTAACTTCGTCTTGTAAGTTAATCTTGTCCCGTTGCAAAGATTCAATAATGGAGAGCGTATTTGCATGCATACTCTTAAGAGAGATAATCTCATTATAAAGAAGCTCAAGTGTTACTACTTTACCACTTTCTTGAGGTGACTCACACTGGGATGCCCACGATAGTGGTGGCATCGATTGTGTTTTAGAGTTTAGCTGCGGAGAAAAACATTCAGACTCACGTGAGGAGAGATGTTGATTAGTTTCTGAAGGTAAAGCTTTCTTTTGAGTGATTAGCTGTTGAGGTGAATGCTTGTTTTTTTGCGCGCTAGAAGCTTTCTCAAATGAAGAGGGCAACGGCGGATGATTTAGTTTTGCTTGCTGCTGTTGTAGATGCTGAATATGCTGCTGTTGTTGTTTCTGTTGCTGCTTTTGTAGATGCTGCAGTTGTTGTTGTTCGGAAGACACCGTAGCCGATTCTGATGAGCGAGGCTGTTGTTTTTTTTGTCGCTCAAGAACGCATGCTTGTATTGGTAGTGCGGGAGAGTTACTAGCTGCAGTTACATGCGGTGCCGAGGAAGTCTCTAATGATGAGTCATCAGTAGTCAGCTGTATGTATTTCTGTTGTAGCTGTTGAGAAGATTGATATGTTGAGGGAGTCACTCGTGTTGACTCATCCGTAGCTAGAGAAGCCGTAGGTGGAGAGCGAAGTGAAGATCTTCTAGCTGTCGCACATTTCTTGCAACGAAACTTTTGATTAGATTGTTCCATAAAGTCAAGATCAGTTGGTGATATATTAACACAATTGCAGTGATAAAATTCATTGCAATGAAAACACTTTACTTTTACTTGACCGCGTTCAACCTTTAGATTACAAATGCAAGGCATCGTGCTAAAGTTAAAAGTATTCTATCAAGGACAGAAAAAAAGAACTTTCCGTGTTGACCCCACGACACACACGAAGATACTGATTTAAATTTAAGAACTAAAACAAAAAACATCCACTGTCTTCTGCATGAAAATTTCGAATAATCAGTTTCTTTATTTCTAAGTTTCTTTTTACTATTAATTTTATTCTTTTTCACACTTGGTTTGTATTTATGCCACTTAATTTTTTATATTAAAATTTTTAAATTGCTAATTTAAACGGAAAAACTAAATTTTTTTTTTGCCATTAATTTTTTGGTGAACTTTCATCGTATGGAGTAAAGTTTCATTCCAACATAAAATCATAATCGTTCTCACAATTAACCCTTGTGTTGACACCATAACACTGTACTCCTTTAACGGACACCATGGCTCACCGGTGAGCCAGTCTGCCCTCTTTACGTTTTGCATGGGGAACTGAAATATTTCTAACTTTAGGATTCTTATGAGGTATATTATGTTTCGCAAAATGTATAAAAGGTATTATGAGGATATATACAAACAGGCTCACTCTCAGGGGGAGGGGTTTGGGCATAACCTTCTTTTTTTTTCGAGTGTTAATTGTAAGTTTATTTAAAAACATTTAAAGTTTTTCTATCCCCGTGGACATGGGAACTTAAATTATTTTATTTTAAACGAATAAATTGTATTTCGTTAGGTACAAAGTTAATGTTTTGAGGAGTAAAATACTAAAAATAATGTATAAAATCCATTTATGTTGTACTGTTTCCATTTCCAGTTGGACAGTTGATGCAGCAGCCGATATTTGCCGAAGTATGAGTGGCACAAATAAATTTTTTGCATGCATAGCATTGCTTACGGGCTGACCGCCGCACAGTGTGCGAAATTCAAGATTTAGGACGTCGAAAGTCTGTATCTTTATAACCAATGCAAATAGAAATATAAATTTTGGTATGAGTGGTTTTCTCGACAAATCTAAACTTCTGAAAAAAATGGGTGAAATCGAGTAGGTGCCACGCCCACCTTATTAACGTTGTTTAGCTGTAAGCATCTACGTCCTAATAAAAGAAGGAAAACAATGGTATTATTTCTCGTTATTGTAATGAAAGCTTAAAATTTATTAAATTAAATATCTAATCCATATTAATATTTGCAAAGTAAATTTAAGATTATGTTGTTCAATACATATGGTAATTAAATTAAAAAAATACAAGGAAAACAAATTAAAGTTAAAATTCATAATTTTTGTATTGCAATATTATGTATATTAAAGTTCAGGGTCTTCAATGATTATATCGGGGTTTTGTAATAAGGTTAAAACTTCTGGTAGTATATTTCCACGTTGGGTTTTAGGCGGCATTCGTAAACTGCACATCAAAGGATCAGATGAAATCAATAATCTGTGCAGCAAGTCAGCATTTGAATCCACTCTTGATGTTTTTCTGGTAAATCTTTGTCTATAATTCCTGGTGTCTTTATTTCTGGCTTCTTGTGCCTCTTCTGATAACTGCCCAATTGGTAATATACAGTTCTCTATTATATCTTTTCCGTGAAATAAGATTTTATGCACGGTTACAGGCATATAATACCAATGGTATTTTTCTAGATATAAATTCCGAGTCTGTATTGCAAACTTATCAAATTCTGTAGAGTTAATTTCATATCCAGAGGCCAAACACTCCAGTATTACTTGGAATCGATGTATAAGATCCTTGTCAATTCCTGTTATTTCGGCACTCTTTTCTGCATTTCGAAAAAAACGCCTAGCTGTGTTGCCATCATTGGTGTTTCCAGATGTTTGATTTGGCATATCCACCAACAGTCCCATTTCATTTTTAAACTTCTGTTGTATCTCTGTTTTTCGGTTTAACACTTCTTCTTTGTTTTTATCCCCTTTAGCTTGCCATTGTTTAATATTAATTTTGTATGCAATGTGTAACAGGCATTCCATGCTGCGGATCCTAGCATGTAGTGGCGAGATGCCCAACGACAACATTTTTTCCTCAATAGGTTTATTTGTAATAGCAATAGGATCATTCATTGAACTTGGTTTGGCTCCACAAATGTAGCATACTTGTGAAGATGAATATTCGGACAAAGCACTGCAAACCTTTCCATCAATCATACACAAAACTAGCGTGGGTTTTACATTAAAGTCTTTCTCTCCTATTGTCACAGTTGTAGGAATAATAGCCGATATTTGTAATTCAATTTTACTTACTTCGTCTCTAATGAATTCTCGAGTCTCTTTAGCAAAGACAAACTTGATAGGCCGACAGTATCTAGTAGAAGAGGGGGCAGTATTTTTCCAAATTATAACCTTTTGCTTGCTATATCTTTTAAAAGCAATGATTTCAATAGGAACCATGGATATACTGAACAAATTTCCGTCCGAAGCAGTTTCTTTGAATTTTTGCTTGTATTTGTTATGTTGGGCACCGTCACAACCCCATTTTATAATTATTTGAACATCATATAAGTATTCCGGAATTCGTTCAAATACCTCTTCTAATGTCATACATAGTCTTGAAATAGTGTGGTCTATAAGTGATTGCAGTCTTACTTCAGCATATGATTCAGTCACAATAATTCCATCAGGATAACAAGAACGCTTCGAAATCCTAACCGGATCATAAGATGGAAATATTTTTGAATTAATTGACATTGCATATTGTCTAAGAAGTTTGTATTGATGTGTTGATAATCCCAAATCTACTATCATAGCAAGTGACTGTTCAGGAGAAAGACTTAAAGACTGTTCTGCAGATTTTCTTCTTCTTTTTATTTGGGAACCTCTGAGGTGATGATACAAACAATTCTTTAACTATTGTAGCTGAAACTCGCTTACCATGTGAACGCAATTTCATTTCAGCCGCTTTAAACAACATATTCTCGTCAGTAGCTGTCAATAATTCCTTTGCCTTTTTTTCTTTAGTTCTATCGGAGCAATCTTTAAAATCCTTCTCTGGCCTTCCACCTGTTTTAACTGGCATGGATTTGTTTCGTTGGCATACGAACGTCGTTAAATCAATATTTTTAGTTAACCAAGCGGCGTTGTTCTTTAAAAATACTCGATTTGTCCTATATGATTTTTTCCATCTATCATTGAATTCATTACAAATCCTTCTAACGAAATTTTGTAACAACGAATCGTCGAAAGTTTTGCTTGATCCAGTACTTATATTTCCCGCAATAAAGTCAAAAACGTGACTACACTTGTTTTGCCCTTTGGCTTGCACCCAAGCACCAAAAATTTGCTGATATGACAACTGGCAACACATTGTGAAATCTATGTATAAATGGAGCGTAGGCAACTCTCTGCAGCTACTTATTACGGATTCTTAAAGAGAACAAACCAATGAATCTGATCTTGATAATATGAAGTCCCGCACTTACCCGCACAAAATGTTCTTATCCAAATAATTTGCAAGTTTTCTTCCAAAAATCAAATTAAAATCGTATTCCTAATTTCTTTTAACAGTAAGTTAGAAACAATTTTAAGTTTAAAAAAACACGAATTTATATTAAAATAGACACCCACCTTCTCAACACAACAAATTTCAATTGAAAATATTAAATACAAAAAAAGTTATCGTCACTAATGTTTATATGTGAGCTACAAACACGTGTACTTCGAATTCAAACTGAAAAAACTCTGAGACTAGAAGTGCCGTTACTCAGTCAGCGCAATTTTTTTCTTTGCTTTGACTGCTTAAGCATGCTGTCTGGAATGTTTTCTAACATTTCTACTTAAAATTCAATTGAAAGCGGCAAATTTTTTTTTTGAGGTTTTGACGTCCTAGATCATGAATTTCGCACACAGTGCGCCGTTTGCTTACGCAATACCCGCATTTACCCAATTCTTTAGCTCGTCCCTGGGAATTTCTTTTTAGAGCTTGACAGGGTTCTACTGCTTTGACATTGTCTAATTTTCGCCCAAGCATACTTTCAAGACCGCTTTGAGTGCTGAATTGGCCTCTCCAAACACATTCATTTTCTGCCCTCTTCATAACTTGTGGCATTACAAGAGAAATGGCTAGCTCCTGAAGATACTTGCGTCGATCATTCGTTTTTTTTTTGTCTAAATGGCACTGTTTCTAAGTTAATCGTACTTATAATAAAGCTTGCCAACGCCGCAATGTCTAACATATTGAAAAAAAGCGCTAGTGGCCAGCGAAGAGTCCTCCGTTTGGTGGAATATTCCGTCAACATTTTATCCATAGTGTCAACACCACCTTTATATTTATTATAGTCCATAATTATATCAGGTTTACGGAAAATATGCCCTGAAATAAATAAAAAAAAAAAATTAGGAAATGAAGAACCAGAAAATCGCTGTTATTATTACCTGAGATGTATTTATCATAACGTAGAGTTGAAAGTAAAGCAACTGCTTTTGCTGGAGTCTTTTTGGTGACATATGAACAAATGGTAATTGCGTCATTCTGCAGAAAACCAAACTCTGTTGAGTGAAGATCTCGATGGCGACTTGGCTTGAACTCTTCCGGCAGGTACGGTTTATTTTTCTTCAAGGTACCGACAACAGATAATCCAAATTTCATCATCAGGCGAGCAAGAGGCAGCGATGTAAAAAAGTTGTCCATGTAAATGTTCCTGCCCGTTCTTTTAAATTGATAACATAGATCTCGGACAACGCGTTCACCTTGATTTACTTCACGGACTTCCGACTTTCCAGTGTAAATCTGGCCTGATATCGGATATGAAGTTTCCGCATCACATACCCACCAAATTTTTATGCCATATTTTGCTGGCTTATTTGGCATGTACATCGTAAATTTGGTCCGACCACGATACGGGTACAGCTGTTCATCAACAGTCAAATTGGCCGAAGGTCGATACATTTTCCGCAGATTATCGTTTAACATCAGCCAGACATCAAGGATTGGTGCAGCCTTACTTTCCTTCATTCTTTCAGCTCGAGTGTCCATATTATCAAAACGGATATACCGATTGATCATTCTAAATCGTTGAATGGACATTGATGCACGAAACAATGGATTTGATGTAGCTTTCCACAAATCCTCTACACATTCCTTTTTGGAACGCTGAACTCCTGCCATTAGTAAAACAGCTAGGTATGCTTCGAATTCTTGCATGGTAACTAGCGTCCAAGAACGTTTAGAATCATCAGGCACTTCAGCATTAAATTTTGCGAAAGCCCTTTCAGCTCGTCTATTTGTCTCTCGGATGATAATGTTACTAATCTGTGGGGTGAAAATTCGCCGAAATGTGTCTACGATTCCTAGCATTTTTGTTTCAGGAGCAGCTGAAGCCTTTGCGTTTTGGCGCAGAACATTATGAGCCCGTGTTTGGACAGATGGTGGCATTGGATCTTTGTTCCAAATTGTCCCGTCCTTTGCCTTGAATGAACCACATTGCGAATCGATTGGCACATTTTCCTCCTCCTGCTCATAATCGCTTTCGCTGTCAGATTCCACTATCTCGATCGATATTTCTTCTCGTCCACGTCCGAATCTTCATCGTATGCCAAGTTCTTATTCTTAATTGGGCGAGGCACAAATTGTTGTCCACTTGGACAAGCCACAACTGTATCTTCATCCAAATTAATTTTACGTGGAACAGGCAACACATATTCTGGGTCCTCCTCGGAATCATAATCATCAAAATTAAACAGTTCTTCCTCGCTGCTCTCATCGTCCATCAAACTTCGAGTATACTCTTGCTGATCTTCATATGACAATCTGTTATTCATAAGCAAAATCATTATTATTCATAAAAAAAATATAAAAACCACAATTTTTTAACTTACTTTGCATATTGACGCGCAGACAACAGGCCATTTCTGGGTAAATTTATATTCTCAGACATTTTTATAGAATTATGTGCACTAAACGTCTTCTAAATGTGAAAACCGAACACAAAATGAGGAACCGACTCAACTGAATGCAAGCTTGTGGATTCCGCGAACTCAATTCCTCGAACTACATATTTGAAAATGCAACGCAGACTATGTGTAATCTATAGAAAATGTGTGGCTCACCGGTGAGCCAGGTGTCCGACAAAGGGGTAAAGTCAACCAACTTTTTGATATCTTAAATAATAGTGCTTCCTTTGGCTATAATGCTCAAAAAAGGTTTTTAGGAGATGTCACCAAGTTCCAGTACGCTAACTGCAATAATTTGTCTCCTTGACCAGATGAAACACATTATGGCTCACCGGTGAGCCAGCTGTCAACACAAGGGTTAAAATTATCACAAATTTAACATTTGGATCTTAGAAGAGATCATTTACCAATTAAATCATTGTTCGTAATGTATGAATCAGACTTGTGATACATTTGTTTTTGCCTTTGCTTTTGCTTAAAAGCTACAATGTTTCAAGATAAGAAATTAGTTCTTTTATTTTTTTAATCTTTTTGCAGTCTCTAGTGACTGGAAGCTTATTTATATTTTTGTCGCTATCATCATTTTTGCTATCACAATAATCGAATCCATTATTGCAGTTCAGAACAAAATGCATAATTGCTTTAGCATTCGCCCTATTTGCATCATTTGAAAAAAGGTTTTACATCGATGCATTAACGAATAGCTAAAGATACTGCATTACTTAGTATTTGAGCTGCAAGTCCAACCCTCATTTTTTAGAATAATTTCGGATATATGTGCCTTTCCGTTTTTCTTCCGACTGGTTGATTTTGTAAACCTCTCTCAGCACCTCCCAACTAGCCACCTCTTTTTCAGTTGTTATATTATTTGCAAGCAATGTGTTCCTTATGCTTTTAAACAAATGACAATACTCATAAAGAACACAAATTTTTCCTATGAATTAAAATTACTTTTCTTTTACATTATTTGTTAGTTTGTTTACGCAAAAAATATTTGCTGAACCTTGATCAGCTGTAAATGCTTTCAAGTTGAAGCCACATTGTAATATTGACAATATTGTAACCCAACCCTGTGATTGAGAAAAAAAAAAACAAAAAAAATACAAAAGTACAAAATTATTTGCCATACAAAGATAAGATTAGGATTTGGAGAAGGTCTTGGATTTAGACATTTGAATCAAGTCAATATAATTGTCAGCAACTTTCTTTCGGCCAATCTGATTCTAGAGTAATTATCCATTCAGGCCCACGGAGCCAAAAGCTATTACCAATAAAGTCCTCGGTACTGTAAATCAGCAGAATTATCTTTAAGTATGAGAATTTATATGCGGCCGCTACCTCGTCGTTATCGAGAATCGCTGCCACGAAGCGGCCGCGGAAGCCTTGACATTTGGTGAAGGTACCGTCTAACTCACCCCCACATTTTTTTTATGTCGTGTTTTTGAAACAGGTGAAATGGTGACGTTGACGGCAATTATCTTTTTTGCGCTTTCCGTTTGTGAACGTAAGGCGTTCTGAACCTTTCCGGCTAGAGCAGCTATGGTTGTGAACTACTACTTGTTCTGTAGTTCGGCGAAAAAGACTTTATATGTCTCTTTCTGATCACTGACTACCTCAAAAAACAGCTGGTCATAACGCTCGCAGTACTTTCCCCAATCCAATTTCAAGCTTTCCAGCCTGACCACTGTATTGTTTCAGTCCATGCTGCCGAAACTTTCGCTATGCACGAGCTCGTATATCCTTTCCACTGCTTTCCTTTGTGCCCGAAGGTATCTCGGCGAAGCAGGAAAACTTTCACTGAAAGAAAACAACAAAACTTCATTCTTTCCATGCATACAAAAGAAATAGAAAATATTTTTTATATTGAGATTCATTGTGCATTTAAGTTTAAAATAAGGTGAAGGTAAGTATTTGGTACGTATACTCTTTAGATGTTCTAATATCAATAACTGCATGATAAGATTGCAAAGCTTCTTCCAACGTAACATCAGTCATACAAGGCGTAAAACTTGCTACAACAGCACCACCATGATAATTAGTAGTAACAAATCGCATACCCATTTCTATCAATCCACGGTTAAGTGCATTAAAACTACATACAGCAGACAAAGGTGGCAAAACATATGCAACATGATTATTTTTTGAATTATCAGGATCTGTTACCATTACACTATAATAATCCAAAACATTAAGTTCGGGAGAAACAGGTAATTTAAACAAATTAGTCCCAGATCGTTGTGAAATATCCCATTTTATAGTTCTAAGAAAACCTGGGCGTGTAATAACACTATCAATTAATGTTTCATTCAATGGTGTTGAACTACCTGCAGGATGTTGCGTTTGTCCTCTAGGATCCAAACGTAATGATTGAATATTAGTAATACAATTAGTACCATTAGCAAAAGAATCTGTAAATTGTGGTGTATTAACTATAGGAACAACTGGATTATATTTAACTGGATTATATTTAAAACTTTATGAAGTGTTGTTAATCCTGCTTCAACAGTTTTAACTAAAGACTTAGTAGGTAACATCTCAGGTTGTATAGGTTGTCTTGGCATAATGCCTGTGAATTTATTATTTATACAAGCCATACACACATATCCTGACACACTACATGATTCTTTACCTATTGTAAGCGAATTAAGAACATGACATCTTAAATTACCTAAATATAAATGTTTTGAATCAGCAGTTTTCTTTCTAGTGCATAACATAGAACGATAATTCTTGTATGGTATATATAATGTTACATCTGTTCCAGAAGCAGCATAATATATTACATGCGGTAACTGATAAGCAGAACCTATATTGTTTCTATGATTCGCATTTTTATCAAAAAATTGCGATAAATACCAACTAATAATCACTGCACCATTGTTATGGGATGTAACACTAAATTTAACAATTATATATAAATCACCAGCCCAATAAGCATATTGACTAAATAACATAGCAGCAGGATGATTAGGATTACTACTAATACCAAAAAACATGTAACTCATAATTAAATAAACAAGTTCCTGGCATTTGTTCGCTACCCCAATAAAAACTTCCGATATACACAGAGCCAAAAGACCACATAAAATACCCTATAAATCAGAACAAAGTTTAAAAGATTTCTCTATACTTTTTCTCCAAGAAGAGCTCCGTCTAAATTTTAGAGGGATTTCCTTTTCAATAAAATTCAGTAGATAACCCGTAAAAATAAGAAGAAACCTTATTAATATAAAGAAGGTGACTGGTAGATATTAGAAGGAAACCTTTTAAATAAAATTAAGATGATTCCTCGTAGAAATATGAAGGAATTCTTCTTAATAAAATTAAGACGGTTACTAGTAGAAATTAGAAGGCATTCTACTTAATAAAATGAATACGGTTACTAGTAGAAATAAGAAGGAATTCTTCTTAATAAAATGAAGACGGTTACTAGTAGAAATAAGAAGCAATTCTTCTTAAAAAAATTAAGACGGTTACTAGTAGAAATTAGAAGGAATTCTACTTATTATTTTCTTTTTAAATTATTGTTTTTATTAAATTATTCAATTGTTACAATATGTACTTATGATATTTATATATTAATTATAACTACATAATACAATAAACAATAAAGGTCATGTTTTCCATATTTTTTTTGCTCTTATAACTTTTATAATTTTGTGTATAATTTTGTCTGTGTAATTTTGTGTCTCAGAACCAACTAAATATGATTGAAATCTCTCCGAAAAATGTATACATACATGATTTTTAACTACAATACTGACATTATTTTCTTTTATTAAAAAATCACATATTTCATAAATAAAAAAAGTATCGTTAGTCACTGAAACAATGTGTCCAATTTTAAATGGTTTTCCCCTGAAAATAACGCTGTTTGTTCTGGTATATGAATTCAAATCGGATAAATTTAATGATGTAATGTAGGAATTATCTTTTTCAATAGGAACTATGTCTTTAAAAACGAAATCGGGTTGAAAAAAGGTATTGTTTAAAATAGAGTTAGCAAATCTTATTGATGATTTTATTCCTAGGGATAGATGAACATTTACTCTGGACGTTGTACTTCGTGCATATTTTTTATGTATTTGGTGTTCTGCTTCAAATCTAAATGACCATAAGTATCTTAGTGGTCCTAATTTCTTAATAATAGTGGGGTAATGTACAAGGTTATGATGTTTAGGTTTCAAAGTATCATTAAACAAACTTTGATATAGTTTGTTGTGCTCTTCAATCAATAGTTGAAGCTTAATTAATACGTCATCATCAAAATTTGGTAATAATAGACAATCAATTATTTTAATGAAAAGGATTAAAAAATTATAAACAGAATCATTCGGTTCGACAAGATCGCCAATCATAAAGTTTTCATTTGCTTAGCGCTCATTTTAAAATTATAGTTTTTTATATGATTTTTTTTTACAGGGGGACAAACATTACCAATTTCTGTTTCCCCATATTGAAACATTTGCTTTCGATAATTAAAAGTTCCCAAAGTGAAGATTTTTTTTTCGTATATAAAGTAGTGTAAAATTTTTGAAAAATTATATTTACATACACCACTGAATAAATCATGCATGATATCGCATGATATGTTATCGGTGACATGAAAATATGAAAGAGAATTGAATATAGAATTGTTTTTAACACCAGTTGTAGTGGGGACATTTAATGCAATATCAAGTTCATAATTAATTTTATTTCTTAAAGAATTGGAATGTTCGATACAATCAATGCGTGTCTCGTTCTTATTTCGTTTACATACCCTACAAAAAGAGTATGATGAAAATTGATTAGTGTATCCTAACGCTATGTTGAGGCCCAAATTATCACCTAAAATCTGAACAAGCTGGACATAGATTTTGTAATGTTTATCACCCGTTTCTATATTCAAACCATCAATATATAATTTTTTAAAAATGTCTATTAATGGAGTGAGGGCAATATTTAAACCACAATCATATAAATCTGTACATTTTATAAATCCGCATACAAATATATTCATGAGCCTGGCAGCTTGATGTTTTGGAATTGTTGGGAAAGTGTAATAAATTCCACATATCTTCTGTTGGCAGGATTTCGAGCCTAAAGGATCATTGATCTCAAAATCGTCCATGTACAAAAAAAGTGGTACTATAATCTTTTGTTCATCAACATTTACAGTTTTCCAAAAATCTCCATTTATAAAGCTATAATAAGTATTAAATTTTGACATGGCCTCAACATTAGCTAGCATTATATCCCAGACACCTTCACTTTCAAAAAATTTTTTAATTTGGGAAGGAATGTCAGCCAGTACTATTTCTGCCTTAGCGCTTGTTAAAGTTGGATTATTGTTTAAAACTATTCCACATAAATCATTGCTTATAACATATTTTTGCGGATGTTTGAAATGTTTCAAATTTTCCAATTCTTTAAGAAATTTATACTCAGAACGCACATTTAGAAATGGCTCAGATATATTTTGCATTATTTCTTTCGTTAGGTCTTGATTTTCATTCCTTTGAATTAGGGGATTTATCATTTCAGCTATTGGAACTGTAATACGCTCTGTTATAGATTTTTGAATATTTAGTATGTCTTTCCTGGAGAAATGTGGATAATTGTGAAGCTCAAGGGTAAATGCAAGAACTGAATTTTTGAAATTCGATACACATGTAAGTTGAGACTCTTCAGGATGTTGTAAAGGTGTAGAAGGTTCTTGTGAAACTGATGCTTGATGCAGAAAATTATTTTCAGGGGAAGAACACTCTGTTTTGTGTTTTCCTAAGTGTTTCTGAAATCTATATATGTTATGAAATATTTGATTACAGTTTTGTTCATTGCAAACAAATTTTGCTATGGGTGGAAGTCCATGGTGTTTTTTTAAATGGGTTATAAGTAAAATCGAAGTTAAGTGGCATTTATGACACAAATAGCAAGCAAATTTGGGCATTTTTAACAATCTTAAAACATAAAACAAAAATCGAATTAGTTGTCTAATTTGCTAACCAAATTTGATACGGAAGGAAAATCTTCAGACTTCAGTCCAAAAAAATATTGCTCTAAAAATACCCACACTTGCTTGCTATTATGGGAATAACCAATTTGAAATACATAACTTAACTTAATTATTACGTCGACACATTTCATTAAAGTGGAGCACTTCCATTTGAGCCCGTCGCAAAACACATAAAAAGCTGACATATTTGAAATATCTTCACCTACTGCAATAATGTGAGGCTGCAACGACTGTTTTCTGCTCGCGTACTCTGGAATGTTAGTTTCAATTGTCGGCATAACATCGTTCGGTGTAGTTGCAAGTATTATAAACTCTGATTGGGCGTCAGCAATTGTTGGTTTATAGATTTTGGTCAGACGTTGTGGTTGAAGAACAGCATGGAGCAGCAACAAAACAACAGCATATATAGAATCTGAAAAAATTATAAAAAACAAATTATTTATTATTATATAAATTTTAGAAATTCTGATTTTTTTATACCATTTGATAAATTTTTTTCTCCAAGTTTCGAAAGTGGAAGCTCTCAACTGGCTTGGTCTTTAACTTCTGTTGCTAAGACAGGGAGTATTTTATTTTTGAAGTTGTCCAATTTCAAAAATAGCCGGTTTCCCATACCTGGATGTATTCCATCAAAATCAATGTCAACCTATTAGAAATAAATATTTTGTAATATTCAAATAAAAACATTTAATTATTTCTTACCAATTCATAGCCCTGAAAATCATTGTAGCGTGGCCAATCTGCCAGTAAATTCGAAAGAGAGCCCTTATATTTGCTTCTTAAACACCATGTATCCACCCAAAATTGTTTAACTTTTTCCCAAAGAGTGCAGTTATTAGCCAACCAACATTTTTATTCGTATACATCACCTAAATAAGTGATATCGTACAAGTTAAATATTGTCAAAAGGATAAATGAGAAAAGCAATACGACTGATAAGAAGCACATACCATCAAAAACATCCACATCAGATTCTTGTGTATTAGGAAAAGTTTTGTTTTCTAGTTTGATGGTGTTGGCCCAACGCGAGAACAATTTTCCGCTGGGATTCTTTTTTCCTTTTTTTCTTTCCAAAAAGTAAAACTCCTAAATTATAATAATAGATTAGAATTATTTTTTAGTTATTATTATCAAATTCAAGCAATTACTGGGGTTTCTTTAGGAAATACTGTGGAAATTTCATTCGCCCATCGCCTCATTTCGGAATATTGCATTTTACGACCAGAAGCAATATAATTGTTCACAATACAATGAGTTAAAAATGTTTGATTTCTGCTATCCAAGCAGCCATACTTTTCTTGGTAAGTCAACACAAGTTGTCCTTTGACTGTTTTTTTCAACAACTCAACAAGATTGTAAGAAGTCGAATTTTCAGAAGAAGCAGATGGACATGGAGTACATTCTCTCGATTTAGAGATGGACACATCTTCAGACAGTTTTTCAAGCCAATTGAGAATTCTGGAGTTCACCGATAAAGTGTCTTGGTCACAAATGAATGGAATGTTTTTTTGTTTCCGCCACTCCCTCAAACCTGCCTTAAACTTTATACGCTCTCCGAAATATTTCTCATCCACTTTATCAAAAAACAAGTCAACATCTTCAATTTCGGTTTTCTCGAGCACGAAATAGGAGTTAATTCCACGCTCAATTAAAGTTGATATTATTTCATTCAACAAGCCCCAAGATTTAAAAAGTTCCACTGTTTCATCCTTCCTTGATTGAGAAGAAATAAAAATATCGGCTAAAAGTTCATCACACATTATAAAATGTTGAACACATCAAAGTTACTGAAATAGTTATAAAACGAAGTAGAAAAATTTGATTATTAAACACTTCGACAAAATGAAAAAATCTTTATATTTGCATAATTAGCACTTTATAATTGTAAAAACATCGCATTTCTATAATAAAAGTTATTTATAACTTAAGCGTAGAACACAAAGGCTAAGGAATTTGGAGTGCTATATAAATATACAAATGCCAAATGAGATAAATTCATTCGTTTTATTTCAAAAACTGTCAACAAATGGAGTAAAAGCCAATTCCGTCGTAATTTATTGGCCGCGGTGAATAAATTGTAAAGGAAATTTAACATACGGCAACTGATTTAATCTAAGCAATCTGCAAGGCAGAAAAACATTTACTTAACACCAACTCCTTCCAAGAATTACTTAGTCTGCTATTACACGGGCAATTATATTTGTCGCAATTGTTGTGTTCGTTGGAGAGAGAGGTAAGAAGTATGGAACGGGGAAAATACTTGCCCGTGCTCGTAATTCCTTCTGTTCTTCTCATTCGCCGTTTTTTATGCGTAGCTTTCTATGAGAATTGCTCTAACAGATTTGCTCCTGTGTAATAACGAATGGCAATTCCAAAAGAGAATCAAATAGAATTTCGACAGTTATAATTTCCCGTGTAATAGCAGACTTAGCCTCTGTGTATAAACTTTTATTGAAAAATGCGCACAAAAACTGTATACTGTATCAAAGAATATAAATTATATAGAATGCGCATCTGAGCTAAAAAATGAAACATTTCTTGCTTACGCTTCAGATGGGGGGGGGGGGGGGGGAAGTGTAAGGTGTGTGTGTGTGTGTGTGTGTGTGGGAAAACAGATTTTCGTTATTGCTTTTGCTTGTGGATTTTTTTGCGGGTAGCAGAGGCAATACCCGTCGCAGAAATTTTAAGCTTGTATGAGATGCGCATTCTATATACATACTTTATATTCTTTGACTGTATACTTCACTATATATCACTTTTTATCGCCGAAAATTCTATTATATATTAATTTGATAAAATTTACTTACCTTTTACAACACAAAATTCACAAAAACCACGAGGAACTAACACAAATCGAAACACTTCACTTCACAGCTCAAAGTTGAATGACAGCCGCCAGTGTAAAAATTATGATCGACTGTTCTCTTCTTACTAGTTTGAAATTAAAATTTTCTGATGCAATAATTCAACTACAGTTATTTCATCTATGTATCATATGTATGTAATTTACATACATATGTATATGCATTTTAGTAGAAAAAGAGCGAATAAGAAGTTTTCTCCTTATTGTTAGTCGATCTCCTTTTCAATAAAATTAAGATGACATTTACAAAAATAAGAAGTTTAGCATCTTAATAATAAGAAGGTGGTGATCTGTTAGAAACAAGAAGTTTTTCATCTGATTAGCACTTTTTATGCTCATATTAAGACGTAAGAAACATATTTTTAAAAGAACAAGAGCAAATGAGAAGTTATCTTCTTATTTTTAGCCGATTTCCTTTTCAATGAATTTTAGATGAAATTCAAGATAAAAATGAGAAGATTTTCTAGTAAATATTTCGTCAATCTTGTCCCCTGTCGCTCTCCTTCGTCACCAAGTTTTTTTAAAAGTCAATCTCCTTATTTTTAGGTGACATTTTTGGCTCTGTGTATGGTCCAGTTTTTATGCGATTTGCAAAACTCTATACGAGCCTTCACATTCTTCTCCGAGAGCGCAGGTTTCTTTTTTTTTTACTGCGGAAACTAGTCCAATTCTCTGCAAGGATCTCCTTACTGTACGATCTGATACTGATTTATTTAGAACCTTTGCAGCCTCTTTTGGTGTTCGAAAGCTTTTAGTTGCGAGATTTCTTTCCACTAATCGAGCATCTCCGTCAGAGAGCAATCTTGGTCTACCTCCCTTACTAGTAGCCACAATCAAATTTCGCCTTTTTCTGACTAGGCTGACGGTTCGGTGGCACACATTTAGTTTCTTTGCAATATTTCGACATGAATCACCATTTTCACTAAGTCGGACAATTTCGTTCTCTAGATTTTTCGAAATTTTTCTCATATTTTTTGATTGTTTGAGATAAATTGTAGGTTTTTATTAAAACACTAACCGAAACTATAAAAAATCGTCACTGACCGTTCTTATTGAAAGAAAAATGTCAAATGACGCTGTTAACACTCACGGCAAAAACAAAAACAGAAAACAATTGAAATATAACGGGACTAGACATAGCAAAACACAAAAAACGCACAGTGGACAAAAGTGGATAAATGCTATTGAAACATATTTATTTTATTTTTTCATAATTCCACAGAGAACAAATGCAATATTTTCAGTTATATTTAGTACAGGGTATACAAGAATCACAAAGAAAAAAACAGCGGTTGGATATTGCTAGTACAACAAAAGTTATTATTGAATTACGAAAAATTTTAAATTATGTATCCAGTTGTGTCCACTACTGTACATCGTAATATTGACAATATTACACCCAACAATATATAGTTGCAATGTGCAACCTGAAATTGAGAAGAAGTAACAAAAGTAAAAAATTGTGAAAAATTATTATTTTCCACATAAAGATTAGAATTCTTATAAAGTTTTGGATTTAGACTTTGAATATGTTATCAAGTCAATATAATTGTCCACAGCTTACCATATCCATTCTTTTGGCAGTGCAATAGAAGCTATGCACTTACTTCAAATTATCCATTAACCCCCCTCACCCTTTCCCCCACACCATAAACTTACTGTGGTTACCATTTCCCATGTCGATTATGCCATCAATGTGATCTGCAGCTATACTATACTCCAGCATTCTGAGCAGGACTTCGTCGAACACTAACATACAGTTTCCTGATTACTCGCATAGCGTATCGTTAAGGCCCTAAGTCGGTTCATCGAAAAAAAAAAAAAATACTTTTTTTCATGAGTATACAAGGTTGCGCCTGCTACCTGAAACATCAAAAGTAAAAAAAAATTTGTTTTTAACTATTTTTCAATGATATCAGTGAAGCAAAATGAAGTGAAGCAGAACGTAATGGAATGGACTTTTCAAAGAATTGCTTTAAGTGGTAAAATTTCCAAAAAGTACGTTATTTCTTTTGAGCATAACGTATTGTTAAGGCCGTAAGTCGATTCATCGAAAAACATGACTTTTTTATGAGTATATTTAAGGTAGAAAAAAAAAACTTAGAGTATTGTAATTTTAGCATTAATTTTTCCATTAGTTACATAATTAAAAATTTTTTTTTTCAAAATGGCGTGTTTTCTGACATTCTAAATTTGGGCCTTACTTTTGACCGCGTACAAGATTGCGCCTGCTACATCCATCTGAAAAATAACAGTAGAAAAAAAAAATAGTTTTTTAATTAATTTTCTATGATGTGAGTGAAGCAGAACTGGAAAAGAAATGTGTGCGTCTCGGGACGCAAACTGATCTAAGTTCAACTATTTAATACATAAATCACAAAACATTTATTATTAGTTCAGTTAAAACATTCATTTAATTATGTGATAATATAAAATCATTACTTTTGCAATTGATCGATACTAGAAGATGTATGTGATGTATTACTTAGCAGTGTAATTGCAATAATATCTTCCGATTGTTGGTGTTGCTGTTGTTGTTCACGTAATGAGTTCCTATATTTTCTTTGGCGTTCAGCATTAGACTGTGGTTGTTCGCTCAACAAATCGAATAAACAAAAATTAAAATTAAAATGACAAACTTTATTCAAACTTTATTTAAAATATCTTTCAAGTTCAAGACACAAGCACGACCATCAAATAAGACGATTGAAAAGCGACAGACTGAACAGCGGAGCAGAGTCCACTGATTAACCGAATAAAGTTTTGTACAAATAATCTTAGCGTACATTGTAGCTATGTAAACAAAAAAACTGTCTGCTGCTAAGCGAGCAGTTGGAATATAAGTTATAATGAAAACACTTTATTATATTTTTTTCATAACCTTTTTTATTATTACATCGAGCGTCTGCTCGGTTTTAATGTGAGTTCATAACTGGCTTAAAAACTAACTTAATATCAGCGTACTAAAGAATCCTTTAGAGGAGAACCAAAGTAATGCAAACTTAGCATATTACGTCATAGCGACTTGCAGTTATTGCTGCAATCGCTTGACTCGGGCAACAGATGTGTGTCAGCGGGTTTATTGACACTTTGGCTGTTGCGAAAGCGCGAAATAAGTTTACTAACGAGTAGTTAACCAAAAAAAATATATCTTTATTCAATCAACTCAAACTTAAGACTGACTTTTCAATTATGTTTTTACAAACAGGTAACTTATTCTATACAATTGTGATATACAAAAATACATGTGAAATACAAAGTTGCAACATAAACATATTAAATTAAAGTGAATTCAAAATGCATGAGAATGTGAGAAGTGCTGACGCTAGGTCTGTTGTGTTTCCGCTGTGTTGCTGGTCAATATACTTTAAGTATGTTGTGCAGGTAATATAATTCGCGCAATGAAGAAATGTTTTATTTAAATAAATGAACACTTCAGCTTTTGCGATATCGCGTAATAAGGAAATGTTGCGGAAAATATTAATATTTTCCGTAGAAATGTTTGGGTCGTTAACTTGTATAACAAACATAAAATGCAAGTTTGCAGTTTTGGTGTGACGTGCCTTGCATATGACTGGACAGCCATCTGAAACTAATGTTTCAAATAACTGACCAGTGCACAAAGAATTTAGCTTAATTATTAAGATATATTATGATTAGTTTTAGGGTTCTCCTCGAACAGTGGTTGACGTTTATTTATTTAAACATTTTTTTGGCTGATTTCTGCCTACTTGTTGTGAGCCTTTATTTCCCGCGAGGATACAAGTTTTTCCGGATCGGAGAAGTGTTAAAGATGAATTATGGCACTTTGCGGCCCTTTGAACGGCTTATTGTTGTCACTTATTTCACTTTGACCAGTTTGTCTTTCTTGAACCGAAACCGAAATATTTTTTATTTTAACTGCTCAGCGCCAATTAAATTATTTTATTATAATTTTAGTTTTTAAAAAACACATCAGAGAGAACCTCTGATGTTAATTTTTATTAATTGAGATGTAGCTAGAGACTAACTTAACAAATTATATACTTACCATGATATGCCGACGGGCATATTAGTGCACCAATCTACGTTGTTTTCCAAAATAGCCTTATTCTGACAGATAATATTGTAAAAATGAAGAAAGAATAAAAAAAATATTTTTTATCTTGGATTTTGAGTCCGTACTACATGTAGTACGCTTGGTACATATGAAAGCAAAATACAGTATTTTCTTGTGATTTAATTAAAGTTGTTTTATTATTCATAAACTTTTGTGTACATAAGTAAAGAAAAGCGAATTAATAAAAAAATTATTTGGTGGTGTGGTACTCCACATTACACTTTACATGGAGCGGCACATCACATTTAATGCAGCGTGTAGTGGTCTTATTGTGGCAATGATTGCAACGTAGCTGTTTACATTTTCCATCGGCTTGACGTGTGTTCTCAGTAAGTAAATGATCTTTTCGATCAAATCTGATGTCGCATGATGATGCTAGTGAAAGCGTTGCTGAGGGTTTCCCATAAGTAGATATATACGCAATGTGGCAATGCGCCGACGAAAAGATAAATGGTCCATTTACCTCTCATATGTCTATGCAGTTGCCACGCATTGTGCTCTGCAAGATCAATGAGGTTGATCTTATTCTCTCCATTTTTTACCCCGAATAGATACACGGTACAAGCTGATATTTTCATCTGTTCGATCAACGCCACCCATGTAGCGATTTTATTCATGAATAAGGCGTGGTTGTTGAATATACAGTGGCGGGCAAAACTGGCTAGATAATTCATATAAAATGCGATTTGCTTAGTTTTTTCCTTATGTATTTTTCAAAACGAAAATAATGTACATATTAAAGAACAACATAAATTATACTTCATATTTAAAAACCAAAAAAAAAACATTTCAACTTATTGTTAACAAAAAATAAATAAAAATGATGGCAAGAGTGATTTAGCCACTTTTGCACGTTTTAGAAAAATTGAACTTTCAGGAATTTTTCAATACTTGGTCCACAGTCCTTTGTTTCTGATGACACTTTTTATACGATTTGGCATACTCTCCACCAATCGTTGAATTGTTCCATCAGAAATTTTCCCCCATTCTGCCAATATTCTTTCCCAGAGCTCGTTAACATTTTTTGGTGGATTGTCGTACTGGGCCAAATTTCTTTTTACTATAGCCCACAGATTTTCTATGGGGTTCAAATCCGGGCTTTGCGCTGGCCAACTTAAAGTTTTAAATCGTTGTTCTTCAAGCCATTTTTTCACAATTTTCGCCGTGTGCTTGGGATCCCCGTCTTGTTGAAAAATAATGTCATCAATAGGATATGAACACTTTTCCACAAAATCAGTCAAATTTGTCTGCAAAATGCTTAAATAATCTTCCTTCCTCATTATTCCATTGATTTTTACTAATGGACCGACTTGCCACCACGTAAAACAGCCCCACACCATAACGCTGCCTCCGCCGTGTTTCATTGTTTGCTTGACTTGGTTCAATTGGAGTCTTTCGTTCGGTCGATGCCAATAATATTCTTTCCCATCAGACTGAAAACGGTTGAACTTGGACTCGTCGGACCATATCACTCGTTTCCAGTCATCCACAGACCAATTTTTGCGTTCTTTGCAGAATCTCAATCTTGCCTTTATATTATTGCTGGATATTGCTGGTTTTTTTGGTTTGACGTTTGAAACCAAGCCAATTTTTCTGAGCGCACGACGTGCAGTCCATTCGCTTACATCTTTTTTTATCATTTTAGCAGCCGCTTTAGGTGTTTTTACAGTCTTATTTCGCAACAGCCGTTCCATTACGCGAGCATCACCATCAGTTAAACATCTTGGGCGACCTCCAACGTTCATTGTTTGCTTCAGGTTTTTTCTTTTTTTGACTGAAAGAACAGTTTGATGGCAGACTCCAACTTTGCTAGCAATTTCTCTTGAAGAAAAGCCTTTTTCGACCAAACACGCAATCCTATTTTCCATATCCACAGAGAGTTTCTTCATATTCACTGCACTCTTAAAAATTATACATTTTTAGTAAAAAAAATAAATAAATGGCTTCAACTTACTTACTTTTCAATCACTTATGCTCAAATGGATAAAATGGTATGAAAATATTTTAAAGCAACACGAAAAAACCAAAGTATAACTGTAAATTTTACAACCGAAAACAAACGAGCAAAAGTGGCTACATAGAGTGATGCTACATTTTCGATTATTACTTCTTATCGAATGAAGCTAATAAAAATATCGATATGCCATAAGCTGCTGCAGATAATTTATATTATAGAACAAAATTATTTCTTTTGTTAATATTCGCGTTTTATGTATACTCATGATATTGGCAGATTTGTTACATTATCTAGCCGGTTTTGCTCACCACTGTATATACGCTTTTTCTCTTTTCGAGACCAACGTGCAATATTTTTTGACGGTTCAACTGAATGGGCGTTTGAGGCAACGTTTACGGCACTGCTGTCGTTCCAACAACATACAATTATATTGTTGGTGGGAATCTCACGATGGTCATACCACCCTTTCTCTCTTTATAGCAGATCTTTTTTGTTTAGCAAAGGATAGTTGCCTAACCGATTGCGACGAATTGTTCCAGTGACTTTCACTCCTCGTTCTTCTAACTTAGCCAATAAGTTGATTGTAGTAAATAAATTATCGAAATACAATCGGTGAGCAATGTCGGGTTGGCTTTTTGATAATATGTCGCAATACGTTAAGACTACGCTTGGACCAAGTCCCATTTCCTTGTAGGTATTATTTGGGAAAGTCCCTGCACCCTGGTACGGCTCGAACCAAACAATGTAGCCTTTATAAGTTGCTCCAACCCAAAATTTATAGCCATATCTTATAGGCTTTGCATGGATATTGTAGTGCACTCCACTATAATTTCTGTAACACACACTTAAACTAAGTTAACACTTGCTATTTATAAAGTACGTTGAACTTATATCTTGTTATTACTTTTTGATACACTCACGCACTATATATAGATGCTTGTTAGTAAGTTAACACTTGCTATTTATAAAGTACGTTGAACTTATATCATGTCATTACTTTTTGTTACACTCACGCACTATATATATAGACTTGTAGACTAAGACTAACTCTCTTTATTTATTTCTTTCTGTCTGTCAGTCCGTTCTGTTGCATGTCTACAAACCAGTGTTGTTAGCTTATAATCATATATTTGTATAAATGTAGTGTTGTTAAAGTAGTAGTTGACGGAAAGTATTGTTTTAGTTTAATGATGTTACACCTTCCTTCCAAAGAAAAGAAAAAGGTAATCAAGGTGATCAATCTTGCTAACACTCCGTCTTCTCTTTGATAGAATTAAACTAATGTAAATGAACGAATTATGATCTAAAAATTGATGTGGTTATGTAGTCACCAACTCTCACCCTCCTTTACTAAAATTCGTTCGTTTAGATCAGTTTTTTTCCGTTATTTTTACTTAAAATTTGGTTTATTTTAGTTATATTTTACATAAAGCTCAATTATATATATTAAGTAATACTTAATCTACTAAGTTAAACATCTCATGTAACTGATAATATTGATTGATAAAATTAAATTATGATTGACATAATGAACTTATAAAGTAGCGAGCAAAAACTGATATTAATTTTCAAAATTTTTCTTAAATTTGAAAATATACGGGTGTACATATGAATTTTAATTAAATGCTACTTCAACTGTAGAAGAGAAAAAAATTTATTTTTAATAGAATAAAAACATACAGATTTAAAGATTTGAATAAAATTTATAATTCTTAAAATTTTATTTTTTTTTTTTTTAATTTAAATAAATATTGAGAAGTAAATAACTAATTTTTGTGAAAAATTAAGTTGCTTTATTTTTTTTTAAATTAAATTTTTATGCTTTTCTGAGCCTATTCTTATGTATAGTTTTTTCTTTTTTGTTTTTCTCATCATTAATGGTTACATTAACTCCGTCTATATTTTTGATAATGAATAAATATGCATATAAATCTTTTTCTCACCGATTACGTAACATCTTCACACCCTGTTGCCAATTCCACAAAACTGAAATTTTTGATCCAAAGTTATACACATAAGCAATTACCCTAGACAAAACTTATCAACGCATGCTTTGTTGACAGTTATATTCTGTAGCACAACAACAAGTAGATTAGAAAATTTAAAGCACAGTAAACGCAGAAACCTGAATATAACAGGTGTACTACATGTAGTACGCTAGGCATATCTGGGTTAAATTACTAAGTCCCAACCGCGGCAGCGTAACAGCAGAGCAGCGTTTGTTTGTTGGTGGTACAAGCGTGCAGGAAATCTTGCAAACATAGCGTCAGCAGTTTCGGTTGTTCTGTTTGTTTGTTTGCTTAAAATTCTGTGGAAATAAGTTGAGAAATGAATAATATGTGACGTCAACTTATGTGGCGTTAACTTATATTTCGTTGCAACGGTTGTTGCGTCTGTTGCTGATGCTGATGAACATCTGCAACGACTTCCATTTGAATAACGCTAAAATAATGATTTGTAAATAAATATTGAACGTTTAAATGCACTAAACAATCACTATATATATATATATATACACTAGCCATAAAAGTCTCCGCTCATGAAGCCTAATCTAATTAAAACTTAAATATAAAACACGTAAACCAACATTTCTCAAAAGTTTTTTAATTTAATTCAATATTAAACTTATTTTAAACATACAAAACTAATTTTGTCTTTATAATTCATAAAACAAACAAAATATAAACAGTTTTCTTTAAAAAAGTGATTGAATACAACAGAAAAAGTCTCCGCTCATGAAACAAAATATAATAAAAAGAAGAAAAAATAAATATTTTAGTAGCTAGTAGGGTAGCCTCGAGCTTTAAAACTTCTGCCAGTCGGCTTGGCATTGATTTTACCAGCTTGTTAGTATCCTCCGAAGATATTTTAGCCCATTCGTCCAAGATGATAGTTTTAAGCATTTCCTTGCTAGTGATCTTGTGAGTACGAATGAATTCTTCGCTCCAACAACGCCCATAAATGCTCAATGGGGTTGAGATCGGGTGATTGTGGAGGTGAATGTAGTTGTTTTGGAGCGTTATAAAGTAACCAAAGACGCACAACCTCCGCAGTATGCTTCGGGTCATTGTCTTGCTGGAAATAAAATTGGGCAGGCAGCTGTAGTTTCTCTGCGCTTTGTTTCATTTGACGCTTCAATATGTTTAAATAATCATGTTTGTTCATTATCTTTTCAATAAACTCGATGCCTCCAACTCCATTTCCCGACATACACCCCCACAATAAAACTCCTCCGCCACCATGCTTAACTGTAGATGAGAGATTACGTGCCTCTAAAGCAGTACCAGCTTTTCTCCACACGATCTGTCTTCCCTTTATACCAAAAATGCAATATTTAGTTTCGTCCGACCACAACACGGATTCCCAGAATTCTGGAGGCTTATTTATGTACTTGTTTGCAAACGCTATACGCTTCATACGGTTTCGCAAGGAAATAAACGGTTTTTTTCTTGCCACTCTACCGTGATACACAGCTCTCTTCAGTATTCTTCTTGCGGTATCGCTGCAAATTTTTTTCTTGAATCGCTCCTGAACATCATCTGCTATCTGAGAAGCCGTTAAACGTGGGTTATCCTTCACCAGAGAAATAATTTTTCGTGTTTCTCGTTCAGTTAATTTCCGTGGACGCCCGGATCGAGGTTTGGAAGTGATAATTCCTGTCGATTTGAAAGACTTAACCACATATCGAACTGATGATTCTGCTCTATCAAGAAGCCTTCCAATCTCACGAAAACTTTTGCCACCTTCTCTCAACTTTAAAATAATTTTTCGTTCGTCTACGCCTATTTCTTTGCCCTTGTTATTCATTTCGAATTATGCTTATAATTTATATAAAACTAAATGTCATAATATAATAATTTTAATTCAATATTGCAAATCTTACCTTCTGCCTATATCACGTAAACAAACTTCCTTCCTTTACTATGTTAAAACTAGAATGCACTACAGATTTGCGTTGCGAGCGGAGACTTTTGCTACACGTTTTGCTGAAGCTTAACGACAAAAATGCCGTTAACTTTGCAGCAAAGCAAGAGAATTCCGTGAAATTTTGCGTTCGCATCGCTGAAGAAATGCGTAACAATATTCCATGAAATTATTTTTAAAATTTAAATTTTTAAACGCTTAGTATCTAAAAAATAAACTCAAAGTATCATGAGCGGAGACTTTTTCTGGCTAGTGTATATATATAGTGTCACGTCGGAGCAGTGACGCCAAAATATATATCAATTCAAAATATAGGCTCTGCGGAGGTAGACTTGTTGCATGCTTGTTATTGTGTTATATTTAATCCAATAAATCAGCATCAGAGATATACTTGTTATTTTTGTTTTCTTTGAGATGTTGTAGATTGTATGTTTGCAAATACAAAGCTTAACAATTTTTTTTTTTCACAAACAACCGAAACAGACAACTGGCAGGATCGCCATGTTATATTTAATCCAAAACAACCGAGGTTCTGTGTAAGACTGTTTTTATTGTTTCATTTTTATCAGTATTAACTGCTGCACAGGTTCGCCACGCGCGCCCACACACAGACACATCCCTTATACGTAGGTCACAGTGGTGAGATATGCTGAGACAGCATATTGCCACAGTGACATAGTAAGCTAGACACTTGGTGTTGTGCATGCGATGTGAGCGTGATGACTTACACTGTGCAAACATATTTATAGTACGCTGCAATTGATAAATCGTATTATATTATTAAACTTACCTTTCGTTAGGAGATTCTGTAATGTTCCTAGGATAATTTTCTGCTTCTTCCATCATATTTTTTATAATCGCTTTCAAAAACGGTGATAGTTTGAGGTTATATGCTCACTGTCAACAGTAAATGTCTAACGCACACTAAACACTGAGAGTAGAGAGAGAGAAAAGCGTCTGTTACGGCCAGTGTTGCCAGTATTTTGGAACTCATGACCGCCATTTTTCGGAAACTAAATCGCCAAAAACCGCCAAAAAAAAAAATTTTACAAAAACTTTTAAAGAAAATGAATAAAAACCTTATATAACCATTTAGTTAAAAATATATTTATTATATTTGCATAAATTTCATGTTAATATTCTATCATTCAAAACTGAAAAAAAACCAAAATGAGATCACGACTAGAATTCAAGTTTATAAAAAAAGAATAAAAAAAACAATAACTAAAGTTATACAATCCCTTAACTACGTAAAGAGATACAAGTTTACAACAATGTCCCAAAAAATATTGCTGATTTTATCAAAATGCTAGCAGGTCACCATATACCTCCAATTCTTCACTGTCTTTAAATGTTTGTTTTAAATGTCCAGTTGGAATTGGAGGAGTATTTTGGAGGTGTACTGGAACGTGATTCGGAAGGGTGTCTTAGAGGGTTTATTGAGTTGGGAAGCAATTTAGACTTATTACTAGTGGATTTATGATTTGTTTTTTTTAAGGTTTTTGACGAATAATTTAGATTAAACTTAGGATAATTATGTTTTTTAGGATTATTACTAGCTCCTTTCTGTTTACCACGCCAAAGTGACAACCTCAACTGGCCTAGCTTAACACTTCCTTCTGTGGACGTCTGGAAAAGCCACACGTACTTTGAAGGCATTTCGAACTTAAAACTGCCAGTTTTTATCATTGTGCAGTCCTTAATCGTAATGCTAAGCGTACGTTTGAAGTATTCCCGAACCCAAGAAGCGTCCGCTAGATGTGGAGCACCTTTGATGAAGAAAGCAGTGTGGTTTAGTTGATTTCCTTCGTTAAGCTTCATTATTCTGCTTTTCCATTCTGAAGCAGTCCACGATGTTCCAAATTTCGTGATGAATTCTCTGGGCGCAGCAATAGGAGGAAGAGCCAATTCAGAATTCATAGTAGTTGCAGGAGGAATTGGAGTTGAATCGGGTCCTGCAGTATGAAGCAAATGGGGATGTGGAGAACAATGTTGGGGTATTATGGAGGAGGTTTCCAGTAATTCATCAAGAAGTGATCGTTGATGAACAGCAGATTGAGTCGACTCTAATCGAATATTGTCTGATATGTAATCGATGTTACTCGAAGCATGTTTGAGTACATCTGTTACATCCGCAAGCTCCAGACGAGTGGCTGCCATCTCATTGCCAACTTCGGTAATTTGGTTAAGTAGGACCGGAAGAAGTGGATCAGACCGTTGCTGTATATGTGATGTTTTCGTCATTGAGCTCTGCATTAAACTATCTATATCACTACGTAGATATGTAATGCTATCACTGATTTGTTTTAAGTCTTTCGCTGTTGTTGACGTTTTGGTGTTATTTTCATTCATCGCACTTATCGAATGACCGAAATTATTCTTGATTTCATCTAAAAGTTCAATTTTAATATTTTTTAAGTGTTTTTCAATGTTTTTATTGTTCGATTCACTGAATCTTTTTAAAGATTCTAACATTGAGGTCTCTAAGTTGCATTTAAGATCCTCAATTATTTTAAAAATGTCTTGAGTTACGGTATCGAAATTTTTAAAATGATTTGACATGAATTTTTTACTTTCGGAGAACGAGGTGGCAAAGAGTCATTTAAACATTTAATCGTGAGCATTAAATGTGAAACAGATAGTTCTTTACATTCGTCGCAGAAAAATAGAAAGTTATTCGAATATTCATTTAAATAGTTGAGGCCTCTTTTTGACAGCCCAGCGCAACTACAGTGAAACGATTTTTTGCAAAGCCCATTGCACGATATTTTGGGTGCATTTTTGTCATTGTTTTTGCAATTAATATTTGCGCAAGACATTTTTTTTTTTTTTTTTTTTTTTTTTTTTTTTATGGTGTATTGAACTTTTGGCACAGTTACCGAAATTGAGTTTAGTTGCACTATGAGTTTTTTATTGTTAATATGCAATGTTTGCACTTTTCACAGAACACTAGTAAGCACTGCAGCGAAAGTACTGGGTGAATAAATTTAAGGAATTAACTTGCGGAGCAACTGAAAAAAACACGTCCTAACGGTTTGACTGCTGAAAACGTATTTTCTTAAAAATTAAATTAAATTAAAACGTTTTATCAAATCTTTTGTAGGCTCAAAATTTTCGCAGCATGTATTAAAATTATTTGTATAAATTGAAATCCT
Organism: Coremacera marginata; assembly: GCA_914767935.1. Classification (NCBI taxonomy): domain Eukaryota; kingdom Metazoa; phylum Arthropoda; class Insecta; order Diptera; family Sciomyzidae; genus Coremacera; species Coremacera marginata. The sequence goes on from OU612044.1 coordinate 159,981,175, forward strand.
TAAAAGAGCCTGAAGTAGCTCAAATTGCATTTTATTTCTTTTCTTAGTTTTAATGTTGTTCATTATAGAAAAAAGTCTTTCTACACATGCATTACTACTTGGTATCAGAAGCATTTTAATTACCACTTCTGAGAGTTATCTGAAAAATTTGTTGCCTACTCCATCCTCATATTTGTGAAGATTCAACCAAAAATCAGCAATATTTTTTGGGACGTTGTTACGAAAATAGCTATTCCAATCAACAAAAGGCAGTTTATTCCATTGATTTTCATATATGCTTGCGGAGACTTTCGGTTCCCAAAACCCATTAAAAATTTCAGAAACATCTGAAAATTTTGGATGTTCAATGATATTAATGCATCTTGCAGGACACAGAACCTTGAATTTTCTAAAATTTTCAATGTTTTTTGGTAACCGAATAGCCATCTCATGCAGTAATTTGCGCAATTATTGAAAACAAGAAATTTTTAAATTTAAAATTGTGTCTGCATTTAAACTAGTATTTAACAGTTCTTTTGAAAAACTCATTCCGAAATCGATTGAATCAATTGGCAGGAAAGCGCAATCATTGTTCACGTCTTCAATTATTTGGTTAAGTATACTTTGAGAACCAGCTTTTTTAACCAAAAATTGTGGTTTAAAAATTTTTGAGGCAAAAGAAAGGAATGTTAAACAAACATTTTCATACGCACTACCAACATCCATAGAGTCACTTTGGAAAGATAAGTTAAGTTCATTCATAGCTTGAAGAATTGGATTTAAAAAAATTAAGTAAAGTTTGTTTGTTTCGCTTTCCAACTCTTTCGAAATTAACTGAGCAGTATACTCATTCTCTTTTGTACTTATTATGGAAAAGTGATACTTAAGCTCAACCCATTGATCAATAATTCTATTAACAGCTAACCCGTGTGAAAGCCAACGTGTCCCTGAAATTTGGATTAGTTTTCGAAATTTGTTAGAATTAAATCAAAAGCTCTTCTGTATTTCACAGCACGCAAAGGACTATTGTGAAAGTAATTGTAGATTTCTCTTACCAAGAATTCAATCGAACTCGGAATGGTTTTTGATGCGCTAGAGCAGCAAAGATTTAGTGAGTGGCATGTACACTTCATTAACAGCAAATTATTGTTATCATTAATTAAAAGAGTAAATAATGACTGTTTAGCACCACACATATTATTTGCGCCATCTGTTCCAATTGCGATCATATTTTCAAGTCTAATGTTGACTTTAGACAGATATTCCTTCAAGTTAGTATGTAGAACTTCAGCGGTTGCTTCTTCAACAAGAAAAATACCAAGAAAGTCTGTTACAATCATGCATTTCTTTGTATGAAAATAACGAATGCATATAGACATCCATTTCGTCTGAGACACATCGGTGGATTCATCTACTATCAAAGAATATTTGTTGTTTCCAATTGCTGCAACCATTTCATTTAAAATTGCAGGTGCCACAACATATTTGACAATACTACTGCACTTGGTACGGTGAATGCGCAGGTTTTCGAAACATTTTCCCTGTCCAACCGAATGCAACAGCTTCGATAAATGGTCTATTGAAGCTATAGACGCATGCTTCGCAATAAACATTGTCAGTTTAATGTCCAAAATTTTTGACTCATCGTTTATACATATTATATCTATAAATAATACGTTAGCACGATAGTTTTAGTAAACAAAAAAGTTGCATACCGTAATTGTGCAATGTGCAGCGCGGATATGTTAGCCTTGTGGCGTTCTGTTTGACTGTGGGTTGTTAAATCTTTTTTGTGTGATCGCACAGAAATTTTGCACACTTTACACCAGGCACTATTTGATGTGCTTTGAATTGCTGCTGGTGCATCTGCAATGTTAGTCAGCCAGCCTTGAAACAAATGTAATATAATTTTTTTCTTTTATATGATACTAATATTATAATGAACTCTTACCTTGAGCCAAACTTTCAAGTTCCCAGTCTTTTCGGTATTTTCTTCCTTCCTTACTTTTTGGCATATTATTTAGGCGCGCACTCAAAATTAGCAAAATTAGTTTAAGTAATATGTGTTGCAATATGGGTTTTTAGGTTTTGTGTTTTGGTAGCACTGTTGCTCGGCGAATTTAGAATTAGAGATGATACAAAAAAGCAATTTTATGTTTCATGTTGTGGTAACACTGCTGCTCATTAAATAAAGAATTAGAGATGGGAAAATTTGTTGTTTTATAAAAAGTAAAGTATAAGGTAAAAATAAGATTTTCTCTTTTTTAAATAATCCCGCCAAAATATCGCCAAAAAAATGTTGAAACCGCCACTTTTTCGTTATCTCGCCAAAGCAAAATTTCTCTCGGTAAAGTAGTTGGTCAAACCGCCAATTTGGCGAGATATCGCCAATACTGGCAACACTGGTTACGGCTAGCACTGCGGAAAAGAGTGAGAGAGTATGAGCCTGCCTACCGCTGACATATGCGTGAGAGAAAGGGAAGCCAGACAGACTGGCGCCGTAACGCGTTACGTAACGAAGCGGCTTAGCCTCCCATAAGAAGTTATCACTTCAAAAATATCGTTACAAACTGATTGGCACTTTAACATGAGCCAAACTACTGGGTGGCTATTATATAATGCTACATCATTAAGTTAGATTTTTTTAAAATGCGATTACTGTCTTATTTCAGTCAGTTATTTCCTTTGAATTCACAAGAATTTCCTTAAATTTTTTTTTTCGTTTATCTTTACAGAGTAATAATATCCAATTTTTTGTCTATAAACAAGCTAGGAGTTTGTTCCTGTGACTAATTGTCACGATTGTTTGCTTGAATGTATAATGCACTAAAAACCTAGCCGCAGTGAAGAACTCCAGGGCAATTTGTGCACAGGAGTTTATGCGAAGGAATAAAACATATGGAGAAAATAAATAAAATATAATAAATGCTTACGTTTACTCCTGGTCTTTAATATGTGATTGTGATTTTCAATGTGTCTAAAATATATGCGTAAATATAATCAAAAGTGCGATTACAATACGAACATGTTGTTGCTTGATAGTTTTCAAGCTTTTAGTAGTCAATAAAAATTTTTTGTTTTTATTTTGTTGTGCAAGTAGCAGCTAAAAAGTACAACAGAGTCGGTTCAGTTCTCAACAACGAATGAATAATCGTTCGCTCTTACATTTATTCAATTCCATGTATTATGTACAATGAGCAATTTTAAATTATATGTAAATAGAAACAGGGTGTGAACAAAGATAATATAATAAAATATTAGAAACAACATAAGATAAAACATTTTTTTTTTTTTTTTTTCATTATAGTTATTCTCCTCCAACACATGTGTTTCTATTTATATTTAAGCCTCCTAAAGATTTTAATTAAAAAATACCTTCATAATAAAATAATACTATAGGAAGCCATTGTTTTTCAAATAATATTATTTTTAGATCTTTAGGAATTGTCTTAACTTTGCTTTTCAAGTTACTTTCGTATGTAGTTAAAATGTGAAAAATTAATTTTTGTAAGAAAACCAGGCTTTTGACGAACCTTTTTTTGCCAAGGTATCATTCACCGGTTACCAGGGTTCGATCAAAAATTTAATATACAGCACTTTAGTTTTATACTTTCGTCATTATTATTATTTCAAGTTTGTTATTATTATTTTGCTTTTCACTGCAATTTATTATTTCATTTGTTAAATTCATATACAGTTGTGGACAATATAATAGGGTCACTCAAATAGATTTTGTTCATTTATCTTAAGGAAAATAAATATTAATGATTAAATTAAAATTTTAATTTTATTGTGTTCCTTCAACAATACCTTAAAGAAATCTTAAATAAAAAGTTTAAAAAATTGTATTAAAAAGTTTAAAAAAAATATTATATTTACAGAAGCGAAAATTTCATTGGACATAAAAATAGGGTCAAAGCAAAAAAATAGTAAAACTGATAGAACTTAGTTATAAATACATTCTAAAATTAATATTTTGTTGAATATCCATTATTATCTATTACGGCCCGGCACCGTTTTGGCATCGAATCCACTAAATCTTGACACGTCTTTTGTGGAATGGAGTACCAAGCATTCTTCACTAGCTCCCATAATTCAGCCTTATTTTTGGGCTTTATTGGTCCAATACGTTCCTTAACCATTTTCCATAAATTCTCTATTGGGTTAAGGTCCGGTGACTGCGCAGGCCAACCCATATCTTTGACTCCATTATCTGAAAACCATTTTTTTGCCAGACCAGAAGTGTGTTTTGGGTCGTTGTCCTGTTGATATTGCCACTTCAGCGGCATTTCCCACTCAGCAAACGGGAGCATAACTTCTTGGAGTATTTGGACGTAAAGATGCCTATCCATATTTTCCTTAATCCAAAATATGGGCCCAACGCCGTGCCACGAAAAGCAACCCCATACCATGATACAACCACCTCCATGTTTACATGTTTTAGTGGTATAGCGTTGATTGTATGCTGCATTTTTTTGGCGTCTAACGAATGTTCTTCCATCGTTTCCTACAAAATTTATTTTGGTTTCGTCGGACCAAAGCACATTTCGCCAGTTTTTGCTATTCTCAGAGCCTGTCCAATCAATGTGGGATTTCGCGAACAGCAAACGGTTTTTTCTATGCCTATAAGTCAGCATTGGCACCTTTCGCGATATTCTTCCAAAAAGATGTTTTTCTACTAACCTCCGCCTTACAGTACGAGAGGATACTTGCAGCTCCAGCTCAGTTCTTATGGCAGCAGAGCCTTTAAATGGATCACGGGTTGAAACTAATTTGATTAGATCATCGTCTTTCTTTGTCGTTTTACGTGGTCTGCCTTTTATAAATTGTGTTTTTGTTGGTTTCAAAGCATTGTACACAAAATTTTGCGAACGTCCAATAGTTTGAGCGATTTCTCGTTGACTTTTTCCTTCATTTCGTAATTTTATAATGATATCACGCTCTTCTTTCACACAATGCTTTGCACGGCCCATATTTGAACGAACTAATATGTTTTTTTTACAAATGAACAAAATATTTAACTTAAATTAATAAAAACAATACTCACAATGTCTGTTTGAATTGCAGAATTAGTTATTAAATGGTTTTAAAGACGCTGACCCTATCTTTTTGTCCACTTGCAACTTTTGCTTTTCGAAATATTAACTAAATAAATAATTTACCGTTTGCTTTCAGTGTTGCTTACTAAACATTTTCGGATGTAGTAGTAGCCATAAATAATTACCCCAAATTGTTTGCTTGGAATTGTATCAGGGTTGCCAAAAAATTGAATATCCACAACTAAATAAAAAATTGTCCACAACTGTATATACTAATGTTTTAAACCTTGTAACGAACCTTCTTAGGCCGAGGTATCACTCGCCGGTGTCCAGGGTTCGTCTACAAAATTTTATATACCAAGTGTGAATTAATTACACTTTCCGTTATTTCAGTTCATTTATTTTATTTCAGTTTTTTCCTTAATTTACACTTACACTAATTTTATGGTCTTCATGACCCTGTATTATTAATTTAAACAAATGGAAAAGAAAAGATAAACTTATTATATGGTGTCCACTGTCCTGCGTAGTCCTCGTTTCTTTTCCCGACGTACTGCGAACGTCCAGTCGGCATGTAAAAGAGACGCTTTGTTAGTATCAATTCTCACTTCAACGTCGAAAAGACTTAGAAAATATCAAGTGGGGCACTGCGATGCAACGTCGGAAAGACTTAGAAAATATACGGAGTATAGCACTGGTCACTACGGCACAATGCTATGAAAAGACTTAGAAAAATACCGAGCTGAGCACTGCGATGCAACGTCGAAAACGACTTAGAAAAATATACGCGAGTATAGCACTGGTCACTACGGCACAATACTATGAAAAGACTTAGAAAAATATCTAGCTGAGCACTGCGAAGCAACGTCGAAAAGACTTAGAAAATATACGCGACTATAGCACTGGTCACTACGGCACCATGCTATGAAAAGACTTAGAAAAATATTCAAGCTGAGCACTGCGATGCAACGTCGAAAAAGACTTAGAAAAAATATTCAATCTGAGCACTGCGATGCAACGTCGAAAAAGACTTAGAAAAATATACGCGAGTATAGCACTGGTCACTACGGCACAATGCTATGAAAAGACTTAGAAAAATACCGAGCTGAGCACTGCGATGCAACGTCGAAAAAGACTTAGAAAAATATACGCGAGTATAGCACTGGTCACTACGGCACAATGCTATGAAAAGACTTAGAAAATATCAAGCTGAAAAGTACTGCGATGCAACGTCGAAAAAGACTTAGAAAAATATACGCGAATATAGCACTGGTCACTACGGCACAATGCTATGAAAAGACTTAGAAAAATATCAAGCTGAGCACTGCGATGCAACGTCGAAAAGACTTAGAAAATATAGCGCTAGTCACTACGGCATAACGCTATGAAAAGACTTAGAAAAATTTCCTCAAGTATAGCACTGGTCACTACGGCACAATGCTATGAAAGTTTTCAGGAGCTAAGAAATTTATTATGACTTACCGAGTTGGCTGCCGCCGCAAGAAGAAATTTTAATTTTCTGATCTTTGTCTAAGTTACCTTAGCTTAGCAGCACAGCAGACTCGTGGTGGGTTTTTGTCTCAGCTGTTCGTCTTTTTGCCTGCATTTATTTTTCACCACGGCCTAGTGATGTTAACCGGGTGACATGAGGTTACTAAGTTGATGTTTACATGAAGCTTTAGTTTAATGGTGGGATTAATGTTTGATGAAAAGTAAATGATGTTTATGCGACTAATTTGATTAACATGCTACTAACTGTAATTTCAAATGACTAACTAATAAATAAAAGATGGGAAAGTGTGATGTGCAAGCCTGTGCCTTTAAATAATAATGAAGTAATATTATTATAGAATAATAATTCACAGGTGATTAAGAAAAATTGATGCAGGGATTTAGAAGTCACACGCGAAATATTAACGCAAAATGAACAGTGACTAAAGATGTTAGGCGAAAACGAGGGTAGCGACTTTCGTCCTCACAACCTAGAAAAGTAACCTTTGAAGTCGGGTGTCTTGCGTGATACGTCCTGACGTAGAAAAACTAGAGAATACAGCATTACTTGACTTGACTTGAATTTTCGATATCAATTTCATTTCATACAGCCTTTTACCGTGACTGAATCGCCGCCATGCGTCACAGTTGGGATAAGGATTTTCCGGTTGCAGTTCTTTATTCGCTTTGCGCCATATTTGTTGTTTGCCATCGCAACCGAATAACTTGCTCTTACTCTCATTGCTGAACAAGACATTCCTGTCCATTCCTGACAAGTCCTGAAATCTGTCGATTTGTCGGTATACAGTAATGCAAAGTCGATTCGCTTCTTTTTGTTAATTTGACTGAAGAATGGTTTTTTTTTTCTCGGCACTCGGCTATAAAATACGTTTTCTCTGACAAAACTTCGGACTGTTTCGGAATGCGCATTAACACTGAGGTTGGTTTCCGAACTATTCGAACTTTTACATCTGTTGCTTTTGGTTTTTTAACCACAACGCTTCTAATATATCGTTTAACTCTTTGAAAAGTTTTAGTTGGACGACCACTTCTAGCTTTGCTATTTAACGATTTTCATTCAGAACTGTTTTTATTATTGTTTGCACTGTTGACTTAACACGACCAATAATTTTTGCAATAGAGTTCAAAGAATATCCCTTTTTTTTTAATGATATGCCTTCGTACTTCAAGACAAACTTCCTTTGTTTTCGGACTTATTTTTACTGAAATACGGATGATCGCAAACTTCTTCAGTCGAATCGTACATATACTTATCTGTGTTGCAATATGCGTTTAATTTGTCTGTACGAAACAAACGCGAAATTCACAAGCCAATTTTTTGTTTGTTTGAACAGATGTGTCATTTCACTTATAAGTGCGTAGTTTTTTTTTTTGATAAATGTATTTTTTGTTTAAAATTGTATATTTAGGGGGGTATGAATACTTTACTGTCTGACTTTATATAAATTTTATATAGATAACCACTCTTAGCATCGCAACGGCACCACAATTTAAACCCACAGCTTATGGGTTCTGCTAAATCACTAGGTCTTGATGTTTGCGGACATGAATCCACGTAGTCTCTGGCTAGCGAGATACTCGGCTGAGATACCATCGCTAACGTCCAGGAGTTAGAGATCAACCTCAGCATCACGAAGGAAATTCAACTCCGCAGCTTCGGGAACACGATACACGTCGTAGATACACATTTTTTTCATAGCACACAGTAGATCCAGTACCAGAGTACTTCTTCTATACTATATACAAAAAGGTGGAGCTAACAAACTCTACACCAGCTGACAAGCGCAGGGCGCTCTCTGTTTGCCATGTGGCGTTGTTGATGGACTGACGGGGGGAGACGAGCTTCTCAAGTAGCAGTTGTCCGCGTGAGCCAGTAACCCCAGAAGGGAACGGCAACTGTACTAATCCTCTGACTTTCTCTACCCACAATTGTATTTCATTTAGCAAACTGTAATTCATAGCAATTGTGCCGTTCATAACGTCGAAACCATTTCTAGTAACGCGGCATAGATAATAAGTCTGGACTATAGATCTGTCCAACGTTGTCTCTCGTCGCACGCAGGTCTTTCATTACGCGCTGCGCAAACACAGCAACACAGGGATAACTAGCGTTATAGCGTGCATTATCCTTAATGGGACCAAAATAGCCAGGAAAGTAAGGGGGCATACAATCTTTCTTATACGTTGGCTTCGACAATCTAAACCTTAATGCGTGGAATCCTGCGGGGTTAGACGTGTTACCAATCTCTGATATATACGAATGTAAAATTTTTGGCGGTTTGTACTTCTTGCAACCCTCAATGTACGTCTGCTCATCAAACGTGAGTCTACCACCATTCTTTGCGTCAACCTCAAGCATGCGGGCCCAAGTTAAGCATGCGGCGTAGTAACAGTATCCGGATAAAGATATTGACCTCTTAACTGAGAAGGTATGTGCCACGAGTGCGGTGTATTCCTCAGTGGCAAGTTGGACCAGACCTTCCGCTCTAGTGTGGATGAATTTTTTCACCAGATGTTGGGGCTAAAGCCTCTCCAGGTAGGAGAAATAACCACTTGTCGGATAGCGGTTCATTAAGTACAGGTCCAGGTGTAGCTAAGTGTCTTGGGGCAAAAGGATCATCTCCACTAAGATCAGCGGGTGCACGTTGTTTCGTACGTTGTCTCCTTTGTTCTGGTTTCTCTTTCGCTTAGGTTGCTTTTGAAGATGAGAGCTCAACTTCCTTTAATCCCTTAATTAATCAAAACTTAATTAATCAGAATGCTGTTAGAAATTAAGGCGTAAAGTAAGTACTTAGTAAGATTTTATATATGGGAGATATCTTATATATCCGAGTGATTCTCAAGAATAATATTAATTACGTTGTAGATTTTTTGGGAAAAGACATGGGTTTGTCTTTCATATACTGTTTTATTATATTGCGGCCCTTTTGACATTTTGTGTCGAGTTCTTTTATGCTAACTTATAAGATCTTAATCTTGTGTCATAAGAATTTATGTGTTCCCATTTGAGTTTCTATTTATAATAATAGAAAGCAATAAACGCCATTTCTTGATATCGTCACTATTTTTCTTTGGTACAAGTAGGAGAGGTGAATTGTATGGACTTATTGATGGCTCAATTACATCGTTGTTTAATAGGTCTTGAACTTGTTCCTGTATTTTTTTCTTGTGGACTTGTGGCAATCTATAATTTTATATGTATGTATATGGGCTAATTTTTGTGCATAAAAATCGTTAACTGTTAATTGTTCATTTGTTAAATGGAATATATATTGGTATTTTCTGAAGATATTTGTGAATGGATGCTATGTGTTTATGTCTAATTCTTTTAGAACGCTGCTTTGTGGGCGCTTGCTTGTGTTGTGTTGTCACACGTTGTTGGAGTGCTCGGTGAGGTGGTAGCTAATGTAGGCCACCGCAGTGTGAGGGTTGAGCCCCGTAGGCTGTAGCCGCTGTTGTGGCTGTGGATGCCGTTATTGGCGTTGGTGGGGTTGAGTCCTCCTAAGGTGGGGCTGTTGCTGCTGTGAATTAATATGCTATTAATAAAGCAAATAAACTCAACAGAACACTTACCTGTGAGTTAATAAGCTGCTGCTATGATTGATGCTGTGGGTGTTGGCTTTGTTGTGGGCCGCTGCTGGTGTCGCCTTTGCCGTCAAAATCCGGAAAGAAGGAACAAATTTTTCTGGCGGGAGTTCGCCATTTGCCGGCCTGTCAATTTTATTTGACGTATACATTCGCCAACATGAAAATACTAATAGGGTACGTTCAGTGAGTTCCAATTACTTTTGTGTCCAATTAATTTGTGTGTGCCAAGTTCTCGGTGTGTGACATACTTTTGTAACGAACTTAATTCACAAGATTCACACACACCGTGAACCTGTCAGCCCTCACGGTGAGTGAGGGCAAAAAAAAAATGTCAGATTAGAATATAATAAAATGGTCAGATTTGAATAAAAGAGAAAATGTCAGATTAGAATAAAAAGTAATGTCGTTCGTCAAATTAAGTCAAAGTGTTATCTGTCAAAGTCAGAGTGTCAGCTATCACATTCCGAATGTGCCAGCTGTCAGATGAACAGGATGTCCCTTCTGTGAATTCTGGTCTCCATCTTCAAACTTGACTTCAACTTCTCTACCTAAAATACCATCAGTGTGAATAGGGAAGTCGTTGTCTCCGGCTTGAAAAATATGTTGTATATTAAAGTTTTTGTATATGGGGTCTTACTTCTATTTAGCCAAAAGTGAAAGTTCAACTTTCTCTCCTATTTTGGTCTCGTTCTTCTTTGTTCGCTGGAAAAATTTCTGGTTTCTATTAACATTTTTATTTAGAAGCACTCTGGCTCGTTCGACGACTGGGGCCAAAATTCCAAGGCACTTCTTCCCTGGTCGGCAGTTGAAATCAGACTCCCGTTTTTAGAAAACTTCGATATCTCGTTTGGCTGTCAGTTGCCAGTTTGCTTCTCTTTGGCTTTGGCTCTAGAGCACGTCATTTTTGAGTGGATTTGCTTATGCTAGTTCGTTGTTTGTATGGCTTGTGTTGGGTATATGCCATGAGTATATATAGTGTAGAGACACCACTTCGCTCTTGAGATTTTTCGACTGCCGAAACGGGTAACAATTTATTACAGTCCTGAAATTTATTTTAAAGAGCATCTGTGCAGGCAGAGCGCTGCCGATATTTGTGCAGTCGCCACCATATTCGTTTTCAGCGCTCAGGCTGATGGTGGTAGAGTTTGCAGTTAGAGTGCTACAAATGTTGATAGAGCACAGAATGCAAATATCTCTCAACAATGTTAGCGAGAAGCCATTTGTATTTTCTTTGGAATTCTAATTCGTCGGCTGGTTGGCATGCTTATATTTTTTTTTGGCTGGTTTTTGTTTTTGCTTTCTGCTTGGATTTTTTTGCTGCTTATTATATTTGGGATGCATTTCGTCGATAGTCAGAAATGATATTTTTACTATTATAGGTATTATAGGTATAGAAAAACCGCTATAACTTCTTCATTTCTGATTAGATTGAAATGCACCCAAGGACAAAATGCTAGCAAATTTTATTATCTTTAAAATTAATATTTTTTTAATTTTTTTTACTAAATTTATTCATTTATTTTCTATCTATATGTTCTAGTTTCTATGTTTAAACTATGCTAACTAAACTAATATCTAATAAATAAAATTTATTTTTTTTACTATTTTAAACAACAATTTTATTTTAAATTTATTTATAAACTTTTATTTTTTAAGATTACTTTTTACATATGTCCGTGTTTGGTCAAGTGCCGAAAGTAAGTGAAACCGGAAGACGCCATTGCTGCCATTACCCTTGCCATTCAAAGTGCTTGAAGTTGGCAGCAATATGTCGGAAGTTTGAAGTTGGCAACGATATGCTTGACAGTGGCTGTGTTCAGGGTTCACATTATTCTCGATTGATGCATATTGGTACATATTGGTACATAAATAAAGCTTACACTATGCTAACTAAACTAATAAATATATGCCAGAAAAGGGCACTTTAAGGATTTAAAAAAAAAAAAGTCAAGTTGCAACCGCTATAACTATTTTATACGATTTTCGGTTTTTTTAATTTTTTGCACAAAATAGCTCAAAACTGTCCTTTGTGTATGTCTTGTTTGCATTTTGAAAAATTTTTATATTTGGATTTTTGCGAATTTTTTTCGTAAAAATATTCATACTCGAAATTTACAAAAAGGCGTACTTCTTGTTACGACCAAATTATTTAACGTAATCCCACCATTTTTTGTATCTGTATTAGGTATAGTTTTAAAAAATATTTTCACGACATTTCACTCAATTTTTTTTTTTTAATTTGCATTTTTCCAATTTTTATAATAGACCACTCTACTGTACATACTTACTTTGTTTTCACTTAGATATGCATGCCAACAGTACATCTTCTTCCATTCTAAAACATTATTGCGAATTTAAATAAAAACAAATAAAATGAGGAGAAAAACATATATAAAAATTTTTATTTATGTTAAATGTTTCATTTAATCCAATGTATATTTATTCAAATATTGGAGAATAAATGTTGATAATATATAAAAATATTTTAAACATTTTTCAAAAATTATCTTCACAAAATATGTGGAAAATATATATAAAAACTTTTATTTATGTATATAAATACAAACAACATGTACATACAACAATATGTTTCATTTAATCCAATGTATATTTATTCAAATATTAGAGAATAAATGTTGATTATATATAAAAATATTTTAAACATTTTTCAAAAATGATCTCCACAAAATATGTGGAAAATATATATAAACTCTTATTAATGTATATAAATACAAACAACATGAAAAACAATATGTTTCATTTAATCCAATGTATATTTATTCAAATATTAGAGAATAAATGTGGATTATATATAAAAATATTTTAAACATTTTTCGAAAATGATCTCCACAAAATATGTATGTGAAAATAAGTGCACTGAAAAAATATTTTTCATCAATAAAACGTACGTGACACTTGTAACTAAAGTTTAGAGTCAAATTTGGGTGCTATTTGACCATTATTTTCTATTATGTAATATAATAACTTAAAAACTAAAGTGGAATCTTATTATATCATATAATAACTTACAAACTAAAGTGAAATCTTATTATGTCATATAATAGCTTCGAAAGTGAAGTGAAATCTTTTGAAGATATTTTTTATTAAATAATTATAGTTTATTCATAGTTTACACAATATTTACAAAATTTCAAACGTTCAATTTATCACTAGGGGGGAGCAGGCGCGATTTCGAACTAACGTTTAGCGCGAACGAAATCCAACTAACTTGCTTTTAGTCAAAATATTTAAAATACGTTGCAGTGCAAATAACAGCACTGTCGTGCAGGCCATTGCCGCAACCACGATATAAACTTTATCCATGTTTATACTAAAAATCCCTTAACTATGTATGCGCTAGCCTTTATATGTTCTCGCTTCGTAACCAGCGCTAGTGCCGAAGCGTGGAAAAACGTTAGCGGGGAAAAACACAACTACCGAGTTAGCCCTGTCTATGCGGTGGGTAGCTGAGCCAGCGCACCGACAGACGTTGCCAATATCCACAGTCAAAGCAACGATTCGTCATTCATTATGACGAACCGTCACTTTGAGCCAAGCAAGCACAGTTGATGAGTAAGCATCAAGCATGCCTGCCAGCTTGGGTGCTCTACTATGACTCGGTTTGGCAGCAGCGGCTCATGTTACCGCTGTGTCGTTCACAGCGATAACAGCGTCGCCGTACTGTGGAATGTGCTTGGCTAAACGCTTCTTGCATAGCGACACACATACATGTAACCGACATATGTACATGTAACCGATAACATGTAACCGAGGATCATTTTCGATCTGTGGGTCACAACAAAGTGTTGCTGAAATATGCAGAGCGATAAACTCAGCTAAGCCACTTAATATCACTTAATACCGTAAAAGAGGGTTGACATGACAGACGGTCATGCCACAAATCTTATTATATCATATAATAAGTTCCAAAGTGAACTGACATCTTATTATATAATATAATAACTTACATACTAGAGTGAAATCTTATTAACTTATCTCTAAGTTGCATTTAAGATCCTCAATTATTTTAAAAATGTCTTGAGTTACGGTATCGAAATTTTTAAAATGATTTGACATGAATTTTTTACTTTCGGAGAACGAGGTGGCAAAAGAGTCATTTAAACATTTAATTGTGAGCATTAAATGTGAAACACATAGTTCTTTACATTCGTCGCAGAAAAATAGAAAGTTATTCGAATATTCATTTAAATAGTTGAGGCCTCTTTTTGACAGCCCAGCGCAACTACAGTGAAACGATTTTTTGCAAAGCCCATTGCACGATATTTTGGGTGCATTTTTGTCATCGTTTTTGCAATTAATATTTTCCGCAAGGAATTAACTTGCGGAGCAACTGAAAAAAACACGTCCGAACTTTTTGACTGCTGAACAGTATTTTTGAGAGTAATTGAGAGAGTGTAATTGAGTAATTGAGAGGAATTTTGAGAGTGACTGCGAACATTTCGACTGAGAGTAATTTTTGGGAAAAAATTTAAAGCCAGAAATAGAATATAGAAAATTTGGAAAAATAGTAGTAATTAAAATTGTGAAAAGAATCTAAAACCAGAAATAGAAATTTCGAAATAGAAAAGTTTCTCATGGGTAACTCATGGGTAACTCATGGGTATAAGTTACTGTCTGGTTGAGTGGTTTTGGTTATATAGTTAATCGAGTGTGTTGCATTTAACACCCAGTAGGCAACATTGTATTTTTTAGTATTATGTGAGTTTAAGTTATAGTAGTGACTACTTATAGTTTATTTATGTCTGAATTTAATTTGGGCGCCCAGATAAACTAGCTGTTGCTAAAGTTGATATAATATATAATTATGTACCTATTATTAATATATCACTATAATGCATATAGAATCGCAGACAGTTTATTACTACAATATCGAACAATAATATAAACAAATTTTATATAACAAATAATTCTCTCTCATCGATATATTCAATCTTAAACTTCTACTCACGTCCTCGCGTTTTCAAGGAGGACGTGACTTATAAAAAATCCCGAAAATCTTAAATTCAGTTATTTCTTTATTTAGTTGAATCTTTAGACTGACTTTTTAAAATTACAAATTTCCTTGTAGTAACTTATTATACACAAAATTATGCTAATATAACATAACCCAACATGATACAACATAACATAATAAAATAAACAATGTAATGTAACCTTGATACAATAAATTATTATTCCTAAATTCACTGTTATTTTTATAATGACTGTTTTGATTTGATTATTTCTATTCCTATTATAATTTCCATCCCAATATAACCCAAGATTGTACATCATAACAAAAGAAAAAATAACATAATATTACATAACATAATATAGAAGAGTATAAAGTAACATATGTAATAAATATTGATACCATGTTACAGAAAAATTATGCTATTATAACATAACCTAACATGATACAATATAACATAACAAAAAAAACAATGTAATGTAACCTTGATACAATAAATTATTATTCCTAAATTCACTGTTATTTCTATAATGACTTTTGATTTGATCATTTCTATTCCTATTATAATTTCCATCATGTTGCACAATATCATGCTAATATAACCCAAGATTGTATATCATAACAAAAGAAAAAATAATATTACATAACATAATATAGGAAGGAAGAGTATAAAGTAACATATGTAATAAATATTGATGCTATGTTACACAATATCATGCTAATATAACATAACCCCACATGATACAACATGACATTTAAAAAAGGAAACAATGTATTGCAACCTTGATACTCTAAATTATTATACCTGAAGTCATAAGTCATAAAGTCATAATATAACATAACAAAACACGATACAACATAGCTTAATAAAAAAACAATGTAATTTAACCTTGTATGGACCTAAATTTCCGGCCGAGGATGCGCTCGCCATACCATAAAACATACCATACCATACAAATACTGCTTCTCAGTCTCCGCTGAATCTTACCGATTCTTATTTAACACATTGAGTGCCACATCGTACGTTTCCGTACGACAGTGATTGCTTTTACTTAGAGCCTGTAGTTCTTTTATGTACGACACTGAGTGCAATTTGTTGCGTTTTTTAAATAAAGAATCCTTTACTGAATATTTTTGCAAAAGCATGCATGGGTCCAGGATGATTTTTTGAGGTTTTATTAAGTGAAAAATGTATGAAATGTATTTTTGAAATTTACATTAAATTTACAAGTAATTTAATATTATATTCATTTTTGAAAGGATAAAAGTAAGTATACATATTATTATTTTAGATGTGCGTATGTTGGGAAACACTGCAGGCACAAGTGGGGGGTATTGGGGCATTTTGGACAATAAGTACTCGTATTTTTCAAGTGATTCCTTGCTGTTTTCCGGTCCAGCTGTTTTTTTTGCAGTTGCGTAACACAAAACACAAGAACGTCGAATTGCTTTATTGTTGGCATCTACCCTTTTAGTTATAATGTGTTTGCCGGGGCTTACTGCTTGCGGAGATGTTAGATCCAAAAGGTCATTAGCTACACGTTGACGGAATTTGCGTATGTTGATGTTTTTCTTTGTAGCTTCCTTATAAACAATATGCGCGTTAACTATTGACAGGCCAAGTAATTATTCAATTGCCAATTTCCTATTCCACTTCAAACCTTTGCGTAGGGTGCTACCATACGAGACCATTTGGTCCGATAAATCTATACCAGCTTTTCCTTTGTTATATTCAATGATAGCTAACGGTTTTGACTTAACTATACTTTTGCGTCTTTTTTCTCTACTAGTTGATGGGATATCATCACTGGAGCATGCTTTGTTGAAAGCATTCTGACATCTCGCTTATCCTTCCATTTTAGTACTACTATTCCGTTTTCATCTTCTTGGGCCGGCCACCAATTCACCTTTTTTAAGCGCAGAATTCATCACTGCTTTTGGCAAAGATTTCTTGTTTGCGCAAAGAGTGCCGACAAGGTGGGTTTTATTATTTAGCATTGAGCGAGCGAGTTCGTAGCTGGTATAAAACTTGTCAACGTATATTGTACGACCTTCTCCTTTCAATGCAGTGATTAAATATTCACAAACATTTTAGCTGATTTACCAGAATATATTTTCAATGACCAGGTAAATCCTTCAGTAGAGCAAAGTTTAAACAGTTTTATTCCATACGGATGAGCCTTATTGGGAATATATTGTCGGAAAACAAGTCTGCCTCTCCAAGGAATCAGTGTTCCATCAATAACAATATTTTCTCCTGGTATATAAACTTTTTGGTACCGCATCTGGAGCATATCTAACAATGGTTGGATTTTTCCAAGTCGATCACCTGGAATAATGCTACTAAGAACTGCTTCAGCTGAAATCTGGCAGGAGTCAAGCGACAAAAAAACTAACTTATATATGAGTGTTGCTATTAATACTTTTCCATGAATTTTATTTATTCATATTTAAACAAAAAATTCACAAAAATAATTAAAATTAATTTCCACGCCAAAATACTCGAACTTTGGAGTTAACACCCTTCATAAGTACTTGGACATCTCTTTCGCTGAATGATTTAGCCTGTTTTCTCCACATTCTGCGAAACTGGCTTATGTTTGAAGCTGTGCATTTCGTCCTCTTTAGTTTTGCTTTAATATGGGCCCAATATCGTTCAATCGGGCGCAACTCCGGGCAATTCGGAGGATTGGCGTCTTTCGGCACTATATTGACCCCATTTGTTACGTAAAATTCTTGGGCTTTTTTAGAATAGTGGCTTGTTGCCAAGTCAGGCCAAAATATCACTTGCATGCTATGTTTTTTAATAAAAGGCAGAATTCGTTTATGTAGGCATTCTTTTACGTAAATATCGCCATTAATTGTTCCTTCAGAAATGAATTCTTCGCTTTTTAAGCCACACGTGCATATTGCCTGCCAAATCAAATACTTTTTCGGATATTTTGATGCTTTTCGGTTTCGAAACGTGCTATGCACCTTCCCTTTCTCCTCTGCTACATAAAACTCCTGGCCAGGTATTTGGTTAAAGTTAGCCACGCAATACGTTTCATCGTCCATGACACAGCACGCAAATTTTGTCAAAAAGACACTGTATAACTTACGAGCGCGGGTTTTGCACAAAAGCTCCTTAACAGCATCCCTATCCGGAATTTTCTGAACTTTAAACGTCCTTAGGTTTGCTCTTCTCTTGATTCTGTGAACAGTTGAGGCTGATGTTTTCACTTTAGCGGCAACAACACGCTCAGAAAGGTTTGGGTTCTTCTTGTAAGCTCTTAAGACATCTTTCTCCACTTTTTTATTTTTTGTGCCTGGTTTTTGGCCAGATCCAGCTTTTCTCTCAATGCTGCCATTTTTTTAACATTTGCCAACACATTTTGTACCGTCGATCTTGCAACTTTTAACACTTTTGCTATCTGACATTGAGAGATGTTTGGATTTTCTATGAATTTGTCCAAAATTAATTTCCTTTGTCGAAGTTCTTTGCTCTCCATTGCGCGTATTTTTAAAGCTACACACACGAAATTTAACTATGACCGAGAACAATTGCAGTTTAATCAACGCACTAAATTATCAGCTGATCGTGTGATCGATAACAAAGTTGTGTTATGAGTAGTGCTGCCAGATTTCAGCTGAAGCTGTTCTTATTATCTGCAAAGTGCATGAAGCTCAGCAGCAACTGCAAACGATTTCGGGACATTGCTTTTCCAGGAATGGTAAAGTTATATAGGTGATTTTTTGACCAATAATCGGAAAGAGACCCAACTTTTACCAAACCCATCCATAAAAGAAGTCCCACAAACTCTTTAATTTCAAGGTTTGTTGTCGTCGGTACTCATTGTTTTTTTCTCGAAGATCTAGTTACGGCGGTTTTGTCCAAAATCTCTTCTTGTCTGTTTCTTTGACAATTAAATCAATGATATTATTGTCTACAAATAGCAAATATGTATCCAAACAGGAAATGTCTGATGAAATATTTTGCTGGTTACCAGATTTTCCAGTAAATGTAAAGGTCTTTTGACGTGATGAAAATTCAGTCCAATTGACTTCGGTATTCAACATTTCCGCGCCTGCTGTTAAACTGTCTTCTTCAGCTTCGACAGCTTCGTCAGCTTCGTCTTCCGTATTGATACCATCTTCAAACAACATGTCATCGATTCCTACAGGATCTATGTCAGGCTCAGAGTCAGAATCCGAAACCTCCGGTATGCAATCACAATCATCATCATTAGAAAAATCTTCATCACTCTCCGTCAAGACTTCCAATATTTCCTTTTCTCTTAACGATCGTTTCGACATTGTAGGTATTTGCTTTATATTTTATATTTTTATTTTAACTAAAAAGAAAAGAAAAAAGAAATCAAACAAAAATAAAAAACAAGAAAAACAAGAAAAACAAGCGTCGTACGTTTTTGTACGACAGCGACTTTTACAAATGCACACCCGTCATGCAGTGCCACTTCGTACAGAAATGTACGACACAAAAAAGCCTATATAAAATAAAAAGTAAGGGTCAGAATAGACTGAGGATATCTCAGAAATCGTTTTTTATCACTAATACACTCATTTAACAAAAAAAAATATTTGGCCTCCTGGGAAGGTTTTCGTCAAAACCGCTTGGCACTCAATGTGTTAAATTTTATTAATGATTCGCACTTTATATTATTTTAATTAATGATTTTGGTTAATATTTTTTGGTTTTTAATATTTTTTATTTTGACAATACGTTATTTTTCGATATGTGGTGGCGTTTTGCAACGGAATAACGGTACACTGGACTTCTTTTCGAAAAAACTTACAATCTGAAATGAAATACAGTACATTCGACTGAGAATTACTGGCCATATACTTAAACATTAAACACTTAAGACATCACCTCGATGTCACAAGTCACAATTTGTCAGCACATAAATTAAACACACATAAACAATGAAAATGCAGCTGTCACAAAAACGCAGAGTGCCATAGATTTCAAAATAAAATTACGCGTTACGCAAACATTATAGGACCATTGGAAAAAACTTCATCAACACATGATTTTCATTGAACATCAACACAACTAGGCAGAGTTTTATATTGCTCTGAACTAAGAGCAGCATTAGATGCAGCTGAGTTTGAAGAATTCTTAGAATTTTAATCTAAAAGAATGTATGAAGCTGCACGATT
The DNA here is from genome assembly GCA_914767935.1 of Coremacera marginata. NCBI lineage: Eukaryota > Metazoa > Arthropoda > Insecta > Diptera > Sciomyzidae > Coremacera > Coremacera marginata. The sequence goes on from OU612044.1 coordinate 160,001,428, forward strand.
GCGTTTTTTGTTAGACGCTACAACAGTTTTATCGACATTTTTTGCACAACCAAAATTAAATTAACTTATTTGCATTTATATTATATTATAGCCAAACGTAACACACAAATTAAGAGAATTCAGACATGTTCAAATACAATGTTTTGATTAGCACTTAAAATGTTAATAATATTATTGTCATTTATATTTGCACAAGATTTTTGAAATAAACATTTGCAGATATTAAAAGTTAAAACACTATCTTTAGCTACAGATTTGTTACAAACTAGGCAGCGCGATCTAAGCAACATGATTAGAAGACGATTAAAAGACGACCGATTCTAACAAGAGTTCCAATCAGACTGATATTTGACATTAAACCTTAAGATTTCAAAAACAAATCAACAACTTGCATTAGGTAAAATGAATAAAAAAAAAAAATTAGGTGATTTTATAAACAAAGTTTTAGTAGAATTTACAATTCTTAATTAGGTGAATTACCTACTACATGATGGTTTTATTAACTGTGTAAGTAGAAAAGTTGCCGAAAACATTAGGTGAAATAGAAAATTTCACATTACCTAATTTAGTTTAGATAATAAATCAATTCTTTTATTTTCTGTTTTATTAAAAACTTAGCTTTTAAAAATTACTTTCTTGCATCGTAAATCTCTAGTAAATTTACGAACATTAATATTCTTTATAAATATAGGAGGGCAAAACTTGCTTTTTTAAAAACTTAACTTTTAAAAGTTACTTTCTTGTCTCGTAAATCTTTAGTAAGTTTACGAACATCAATATTCTTTATAAATATAGGAGGACAAAACTTACCTTTTTTTAAAACTTTGCTATAAAAAGTTACTTGTTTCGTAAATCTTTTGTAAATTTACGAACATCAATATTCGTAATAAATATAGATGGGCAAAACTTACCTTTTTTAAAAACTTTGCTTTTAAGAATTACTTTCTTGTCTCGTAAATCTCTAGTAAATTTACGAACATCAATATTCTTTATAAATATAGGAGGACAAAACTTGCTTTTTTTAAAAACTTAACTTTTTAAAGTTACTTTCTTGTCTAGTTAATCTTTAGTAAACTTACGAACATCAATATTTTTAATAAATATAGGAGGGCAAAATTTACCTTTTTTAAAACTTTGCTATAAAAAGTTACTTGTTTCGTAAATAAACAAGTTAATATAAGTGGGCAAAACTTACCTTTTTTAAAAACTTAGCTTTTAAAAGTTACTTTGTATTCTCGTAAATCTTTACTAAATTTACGAATATCAATATTCTTAATAAATATAGTAGGGCAAAACTTAACTTTTTTAAAAACGTAGCTTCTTAAAGCTACTTTCTTGTCTCGTAAATCTTTAGTAAATGTACGAACATCAATATTCTTAAAAAAAATATAGGAGGACAAAACTTAACTTTTTTAAAAACATATCTTTTAAAAGTTACTTTCTTGTCTCGTAAATCTTTGGTAAACTTACGAACATCAATATTCTTAAAAATATTGGAAGGCAAAACTTACCTTTCAAAAGTAACTTTGTTGTCTCGTAAATCTTTTGTAAATTTACGAACATCAATATTTTTAATAAATGTAGGAGGGCAAAACGCACCTTTTTTAAAAACTTAGGCGCATAATCATAGTCAAAATAAAGTACACTTTAAATCCAGTAAAGTGTACTTTTAAATAAAGTATACTTTAAGCCAATCATAGTCGAGTTAGAGTAATACTCTAACGATTAAAGTAAGCTTTAACTTTAAAACAAGGAAAAGCTGTAACTAAAGAAGTTAGCAATCTCTTAGAAATTAATTTTTGTTGAGAAGAAAGTAAAAATGTTTCGTTTCGATAGAATTGAAAGAGATTTCGACATATTAAACGACGATAGTTTGTTCAGACGTGCAAAAATATATCTGTGGTGAAAAGGAAAAACTGCTTAAGTCTGATTTTGTCGTTTTGCAGGAGAGCACTTTCAAAGTTTAAACCTAATTTTAAAAAATAAATGGTGGCTATAGTATAAGTGAAAGCCATCTATCGAATCATTGTTTATTAAGGAATAAATTGTTGTATATTCCAATTAAGAAATTATTGAATTTAAGGAGCTATAGGCAAAAATGAAACTTAAGCACTTTTTCCAAACGAGTGTATGAGATCACGTCGAACATATCTCAAAATAAGCTGTTTTTCCAAACTCATTTTCAATTAAGTTTATTCATATGTGAATTTAAGCTATTTTTCCAAATTACTTTTAATGTAATTCTATGAACTATAAGAAAATGAATAAGTGCAAATCGGTTTTATTAACTTTTATTAATATGAAATTAAAAGGAATTCAGTAAACATAACTTTTCGTATTAAAATTAATACAAATAAATTGGCAATAAACAACTTAAATTTCATTCAGAACTTGGATGGATAAAATAAAAACTTAAAATAAAAATAAAAATAAACTTAACTAAGTTTAATTAATGAACATAGTTTCATAAATGATTAAATTAAAACATTTCATTTTTTATCATTTTCATTTTCATTTTCTGATTCCAAGTCAGGATGTATATCTGGCATTTCATCGGTAGGTAGATTTTCATAGAATGAATGGAAGCATGGATCGATGAACGGAAGAAGAGCAATAATATCATTTTTCTTTTTTATGGGAATCCTTATATCTGTTGTCAGATTAGGAATGTCATTCAATTTTCCATCGCAAACACCTCTTTTGCTAACATTCAGTACTTTAAAACCCTCATCTTGATCTAAAGAATTTTTGAACTTTATTTTTCCAAAATCCGACTTAGTGTATCGTAACCATTTTGCGTCTTTCCAAGTAAAATTTTCAGAGTTTGTGTCCCTATTTCTCCATATAAACTTGGTTGAAGAATAAAATGAAAAATTTTTGAAGTCGTCAGAAGTCATTTCAACTACTGTGAATTTCTTTCTTACACCAACACTTCTAACGAAATTGTACCAATCATGGGGGTGATGTATTTTGACATTGGTTGTTTTCTTTTTTCGTTCAATCAATGCGTGGTCCACATCACACTCCATATGGGTGTGACCTACAACTAAAAATTTATGATCAATGGTTTCGATTGAACTGCTATTTTGGAGAAATGTCATGAACATAGTGCTTAGGTATGAATTTTTGTTTTGTCCTACACAAGAATCGCTATAAAAAATTACTGTTTTTATTTGTTTATTTTCCTGCTCTAAGAGTTTCAAATGTTTCAGCAAGCACGAAGCAATTTCATTGCCTCCTCTTTTTGCTACTGCTTCGTGCCACATGAAACAATATGGATTGTTAGTTGCACTATCGTGTACCGTTAAATTAAACGTCCATAATTGTCTTTTATAAAAACTTATTGATGTCTGTAGTAGTGGAGTTGGCAAGCACTGTTGAAGGTCGAATGAATAAGTCTTGACGGTTATATCAGTTTTAGACATATTTTTGTCTTGTTCCTTAGCTTTATAAGCTAAGTCAGCTTTAAGATGATGATCATTAAGTTGATTGGTGAGATGTTCTGCTTCAATGGGATTCACTTTCTTGGCAATGTCAATTCGAGATTTCAGTTCATCGCATTTGCTGCAGGTATCAACTTTTGGTTTTTTGAACTTGATATTCATTGCTGTGGAAAATATAAATTATTACTTTTACTGTGTTAAAATATGAAAAATGTAATTTACTTTTGAATACATCCGAGTACGTTTTAAGACTGACCGGATTCCCATCATTTTGTTCGCAATAAAGCCTATACATAGATGACAGTGTGAGATCCGATTGGAGATATTTACAGGAAGTGTCGCGTCTACTATAGTGACTTTCGTAAGTAGGAAAACGGTTTATATGCTCCTTTATTATATTAAGTTGTGTTGACGATAATTTATTTGGCGGAGAAGATAATCCACGATGGTCGGAGAATTGAAGGTACGGTTGCTCAAGTTTTTTCTTAACAACGGTTTTAATAAAGCCATCCGTCTCGTCAAAACATTGCTGGAAGCATTTTTTGCAAACGCTTCTTCTATTAGCGTCTAAACTTATATAATAACGAAAGTGATATTGTCGGTCACGGATTTTAGGCTCATTGACTCTTGAAGATCTTTTGTCCAGGATTTCTATTAGTGCTCCAATGAAAAGAATGCGTTGATTGTAGGAACCCAACGCCCAGTAATTATCGAACAGTTCTTTATGCGTGGTAAGTGTAATTTTGTCTTTACATTTCATGCGACAATTTCTGCTGAGCGGCACCAACTTCTTTTCTTGTACAACGATACCTTTTCGGGTTACATAACCTTCACCTTTGTTGCGCTTATTTTTAATTTCTTTTTTCGTATTGTAACCTCGTTGCGTTGTCTGTTGAATTGAATGACTTTCAATTGACATTTCGTCAGGAAAAACGTCACGCGCAATTAATGGCAAACTAAAGTCTGGATCAAGCATTGAATCGTCACTATCGAAATCTTCACACTGATTCACTGTGTTCAAAACTTCCATTGGCAATTCTTCACTTTCTACCGTTTCGTCTATATCCATTGCATTATTTTTTCACGATACTTGTATTGTTCTTGTAATTTACCGTTCGCGTTAAAAGTCAAACTTTCGGCACAGTAACAATTTCCACTAATTTATGTTAATTTAGCACAACCTTCTCCTTCCAATGCCTTTCACTCACTGAATACATAATTGCTTATCTATAAATAGATTCTCACGTTTGCATGCAGAAAAACAGCTTCAATGCAATTAATAACGGGACTTACCCAAATGGTTGCGTGGAACAATTGCTTATCTCAAATATGAATTAATATAGCAGTCAAGATCTTTTGGAAAAACAACTTATCCTCAAACAATAAACTTTGAAGTGTTTGCATGACTTGGAAAAACTGCTTATGTCAACATAAAAGGTTTGACGCTTCTTACTCCTTAGCATGAAAACTACTTTTTTTGATTTGGTAAAACAACTTAAGTTAAATTAAGTTCTTCTTCCTAAGCATAATTTTAAATTCAGTAAATCGTAAATGAACTTAAGTTATTATTCCAATTGAAATTGTGCGCTTAAGTGAGATAAGCAAAAATGACTTTGTCTATAACTTCCTGAAAAATCGTGCAAAATTATTCAAATTTTGAATGGGGGTACTTTTCAATACGGAGATCAGCGTAGTACTCTTATCTCAATTTTTGCTTAAGTCGACTTAAGCACTTTTTCCTTTTCACCACAGATATAAACAAAGATTCGACCCCTTTGAGCTAGATGATGACCAATTTTACAGCCGATACTGGTTTGATAAAGTCACAGCTCAGTTTTTAATTGATGCATTAGGTATTAAAGAAGAAGCGAGGAACAAAAGAGTTCTTCCAGTCCCGGTAAGCACCCAAGTTCTGTGCACTTTACGACTCCTTGGAAGAAATGTGCATCAGAGCGATATTGGTAAGTTCATTAAATTTGTAATGAATTATATTTCTAAACGATGTTTGGTACAAGCTCGGGTATTTATCATCTAATAGCTCTAATTTGCAAAACTTTAAATATTTACACATTATAGCTGATCTTAATGGTTTATCTCAAGCTACTGTCGGAAGAATACTAAAAAATATTTCGAAACGTATCGCCTTCTTACTACCACATTGCATTCGCTTTCCAATTGGCAATGATATTGTATACGTATTGAACGTATAATCACAATACGGAAGTTTAAGCAAAATCAAAGACTGCTTTTTTTTTTTGCTATTCACATATAAAGTTAGGAAACATTTCAAGTTTTACTCACTTTACTATATATCAAGAACATCGAAACATGATCTTAAATGTACAACTGCCTTTTGACTATTCAACGGAATTAAACAAAATTTAGAGATTTGGAATTATAATTAATAATAATTATAAAATTTGGATTTACATACTGTACCGACGAACGAGGTCTTTTAACAATTTTACCGATTTCAGTTAATGATTTTTCAAGTTTAATATAATTTTTTTTTGTTTCCATTGAAATTTGCTACTTTTTATTTTCAATCGTTATTTTTATGATTTCAAGTATACCAAAAACTCAAATTCAAAGCTTCAAGTTAACTTTGTCAATAAAATAAACACGTGCTCCAGCTAAAAAATTCCGTTACTTAATGAAGTTTGTCGTGGTACGGAGACTTTTTTGATATACAAAACCAGAGTTGCCGGATGTCTGCATGAGTTTCTCGTGGACTTGACGGTCGATATAATAGAACAGTGTAAAATAATAAAGGTGAAACTTGTCCCATTTCTTTTTGATCTTATTTTCAAGCAGAATGTTGCTTGTGTTATTTATTTTCCTATTTTTCTCTTAAATACTCTGCTGTACGAAGATTTATTGGAGTCAGTGTAGCAGCTTTGCAAAACTGCATGGATATTATTTTAATCATAGTGTCTTTTCAAATGAAATTTATATGAATCCAATCTGCTGAATATGCGATGAAAATCTTCAAAGAAACAAGGCATAATGGCTATATTTGGATGACAATATTTTATGTGATGTACGAAATCATTTATACTTGACAATACTTCTTCGCAACTAAAGCAATTTCTGGTATTCATTTAACCCTCTAACTCCCCATTTTTTGATTTTGTTCAAAAATTAATACTAGGTCAAGAACACTAATAAAAAAAGATCTGTCGTCTCAAAATTTCGATTAGGTATATATTTAAGCCGGTGCATTCAATAAACTGCACCCCGCCTGTAGGCGGACCTGGGTCATCAGCAGTAAAAAAATTATGTCAAATTTAGGGAAAGAAAAATATTTTATTGAATAAAAAGTAATAAAAAAGTAAAAATTTATTTTGTGTGAAAAGTTAAGAAGCAAGACTTTGAAGTCGAATTGCAGAGGTTTAAATTGCACTTTGTGCAGTACGCTTGAGTTTCTGACTTACATCCCGGTAGCTTGCACATTTTTTTGCCTGATCTGTCGGCAAACGCACACCAATGACTCATATTGTCATAACGAATATCATCTGTTGGAGTATAAGCCTTCTTTGCTTTAGGTGGTTGTGTGGTCACTGGTCGGCCCACTTGCCGATTTTCTGGAGACGAATTAATTGCACACAATGATTCAGCCACTTCTGTTCGGAATTTTGGTAATTGAGTAGATCGATCTCCTTTGTGCAAGCGATGGAAAAGAACGTAGGCGTTCACCATTGCAACATCCAACAAATGAAAGAAGATACGATTGGTCCACTTTCTAGTCTTGACGCGTATGTGGTAGCGACCTATTAGCCCATCCATGAGGTCGACTCCACCCATATGACGGTTATATTCTCTTATTATGAATGGGCAGTCAACTTCCGTCTGTTGTTTTGTTTTACGATCCCAACGTTTTGCCTTTTGTGGTTGTTCGTCAATATTTCGGGACACAAATGGCTTGATACCAACGTAAGTTGATAGCAAGCGAACAGTTTTGTTGTCCTTCCATAGAACATTACTTATGTCGATTCCATATGCGTTGGCAACATATTCCTCAGAATAGCCTCGCTGAACCTTTTTGCTAGCCAACTCTACTTCATTTGACAACTTGATATTTGGAACACGATTTGCGCGCACTGTACCCAAACTATAAATTCCTCGGCTTTTGAGATACGTCACCAATCCCAGCGATGTGTAAAAATTGTCGAAATACACAATATGATTGACATTGTTTACAATTTTGCTTGACAAGCGAATCACGACATTCGACGAAGCGCCAAGATCTGGTGCATTTTCTGGAATTACGTTATCGCCAGCACCAGAATAAATTTCGAAAGAATATAAAAAGCCGGAAGAATCACAAAGAGCAAAAAGCTTTGTTCCCCACTTGTGAGGTTTATCTGGCAAGTACTGACGGGTCGGATTACCCCCCATTTTCGTTCCACACATTTGTTCGTCTACACAAAGTCGTTGTAATTTTGGAACAGATTCAAATCGTTTATTGAAGTGCTTCACCAATGGACGCACTTTGTATAATTTATCGTTACCAGGATCTGATGAATTGTCATTGAAATGTAACATTTTCCGTATTTCATCAAATCGTTTGCGTGTCATTGTCTGTCTAATTGCCTCAAACGAATGACGTGCCCAATATTCACGAATGCTGGGATACCGGTACACTGACATAAAATAAAGTATTCCAATGAATTTACGAACCTCTTCTGCATTTGTGGTAAACCGAGATTCAATGTGTTTTTGTCGGGCATACAAATTCATTTGCTCGACTAGGAATTCAAGTAATTCATCGGTAACGAAATAATTCAAGCATTCGAATGGCGTTTTTAAATTTGTCAATTCTGCGGGCATTTCTCTTGTGCCACGGAATACAATTTCATTCACATGCAACTGCAGGTTTTTCTTTTTCCAAAGCATCGATTTGAATTCAGATGAGTCATTCTTTATATCGCTCACGATGCCAATGAATTGGGCACTACTAGGTATAGATGGACCACCTGTTTCTTGTTTCAATTCATGTGAATGTTTGCGCTTCTTGCAGAATAGTCGATTTTTAAGTGTAAGTTTAGGTACAGACACAGAATCTAGCAAAGTTGCAGTAGCACCAGACGAAGTGCATGGCAATATTTCTGAGGTATCGCTAATTTCGTGTTCGACTTCACTGACATTGATATTACTAAGGTTCAGGGTTCCAGCCATTGCTTCCATAGTTTCAGTCGAATTCAAACAATCATCAATAACATTGTCAATACCTTGTAATGCAAAATTTGGGTCAGCAACATCATCATCACTATCAAAATCCTCTTCGCTGCCAGTGTCATCCCCGTAGTCTATTGAATTCATCAATGCGTCAATTTCCTCCTCCGACATGGCGGATAAATTATAATGCTCTTTACGGAGTGACATGACTAATAATACCAAAAATTTACAGATTACAAATGAAAATTACAAAACTAACAAAAAATTTACAAATTATAAATGAAAATTACAAAAATAGCCATGTAAATGCTATTGAATAACTAAAATGCACCGCAAAAAAATTTTCACTTGAGTGCCCAGGTCCGCCTACAGGCGGCCTCAACGAATTTAACACTGTAAACTGCTAAATGCACCTAAGTATACAAATTGCATCTTTTTCTAAAAGATAACAGTTTTTTCTACTCATCGATAATTTTTTTTTATTCAATTGGATAATTTTTCGATTTTTTATGAATTTTTTAAAAACTTCTTATTCGCGAAAATTAAAAAAACACCTTTTCTTGGCAAACTTCCACTTTCAATTAACATAACTGCTACAAAACACGTGCTAGAGCAAAGCCAAGCATAGCAATAGATACATACACATTCCTGTTGCACACGAAAATACCGTTAGCCGCAAAAAATAGTTAACCCCTGGGTGCTAAAGCTCTACAGAAAAACCCCGCCTAGAGGCGGACTGGGGAGTTAGAGAGTTAAAGAAACTTAGAAATATTTAACTTTTAAACATACATAAATAAACAAATAAGTTAATTTACTGAAGATCATTTATTGATGTGGTTACTGCTGGTACTGGGACATCCCACGGCGTACTTATTTGAAACACCAGCTTTTGTAAAAATTCCCAAATATATTTGCAAGGTTTGGGATATTGTACATTCATTGATATAAATGTGAAGAAGCAAACTCAATTGCCTTAAGCGGATCATCGAACCTCCAACGCCTACCGCAAATGTCAACATATGCCAACGAAATTTCATTGAGTGCGTCACCAACGAAGTATATTTTCGGTTGAGCTTCAAGCTTAGGGCGTTTGAGCCTATCTCTTGTTCCTTGGTCTGCTGTAAGAATGTCCTGAAAAATATATATTAAGGAAAAAATTATAAGAAAGAAATTGTAGGGATATAACTTCAAGGCTGATGCTTATTTACCCCCACACACACAATTTGTTACAAAGCTAATGATGGTTTATTTTAAAAATATTAGCGCATTTGAAAAAAGTTAAAAAGGATACTGAAGAGTAGAGTTGGGTAGTTGGCGAACTAGTTCGCTCAGTGACCTATGAAACTTTTTCTGTTTGATCTTTTGATATAATTAAAATCTCTGTATTGGAGAGTATGCAGTGTGTATGCAAACATCCAAGCTACGTGTGGGAATGTGCTGAGTATGCATACTGCACAACTAAGCTCACTGTTAGCTAAACAAGCGACGGAAATTTGCTGTCCTTGCAGATTCCACGTCATATTGCTCAACTTACACATTGTATGCTATATACACTACATTAGGTTTGTAGAGTCTAAACTATTTAATTTATAAATACACTTTACAATATTTTACACTTTTATTTACAATCAATTTATTTTATTTTATTTATTTATTTATTTATTTGTTTATTTCACTCTAAGCGCTAACAAGAGTTCACTTATAACTAGCTCTAACTTTAATAAGCGTAAGCAACACATAACTTATATAAAAATGATAATGCTTATAATGAAAAATAACTAAGCTACTTTAAATTTGAAATTGGAATAAACTTTAAATAGTTAGATAGGAGAAAAAACAGACAAATAAAAAAAAGAAACATAAGTTTCTATGGTAAAACTAAATGGATGATAAAGAATTAAAGAGTTTGCTTTTAAACTGCGTTGCATTACGAGTTGTTTGAATATCATGAGAAAGCGAGTTCCAAAGACGAGTAGTGTAAACGAAAAATTGACGTTTGGATGATAGATATGTATAATTAGGCAAAATTAAATTTTTTCCGCGATTAGACTGCATGAATTTCAGTTTTCCGGAGAGATACTTGGGCTCAGATGTATATATTATTTTATGTAACATGATAAATGTCCAAAAATCTTCATGAGTCAAGGGAGATTTTTGGACAATCTCCTTGGCTTCACCACGAGTTTTTTGGTTTAAGTGGAACAGTTTCTCATCGGGCGTCAGCCGATTAGTAGAAATATAAATCGCTGAAAACATGTCACGAAAGGACGGCCACGCTAAATAGTCTCCATAAAAGAGTTCAGTGTCGCAGGGTGGCAGTTTCGTAGTATGGCCAGACAAAAGGGCCTCAGTTGTGGAAGGAGACGGAACCTCCTTTACCCTTTTTTTTCTGCGGACAACTGATCGGACATTTCGGTCATCTTTGATAGACAACGGACGAAGGCTTGATAGCAGGTACGATATCTAACCTTTACGACACTTACATTTTCATCATCGTCATTATTAGATGTTGTCAACTTGAGCATGCATGATTCATAAGAGGCTTTCACACTCGTCCAATTTGATTTTAATTTATCCTCTTGAATTTTGAGCGAAAATACGGTGTGCTCATTTTGAGAAATTTCTCCAAAATACGCCTCCATGTCAAAAATTTGGTCAGTTTGACGCATAAAAGTGTTTAGTTTTGCCATTAAATAAAGCCTTATCTAAGATGTAATAAAAATTAAAAAAATACCGAAGAAAACCCACAAAATGTAAAAAAGTAAGAAAATAATACTTTTTTTTTTTCTCAACAAGGCTGCAAGTTTAAAAACCTCTTATGATCGGCGACACAATCGCAAATAAATCACAGAAAGATTGAAAAAAAATCCGCCTCCATGTCAAAAATATGGTCAGTTTGAAAAAAAATTAAACAGAAAGACTAACTTTAACAAGTTATAATGTGCGTTGATTGACGTTAAATTACATTGAAAAAAAAGAAAACCAACTTCGGTTAATCCCAAATTACAAACCAATATATCGCTTAGAAACGATTAAAAATAAATTTGTATTAGTTGTCAAATACGTTGACCAAAGAATTAGGAAAAAAGAACGTTGCAAAGATATACACCAGTGGTAACTTCAATGAACACTGGTTTAGTTTACGTTTGTAAAAAAAAATTTTTTTTTTTGAGAGAAAAATGCACCTTATAAAAATGCTTAAAACCTTCTAAAATAGTTTATATAGATTACTTTCAAAATGTTCGTAAAACCATTGACGACTTATTATAACAATATGTAATTTGACCTAAAATGTCAAAAATTACATAAACACCACCAATAATTTAAATTACCAGTCACTTTGACGTTTAATAATAGAAATTATTGATGTATGTGTTTATTGTTTTTTTTTTGAAAAGTTTTCAAAAAAATCTTAATCACTTAAAATGGTCTCAAACTATCAGAATGGCGATTAATCCGTAAAAGTTACAATTTTCCGCACTATATCAACATTTAAACTTTTTTCAAACCAAATCGACCGTGTGAAACCTACCCACTATTTTCATATGTTACGCTGTTGGTGTGGCAACTCTTGCCTTCCTTTTTTTTTTTTTGAGGTTATTTTATTAGATTTTAATCGTTCGTTTGTTAAATAAAAAGCGACACACAACTTTATTGTTCAACGTTTATTGAGAGAGTAAATAATATTAGAAATATAGAAAGGAGAAGGAGTTGCCAAAATACAAACCAAAAGCAAAATGCAAAGATTCGATTCCAAAACAAAAAACAGAATTCATGTTACAGTGATGGCTAATTAATTATAAATACAGTAGAGTCAAATATATTGTATTGCATGTAATATTATCTTTAACATATTTCTCGCCGAAGTGTAAATTGCAACAACAAGTATATTGCATACGCGAAAGAAAACGATTCTTTATTTTGCAAATAAGTATATTTTAAATAAATGTAAAGAACCAATAACTAAGAAAATAAGTGTTGAAATCGTGTCGGGATGTGTTTTCAGTGCGTTTGTTTGTTTTTAGTGCGAATATGTTTCGAATTAGTTGTGCAAATAAATGATTGTCCGACGGACGGACGGCAAAGTTTGTTTACTTTGCCTGTGTTTTCCGCACAAAAAAAAACTAGCAGTGGTGGTTGCGAATTAAAAATTTACCACCGCGAAATAAAAAATCGTTTTTATTAATTTTCCGTAAAACTAACTTAAAACGCGAGTGGCAAAATTACCCTACAAATTTTGTTACTGTCGCCAAAAACGAAACTCGCGAAGTTTTACGATGGTGCCTTTCTATTATGGCCGCCGTAATTTTTGTATTTTGTGAAAAATTTAATTTTGCTTAATAAATGCTTTTATTTTTATTTTTATGTTTCTTGTTTGCAGGAATTACACTACACGCACTGAGACAAATATAATATAAAAAAAATCAACGCACCATTTTCCTTTTGTTTTTCTGGAACTTGTTCAATTTGATTGTAGAACTTAAATGATTTGATTAAAGTTTGGAGAACTTGTAGATGTTGTTTCCTTCAGGCTTAGCGGCTCGATTGGACCATGAACAATTCGCTACTTGGAACGGTGAAATGCCGGTGCAAATAAGTTGCTGGAGCGCCTCTGTGGACGGACACAAATCGCTAGCTTCGTCACCAGCGCTAGTGACAAAGCGAGAGACGCTATGCTATCAAAATGCTGACGTCGCGAACTCCAGCCAACATCGATTGCGCACTTGCCTGGGTGTTGGTTAGCTACGCCAACACACAGGCAGCTAGTGCTAAGGAATAAGAACCCCATGCTTGTTGTTGTACAACAAACATAGCCTGGTCAACGCTATACTATTATCAATAGCTTTAACTTCGACAATCTCTTTTACAGAAGAAGTAGTTGGTTTATCATCCATCTCAGCTTGAATTTCATAGAGAGGAACCATAGGCGGAAAACCTACAAAACATGATAAGTCACAATCATCAGCTAAAGCATAATGTATTTGAACTTGATATGTCTCTTTTTCATCCAATGTAGGAAATAGAATATCAACAACACCCAACGTATAATGTAAAGTTTCAGATTGTATTGAAAAATCTGGTTTTTGTAACATAATTAAATTTGTAGGACAATAAAATGGAACTTGAATAGTTATAGAATTATTAACATCTACAGATATAGCAGAATATGCATAACCAGATTGCAGAACACGATCAGGTGGACTAGTCACAGAAATGTCATAACATTTCATATTTCTAATGTCTTCAATAATATCAGGTTTATGTTGTATATAAACAACTTGATGTACATTTGCTGTTTTAGGATCAGTACCAGATATCCTAGTTAATATAATTTTAAGTAAAATATCGCCCCGCATAAATCTATAAGCTGAACAAATCATAGGTATAATACCTTCTCTAGTAACAAAATTATTTGCACCATTGTTAACAGTAGATAAATTTAAACCAATGGGAGTTATTGGAACTCTAAGCACCTTACCAGCAGATTTAGACCCTGTTACACGAAAACCTCCATATAGTTGGAAACGTCTACAATAATCTTTCAAATCAACAAATCTTTCTCCAAAAAGTCTCATACCATTCATGGTTGAAGATAATGTTGAGATAGTAGAATCCAACAAAATGGGTTTATCCATTTCAGCAGTAACAAATTCTTGATCAAAACGATACAATTTTTCATCAGTATGTGACGTTTTCCTATAAGAATCTTCTTCATTTTCCGCAATAGCAAAATAAAAATGAACAGAATCAGACTGACTAGCTTTCCATTGAGCAATCGAAGGAGAATTTGGAAAAGGATTATTGGCAGTAACTAGCGCTTTATGAGCTGCAACATAACTCTTAGCAACAGCCAATGTATAAAACATTGTGGCATAAGAGTATTTATTTTGATCATTATTAACAATAAACATAGCGACATAACTAACATCTGTATTCACAGCAACAATTGTACCATCTTCTCTTTTCATTCCCACAGAATAGCTAGATTCAGCAAATTTAATCGGTGGTTTAAAAAGAGCTTTATATACCACAAATGGTTTCATATTTTTAAATTGCATGATATCATCATCACCTTTTCCATATTTCAAAACAGCAACTCTAGGTTCTATAGCATCCATATATCTCCAAGTTGCCAACCCAGTATATTCAGTAATTCGAGCAGGCCAGATATAATCCATAGCTCTAGGTTTCTTATAATCATAATCAACAGAATAAACTGGAGGAACAGGAACACAAACTTCAAAGCCTTTACCAGCTCTCATGGTAATATTAATATCAATGAAATCTGAAACAGATGGTATACATTTAAGTTCATTAAATACAAAAATATTAAATTCACCAATAGGTGCCAATCTACTAGCCATAATTCCAGAAATTGCTCTATTAAAACGAGGATTGAATGGTCTTTCATTAATATATGGTATTTCAAAATCATATTGCCTAGATGTCTTAATATCAATAAGAGCATGATATGATTGTAATGCTTGTTCTAAATTCACATTTTGCAAACACGGTGTAAAACTAGCAATAACAGCTCCACCATGATAATTGGTAATAACAAAATCCAAACCTAGTACCTAATAGTACCGCGATTCAATGCATTAAAACTGCAAACAGCTGAAACAGGGGGCAGAACATACCCAGTATGAGCATTTCTAGCATTATCTGGATCAACAACTTTAACAGCAAAATAATCTAACACATTAAGCTCAGGTGAGACAGGTAGTTTAAATAAGCTAGTTTCCGAGCGTTGAGATATATCCCATTTAATTGTTCGAAGAAAACCTGGACGAGATATGACACTATCAATTAAAGTTTCATTTAAAGGAGTTGAACTTCCAGCAGGGTGCTGTGTCTGACCCATGTTAATGTTAATGTTTTGTTTGGAGATGCGCACTGCGACCTATATAGATCTATTGTACCTCCTTCTTGATGCTCCGCTCTTCACGGATTACAGAATCTCATCCAGACCTAGTTCTCTGCTGAATTCGAGAATATTTTTCGGTTCGATGTATGAGATTTCCTCTTGACTCAGCTCGTAGTTCCCCAGTGTTGCCTTGCGCTTGCGAGCTACTGCGTCACAGTTGGTAAGTAGGTGTATTGGAGTCTCCTCCGCTTCTTCGCAGAAACGGCAGTTGCTGTCGGTTTCGATGCCCAATTTCTTCAGGTGGTATTTCAGTTCACAGTGTCAGTTCATTGTTTTAAGAACAAAGGATGTGAGGCTGATTGGTCTGAAGGATTTAGGTAGCGTGTAGTCCTTTTTCCCTACTTTTGGTATGAAGGTGACTATAGACCTTCTCCATTTTCTTGGGATATAGCCCAGCGCAAGGCTGCTTTTAGTTATTTTAACTAGATGGGGTAGTATTGTCTCTGCACCTTTTTGCAGTAGTGCTGGAAAGATACCGTCTACCCCTGCTGATTTGAATGGTTGAAAGGTTCTTAGGGCCCATTCCAGACGAGCCTTCGTGCAAATGCTTGTGGCAAGTTTCCATTCCTCTTGGTTTGGAGCTGTCAGCCTTCCTGCCGCCTCACATTCACTAATTTGTGTGCTACCTGGGAAGTGAGTTTCTAGCAGGTGGCTGACCCGTTGCTCTTCTTTAAGCGTATAGCTTCCGTCTGGTAAAAGAAGTGACATATTTGTCTCCACTCTGCCTTTGGCCATTGCTTTATGGATCCTGGCTGCAGCTGACGTGGAGGATATATCTTCGCAGAAGGTTCTAAAGCTTTGTCTTTTAGCTTTCCTGATTTCTTTGTTATACTCAGTTAGAGCCGCCGTGTAGTTATGCCATTCTCCGGTGCGCTTTGCAGTGTTGAAGCTGCATCGCACATTTTTCCGGAGCCTGGTCAGTTCGGCGCTCCACCACGGAGTATGTTTTGTTCTTGCCTTATTTCCTAGAGGACAACTAGTTTCGTAGGCATTACATACTGCATTGTTGACCTGCTCTACATAACATTCAAGTTCAAGGATGTTGCTGATTTTGCTCCTAGATTTTACATTTTGTAGGTTTTCTTTCAATAAACTGGTATATGTATCCCAATTTGTATTCTTAGGGTTCCTTCTGGGTACTGTCTCTTGGCACTTTGCCCCAAGTCTAAACTCTATTATTCTATGGTCAGACATTGATGGTTCCGGTGATACCTTCCAATCCCTAATCATACTCCCAACATATGGGCTTCCTATAGTGAGATCTAAGACCTCTTCTCTGGCCCTAGTTACAAAAGTAGGTGTTACCCCCACATTGAAGAATTCTAGGTTGTTACTTAATATATATTCTAGGAGGTACTCACCTCTGGTGTTGTCGTCTGTGCTTCCCCAGATGGTGTGGTGTGCATTGGCGTCGCAGCCGACTAAAAGTGGAAGGTTGTTTTTCCTACAGTGCTCCACTAGTCGTTTTGTCTCCGCTGTGGGGATGCTGGTGTTATCTCCCGGGAAGTATGCGGATGCAATTACAATGGCGCGGTGCATGCCGTTGGTCTCGATTTTTGTTTCGATGACAGCCAGATCCCGCGTCATAAATTCTGAAAGACAAATATAATTAGTATTTTTCTGCATAAGGATACATGCTCTGGGGTCGTTTGTTCTATGATCCCAAGTTACCTGACTCTCTTTACAAAAGAGGCCTCTAATCTGGCCCCTGTAGCACCAGGGTTCTTGAATCAGCACGAAGCCCAATTGTTCTGTGGCGAACCTCCGGGCGATTACTGCTGATGCAGCTTTCGCGTGATGGTGGTTAACCTGGGCGAATTTCGTGCTGACTTTTGTGATGTGCATCATAGTGCGGGGCTGTTGCCCCGTTCTTCTTCAGGCAGCATTTCTACTTCCTTTATCGGAGGTTCGTGGCAAGTCCCAATCGAGAGAGCGGCGAGGTCGATGCCCTCTGCCTGGTCTACGGTTGTAGAGGTTGCTACAATTACAGAGACGGCGGAGGCGGGGTTCTCCGTGGCAGCTTCCACAGGTTGCTGTGCTGGTGGCGCTGTGTCAGTGGCCTCACTTAAGGCTGCTGCTGTGGTTGAACTGGTCGTTGGGGCGGGTTTTGTGCCCAACACCGGAATTGTTCCAAAGCGGAAGCTAATAGAGGAGCCCCTAGACTTTATAGTCTCGAGTGACTCTCTATCTATTGATAGCGCGAGCATCGATCCGCTACCCTCATCCTTACAGCTTAGGATCTTCCAGGCCTCGGTGTTGAGGCCTTCATTTTGGGCGGCAATGAGTCCCATCGATCGGCTGAGTTCTTTGCTGGAACTTCTTGGCAAGAACATTCGTATGGTGTGTCCTTTGGGAACCTCTTCCCCTGGACACGCCCGAAGTTCGAGCCCTTTCCACTGCTCAAGCGACTGCTTGTAGCCATTCTGCTGTCGAGGTGTTCGCACAATCGACCAGTAGCAAGCCTGGCCGGAAGTGGATTCCCTTAAACTGTAGTTTGGTGGCCCAGCCCTTCACTACTTCGCTAAGAATAGCTTCTTCTAGCTCCGAGAGCTCTTCCGAACTTAACATTTGCCGGGGATATTCCTTTGGTAGGACCGCAATTGTTATGCCTTTGGCTACGCTGGCATAGCTGGTCCTAGCTTTCTGCAATTCACTCGCGGGTCTCTTTGCCCCAGGCTCTGAACTGCTCTTGCTTTCAGGTGCAATCCTGACTTTTTTAAGTTCTGGCCGAAGAGGAGGGGTTATTTCGCTGCTGCTCCTCTTCTGTGCCTCTGGTTGTCGGGTGTTGCCCCGATGCTCTAGTGCTTTTTCACGAGCTGCTTCGGGTGCTATGCCCTGCTCCAGATACCTCAGGTACCATCTAGTGCCTGCTCCACTTAGGCCGACTCTTAGTGGGTCGTCTAGCCCTCCTGGTTCCCCACGCATAGGAAGGTGTATAGTGCGGCGTTTATTAGCGAAGGGCCTGTTTCTACGCCCCTCAGCCGGATTTCCTTCCCTATTATGCCCTGGTCGTCTCCTCGATGTGGACGCGGTTTCGGTGCTGGGGATTCTTCTTTGAGCAGACGCCTTACTTCGGTGCTCGCTCGTTAGCGATGTGCGCGTCTTACTGGGGCTCGTGCTTGATCTCCGGTTGCTGGTACTTGGCCTGTGGTCATCTTTGTGGATGTTGTGCTCCACTTGACCACCGCCGTACGGCTTGTTCGAGATCTGCGTTCTGCAGTGCCTGTGATCGTCAGTGCGGATTCTTTGCTCCGCTTGATCCCTACTGCGTGAGTTGGTTGGCACTCTAGCTGGAGGTAATCTCCACGGGTTGGTGCCCCGCCTGTGACCTTCATCTTGGGCTCTTTGCTCCATGAGGTCTGCTGCTTTGCTTGCGGTGATTCCCCGCAAGTCTTCAATTTTGTTATTTTTGTTTTTTTGCTCATGTTTTTGATTGACCGGTGGCTCGTGTCCGAGGACAAAAGCGTCGCAGTCTCTAATTATGGCTGGGAAAGGGTGGTCGACCATGCCAGAGCCCGCATACCATGGTAAGGCCACAGTTACTTCTTGAGGCGGCCAGGTATCAAGAAGGCACCGTTCGAGTACAGTCGGTATACCCCCTGACTGCAAACCACCCAATGGGCACGGTATCGCGTGACACCCTGGGTAGGGGGGGGTAGCCTTTGGTTCGCTGCTCCACAGAGTCTATCTGACCCAACAGGGAGGGACATCTCCCGCCAGCATAGCCATTGTGTCTCTGCAACTTAAGCCCCTACATCGCGTCAAGATTGCTACCGGGGTAGGGGGTGTCTGACCCATAGGATCTAATCGTAACGATTGTATATTCGTAACACAGTTCATTCCGTTTGCAAATGAATCAGTTAATTGAGGTGTCATATAAACAGGAACTGAGGGGTTCGGTGGTTTATCCATATTTAATACCTTATCTAAAGTTGTCAAACCAGCTTCAACAGTCTTAACAAATGACTTTGTTGGCAACATTTCAGGTTGAATTGGTTGTCGAGGCATAATGCCAGTAAACTTATTATTTCAACAAACCATATAAACACAACCATTAACCGAACAAGGTTCTTTACCCAATGTAAGCTGATTCAAAACATGACATCTTAAATTACCAAGATACGAATGTTTAGAGTCTACTGTTTTCTTCCTAGTACACAACATAGATCGATAATTTTTATATGGAATAAGCAAGGTAACATCTGTACCAGATGCAGCATAGTAAATAACATGTGGTAGTTGATATGAAGAAGCAATATTATTTCTATGATTAGAATTTTTATCAAATACTTCAGATAAATACCAACTAATTATACAAGCAACATTATTATGCGATGTAACACTAAATTTGATTATCATATATAAATCACCCTGCCAATGTGAATATTGACTAAACAACATAGCCGCAGGATGATTAGGATTAGAACTAAGACCAAATATAGCCAATTCATAATTAAATAGGCATGTACCAGCCATTTGTTCACTACCCCAGTAGAAACTACCAATATACATTTCCATAGAACTAGCTTGTTTCAAATCAATAATAGCATCACTGGTAGAATTTTCAATCCAAAACTTGTTAGAATCAGAAACAGAAGTATTTTCTTGACGAATACCTTCTGTAGTACTCAAAATAACTGGACCTGCAGATTGTATAAGTTCAGGTTCATCTGGTTCTAACATTTCAGGTTGAATAGTAGAATTATAAACTCCACTACTAGTAGATTGAGCAGCAATATCTTCCATTTCAATAGCTTCACGTCCCAACTCAATTCCTAAATTATCACGATGCATCCATTCTGCAAAACTCAAAATTTCAGTACGATACATAGCACGAACACGAGATTCTCGTAAAACGTAAATAACATATCGTAATTTCAACAACAAAGAACTGTTGCGAATGGGTCGAGGTGGTACAGTTTTATGAGCATCAACAAACATCTTCAAAATGTTTTGTCGTTTACTAAGCTCAAATACAACACCAGATGCATCATCCATATCAGAGTTAGAACAGGTATCCTCATCAGAAGCTAATTTATAAAATCTATTGTGCTTAATAGATATTTTATCCTGTAAGCGCTTTATATTTTTAATACGCTTTTGTTTACGTTTATTCTGTAATAAACTAGCATCTAAATATAATTTATAAAATTCGTTATAATAAAATATATTTTTACATCTATATAAATTTAGATGACTACAAACCAGAGAATAATTTTGTTTAATATATTTTCTTACATATGAATTTACATTACCATAAGAACTAACAGTACTATAATTATTATTGACAGAATTATAAATATACTCTAATATACTATTTATTATATTTTTGTTATGAACAAAATCTAATAATTTTCTCTTAAATAACTTAAGGTTAAATTTTCTAACGTTCGCGTAGCCGTCAAACGTAGACATCGAGCTATAAAAACACTCGGAACGTAATGTAGTCAAATGACGATCCAACTTGCTGGCAAGATTATATGAAACGATTTCTACATCGCTCATATATTCGTCATAGCATAGCTCATACGTCTTAAATCCTTCACGAATTCGGTCTCATTTGACTTAGGCAAGGTAGAACAAAAAAACTCACCAGGTAACTTGAGCGGCGTGCCGTAAACTAGCTCGGCCGGAGACGCCGCGATGTCTGCCTTGACTGCAGCACGAAGGAATAACGGCAGTATTCCGCACCAATCATCGTTGTCGTGGCACATAATGGCTGTCTTCAGAGTTCGATGCCACCTCTGTATCATTCCATTAGCTTGCGGATGATATGGAGTGGTGCGGAAATGTTGGATTCCCAGTAGAACGTTGAGTTGCCGGAATAAATCGGATTCGAATTGCCTACCTAGATCGGTCGTGATTCGAAGAGGTACTCCGAACTTAGCTATCCAACCCGACAAAAGATTGCGGGCGACAGTTTCCGCAGTCATGTCTGGGATCGGGATTGCCTCTGGCCACCGGGTGAATCGGTCGATTATTGTAAGGCAATAACGATTATCTCTCGAAATTGTAAGCGGTCCAATCAAATCGACGTTGATATGCTCGAATCTCTCGGTGGGCTTCTGATAGAAAACAAGTGGAGATTTATTATGTTTGTTTACCTTGCTTTGTTGGCAAGGTATGCAGCGTTTGACGATGTCTGCAACATGTCAGGCCATACGAATCTCTCGTGAATCAGCTTGTCCGTGGCTCGCTTACCGGGATGCGAAATGCCGTCGATTTTTTCCATAATCAGTTTTCTGTACCTCGCTGAAACGAGTGGCCTCACTCTTTCGTGAGCTTTATCGCAGTAAATGGTTGCTTCACTGTTAGGCAATTTGAACTCTTTTAACACCAACGACGATGATCGAGTCGGCGAGTTGCTTAACTTGACTATCTCGATGTTGTTCCTTTGCGAACTCTTCGAAATCTATAGTTGATAAAAAACTTGTCACCTGACATCGACGAGACAGTGCGTCTGCTACTTCATTATTTTCGTTTTAGATACATGACGGATGTCGGTAGTGAATTGACCAATGTAATCTAGATGGCGTGCCTGGCGTGGCTACGCCTTGTCGAGATTCTGTTTAAAAGCGAACGTTATCGGCTTATGGTCGGTAAAAATCGTGAATTGACGGCCTTCTACCATATATTTGAAGTGTTTGACCGCTTGGAATATTGCTAAGAGCTCCCTGTCGTAGGTACTGTACTTCTTCTGAGTTTCATTCAATTTCTTTGAGTAAAACCCTAAGGGTTGTAGTTGCTCCCCAAGGCGTTGGTGCCCTACAGCAAAATCTGAGGTATCTACACTGAGGGATAATTCGGCGTTAGGAGCTGGATGAAACAACAGCGTTGACTTTGCCAGTTGTCTCATGCAACTCTCGAAGGCGGCTTTTGTGGATTTCGTCCATTTTATCGGGGTCGTATCGTATCATTCTTTTTATTCCCTACGATTAAACTCTGTAATATCGCTTGTGTTGCTGCCGCGTTTGGCAAAAATCTTCTGTAGAAATTGACCATGCCCAAAAAACGTTTGAGATCCTTGGCGGTTGCGGGCTGCCTGTATTCGTCAATCGCTTGGACTTTATCGTACGCTGGTTTGATGCCATGCCTACTGACCGTGTGTCCAAGAAATCTAATTTCTTTTTTGCCGAGCTCGCATTTTGTAACGTTGATGGCAAGCCCGCTCTCGCGGAGCAGTTGAAAAATTTTTCGTAGATGTACCTTACGTTCTTGCATACCCGGTCTCTACCCGCCCAAACTTCTCCTCGTTTGGGAGGGGTAGAGGAGCTCTCGTAAAAACAAAAAAAAAAACTAGGGCCTAGTCCATTATCCCTAAGTTTTATTTAATTGCGCTTTTTTTAATTAAGTTTATTTTTTTTTATTAATTAAACTAGTCTTAAGTAAGTTTATATTAAGATTATTTTTTATTAAGCTGTTCTTAATTAAGCTATTCTTAATTAAGTTCCTAATTAAGTTTATTTTATTAATTAAGTTACTCCTAACTAAGTTTTTAATGAAGATTAGATTGAATTAAGCTATTCTTAATTAAGTTCTTAATCAAGTTTATTTTTATTTTATTAATTAAGATAGTCTTGAATAAGTTTATAATTAAGATTATTTTTGATTAAACTTGTAACAACTCCCTTGTTGACCTGGGTCTATAGCTGGGACAGCAAAGCAGCTGCCCAAGGTCGTTCCAAAAATTTATTTACTGAATTTTATTTTCGACACTTCGTTATAAATTTATTTTTTGGGTTTTAATTCAAAGGAAGTTACATTGGCATACTCAAGGACGAGTATCGTTAAAGGCGTAGGTAGTCTACTAAATACTAGTAAATGGTAAAAATAGAATTAAAGGGATTTTAAATATTAAATCTATAGTAAATATCAAAATGATTTATGTGTATTTATAATAATGTAAATTGATTTTATGTCACCAAGTCCTGCGACGGCTGTTTTGATTGGTTCTAATGGCGGCGACGTGGACGTCAGCTTATGTGGAAGCAGCGGCGTAGCCTGTGGAAGAATAGAGTGCGAGTGTGTGAACCTACGATTCCTAACTAGACTCTGTCCCAAACATCCTGTCAAAATATGAGGGCGAGACTCATTCTCTACTTGCTAGTTTGATTGACCTGGTTGGGTTCAAATTCCGACTCACCAGCGGCGAATGCCTCTTCTAACCTATACAGATTGTGCAGTCCGGCAAGCAGATGTGATACCGCTCACCAGCGATAATCTCTTGCCCCTCTGATTGTCCCTCGACCCGATTATTTCTCCCACTTCTTGGTCACGATCCCTGCTCAGCAGGAGTGAGCTAGTCTGGTTGGATTCAAATACCGACTCGCCAGCGAAAGTGTCCCTATTAGGTGCTCTTCATCTGGCACCTTTCCAATAGCTTAGCCTGGCTCCCCTGCCAGCGAATCTTTTAGGTTACTTATTGTCACCCTCTGAGGGTGGTCTAGTTTGGTACAGGTACCTACTCACCAGTGAACGTGGTATCTTTTCCACTTGGTTATTTTCCCCACTTCCTGGCACTAAACGGTTCCCACCCACGCACTTTTACTCAATTTCACTGGCTTACCTGGCTCTACCACCGGCTCGGCTGTTGGCAAGATGCTTCCGTTGGCGACTCCTCTGTCGCGTCTCACTTTGCTTCAATCACTTTCTGTTCCCGTTGGCGTCGCTGTCGATGGTTGTAGTGCTGCTTTTCCTCTGCAGCCGTTGACTTCAATTTTCAAACAAAAATTAAATCAAAAATGTCCACTTCGTGCAACTTCGTCACAAGAAAAATGGCGCACTTTTTGGACTTTAAATTTTATTTTTTTATTTTTTAGTTCAAACAATTTCGCGCACTTTGCAAAAACCAATTTTATTTTTAATAAAACCGCGCACTTCCACACACTTTTTTTGATTAAAAATTTTATAAATTCTAAAAAAAATCACTTGCATATAAAACTTTTTTATTTTCGTAAGACTTATTTACTTACTAAGGTGGCCGTAACAACCCGTGTCCGGGTTTCGGCCGACC
Source organism: Coremacera marginata (assembly GCA_914767935.1). Lineage (NCBI taxonomy): Eukaryota > Metazoa > Arthropoda > Insecta > Diptera > Sciomyzidae > Coremacera > Coremacera marginata. Next base: position 160,025,990 of record OU612044.1, read on the forward strand.
TCATCAGCTCTCGCCAGGCGCCTCTGCTTTACGCGCGCCTTCTCCAATCGGATACACCAAGTGCGGTTAGAGCTTCCTCAGCCTGGTCCATCCATCGGAGGCACTTCATAAGAGACACTAAAGAAAAAATCAACTAACCTTTTTAACTGATTTTTAAAAAAGTTTTCCTTCTTCTTTAGGCGCTCAAATTTTCCACAATAAAAGGCTCTGGAAAGACCATAAACGAATCTGGTAGGATTTGTTCCGGTGACACTTTTTGTCACAATCTCGCTAGTGAGTCGCTGCAATGGAAAACAACGTGAACGCCTAAAGTCTGCGTATAAACTTCGTGCAATTTGTGTGCTCAAGTTTATGCGCAGAGAAAAACCAAATAAAAATTACCAATTAGAATGAACGAATATATAAATTTATTAGTAAAATCTTACTTGTATGATTATGTTCTCCAATATGGCGGTAGATGCAAAACTTCCAAAAAATAGAGAATAAAATAGATATAACCCGAAACTGGAGCTTCTAACAAGAACCGAAAAGTAAGTATATTCATTTCCATTAATCTTTTACATTCTTTAGGGTTGCGGCCTAAACGATAGTTGTATCTTCAATGGCGTTTGCAGAGCAGCTATTAGTTTAAATTTTAGTTTCACTTCTTACGTTTTCTGTCTTCGTTCGGCACTGGTTCACAACTGACTGATCTCGGTTCGAGCATTGTTGTCACTTATATTGACGTCTGCTCTCAGGCTCGAACCGAATCAGTCTCTCCGTGCTGATTATTAGTTTGTCATAGCTGGTGGTGGCTATCATGCAGATTGCATGATAGTGTGGATTTCCGTTATACCTTGAGAATAAACACACTTATGAATTCTTATCTTAGTTTTTTTATTTACAGTATTCACAGTTGGAAGCACTGTGAGGGAGCACTGGCGCGATTGAACTTTCTTCGGCGCGGGAGAAAATCCAACAAACTCATTATGGTGGCATGGGCTCTGGGCTCTGGTGGCATTAAATATGTGCTGCAGCCGTGGTCTGTGCGGGTGCCGTGATTTCTGGCGAAATCAAACAAGAAAAAACATATCACAACAAGGCACGCTTGTACATATGTACATTGAATGCGTTGGCATTAACCCCTTCCGTCGCTCAACTCAACCCCCCCGTCAGTTCATATTGCATTAGGTTTATTTATGTATAGAATACATTTTATGTGTCATTTAGCATCTTCGCTAACTCCTTAACCTTCGGTCGACTTAGGGCCGCATCGCCCTACTTCTCAATGTCAATATATAAAACGTATTTTTAGATTTAGATTTTAAAACAACAAGAATGTGGTCAATATAAAAAAGACAATCTTGTCATCTTTAAAATGTAGTATCTTTCAAATTACAAGATCATCAGGTTAAATGAAAATTGTTGAATTGAGAATTCAGCAAGAATGTTGTTAAAATGAAAGAACAATCTTGTCATCTTTAAAAATGTCAATCTTTAAAATAACAAGATCATCAAGATTAAACTAACAAGATAGCACCTCTTCACATTTGAAAAAAATCAATGTTGATGTAAAAATTCTTGTCTTGTATACAGTATTGGCCAAAATCTAAGCACCCCCTCAGTACATTTTTTTCATATGCAAATTTTTTTATGAAAACATAATTATTAAATTTTTTTTTAATTTTTTTATTTATTTATTTCTTTATTATTGATAAACACAAACTTTAGGAATTCAGAATTTCATATAAAAAGAGTTAAAATTAAAAAAACATTTAAAGTCGCAAATCTAAGTGGACAAAACTAAAGCACCCCCTATTTAAGGTATAAAAAAAATTATTGAAGTCAATATTTCGTCGCGAATCCTTTATTCTGGATGACAGACGCACATCTTTTAGGCATAGAAGATATTAAAATTATTAATTATATCCGGTGATATTGCATCCCAGGCTCTTTTTGCGGCTTGGAAAAGATTTTCTTTGGCTTTGCAATTTTCTCGGTTGATTTTCAAGTTAACAATCTCCCACAAGTTCTCAATTGGTTTAAGATCGGGGGATTGGGCAGGCCAACGAAGAACTTGTACCCCATTGTTTTGGAACCACTCCTTTACCACTTTGACGTATGTTTTGGATCGTTATCTTGCTGGAACGTCCATTTAAGTGGCACCTCTTCATCAGCATATGTCAACATCACGTCTTTTAATATGTCTCGATACATGAAACGATCCATAATTCCATTAATCTTATGAATTGGTCCAATCCCTTGTCCAGAGAAACAACCCCAGACCACTAAGTTTCCTCCTCCGTGCTTTACAGTGCCTTTGCAATACTTAGGATTCAACCTTTCTCCTTTTGGTCTGCGTCATCTCCTAAGTCAGTAAACCAAATAATTCATCGTACATCACTGAGTATGTTGTTGTATACTTACTTACTTAGGTGGCCGTAACAACCCGTGTCCGGGTTTCGGCCGACCTCATCAGCTCTAGCCAGGCGCCTCTGCTTTGCGCGAGTTATGTTTCTTTGTCTCTTTAGAGCAAAGGGAGGTTGATTAAAAGAACGAATTGATTTTTTTTCAACTTTCTTTATTGAGCGGTTTAAATTAACTGATGTTTCTTAACTCTAGTATAAAATTTATAACTTACAGAAATTTCCAATCTTTTATTTACATATATTTGGTTCTTAGGTGTTTCGTTTAAATGTTTTCCAATGCTTCATATATATATATAAATGTTTCTGCCATTTTTGTTTTTTCCCCTCATTCTGCTCACAGTGAGTAGGTCATCGAAATGTAATATGATATTCTTGCTTTAACTAAAGTGTTTAAGCAATTCATAAAATTTGAGTTATCGAAGTGTTGCAAGATTTGGGTTCGATGGATTGTCGGCATGCATTTTTCGAATTGACAAAGGCATGTCGCAATCTGTGAACATGATGCAAGGCGATAAAGTGTTTAGGCAATATATAAAATATGGGTTATTAAAGTGTTACATGATTTGGGTTCATGGGAACATGATGCAATGCAATAAAAGTGCTTAAAAATCTTTATACTTTATATGTAAATAAACGATTGGATGGTATTGGTTGCGTAACTGACGTAACTCGCGCGCCTTCTCTAATCGGATACAACAAGTGCGGTTAGGGCTTCCTCAGCCTGGTCCATCCATCGGAGGCATGGTCTCCCTCGTTGTCGTTGTTGTATGTCTTTGAAAAATATACCACCTCTTTAAGTCTAAGCATATCATAATAGACGACTTCTCCACTTTCGTTACTTGGTTGATAATTCTTCTTTGGCTCAGTAATTCTCCATCAGATATAGACTGACTCGGCCCGTACCTGAAAATAGTATGGGATGCATTGTATTCCATCGATGTTTGTATAAGCCTTTGTGGTGGAGTTTGTTTGGTAAACGCGCGTCCCGATGTAATTTTCAATTCGCACTCTTTGGCACATTGAACTGCTATGTGGTCATCGATTCCGAAGTATCCTTTATCTCTATCAATTACCTATTTTTTCTTACTGCATCTGGTTCTCCTGTGAGAAATGCTATAAATGTTCATCTTTGGTACTTAGATTTTATAACCGCTGAAGGAGGAGGCGACTTTCCTAAGAGATTTTGAACATGCAACGGTCGTACATACCACCCCAGGTACTATATTCTGATGAACAGGCTGAGTCTTTAAGAAGTTCTGTTTGATCTGGTGTAAAGGTTTATTCAAAATTTTTATCAAATACGATGCTATTTCAGGCTTTATAATAGTAACCTTATCTGTTCATCACATACTTTGATTTTTGGGTATCTGGAGTGTATCTTGAGAAAATTAAAACCGTTTATACAATAACTGGGCTATCGTAATCACAAGCGCGTCGCTCATGACCGCTGTGACTCAATATGATGTGTTTGACACAGTGCCATACATTCAGCATTGGAGCACGTGTGAATGAAAGAAAAAAGTAAAACAAAACAAAATTACTTGTTGATATTATTACTTGAACTTGAGTTTTAATTGAAACAGTGTGCAGTGGCGGTACCACTAAGGGTTATACTGTTTTTTTTTTTAATTTTTTATAGTAGAACTAGAGTTAAAAGGAAGCAATAGTGAAGCAATAACACGTCAAGCTTAAAAAATAAATATTAGTCACATTTGCCTGGGGGGCATGGTACCTCTCATATAGACTGAACAGCTATTTCGCCTCTTAAACGTAAATACCTTAAAGTACCTATTTATTTGTACTTGAAGTAATATAAAATTATAATCCAAATCGACTGTCGTGAGTAGGCATGTGAGTAGGCATGGTTTTGACAACAAACACTTTAATTTACCTACATGGGTGTGGCCACGCATATATTGGGGATATTCAAGTCAAAAATTTTTGTGAAAAGTAATAAATATATAATAAAAATTATTTTACACAAACTTTTCTTTACAACAACATATAAGTTAACGCATTTTCTATGCGTGCACATAAAAAAATACTTTGGCCGGCATTGATTAGCCAAGCTATAAGCTACTGGCCAGTAAATCAAGCTTACGACTTGAACTTTCGAACTTATAACTTTTTATTCTAACAACTCAATTTACTGTTCAAAAATTACTCAACCTAATTTTACATTTACCATGGCTTCAATAGTAAGGTAGTAAGGACAAGCATAATTATAAAAGAAGAAGAAGAATAAGTAATAAGACTAAAGACTAAGAACTGCTTCAGCTGAAATCTGGCAGGAGTCAAGCGACAAAAAAACTAACTTATATATGAGTGTTGCTATTAATACTTTTCCATGATTTTTATTTATTCATATTTAAACAAAAAATTCACAAAAATAATTAAAATTAATTTCCATGCCAATATACTCGAACTTTGGAGTTAACACCCTTCATAAGTACTTGGACATCTCTTTCGCTGAATGATTTAGCCTGTTTTCTCCACATTCTGCGAAACTAGCTTATGTTTGAAGCTGTGCATTTCGTCCTCTTTAGTTTTGCTTTAATATGGGCCCAATATCGTTCAATCGGGCGCAACTCCGGGCAATTCGGAGGATTGGCGTCTTTCGGCACTATATTGACCCCATTTGTTACGTAAAATTCTTGGGCTTTTTTAGAATAGTGGCTTGTTGCCAAGTCAGGCCAAAATATCACTGGCATGCTATGTTTTTTAATAAAAGGCAGAATTCGTTTATGTAGGCATTCTTTTACGTAAATATCGCCATTAATTGTTCCTTCAGAAATGAATTCTTCGCTTTTTAAGCCACACGTGCATATTGCCTGCCAAATCAAATACTTTTTCGGATATTTTGATGCTTTTCGGTTTCGAAACGTGCTATGCACCTTCCCTTTCTCCTCTGCTACATAAAACTCCTGGCCAGGTATTTGGTTAAAGTTAGCCACGCAATACGTTTCATCGTCCATGACACAGCACGCAAATTTTGTCAAAAAGACACTGTATAACTTACGAGCGCGGGTTTTGCACAAAAGCTCCTTAACAGCATCCCTATCCGGAATTTTCTGAACTTTAAACGTCCTTAGGTTTGCTCTTGTCTTGATTCTGTGAACAGTTGAGGCTGATGTTTTCACTTTAGCGGCAACAACACGCTCAGAAAGGTTTGGGTTCTTCTTGTAAGCTCTTAAGACATCTTTCTCCACTTTTTTATTTTTTGTGCCTGGTTTTTGGCCAGATCCAGCTTTTCTCTCAATGCTGCCATTTTTTTTTAACATTTGCCAACACATTTTGTACCGTCGATCTTGCAACTTTTAACACTTTTGCTATCTGACATTGAGAGATGTTTGGATTTTCTATGAATTTGTCCAAAATTAATTTCCTTTGTCGAAGTTCTTTGCTCTCCATTGCGCGTATTTTTAAAGCTACACACACGAAATTTAACTATGACCGAGAACAATTGCAGTTTAATCAACGTACTAAATTATCAGCTGATCGTGTGATCGATAACAAAGTTGTGTTATGAGTAGTGCTGCCAGATTTCAGCTGAAGCAGTTCTTATGTGAAAATGCAGATGTTGCATTGGATAGCCCGTATGCCATGTGATGACAACACAATCTCTGGAGAATATGCAACTTTAGCTACAGCAGATTCTGTAGCGCGTAGTTCGTCCACAAATGCCTCTAGAAAAGTTAAACTCTTCTTAGCATTTACCTCAGGACGAGCTAGGTAGTTAGCCTGTTTTACGGTTTTATTTTCCAAAAATGACAGCCGAGTCCCAATATAGGCTAGATCGGGATACATAGAGGTGGTGATAGGTGGAGCTAGAAGAGATACCCATGGGTTATTGAGTAAAGCTAAGGCCAACTGAAGCACTGATTCGACTTGTCCGATGTCGAATGTGTTGACCAGGAAGGTGTAAGTCAACATCTTCCTTTTTGTGATTCCGTCCGCTAAGCCCATGAAGGCACTGACGTTCGGAGCACGAGATTGTTCTAGGATCCACGATAGCACATTCAGCCCGCAGAGTTGTGACGTCTGATATGACATCAAAATGGCAGCAATGACTTGCTTGAGTTTGAGGGCGGCTCTAGGAAACAATAGTTCATATTGTTTAATTATATCAGCCGAAACATAGGCTAATGATGTTATGCCTGGTAATGAGGACTCTATTCGGTCTAAGCGAGTGCTAACCCACCGGTCAGTGAAGTTGGACTTAGCCAGGGTAGCCACCAGCGTGAAGAAGCTCGATGCTTGGATCAATGTAGGACGCGCGGTGGATTGTACTACGACACTCTTTGAGAGAGTGACGAAGAAAGATATTACATTGTGTTCTGATGCTGACAGCCAAGCAGTTGTTAAGTCAGCCTCTTCTTTGGGCAACATAGCATCTACTTGTTCACTTGACAGAGTTATTGGTGACACAGTTGCTGTGGGGGGACATGTGGACGTCTGCCATGCTCGGATCAACTCTACGGCAGCTCCTGTGTATAGCTGTACTGGAAAGAAATGAAGTGCATGGTTATGGAAGTTCTCTCTGGTTAAATTTGGAGCTGTTATGCTTGTCACAAACCGTTTTAGAGCTATGGTGAGATAAGATGTTGAAGGTATCTTCGATTTTATATCTTTTATTAGGGTGGCTCGAGCATGAGTGATTTTTTCAGGGCTGTTATACATGTCGGGTGTCAACAAGTGGAACGCATTTAAACAACCCATTGTAAAGGCGATCTTCTTTTCCTGCGAAGCACTCTTCCAACCAGGTAGTGTGTTTACCCAATGTTCAACCATTAGGATTAAGGTTGGCGCTGGCACCCACCCTATTACATTTCCCTGAGTATCCTGCTTGCCGCAGAATGCTACGAACGGTATGGTTACATGAGCAATTGAGTTGCTCATTCCGCTAGCCAGAACTAGGGAATGGAAGGGTGATTGCCGTGCGGTTATAGCAACTCGTGCTTGGATGAGAGCACGCCGCTTCAAGTTGTTCAGTTGATCGTTCATGGCTAGATACAAGGTCTTTTGATTCGGTTTAATTCAAAGAAGTCTTAATATCGAGTTAAATAAGGATAATGACAGGTATTTTTTAAAAAACTTTTCTAAGGTCTCAGACCAGATTTAGGGAACAATAATGTATTTCTAGAAGTTCTATTTATCTTTTAGTATACTACAGAATTAGTATTTGGTAGCATGGCCTTTATTTTTAATTACGGCTGAGCACCGTCTCCCCATGGAGTCAACAAGGGTCTCGCATCTCTTAAGAGGTAAATTTTGCCATCCACGCTGAACCACGTACCAAAGCTCGTTGTTGTTTTTTGGCTTAGCATCCCATACAGCTTTCTTAACATCAGCCCAAAGATTTTTCAATAGGATTGAGGTCAGGACTCTGAGCTGGCCAGTCCATAACCTCAACTTCATTAACCCGAAACCATTCCTTTGCCAGTCTACTCGTATGTTTCGGGTCATTATCCTGCTGGAATGTCCATATCAGCGGCATGTTTTCTTCAGCAAATGGCAACATGACATTTTTGAGTATATTGACGTACCCATGCTGATCCATGATGCTATCAATCCTGTGAATCGGACCAACACCTCTGTAGGAGAAACAGCCCCACACCATTATACTGGATCCACCATGCTTCAATATTTTTGTGGTGAACCGAGGGTCATATTCCGTATTAGGGGGGCGTCTCACATACTCGCGAGACCCTTTGCCGCCATACAGCACAATTTTGGATTCATCTGTCCAGAGTATATTCCTCCACTTTTCTATAGGCCAAGTTAGATGCTCTTGTGCAAACTGAAGACGACGTGTTATGTGGTTTTTCTTTAGCAGAGGAACCTTACGAGGACTGCGAGCGTATAAATTATGTTCTCGAAGTCTTCTTCTTACTGTATGAACACCACAGGGCAAGTTTAGTTCATCTCGTATCTCCACAGCCGACATTGTTGGACGAATTTTAGCACACCTTACAATTTTCCTGATGGCAACCTTCGATAAAATTGGCTTTCCACCTCTTTTTTCATCCTTTTCTTTATACAAAATTGCATTGCGGATCATTGTAGAGGAACAGCCGATGAGTTTTTCTACTTCCTTGTAGGTTTTACCGCTTTTTATAAGTTTTTGTATCATCGCTCGTTTTTCTGCACTGCAATGCTTTCCGCGGCCCACTAAAGGATGCAGATTCATAAATTTTTATTTTTCACTGCTCAAATTATAAGAAATAACAACAAAACTTACTTTTTGTGTATTCAAAATAAATATTTTGACGTTAAAACAAAATCTTTACACGATTTCCTTGCTTACTACTATTTTAATGCTCGCTCAGAAAAGCAGATAACACAATTCAAGCTGTTCTACAAAATAACTGTAAGCTTCTGACATTTTTAAATTGTGTGCAACAGGGATGTAACATATAAGGCCATATCATTTTAGTACTGGCCGGCATCAATATACTATAGGGTACAAAATATGTAGCAAAATTTGTTTTGCGAATACGCACTACTATTTCAATGCTCGGCACTGTATCTCGCACACGCATCCGGCCGCTGTTTCCAATCGTCACGTAAGGCGCTCACATTACACCTTCTGTCTGTGTTGATTAAATATTGTCCGACGCTGATTAAGTGTCGGCCGTGGTTGACTTATATGTGTGTATTTATAAGTGAAATTATTCGAAATCAGCATCCACATCGTATTCGTAGCGAATTTCGTCATCACTTTCAACATCATCTTCAGACATTTTTTCATTGTTATTAGTATAATCGGTTTCATTCGGATTAATTGTTGGACATATCAGTAGATCTAAGGCTGTTTTAGGAAAATGGTGTAACTTTTTTTTTTTATGGCTTCCTCAAACTTGAAATTTTAGGATCTAATGTTATAAGAAATTTATTAAGTATATCCTCATTGGTTTTTTTACGGCTACATTTCCGTGAGCTTTAAAATTTAAAAATCCTTATTTCGAGCTTCTTGCGCTTCTTCTGATAATACACCAATTGGTAAAAAAGCGTGCATTACAATTGCAGGACCGTGAATTGAAAACTCATGCACCGTAGCAGGCATTGTATATCAACTATATAACGTCCACTTTGGTTATCAAACACACATTAAATTTAATTAATTCTGTTTAGTTACAAGAAACCTTTTTCAAATTGTGTTACATATTTGTTTTAGTTTAAATCTAAATTAAAGTAAATACTAAAGAAATGTAATACATACAATTTAAGAAAAGTAATACATAAAATTTAAACATGTGTGAAAGAAGTGAAAGAAATAACATTACAGAAAAGTAAAAAAATGTGTGCTTTTGTTTATGAAATGGGCACATGAAACACTTCAAAGTTAATACATTTCCTATTTGACTGATTTTGTTTAGTCTGACATTGAAAGTTGTCCAACTTAAATTCTGAGCAATTGTAACACTTAAGAAGGTAATAAATATTATTGTTTATGACTATTTGTTGTATCTGCTTGGTGGTCTCTTGGTTGAAGTTCTTTAGTTGTTGTTGTTGTTGTTGTTTTTGAAGCAGTGGTGTAATTTCCTGTAGCGGCTTGGTGGTGTCTTGGCTATAGTTGGTACTGTAACTTGTGCGTGTTGCGAAGTAAATTTTTCCTTTGTGGTTTTTTTTTTTTTTACCTTTTCTATCCTTTCTTTTTTCTTTCCATAGGGCCGCTTGTCTATCCAGGCTCGAAACCGACCAATCAATTCCAATCGATATTTAAATAAAATAAAACCCAATCAATTATTTTACGTCAGGAAAAAAGCCGAAGCTCAAAAAAACTCGACATTTATTTCTTTCGACCTTTCTCTTTCGTGGTCTATTTTGAACTGACAGGCTGCCAATTATGATGCTTTCGACCCCTGACAGTCACAATAAAACTTATTTTGTCATAAAGACATTCACAATAAAATGAGTTTTATACAACATGGGAGGTAGGCGCAGTTCTTATGCGATTTTTTTTTTTGACCTGACATTAAAATAGAAGAGATAAACTTATATGCCAAGTTTCACGGCGATATCATGAAAACTTAAGGATTTATGAGGATTTAGGATTTATTTATTTTAAATTAATACAATACCATCCAAACCACCTTACATTTATTTCTACATACCTGCTTCAGTACAATCCATTTATATTATCTTCTTAGAAAAATTGGGGGAAAAAATATGAATTTTTAAGTATGCACTCCTCTAAACAGCTAGCTACCCAAAGAAAAGTTAGACTAAAGATGACTAAGTTCATAGAGCTAAAAAAAAGTTTGAGCAAGGCAAGGTAAAAAATACTCATTGCCCCCCGTTATTATTACACTATTCAACAAACTGGAAATGTATATAATTTTTTTTAAATCGGTGTTTGACAAAATTGAATATTGTCCAGCTAAATCGAAGAAATACTCCATAGTGCATTGTGCTTTATTAAAGATAACAGCATAAAAATTGTAAATTTTTTTTAATTTTTGATATTGTGAATACAATGTAACACAATTGCAAATATTATTCATTTCAGTATCTCAATTTGTGGCATAACAACAGTCTACGCTATGAAGATCATGAATTGAATGTCTGAAAGGCATTCCTATTTCATTAATCATATATTTAAATCCCTTCATATGATTACTGTCAATTAAATGTTCATATTTTATAAAAAAATTCAACTAATGAAACAATATTTACATGTTGAATGTGTATTGTATACTAGTTTAAAAATAAAAATATTAGTTTTGTACAGTGTTAATTTGTTTAATGTATTTATTAGTAATAAAATACATAACATGGATGGCCATAAGCATTTCCGCTGCTGTACTGCAAGCGACCAACCATTGTTTTTCAACGAGCAGCACCGTAAGGATAGATTTATGGCAACATGAATATCACAAACTTTACTTGCTCCTCCTGGAACTGTACTGCAAGCGACCGAACATCATCGTTCAACAAGCAGCACAGCTTAAGTAAGTTAAAAAACTAAACAAAACACTGATTTGCTAGCGGTCGACCATCGTCATCCAGCAAGCAAGCAGTTAAAAGTTTAAACTTACCTATTCGTCTCGATTCGCCAAATGATGCGAAAATCTAGCTTGTGCTCTCTTTTTATAGGAAATTTTGTAAGAAGAAGAAGAAAATAAGAGTGTTTACAAAGTGAAGTAGGTTGCAATATGCTTAAATACCTAAAAGCGTAATGAAACACAGATGGCGTTAGTATATACTAATGATAAATAGATGGCGTTAGAATATAATAATAATAAATAGATGGCGTTCACTGGAACTTTTTGCCCTTTGGCGTGTGAATCTCGCCCCGAGCGCACGCCAACACTTTACGATTTTTTCGGTCGTCCTCGCTTTCGTATTGAATGTATAGGCGCCGGCGTATTTCCATCATTTGTGCCTTTATATGTAGTAAACGCCGATGCATGATAAGTTCCGAGTGTCATGTTAAGATTGTCTCGTGAGGCTACTTCTACTTGACTTAGCACGTGAGTTGTTACCATAACTTCAGTACCCACATTGAAATCAGTTTGAGGTCGTCTATGCTGATCCTGCGTAGATTTATTGGTGTCTTGCATTCGCTGTTCAGCTTCTCTTGTTGTTTTTACATAATGTTGAAAGATTTTTCAGATAAGGCGAAATTTGCGGAATGAAGTTTTCTTTCTCGACTATTTCTCGTATATCGTGTTGTACATCATACAATGTACGAAGCTCTCTTCCAAATGTTAGATAAGCAGCTGTATAACCGGTACTCTAACATTTGCAAAACGAATCACAGGTAGATACTTAAACCAGGTGTTGTGATATTTTTGAACCAATATTGCCAACTGAGCTTTAAAATCGCGGTTCTTTCGTTCGACTGGGTTCGCCTCGGGGTGATAGACGGGAGTTAATTGTTGTTGAATATCAAAATTTTTGCATTATTGTATAGACAAATTGGACACCATTGTCAGATTTTATTCGTCGTGGTAATCCGTATCGAAGAAATAGTTCCTGTATTAAAATTTTAGCGCAAGCTTCAGCAGTTGCTTCTTTTAACGGAAAACTTTCGACCCATCGAGATGCAACGTCTTCTGCAATCAAAATAAATTGGAAACCTTCGTCAGGTTTAGGCAACGGACCAAAAAGATCTACAGCTAACTCCTCGAATCGTTGCTTGCTTCCAGTTTCATTTTTGCAGGTTTCATATTTGAAGCTTTAAACCGTTCCTACAGTTTTATATATTATATATTCAATTATATTATTTATAGCAAGGTAGAGTAAATATCACAACTGTGAGAAAAAATTATGTTAAGACAAAAAATATGCAAGCTTAGAATGGCGGGAACTGCAAAATTGATAACATCCTTTCAACAAACCAATTGCACCTTCAACCCGAATTTACAATTTTTTCTCAATTCAAAAATCTCCGCTATTTAAACTCTTTACAGGTTCATCATTCATCTCATTGTAGAATGCTGGTAAAAACATTATATTATCTTTCTTTCATTATAGCATTATCTTTCATTCACATTACGTATGACCTTTTGCTCCGCTTTCAAAATAATGAATTTTTTATTTATAAGTATGGTGAAAACCTAAATATCTTTATGTCATTTTATTTGATGAATTCTTTATACAAAAACAAGAAAGGCGACACCAAAATAAATTATCGAAAACCTCTTAAAATGCGATTTAAAAAAAAAAAAAAAAGCTTTTTTGGTCCTTTCAAGGAGCATGTGTACCTTAAAAGGCCCACTTATTCCTTGCTTCAAAGAGTGAACTAAAACTGCATTAATTTTGTTTAAAAGCTTTATGTGTTCATTTTATTGAAAAACTTAGTAACATACAGGCGTTTCTCGATTTAACGATCATCAGCTTTGCCAGCACATTTCGTTAAATCGAGTTTTTCGTTAAATCGAGTACTATGATAATAAGGCAATTATTGTGAATAATTCGATGAAAATAGCAATAAGAAGAATTTTTGAACTTTTTATTAAAAAGAAAAATGAGCTTACATAAAAAAATAAGAAATCAATTCATATTCATTGATAGATTCCAAGATTTTCATTTAAAAAATGTATTTATATATGTTTGTTTCATTGGCATGCTGATGTTATTTTGAACTGCAACTTCTTGCAGCTGTGTCAACACCGCCAACTTTTCAGGATCAATGTTCATTTGCCTGGCCCATTGAATGCACTTTTCAAAACTGTGCATAGCATCTACGTGTTTAATTTTCGCAACTTCGTATTGTACACTTTGTACACTGTCTTCACTCTCATCTTCAACGTCGTCGAAATCATACGCGGGAGTCTGTTGAACCCATCCATTTAAGTCGAATGCTGACAATTCCACCTACAAATTATTAGAAAAAGTTAAAACATTCTGAATAAGACGAATTTAAGAATTCATTACATCTGGGAAAATTGAATTTAACAATCTAACCCCGTTTCTCGTTGCTGAAATATCCTCATCTAGAATTACTAAATCCGATAGAGGTAGATTGTCTTCTTCATCGTAATCATCAAAACTGTCAAAAAGTTTTTTCCAACAATTGGCTAACGCTGATTCAGAAACAGATTTCCATCCTGAAACTAAAGCTGTCGCAGCATCGTATAGAGTAAACGATTTCAAAAAAGCAGTAACATCTCGTTCCTTAGTTGCAAAAATTCTCGATAGAAGGCTGTTTTTGTAGTAAAGTTTCAGCAACCGAATGGCATTTTGGTCCATAGGCTGAAGAAGTGGTGTTACATTTGGTGGCATGTAAAGGACCCAAATTTTTCCATCGACGGTTTCTTTAACCAATTCGCTAGCCGGCGGGTGACATGGTGCATTATCCAAAATCAATAATGCTTTTAATGGTAAATTTTTCGCATTTAGAAAATGTTCCACCTAAAATATAGTCACATGTATAATAGCATTCATATGTAAAAACCTTGTGCGGCACTTACCTGAGGAACAAAATTTTCGAAAAACCACTTTTTGAATATGACAGACGTCATCCATGCATTACATGAAGAAGAGTAATCAATAGGTACAGTTTTGTTGCGAAATGCTCGAGGACTTTTAGCTTTTCCTATTAAAAAGAGCTTAATTTTCTTTGTGCCACTAGCATTGCTGCACAAAAGAACGGTTACTCTTTCCTTTGACACTTTCCTCCCTGGAGCATTTCTTTCCCCGCAGTGTACATACGTTTTATCGGGTAGATTCTTCCAAAACAGTCCGGTTTCATCGGCATTAAAAATTGCATCTTTTGATAATCCGAACTGCAAAACTACTTCTTGAAAATTTTTTTTGAATGGTCCAACCGCCGCTACATCGGACGAAAGCTTTTCACCACATTGCTTCAAGAGCCGTACACCGAATCTTTTTTTGAACCGTGTCAGCCACCCATGGCTAGCATTAAAACTTCCTCCATAAATTTTTTTGTGAATTGCCTTCGCCTTATGTTGTAACATTGATCCTGTTATAGGAATATGGCAGTGCCGCTGTTTAAGAAACCAGTCGTATAGTTTTTTTTCCATTCTTGGAAATTCCCCACTTTTAAACGCCTTTTGGTTTTTATGCAAGTTGATTCCATCTGCATGCCTCAAAATATTCTCTTTTGCTTTTAAAATTGTTGACACAGTAGAAGACTTCAAATTGAATGTCTTGGAAAGTTCGGAAACACGTGCTCCTTTATTATATTGATGAATAATTTTTAATTTTTCATTAACACTAGGCCTCTTTCTTGCACTCATTTTTAACTTTGCATGCGCACGCGTCAAACCAAACTGATCAGCTGTGAAATACTTAATACATACGTAAAATTTCGTAGCTTTGGTGTTTGCCCTCAGTAGCAAATGTAACTGTTTATTAACGTTTTTTTTCGTCTGTTTCTCTTTAAATAAGACAAACTTGTGCATGAATACGCACATATGTATTAATAGCACATAGTATGTATGTACATATAAATTTTCTATGGAGACAGAGTAATTTTGTATGTTGTTTGTTAAACTGAGTACTGCCGAATTTTGTTTGTTCGTTATATAAGGTACTCAATGGAATGAATTTGACTGTTCGTTAAATGCGTTATTCGTAGAATCGAATGATCGTTAAATCGAGAAACGCCTGTATAAACTTGAAAGATGTTTTCTCTTTTTTAAGATTTTATTTTATTTGCGTTAAGTATGTTCGCTCGTTTTCCAGCAAGCCAAGCGAAGTTGCCTGCGTTTTGCAAAAGCAAAACCACAGACATGGTTTACATAGAAATCAGCTTTTGCAAATGATGTAAATATTGTTTACAGAGTTGCCATGTTAATATGAAAACTTAGTTATACATACAAGTTTACAAACATAAATGAATTTGTAGACAGAAATATGTTTAAAAAAAATTAATGCTTTTTTATTTAAGAGTAAAAAATTGAATGCCATTCAGCTTCTTAAGGATTAAAAAATCAATTTTTTTTCACTCAAACAGCGTTTTAGTACATCTTGGGCCTTATAATTGATGGCTTTCCTTCTTATTGCTTATTCTTATTCGTATTCTGGGTATCTGCCTTATTACGCCCGGTTTTACAAAAGCATGAGCATTATTAGAGGCTCACTTTAATGAAAATTTAAAGTTTTCAAAAAAACCATTTGGTATTAATTTTTTTTTTTTTTCACAAACTTTCCCTAGTATTTTCACAAAATAATAAACTATCTGGTTGTAAAAATATTTTTGTAATTGCAACACACAATTTCACAACAAAGCTTTATTTTATGCGCCGCGCACTATAAAATGAACTTCTACACGCTTTTGCTGTTTTCAATCGACTTGCGCTCGCTGTCAATTTTGCGCGATTGTCTGAAATTTTTTTTTCACAAGCCACTCCGCAAAACCCCCTCGCCACTCAACACCTTACCTACTCACCACACCACTCAATCCCACAACCCCTCCCCCTTCAGCCCCACCATTCTAAACATTCATGCTTTGCACATTTTTGCGATTTTTCATTGCACCATTTTTCCTTTCACCATTGGATCTAGAACCCGCTTTACTATACTACTTACAAGTCGCAGTAATATTAGTCACTATTGAACTCGCGAACTTTTAAATAATGGAAAACCATGAGTGTTCACATTGACCACTATTTCATCCTGCTCAGATATTATGTATGCTTATGACGGAAGCATTTGTCTTGCGATACCCAAATGACAATAAACACCTGGAGAAACATTGAATAACAAGGCCTTTTAAGGAGGTGAAGCAACATCCCCTGAATGTTGGTAAGGTCTAAAAAAAGAAAAAAAAAATGGTGCTTGTTTTCACTTTTCTTTAGGTATTACGAATTGCCTTCCAGAATCCTTTTTTAAGGCAGACCTGTTTTCTAATAGCGTGTACCAGGTCTGTTGCCTGGATTTACCCATGGGGGGGTATTTTATATCGAATTTTTTTAATCCTATTTTATATTAAAGTTCTTTATTTAGATACTGAAAACTTAATGCATTTTTTTTTTAAAAAACTTACTTTATTTAAGCTTTTAAATGCTTAAATGCTAACTTTTTTTTTGGTAATTCTTCTAACACATCGATGTGTTACGATGCGGTACCTGTATATGCTTAAGGGCACACATCCATTCAACCGATTCTCGTCCATAGAACTTCGGAGATATGATTTCATTAGCC
This sequence comes from Coremacera marginata, assembly GCA_914767935.1. Lineage (NCBI taxonomy): Eukaryota > Metazoa > Arthropoda > Insecta > Diptera > Sciomyzidae > Coremacera > Coremacera marginata. The sequence continues at coordinate 160,043,017 of OU612044.1, forward strand.
TTAGCGAAGAGAACGAGAATGATTTAAAAATTCAGCTCGAACGTCAGAAAAACTCTGCTGTTGCATGTGATTTTCGCATCAATGGTATTCCCCACAATATCAATGAAAATCTAAATGAAATATTTGGCAACATATGCACTTCAATTAACATTATGCCGCCAAATGTAAGAACAATTTTTCGAATGAAAAGCACAAGACCAACACGCTCTACGAACGACGCACCAATTATAGTGAAGCTTGCTACACCGTACGAACGAAACCAGTTTTTAAAATCCATCGCACTTTATCGACGCAGAAGCAATGACCAACTGCGCCTTCATCACGCTGGCTATCAATCGCAAAAGCCAATTTATGTTAACGAAAGCTTAACTAAATCAGATAACACGATTCTACAAGCTGCCCTGCGTCTCAAAAGACAAAAACAACTAGTTGCAGCATTTACTCTTCGTGGATTAGTTTATATTAAGAGTAGAGAGGGAGTTAATGCGGAGTGCGTAGAGTGTATAAAGAAATTGGATGCCTTTACTCCATATGATTTCACAAAACATCACAACAATAACAACAGCAACTGCATCGGCGATGATCAGCTTTTTCGTGAGAAACATAACTAAATCTAAAACTAAAACTGTTTTGTTTACTTTTTGTATGCTGCTATCTTTTATGATTTATTTAAGTTCATATTCATACTTTCTGTTGTATTCTTGTTTTATCTTTCGTAAATTTAATTTTCTGTTTATATTTACCTGCGGATCGAGATTTTTGCAACGATTTTTTACAAACAATGCACGCGTTTACATACACAATTTAAACATTGTTTTTACAAATAATCAAAATAGTTCCAAAGACAAAACATTTAATATGATACGTATATTATGCAAGCAAAGAAGTGGTCTCAAGGTATGCCATATCAATGCACAAAGCTTGGTCAACAAAATGGATGAGTTGAGGTATGTTTTTGAGGGCTCAGATGTGGATCTCATTTGTGTATCTGAGACATGGTTCAATGCCGAAATGCCAAATTAAAAGGTTTTAAAATTTTTCGAGCAGACAGAGAGAGACATGCTGGAGGCGCCGCGATCTATGTGCGAAATAACATCCCTTGTAAGCTTATACATAAATCTGCTCCTGACAGTGCAATTGAATCTGTATTCTTATCGGTATCGAATGGTTCCAACAAAATGCTTATTGGCACTGTCTACCGTCCAAATCGTATGGTGGATACTTCACCACTCATAAGCATGAGTGAACATTTTTCTCTATCATTTCCCCACGTTCTCATTGCAGGAGACTTTAATAGCAATATTATTATAGAAAATAATTTAACTAATGATATGCGTGACTTAGGACTTTTTTCAGTGAACACTTCGACCCCAACTCATTTCTCAAATTCTATTAATTCTCTACTGGACCTAATCTTTGTAAGTGATCTATCAAAAATACTTCTTTATGATCAGCTATCAGTTCCAAATTTCTCGAAACATGTCCTATGTCCTATGCCTATATCCTTTTCCATCAAATAATGTGATCTGTCTCGTTATAACTTGTCCCGAGAACATTAAAATGTTAACTATTCCTTTAAGAACACTTACACACCAACACTTTCATTAGAGTATTTCGTCACCTAAAATGCCCAAAGGCGTAACCCTCATTATCATAATTTTACAGGAGAAGCAAAAAACGTTATAAAATGAAAACTGCTTAGTTTTAAATCGTGATTTCTTCACATCGTGTGTTAAGATAGACGACAAACTTATTTCTGTAAAAAAAAATATAATTTTTTCATAATTTCGGGAGTTATGTGGGTTACGTCTTTTGTTATTGTTTTTCTCTGAAATGCCTAAAGGCGTAACCCACAGTTTCGTGAGTTTGTAGTTGAAATAAAATGTTTTAATATGAAAAATATTTATGTTTAAAACGATGAATTTTTAACAGCTTGCTTAAACGACGGCGATTTACTTATTAAAAGAAAAAAATACTTTGTTATCTGAATTACGGATACTTTTTTCTACAATCTAAAGGCGGAACATTAGGATACCTGTTAAATTGAATGGTACATATTTTTTAAAATATTAATTGTAGTTTATTATTAAATTCGCTGGAAAATGGCTTAAAGTTTTCAACAGATAAGGTGGAATAAAACAAAATAAAAAATTCATTGACGAAAAAAAAATGCTATTACAGGTAGTAAGGTAGAGTAGAAATGAAGTTACGTGTTATAACATTTTAATTATACTTTTTTAATTCTCATAAGGAATGTGGTCATAAAAATAATGACAGTCTCTTGAAAGTAAGTGCTTTAGGTCTTGTAGGTGTTGAAATTTCTTTTTTGAAATTTTTATTCTTTGGGAGTACATTTCAGGGGGATCCACTACTTCGAATGTTTGCGCAATTCGCTGTGGAAGAATCTGGTAGTCTTCTTTAATATTGATTTTAAAAGAAATAGTCCCACACGGATCGTATGCCATAGCTCGGAGCTTATTGACTGTTGGATCTCCTTTTTTTTTGCCTAAGTATAACGAAAAAAAAATGTATTCAATATTACAAAAAAATTAGCTTTATTGTAATATTAATATTTATCTTACCTGGTCGAATAGAAGAATACCGCTTAGGAATGGAGTCGTAGTCAAGGAAGTATTTATGATCCAGGTGATGAACCTTAAGAGGTGCTGGCTTTGTTCGTGAAGTTTTTATTAAATCGACAAGCTGTGATGGTAAATTGATCTGTTTTTTGTTAATTTTTCTTTGAATAATTGAATGTGTCGAATCACATTCCATTTGCGTATGGCCAACGACTAAATATTTGTGTTCCACTGTAATATTTGTCTCGACACATATAGAAAGTAACGCATTAGATAGTACTTCATTGCGATTCTGATAGTAACAGCCATCAGAATATATAATAATATGGTCTATACTCGGCGATTGATAAATTTTTTTTTTATATATTTTATAATGCAGGTTGCAAAAGTTGATGCAACAAGATTTCCTTCGGACTCGCCCCAGACATAGTTGTCAGATTCGTGACTTGTAATATCGTATATGGTAAAATTGTGTACCTGTAACTTAATTTTGTAGTACGAAGCGTTTGTATTTGATTGTGGAATTAGCTTTACAGCTTGCATATCCATACATAATAATAATACATGTTCCGATTTTGCGTTTTCTATATCATTCAACTTCTCTTCTCTCATGTTTTTTATGTTCTGTCTGTGGAGGTCATACTGAGCTTCTGATAAGTTCTTAGCTTCATACGATGTGCAAATATCACACATGTCATTCTTCGGCTTAAATTTGGATACTTTATTTTGTTCTAAAATTTTTCTAAATTTGGGAAAAGATACAGGCAAAATCCCATTTTCTTTATGCAATTTGCTTTCATCACAATAAACGTCATAAATGTGTCTATAACTTTTAAAATCCGACTGTAGATACAATCTGTTAGTGTACTGACGTCGATAGTGTGATTCCAATTTTGGCACATCTTCTAACCATTTATTTAAAAATTGCAATCGTTGTTCATACTGTTTTCCATTCTTTGTAACTTTTCGTTGTTGAGTTTTTAAAGCGGTGTGTTTTTCGGGACCTATATGACTACCGGTTAACTCAGCTAAATTTACCCAGTTTCTTGCCATTTTTTCTGTTATTCCTAGCGTTGACAGAAACATTTTCTGGCAAACTTGGAGACGCATTGAATTTGTCTTGTCAGCGACGAGAATCTACTGCATATATTCGTTTTCTGCTTATTGTCTCAATAAGACTGGTAACATAAATTTTCTTTTGGTTCCAAGACATTTGCCAGAAACTGTCGAATATTTCAATTCGCTCCATTTCTTGAAAAAAAGAACAATGTCGAGACGAATTGCTTGCACAAAATGACGATGTGCATCCCGGTTTCATTTCTCTTGCCATGCTTTCCGAATAATCATTTCCATTTGACCGTCTTTCATATTTTCTTCCATACATGCGATTAGTTTTGCTTTCAACTCTTTTATTTCTTTTCTGGGGCTTACTTAAAGCTTCACTTAAGTTGTATTCATCGCTTGATATCATTTTTAACACTTCAATTCAATTTTTTTAATTAATCTTCACAAAATATAGCCAAAATCAAAAATCAACTGTCATACGCTTAAAATTGCGGAAATCAAAATTGCGGAAAAATAATAAAACAAATGAAGAAAAATAAACAAAACGAAAAAACAAGTACAAAAATCAAAGCCTGCATAAATCAATACTGTTTGCTCTTTTTAAAATAATGTGGGTTACGTCTTTTGTGTTTTATGAAAACTTTCAAATGATGTTACGTCTTTTTCCATTTCTTAAATAAAATCGTTGTTTTTGAAGGTAGGAGTCTAAAATTTTATAGGAGCATGTATTTTAGCCTTGTGTACCAGATTCAATCAAAAAACGAATTTTGATTTTTTGAGGGTTACGCCTTTGGGCATTTTAGGTGACGATATATAGATATATAGATGGACATACAACTATAATATAGGACGATGAAGAAAATATTGAATAATGAAAATAATATAAAAGTAGAATTCATTATAAGAAATACACAAATAAAGTTTGATTTCACCAAATCCTTCGGTTATGTTCGACCACGGCACATCTAGTGTCTGGGTGAGCGGAAGGTTTGTCTTCTCTAGGCGACGTGCTGGTTCTCGTGGCGGGGCTACCGATGAATGGTCGATGTAGTGATTAGGATCCTGTGCCGGAGGTGAGAAAAATCTGTTGGCTTGACTGATTTATTTTGGAATCCGTCTTCTGACGGTTGACGTAGTGACAGGGTATAATACCTTGCACTCACTAGTCGAAACTGGATACTAAATTACTTTACGGAAAATGTCTTGAAGGCCAAGAGTATGAGGATGGTATAAGATTAAAGCGGCTGAATGTGATACCTCGACACCACTACGATCAAAAGGTTGATCGGAGTTTTAGGAATCTTGGCATGTACTAATTATAAATAACACAACAAAACTGATCAGTCAATGATCTCTTCTGGTTTTGTCACTGGCACTATAACTAGACTAGAGACCTTTGTAGCCTCTTCTCACCTTGCGAGGCCGGAATTCCGTTTTCCTTGAGCTAAGATCGTTTCCCTTGGAAATTTACTGATGTCCCCGATGTTGGCTAAGCGATGCTGTCCCGCTTCAAGCATCGTTGACTGTACAAAAGCTGACGTTGTTGATTTCAATAATACGAAGCTGCTCTGTTAGCAGCTCTGTCGTAGAGTTTTTTTTTTTTTTTTTTTTTTTTTTTTTTTTTTTTTTTACATTTTCTTATCAGAATATATACGTGATTAAATAACTAATGCTTAATAAGAACATCTATACAATAGAACATTATATAGATGAAAGAAAATCCTAACATATGTATTCCTAATTAATTAATAAAATAAAATTATACTCAATATCCAGAGGCCTAGCTCAACGAGCATCAATGAAGGGTGTATTCACGCTGCTTAGATATGTCCTCAATGTGTCCTAACCATTGAGGCGATAATGCTAAAACTTAAAATATACCACCTTCGTAAATACGATAGTCAACATCACGCCAACATGGGATGTTCGGATACTCATCATATTTATTCCAAAACGTAAATACACGTTCACGAAGATTATTATAATATTCCTCTCCTTGGCCGTGAGCATTAAGTAACATTGCCTCACTAGCTGTTATAGAAGCTTCAATAATATCATGACCCTCGTAAATCCAGTTACATGTTTCTTCAATTGCACGCTTATCCATAGCAGCCATATAAACAGGGCGCCATGGATGTCTTTTAACATTGCGTTTAAGAAACGAAGTTTCTGGAGCATAAACATTTGTTGAAAGAGTTATATTTCCAGTTTTAAGTGCATCTGTAAAAATAATATTATATGATTTAAAAAAACTACTTAATGTAGTTGCATTAAAATATTCTCAAATTATTGGCTTAACGGTCATAATCAGATCGTCTCCATAAAAAACTACTCTAATATTATTTCTAAAATTATCAAGAGTCATAAACTCACTCTTGTTTTTTCTCATTATATCTAAGTATGCACATCTTAGATAAAACATATTAACTATATTATTTAATATAGTTGTAATGGGTGAACCAGATGGAGCACCACAAAATACTTCATAAACTAAATTTACCATTAAATGCTTACTAAATGCTATTTCCTGTCCCATAATTAGCCTATGTAATTTATTATTTGGATCTCTATCACCATATTGCTCATACCATTCTGTTATAATTTGAAATGCCAAAAGCACAACACGCAACATTAATTTCGGTCCAAATTTGGAATAATCTCCACAGACAAAATGTGTTGAATTTTCCATAAGTGACTGAATCATATCATGCCATTCATAGGAATCAACGTTAATCCCGACAGCTGATTCAACATTTAATCTAGCTTCTTGGAAAGCAATTGTAAAATCATAAAACAATTGCCTAAATTGTATAGTAAAATCTACTGGTGATATTGAAAATATACGTGTTTTATGGCATTTTTCGATAGGCAATTTAATATCTTTTAAACAATCAATAAAAATTGTCATTGGAACTATTCCTTGTGAGCGACACTTATCTTTATAATCCATAACATTTAACAAACTTTTATCAACGCCTACAAGCTTATAACCATTTTCATCCTGTTCTAAATCAAATAACCATCGTTTATCTTTTGCACCTTTGGGCCGAACACTTGAAAATGGAAAACCTTCTGAAGTATCAAACTCCAGAGCATCATATTTAGGTATGTTTGAAATTCCCACTATAGCTTGTGCAATAGATAATTTTCCTATATGCACTCTTAAAGGTTTAACACGATTAACTATCAAATTTCGAATGTCATCATAAGCAACGTCCAACAATTCATAAGGAAATGGTTCAACAGGATCAACATGATGCATGCACCCATTAACCATTGGTGAACCCTCAAATCTTTCATCTCGATGAAATAGATGTGGAACGTCATAAGTAGATGGTGTTATTTGGTTATATGCCAACGAATGCCTACATTTAGTTTTCTTTGGTGGATTATATTGATATTTAACTGGAACAGTTCCAATAAAATTGAATTGACCAGTTAGTGCACTTTTAATAGTATTTGGATCATCATTAAATTTAATAAAATGTTTATCAAACATTTGCCCTTCAATTTCAATATCATTAATAATGCTCTGTGTGTCTAATCCAGCAAAAAAGTCACGCAACGTTTCATAACAAAGAAGTTCTGCATAACCACGACCTCCACCAACCATACCAGCAATATGTATGCCTAAGATAGGATTAGCTACATTCATATCTGAAATTAAAACACTTCCACATAAACCTTTGCCACTCGTAAAATAACTCCAATAATAATCAACAAAAGAACCCAAACCATTACCATTTATATTAGGAACTTCTAAAGTATCTTGGTGTAATTGAATCCTATTTGTATGCCATGTAGGAGAATACACTTCAATTGGTTTATGATTCGATAAAATTTCTGGAACATATAAACGAACCATAGAATGAACATTTCCAACATTTGATGAGCTAATGAAATACTTATCTATGGTTGAAAACTTAGTATAATCAGAAGGCAATTTACAAATATATAATGCACTATTGTTTAATTTCTTAACTATAACTTCATTTAATTTTAAAATTCTAGAATAATTAGGTGTACAATATTGATAGATAGTGTTTTCTGGTAATAATGCAAACTTATCAAAATAATGATCCACAGCAATAAACCAATTATCTCTAATTCCTAAACATCTGACGACAATTTCTTGATCCAAAACAGTCAAAGCACGAATATAAAAATAATTGCGTTTTAATTTTTTATCTAAAGAATTCATTAGTTCCATTGCCATTTCAGGTTGTTTTGCTTTAATAGTAACAAGACGTTTTTTATCAGGAGCAAGACGTTGATCATAAGCCATTTGTGGTGCAATTGTGCAGATATTACACATTCCTCGCAAACATTCTTCTGTAACATCATGATCGCTTATAGTTTTAGCTAAAGCTTTATTAAGATCTTTGCGATTAGAAATATGGGCATAAGCCTTAGATACTGAATTATCAACATAATCGACAATTTTGGTTAAACCATACACAGAAGCTATAAAACCACAAATATATAAGAAAGGTTTTAAGAGTTTTTTAAACCAACGTGCAAACTTTCCAAGCCATGTTTCAGGTAAAATTTCTCTATCTAAATCATTAAAAAACTTTACGCGCTCTTTTCTTAAAACATCCATGTACTTACCAGAACGCTTCATACCTTCTACAGTAACACCTCTTAAACAAGTAGGTATTGAAGATAAATCATAGCAACAAGCAATAAATCTTTCTCGAATTAGCATTCGATACATCTCACTTGTATTAATCTTACAACATTCATCTGTATCAACATTATAAAGCTCATTATCCCAAATAATCAACCATTTTTGTTCAGCAGTAGGATCTAAAGCATCTTGACAATCATTCTCAACAATTGTAAAACTTTGTTTATTTTTAACATACAAAAGCAACAAATGAATACAAGGTTTAGTAATCAATTTAACAAAATCAGCATCAAAACAATTTCTTCTACATTGAAAACTATATTCTTGAGTTAAGATGCTCATAATATAAGGTTGTTGAGTCTTAAAGAATGGATCTTTCTTCAAAAAAGCAATAAATTTCTTTTCGCGATTGACAGGTTGAGTTTCCCATTTATCTTTATCAACTTTAACAACACTGAAGAAAATCATATGATTCACCAGCTTCGGCTTGTTTGGGTTTTAAATTTCCTACTTGATAATGCAATAAATCAAAACAACATGAACACATAGCAGGATTCAAATCACATTTTTCACATTTTTTCTTTTCTAATAATTTTGAAGCTAAATCAATAGTTTGCTGCTCACGTTTATTATATTCATTTTGAGTATTTTTCATAAACTTAATACACTTCTCAATATTCAATTCAAAATCATCAAACTTATTTGGATAAAATGATTGAGCTAACTTAAGATCTTTCAGATATTCATCTTGTATTTCCTGATATTTTTCTACAAATTGATTAGCCAAATAATATTTTGCTTGATTAATATTCATCCATTCAGTAGTGCACATCAAATATTCATCATCTTTAACAATTTAATTGCCATCATCATCAGTTTGAGGCACAACTACATTTTCAAAGATAACTGGTGCATTTGGAACGTTATTAGAGTATTTATACTTTCGAAGCTTAATATGTTTATACTTACTACGATATTCTTTTGGATTATGCTGAACTTGTGTAGCATCTGGATAATCAGCAGGCGCAACAAATTGTGCTTGCAACATTACATCTCTCCTATTTTGCCACGCATATTCATTTAAACATATATTTTTAAAATCAGGATAAGCTTCGTTCATTGTAAGAGCTAACATCAAAGGTGAATATTTCTTTCCTTTATCACTTAAGTCTGCTCGATTAGGTGCAAATGTAGCTTTTGATTTTAAAATAAGAAACTCACCAAGCATAGCAGCAGCTCGCTCATCAGTTTTAACATGTAAGAAATCATCATAAATACAGACAGGTTGGTTTCTCAAATCGCTCCAGTATTGATCAGCTAAAGATCTCGTATAAAACACATCATCATATGATTGATAATTTATTGCTCTTAAACATTCAGAAGCTAATTCCTTAGTGACATAAGTTTTCCCGACCTGTGATGATCCAACAATACAAAAACAAAACGGTTCAATACCTATAGATCCAGCACCTTTGTTAACAGCTACAATTTGTTTATATAAATTATTCAATTGTGTATTTATATCAATAACATAACGATAGTTAAACTCTTTCTTATCAATTTGTTCTAATTTAAGCATAATATCGCGTCCAATGGCAACTAATAATTCAACGTGATAAACATAACGCATCTCACTCTTAACCTTTTGTTCATTATTTGGATCGATACAAAATTCAACATCAGCGACCCAATTCTCAATAAAATCTTTCTTATCGTGGAAAACCCAACGATACCAGTTAATTGGATTACAGTACTTTGCAACCCATTGTATAATTCTTGGAACAATTTTAGTTAAATTTGAAAACATTGTCACAACAGCATTTACGGTTAAAGCGCCAAATCGAATTTCAGCAAATAGACCTTTTGTAAAAGATGGTAGACTCATATTCATAATTTTCTGTCTACCATTCTCAAAACACGAAGCGCTCATGTCTACGATTGACCTGATGATGGAAGTCTTAGTTTCTTCCAATGACGATATTTCCGTTTTATCATCGCCCGCTTGTGGTTCTATTTGTTTAGAAAATAATTTAGCAAACCGTTTTCCAAATCGCGCCATATATTCAATGCTATGAACACCAATATGTGACAAGAATGTTATAATAGCTATAACAAATGTAGGAGTTGTAGGATTATTAATACACTGTATAATTTGGCCAATAACAAAAATAACAAAAATGTCTTTATATTCATCGACCCATTTTTTGAGTGTTTCCTTTAAAACTAAACCAAAAGAGTCTTCTTCACCTGTTGGTAACTCTGGTAAAACTAAGCTCTTACGAACTTCTTTATAAGCCATTTTTGAAGCCAAATTAACAAATGGTTGTTTTAATTTATCTAGCAAACTTCCCTGTGGTTCCTTATTTTTGTCTTTAGAATCTACAGCTTTAATCTCAACAATCTCTTGAATTGATGAAGTAGATGGTTTATCATCCATCTCTGCTTGTATTTCATACATCGGCACCATAGGTGGGAAACCGACAAAACAAGAAAGATCACAATCATCTGCTAATGCATAATGAATCTGTACTTGATATGTTTCTTTTTCATCAAGAGTGGGAAATAAAATATCAACTACGCCTAATGTATAATAAAGAGTCTCAGATTGGATCGAAAAATCAGGCTTTTGCAACATAATCAGATTAGTAGGGCAATAGAATGGTACTTGTATTGTTATAGCATTATTAACATCAACTGAAATAGCAGAATATGCATATCCAGATTGTAAAACGCGATCAGGAGGACTACTGCCAGAAATATCATAACATGTCATATTACGAATATCCTCAATTATATCTGGTTTATGTTGTATATATACAACTTGATGAACATTAGCATTCTTTTGTTCTGTTCCTGAAATCCTAGTTAAAATTATCTTAAGCAATATGTCTCAGCGCATAAAACGATATGCCGAACAAATCATCGGAATAATTCCTTCCCTGGCAACAAAATTATTAGCGCCATTATTAGTGTTTGATAAATTCAAACCTATTGGTGTAATTGGAACTCTTAACACTTTGCCCGCTGACTTTGATCCTGTAACACGGAAACCTCCGTACAACTGAAAACGCCTGCAATAATCTTTAAGATCAACAAAACGCTCACCGAATAATCTCATTCCATTCATGGTTGATGACAGAGTTGAAATTGTTGAATCCAATAACACTGGTTTATCCATCTCAGCAGCAACAGTTTCTTGATCGAAACGATAAATTTTAGCATTTGTAGATGACATTTTCCGAAATGAATCTTCACCATTTTCAGGTATTGCGAAATAAAAGTAAGAAGCATCAGATTGACTTGCTTTCCATTGGGCTATCGATGGCGAATTAGGAAATGGATTATTAACAGTTACCAAAGCTTTATGAGCAGAAACATAGCTCTTTGCTACAGCCAATGTATAAAATATAGTAGCATATGAATATTTATTCTGGTCATTATTAACTATAAACATTGCTATATATTCTGCATCTGAATTTACAGGAGTGATACTTCCGTCTTCACGTTTCATACCTACAGAAAAACTGCTTTCTGCAAACTTAGTTGGAGTTTTGAATGAAGCTTTATACACTACAAATGGTTTCATATTCTTGAGTTTATTGTAATGACGCTGGCATTGTATGCCCTCAGTGATTATTTTGACGTCGACCTCAGCAGCGCGGTCACGAATTTATTTATGCGGATTTAACTTCAACTAGGACTGTTCACTTCAGCGGCTTGTAAAGACTGTCCCCATTTGAGCGATTCTCTGGCCTTTTATAGTGTCGTTTGAGTGACCGACTTGAATGGTTCTCTTTACTCTATCGCTCACTGTTGGTGGTGGTTTTAAGCTCAAATCTCTACTTCTCATGACTGTATTGCTGGTCATTAGCTCTCTCAGGTTCTCACCATTTTGTCTGTATGCGTGGTCGTTAGTGTCGCCTGATTATCCCGTTAGTATGTCTATTGTATTCTAATCCATCTCGCTAGCAGTGAGGGGAAACGTTGATGATGGTATTCATGCTTGCCTATCATTTTCTGGCTTAACATTATAGCATCATCCGATTGTTCCGTTTCATACTTCTCTGGAGTGGAAATCTTCGTGTTACCTTCTAGCACCCGATATAAAATAAAGTGTATAAATGAGAGTGTATTTTATTCTGTTCTAAGAGAGTGGCCCTGGCATGTCATCGATTAACCCCTATGTGCCACATTTTACTCATTAGCATGCCCTGTAGAAAATAAAGACTCGATTGTTAGGTGTAAAGTATATTTAATCACACATGTATAACTGCACCAGCACATTTGGTGTATACTAAAATCAGGTAACAATATCAGATAAATATATTTTCTAATAAAAATTTGAACTCTTCGAGTGGTAGGGATTTCCAGGACCGGTTCGGTGGCTGAGCGGGACAAGGCCCTGCGTTACTCAGGATGGTTAACTAGTATTTACGGCGGCACTTCAGCACTCGATGATGCTGAAAAAGAAAAGCATGTTGGATAAAATTGTACTAGTAAAATTTTGTCCTTACAGTACTTACCGCATTTCTCCAATATTCTCGAATTGTTCCCAACTGGTGTTGGATATACACCTTTGTCTAATTTTGCTCCGGCTCTGCTTGAATTGTTATGAGAATCTGTTTGAGTGACAAATTTGATGCTTGATGTTCCTCTTGTTATATTTCTAATGCAAGCTGTGCCATTGCTGCAGTGGCTGTGGCCACCTCTTGCTGATTGAATGTTGAACGTGATGCCATTTCATTGGCTGTAGTCACTGCTTTAGTTTGACAATGTTGCTTTAATAACTCTTCGAGTATCCTTTGATATTTTTCAACAACTTTTCTAACATTTTCAAAGTAATTGTTTTGAAAATATTCATGATTTGAGCCTAATTCCGCAAGCTCTGTTATGTTTTTGTGGTTTTGTTCTAAGAGTTCACTTAACTCCTTAATTTGAACTAATTTTTCTTCACAATATGATTTTGTTTTTCTTGTAGGTGAATCTTTCTTATAATATCTGTATTTATCCTGAATTTTTGTGCCGATTTCCAGTTGATCGGTTACTAAGTCATTGAACTTTGCCATCACACAAATTAATTTTATTAAATTGCTTTATTTTTATTTAAATTTTATTTTGCTGGACGTTGTGTACAATACAACAGTTGTCCTGTCACGGTCGTCAATGTTTAATTTTTTCAATTTAATGACAAGACAAGTTTTAATATATATAATAATTATAAAAAACGTATCAGCATAACTCACAGATAAAAACAAAACAAGAAGTATAAAAAAAAACACAATTAAAAAATGCACAAGTTAACCATTCAAACAGAGATCTTAGACTATTTTTGATTTAAAATTATAAAAAAAAAGTTATATAAAAGTATAAAAGTTATATAAAGTATAATAAAAAAAGTTGCTTATCGCGAATCAATGATTTTTATTTTGCGTCAAACGGACGCATCAACATTTTAGCTGTGTGAAAAACCCAAAGCTTTAGTTCACACAGGCAGCTCGTATTTCATTTATTGGTATTTTTCTTGATTCGCAATAAGCAAAGAATGCAACTTTTATGTATACAATAAAAAAAAATTTTAATATGCTTAACGCTCACTTTGGCACTATTAACATATGAACATATTTTAATATGTAGTAGGTATGACCCTTTGATTAGTGCCAAAGTGAGGGTCAAAACAAATTTTAAGAATTAAACATGCTTATTACTCTGGATTAAAACTTCCAAGCTTTCGTTTCTGTTTTGTGCGTGATTACGACACTCAAGGGAAAAACGTTGTAAATCTTAATATTTACACTTTGATCTAACTATTTTTGCCTATGATTTAGCTGTATTTGCTAGCGATAATGCTTGTTTATCTAAAAACAATAGCATATCATCCAACTTTGGCCTGTCGGATTTCCTTACAAGCTCCCACTGTCTAGTCGTCTCATTGTCCAAGCGCTCATGTAAAATGTGAACCATGCGCCTGTAGTTGCCGACGTACTTCATGAGTTACATTAGACATACGCCGCAAATCGTTCTCTTTTACTTGCCTCTTTAGCTCGCGAAGAAAATTACGCAAATGGTCACGATCAATTAAATAATTTTGGTCGGACATTTCGTTCAAGCGCTACCATGCCTGAGCATAGTTGTTAGCATTGAATTGCCATTGACCAAATGTCAGCTTAGCGCGTCCAATCAATGAATGCGTTAAGTACATAAACTTGTAGGCTGGATCGATTCCGTCCACAACAACGGACTGCCGCACGGAAACGGTCACGAAAACCAGTCCAGTTGGTCAACGTACCATTAAACTCGCCCCATGTGTTTTTAACATCATTCTGTTGTACAGGCATTTGCACCTGCACGTTGATTGCTTTTGCCTGGCACTTCGGTTGGTTCCTCTTTATCCACCTTATTTTGCATCAACGCATGCGCCTCGAAATATTGAAACTCAGTCACTGCCAAATTATCATTTTCAAAGACGTCTAGCTGCTCTTCAGCGACCGTCTCGATTGCTGCTGCATATTCGGCAATGTATGCCTGCCAAACTCCCATCTGCTCAAATTCAGAGCTCTTTGCAAAATCTAGTGCACGCTTTATTGTTATCCCGTGGGATTTTGATTTATTTCTTGATGTCATTCTGAAAAGAAAAGAATAAATGCAAATACCCATAACAAATTGCTTCGGACAATTTTACCCTCTTATAACCGCTATGTGTGCACCTCTACATTGAACAAAAATAACTCGTAATTTGCTGCTTTTGAAATATGCACCTTTATGATTATATTCGAATCTGCTTGCGCACTTGTTCACTTTGCTCACTCAAACATGCAATCTGCTTGCATACTTTTTGTCAACTGGCATATGATGTGTTTGAACATGCCTCAGCCCACCTAAACTCTGCCTACTCAAACATGCTATTGTTGGAAATCTTTTAGCACCACCTGCAGGTTTTTTCGCCCTCTGCAATCTTCGCTTATTTGATTTACAATCAATGTGCCCACACGCTCGATGTGCTCACGCAAACAAAAGCAAATTTTTGCGCTTTTTCACATGACAATGCCCACTGTTTGCAACTTCTTGCCATCAACATAACTTTTGCGCTCTTGTTCCTCAGCACACTTTTAACTTTATTTTATTTTCTAAGCTCTCGCTCTCTTGCTCTTGCTACACATATTTTTCCTTGCACGCATATACATGTCTGCAAGCTCACGCACCAAGCAACAGAAACAAAATTCAACGAAAAAACAATAAGGAAAGTGGTTGCTTCAAGGCCATCGTTATAAGCTACCAAACTTCAGCGCCAGCAGCAAATATTCGCTTTTTCTTTTGCCATTCTGCATAATGCAAAACTGCGCACACTTTTTAATCTCTTCTTCTTTACATATTTCTTTCACCACCACACTTTTCTATGACTATATATATGATTTAATTTTATATACAGTGAGTGTCACTTAAAATCGTACACATTAGAAAAAAAGATAACTTGTAACAGAAAATCTAGTTTTAGCCCTTTCAGACCCGACGCTTATCTACTGAACATTTTTTTATGATTTTTGGAATATGTGGTCGTTATATGGTATGAAACTATTCTCAATGTTTAGGTTTCGCAATTTACATATCCTTCAAGGGTTTTCAGGACACGCACAATTGATGCATTTCGGTCTCATTTCATTTTAAAATAACTTAAGCTCAGTTTTTAACTATTTTTAATTTCTGTTTATTTATCAGTATGATACAGCTTAAAACAATTATTTTTTTTGCTGAAACATAAAAACACATCGCATTTTGTGCATCGTGTGCGCGTACGCGACTTACAGTCTTTGCGACGGCACATACGGGCTGATTTTAAGTCTAATTCTTCCGGCCAATTCGTTTTTCGGGACATGGCTGGTCCGCTGGGCGATACCGTTTTGGTTGTGGAGCAGTTTCAGCCTCGTCTGTTTCGGAGTCAGAGCTCCACTCCACGTTAGTAGTTTTTGGAATTGCAACCAATGCCTCAGCTAACGCAAGTCGAAAACTTAATAAATCATGCGCATCCTTTGGTGGTTTTTCGATTACTCGGCAATCATTTCGGTACTCCATCCAAGCATTGCAGCATGCCAAGTCTATAAAATGTATAGCTACTTTTAATGGCCACTTTCGAGTTTTGAAAAAGCAGCGGTAAGCTTCCATTTGTTGGTCGCAAATATCCACACCACCCATTGATTCATTGTATTGCCGGACTATATTTGGACGGGCTACTACGATGAATTTCTTTTCTTTTTTGCACCAACGACGAACATCATTAACAGGACTGCATCCAAAAGCAGATGATGCCAATAACACCGACTTTGAGTCCTTCCATTGAACAACGACAACTTTATCATCAGGGCAACAAAACTCCTCCATATCTCCTCTTTTCATCTTTTTATCCTCAGTCAAGTTAACGCCTTTTATACGATTTTTCATTATCGTTCCTGTCCCAAAAATTCCTTTCTCAAGAAGCTTATCCAATAAGGGCAATGTGGTAAAGTACCGATCAAAAAATACTTTCGATCCTTTTGGTAGTGTTTGCACAAGGCGCAGAATGAATGCAGGACCGAGTCCAATATTTTCCTCTGGAAGAGGCGTTGTCTTGCCTTGGTATATTTCAAAATCGAGAACAAGTCCATTTGATGTTGTCAATACCTCATTTTTTAAACCAACACCTCTTGGCTTGTTAGGTAAACTTTGGCGCACTGGACAACGTCCAGTAAATGGTATCATTTGCTCGTCGATTGAAAAACTTCCATTTTCTTGTCTCGGAATTTTTAAGCAAGCATTTCTGACTGAATCAATAATTGGCTGAACTTTCCAAAAGACATTTGCTTTTTTTTCTGCTTCAGTAAAGTCATTTTGAATAACAACATGGAATGCTTCCCGTAGTTTGAAAAATCTGTCCCGACTCATTGTTTCTGCTACTACTGGAATTTTGAACTTCGTCTGCCAGTACATACGGAATCGTGGGAAACGAACGCAACCCATAGCAATATGCATTCCAAACCAATTTTTAATTTCCCCAGCGGATGTTTTTAAGTTTTCACCTTTCTGCAAAAATTTATATCGATTTGTGCAATCGGCCGCATTTTCAAAAAATATATCATCAAAATATTTTTTGAAATATTCCAAAGGCAACGCCACCTGCACCGCATCATTCTGTTAACGAAATGTCTTTCAAAACATCTGTGACACTAAGTTTTCAATTCTTTAACTCACAACTTCCTCAGCAACCGGTACATCCAAAACTGGTGCGTAAAAAGGTTTTCTTTTCCAAACTTTTCGTCTGTTGCGATTCTATAGCAACAAAAAATTACAGTTTTATTTATATTATTGCACTTGTAACGTTAATGAAAATTTTACCTCCGTGCACACTAGCTCTACATCTTGATTGGCGCTTATCTCAGTAAGTACTGAATCTATTGCTAGATCCACATCTCCCTCCCCGCTCTCACTATCAGTGCTTTCCCCCGGCACATAGTTCTTGTCTACATTTTCATCATCGCTACTAAAGTCAAACGCATCCGAATCTTCCAGCGCTGCCAAAATGGCATCATCAGTAAGCACTACTTGGAATTAAATTTCAAGAAAAAAACACATTTTTTAAGTAACATCAAACCCAACACGCACAATTGATGCATTCGTTTAAAATTTTATCTGAAACCCATTTTTTTAGCAACAAATGATTCAAATTTATTTGAAATATGAAACTTTATTATTTTTTTAGTTCAAATGCGTTAACTTCACTAGTTTGACACTGTTTATATTTTTGTAATTGAAGACACAACTTACCTCTGCGACTCATTTTGACAAAACTAAAAAGTTTGTTAATAATTCCACGCGTGGTCAAGTAACGGTAAAGCGAATCGCGGAACAGTGTGAGAAACAAAAGTAAACAATAACAAGCACAATCGATTCATTTCGTTCTTTATAACATTCGTTAAATAAAAGTGGAAATATTAAAGATAGAACCCACCCGCACAAACGATGCATCACGGTCTGAAAGGGTTAGGAGATAAAAAAATAAATAAAAATCAGTTTTGCTTTTATTTTATTTATAAGCTTACAATTTTAATGCAAAAACAAAATATATAAAAAATTAAATTAAAAAAAAAACACACATTTCATGCACATAACTTAAAAATTCATCATTCACTTAAAATCGTACAGTATGTTGTAATGGCAAAAAATGGTTAAAAAAAATAACAAAATTTAATAATTTAGTATTTAGTTGGGCCACCTTTTTTGCCAGCAAGATCTTTCAGTCTTTTTGGCATGGAATTGACTAAGTTTTTGCATGTTTCGCCACTTATATTGCCCCATTTTTCTTCTAGAGCCTTCTTGAGGTCAAATTTATTAGAAATTTTATGTGCTCGTATTTGATCTTCAAGATGATGCCAAAGATGTTCGATGACATTCATGTCCGGTGATTGGGTCGGCGTTTTAATGACTTTTGGACAGTTATAGAGTGTCCACGTTCTTGCATTCAATGAGCTATGCTTAGGATCGTTGTCGGCATACTGCTTAAATGTTCTTCGGATTCCCATTTTTTCTGCACTTGGAATCAAATTTTCTCTGAGCATGTTAATGTAGCTATACTGGTTCATAATTCCGTCGATGAAAACCAAATTACCGACTCCGTGTGCTGACATGCAGCCCCAAACCATCACGGACCCAACTCCATGCTTCACAGTCGGGCGTAAATTAGACACATCCATCTCCTTATTTGGTTTTCTCCACACTGCTTGTTTGCCATCTGATGCAAAAATGTTATATTTTGACTCATCTGTGAAAATAACATCATTCCAGAAGTCCAGCGGTTTAGATTGGTACGTTCGAGAAAATTCCAGTCGTTTGGATCTATTTCGCTTATTGATGTATGGCTTGTTGCGTGCAATTCTGCCATGGAAATAATTTTTTCGAAGTACTCTTCTGATCGTGGAATCACTTACGTCTTTTTGCAAATATATTTTCAGGTCATTGTTAATTTTTGGTGCCGATATTCGAGGGTTTGCTTTCACTTTTCTTATTATCCACCTTTCGTCGCTGGCAGTTAGCTTCTTATCGGACCGAGTTTTGGTTTTATTTGATATGCGATTATTTTCCTTGTGCCTTTTTATGATATACTGAATGGTGCTGCGAACTTTTAATATGAATAAAAACTTGGTTTTTTATATTATTATTTAAATTAATTTTTATTAATTTTCATTTTAAAAAAATACCAACTAAGAACAAATTCATATGTAAAGTCGATCTTTCGACTTGCAATGTTGAATCTATCTTTTTTACTGACTACTATATAATTTTACGGTGCTATTTAAAGGAGCTTCGTCGATAACTTAAACTAATTCTCTGCTCTTCTAACAGAGTTTGTTTGGTGGGAAAGAAAGTGACGCAGAATTTGTATTGGCACTTTCTTTCCATTTTCAAAATATATTCTTTAGTTTTTTTTATTGATTTCTTTTTCTTATGTGGTTGCTGATTGGTCAGCATATTTTCGGTCACACAAGTTTGCCTGCGCTTCTTTACTTGCGCAATTCTGCCTGCGCTGCTTTCTTTAGGTCAGTAAGTGAGCGATTGGTTAATGGTGCAAGCGTGGGTTTGTTTGCACAATTATGTGTATGCTCACTTTTCTGTCCACAGAATTTTGTTAGGTCGGCAGAATACACTTGTGTCAACTGGCTTAGTATTTGGGTTGCTCAAGTGGATTCGGAGGAATTCGCTTGAGCAATCTTTTAAGCGCTTGGTGTATTGAATTTTGTTTAATCTATGTTTATAATTTACTGTGTCACAAAGTTGTGACATAAACTAGTTTACTCAAGTGGATTCGGAGGAATTTTATTAACCCTTAAATGCACAATGCCACCGATTTTAACAGAAAATATATATTTTATGTAAATTTGAGTAAAAATAAAAGCTGCGTTTTTAGTTTTTTAATTTATTTTTTTTTTAAAAAGTTATTTAAAAAAAAGTGGTTGTATCTTTAAAGATACAATGTGCATTTACCTACATCTCAATTTCCTATGAAAGCGTACCAAAATAAAAGAAATGTGTTATGAAATTTTTAATAATTCATTTATTTTAAAAACTTTAAATTATTTCAATACATTTTCTTAAGAATACACTGAAAACTAAAATAATAAGCAAAAACATAAATAAAATACAAATAATACATATACGTTTTTTTAATAGCATGTAATACAATAAATTACAATTTTTACGAGCTGTGATATTTATAAAAACAATTTTTTTCTGCAGTTAAACATAAATTTACTTTACATTTGGTACAATACATCCGTGTTTGTCCTGAGCAGTTAGGAAATTTGCATCTACCCTTCTTCTCAATCGTTGTCCAATGATCAATCCTATCCAATCTGGTGTCCTTCGGAGGCGGCATATGGTAATTAGGTTTGAGGCGTTTTTCTTGAATTTGCGCTTCAATTCGAGGGCGTCCGCGTGCTGGAGGTTGTACCGATTTAAAGGAGAATAAGGTATCAGCTATCTCTAATTTAAAATCAATCAATCTCATAGCCTTCAACCCTTGACGATTTTTATTTATTCGTTTGTATAAGAGCCAGGAATTTACAACTGTCATGTCCAAAAGGTGATAGAACACTCTATTTGTCCACTTACGGCTTTTCATGGCTATCTTATGACGGCCCATGGAGCTGTCCATTAAATCGACACCACCCATGTGCCGATTATAGTCTTTTATAATTTGAGGACATGGAATCATTTTGACGGTTTTGTCCTTTTTGTCAAATCTCTTAATGGTTAATGGATCTTTCGTTTCATTGACTATGCTGGCTGTTATCGGTTTTACTCCATTATAGGTAGATACTAAGTTGACAATCCTGTTGTCTTTCCAAGACAGAGAAGATACATCAATTCCATGAATATTACATATAAACTCTTGACTGGTACCACGCTCGAACTTTTGCATTACTTTTTCGTCGGGAAGCTTACAATTTTTTATTCTGTTACGTCGAATGGTACCAACTGAAAGTATGCCTAGTGTTCGCAAATACACTACTAATGCCACGGTAGTGTAGTAAAGGGTGATTTTTTAAGAGCTTGATAACTTTTTTTTTAAAAAAAACGCATAAAATTTGCAAAATCTCATCGGTTCTTTATTTGAAACGTTAGATTGGTCCATGACATTTACTTTTTGAAGATAATTTCATTTAAATGTTGACCGCGGCTGCGTCTTAGGTGGTCCATTCGGAAAGTCCAATTTTGGGCAACTTTTTCGAGCATTTCGGCCGGAATAGCCCGAATTTCTTCGGAAATGTTGTCTTCCAAAGCTGGAATAGTTGCTGGCTTATTTCTGTAGACTTTAGACTTGACGTAGCCCCACAAAAAATAGTCTAAAGGCGTCAAATCGCATGATCTTGGTGGCCAACTTACCGGTCCATTTCTTGAGATTAATTGTTCTCCGAAGTTTTCCCTCAAAATGGCCATAGAATCGCGAGCTGTGTGGCATGTAGCGCCATCTTGTTGAAACCACATGTCAACCAAGTTCAGTTCTTCCATTTTTGGCAACAAAAAGTTTGTTAGCATCGAACGATAGCGATCGCCATTCACCGTAACGTTGCGTCCAACAGCATCTTTGAAAAAATACGGTCCAATGATTCCACCAGCGTACAAACCACACCAAACAGTGCATTTTTCGGGATGCATGGCCAGTTCTTGAACGGCTTCTGGTTGCTCTTCACTCCAAATGCGGCAATTTTGCTTATTTACGTAGCCATTCAACCAGAAATGAGCCTCATCGCTCGAAAAAGTTGCCCAAAATTGGACTTTCCGAATGGACCACCTAAGACGCAGCCGCGGTCAACATTTAAATGAAATTATCTTCAAAAAGTAAATGTCATGGACCAATCTAACGTTTCAAATAAAGAACCGATGAGATTTTGCAAATTTTATGCGTTTTTTAAAAAAAAAAAAGTTATCAAGCTCTTAAAAAATCACCCTTTAGTTGTCAAAATACATTATGTGGTTTTGAAATTTCGGTACTTCTCTTGCCAGTCGGACCACTATATTGGCCGAAGGTTGAAGATCCGGTTCACCAGGACCTGGTGTTTCCGGCGCTCCACTATATATTTCAAATTTATATCCATAACCTGTAGTATCACACATGACGAAAAGCTTAAAGCCCCATTTTTTCGGCTTGTTAGGTAAGTACTGCTTCATGTAGCTCCCAATTTTGGTAGAACACATTTGTTCATCAACACACAATCTATCTAATTTTGATACGCTGCCAAATGTTGTATTTAGAGTGTCAATAACAGGTCTAATTAGGTAAAGTCGGTCACGATTAGGATCATCACGGGATGGCTGATTTCTTTTATCATTGAAATGAAGAAATTTCCGAATTTTTTCAAAGCGCCCAACGCTCATTTGCTTTTTCACTACATTTACGGAATGGTCATTTTTTTCCGACCAATAATTTCTTACATTGGGAAGGTTGTAATATGTCATGTAAAAAAGTATTCCAATATATTTTCGTAATTCATATACATCGAAATGAAATGGCTCCTCAAATCCAGCATATCTTACTGTTTCGTCAACTATATGTTGTTCCAAAGTCTCAGGAAACAAAAAGCTCCAAACTTGATATGGTGTTTCCAAATCCATTATCTTTTGTGGTAAACTACTGTCACCTCTAAATCTAACTTGCTGGTCATTAAACTGTAAGTTACCTTTCTTCCACATAACTTTCTCGAATTTAGAAGACTTACAATTTATTTTAATATTTCGAAATTCTGAGGGAAATTCATTCTAAGTATTTGTAAGTCTGGTAGATGAAATATTACCAGATCAAGTAGATGGCTTAGAATCAAGATGTTCGGTATTATTCGATTCCACGACAATCGAATATCCCTCATCAGTATTATCATTGATCATGTCAAGAAAGAAATCCTGAATGGATGTATTGAGGTCAATTTCATTCTGATTTATATCATCTTTATCAGTAATCATCTCTAAAAGCCCTGCCCTTTGAGAATTATCCTCCATCCCTTTCCACTCCTCCCCATTTAAATCGTCGCTTTCGTCATTAATGTCATCGACGCTGTCATCACATCCATATTCGCTATTACAAAGCAATTCACAGACGTCATCATCAGTCATCATAACTCTTCCAATTCGAATGAATGACGCCATGGCTAACAGTTTATGAAATGGTCGTTTGCGTATATTGAATTTTATTTAAAAAGTGTTATTTAAACAATAAACATTCATGTAAAAACGTAAATTTATTCTTTAGCTCCAAACAAGTGAACTTGCTCTTGCAAAGAACAAAATATTAATGAAAATGTACTAAAGCGTAGCACAAAAAGTTATGTTTAACATAAATCAAAAGTATGCAGGGAGTGCATACTGTATCTTTAAAGATACAACCAATTAAAGTGACTCAGTGTGGTGCCGAATGATCGAAATTTTTTCGAACCAATTAAAATCACTAAAGGACATATTTTGAAAGTAGTCAGTATTTTTTCCTAATCAAAATTATTTTTTTCTGTTCTTGATATTAGACTGCTAAAAAGCGTGTTTATTTAATTTAAAAAAAAAAAAATTTTGACTTTGTGTTTAATTTTTTTTTTAAGTATGACAAATAGAAGTGAAAAAAAAAATTTATTTTTATGGCCTATAATATTCTAAATAATATAGAACCAATTTGAAATAAATCAAGCCAAAACTATAGCCGTAGGATTTTTTGAATGGTTGTATCTTTAAAGATACGCGGTGCATTTAAGGGTTAAAGATATTAAATTGTATTACCACACAAGTCGTGGCTTTAAATATTGTAAAGTGTACTTGGAATTACTAAAAGTACGTTTTATTATTAGGTATGGGTAGGGTTACAGGCTGTATTGTAACTCTGCGACTCCTGTTAAGTATTTCTGAAATTTCTGCGTAACTTTTTCCTTTTTTGTAGTGATAAATCACTAATTCACGCTCTTCGATGGATGTTTGCTTCATGTTTTAAGTCGTCACAAGAAAATTTCGTAAAAGCCTTTGGAATTCTTGAAAAACAATGTAAACAACGATATCTATCACACGAAATTACAAAAATCAAACTTTTTGCCGAAATGGAAAAAAACTGATCAGCTGTACGATTTTAAGTGATGCCACTCTTTCGCGCGTATCAGGTTGCTGCCACACTTTACGAAAAGCATAAAATGATTTTCGCCTTTTTTTAAACATATTAACAAAATATATTGCATTAATATATTTATCCATTAAATTTTGCATAGAAACTTTTTTTTGTTCAGGAATAATTATTTAAATTGTCAGCCAGCACTTACTGTACGATTTAAAGTGACACTCACTGTATTTACTACCACTGCACACTAGCTTTATTTTAATGGACTGTATAAATTACCCGCTGCTGCAAGAATCTTTGCAAAATGTATAAAATAATTCACTCTTTAAACTGCTTTATTTATTTTGATCAGACTGACTTACGATGTTACCGCTCTGAACTTCTTGCAACAATGAATCCAAAAATTTGTATACTCACATTAACAGCAGCAAACACAAAAAAGAAAAAAAGCATCAAGACGTTTTCTCTTGTTCTTTTTCGTTCACAACAGCAGACCAGAGCTGCCGTTTCATAAATCTGATAAGTAGTACAATTTGAGAAAAAATAGTAGTAAAGGTAGTACGGATAAAAAATTTTGGTAGTTTTGTTAGTACGAATGAAACACATTTTATTTTTCCTAACATAATTGCATTTCACTGCATATTATTTTTACTCAAAGAAATCATATGAGGAGTTTTAATAATGTTTGGTGGCTTTATCAATCCAATTAATCAGATTTTGGACAACACGCATGAATTTTTTAAAAATTAGCTGAATATCTGTTTTCAAGCAAATGCCTTGAAAATTATTAACACGACCACTTCCAATTTTGCGAAATTCCTGATGTCAATGCAGATTCCGCTGCAAAAGTTTTTGGCCTTTACCTCTGAACATAAAAATGTGCGTTTATCGGCTTTTATTTATATAAAATTTATATATTTATACGATCATTCCTCCTATAGCGAGTTTTAAAAAAATATCAACTCAATGTCGATCCATAGAATAATATTTGATGAAAAATAAAAGATTTATTATGTGAAAAACTGGCAATCATAAACAAAAATTTTATTTTAATCATATTCTGTTATAAGGTTTTCATTTTAATATTTAAAGAACAATATTTGAAGACTAGTTTTAAATGCAATATAAATTGTGCAGCTAATTGTTTGATCAAAATAAAAACTAAATAAATGAACATAAAAAGGTAACTTTCGACTAGAATTCATTTGAAGCTTAAAATAATTATAATTTTAATGGGCTTGTTTCACCACCTAACCGAAGTGGAGTTTATCTCGCAAATAAATGTAATTATATACCATCGCTCACTTGTAGAACGGCCTTTATTGACAATTTTTTCGAAATCCACTTTTTTACATATGTATTCTCAAAGACCAACCTCAAATACACCTTCAGCCAAAAAAATTGGAGCTGTAACTTCAAAAATACCAATTTTATAATATGATATCAAAAAGCCATGTAATCAAACATTGTCGTTTTCTATAACACTTTTTTGTGTCTTCTGAACAAAATCAAAAATGTCAATTAGGGCCGTTGTACAAGTAAGCGACAGTAAGATAAGTAGGTTATATGGATCAATTTTGGGACTTAATTTTTTTATATTTTGAAATTAATGTTGGTGAAGGCACCCATTTTTCAGCGTCATTTCCATCCATTAATTCTTTTGACATTAAAATAGAATTAACCGTAGCCGTCATAAGCGAATTTCGTTTTTTATCTTTAATTAGACTTAAATCGGAAAACTTTCTTTCTGCAGCCGCACTGCTATGAGGAAAGGAAAGAATGGATCCAACAAAGCAACGAAGTTTTGGAAACATGGTATTACCCAAACCATTTTTCAGTCTAAAGACATGGGTCCAAAATTCTTCCAACTCCAAATCGTATGCTATATTTTTTAAATTTAAAAGACTTCTCCATTCCCCATCAAGAATTTCAATTTCAGATTCGTCGATAAAATTCGGAAATATTGTCATAAGTGGAACAAGACTTGGAGCTAAGTTTTTTGGATCAATGCCTTGGAGAGATAATAAAACTTCGTCATTAAACCTTATCCGAGACATAATTTGCTTGCAGAGTTCTATGTAATACAAACGACAATTTAATTTAACGTCTTCTATTTCTGATAAATTTATAGTCCCTTTGTTAATTATAATCAATGCCTTAGCTCCAAGGTAAATATCGTTGAAATCTAAGAAAATATTTGAATTATCTAATTCTTCTCCATTAGAAAATACTAAATCGCAATACTCAGCCTTGATAAAATTTTGAAGAATGGTTTTAAAATATGCTTTAATTGTAGGTAATAATACGTGAATCCTTGCAGATTCAGCTTGGAATTCGACATTGATTTTATTTGTGATATGCAAAATATACGCAAGGAAAGAAAAATATAATTTATTTGTGTCATTTAATTGGATATTAATATCTTGTACTAAATCTGTATTTTCCTCGTATTCATAATACAAAAAATAATGTTGCAAGGGAACCCACTGTTCCAATATTCGTGAAACAACTTTTTCTAACGAAAGCCATCTTGTTGGTGCCAGTTTCAGAATCTTGTGGATTTTGACAGAAAAACAGTCCTGAAATTCTTGAAATTTACTTTGTCGGTTAGGACTATGTGCAAAAAATGAATATATATTTCTAGCCAATGCTTCTACATGCTTAGGTATCCTTTTCGAAGCAGCAGAAGAGCATAAATTAAGTGAATGACACACGCATCCCATTACATACAAATGTGGTTGTTTTTTTTATAAGGAGTGACTTAACGCCACCTTTGTTACCCATCATAACAGACGCATTATCGGATGCGAAACCCACAAGATTCTGAAATGGAATTTCTAGCCTCTGGAAAAAGTCGACTTTCGCGGAATAAATTGAATTGCTGTCAGACGAATTTAAAGAAATAAGTCCCAGAAATCGATCCAAAACTCTACCTTTACCATAATCATAATAACGAATTAATAAAACTAAACACTTTTTTGACGAAACATCGGTAGTTTCATCAATTATCAATGAAAACTTTTGATCACACAAAATATTTGCGATTTGTTTTTCACCTTCTTCCATTAAAATAGAATTAATTGTTTCAGCTACTTTTGTCCTACCACATTTAATGCTTTTAACAAGTTCAGAATCAGAGCTCACTGCTTTAATAAGAGCAATTAAAGGATTTATCAAACAAAATGGTAAATTTTGTTGAACTAAAAACATAATTATCCTCAATTCAGCTGTCTTTATTTTTGTATTTTTATTTTGATAAGCTTTTATGCTGTCTTGTTCGGAAATTAACGGCTGCTTTTGAAGAGCATCAACTGACTTCATGTGCGATTTCGTGTTTTCATGCCTTACTAAATGCGTTTTATTATTTACCATAAAAACTCTGCAGGACTTGCAAAAAGCTTTCTCCGACTTGCCAGCAACCTTCTTACTGAGCCAACTAAACTCTTCTAGCCAGGAATTTCGAAAACCCTGCTTTCTGCATTTCTTTTTGCGCTTGGGACTCTTATTTTTCTCTGGAACCGATGAATCCGATGAAGTGACTATGTCCGTATTATTTTCAGCAGCATGCGTAGAAGAAATGTGGCGTCCATAGTTCTGTTCTGGAATCAAAGTCTCATTTGAATATGATTCCTCATTATCGACAAGCACGCAAGAAATTTTAGCCGCTGCAAAAGTGGATGAACTTTGAGGAGACTTTGTTGCCAATGCTTTAGGAACAGGAAGTTGTTTTTTTGAATCAATTGATTTCTGCACGGGAACCACATAATCCTCATCGCTTTCTTCTTCATCGTCAAATACCACGTACCTTTTTTTGGAAACACTTAATGACGAAGTTGAGCTTGACGCAGGATCGCTATTTGAAGGTTGTAGTGACAAAGATTCGTTTTTGCGGGTTTTTATTAAAAACCTTAAAGAAATAAAGTTATTTTATATAAAAGTGTTTAAAAACAATTATAAGCATCATACTTATCCATGCTGGTCTTTTTTTCTGAATTCATCAATTACCAAATTTCTTTTAATAAAAAGTGCACCAAGTTCACTATCGGCATTTTTAAAATATTTAAATGTGAATGAACAAATACACAAACTGCAAAGCAGGCGACGAAAAATGAAACGAATAACTGATGGGTACGTTCAGTGAAAATAATTTGTATGCATGTATAAGGGTAGCAACACATCAGAGTTAATTTTTGCAGAATGAAAAATTGTATGTGTATAAGGAAATTATTTTTCAGAATTTCAAAAATAGTAGCACAAATTAAGTTTGAGTAGTATGGTAGTACGCGTGACTAATTAGTAGTAAAAACACTACAATTGTAGTACTTTCGGCAGCACTGCAGCAGACAGAGGCAGCGCTCTCCAGCTCTCTCGCACTCACAAGCGCAAACAAAGAAGCAGCACATTCCAGCTCTCTCACACTAACAGAATTATTTCATCACGGACTGAAAAGGAAAAATCCAGATACGCTGGATCTGGCTCGCTAGGACCAAATGTTTCAGCCAAAATTAAGCTGAAAATAAAACTCCCAGGAGAAATGCCCACATTCAAAATAAGACACGATTATTATAGGGAAAAAGGCCGAAGCCATAAAAAACCCTTTTATTTACAACTTTTATTCTAGCTCATAATAATAACATATACGCACACACGTCTAGCACTCATAAGGACTGTATCGAAAAGAAACTGCACACTCTATTTTTTTAATTTTAAGATAGTAGGAACATTTTATTAATATTTTTTTTTTTTATTGTGTATCTAAAAATAATCTACATTCTAATAACAATAAATAATAGTTCTTAAAATTAACTCCTTATTTGCTGCCTTAGTTTTCTATTAACACCTTCCATTAAATTCTGCACAACTTTCGAACCGACACTTCTAGCTGCAGCGTTCCAATTTTTTTTAAATTCTTTAAGGTTTGAGGCTACACATCCTTTCTTCCTTAGGTTAGCCTTTATCAATGCCCAATACCTCTCAATTGGTCTTAGTTCGGGTGCATTTGGGGGATTTTCGTTTTTTTCTACGAACTTGACACCGTTTATCTGCAGCCAATCCTGAGTCAATTTGGCGTAGTGTGCCGTTGCAAGATCGGGCCAAAAAATTGTGGGTACTTGGTGCTTCTTAACTAATGGCAGTAACCGTTTCTGAAGACACTCTTTTCGGTACACTTCACCATTAATTGTGCCTTTAGTGAAAAAAGATTGTGTTTTAAAGCCACAAGTACAGATTGCCTGCCAAACAAGGACTTTTTCTTCAAATTTATTAATTTCGATAACCTTCACTGAGTCTTCTACACTACTGCCTTTTATTTTTGTATAATATTGCGACCCTGGTAAAACTCTGGAATCCATTTTTGCGTAGGTTTCGTCGTCCATTATTATACAGTTTATTTTTTCCTTATTGAGCCGCTCGTATAATTTTCTGCACCTGCTTTTTCCACATTTTTTGTTTTTCGGTTTTTTTTGGCACTTTTTGTTTTTTGTAGGTTTTTAAACTATTCCTTTTTTTGATTCGTTGAACTATTGAAGCACTTGTACCCACTTTTTTTGCCAAATCACGCACTGACATCGAAGGATTTTTTTGAATTAAGGCAACAACTTTTAAATCCAATTTTCGATCCCTTGCACCTTTTTTTCGTCCAATTTTTTTTAAGTCGGCGGTAGAGCAATGTTCACCATATTTCAAAATTATATTTTTTACCGCTTTTGGGGATACTTTATACCGTTTTGCTAGTTTCCTGTACGACATAAACTTTTCTGTGCAATAAGTGTGCACAATTTTATTTCTAACTTCTATTTCAATTCGCGGCATTTTGGAAACTAATTGAGTAAAATATTTGGTTTAACCTACATGCATAGTTGACGCTATAGGAAATCTAACGGTACCTTCAAACATGTAAACAAATATTTACACTGCGAGAAATAACCATTTAAAAGTGTGCCGTTTCTTTTCGATACATTCCTTAAGTAATAAAAAAAGAATTAAAAAAGCAACTACTGAGAAAGAAATCAACCTTTATTCGTACAGTGGCGACGATCACCCCTGTGGGAACAATGTGAACACATCGTCCCTGTACGAAACATCGTGCTTATCATTCCTTAGGCGCCCAAAATAATTTTTTCTATCCGATATAATTTTTTCAATATGCGGCGGAAAAAACAATAAAAAGGCATTCTTTATGCTGGTCACTCGAGACGAGGCAGTATTCGTATTTCCAGGACTCAATCTCATCACATTTGACATGCGATAACGGCCCGCAGGTTGTTGAAGTGGATTTGGGAACCAAACAATATTATCTTTGGTGGATACTAACAAGCCATTCTCATTCAATAAATCTTCTTCAGAAATTCATTCTTCATTTTCATCGGAATCATCACCAGTAGTCATATTGTCATCTGCTTCTACATCGCTATCAGGTGGCTCGAAACCCTCTTCACTCTCAGATGAAAAATCTTCTTCATTATCACTTACTTCATTTACTATAACTTCGATTTCTTCATTGCTCAAATAAACAGGTCTTGCCATTATATTTTTTTGAATAGACTGCAGCTCAACCTTTTAACTGAAATAAACCTTTTTTTACTGATCGGTTAATAATAAAACTGCAACTTTCGTGGTTCTTATAAAAAAAAAAAAAAAAAAAAAGAGTAAAAACTACTCGAGTCTGCGACTTATTTTTTCACGGAATGCGTGATATATGACACCCAAATGATAAAAAAAAAAATGCAAAACTTCTTATAACACATGGTCTAAGAAGTCTCCGAGACTAAGTAATAAAAAAACTTTTTTTGCAAATATTCTTCTTTATTCATCAACATAGGTTCCTTCAAGAGCAATACATTCATTCCACCGCTTTTCAATACCGGTTTTGTAGAATGATTTGTGCTTCGCCTCAAAATACGCTTCACTTTCAGCCATCACCTCTCAGTTTCACCTCTTCATTGGAGCCAAATCTCTTGCCGGCAAGCATTTTTTTTGAGATCAGCAAAGAGCCAGTAGTCGCTGGGGGCCAAATCTGGCGAATACGGTGGATGAGGAAGCAATTCGTGATTTTTGCCATCGTTTTCATCGATTTGTAACACGCTGCTGCATTGTCTTGGTGTAAAAGAATTTTTTTCTTCTTCAAATGGGGCCGATTTTTCGTGATTTCATCCTTCAAACGCTCCAACAACGCTATATAATAATCGCTGGTGATTGTTTTTCCCCTTTTCGAGATAGTCGATGAACAAAATTCCATGCGCATCCCAAAATACAGATGCCCATAACCTTTCCAGCCGACTGTTGTGTTTTTGGTCGCTTTGGTCTGTGTCATCGGTTGCTCTCCACACAGCTGACGACCGTTTTGATTCCGGTGTGTTATGGTGGATCCATGTTTCATACATTTTCACATACCGACGTTGTTGTTTTTGGTCCGGAATGAGAAAATGTGACAGCTTTTTCATCGACAAATATTGTTTCCACACTGCCTTTCGATATCTTCACAGCCTTAGCTAGCTCGCGCATCTTCACTTTACGCTCGGCCAATACCATTTTGTGTACTTTTTTTTTATGTTTTGTTTAACAACTGTTTCATTTGGGCGTCCTAAACGTTCAGCATCATTTGTGTGTGTACAACCAGGTTTAAACTCAGCCTACCTAATTATGAATGGGTGCGTTGTCTTGTTGAAAAATGAATGGAAGGGGGCCAAAGAGCTCTCTCAAATCAGCAAATGCCGACACATGTATGTTTTTGTAGCCCGCTCGTCATTTTTTGTTTGTTTTGAAAACGAGTTTAGCTACTCCATAGTACGTTATGGCGCCCCATACCATAACTCCTCCTTCTCTGCTGTGATGACGCGATAAAAATTTTTCATTTTTTTTAACAAAATAAGATAACCATCCGGGCTATCCAGATTAAATTGCTTTTCATCGGAAAATACGACTTTCTTCCAATCGTTTGGATGTAGTCCATTTTGCACTTTCCACGTCATGTGTTTTTTTGCGAATTGCAGTCGTTGTTCTTTTCGAGAAACATTTAGAGGTGGTTTTTTCGAAAGTTTTCTTCGTTTTATAAACTCAGTGCTTCGTAAAATTTTACTAATCGTAGTTTTGCTTACGTTTACCCCTGCAGCAGCTCCAATTTGGCGTAATGTCATGGCTGAATTTGAAGAAACTCTTATGATTTTGCGTCTCACTCTTTCTGGAACTTTCTTCGAGGGATTTCCTGTATATCTTTTTCCATATTCCTCCGGGTTATTTAAATAATTATTTATAACTTTTAGACTTCTGCTTATTTTTGCAGCGATTGCACTGTTTGAAAGACCTTGTTCGTGGTACGCTTGGATTTTAGCTATTTCAACAGCAAATAACGCTTTACATCGTCCCATAATGCTTTGTTTTTAAGAAAAAGACAAAATGAATTTACGAAACTTATTAAAGATTTACGTCTAAACACTATTAAAGTCAAAAGTAAACTAAAAAAAAAAACTGTATTTATTCTATTCTGAGTTTACACCATGATGTACGTGCATACATACCGATCACTTAAATTTACCGTTAACTTTTGCTCAATTAAATAATGTTTTGTTTTTATTTAAAGAGAGTTCACTCTCTTCAAGACACTGTAAAAAAATTGGACGGGCTTGGCCAACTTAAAAACATTTCATATTATATTTTCAAAAAGATAATGAGGCTATCCAGAGTTTTCGGAGTGTATATACTTACCTTTTTACTGCTTGTTCGGACTGTAAAATCTAGACTGATTTCTTCACTGATGTGTACTGCTTGTATTATATTCGACTTCTTGCCTCGGTGATTATTTCCTGACTGCCCGACTTGGCTGTGGTGACTTTATACAGCCTAACTAAAGCTTTTTTGTTCGGTTTGAGTGAAAGCTTTCTGTTTGCTGTACTTTCTCACTCACATTATTAGTTTGCATATCCCGTTGATCACAGTGGTGATGTATAAAATGTAAAGATACTCGTATATTTCATATTTTTTCTTATTGTTTTTTATTTTCTATTCTTATTTTTTCTTTTTTTATTCTAATTTTTGTTTTTTTTTTTGTTTAAGTAATTTTTTCTTTTTAATGTTCCTTAAATTAGATTGAGCTTTGAGAGAAATAAAAAATTCGGAGTTCCTTATAAATAAAAAAAAATATACGTTAAATGAAAAGTAACTAATTTTACTGACTTCCTCCAGCCTCTAAAATAATAAAAAGGAATATTTAGTTGAATATTTAGTTTATATTCACCTTAGGGGCTGGTACTGTTTTAAAGCCGAAAAAAAATGGCTGTTTTCATGATTTTTCTTTCAAACATGAAAAATGTTGGTGTATTTATTTCATATACATGTTATAGTTTGACTTCTTAACCCTAAACCTCCAATTTTAAAAACTCTCAAAACCTCCAAAGTGAGCCTCACAGGCTCACATACTGTTTTAAAGGCAAATACACACATTTTTATGTTATATTAATTTTTATTTGTATTAAAACTATAGAGAATAAAAAAATAAACGTAAGTAATAAAAAAATAAGAAAATTCAATGCATTTATAAAGATGATGCTTATTTGTATGTGCAATTTTCGCACAGTTTTGTTGTAGTGGAATGTTCATTGCAAACATTTTTTTGGCATATATTGCAGCATTGTTTTTGCATTTTTGATTTTTTCGGAGGGCAAATATGACACCGTTTTCTCTTATTTCCCGTTGTTTCGGGCTGCATGTTAATAGATTTCTGATTGCGTAATACACTGGATATCGCGTCAGTTGTCTCACGGCGCAAATATTTTGTGTCCTTCCTGCGCAATGTCACGGGCTCCACAAGGGACTCACCAAGATCTCTCAGAAAGTAGTATCGCCTATTGGTTTTATTTTCGTAATAATAGGGATGTGTTTTTATCCATATTATATATGCAGCAATCCCAACAGCATCCACCATATTCATAAAAAATGCAAGTGGCCAACGGTTGGACTTTCGTTTTGTCATATACTCATGAACAAGCTGATCGAATGTATCCACACCTCCTTTTGTTTCATTGTAATATGCATTTATTTCCGATATAGGTTTATCATTTTTTTCTAAAATATCGCCACTATGGTGCATTGATGACATAAATATAACACATTTACCTTTTTTAGGTACATGTGACGCTATTGTGATATGCTTTTGAAAACCAAATATAGTGGAATGAATTACTCTATTTTTATTCGGCAGAAACTCCGCTGGTATACAAGTTTTATTTTTGCGCAATGTTCCAACTACAGTAAGACCTTTATTCAATAAACTTTCCGTTAATTCCTTGCTTGTAAAGTAGTTATCCATTGTAACATTTCGATTCGTCCCATAATATTCAGTGCATATCTCTTCTACAACAGTTCTTGCTAGACCAACTGCTCTTTGGTTATTTTCTTTGCCAGTGTATGGAATACCGCGAAGGGGGTAAGCAGTTTTGCTATCACACAACCACCATATTTTTATACCATATTTGTCGGGTTTTGATGGCATATACTGTAAGAAGGGGCAGCGGCATCTACAAGGACTAAGTTGTTCATCAACTACTATATTTTCGCCCGGCATGTAATATTTAGCAAGATTATGATTCACTTTATCCCAGATGAATCTAATAGGTGCCAACTTGTCTTTCGCTCGTCTGGACGATCTAGTGGAAATATTATCAAATCGCATGTACCTTAAAATATTTTCAAAGCGATGTCGACTCATTGTTGCCTTGAATATGTTGCAACCATAAAGTCGATCCCAAAACAAACAGTAATTTTGGTTGTTGGATTTCATATGACCTGATGTGATAAGCAGGCCAATAAATGCAAAAATCTCTTCATTATCTACTGGCACCCATGAATTTTGTGCACAAATTGACACAGCTTTTGCGTTTGTGCATTTTACAATTTCACTTACGATTTCATCCGTTATAAACAGTTTGAAACAATCATCAACGCTGTTCAAAACCTTGCCTAGAATAATTTGACTTCATATAAGTGTGCAACTGTACATGAGTGTGTTGTTTTACTTTACCTTGGGGTAGAATAACTTGATCAACTTTTCCTCTGATTTTATTGGAAGCACGTATCCTAGAACTTGGTGGAGCAGTTTTGTTCCACACAGTTCCATCTTTTCCTAAAAATATGCCATTTCTTTCAACTACTTGCACTGGAGCTTCATCTTCAGATGTACATGTAGATATAATGTCGTTGGTTTCTGATGCAGATAAAATGTATTCTGATTCTGAATCCGAAAATAAATCGGGCAGCGAAGTCTCATCATTATCATTCTCTTCGTCACTCCAATTATTCAACGCAATCTCCAACAGAGCATTTGTTAATCTTTTTCTTGTCATTATAAATAATTAATCAAAAAACCACTTGGTAAATAAATCGAAACTGAATTCAGCGGCAGAACAATTGCTACTGAGCCGAAAATTATTGCTACTAGAATTGTCTCACATAAATAACGGCAATTGATCGCCGTACAATGAACTAAAGAAGAATGAGAAGCACTTGCATGCAAAATAAGTAGAAAATAGATACACACGCCAAATTTATATTACAAAAAAAGTTTGAAGTTTGGCAACGTGCACAGTGACATTGTTTTTTTTTGTGATTTTCTAGAAATAAAAACTGAAGAAAACATAAACATGTACAATAAACAAAACGGTAACGTGCATTACGACATTGTTTTTGGGTGATTTTCTATTATGTGCCTATGAGGCTCACTTTGGAGGTTTCGTAATAATTGTATGATTATTACAGTTAATAAACCAAAGAAAAATTTAAAGACTGTTAATGTATTTGAAAATACTCTTTATAAACTATTTGAGGAATATCGAAGAGTAAAAATATTTTTGATAAAACATAAAAAAGTTATGCACTATCAAAAATTGTTTTGAGACCGACAGGCTCACTTTGGAGGTTTAGGGTTAAGTATATTTGCAAAAAAAAAAAAAAACAAAAATTATCGATAAATAAATCCGTGGCAGCGATTATCCGGAGGCGCCTAGAAAAAAAAGTTGTTTTGCGATAAACACGATTAGAGGCTAGCGGCTCAGCTAAAAAAAAATAAATACAAAATAATTTTAAAAGGTAATATGTTTCCCGAGGTAATACCGAAGAGTTTTTTTTTTTTTATTTTTTTTTTTTTTTTCGTAGCATTTTAAAGTCAAAAACGCGATTGTCGCTGAAAAATTGAGGTTATTTAATTATTTTTAAATAGGAAAAAAAAGAAGAAAAAAAATGCTTCTGCATTACCAGTTGATTTATGTGTATAAAAAGTGAACAAATTTTCAAAACGATGGGTCAAGTAGATTTTGCGGCATCGTGTTCACCGACTTCAGTAATGTTGTTTTCCTTAAAATCGATTTAAAGTTTCGATTTGAAGTCGATTTTAAGTGAGGTCTGCTTACTTGAAACGCTGTATCTGCGTTAGTTTCAGCACGATTTACTTGAAATTTTAACAAAATGCTCTTGAAATTTAGTACATTCAGAAAAAAAAAATGTCCCAAAAACAGTATCATCCCCTTAAATCCGAAGATTTCCAAAACCTATTGTCAAATATATATGTTATATTTTAATAATTTACAAAAACATAAACAACCTGATTTGCTGGTAAATTACATTTTTTTTTAACGAAAATGTTCAACAGATTTTGACAGTCTATAAAATATTTAGATTGACTTAACCCTGTAACTGGCAGAACAGAATATGTTAATATTTTGAATCGGCAATTTTTTCTTAGAGTAAATAATCCTCAAAAAACACAATTTTCGAAGTTTCAGGTAAAAAAAATTAGCCGTTTAGCCTCCAGGTAGAAACATTTTTTGCGCTCCTATAGGATCGCTTACCGGTTTGAGTGTAAATTATATTGCAAGGTAAAAACTATGCAATTATATGTTTAAAAATAATTTTTATTCAAAAGTAAATGGGAAAAAGGTAAGAATAATAACAATTAACAATAAAAAAATGAATGGAAAGATTAATCTCGACGGTGCTAGTCGCTGAAACAATTTTTAGCAGTAGTTATGCAAAGATGCAAATGGCATTTTTCACAAAAAAATTGTGTTCTTGACTTTTTGCATAACTTGCTAAATCTTTTTTCTGTATTTGGCAGCATTTTTGGGATATGGTTCATTCCGTCATATCGAATATCATCAATGGGCTGTTTGGCTTTTTGACCAATCCTCAAATTACACGATGGTTGTTTTGTTGATCATTTATCTATAAATGTGACAAGACCACTGGCAATTTTTTCCCGGAATTTGGGTAACTGCA
Source organism: Coremacera marginata (assembly GCA_914767935.1). Lineage (NCBI taxonomy): Eukaryota > Metazoa > Arthropoda > Insecta > Diptera > Sciomyzidae > Coremacera > Coremacera marginata. The sequence continues at coordinate 160,080,662 of OU612044.1, forward strand.
TGAGTTTTTCCTTGTCCTCATCAACACTCGAATCATTATTATTTTCAGCATGAATTCGCCTATATAAAATGTATGAATTGGTTGCGGCCATGTCAATAAGATGGTAAAAGAGCCGAATCATCATATTTCGAGTTTTCGCTCGAATATGGTAGCGGCCCATAAGTCCGTCCATTAAATCAACGCCACCCATGTGGCGGTTATATTCATGGATGATTTGTGGACATTCCATTTCGATGTAATTCTTTTGTTTACGATCAAACCGTGTTGCTTTTGTGGGCTGATGCTCTGGGTTTTCGTGTAAGAATGGCAGTACTCCAACATATGTAGAAGCTAATCGGACAGACTTGTTGTCTTTCCACAGTACTGTGGAAACATCCACACCATAGGCATTACCAACATATTCTGAAGAATAGCCTCTTTGTTCTTTTTTTATGACAGCATCATTTGGGAGTTTACATTTTGGAATCCTATTTACACGAACCGTTCCTAAACTATAAATGCCTCTGGCACGTAAATATGGAGCAAAGGGATGGATGTATTGAAGTTATCGAAATATAATATATGATGTTTGAAGTCTGGGATCGTTTGCGATAATCGAGCACAAACAATAAAGCACGTTTGAGGTGCTTCCAAGGTCCGGTTGACCGGCCAACACCACATTATCCCCAGCTCCATTATATACTTCGAAACGGTATGCGTATCCGGTCGAATCACACAGAACAAAAAGCTTTACGCCCCACTTGTGTGGTTTGTTCGGCATATATTGCCTCAAATGATGCCGCATTTTAGTAGAGCACATTTGCTCGTCCACACAAAGCCGTGCTGTTTTTGGTACGCTGTCGAATCGATCGTTTAGTGCGGAGGCTGGCTTACGGATTCGAAAAATCGGATCATAGCCTGGCTCACCCTTTCTTTTGCGATTGGCCCCATCTTCAAACGACAAGTGCTTTTTTATTGCCATGAAACGTTTCACCGGCATTGTTTCTGCAGATTTGGGTATCGGTAGAGCGACATATATAGCATAATACCTATATATTTGTACACATCTACGTAATCTATTTGGAATGTATCATTTATATTTTGTGCAAGTGCATCTAGTCGTCTGCTTTCTTCAGCAATCAATTTTGCTATTTCAGGTGTAAAAAAATAGCAAAAAATCTGCATTGGCGTTTCGAGCTCTTTTATGGCCATTGGCAAACTACAATCCCCTTGAAACGCAACATCGTTCTCGTGCAATTGTAGGTTTTTTTGTTTCCATACAATATTGGCAAATTCTTTTCCATTTTTATCGATGGATACGATATCTAAAAATTGAAAATGCAACAATAAATATATTAATTTTTTTCTTCATTTCCCACAAAATTACCTGTACCGCCTGCAAAACCACCTGCACCTCGAATAACTTCAGGGCCACTATTTTCCATCGATGGTAATGGTGACCGGGCTCTCTTTGGTGGCCTTAATAATTTCGAATTGGCTGGTTGCGGCCGCACAGTGGTAGAAGTCGATGGTTGCGGCTCTGTTTCCTCAGTTAATTCATTAAATAGAGAAATGTTATGCAGAAAATAAATCCGTATCATTGTTAAGCTGTCGGAAAAAAATTAATTAATAGTCATTTAAGTTTGCATTATGAAAAAATATAAATGAAATACAATTGCAATGTTTTGATCGATTGCTTTTTCATCTTCTGAACTTATTTGATGGATTCGTGGATCGAAATCGGGATCCTTGAGGCTGTCGTCACTGTTGTAATCATCTTCATCTCCCTCCACATCTGTTTCAACAGAATCCATAATTTCCAGGATTTCTTCTTCAGTCAATTCACGTAATTTGTATGATCTAGCTCTCCGCTCCATTTCTGTGAAAAAAGCTAAAGAAGAAAAAAAATAATATGGAAGGAGAAAAATAAAGGGGGGAAAAAATTACACGTAAACCGGTTAGCGCTCCTATAGGGTCGCATTACTTTTACTTACCTGTACGTTGTAAATATCAAGAAAATCACTGAAGTTTGATTTATATCGATTCAAAACGATTCAGAAACTATTGCAAAAAATTCACAACAAATTTGAGATATTAGAAATATGATTTCTATTTAATTTAAAAATTGGTTGAAAAAAAATAATTTCACGTGTTATCAAGTTGAAATTCTACACAAAAGTGCTTATAACTGTTAAACCAAACTTTAGATCGACTTGATTTTGAACATATGACTGCGTTATAGGTCTGCCATCATTTTTGCATTTTGGCAAACTTTGATTGATTACCACCTGTCGTAAAAAATTAAATTTTGTGATGCATCCCTACAGTGATGCTTGCCTGTTACAGTGTTAAAAAAAAATTTAACTGCACGATGACCTAGCGTATGCCAGGTCTTTTCTAGGTCTTATAAACACCTTTGGCATAAGTCTACTTTAATGAACCCGCTTACTTTCAAGGGCTTGCTTGGGCCTCAGTCGGGATTGTGACCTTTTTTTTTCAATACCATTATAATCTACGAAAAAAATGTTGCCTTGTACGTATAAAACATTTATAATTCTGCCATGCTTTGTACCAAACAACTTTCTGAAATTTAAGCGGATTCATTAAACTAGACTTGTGCCACACCATTTCTCAAACTTTATTGTTTTCAATTGTGGTCAATCATTTACAACAGCGCTGTTTGAAAATAATTAATTTTAAGCAATTAATTGTAGTTTTTTAAACTACATTTAAAATTATTTCAAAATACACTTAATTTATTTTTAAGATAATCAATTTACTTAAGTTTATCTTTAATATTTTAATGAATGCACAACTTTTATTATCATGTTCTTTGAAAAGCAAGTGTTGTGAAACATTTTTTTAAATATTGTACTAGAAATGAAAATATTGATAAGTTGAACACATTTTTTTATAGCTGATATTCAATATCTGGTAAAATAGTTTTGAGTTTATTTACAAAAAAAAAAATTAACCACTAACATCTTAAAACAACGATTAATTCTAGACTTTTAGAGCTGTAAGGGGGTGGGGGAAAAAACAAACAAAAAAAAATAAAAAATAACAGAACTCAATTGCATTTATTAAAAAAAATTTTGTAAGATTTTTTCCAAATGTACTCTTTTCTAATAAATATTTTTAGTAATGAAAGAAAATTTTGTGCACAGTTTTACTTAAAAATCTTATACTGATGACATATTTATAAAGTATTGCATTTGACGTCAAAGGGCAAAGGTTTTAAAATGAAAAACAAACTAATTAAAGTAATTTATTTTTATTAAAATAATATTTGCTAAAGTCTTTTTATAAAAATTAAAAATTTAAACTTTAATTTTTGCAAAAATTAAAACTTTTCAAAAACTATGCTTTTTGAGTACAGTATCGTTTGTCTGATCTTTGAAAACCTTTGTCCTTAAGGTAAAAACGTGCAAGTTAAATTTAAAAATATAAATTGTTTTTTATTATATCAAGCATTTAACGCACACATTTAAGTATTATTTTTAATTTATCAAGAGACTTGAAAGAATTTCAAATCAATATTAAATAACAAAAAAAAAAAAAAAATAAAAATAAATAAAAACGAGCAGCACAAACTTAAAGCACCAAATAATTAGTAAAATTATGATAAATTTTAAAACGCCTCTCTTAAGTGGCTTAAATTTAATTTTAAAGTTGAAAACATATGAGTAGCAACGTGTTTCATTTAAAATAACAATAACAGAATAAGAAAGTTAAAAACAATCAGCAACCAAAAGAACAAAAAAAAAAAACAAACAGAAAATAAAAAAAAACTAAGAAATAGAAAAAAAATTAAGTAATAAAAAAAAAAAAAATAAAAAAATACAAAAAAAAAAATAAAAAATATAAAAAAAAAATAAAATAATTTAAAAATAAAAAATTTTAAATAAAATTTCTAAAAATAATTTAAAAGCATGTCAAAAAATTGTTTTAAGAAAATATAGCAAGTTTTTACAAACATTAAATTTAATTTCACATAAATTGTTTTTAAACAAATTCAATTTGCCACATTTATATTTATATTAATATTTATAAAAATATATACAAATATATAAGGTATTTAATAATAATTTATATGCATATAAGCACACACATACACATCTTAAGCAATTCAAATTAAATTTGAAAAACATAATTAATATATACACTTAAAAAAAAATCCATAGAATTATTAAGAAATTTAACATTTATGGAAATGTAAAGTTTTACTGCAACAGCAAAAAAGAGCAACAATTTTTTTGTGCTCAAGCATCTTATCATATAAAAAAAAAATAAAAAAAAAAAACAAAAAGTAAAACAATTTTGAGAGCAGAAAAAGAAAGTAAAATTTAGTTAAGATCACATTATATTATTGCTAAAGAGTCTTTTAAAAATATAAAAATAATTAAATATAAAAAGAAAATAATTTATATTGCTAAACTTATTTATTCACAAAAAACTTCTGTTTCAAAATATATAAAACAATAAAATGATATGACATTAGAACAAAAATTGTGTTTTCAATATTACATTAATGCAAGATGCATATAAAAAAAAACTGTTCAAATTCTTTATGTAGCTCTAAATACTCGGATGTCACAAAGGTTTGTTTGAAACTACACAAACTCGCTCACAAAGTAAGTATGAACGCTTATAATATCACTATCCTATCATAAAAACCCAGTCCATAATATCATACAAACCAATTTTGTCTCTTTATTATACGTATACTCAATACTATTGTATACCACCTTGTTCAAAAGAAAGGAACCGGACTTAACTGTCCGATTCGAAATTTTTTTTTTTTTGTAGCCAAATATCAGCGCCTCGTTGACATTTGGTAAAGTTACAGTGTTTTGTTTACAACAACTTTTTTCGTGTCTTCAATTTTTACGATGGAAGAAAAAAATTGAGCAACGAGTTTGTATCAAATTTAGTGTGAAAAATGGTTTCAACTGCGCCGATACGCGTAAAATGTTGGTGAAATTTACAGTTACGGTGACTCTGCTCTATCGTATCAGAAGGCAAACAAGTGGTTTAACCGATTTGTGAGTGGGCAAGACGAAGTAGAAGACTACCCTCGTAACGGGCGGCCATCGTGTTCGACTACTGAAGAAAACGTTGAAAAAAATCAAAGAAATGTTGGTCAAAAATCGCAAATAGTCGATTATAGAGATAGCAGAGGACGTCGGCATTTCAATTGGATCCGTTCAGAATATTTTGAAGAATGAATTGGGCTTGAGACGTGTCGCTGCGAAGTTGTTACCGAAAGAACTCAATTTCATGCAAAAAAGAGACCGAGTTGCTATCGCGAAAGACATGCTGGAAATGGTTGAAAACGACGAATCATTCATCGAATCCATCATTACTGGTGATGAGACATGGGAATACGAGTATGACACGCAAACCAGGCATCAGGCGAGTGAATCAGGCTCAATTTTTTCTTCCATCGTAAAAATCGAAGACACGAAAAAAGTTGTTGTAAACAAAACACTGTCACTTTACCAAATGTTAACGAGAGACGCTGATATTTGGCAGCCTTGTCATAGACACATGTGCCAACCTACTAAAAAAAAATTTCGAATCGAACAGTTAAGTCCGGTTCACAGTGTGAATGAACCTTTTGAACAAAGCGGTACATTTATTCGATTATAGGTCTATAGAAGTGAAAAAAGACAATAGAGTAGCTCAAAATTGTGTTTAGACATTTAATCTTGAACTATTTAGAGAGTTTTCGTCAAAGAAAGAAAGAAATACAGTGGCAGCCATTCGTTTTTTTTTTTTAATAAACTGAGTAGGACAGATTAAATATGCTCTGTGTTGTTTACAGTATGAGGAATGTGTGGACTAAATATGTTGGTGGTAACGGGACTTTTGTTATTGTGGGAACTGATCAGCAGAACGTTAAAGCTCCAACTAGAGGAAACACGAAGCTAACGTTGTGCCAAAAAGAACAAATTCGTCACGAAGCAACCCACAGTCGATTCCACTTCTCGACAAACTAAGGACAAATTACCCGTCACTCCGACATGTCACACGAGCTTTAAGCACCCTACCTACGGTAAAATGGACACAACTAAAGGGAAAACCACGCTTGACTGATTCTCATAAAACCAAGCGATTGGAATTTGACCGCACATAAATGTCCTGGAGTGAAGAATGGCGAAACGTTATTTTTTCGGATGAAAAAAGTTTAATCTGCATGGGCCGGACTGTTACAGTTGTTATTGACATAATTTGAGCAAACACAACTTAGTACATTCAAAACAAAAACGAATGGTAATGGTTGTGGGGATCCTTTTCGTACTTTGGAGCGACACCAATTTGCTTCATCACTCCGAAAATGAACTCCGAAACATAAACGGAATTATTAGAAGATGTTTTGGTGTCTTATTATGACAACGAAGACTAGCAACGAACAACGAACTAAGAGAGAATTCATCTTCAAGCAAGACAATGCGTCAATACATATTTCAAGGCAATCGAAAGAGTGGTTTTCTTCAAAATACATCAACTTGCTACAATGGCCTGCGCACAGTTCAGATTGTAATTCCATCGAGAACCTTTGGGCCATACGTGCTGGTGAAGTGTGCTCAAAGGGAAAATAGTACAAAAGCGTGAACGAACTGAAAAATGCGATTTGCCAATTTTGGGGTGAAGTCGGTTTAGAACTACCCTACAAAGGCTAGTTAACTCCATGCCAACTCGAATATTTTCCGTCATTCAAAATAAAGGAGGTCACACAAAATACTAAAACGGCAATGGCTTTTTTTTTCATTTATATGTTTATTTTTTATTATATGCGTAAAAACGAATGTCTACCCTAAAACTCGCTTTTTGTTGAAAATAAAGTAAATGGAATAATTTTAAGTTAACTCTTGTATATATACAATATTGCGTGTCCTCGAACAAACCCTCTGTCATACATGTATAGATATAATATAAAAAAAAATATATAAAACTCTAGTGATAGAATGTAAAATAGTAGCTTGGAGTGATAAATCTGAAACAAGTATATTTCAAGCATTAATAATAAATTCTGAACCAAAACGAGTACGCAGCATTACATACATTTGGCCAAATAAGGACTGCGTTTGATAAAATTGTCCACTGTAGATTTTTAAATAACCTTATTCAGACAAATTTCAAAATAAAAATTTGAACGTAGTTACCTTTGAAATAATTGTCAGAAATTGCAGTTGAATTTTCATGCTTTAAAACGTTGTAGTTTGTTTAAAAATGGCAAATGAATTTTAAACAAGATAATATAATATAATTATAAAGAACACCAAATAATATAAAACTTTTCTAAGAAAATCCACATTGGACTTTTAAAAGAATTGCTAGAGAGGTTAAAAGTAACCCAAAAACTGTTTAAAAAGTTACAAAAAAGTTTAAGAATGAGTTGACCATCTCCCGAAAGTAAGGTTCTGGTCGAATAAAAGAAATTATTGATAAAGAAATGACATGTAAAGTCAGTCGTTGCCATACTTAAGAAGAACCCTAAAATTTCGGGAAGAAAAGTCAGAAAAAAGTGAATTACTCAGAGTTTTTTGTTTGCAAGGCAAAAAAGGAAGCTGGACAGGAATGCAAAAAAGTACAGTGAGGCAAAGCAAAGAACAAAGTTACTGAAGAAAAGTTGCCCTTCATAAGGAAACATAAAGTTCCAACATTCTTTTGGCCAGATATAGCCTCTTGCCATTATAGCAAACTGACCCTAGAGTGGTGCCCCCAAAATAATGTGATTTTGGTGCCTCGAGTGGCCAACCCAATTAATTGCCCAAAACTCAGGCCAATCGAAAGGTACTGGTCTTTGGTCAAAAAGGAAATGAAGGCAATAAAGAAAGTTGCCAGCGACATCAAAGATTTTAGCAAAAAGTGGTATGCAGCAACCCAGAAGGTAAACGAGGCAACAATAAAGAAGAATCAATTAAAACATGGCAAAGCAGTGAAATATAATTATATATGTTGCCAAAAGAGAGAGAAATAGAGGAGGCCAATAATATAATTCTCCCACATATAGATTTTTCTAGTGATGAAAGCCCATTTAGTGATTGGTTTTTATTATGTATAAAAATATTAAAAAAATTTAAAAAATGGGGGCAAGGGCATAAAAACTAAATTTTAATTTTTAGCCTTGCTTTTAAGAGCTTACCTCAAATATTTTTAATGAGGCATGATTTTTTTCGAAAAGGTCATGATTTTTTATATAAAAGAACATAATTATTTTTTTTTTGTCAGTCCAACAACAAACCATGAAAATTAAAAGATATTAGCACTGAAACGTTTTATTAGAGAAATACTATAATGGATTGTAGCTGAGATTAAAAGGGAAAAAAAATTTTTTTGTATATTTTTTTTTTTTTTTTTTTTTTGTCTAAACCAACGCTCAGGGGATGCCCCCTTTAAATGCGAAAGCATTGCGTTAATTCGGAAGACGGGTGATAGTTAGTTGGGGGGTGGAAAGATGGAGTAGTGACGGTGAAGACTTGCTTTAAACTGACACAGATCAAAACTGCCGGGGAACACGCTCACAGGGAGATTATTCCACAATCTTACCGTGCGACCAAAAAACGAATTATCTCGGTAATGCGTGGTTCTATTGGGCACCGATGCAATGGTAAAGGGATGGGCTTGGAAAGCTGCCCGAGTAGACCTAGGAAATACACGAACTGGTGGCGTCAGGCCATGTACCTCTCTTGAACATTTCCCATGGTAGAACCTATACAAAAGGCTTAGGCAACCAACATTACGCCGATGCCCAAGAGAACTCAGGGGAGATAAAATGTTTTCGTATCCTATCATATACAGCCATGGACACATAAATAGCACAAATGTCAACTTATTTTTTAAACGTTTCGTTTGAACTCAATAATGCATTCATTAACTGTAGTTATAATTTTTTGAGACTCCAGTGTGACGTTGTTTAAAACTCCGAGAGAGATGTACCGTTACTTACTTTTATTTGCTCAGGCCATCTCTTTCTGTATAGGCATGTACGATCTGCTGTGGTCATATAAATAGCACACATGTTAGTTGGTGAATAAAAGCTAACAAAATCGGGTGTTTGTAAAAATTTTAGAGTTTTATTCAGTTAATTTCGCCGATTCTAAATAAAATGGGTCGTGGCAAATGTTGCACTCTGAAGAAAAACTTCTATAATTCACGAACTAAGTCGAAAAGACTAAAAACCATCTGAAATCGTGGATATTCTCAAAATTTCGCGAAAAATGGTCTAAATGCAAGCAAGCTGGTACATCAAATGGTTCAAATTATTCTGAGAATAAGCCGCGCAATCCTAGACCACGTAAAACTACCGCTTCTACTGATACACTTATAGTTCGCTAAAGTAAGTCTGATCATTTCAAGTCAGCAAAGCAAATTATGAGGGAAATAAATGAAGAAAATAAACTTAATGTTTCAAAAAAACTAGTATCTAGGAGACTACATGAAGCTAATCTTTATGGACGCATTAGCAGAAGAAAGCCGCTCTTAACAAAAAAAAATTTAATGGATTGTTTAGCGTTTGCAAGGGCCCATGTGAATAAAGAAGACCAATTTTGGAAGAACGTGCTCTGGACTGATGAAACTAAATTTAATAGGGTTGGACCAGATGGAAAAACTTTTTTTCGGCGCCCCAAACACCAAGAGTTGAATCTGAAGTATACAAAAAAATCATTAAAGCATGGATGAGGAAATTTAATGGCTTGGGGAGCTTTTTCCTGGCACGGCGTTGGACCAATTTTTCGTATACCAGGAATAATGGATAAAAATATGTATTTAGATATTCCTAATAACCAGATGGAACCATTTGCATTTGAGAACATGCCTATTAGGTGGACTTTTACGCACGATGCACACAGCAAAGGTTGCGATTGATTGGCTAAAAAAGGAAAAAATAAATATTTTGAATTGGCCGGCTCAAAGCCCAGACCTCAATCTCACAGACAATTTATGGAATGATGTGAAGGTCAGCATAAGCAACCAAAATTTTCGAAATTAAGATGAGTTATGGAGTGGAATTGAGAAGGCTTGGTACTCTATTCCGAAGGATAGGGTCAGGAAGCTTATGGAGAATATGGGTCGAGATATCGGGCTGTTTTGGACAATTCGGGATACAGTACCAAGTACTAGTAAGCATATTCGTAACCTCATTGTAAAATAAAAATAAATTACTGTCTTTTTTTTCAGAAACCATATTGTGCTATCTATATGTCCACCGCAGCTAAGGAGCAATTTCAGATTTTTCATTAATTTTCTAATTTTTAATTTGTAATTACAAAGTTACTACTGATTTTAAGTTTTTAATGTTTAAACTCAAATACCATGAAATAAATTCTTGTTTTCCCTCTATGTATTTTATTTATATTTATGTGAAACACCCTACATGTATTTTTGTGCTATTTATGTGTCCACGGCTGTATATCGCACGTCTTTGAATTCGGTCCAGAAGCTCCAAATAAGATCTCGAAGCTCCTGCCCAAATGTGCGAAAAAAAAGGCAAAAAGAAAGGCGAAATATATTTTTCACCAATGTGTTCAAATTTGGAAAGTTACGAAAATATCCCAGATGGTGACCTCCACAGTTGGCCGATAATTGGTGGAATCGCTCATATATAATGATAGATCAAGTTACCAACAAGATTACCCAATTTTTTTCTCATATTTGGAATAAAGTCAATATACCTCGCTAATAATTTCGATTCATCGATTAGATACGACTAAGATTTCTGAAATATCACATTTTGGCAAATTTTCTTCAATGTCACAAATTTTCGGTACTATACCGATCATTACAGTACAGATGGTCAGCTTAAGTAAAATTAACGTTATCGCTGTTCGTCGCAAAACTTCGACGTTTATCTGGTTCTCAGCCTTAACTTATCAATGAATATTTTTGCATTATCGCAAAACTTATGAAATCCGTCGATTATATTATTTTTCCAGTTATTAACAGTTGTTCTTCAAGTGCAATCGATTAAAACTAGGAACGAATTTAAAGAGGAACGATTTAAAATAGAATTATAACAAAAGAATAGATATATTCAATATTTTATAAACAGTTAAAAAACAAAAATGACGAATGGATTCGTTATTGCTTTATCCATTTCACTCAGCATTTTTGTTATGACTTCCGTCATTGTGTTGATTTGTCGTAAAAAGAAGAACGCGTTTAATACAGGCCAAGTGATTCATTATGGCGGTAAGTTGTGGGTGAAGAACGGAAAATAACAATGATATCAGAAGTTGTTAGGCAATCAAATTAAATATAGAAAAAAATTATAAGCAAAACAAGTTATGAATCAAATATTTGTATATATTTTGTTCTATTACCATAATCAGGTCCTCAAAATCCAGCACCACCGCCGCAGTATAATGCATCTGGTTGGCAACATGGGCCCATAACCATCAGCCCACAAACTGGAGAGTCGAATTATCAAACAGCTGTATTGCCGTCTTATCAAACAGCCGTATATGCACCACCAGGCCCACACCGTCTAGGCTCTCCGCCACCAACAACGAATATTATGTGAGGAATATTTATCTCTTCAATTTCATAAACTTCAACTTTAGCTTTGCTTTTAATCATTTTTTAGCATACGTCAAGTTAACACACCACAATACTATCCGGAACCATATCAAGCTAACGCAGTTGTTGTAACAACAGCAACCGAAAACATTCAGAAGTACTAAATATTGTATATTGCTTTTAAATAAAAAATAAACAATGTACGAAATAAACATTTGACTGTTAAGTTAACATGGACAAAGAGGAGCTTTATGTTAATGACTGACCATTTAACATTTTATGCTAGTTAAAGAGGTAAAAGCTTTTTTCTTTGTTCTCTGCATCAGTATTATTGGCAGGTGTCGGTGAAGAAAATTCCCCTTTTTTGCATACAATATAATTGTTTCCCTCTTTTTTAAGTCTAACAGCCCTATTCTACCAGCTTAACAAAGCTCACTACATTAACAAAATAGTTTATATTAACAGCTCTATTCTGCTTGTTAACTTAACAAGGAATTGTTAAGGAGCTCTTGTTAATATTATTGTTATGTAATGTAAATGTTCATATTCTAAAAAAATCATTTACAATTTGAAAGTTCTAAAAAGCTCTAAAAGTTCACCACGCGTGGTGAGAATGTGAAACTCACAGCATTCAATCGCCAGCTGTTTTTTTGATGAAATTTTATTGTTTATTATATCAGCTAGCAAAATGAAAATGCAAAGAGTTAAGTAATCTCAAAGTTTTTTTTTGTATTTAAAACACAAATTTACATTTTTTAATAGTCAAACAAAGTTTGAGTGAGCCACGCAGGAACAGCTCCTATTTTATATACAATTTTTGCCGGCAGCACCCTCAACTTTTGGCTGGCTATGTATGTATATTATTATATTTGGATTTTTCATTTCGGTATTTAATTGTATTTAGAGTTGGATAGAAATAAAAAAATAGATAAAGAGATAGATAGAATGAATGAATCATCGAAGACGTTTTAAATATCGCCGTCGTTAAATTTTTTCCTTTTGTTAATCTTCTTCATTATCAAAACTTAAAAGGCTTAAAAATTCTTCAATTTTCCACAGTCTTATTTATTTTAATTCAATATTATATTATAACTTATAATATTTTTATTATTTGCACAACAATTCTCTAGCAAAACACATAAATGTTGAGATTATGTTGTCGTTGTTAAGATACTTTCTGCAATTAACAAAATTGTAAAGAAAAGAGCTTTTAAATTTTCACCAGAATACGGAACATCAACAACTTGTTAATATTAACAATTTTGTTAATGTGGTGAGCTTTGTTAAGCTGGTAGAATAGGGCTGTAAAACTTGAAACTTTTGACAGAGGGGGAAGGCATTTTTTACTCTTTAAAAAAGCAATTAAAAGCAATTCTTATACAGGATGTCCCGCAACTGAGTGCAACTATTTACAGTGATGCAAGATTATGTCGAGCTGAGCAAAAGATCGTATGGAAGGGGAAGGGGAAGGGTGGACCTCCGCAAGCAAAAATGTGCAGTCAGTGAAGCAGCTTCTTATGCAAACCTAGATTTTGTCATACATTTTTGCTTGCGGACGTTTTCTTCAAATGACCATAGTTTCTTAATGAGCCATCGTACGGCACTATTTCAGAGCTCATTTTAAAAGGAAAGAATAGTACATCATGATAGAATAAAAACAATATAATTTAAAAAATGTTGTGCATCCTTTATTCAAACTTAAAAGTAGCAATTTTTCGTCAACATAACCTGAAATATCTCAAATTTTTGACATAATGAGCCGATTCTGAGCACAGATTCGGATTCCACGCACAAATTTGTTTCAGAAACAATTATTTGCAGACCTTTGTTACGGATGCACATATAATTATTTCCTATTGTAGCATAAAGGCTTACGGCAATTTTTGTTGAAAACGGTAAATTTTGAAAGCAAAGGACAAGCAAATTCTTCGTACACCTATTTATAAGATAGCAGCCAATTTTTCTGCATACTTACATTTCACCGTTACCGAAGTTGTACGCTTAAAACGTTGCACGTTTTGTAGTCACACATAATTATTTCGTAGACTGTACCTAACAGTACGTTCAGAAAGTCCATAGGATGACACATAGATGGCGTTACTAGATTTTTTCCATATGATTTTTATTTAGTACCAACCATCAAACGATACGTATAAAATTTTGACAACAATCTGACAATTGATTCGTGAGTTATAGCATTTTGTGTGCAACTTTTGTTATTAAAAAAAAAATGGAAAAAAGTGAATTTCAAATTTCGTGAAAACCAAACAATGGCTTGATAAACATTATACGTTCATATTGGTTATGAACGATCGCAAATTGAAGGTGCACGAGCTAGCTGACATTGTAAAGATATCAGATGGTAGTGTTTTTTCCATTTTACACGAACATTTGGGTATGCGAAAAGCTCTGTGCAAAGTGGTGCCGCGTGAGCTCACAATCGAACAAAAACAACAACGAATTGATGCTTTAGAGGAGTGTTTGGCGCTGTTAAACCGCAATAAAATCGAATTCTATCGTCGATATGTGACAATGAATGAAACATGGCTTCACTATTACACACCAGAATCCAAAAGACAATCAGCTGAGTGGACAGCAGTCGACGAATCGAATCCAAAGCGAGCAAAGACCCAACAGTCGGCTTGTAAGGTGATGGCGTCTATATTTTGGGATGCGAAAGGAATAAAATTCATCGAATATCTCCTAAAAGGAACCACCCTCAACAGCGACTATTACTGTGCACTTTTGGATCGATTGAAGGCCGAAATCGCCAAGAAACGGTCACATTTGCAAAAGAATAAAAAATGTTGTTTCACCAAGACAATGCACCGTGTCACAAATCGATGAAAACGATGGCAAAATTGAATTAATTGGCCTTCGAATTGCTTACCCACCCACCGTTTTCTCCAGATTTAGCCCCCAGCGACTTTTTCCTGTTTTCAGATGAAGAAGAGAATGCTTGCTGGAAAGAAATTCAAGTCAAATGATGAAGTAATCGCTGAAACTGAGGCCTATTTTGACGAGAAGGAGAAATCGTACTATAAAAGTGATATCGAAAAGTTGTAAAATCGCTATACTCGTTGTATCGCTCTCGAAGGCTACTATGTTGAATAATATAATCGAGTTTTATCAAAATTTTGTTCTTTTCTTACTTATCCTACAGACTTATTGAATGACCTGTTACATACCAAGTTCCACTATCAAAACATGTACAGCTCGGGAATTATAATGTTTTTTGAAACATTTCATTCAAAAACTTTTATAAAATTTCCGACATTTCCGGTTGACTTTTTCAAACATTTTCTTTTATACAAACCTTGTCCTAACAATCACAAAATTATTAATAAAAAAAAAATCGACAAATTGGTCGAGCCGTTCTTAAGTGATGATCGGTTAAGTGATTCGATTTTTATTTATTAAGATTCATATATTTAGCCTAATTTTTTTTTTAAATAATTGAAAAATTATTGTTTTAACTTCACATTAACTTTATTAAGTTTGCATCAGCTGCCCACTCCAATATGTGCTGTAAGCTTAGCTTACCCTTAGGGACCTGTTACAGAAAAAAGCAAAAAGAAAATGTATTAATGTATTAATGAAATTTTTACACTAAACTTTTTTAAAATTCTTTTTCATTTTATTTATCTTTTTACCATATAGACGTGGGAAAAATAACTATTTTGAAAGACTTAATAGAATGCTATAATATACTTATTAATAAATCGAAAAGCAAACCGGGTCTGTAGGAGATATTAAAACACCAGTGCATGCTCGCACAGCTCGTCTTGCAGAAAATATTGCTGCTGTTCGCGATAGTGTGGCTGAAGAGCCGTATACCTCAACTCGTCGTCGTGCCCAACAATTGCACCTCTCACGCTCGTCGTTGATGAACATTATGCATAAAGACTTGAATTTCCACGCTTACAATTGACTCAAGAACTAAAGTCTCTTGACCATTTCAAGCGTCGTCAATGGTCAGAATGGTGGCAAGAAATGGCAACAGTGGATGATCAATTTTCGAAGATGTCAATTGGCCGCCAAGATCATATGATTTGACACCGTTGGACTTCTTTCTTTGGGGTTATTTGAAGGAAAAGGTTGAGATAATTCGGCACATTAACGGCATAGAACCTCACTTATGCCTCAGCGTCATCGAAAATTTGGACCATCGGATGGAGGTTGGCCGCCGAGGTCGCGGCGGCTATTTGGCCGATATTTTGTTCTATACATAATTGTATAATAATTAATACAATTATTATTATTATTATTATGGTATACAATAATTCTATACCAATATTATCATAATAAAAAGAAATGACATTAATTTCCTAAATAATTTGTGTTTTATTCAAAATCATCATCGGCCTTTAAAATTTAACCACCATTTATTATTGTTGAATCACAATACCGCGTTAGGTCAGTGGCGCGTTGACTGTTCGAGTCGAAATGACGAGTTCTTATGAAGCAACACTCAATTCGATTTTAAGCTTTTATCGTACCTTACGTATATCGTAAACATTTTCATAAACATGAAAGAGTGGTAAAAAGGCCCGTGTTTATGTTAAGAGTAGACCCCTGCCTTAACGGCTTATTTCTACTTAGTCCCTTGACTAAAAAAAACGAATTGGCCATTTTAGCCCTTGAAAGGACTTTGTGCGTGTGCGTGTTGTGAAATGTTTGAGCACAAATCGCACACTAAATACAAAACAGCCACAACTCAAAAAACACGAATTTTCAGGAGAAGCAAAAACTGTTTAAGCTAAAATGATTGTAATATTTTAAACAAATTTTTTTCCACAATAAAGAAACCCTATTTTAAAGAAAGTTTTGGTATAGTTTCTTTAACTTGAATAATTTGGATTTATGACCCTTTAGCTAAAATTTTTCGTATGATTAGAGATATTATCTCAAATTGTGCCTATTTACCTGACAAAAATCGTTTGAATTTTCAACAGCTCCTAATTTACAAGCATTTAAGTAAGCAAATTACCAAAAAACACAAAATGTACCTTTTGTTTAAGTGAAAATAAAGCTTTATTGTTATAAGAAGACAATTTTGCTACAAATTTTTTAGTTTTATATTATGATTGTGTAAATAAAAAGAATTTTAGACTTATGACCCTTTAACTGATATTTTTCGTTTAAAATTCAAGTTGTGTCTGTTTAAGTGATAAAAATTGCTTGAATTTTTAAAAATACCCATTCATCAACTGATTACCAAGCAATCAAATAATAAAATTCACAATAAACATTATTTAATAAGTTTTTTTATTAAATTGTATTTTAAAATAAATGAATTTTTTATTTTTAGCACAGTACAAAAATTGCTCGGTTCATTTCTATATATATAAAAGAAAGTGTCCGAATGCGATGTAATCCCATAACTCGAGATCGGCCGAACCGATTTTGATGATTTATACTTTGTTGGAAAGGTATTTTTTCAGTTCGGGTTTTAAAAAAAAAAAAAGTAAAAAAAAATTGAAAAAAGTGTAAAAAAATCAAAATTTCAAAATGTTTTATTTTTATCAAGGGCCTTCTATGCGATTCTCATACTCGCAAGGCACCTGCCATTGTTTGGAATTTACAAAGGACAGCAAAGGGCCTTCTATGCGATTCTCATACTCGCAAGGCACCTGCCATTGTTTGGAATTTACAAAGGACAGCAAAGCTAGCCTATATAAGGAGAAGGCAAATACTCTGATTATGGACATCACAGTGCAAGCATTAAAATAAAAGCGTTAAAATAAATAAAAGAAAGTGTTGGAAAGGTATTTTTTCAGTTCGGGTTTAAAAAAAAAAAAAAAAAAAAAAAAATCGAAAAAAGTGTAAAAAAATCAAAATTTCAAAATGTTTTATTTTTATTGTTTGGAATAGTACTGCTTAGCAGCCAGGATATCCCATAAATAATTTTACTTCCCATTTTTAATAACTTGCATATACATGTAAGTATTTCATTTGCTGTTATTACCCTGTAGGAAAATCAACTAATTTAAAAGTAGTTGATAAAGTAGTTTTTTGTCAACCACAACTAGTTGAAATTCTGACTTTTTTCCATAGAACGAACTAACTTATTTTGTATGGTGATGTCCGCTAAATAAGTCAATTGACTGTCATCTGCATATATTTTCAACTACTTGTTAAATTAGTTACATTTAAATTATTTTTTTAATTGCTTTAAAATAACCAATTGAAAACATTACTGATGGCCAAAAGTTAATAATATTTGATGAAATAACATGGTTGAATATATATAAGCTTGTAATTTAATAAAAATTTTCAATTAAAACATGCCAACATCAGAGTAGTTGCCGCCTTAATATAATTCAAAGTAGTGTATCAATCACTGGTTATTAAGTAGTATTTCAATTACTTCATATATTGCCGCCTTAATATAATTCAAAGTAGTTCATATACTGGTTTATTTTAAACTAGTTTTTTAATTAGTTGTTTTTAAAAACAAGTTAGTTTGTTCCTATAGGGTAGTTAATCTCACACACAACATACTCTCTGCTTTGATACAAGTCGTTTATTTGAAATTTTTGTTGTCTCTTTTGCCTGAGGTGGTTTTCGTTTTGTTTTGTTTTCTACAAGTATTGTGCCGTCATAAAGTTCAATGTAAGAATTAAATATTATTAATGCAATAAAATAAAGAATTGTTGCAAGAAAATAAAGAAACTTAGAGGAACTTTGTTTTTGTTGTGTTGTCTACAAATATTATCGGTTATCGATCAATATTGAAGCCAGTTTTGTTTCATGTGTTGTGGCGCTGTCCACGTTGTCTAAAAAACTGTTGATATTGACGTTTTTGTCCATTTTACATGGATTTTACGTTTCGTTTCCCCTCTATTTTATTCATATGTCTAATGTGCCATTTAATTCAGTTGCTCAGTTTCTTTATTCGTTGCTGTTTCACCGTCCATATTGCACTTTGCGAATTCGTGTTTTGTTCGATCGAATAACGTTTGCCGGCCATTACGGATTACAGACTCGGATTTCTTCATTACAATTTGGTGAGTTTTTGTGAATTAAAATTGATAACAAGAATATATAGAAGAATAGAAGTGAATGTATTCATATTGGAGTATTTTCATTTCATTTGAACAGTGGCGATTGAGCGATTGAGGCATTTTTCGAATTTGTGCTGTGTTGCATTGTCGGTTGGATATTGGGATTTGTCTGTAAAAAGTTTAACGTTTCTAATCATATCTTCATGTCATGTCATATCTTCGGCATTTTTGGACCCACGGAAATGATATTTGGTACATATAGTATTAGCATGAATAGAAATACGTACCACAAAAAAAAGTGGGCGGGACCACGCCCATTTTTGGAAAAATTAAAAACTGTAATATCTTCTAAACTACTGGACCGGTCGACATGAAATTTTCACAATAGGACATTGTTACGAAATATTAAGTCCTTGAAATCTATGAATAACAAGTCCTACGAAATAATAAGGGTGCCACGCCTACACAACCGAAAACTTAAAATCCGCATATCTCAGTCAATAATTGGCATAGAATGATGATATTTGCTACATATCATGTTTTCTTAAAAAGGATTATATGCCATGGAAATAGTGGGCGGGTCACCCTTTCTTTGCTCTAAAAGCTACACCTCTACACCGACTATATCCTAAAGCATTGCAATAATTAATTCAGAATCAAATAAATAAATTTTTATTAATATCTAAATACTTTTATTTTATCACTATAGGGGTAGCGAAGCACACCGGGTTCAGCTAGTAAAAATATAATGTATTCGTTTTAAAATTTTTAGTTTTTTGTTTTTTAATATTAATTAAGTTTTTGCAGAAAAAGTCATAGCAGTTTTTAGGAATGTGATTTTTATTTTCCACATCTTTGATGCCCTTTTGCTGTACTTCTAATAGCGGTAGCCTTTCGGAATATACCGAGCATAGTTTTAAATTTTTAAGGATATTATTGATAAATAGAAAAAAGTAGCATATTTTTTTGAGTCAGAGGTTGAATAGCAACTCATAAATAATAAACATTTGATTAGTTTGAATATCAACTACTTACTTCACGCAACTTCAAGGCTTAAAAGGCTTCAAGAGTTGCTCTTTCTTAAACATACTCTTTGAAAGTTGATTTCTTTATTAAAGAGTAACGAGTTCAAATCGCAGCTGCAATAATATTTGAATAAAAATTAATATATAACAATGAAAATTGAAATTTTGTAAGCTAATTATATTGAGAACTGAATTACAATTTCATTTTATAGATCGGAAAACCATGTCCAAATATATGCGAAAATATTAAAAACTTAATTTGGTCAAAATAGTCTCTAGGACAAAAAAGTTTTCACGCGACGGAATAATTCCAGTACAATTAAAATTCTGTTTTTTTTTTGGGTTCTTTTTTTATTAAACTAATGCTAATCACTGTTATTTCAACAAAAAAGACACATATCAAAATAAAACAGTCGATTTTAGTCATTTTTTTCAGCTATTGGATCAAAATTCAAAATAATACACTTAGAAATTTCTCAGCTGCTACAAATAAAGTGTCACAACTCAAAATAAAACTCTTTATGTGTAACAAAACATATTAGTTGATCTAAGACACCTTGACACTACTTAAAATAAAACTCTTTGATTGAAAGTGCAGAAGCAACGCAATTAACATTAAAACAGACACAACTACATTTTTTCAGTTAAATAGTAGTTACTGATGTAGATTGTGAATTGTTTTATGGCTAAAAGTCGATTTTGGAAAATTTTGAGTAGTGACTGTTTTGTATTTAGTGTGCGAAATGATCGAGAACTGGACCTACCAGTTTTATGCCAACTTCGAACGGCTTATGTTCTCAAGAAGCTTTTCATGGTTTTTACTCTCTGAGGTTTGCTAATATCTGCAGAGAGGTGACGGCCGAACAGAAAAATTAATTCAATTGAGAAAACTTTCTGCCAGGTGGGATTTGAACCAGCGTTCTCTGGCGTATGGGCCACACACTCTATCCACTGCGCCACCATGACTTGTCCACTGTGTCTTATCTTCTAGATTTGACAACATACTGCTTATACTAACTTTAGTAAGGCATTTGATAAACAACCACACAATTTAATATTATTAAAACTCAATTCAATGGGATTTCTACAATATTTTGAGCGATCTTATGCAGGCCCGTAGCCAAAGGGGGAAGATGTATGTGTTCAAATCCCCCCTCCCCCCTTAGGGTCGAGAAAGTTAGAAATAATAACGCATATGAAATTCAAAATATAATCTTTTTTTTAAGACAAGCTGAGATAATGTTGTAAATTTACTTGAAAATGCAAAAGCTTCAACATTTTCAACGCAAATTTAAGAAACATCACTTAATCAATGAAAAGTTTTTTGGCCAAATGAAACATTTACCTTGCTTAAAATACAATTGTTCTTAAAAAATTTGTTCTATTAAATTCTGAAAGCTTGTTGACTATTTCAAATATCTGTATCTTAAATATAAATTAGATGTTACGTTTTTTGAAATAATTACACCAATACTTGTAACGAGCTTTATTACCTTAGAGTCAATATTATTCGAGATACACTGTTTTTCTAATATTGCCAGGGTCAGTAGTCGAATATCGCCCACTTTATTGGCCGTAATTTGTACTAACAATGCCTACCTCTATGCCAAATTGCAGTACCATAGTATCAATATTATGCGAGATATACTCTTTTTCGAATATTGCCACGCCCATTTGTAAAATAACACTCACTTTATTGACCACAATTTGTAATAATAATGTCTACCCCTATACTAAAATGCAGTACTCTAGTCTCAAAATTATTGAAGATACAGTGTTTTTCTCATTTTTCCATTTGTCAAATAACGCCCAATTTCTTGGCCGTAATTTGTATTAACTGTGTCTACCCCTACACTGAGTTGCAGTACGCTAGTGTCAATATGATTCGAGATACAGTGTTTTTCTAATATTGTCACGCCCATTTGTCGAATAACGCCCACTTTCTTGACCATTATTTGTAATAATACTGTCTACCCCTATACTAAATTGCGATACTCTAGTCTCAAAATTATTCAAGATACAGTGTTTTTTCAATATTTCCCCGCCCATTTGTCAAATACCGCCCATTTTCTTGACGTTCATATTTTATAATTGTGCCTACCCCTACACTAAATTGCAGTACCCTAGTGTCAATATTTTTCGAGATACAGTAGTATCTAGTATTGCGAGATCTAGTATTGCCTTGCCCAGTTCTCGAATACCGCCCACTTTTTTACGGGCACCTCCGTGCATATGATATCTATTATGTTCACCAAAAATTATGGCAATAAGGCATTTGGTTTAGGAGTTATCGATGTACATACATTTAAAAAAAAAAAAAAAAAAAAAAGCAGAGAAACCGACGAACTTGAGAACCTCCTCCTTTTTGAAGTCGGTTAAAAATTGAAATGTTCCATTTGCTTATAAAGATTAATAAACCCCAAAAAATTCTCATACATTTAACAATTCGCAGTTCGTATCAGTGCGTTATCCTACTGCAAGATCCATGATGAAGGTAAAAAATGTCGTTATAAGTCATATATCAGGATATTAAATATATAAGATAGAAATATGATGGCGGCTCTAATAAAATTCTTCTTTCCTTATATCGTGGAAATAGGTAGTCGTCCGACCCATCTAAATAATTTTTTTTCTGTCGTTAAAAACAACGAGACGCTAATCACTTATTGAACTCAGGAAATTTCTCAAAAATTCTGTTTACGGACTGACTTTTTTTTAAAACTTACCTATTGCATGCGCCTATTTCGCCTATTTGTAAATTACTGCAGTAGCTAGAGCGAGAAATCTCATACATTTCAGCTATATTAGGCAAAAAAAAAATTTTTTTATTAATTTTATAACTAATTGAAAAAAATGATATAATTATATAAGATATTTAACAGAAATTTTTTATGTAACATGATGAGTATAACAATTTCCGAGATAATGCTCATTTTATAAAATGTTCTCTTCAATTAAAGTGATTTTACTTAAAACAAAGCAAAACACTTTCGTTAAACATCAAATAAAAACAAATGAAGTAGTTTCAATTATGCTTATATATGAACAAAAAATTAAATTGAAAT
Organism: Coremacera marginata; assembly: GCA_914767935.1. NCBI lineage: Eukaryota > Metazoa > Arthropoda > Insecta > Diptera > Sciomyzidae > Coremacera > Coremacera marginata. The sequence goes on from OU612044.1 coordinate 160,103,264, forward strand.
TCAAAACAGACTTTGTTCGCTTTTGATATATTTACTTTTTTCTTATTCAGCGTGAAATTTTGCTTTTAAAATCACTTGAAAGTGTTGCAAATGCAAATAACTGTAGACTTTACTTATAATTTGAAAGAAAATACCAAAATCTTTTTAAATACTGACAACTTACATGTAAGAGTTGCATTCATATTGCAGTTATAACCATCCATAGCATTACGACATAAAAATCGCCCACACATTATAGTCGCAGAATGAATTCTCACTGAGCAAACAGTAGGCTCACCATTTCTGCAGGTCCATCTACAAGTTGGTGGAGTACTATAAAAAATATAAGAAATTTTTTTGAATTTTATTGATTTAATTTCATTTAATATGAACTTAAGTAGGTACACGCAAGAATTTCAACAGAGAAAACTAAAATGGCCATAAAATGGCAATAAAAATTTTAGAAAAACGAAAATTATTTCAAGAATTTTTCAAAAGTAGGTACAGCGATTTTCAACCTGGTGGCGGGTAGTGGGTAGAGTGTGTGACTCTTACGCCAGAGAACCCAGGTTCGAATCCTCCATCTGGCACAGAAAATTTTTTCAATTGAATTAATTTTTCTGTTCGGCCGTCACCTCTCTGCAGACAATGGCTAACCTCAGAGAGTAATGGCAGCCCATGAATAGCTTTTTGAGAACATAAGCCGTTCGGAGTCGGCGTAAAACATGTAGGTCCAGTTCTCGATCATTTGTGTGCAAACATTTCACATCACACTCAACACAATTGATTATAAGAAGCTCGGTCAAGGTCCTTTCAAGTGCTGAGATGGCCATTTCGTTTTTTTTTCAACCTGTTTTCAGTTTTCTGTCATCTTGAAAATCACAAAAAATTAAAAACATTCTAAAACAAGAGCATGTTTTTAATTTTTCGTGCTTTTCACGCTTTTCTAGCTAAAAAACAATCGATATCACAAAAAATTGAGCCAATTTGATAAAACTGAAAAAAGCATTAAGGGGGGACATGACATTGGCAGTTTTTTTAATAATTTTGTATTTTAGTAATTATTCTTAAGATTCTAAGAAAAAAATTTCATGGAAAAATTCCTACTGGTGCAAAAGTTACAGCCGGATAGTGAGAGCGCATTTTTAATTTTTGCGCTACCTACGTACGGCAGCTGGTATATACTTGTTTTACTTGCTACCTGACTTTTGGTTGTTGTTATTTCGTACCTACTTGAAGGGTGGGGTTTTTTTGTTTTTGAATTTCTTTATATTTCTTAAAATTTATAACTCAAATAGTGGAATTTTTATTTTATATGCTCAGTTATTTGGCATCTTTTGCAGCGTGAAGTCGTGGTTTTTTGTGAAAAATATTGAAAAATTGAAAAACGAATTGACAGTTGATTATGGATTGGCCATTAGAAACAACGTCAATTCTTTGGAAAATATGCGTAATGCCATTTGGGCAACATTTTATCACAAGATATCCACAGATGAAAATCCTCAGCATATGTTTTGCCCTACAGGTAGTGACAGTTGGTGTTATTGACAGAAGGCAAAGGCAGAAGGATCAACTGTTCTCCATAAACCACCACTTCATGAAATAGTGCAAAAGGCCATCAAACCAGTTTACACGGCTTACACTGGTTACAAACCAGTTGAGTAACGATGAATTGCTAAACAAGTGCTTGGGTGGATTCACGCAAAACTCCAATGAAAGTTTGAATGCAAAAATTTGGCTCATTGCCCCTAAGTGTATGCCAGGCAGCAACAGAATTGTTAATATTGCAAGCTGCATGGCAGTGTCTACTTACAATGACGGCGCTTATAGTTATTTGCAAATGTTTCAACTACTTGGTATCACCATAGGAGCTACTTTTAGAAATATATATAGAGAAAAGTATTGCAAGTCGAACGAGATTTTATTAGGAAGTGAAAAAAATTATAATACAATTTTTCATTAGAAAAACAATATATCAATGTTAAACAGATTCAAATATTTACTAAAAAAACAAAGTGATTTTTAAACAGGTGTTATTGAAATTATCGCAACACCCCTTCGCAATAACATTATATTAAAAATCATAATCCGGACAGCTTTCGAAATTTGATAATTTTTACTCGTGCTAAAGGCTTTGTGAACATGTCAGCCACCATGTCTTCAGTTGGGCAATAAAGAAAGCTAATAGCTCCGGACCGCATCATTTCTCGAGTATAGAAATATTTAACATCGATGTGCTTGCTCCGTGGATTTATTTTGTCGCCTTCTATTATCCTCAAACAACTTTGGTTATCTTCGTAGATAGTAGTACTTATTTTGGAATACCCAAAATCATTTAACAACGTTTTTAACCAAATAGCTTCCTGCGACGCCTCTGCGAGTGCAACTAGTTCAGCTTCAGTTGATGACAGTGAAACATTGGATTGCTTGCGACTGGCATAGCTTATTGTTGCTGAACCAATCATAAAGATATATCCGCTGGTAGATTTTCGATCTTTCGTGTCACCTGCCCAATCCGCATCAGAAAATCCAGTAAGGGTTAAATCTGCTTTCGTACCGACACACAACTTGAGGTCTTGAGTTCCCTTAAGATACTTCAGCACTCTTTTAAGCTCCAACCAGTCTCTTTTACTTGGGTTACTTGTCTTACGAGACAATATCGAAATTGCTATGGAAATATCCGGCCTTGTGTTCCCGGCAAGATATAACAAGGATCCGATTGCTTTACGATATTCATGATTGTTTTCCAAAAGTTCTTCATTCCCGGAATCCTTTAAATAACCAGGATCTAGAGGAATTTTAGAAGCATGTGCATTTTCTAAACCATATTCTGTTAGTAATTTGTTAATATAATTTTGTTGATGCATAAAAAATATACCATCATCATTTCTAATAATTTCGATTCCCAAATATAATTTAATATTGCCAAGATCGGAAATTTCAAAATGTTTTTGAATATAAGTTATAATTTCTTGAATAGATTTATCATCTTCAGTGGCAACTATTATGTCGTCGACATAAATCAGTACATACATATATTTACCTTCGCTTTTCTTCACATACAAGCAATTATCAGCATTTCCCCTTCTGAATCCGAAATTAATTAGAATCTCGTTTATTTTCAGATTCCAGCATCGAGCCGATTGCTTAAGGCCGTAAATACTGCGCTTAAGTTTACAGACTAGATTCTCTTGTCCTGGATTAACATAACCTTCCGGTTGTCTTAAGTATATTTCTGTGCCTAAGTCACCATTTAAAAATGCTGTCTTTACATCTATATGTCGAACAACCAAACTTTTATAAGATGCAATAGCCAAAAGCGCTCTTAGAGTGGTGTGTTTAACAACTAGTGCGAAAATCTGGTTATAGTCCTCACCATACTTCTGAGAAAAGCCTTTTGCAACCAGACGAGCTTTATACCGAAGCTTACCATCTAATGTTTTCTTGAGTTTGTAAACCCACTTGCATCCAACAAGTTTGCGTCCCTTTGGTAGTTCGACCAAATCCCACGTTTTATTATCGTGCATTGATTTGAGTTCATCTCTCATAGCTTTCATCCATTGCTCATTATTCGGACTCGAAACAGCTTCCTTGAAAGTAGAAGGCTCGTTTGTAGTTGTTGTCAACATACCATACCGTTTCGGAATAACTCCTTTTGTTGATCGCGATGAAACTCTTCTTTGAATTGAAACAACGTTTTCTGAGTCCGAAGACAATAAATCACTTCCAGCAGTATCAAAAACAGCACTCCTGTCGTCTTCAGAACTGACAACAATGGGTTCCTCAAAAACTTCTTTAACCTGAGAAACACATTCAACATTTTCATTATTTACCTCTGATTCCTGTGATATGTAAACTGGTACCAAATGCGGACGAGCTTCATTGTAGAGCTTATTCATGTGCTTATCGCCAACTGCCTTAATTTCAATAAAATCGACATCCCTGCTGACGATAATACGATCGTTCGCTGTATCAAGCAAACGATAAGCTTTTGATTCTTCACAATAGCCAACTAAACGACACCTCTTGGACACAGCATCCAACTTTTGGCGTTTCTGCTTATTGATATGTGCGTATGCTATAGCACCAAACGCTCGCACATGGCTTAAATTCGGTTTCTTTCCAAACCACATCTCATATGGAGTTAAAACTGTAGAACTTGATGGCAAACGATTCTGAAGATAATTCGCTGCATACACAGCCTCAGCCCAATATTTTAATTCCATTTCCGCATCAAATAGCATACATCTTGCCATTTCCATCAAACTTCGATTTTTGCGTTCTGCTACCCCGTTTTGCTCAGGGGTATATGGAGCAGTCAACTGATGAGTTATCCCTCTACTTTTGAGAAAAGAATCCATTTGCTTGCTGCAAAATTCGCCGCCTCGGTCAGACCTTAATGCTTTCATTCTCTTTCCAAACTTATTTTCTGTAAGTGCAACATAATCTTTTAATTTTTCAATAACCAAGCATTTTTTATCTAGAAAATACACAGTACAGTATCGGCTATAATCATCAATTAGAGTTAAAATAAAACAGCACAACACAAAATAACGAAGGCATACAGTACGAAGCAGGCATGGCAGATTGAAGGTAACCTTTTTTTTCTTTGTTCACAAACTTTGAACGCGTTTATCTCGAAACCATGTTTTTCGTACTGGTTGCGGCACTAGCGGGTTAATTTTTTGACAAACAATTTATTTTTTTTGTTTTGTATTTTTTAAACTTGATTCGCTATCGTATGACACGAGCTTTTTTTTAAATTTTTTTTTCGATTTTTTATGAATTTTTAAAGTTAATATTTTTTTTCGAAAAAACACACTTTCAAATTTGGAACATCACCAAAAATTGAAAAAAAATTTAAAAAAAAGCTCGTGTCATACGATAAACAATTTTGTTAAGATTTAAAAAAGTAATTTTTTTTTCAGATCGGACAATTTTTGCAACTCCCAGCGCTGCAACAACGAGTCCCCGTTTTTTTCTCTGGCGCCAGTTTGGAGCTCTATAAAACCATGTTGGAGTGAAAAATATATTTTTTTTAATTTTTTTTTTCTTGTAATTTGTTCAGTTCTCTACAATAATAAAAATAATTTTGGAAAAATGTTTGTTTTTGACTTAGTTATGAATTTTTAAAAAAAGGTATGTTTTCTCTGCCGCGAATGTCATGTAACCCCTTAAAATCAAACTACTCGTAAGGTTTACGTTTAGAAACTATTGAATTTTATATAACAAATTTTTTTTTGGTTGGTCTGGTTGCAGAGGGTTTGGGGCACCCTTTAAGGGCACCCTTTAGTCAAATAAAATTTCTATTGATGATAAACTATAGTGATAGTCAGAGTGACTTTTAAATGTTGACATTTACACAAACCATCCTAAAATTTGTGGATGACATATTTTTGTGCAGTCTTTAAAAAAACGAATATGCTAAAAATTCTAGAAAAAAATAAACTATAATTCACAGTTGAAAAAGCAGAAAATAGAAAAAAACTATTCTTAGACACTGTACACTTAATAGAGTTAACAACAGGCTTATACTTAATTGGTGCACAAACCTAACCTTTTCCGAACGAATGATAAATTACAACTCCAACCAACCTCTCAAGCAAAAAATAAACACAGCAAGCAATTTTATTAGTAAACAATTAGACATAAGGGACATACAATTTCGAAAGGAAAGCAATCAAAATAAGAATAACTGTAAAAAACAACGACTATCCGAACTACATCATTAGCAAGTTCATATATGATAAATTATGTGGACAAAATCATGATAAAGTCCAAATATCAACAACGTATCAATCTGGCAATACAAAATATTTTTTATGCATATCAAATGTTCTAAAATTGGGCCCCAACAGCGATCCACTCTGGTTGCCAATCGCTGAGAACACGCCGAAATTGTTGAAATTGTTGGAAAACTAGGGGCGTGTCATTTATTTTAATCGCAATCCTTCCACACCTTTTGTTCGAATTTTACTTGGTTGTTTTCTTCAGAGCAACATATATGTACCTAAAGCTCAAAAAATATAATTCTTAATATTTGAAATATTATAAGAGTTATAAGACAAACACATAACATAAAAATTTTTTTTGCCATTTTTCCCATTTGTTCTCAAAGCACTTATTAAAAAAATTTTAAACATTAAAAGTTATTTTCTAACACGTACGACTTTATGTTTTCAACTTCGTTTATCCTTATGAACGACTTTAAATAGCAAGCTTGTCAAAGAACTAGTCCTGTTATTTTTCTCCCCTCAAAATTTCTTGTGAACACACCCACCCACTCCTTCCTGCCACCCTTTTGGGGTTATCCAACAAAAAATGCAAAAAATTAAGAAAAACGTCGATTATAGTTCGTATCTCTACCAAATTTGATCCCTACAGGGGTCAAATGTATGAGCTGGTCCTACTAATTTTGCTCCCACAACATTTCTTCGAAACATATTCAGCCCCAATTTGTCCCTCTTCTGGGTGTCCCCCTACAAAAAAACAGAATCCTTCAATTCAAGTTAGAAATCCACAACAATTACAAATCCTAGCTACGAGTAGATATACTAACAACGGTCATAACAAATACAGCAATGCACAGGGGAGTTAGGAAAAAGCCAAAATTGAAATAAAAAAAATTGTATAAAACACATAAGGTGTGTTTCATAAATATAACGCTACTGCGAAACTTGAAATATTTTTGTAACGGCCAGTTTAAACAATAGATGATGTTTTGCGAATTTGGTCATCTGTGCACAACAACAATAGTGAGGAAAAGTGAACTCTTTTCTAATAACGGTACATTGTTTATTGCTTAATATCACTTTTGATGCTGTCTCATATTTATAACGCCATTTCAAAATTTTTAATAAAAACGATTTTTATTGAATTTATAAAAAAAAATATATATTAAATTACTGTGTCATTGGTTCCAATAATATTGTAAATGCGATTTGGCATGCTTGCAATTAATTTTTTCAATGTGTTTGAATCAATTTTACTCCATTCTTCGAAAATAACTGATTTCCGTTCTTTCACGTTGCCAAATTGTCTGTTATTTTTATACACCTGGCGTACAAGTACTGTATAAATTCTCGATGGGACTACAATCTGAAGAGTACGCCGGCTACTCCAATAAATCAATGTTATTGGCCTGAAACCATCTCGATTTACGTAGTTTGTCGCATTCTCTTGCTGGAAAACTAGTTGTGTCTGTCCGTTTTTTTCCAAAAACGGAGTCAAACTGCTCTCCAGCACACGAGTGTAGCCAGCGCTCTTCATGCTTGAACTTTCAATTTCAGAAAAACCACCCCACACCATCACTTTCCCTCCACCAAAACTCTTTTTGAAAACGGAGGTTGTTCGCGGCGTATGTCGTATTAATAATGTCAAAATCCATCCATCAAGACTCCATTTTTTCTCATTGGAAAAAATGATTTGTCAAAATTAAACTTCAACGTAGGACCCTTTTTTAAAACATCACTGAAGAGCTGACTGGTACTCAATTTGTTCCTGTGTTCCTTCTTGCAAATTCCAAGCTCCTTCTCTTATGTTTGCTACCAAGAGCAGAAACACACTTCATAAGTTCACTACGGATATGTTTACACTAATGTAGCACTCTCCATACTGGTGTTTGGGAAACTTTTTCAGCAACAAAACTCCGCAACTCTTTTAAACTCTGTGTAGTGTTGCTCGCAGCTCGGATTATTTTCCGCTGATCGCGGTAAGAGGATTTTTTTTGCCCGAACATTTTGTTTCGCCATAATTTTGAGGTTTGTTAAAAAAATGTTGAATCACTCTATGGCTGCGATTATTTCTACGCCCGATTTTCTGAATTCCATAGCCTTCTTCTTTAAGAATTTTTATTTTTCCCATTTTTTCGCAAGTATGTTGGGTTACACGAGGTATTCCGGTCTACATTTTTTTCTATTGTTAAGGTCTTAAAAACTAACTGCACAATTTTATTAATCTCTACACTTCAAACGCAGCAGAAGGAATAATTGCAAGTGGCGTTATAAATATGAAACAGCATTAAAAGTAATGTTTAGCAATAAACAATGTACCGTTATTAGAATAGACTTTGGTCTTGCTCACTATTGTTGTTGTGCATAGCTGACCGAATTCGTAAAACATTCTCTTTTGTTTAAGCTGGCCGTTACAAAAGTATTTAAAATTTCGAAGTGGCGTTATATATATACAGGGTGTCCCAGACTTAGAGTACTATAATGTGGGGGCTGATTCCTCGTGATGAGACGAGCAAAAAATCGTATAGGTGGGGGTGGTCGCAAATGCCCCCCTAGGGGGCTAGGAGGGAAAAACAAAAAAATAGGTGTCGTAACGTTTTAATCCATAGCTAACATATCTCTGCAACGATTAAAAAAATACATAACTTTTTGAAAAGAAAATTAAATTTGCTTTAAATTATTTTTGCAAAATTTTTCCATAAAGTCATAAACAAAAAATGTATAAGCACCTGAAGTCAAAAAATTGGTTTTTTTCTTCAAAAATTCAACTTTCAAGGCAATTTTCTCAGAAAAAAACCAAATGTTTTATTATTTTTTATGACGCAGTTTTTTTCCTTGGTCAATTCTCTAAAAATTTTCTAAAACCGTAACAAAAAATAATGTCTGCGTACTCTGAGTTGGAAAACATTATAACTCTACGATCGGTGAAAGAATGTGTCGATTCAGGCATGTGATGCACTTAATAATGAGAAATTGCTTTTTTTCTTAATTCCGTTAAATCTAACTGTTTTACTAGTTATTGTAAGCAACAAAAAAACAAAGTCGCCTTGCTTGCATTAAGTACCCCAGTGGGAGGAAAAAGTGGTAGAATCGGAAAATCGATATTATACGAAAAATATTATCTCTGAGGTATAAACAATGTATGATGGATTTTTAGAGAATTGACCAAGGAAAAAAACTGCTTCATAAAAAATAATAAAACATTTGGTTTTTTTCTGAGAAAATCGCCTTGAAAGTTGAATTTTTAAAGAAAAAAACCTATTTTTTGACTTCAGGTGCTTATACATTTTTTGTTTATGACTGTATGGAAAAATTTTGCAAAAGTAATTTAAAGCAAATTTAATTTTCTTTTCAAAAAAGTATGGTTTTTTTTAATCGTTGCAGAGATATGTTAGCTATGGATTAAAACGTAACGACACCTAATTTTTTGTTTTTCCCTCCTATCCCCCTAGGGGGGCATTTGCGACCACCCCACCCAGACAATTTTTTGCTCGTCTCCTCACGAGGAATCAGCCCACACATTATAGTACTCTAAGTCTGGGACACCCTGTATATAGTAACACACCTTATATTGGGTTAGGTAGAAAGTATTCGGCGTTTGCGAGTTCGCTTGATTTCAAATTGAAACGGTACGCTGCATCTGGCAACTCTTTTTTTTTCTTAACAGAAGACAAATCAGTTAATTATTTGTGATCATTTACTGATATTGGTGCATCATGCTAAGAATTATTGCAAAGCAAAGATGAGTGAAATTTCAGAAAAATTACATTATATTTTACAATCTTACTACGATAAAGGAAAAAATGCGTTACAGGCATGTGAAAAGATTTGTGAGGTTATGGTGAAGGTACTCTATCCCAATCAACTGCCAGGAAATGGTTCGCTCGATTTCGTTCTGGAAAATTTGAAGGCAAATATGCTTCTCGCTCTGGTCGAGCCATCACCGAAAAAGCCGATGAAATAATGGATAAGGTTCAAGAAACTCGTCATGTGAGCAGTGTGGAAACCTGTATTGTAACAGGTGATGTAAAGTGGATCACGTACGATAATATTGTTCAAAAACGGTCTTGGTCGAAAAAAATGATGCTCCAAGAACGGTGTCAAAGCCGGGATTGACGACAAGGAAGGTGATGCTGTGCGTTTGGTGGGACTATAAGGCAATCATCCATTATGAGCTTCTACCGCCTGGCCAAACGATTGATTCGAATCTCTACTGTCAGCAATTAACGCGATCGAAGCAAGAAACTGAAAAAGAGGCCGGAATTGATCAACAGGAAAGGTGTTGTGTTTCATCACGACAACGCAAGGTCACAACTTTCTTTATGCATCCGACAAAAACTCAAAGAATTTAACTGGGAAGTTTTGATGCATCCACCGTACAGTCCTGACATTGCACCGTCAGATTATCATTTGTTCCGATCTCTTCAACACTCCCTTGCTAGGATGAAATTAACCTCAAAAGATGACTACGGAAAACAGCTACGTCAGTTTTTCAACGATAAGAACCCGAAATTTTACAATAAAGGAATCATTGTCTTAACCCAAAAATGGCAGAAGATAGTTCAAAAGAATGGACAATATTTGGATTAATAGAATATTTTTTGTTTAAAAATAAAATATTGTTTATTTTTACTAAAAAAACGTCGAAAACTTTTTCCCCAACCCAATATAATGTTCTTGCTGTAGAGAAAGAGTTGTTATGCTATCTCCAGGTCTTTACCCACCCAACCTGCTATCACTAAAAAAATGTTCGGGTAGCTCATATTTTAATTTCATAAATTTAAATTAAATATTTAGAAAATTCATTTATTTAAATAATTTATTCATGTATAAATTTATTTGTTCATTAAGGAAAAGAAAAAAAAAATATTTTGAAGCAGAAACTATTTTTATAAATAGCTTAAATCTTAAGAAATAAAAATGACTTTGATAAGAATTATCAAATTATCAAAGTTCCAATTAATCATAGAAAAAAAAAGTTAAAGAAATTTAAATTGATAATAAAAATAAGATAAATTGAAAATCAGATTAAGTTGAACCTTACATGTATTTCTTATTAAATTAAATTATATCTAAAAATTTATTGAAATTGAAAAGAAATCATAAAGGCTTTTGCCTTTATCAATTATCTTAAAATTATTATAAAATTTAATTTACAAAAAATCTATTCAAAATTAGAACTTCATTATGTTGATTTACAAAACACAAATTATGAGCTTTGTCACAGAAAAGTTAAAGCAAAACAAATTTCAATATTTTTTATAATAAATATAAAAAAGCACTTACTTTGATATAGTTATGCAATAACAAAATAAACAGACTCTATCGAATATATTCAACATAAGCAAAGTCTGCTTCCGTTCAGCAGCTGCTGTCCCACGCTTAAAAAAAAGGCCAAGCGTCAGCAATCCTACGCTTGTGTAGAATACATTCGATAACGGCAAAACAAACCAAGCAACAACAATTTTATGCTGACTTAGATATTAAGAGCTTAGTTTGTAAAGTTTGAAAAGAATTGAAAAATAAAGTTTAGTCTACATTTGGAAAGCAAGTGAAGTTGTTTTTCTTAATTGGCGCAGTCGGTATTCGGCCATAAAATTAGTGCAGTTATATTGTAACTAAGACAATTGAGTAATGACATTTTTAATGCAGTTGTAGTGCAGAAATGGTCAAAGGAAAAATCCAGTTAAGCAGTTAAATTGTTTACTTTCCTGGAATATTGTGAATTAAATCGACGCAGTGTTAATGTAGCGATCGTTAGAACAAATCAAAACGCAAGCGAAAGACAAACATTCAAAGAATTTTAGTCATCTTTAAACCAGTGCAGTATTACTGTAATAATTGTGAGAAGTATTAATCAGTAACGAAAATACTTTAACAAATAACCCTGGAAAACTTTTCGATCAAAACAACTTCTACAAACAAGTTTCAACGAGAATTAAAACATCATCCAAATTTAGAAAACAACCACAACAACACAAAGCAGCATCCAATTTAATGCGGAGAGGAGCCATTGAGTTGCAGTACAAGATTTAAGTTCGAATTAAAGGTATAGAATAAGTTATTCTTAGTGAAAAAAAAAAAAAAAAAAAAAAAATTGATAACAATGAATTCTGAAGTACAAAACACGTTACAATACATTGCAAAAAGCATTAGCTTTATGACTCCATTTGATGGAAACAAATTTTACTTAAGTAACTTTATAACTAGAATTGAAGCAATGATACCAATGATCGAAACTCTAAGCAATGATTTCAAGTTAGTGGTTCTAGGCTACATTTCCGACAAAATTGTAGGGAAAGCCAAGGAAACTTTGATAAGGCAAGGCAGATTAGAATCTTGGACTGACCTTAAGCGGGCGTTAATTAAAAGCCATGGGGAAAGAGAGCCGACATCAGAACTGTTAGATGAGCTAATGGTGTCTAGATGCACCTATACTGTAGAAGATTTCTATAACAAAATAAATTCACTGTTGGCAAGAATTATAAACTCAATAAATTTAAATGAGGACAATACCTCATACGAAATAGCTGCTATAAAAAGACTAGCAATGAAACATTTTGTAGAGGGTCTTCCTCCTTTAGCAAAGAATCTAATTGGATGTCAAAATCCAGAATGCATGGAAGATGCTTACGACTTATTAGCACGATTTAACTATTTGTGTCATACAAAACCAAGAGGTAACAATTTAGTTAATGACAATAGGACTAGCTCTAACGTAAACAAACAAAAAAATACGAGTAGTAATAACACTTTTTTTCGACAACAGGACGAAAAGAACAGGTTTTCCAACACGGATCATGCGACAAATCACTACGGAAGGAACGGGTACCCTAGCGGAGGCCAACCTAGACATTTTAATACGACAAATAGTTATGAAAGAAATAGACCCTCTAACTCAGACCAAAATCGAAATTCTTATACATTTAACAACTATGAAAGAAATAGTAGTTTTAATAGGAATAACGCACCAAGATACGGAGGCAATAGTTTCCAATCGAGGAATTTTAACAATAGTAATCGTAGAGCAAACCATTCAAACAATGTCGTGGAGCAAATGGATATATCAGTAAACGAATTAGATGGTAATAACCAAACACAACAGGGCTTCGAAAATCCACGTACACACAGAAATCAGACAAATTTTCGGTCAAGTGCAGAAAACAACTACCTTATATAGTAATAAAAAACGATATACGCAATATGAAGTTTATTATCGATAGTGGTGCTGAACAAAGTATTATAAATCCTCATATTTGTAACAAAAAATGGGAAGTTCCAATTCCAAGTAAATCACTTAAAGCTTTGAATTGTGAGATTAGAACACATATATGTTACAGTATCCCTATTTTTAATGAATTCAAAGAAGACAAGAGTTATAAAGTAGAATTCTTAGAACACAATTTCCATAACGACTTCGATGGAATCATAGGTAACAACATTCTAGACAAACTTGAATCGGTTATTGACTATAAGAACCGACTACTTAAAACACGAAACGCAGAAAACCGAATTTATCTTAATAAAGAAGAAGAAGATTATGATAGAAATATTAAAAATAACGAGTTTGTTTTTAATCAGGAGATATATTTTAACGAAATGCCAGTAGAAACCTTTGCTCGACACTTAAATGGGAAAGACACGAATAAGCTTAAAAATTTATTGAACTCATTCAAGGACGTATTTTTTAGGGAGGGTGATAACCTTTCTATGACTAACGAGATTAAACACAAAATCCTCACGAAAAATGATATTCCAGTTTACGCTAAATGTTATAGATACCCCGAAGTTCATAGACGCGAAGTAGATCGACAAATAAAGGAAATGTTGAATCAAGGAATAATAAAACCAAGTAATAGCCCTTACAACGCACCCATTTGGGTTGTTCCAAAAAAGGTAGACTCATTTGGACAACAAAAATGGAGGCTTGTAGTAGACTACAGGAAGCTAAACGAGCAAACTGTAGACGATAGGTTTCCCATACCAAATATGGAAGAACTCTTCGATAAGCTTGGAAAGTGCAACTATTTTTCAACTCTAGATCTGGCGAAAGGTTTTCACCAGATAGAGGTTTCACCTGAAGATAGCCATAAAACAGCTTTCTCCACATCCAGTGGACATTATGAGTTCTTAAGAATGCCGTTTGGGCTCAAAAATGCCCCATCAACGTTTCAAAGGTTGATGAATTGTATTCTAGAACCCTACATAAATAAGATATGTGTGGTCTACATGGACGACATTCTTATATTTTCAACAAGTTTCGAAGAACACTTGGTAGCCATTTCTAAAATTTTGAAAAAACTTAGAGAGAAAAATCTCAAAATTCAGGTTGATAAGTGCAATTTTGCAGCACAAACGACAAAATTTTTAGGCCATGTAGTTACCATGGACGGAATTAAACCCGACAATACAAAGATTGAGGCAATACAAAAAATTAAAGTGCCTTCCTCAGTTAAGGAAATCAAACAATTTCTAGGTATCACCGGGTTTTATCGGAAGTTTATTAAGGATTACGCCAAGGTGGCATACCCTTTAATTAAATATTTGAAAAAAGATTCAAAAATAAATAAATGCGATCCTGAATTTCTATCTGCATTTAATAAATTGAAAACGCTTTTAGTTACCGAACCAATACTGAAGTGTCCTGATTTCGAAAAGAAATTTACACTGACAACGGACGCGTCGAACTTTGCTATTGGGGCCGTATTAAGCCAAAATGGCCACCCAGTATGCTACGCATCGCGAACGCTTAACGAACATGAAAAAAGGTACTCGCCTATTGAAAAGGAACTTCTCGCCATTATATGGTCAGTAAAATACTTTAGAACGTATTTATACGGAAGGAAGTTTACCATCTGTACCGATCATAAACCGCTGATATGGTTACATAACATAAAAGAGCCAAATCTGAAATTACAACGCTGGAAGATCATGTTAAACGAATATGACTTCGACATAACCTATATTAAGGGTAAAACGAATCAAGTTGCAGACGGGTTAAGTAGAATAGATAATCATGGTAATGATGGAAAAGTCGTTGACGCCATTTTGTTCAACTCAGAGGATTCAGAAGGTGATAATGTTGAGATTAATTCTACGGACGCAACAATACATAGTGCAGCGGAAGACGACATAGATTACATTCATATTACAGAAAAACCTATAAACATTTATAGAAATCAAATTTACATACAAAAGGGAAACATAGAAAAAATTCTAACGAAAACCGTGAACGCAAAATCTCACAACTATATCACTGTAAACGAAAAAAGTAATTTAAAAGTAATCTTACAAAAGGTTTTGAAAGATAAAGGCACAATGTGCATCTACTGCGAAGATGACCAACTTTTTATACGGGTGCAAGATATTTTTGTCCAATTTTTCTCAAGAAATGTTAATTTAAAACTATTAAAGTCCAATATTAAACTAATAGACATAACCGATGACGAACAAATTTTATCCCTGATAAAAGAAGAGCACTACAAGAAAAATCATAGAGGAATTCAAGAAGTTTTTAATGAATTAAAAGTGAAATATTACTACCCAAACTTAATAAAATTAATAACAAAATTTGTAAATAATTGTGAGACATGCTCACTAGCAAAACATGACCGCCACCCAGTTAAAATTCCATTGAAAATAACGGAAACGCCAAGTAACTTTAATGACATTGTCCACATCGACATATGGTTTCCTTACAGAAATATAATGTATTTAACAACTATAGATAAGTTCAGTAAATACGCAACCGCGCACAAATTAAAGGATCGAACATGGGTATCAATACTTTACACGCTAAAGGAACGCATCCGGTTTCTCGGTAAGATGAAAAAGCTAGTTTTCGATAACGAAAGATGCATCCTCCATAACTCTGTAGAGCTATTTCTTAAAGAAAATTCCATTATTTCCCATGCGACAACAGCTCACAATAAAACAGGAAATTCAGATATAGAGCGGCTTCATGGTACTCTTAATGAACATCTAAGGATTTTGGAAGTCGAAAAATGTACAGACAGCATAGATGATAAAATTTTTAAGATAATCACCGTATACAATAACACCATTCACTCAACTACGAAAATGCGACCTATCGATTTTATTGAAAACAATCTAACTAGTGATCAGATTAGCAATCTAGCACAACGGTTTGAGGAAGAAAAGCGAACGCGAACAAACAAATTAAATGATAATCGTAGAAGTAATTTTGAATTGGTAGGAAATATAGTTCAGAATAGGGCCATAGGGAAGAATACACCCAAATACAAAAAACTTGTTAACTATAAACGAGATGGAAACTACATTATAGACACTAGTACGAAACGGAACACTAGATATTATGCAAATCAACTTAAAAGGAAGTACAACTACCAAACAAATTAATTTATTTGCTCTTTTTCAGATGTTTCTTCTCTTTTTAATTTTTCCCCTGACTCTGGGAAAATTCATTGAGATATTGCCAGTGGACAACAAGTATGGATTTACAGTACTCAGATTAGAACAGAAAATAATAGTAGAAAACTATACCAAGATTTTGCACATAGTCGAATTAAGCGAATACAGTAACATACTTAAGACACTTGAAAACAACATTCAACAGTTAAACATGTACAACAGCAATGACTTTGACTTTTTGACTAGAGAATTAGTACTAGCAAATAATACTTTAAATACAATCATCCCTGTTACCCATACGGAAAAGCGTGGTAAAAGAGGATTATTTAATATTGCTGGGAAAGCTATAAAATTTTTATACGGGACAATGGACAATGATGACGCCGAAGAAATTTACAGCCATTTGCAGAACTTAGATAAAAACTCAAGACAAATGACTGATCAAATCAACAAACAAGTTATAATTAATAATGATCTAATAAAAAACTTAAAACAAGTAACCGAACACGTTAACAAGCAACAGGTAAAACTAAATGAATTTCTTGGAAATCTAACTATTATGACGAACAAAGTCCTTAGCTTTGCGGAGAAATCCAAATTTATTTTTCAGATTTACTCAGACTTAATACTTATAAACAGGCAATTAGACAAAATAATGGATACTATTTTAATGAGCAAGCTCAACGTACTCCCACATGACATAATGACTGATCAAGAAAAGAATAAATTTAACATAACTATTGACAAACTAAGATTCATTAAGTCAAACGTACTGTACTTTGGAAACGCGCTTATATTTTGCATCAGTATACCAAACTTTACTACTGAAATTTATTATAACGCATTAATTATTCCAATCCCAAATGAAAATAAAGAAGAGTTAGATCATGAAATTGCTAGAGTAATAACTCAACAAAACAAAGTTTATCTTAGTGAAGAGAATGTAATTACAAAAAAATCTTTAAAAATTCATAATAATGATTGTCTAAAAAATGTCCTAAAGCTAAGTAATGTATGTAAATTAAAGAATAACAATGTATCCTCACTTGAAGAGCTAAATGAAGGTTTAATTGTAACAAAAAATTTGGAACTAACTAAAATCGATCAAAACTGTATTGAAGAAGACATATTAATCAAAAACAACAACATTATAAAATTCAGTGAATGTAGATTGCTACTAAATGAGCTTATGTTTGAAAACCGTATTGAGAATTTTACTAGTAGTATACTTATGCCAGTAATTCATGTTAACTTTACCAAAATAATTAATAACTTTACTTTGGAACAACTCCACATCGATAATATTAAAAATAGAGAATTAATTAAATACATTGAATTCCAAAATAAAACTACCACGGGTTCGACAATTGTAATAATTTTATCGCTAACGATTATTTTTATTATTATCTATAAGACAAAAACCTGTAAGAATAAAAAACAAAACACAGTAATAATAAAAAATAAGTCATGTAAAAATCCCAATCCATTTGCAAGGAGTGCAAATATTCCAAGGGTTGGAGGAGTTATGCAATAACAAAATAAACAGACTCTATCGAATATATTCAACATAAGCAAAGTCTGCTTCCGTTCAGCAGCTGCTGTCCCACGCTTAAAAAAAAGGCCAAGCGTCAGCAATCCTACGCTTGTGTAGAATACATTCGATAACGGCAAAACAAACCAAGCAACAACAATTTTATGCTGACTTAGATATTAAGAGCTTAGTTTGTAAAGTTTGAAAAGAATTGAAAAATAAAGTTTAGTCTACATTTGGAAAGCAAGTGAAGTTGTTTTTCTTAATTATATCGATGGTGAGCTGTCTTCTGTGGTCTGTACCTCTTCACTGTTCCTGGAAGTCGAAAAGTGATTAAATAAAATTATGTAAAAATACTCATTATACTAAATTTTCTCATTAGAGAAAATTATATACGTCTTTATTAAATATTAATAATTTAATAAATTTTAATTTAATAATGAGAGAATTAAATAAAATTTTGATTATTTTTAATATTTGAACTAAAACAACGTAAAAAATATTTAACTTGATGAAACAAAAAACAAATTTAAGTAAGTTGTATGGCAAATCGGAATAACACTTAATAAAAAATTCTTTGAAGTTTATTTTTTTTTATTTCTTGGAAAAGGAAAGTTTTTTATAAATAAATATTGAAGATCCAACTATTTAAATATTACGAATTAATGCACTTTTACCACATCTTCCGCCTTCCATCTTCAATATTAGCGCACTTAAATTCGCACTTTAAATTTCCATCGAAATTGCACTCACAGATCTTCCATCAAATTAAATATTGCACAGAATCTGGTGTATTTAAAAATTACGTTGACTTTGGATTTTGTGCGAATCTGATATTTAAAGCATTTTATTAAAACCCCAAAAAAAGTTACTTTTTAGCTCAACGTTAACAAACACTTTTTTCTTTAGAAAATCTTTACCTCTTCCGGGATTAAATATTTTATAAATAACTTTTCAGATAATCTCTATAAACTATCTGTTATTTAATTCACAACTTTTAATGAAAAAAAAAAAATGAAAAAAAAACGTCAGGAAGGTAAGCCTACTAAAAAAGAACAAAAAAAAATAAAATAAAGCGAGGTAATGTAAACTTTAATACAACAAAAAAAAAAAGTTTAACACCTTCATAAAGGATAGCTAGCAACCAAGGGCGTCCACAGTGCAGTGTGGGAAAATGCAGGAAGGGCAGTTGCCCCACTCTAGAACTCAGTAAAAAACAAATCCATATTATTTTATTATATGTGTTACATAACATAAAAAAAATTTTAGAATTTTGAATTAATTCAGTCAACCAAAAAAAAAAAAAAAGAACCCATAATTTATAAACATGTCATATGTAACATATTTATAAAAAAGTGGAAGTGCTTTAAAATGGGAAAGTATTGTTAAAAACTAACTTATTTTTAATTTTCAATATAATATTATTACAATCATATAACAGAGTTACATTTTAAGTGACATTTTTCTCCTATGAATGTACTCTATAGCTTTAAACTTTTACTAAAAAATTATAAAAAAATAATAGTCTAAATGAAATCATTTGCTTAGTTAAACTATTTTTATAAGTTAAATTAACCTTAACGCACACATTTCTCAGTATCTTTTACTTTCCCTTGCTTTAAATTTTCAACCTTTTTTACCCCCAAAGACACACCCGGGTCAAACGTACCCATTTGCAACTTTAAACTGCTGTATATTTTTAACCAGTCCTCATAGCTTATTGAAACTTCGGATCTAGGAAGAAGACATAACTATACGTCACTTGAATCTTAGTTTATTGGTCTTGTGCCCAATGGTTGAGGAGCTATAATCCTCTAAGGATGACACCTACGGCTTTATACACCCGGGGTACGTTTGTACCTGCGTGCCAAAACAAAGTGGGTAAATATGGAGTGAAAAGATTTTTTATATATCTTTTTTAATTTTATTTAAAAATTGTTTCTTGAATTTATTAATAATAACAAAAAGCTTAGTCTTGACAAAATTTTTGATAATTTTTACAGAAAAGGCACTTTGTAGTATTTGTTGAATTTTGTGAGCATAACGGTTTTTTGCACGTTTCTGACATCACTATTTTTGGAAATTTTGAAACTCTCCGGGTTGATAGTTCTCCTGAAACGTATTGTATCTGCATACCTCTTTTTTTTATTTTTATTTCTTTTTAAAAGATATACACTGCAAAATATTGGAAAATATCTTCAAAAATACAATTAGTGCATGTATTCAAACAGCTGTATATACTGGATATATTTAAGAGACCTTTCTTTTGATATCATTTTTTTTGGACTGTTTTTATAAAAATTTTTTATACTGAAGTTATTTGCCACGTTTTTTGTAATGTTCGCAGTAAATTGTTCACCTTTTGAACATAGTATCGTTATAATACATTAACTTTTAAGGCTCAGACACAATTTGAGCTTGGGATACCAAGGATTGCTACTTTTAACGAATTTTTTAAAAAATGCCTACAAGAATTTCTTACTTTTATATCGAAAACTCTATATCTTCTTCTTTAGATATAATATTCTTCTGTGCATTGTTTTGCCACTGAACTCCTTCTGAATGGCTGGACCGATTTTGATCAGATTTGGGGTGTGTATGAGGCTGGGTCTGTAGATGTCTTAGGTCTAAAGTTTGAACCGGTATATGGTGCTGTTGTTGCTGTGGCAGGGTTTATAGGGGTATTTGAAAGTATAACTCACAAGCGAATTGAAAAATTGTCCTGAGTCTTTCCCTCCACCATTACTTTTTATGTAAACAAAATTTCAAAAACACAAAATGAATAAAAAGCTAGGCTTGTTTTTCGACTTATACAACTTTTTAAATTTTTACGATACCATATAAAAGAATATTATAAAACCCGTTTTTGGTTTTGAATATTTTTTCAGCAACAAAATTATTAACAAAATTTTTTGTGAAATAAAGAAAAAGTTTTTTGGAAAACACACACACACACACACACACACACACACACACACACACACACACACACACACACACACACACACACACACACACACACACACACACACACACACACACACACACACACACACACACACACACACACACACACACACACACACACACACACACACACACACACACACACACACACACACACACACACACACACACACACACACACACACACACACACACACACACACACACACACACACACACACACACACACACACACACACACACACACACACACACACACACACACACACACACACACACACACACACACACACACACACACACACACACACACACACACACACACACACACACACACACACACACACACACACACACACACACACACACACACACACACACACACACACACACACACACACACACACACACACACACACACACACACACACACACACACACACACACACACACACACACACACACACACACACACACACACACACACACACACACACATATAAAATCAAAATCGCTTCAGCCGTTTAGGAGGAGTTCAGTGATAAAGCCATGTTCAGAAGAATTTTATAAATAAAGATATGGAATTTTCGGTATAAAAGTAAGAAACTATTATAACGTGTAAGTGTATTATAACGATACTATGTTGCAAGGGTGGAAAATTAACTGCGAATATTACATAAAACGTGACAAATAACTTCAGTTTAAAATAAATTTTAAAAATTTCATGAAAAAAGTAAAGAAAAAAAAAAACACCACAAAAAAGGCCTATTCAAGATCTCTAAAATATGTCCCAGTATTTTTCTTTATGACTTACGGTTTCGAGGTTACAGCTGTTTGAATACATGCTCTAATTTTCTTTTTGAGATTTTCCAATTTTTTACAGTGCATTACATAAAAAATAAACTATTTTCGCAAAAACAAAAAACACACTTTAAATTATTTTCACCTAAACTTACAAAGTTTAAAAAAAAATCGGAATTATAATGGTCAGATTTTGCTCAAAAATAGTCGAATTGATATGGAATCATCGATATGGAGTTTTTGCTGAATCGAGATTTTTTGCCTGATATTTTTGATAGGAGGCATAAAATATTAACAAGCTGTACCTTAAAATACTTGCTGATGCGTATTCTAACGATATCAGTTAAAACAAAAATGAAGTATGTTTGAAAAAAACTCGAAAAAAAGCAAAATATTGTTAGTGGGTACATTTGTACCACGGGTGTGTATTGTCGTAGTATTTTCTGGGGTTTTTAGGATATTTTGGGGTTAAAAAACAATATCCTTATTTAAGCATTTACTTCACAGAGCAACTCCCTATACTTAACTAATTGAAAATCCACTACTATTTATTTACAAATAAAAAATCGAAATTTTTTCTGTCAGGTCAAAAAGGTTTTTAAATTGCATTGGGATTTTACATTTTCTAAATCATTTGAATAAATCAAGAAATTATTTTTGAAACAGAATAATTTAATAGTTTAAAAATAAAATTAATGCTTAAATATGTAGGTACAGTTTATTTTTCAAAATTCTCAAAAAAGGACACAGCATTTTTTATATATTATATGTCATTATGTGTAAATATTAATTTTTGTATACAAGTAATGATTATTTGACTTTTTAGGGTTGCACTCTCAAGCAATCTTTAAAAAAACGAGCCAGTGGATGGCAAATAGCGAAAACTGAGTTCATTAAAGTAGGTGATCCACGACATCAGTAAAGATGAGCTTATACAGGTCTGAATTTGTTATTATATGTTTGAAATCATATATTATATTGCTTAAAATCGAAAACGTTTTTAGAATGTGGTGGCTGTATAGTTATCTATACACTTCGACATTTAAATACTTACTTAACCAAAAAAAAAACTAAAATAGTGTAAAAACTCAAAATATATTGAATTTTCTTGTGTTAGCAGGCATGTGTCGAACGCACAGTGTGCTTTCAATCTAGCGGGACAATATTAAAAAAAAAAAAAATTGCAAAAACTAAATTTTATTTTCTCTAAAATACAGTTCATGAACACACAAAGTCATGTCAAAAATTTCAGAATGAATGCTTGATCGGTAATGTTTAAAATGGTTCAAAACAACTGTTTTTTTGTGTATTTTTAAATTATTTCTCATGTTTCTTAAAAATTCAATAATGAAAAATAACAAAATGACAATACCTCACGATTTGAAAATATAATTTTCAGTTTCAAGGTTGAACATTTAAAAAAATAAGGAATTAATATTTAAGAGTGAGTTTTTCAGTATAGTATGAACAGTATTTTATGAACACCCTCCATAAAGAAGAGTGTTTCAGATATACCCTTACTTTTGAACATTTTTTTTATATGATAAGGGAATCATATTATGAATTATGAATCATAATATGACAAGGGAATCATATTACAAAAATTTTTGTCTGACCGGTTCAAAAATGTTGTCCTGATAGTTCGGTCAAATCTCACACAGTGGAGCGGTGTAAATTGCAACAATGTTCACTAAATTTTCTATAATCATCCTTAAAAAGCAGAATTTCAATGGTCATCTTTTTTAAGGAGCATTCCTGAAAAATTACCAACCACATAAACTTTCCACGTAAGCCTTTGCTTCTCCCTAGGAAAAATCCAGCGAACGCCCATGTATCTTCCTATTATATATTAGAGCCCTGCATGATCATCAAGTGAATACACCCTGATTCTCTGCTATAGCAGTCACTGCAAGCAAAGCTGCAAGCGAATAAATGTAAACAACAGGTCGTGTAGCAACAGGTCGTGTAGCGCAAGAGAATAACTTTTTATTTGTTCTCTGTTCTCTTTTCATACACTCTTGCATTGAGGTGAGCTTGCGATCTACGCGTTTCAGTTTTATCTCTGAGCACTTAATAAACTACACGAATACTCAGGTATCTACTGCAGTGTCGTGAATAAGAGTTAATATTTTAGGTTTTCCCCGCAATAAGGTTTTTGTTTTTCTTAATGCATATTTGTGTTATTTTTTGTTACTTTATTCGCTACCTTCTATACAAAACCCACAAACACTGTCGAAAATAGCTTATATCGGCCGTAGCTGAACTCCTAGAGGGGTTAAGTATATGAGTTGGACCTATTTATTTTTATATTTATAAAAATATTATATTTTGAAAAATTTATATTTTTTTGTCTCTTAACATATCTCCCGAACACACCTACCCCTATCTACCGCCCTTCTTTGGGTTCCAATACAGAAAACATATATTTTCTATGAACGAACGAATAAAAAAATATTCGCTAAATATTCAGGGTATGAACACTGATATTTTTGTTATTTTTTATTGCTTTATTTGCTAGCTGCTGGTGTTAGTAAAGCATCGTGCTCTTATTCCCTTCGATTCTTATTTCTGAATGCAAGGCAGAAAAGGGATAGAGGAAATGTTTTATTCTATAGCAAGAGAATATATTCAGGGAGGCGAAAAAGCTCAAAACTCAATTCTCATGCAGGGCTCTATTATATAAAAAAAAAAAAAACGAAATGGCCATTTAAGCCCTTGAAAGGACTTTGGCCGAGCTTCTTATGATCAACTGTGTTGTGAAATGTTTGAACACAAATGATCGAGAAATTATATATGTACATAAAAAGAATCGAATCGTGCTTTAAACATAGTATATAATCATCCATTGAGGCATTCCACGTTAAGTTTATATAAGGAATATGCGAAAACAGTTATTCCAATTCATGTGCTGAAGAATGAAGAACATCTAAGGAACTATTTACTTAGCAATATTAAATCGTTTTTTATGTACGAACGAAAGAAAAATGGCCATTTCAGCCCTTGAAAGGACTTTGACAGAGCTTCTTATGATCAATTGTGTTGTGTGTGATGTGAAATGTTTGCACACAAATTATCGAGAACTGGACCTACATGTTTTACGCCGATTCCGAACGGCTTATACTCTCAAGAAGCTATTCATGGACTGCCATTACTCTCTGAGGTTTGCCATTGTCTGCAGAGAGGTGACGGCCGAACAGAAAAATTAATTCAATTGAAGAAACTTTCTGTGTCGGATGGATGATTCGAGCCTGGGCTCTCTGGCGTAAGAGTCACACACTCTACCCACTACGCCACGGCCGCCACAATGAATGAATTAAAAAAAAAATTATATGCATATATTATTTAAACAAGGAATAATGTAATAACATAATATTATGTATGAATTTGAAGTTTGCCAGTTAGCCTCTCTAAAGCCATATTGGCGCTGAGGCATTTATTTATTTATTAGTTTTTGTATTCTTGGATTGAATAATAAAAAAAAAGAAATTCAATTTAAATAGAAAAAGAGCTTGCCTACTTTTGATTTACTAAATTTTTATTTACTTAGCGTTGAATTTTGCGTTTAAAAGAACTTTAAAAATGTTTCAGATGCAAATACCTGAAGATTTTTATCATAATTTGTATAAACTTATCTTAATTCACTTAAATGTTGACAACTTACTCAGGTAAATTGCATGGACTTTCTTCGTCTTCTGTTAAATCGTTGCAGATGGTAGAGTTACGAAAATACAACCATGGAGCTATATAAAACACAAAAAAAATTTTTTTTTATTAAGTTGATAATTTAATGAATATTTAAATAAGATATTTGACAGTCCTTCTTTATAAAACATTGCACGCTGAACCCGATATTGATGTTAAAGTTAAGTATAACGGTTTTCGAGATAATACTCAGTTTTTAATATGTTCTCTTCAAAGTATTTTTATTTAAAACAAAGCAAAACACTTTCGGTAAACTCTAAAACAAGTGAAGTAGTTTCAATTATGAATGAAAATTAACAAAAAATTAAATCGAAGGTAAGAAGAGATTTTGTCCACTCTTGATTTATTTAATTTGTTCTTATTCGACGTAAAATTTTGCATTTAAAATCACTTAAAAATGCTGTAGATGCATATAACTGAAGACTTTAGTCATAACTTGAAAACATGGAAATATCAAAATCTTTTTAAAATGCTGACAACTTACCTGAAAGATTTGCATTACGATTGCAGTTATAGGCATCCATAGCATTACGACATAAGAAGTTCCGACACATTGGGGGCTCAGAATCAAATCTCATTGCGCAAGCAATAGGGTCACTAGGTGAGCAGGACCTTCTACAAGCTGGTGGAATACTATAAAAAATATGTAGTATAATGAAAGACCGGTTTCCGACTGACTTAAGATTAATTTATTGATATATTAAAAATGCTCGTACATTCAGTAATATCGGTATAATAGTATGGTACATAATATATTTAAACCAGGCAGTTTTTACAACTGGTTATTTTCTCAGAGCGTCGGCCAACAGTTGTCATAATCAATACAAAGTTTAACTTGTCGTCTGTTTTGCTACTTATTCGTTTGCTGGTCGGCAAAAGAACTGTCAATCCGACTTGTAATTATTATATCATGGTATGTTATTAATATTGTATAAGAGTATTTAGAGCAAACCTGCCTTGTTAGTGAGAGAGTGCTTCTACTACATTTCTCTTTTAAAAGCATTTAAGCAATAGAAATCTGGTTTTGAATTCGATTTTGTTTGCTTGTTTTCTGTGTACAAAAAAGTTGAATGTAAAAAGAAAAATTCTAAAAATGAACAAAGCAACAACATTCAGTATGGAGAATATTACTTAGGTGGTCGTAATAACCCATGTCCGGGTTTCGGCCGACCTCATCAGCTCTCGCCAGGCGCCTCTGCTTTGCGCGAGTTAGCGCAACCGGATAAGCAACAACAATAACATCAAAAAGCAGCACAACAATAACATCATCTGTAGCATCAGAACCAAGAGCTGCAAGATCAACAAAAACATCAGCAAAAACTTCCACATAAAACAACGATACAGTAAGCGCAACCTGATAAGCAAAAACAGGCAACAACAAGAACAACAGGACGCAGCGCTATGATTACATCATCTAGGGCACCATAACCAAGATCTGCGAGATCAGCAAAACTCCCACACAAAACAACAAGAGCAGCGATAACAGCGAGAAGCTTTATTTTAAGTTAGTTTTAAGTCAGTTTAAGTTGGAAGCTATTACAATAAAGAGCGTTTGCTCATAATTAAAATATATTTTGTGTTGTTAATAATTTAATTCGCGCGCCTTCTCCAATCGGATACACCAAGTGGGGTGTATCTAAAAAACGCCGCATATAGAAAAATGCTGCAGTCAGCTGCAACGCGAGCCGTGCGAGAAAACTACCGCGGAAAGAGGAAGGAAGAGAGGCGCCTTTTCAGACGCAAGAAAAGAGAGCGGGAAAAGCGTGAGCGTGAGGAACTAGAGGTATACCAGGGCAAGAAGGATGCACGAAAATTCTATCGACAGGTTAAGCGTCTAACCCAAGGTTTCAAGCCCGGAGCATCCACTTGTAGAGACGAAAATGGAGATCTGAATACGGATACGCAGTGTGTGCTGAGATTGTGGAGACGGCAGTAGAATATTAGCTTATATATTATTAGTTACTAGCAGGGCCCAGTGGTCCGCGGCTTCGCCACGGACGATTCTCTTATTAACAAAAATGCTAACCAGTGCTGCCGAAAGACCTATAATATCAGTACATGTATTATTCTTATGTTTTCTTTTAAGCTTTAAACGCATTTTTAAATTTACACAAAATAACCAATAAGGTGATACCCTTTACTCTTGCATACAAAACAACTTTCTTGAGCATACCTATAAATAATTCTATTCACTTGTCGTCGCTTGACTTTGCCAATTTTTAGTTTTATTGTTCACAGTAAACAAATAAAATATCTCAGCAAAAGTATTTTTTCTTAGTTCAAAACGTTTTTACGTTAATACGTAGATATATAAGACCGTCTCTTTATCCCTATTTGTTCAGTCAATTTTATATGTCAAAAAATATGAAAAAAAGAATTATTCAATTTAAATATTTTTGTTGCGACATAACATATGTCGGCCAATTAAACATAAAATAGTCACGCACTCTCCATACGCCAGAGAGCCCTGGTTGAAATTCCACCTGACACAGAAAGTTTTTTCAATTGAATTAAACTCAGAGAGTAAAAACTGCCAAGAAAAGCTTTTTGAGAACATAAGCCGTTCGTAGTCGGCATAAAGCTTGTACGTCCGGCTCTCGATCATTTGTGTTCAAACATTTCACATCTGATCAGCCTGCCTGTCTGAGAGGGCGGTCACTATACTCGCAACCTAATGCAGCAAGCATGAATCATTTTTAGTAATTTTTTTAGATGGTACTTAAACCTAAATTTTAATAACTCTTAAGGGTAGATATTTAAAAATAAAGTATGCAATAGCCTAAGTTAAAAATGAAGCTTTGAAATAGTGAAAGAACTCTTCTTTTGAACTCTTCTCGGTGAAACTATAAACTTCTCAAAAGATGGCAAATACTTAACGAACATCATAAACAAAGCACGAGCCTCATTATGGGTCAGCAGAAGCTTTTAAGGTAAGAGCTGGGACCTAAGTCCCAAACTAGCCATCACGAGACCTATCGTCTTATATGCTGCACCAATATGGTGGAGTAAAACGATCAAAAAAACAGCTCAAGCCAAGCTCAGCAAGTTGCAACGACTAGCTTATATATGTATCACACGAGCGATGCTTACTGCTCCAACTGCTGCTTTGGAGACTTTGCTTGGTATACCACCAGTACACCTTCTCGCCAAGAAAGAAGCTCTGATCTTCACAGTCAGGCTCATCATTGACAACAATTTGATTATACCAAGTAATACTCACTCAGCCCTATTAGACGAAATAACTAAGGATGAGAATCTAAGGTTATTACCCTGCGATCTCTGCTTTCCAAAATTCAACTTCTGCAAAAACTTCCAAGTCTCCTTCCAAAACAGAACCACATGGGGCATAGAGAGCCCACGGTTCACTGGTGACTATCAACCCTGGTATACTGATGGCTCAAAGACAGATGAAGGCGTGGGAGCTGGCGTTTTTGGCTTAAGGTCGGGAAAATCTATATATGCCAGCATGGGCACAGGTAATTCAGTCTTCCAAGCTGAAGTTCATGTCATTGAGATCTGTCTAAGACAGTTTGTAAACAGTCCCACTAGAAATAAAAATATTTACATTCACTCTGATAGCAAAGCTGCTCTACTTGCACTTAGCGCATATAAAGTCACGTCCAAACTCGTATGGAATTTTCTACAGCTGCTTATCAAAGTAGATACCCCTAATAGAGTCCACTTCATTTGGGTACCAGGCCATAGCGACTATTTAGGAAAAGTGATCACGGACGAATTAGTCAGGAAAAGAGTTGCAAGTTCCTTAATAGGCCCAGAACCATTCTGGGGTTACCATGGAACAATATGCTCCATAAAATTAAAATGTGGCTAAACAGAGAGGCACTTCATTACTGGAGGGAAACTGAAGGTAACAGACAGGCAAAAACATTCATGCCAACCACTTCGCTCCAAATTACGAAACAATTGCTGACTTTAAGTAGAAGATCTATCAGACTTGCCACGGGTTTCTGCACTTATAAACCATGGGCATAGTCCAGGAAGATCTGTGTAGATTATGTAATGAAGATGAAGAAACAGCAGATCACATCTTGTGTCACTGTAACGGTCTAAACAGGACCCGACTTCGTTACTTAGGTGCATTCTACCTAGCACCGCATCAAATAGCGGATAGTTCACCCAAGGTCATCGCTCTGTTCCCAACGAATTTAATGATTAAGGAAGAACTTTAACTTATACAGGTTTGTTACAATAGGCGCTAGGGGCCGCAGTAACTAGCCGACTAGCTCCCTCTTCTCTTAACTAACTAACTAGCATACGTCCAATAATTTTTGTTATTTAAAGGGTGGTTAAACTTTGAGGGCCGATGTTGAATGAGAACCACACCTAAATGTCAAGTTTTTTTCTGCATTTCATTTGGCATTTCTCGATTTCAGACCAACTTAATTTGAACCATGGAAAGATACACAACCGAGCAACGCGTTAAAGTTATTCAGGCTTATTATGTAAATGGGCGTTCAAATCAAAATGCATATGGTGCACTTCGTGATTTTTCCGTACAATCGGAAAAATCGTGCAAAAATTTGAGCAAACCCGGTCTGTAGGAGATGTGAAAACATCAGTGCATGCTCGTACAGCTCGGCTGAAGAGACGTCCACCTCAACTCGTCGTCGTGCCCAACAATTGCATCACTCACGCTCGTCGTTGATGAACATTATGAATAAAGACTTGCATTTACGCGCTTACAAGGTGCAATTGACTTAAGAACTAAAGCCTCTTGACCATTTCAAGCGTCGTCAATGGTCAGGCTGGTGGCAATAAATGGCAACAGTGGATGATCAATTTTCGAAGAAAATCATCTTCAGTGATGAGGCACATTTTCACCTCAGTGGATTCGTTAATAAGCAGAATTGCCGCATTTGGGCGAATGATAATCCAAGAGTGATTGTCGAAAAACCAATGCATCCACAAAAATTGACTATTTGGTGCGGTTTATGGGCTGGCGGCATCATCGGGCCGTATTTTTTCCAAAATGAGGCCGGTCAGGCAGTTACTGTGAATGGTGTTCGCTATCGTAAGATGATAACGAACTTTTTATGGCCCGAATTGGAAGATATGAATCTGGACGATATGTGGTTTCAACAGAACGGTGCCACTTGCCACACAGCTAACGAAACAATGACTTTTTACGCGACAAATTCAATGGCCGTATTATCTCACGTGGTGGAGATGTCAATTGGCCGCCAAGATCATGTGATTTGACACTGTTGGACTTCTTTCTTTGGGCTTATTTGAAAGAAAAGGTGTACGTCGATAAGCCAGCAACAATTCAAGAGATATAGGATGAGATAATTCGGCACATTAACGGCATAGTACCTCACTTATGCCTCAACGTCATCGAAAATTTGGACCATCGGATGGAGGTGTGCCGCCGAGGTCGCGGCGGCCATTTGGCCGATATTTTGGTCCGTACATAATTGAACCATACCAATATTATCATAATAAAAAGAAATGACAATAATTTCCTAAATAATTTGTGTTTTATTCAAAATCAACATCGGCCCTTAAAATTTAACCACCCTTTATATGATTATTATATTGTAAAATATATACATGTATACATGACTATTTAATTTGTAATCTATTATTTTATACACAAAATTGATGATTGTTCTTGTTGTTTTATTACTGTTTATTTCAGAGTCTTGAATTTAAAGATCTTAATAAGGGGACGGCGAAATTGGCGTGCGTCCCGGGTGGATGAAACCCACGCTACGCCACTGTTTGTCATACGGCCACCACTGGTGGTGATTATTAATACAATTATGGAGTTTTTTTATTTAAAATGTCATCAAAATTTTCAGAATACACTTATCTAAATATCATTTAAATGTTCACAACTTACTTGGTATTGCATGGTTGCTGTTGGTTGTAATTTAATCCATGGCATAAGGCTGAAACGCTTGTAGAGGTCATAATTGCTATATGATAAAAAAGAAAAAAAGAATTATTTTGGGATATTAATGAAACTCATTCTCTGTTTGTTTGACCCATATACGAATCCAAATATCTAAACGGATTTTGTTCAAATTTGACACATATATTATTCGCATCCTAAATTAAATTATTGCTTACTTAGTTTTTAGTACGCCCCTTACGCCTTTTTTAATAAACGCAAGTCCATATAAAATTCAGAAAAATTATTAATTTTGTTGACAAAATTTAGCTTAACGATATGAGAGACAAAAAGGCGAAATTTACGATCATGTTTATTTCTTTCACAGATATCCTACAATAGGCAATATTATGTGAAATATATCTTGTAAGTTTTGGATATTTTAGTAATTTTTCTAAGGCATTTTAAAAATTGCTGTAATCTTAAAACACATAGGAATTCTAAGCACAACGCATTTTCAATGCGATATCGTTCTCTATGCTCACATCTTTCGCTCTTCCAACAAAATTGTTTTCTTCTAATAAATTTTAAAAAATTCCTGCAATTTTGCCATCAAAAATATTCACATACAAATTTTCTCAAAGAAAAACGACCATAAATTCAAATTTTTGTCATTCGATGGAAATAACTCCGATGTTTTTAAATATGTATATAACTTTATACAATTTTGACATAAAGACCAATAAAAGTATTTTGTTTAAAAATTATTTCAACTGTACTCTTAGCGGGTAATTTATATTATGAATCATTATTTCGAACACGGCTCCCCAAGTATTGAATTTTTTCTCAAAAACTGTTGCAAAAGTTGTTTTTGTTGTAAAAATTTTAGTGCATGTGCTGAAAAGTCATGGAATTTTTTTTATGAGAACAGGCGTTGTGGGGGGAAAGCTATATTTATTCCTCAACGTTGTTACCTTCGAGTGCAATGCACTTGGTTTAACGATTTTCCAACATTTAGGTGCAATTTCTGTTGTATGAAACGTCTTCGAAATACACATCGGTTTCCGCGATGACTTCTCGACTCGATCTTAATCTCTTTCCCTGCATCCATCGCTTGAGGTTTGGTCACAAATAATAGTTGCTGTGGGTCAAGTCTGGAGAATGCGGTGGGTGAGCGACCAATTCGAACCTAACTCGTCGAATTTGACAAACGCTTTCAATGTGGAGTCTGAAGGCACATTATCGTCAATTGTACAAAATTGTATCTGCACCAACTGGGGCAGTTTTTCTTTATTTCAATTGTACAATAACGCTTTGGTCTTTTGACCACATTGGTCGGTATTCGTGGCATTTTAGCCCCTCTGCAGACTACGTTTTTAATTAAGGAGTATTATAATTTACCCATGTTTCATCCAGCGTCACAAAACGTCGAAAAAAGGCCCGTTAAATCATCAAGCCTTTTTATCTCCAAAAGTTTGTGAACTGAATCCCAAAAATTATCTGTATGAACTCTCGAGTATGACTGGGTTTTTCAGCTAGCTAAGTTATATAACTTAATGCAACAAGAAACAAAATTATATTAGACATTTGACAGACGTTATTTATGTAACAATGCACGCAGAACCCAATTATGATATTTTTAAATAGTCTTTCAACAAGAGATGCTATTTTAAATTAAAAAAGCAGTATTTTTTGAAAAAAGCTGATAAATTTATATTAATCCAAAGTACAAACTATGAGGTTAGTAATGAACCACAATGTCTGCCGCGGCTGTATCTCGCGAATAACAGCTCAAATATTGTCTTTGAGTGCTTGAATATTTGTTGGAGCATTGTCGAATACTTTATCTTAAACGTTGTCCCAAAGAAAAAAGTCTAACGGTGCTAAGTCGAACGATCTCGGCCGCCAAGCAAAGTCTTCATTTCGAGAAATCGCACGCCAGACTATCAATTTCAGACTAAAAAAGTCAGTGAACATCGTTCAGTAAAGCAATCGACTCACTGCAACAGTCGCAACAGTTTTCGAAAAAATATGGATCAGTGACACCTCCACTCCAAAAACCGCAAAAAAAACTGTCACTCCTTGTAGATGGAAAGGTTGTTCGACTATTTCTCATGGGTGTTCAGAGACCCCAGATGCGATAGTTTTGATTATTCACGTACCCAGACAGAAAAAAATTAGCCATATCACTCAGAATAATTTTGTTTGAGAAATCATGATCTTGTTCTTGCATTTCCAGTACTCAATCAGCGAATGTACGACGAGTGGTGATCACTACATGTATTTCCATAACACGCTGGCGTCGGGTGTTTTTGCGCTTTTGTGCACGACGTAACAATGTGTTCGTACACTGCGTAAAAGTTTGTTTTTCTGCTGTGCTCAGCATTGCCATATGTTTTTTTGAAAATCCTGTAATTTTCAAAAAAAAATCCTGTATTTTTAGAGAAAATACTGCTCTTATACAAGGACTAAAAACAAATATTTTAAAATTTTTTTATTATAACATTTTTAATATTCCTTATCTTACCAGGTTTTGTTAAGTATTTGTCCATTTGTAATTTGCTAAAGACTAACGAAAAGAAATTAACAAAAACGACGACAGCAACAATGACAGGAAAAGCGCTGCCACATGATCAAATTTTTGAAAGGATGTAAAAAGTAGTAGCAACTTTATTTGCTACTTTTATATAAGTACTTATATGTAATTTATAAACATAAAATTTCTATTTTTTATTCAACGAAAATTAAAAAACTGAATTAAAAAAACCCGCCCAAATCCTGGAAGAAATATGATCCTGTCTACCTGCTCAGAATACTGCCCAAAACAGGATTAACTGCCCATATGGTAACGCTGGCTGTGCTTTAAATTTTAAGTCAGTATGCTTTGAGCGTTCACGCGATGAGGGTGTTGGTAGCTGTTTTATTTATGAATTAAATATTTTGCAATGTTAAGGAAAGTTGGTGTGTGCGATTTTTATATTCGGAAAATTTTTATTGTGAATCACAATGCATGGTTTGCTTTCGTTCAGTAATTACAGTGCAACAGTAAAACAGAGAGAACTTGAGAACCTCATCCTATTTGAAATCGGCTATAAAAATACATTATTGCATTCTATGCATCACTTCTACCTTTTTGTATCTTTTCTATGTAAAAAAGCGAGAAGCAAAAACAAAAATTAAAAAAATTAAACTTTATATTGAAAACACAACACTCGACAATATTTCCTTGCATCAAATGTTGTGAGAGCTTTTAACAACTTCTTGTTTCAGTGTAAAACAGGTGTAAAGCATGGTTTTTGTGATTGTATTGCAAAGCTTTTGTTTTAATAGTTTGCACTGAATGAAAAACACGAGTTTGTTCATTCGTACGTGCTCACAGCACAACGCGAGAATGGTAGCTTGTCGTCATTCTTAAAAAAGGATTGAAGCAAAAGAAATGCATGACTTGGTTTCTTTATTGCTCCAATGTGTTTTTTGGCTCGACTCAGCAATAAGCGTTCACTATGTTCGCAACCTGAGGCAACGTAGAATAGAGCGGCCGCAACTTAATAGCATGAAGTTCGTACAACAACTGATCGTATCGAATGAACAAACAAACGCGCTAATGATATGTTGTCGTATTCAATAAGGCAACGCAGAAGCCAGCGGCCACAATCTTACAGCATGAAGTTCGCACAGCGACTGATCTTATTATTTTATTCAGTGTAATAAGTTCACACCTCTACTAAAAAGCTTTTTCAATTGAAAGCTGTCGTATAAGAGTGAAAGCTATCCGCCCATGGGCGGCCTTTTGCGCACTCCTGGTGCATGGTATAATGAATTACAAGGTAGGAGTGACAGTTCTGTCGGCGATTTGGAGTTGTCAAAAACACATTGAAAAAGGGAAAATGAAGAAGCAGCAAAACAGATGAAAAGTTAAACCCAATCGCTTCTCGTGAGGAAGAAGGTAGTTGTCAAGGCTACCTTGTAAATTATTGTATCATGTCTTGGTGTAAAGCTGTGCACTCGGAAAGCTCTCTTTGTTGTTGTTTGAATCGTGCGTTGATCACCACTGGTCTAAAGGCTTCAATTCTTGTGACAACTCCAGATATTTATGCAAAATACGGTGTAAAGTGGCTGTGGATAGGCCAAATTCCTGTGATCGTCTCGAAACAGACAAACCTTGATTTTCAGTCACACTCTCAGCTACAACTGCGATATTTTCTGTTGACCTAGCCGAATGAGCTCGAGTTGGGATCTTTACATCGTTTACTTGTCCGAGACTTTCGAACTTATAGATTAACTAATATAGAATGGCCAAAAGCAGTACGAACATCACGAATCATGTTCACGATATTTGCATCGTTTTTGTAGTGAATTTTCATTACATATCTGAAAATCTCTTCTATTTTCTATTTTGCCACCTGAAAAAAAGTTGGGACACTTAAAATGGCACCACTTGTTGAAAGACCCTTAACAATTATACCGTTTTCGATATAACGCCAACGCATTATAATTTTCTATTTGTTCTTAAAACAAATTGAATCACTTTTAGTAAACTTTAATCAAGACCAATTGAGTTAATTTAAACTATTATTAATAAATCAAATTGAAATCAAGAAAGGTTTTGCTTCCTTTTTATTTATTCAATTTTAACTTGTTTATTTTTATGAGTTTTGCACTTAAAATTACTTTAAAATTTAGCAAATGCAAATACCTGCAAATTATTGTCATAATTTGAATAAAACTATCAAATGTATTTATATGTTGATAACTTACCTGAAAAATTCCTAGCAACATTTAAGTCGCAGTTATGACCAAGCAACGCACTAAGGCATGGGGAAAGAAGACATATATCGCCGCTAGGGCCAGTTCTAGTTGAACATACTGAATCGTCACTATTTGGGCAGAAACTTTCACAACCGATGTATGTTGCTGAGCTATAAAAACAAATTAAATGTTTTTATATATATTATTAATTTAATTTTATTTAACATGAATTATGAGTAAGTAATCTGAACTAAGTATTGTTCTGAAAATAAATGAGTTTCATTCACTAAACTAAATTTATTAACCCTTTGATACCCAATGCTGCATATAAGTTTTCTCACTTTGACTGACTATATCGTTAATGTTTTCGAAAGAATTGCAACAAATTGATTTTGGTTTGTTTTGTTTTGCATTTATCTTTTCATTCGAAGCATTTAGTGTGTATTCGGCAGTCGTTTTGTATACTTCGCGCAGCAGTTTTTAAGTGCATTTATGTTATAAGTGTTGTAAATTTCGGGGAAGAACGATTTTTTAAAATCCAGTTATACACAAGTTTTTTAACTTTTGAGTGAAAAAATCACATTATTCGATCGTCGGGAGTCCAAATAAGGGATTAAAAATAAAAATAAAGCTCAATAAAGTTAATTCTGTTCTGTGGAATTTTTTATTTTTTGATGTTGCTTATGCGCAACATTGGGCACAAACGATATATTTATACCCCAAAGCGTACTGCGTGAGGGGTATATTAACTTTGTCATTCCGTTTGTAACGCCAAGGAGGAGGCGTGGCAGGTATAGAAAAATAAATATATTTTTGATCAGCATCACCTACTGAGTCGATTTCCGTGTTTCCGTCTGTCTGTCCGTCTGTCCGTCTGTCGAAACGATTACAGCCGTTATTTTAAAGCTATCGCGATGAAATTAAAAATATAAGTTTATTTTTAAAAAAGGAAGATCAAGTTCGAAAATGGGCAAAATCGGATAAAAACCACGCCTACCTCCCATACAAAGTGACTTTATTTTAACAGTAAAATCTATTCAAAATCCACAAAAATCAATGAAATGCCTTGAAATTTTGCATGTTAGGTTTGGTCGTCAAAATAAATCAAAGCAATGAAATTGCCCACCCATACAAAGTGTCATTATAGTAACCGTAAACTCTCTTAAAAAGCTGGTCAAGTTAAAGAAAGGTCTTGAAATTTTTCACATAGGCTTTGATATTTAATGTTGACCATTACTATGATATTTGACAAAATCGGATGAAAATCACGCCTACCTCCCATACAAATTGGCTCTGTTTAAAACGTAAAATCGCTTAAAAATCCACAAAAATTAAAGAAATGTCTTCAAATTTTGCACATGAGCTTTGATATATAGTATGAAGCATCTCTGTGATATTTGGCAAAATCGGATGAAAGCCACGCCTACCTCCCATACAAAGTGACGTCATCAAACTAGAAAAACTTTCTTTTTCCAAACTCCAGCCACATTGTTTATCCAACACATACCAAATTTTGCACACATATTCTATATACACAAATGGTGTAATATGAAGTCCTTAGACTTGGAATGTGGGCGTGGCATCTTACTTTAAATCGAACTTTTTCAACACCGTTTGTCAGACATCCAGAAAATTTTGCACATACTATTTTTGGTAATTTGAGCAATCTTACGAGTAAGTTTAAAAAACTGGACAGTACCAGACAGGGGGCGTTGCACTTTATTTTTACACTACCTCTATCTACTCCGTTTGTCCGATTTCAACCAAATTTGTAACATATATTCTTGAGCATAATGAGAGGTTTTAAGCCTACAAAAGTAGCTAGGATTGGACAAGAGGCGTGTCAATTTAACTCTAATTGAACTCCCTCTACACCGTTTGTCGGACTTAAACCAAATTTTGCACACATAATGTTTGGCATAAGGATCAGTCTTTAGTTTATAAAAGTTGGCGGTACTACACAGGAGGCGTGGCACTTTATTTTTAATATATTTCCATCTACACCGTTCCTCCGATTTCAACCAAATTTTGCACATATGTTCTTTAGTATGTTTAGAAGTTATAAGCTTACAAAAGTGGGTGGGCTTGGACAAGGGGCGTGTCACTTTTAATTCTAATCGAACTCTTTCTACACCGTTTTTCTGATTTAAAACAAAGTTTGCAAATATATTCTTTTGAATAATGAGCAGTGAGTAATCTAAAAATTGGTCGGATTTAGACAGGGTCGTGCCACTTAAATATAAATCAAACTCCTGCTATAGCCTTTGTCCAACTTCTTCCAAATTTTCCATATTCTTTCGAATAATGAGCAGTCAGTAGTCTAGAAAATTTGCTCGAATTGAACGCGGCGTGGCACTTTAATTTTAAACGGTATTGTTTTAAGCCGTTGGTATGAATTGCCACATACCAATTCTTTAGCAGTCTACAAATTACTCTATGTGGCAGCTAAGGGTAAAATAAAATTAAGCGTATAACACAAATATTTGTGCAGATAATACATAAGCATTTTATAGACAGCTAAAGACTTCGAATATACCTCAATACGGCCGCGGGGGGGTATTTTAGCTTCAGTACCCTGCCGAAGCTCCATTCCTTACTAGTTTTGCATATAAAATGGCACAAAAGTTTTTAACAAATATAGAGATATGCGTAATTTTAAATTACGATTGGAATAATTCGGATCAGGATGGTGATCTTGAGGACGATGACGATTTAGTGGAAAAAGCAATGAAAGGATTGTATTCTGAAGGCATAGGTGATGAAGTTATGGGCGAAACTAAACCTTTGCAAAATATGTGGAAGAAGACGAAACGAAGCAGAAACGATGACAAACGCTGTAGAAAATGCCGATAAAGATGAACAAGTTGTGCAGGACACACCTGAAGAAATACAACCTACGGAAAAATTCAAAAAACAAAATGCAAATGGATTCAAGATACTGAATGGAAAACAGAACTCTTGAGGTTTCGAACTTAGTTGGGGATCCTCTTGACTATTTTATGCAGTTCATTGACAGTGCGATAATAGAAAAAATTGCTGAGGAGTCCAATAAATACTGTATGCAAAAAACCGGAAATGTTCTGAACTGCACACCTTCTGAAAAACATCAGTATTTCGGCTTTTTGCTATATTTTGACGTAATCAAAGTTCCACAATTCAGAATGGCTTGGACGAAGGAAATGAGAATACCACTGATAGCTGATGTCAAGCCACTACATCGTTTACGGTTTCAAAATGACGTTTTAAAATCAGCGAAAATTTCGTTTTTTTGCCACAATTTCACTATTTTCCATAGAAATACAAATTTGGTATCAAACGAAAGGTCAAAGACCCAACAGTCGGCTTTTAAGGTGATGGCGTCTGTATTTTGGGATGCGAAAGGAATAATATTTATCGACTATCTCCAAAAAGGAACCACCATCAACAGCGACTAATACTGTGCACTTTTGGATCGATTGAAGGCTGAAATCGCCAAGAAACGGCCACATTTGCAAAAGAAAAACTGTTGTTTCGCGATGTGCTGTTTTACGATGGTAAAATTGAATGAATTGGGCTTAGAATTGCTTACCCACCCACCGTATACTCCAGATTTGGCCCCCAGCGACTTTTTCCTGTTTTCAGATCTCAAGAGAATGCTTGCTGGAAAGAAATTCAAGTCCAATGGTGAAGTAATCGCTGAAACTGAGGCCTATTTTGACAAGAAAGTGAAATCGTACTACAAAAGTGGTATCGAAATGTTGGAAAATCGCTATACTCGTTGTATCGCTCTCGAATGTTGAATAATTCAAAGAGTTTTGTCAAATAAAATTCCGAATATTTTTGTGAGTGACTGTATTTCACAGAGGATATGCATAGAAATATACGATTTCTCAGTTTATCCAACCCCCTCCATAATCTGAAAAATTCTGGTAATTTCCGAAAAGCATGCATGTTTACTAATGGAAGGCTTATATAACCAGTTGTGGGCGTTATCCGTTTGTAGGCATCGGTGCATAACATTTGAAAGTGAGCAGATGCAACTAATCGAACAATTGTCATTTGTGCGCTGTGTCAGCACGATGTTAAAAAAAAGAGATAAAAATATTCGTCATGATAAAGTGCCTTCAGTAAATTGTCGATTGATTTAACTTTGTAAAAACTTTTTCAATTAATTTAAAAACCTTTGTATGCATTATTTAAAGATAATTTAAATCGGACAGATCGGACTATTCGTTTTTGTGTTATAATATGCATGACCACCTTTTCAGAAATTGACTTAAAAAAAAAAGATTTATAAGAAAAAACTTACCCATAAATTTTAATGTAAATAATGAATGCAGATGTAAATAAATGAAGACTTCTGTCATAGTTTAAATAAAATTAACTTAATATTATTTTATGGTTAAAAACTTACGGGGCCAAATTGACTGGTGGATCTGGGCGTAATTGCACTCCATTGCACCAGAAATCTCCAGCTATATATAAAAAAAAATAAAAAAATGGATTTTATTTTATTATGTTGTATAACAGATAGCAACAGGTAAAATACTAATAAAGGTTGGTTAAATTTTAAGGGCCGATGTTGAAGTTTTTTCTGCATTTCATTTGACATTTCCCAATTTCAGACTAACTCAATTTGAACCATGGAAAGATACACAATCAAGCAATACGTTAAAGTTATTCAGGCTTATTATGAAAATGGGCGTTCAAATCAAAAGGCATATCGTCGTGCACTTCGTGATCGTTCGGTCAATTTAATCGTCCAAATTTGCGTACAATCGGAAAAATCGTGCAAAAATTTGACCGAAAACTTTTGCGCCGCTTCTAAATTTTTTTTTTAAAGTTTTTTATTTTGAAATTTAATTTCTGGTACATTCGTTTATATATTTTCTCGCTCATATAACAATATAACCAACAAACTCTATTGTTGGGGAATGTACCTTGGGTGTACTGCCAATATAGAAGTATTACATAACTATATGGTTCTGCGACTCCCCAATTTATATGTTATTTTAATTTGATGGAACATTAATGTTGTGAATTATTTTCTGTTTTTATTATTTTGTTTTTATTTATGATTATATTGTTTATGATTTACATTTAATTTATGTTCGTCAATACATGTAGTATTGAGATTGCGCAAATTACTTGATAAGTATTCAGAAAAATCAATTTTAAAAATATGAAAATACTTTAAATTAAGTAACCATGCTAAGTGATTACATGAGGTCAAAAAAAATAAAGTAATCATGCTCTGTGATTACACGATTTAAAAAAAAAAAAAATCAAGTAATCGTATCAAGGAATTACGTGATTTTTTTTGATAAATCAAGCAATCTAGTAACCTAGCCTTCAGTGATTACAGATTAATTATCGTAAAAAAAAAATAAAAATTTGCCTGTATTTGATAAATAGTGAAGCTGATGTAATAATTTTGACGTATCTTAATCAGCCATATTTGCAAAATCTTCAAGTGGTAAATTCATAGCCGTTGATTGTACACATGTTTTTACTTCACAATACAACCTTACCATACTCAGCACCTGTAGAGCATATTAATACTTCAAATTCTCAATTATCGTCTATTGTAGGTTTCGACCACACGTCAACATTGAAATGAAAGTACACGTTGCTTGTGCGCCATAAAAAAAAAAAATGTTCCCCAAAAATTGTGAAACTCTGAATCATTAGACTTTTGAATCGTAAGAATCTGATAATTAAGACGGAAGTAATTGAAATATAATACAGCATGTCTGTAAATTCAAATATAATATTCGCCATAGTATCAAATATATTCAAAAAGTTACAAGTTACAAAAATTTAATTCTAAAAGATTTTGTAATCTATTGAGTTGGTTTAATTTAATACTTTTGCATTAAAAAACTTTGCAATAATAAGCTTGTATTAAAATTTATTCCAAGATTTCTAACCGTAATTTTCTCTTTAATAAAGATGTTTTTACTCAAAACGTAGTAAAGCACTTTCAGTAAAGTTTTATCATTTTAAATTAAATTAAATTATTATAAATTGGAACTAAAAGAAATTTTGCATACTAGGAAAGTTAACAATTTTTAATAAGTACACGCTGTTACGTATAATAATTAATAGTTTAAAAAATTTGCCTCTCCATTCAAATGACTTGTGAAAAAAATTTAAAATTTTTTACTTACCCATAAAAACTATAACTGCGCAAAAAAACTTCATTTTTTTTTTGTTTGGAAAGTAATCAAATTAATTTTGCAATCAAAATAATGAACCGTGTTTGTAGAATACTCGTTTGAGAATGAATTACTCTTTTTTTTCTGCTTGCAAGAGAGCTTTCATACAATTTACTTTTTTCCATGAAATTTTTGAAATAATTTGAACAGCTGCTAGTTAGATTATTTTTTTTTTCTCTCTAAAAGCTATTGTATAGACATAAAAACAAAAATATTTGTTTCATTCTTTGTTGAAATCTATGCTGTTACTTAAAAATTTTTATGGATAGTGAAATATTTAAAAAAGCCTGTCAATGTTTTTCTTCCAACAAAAAGTTTTCTTATATTAACTTTTAACTCTTGTTATATTAAAACTCATAAAAATATATTACAAAAATATTTTTCTTAGGTTCATTCAGTTTTATTGCAACAAAAATAAATACCTAGTTCTCATAAAGTGTTCTAAAAAGATCCAATTTTTTGAAAAAAGCATCCATTTTTTAAACTTTTAATTATCATTCAAATGTATAAACTTCTAATATATTACTTACTATTTTAGTGTAGAGATTTTAGTGTAAACGTTATATAAATAATGGCTGTTTTAAAAAACAGTTTTTAAAAATTAAAGAAAGAGTGCCACAAAAACTGCATTGATTTCAAACACAAATATGATTTCAAGCAAATTGATGCATTTGACTGTTTTTGACAAATTCATGCTTGTTAGAAAGGTTATCGCAACAGAAATTTTTTAAAATACAATTAACCATTAAATATGCTTCGCACCAAGCCTTAATCCTTTTTTTTTTAAGTGAATCTTCTTAGGAGGAAGGAAGAGAGGCGCCTTTACAGACGCAAGAAAAGAGAGCAGGAAAAGCGTGAGCGTGAGGAACTAGAGGTATAACAGGGCAAGAAGGATGCATGAAAATTCTATCAACAGGTTAAGCGTCTAACCCAAGGTTTCAAGACCGGAGCATCCACTTGTAGAGACGAAAATGGAGATCTGAATACGGATACACAGTGTGTGTTTAGATTGTGGAGACAGCACTTCTCCAATTTACTTACTGGCGACGATTCCACCAATGCCGCCCATCGAGAGCGCAGTTCAGTGCCACCAATCGACGATGACGGAGTGGAAGTATCACCACCTAGCCATGGAGAGGTTCGAGTTGCTATCCAACGACTCAAAAACAATAAAGCAGCGGGTGCTGACGACCTGTCAGCTGAATTGTTTAAAACCGGTGGCGATGAATTGATAAGGCACATGCATCAGCTCATCAGCAAAATATGACTAGCAGAATGCATGCCCGACGATTGAAACCTCAGCGTACTGTTCCCTATACTAACTCCGCCAGGTTTCGGCCTGCCTATCCATAGCCAGGATAAAGGAGGAGGGTTGTTTGTAGGATACGTCCTGCAAACGTAAAACTTGATAAAGCCAACCAAGAGCTTGGGGTAGCGCCCATCTTGGTAGCAGGCCATATTCGGTATATCGATATGAAACAAGCCTGCGAAGGTATAGCAATTGACCTTAAAACTTGCTAGTACGGGGACAGTCTTTACCCGTCGGATGGGGTTGACCCTATCTATCCACCGCATGGAGACCTTAATTCGGCTGGAAAATCTGGATGTAAAGTGTTGGCATGCGTGCGTCAAAGTGTCAACTCTTCGGCTTTCTGAAGTGTTGCTTGTCAAGTGTTGGACTCGCACCCTCAAACTGGCACGGCAGTCACTGAGGGAAGTGTTGTTTGTTGGTTGTTTTAAACTAAGGGTTCTTATACTGAGCACGGCAGTCCCTGAGAACAGTGGCCAATACTCTGTGTCTGGATGTTAACTTTCCGAACTGCCAGAGTGAGAGTGGCAATTGCAAAGGTTTCCAGCTGAGTCGGCACCTGCAAACTGTTAGACTAGCCTCTAAGTGCTCATTGAGCACAGTCATGCATAAGAGGGCTTTTTTTCATAATTGCATTTGTGTCTTCTTGGTCTTCTTGCGGGGATGTTGTGGATCCTCATCTGTCGGGATCTAGTTGCCCAGATGACTGTCGTGGGCTGGCCCTTCGGGGAGTCTCGTACTGGTTGTGGTTGTGTGAATGCTACACAGGTCTAGATTGACTGGCGGGGTCGCGCAATGGTACGACCGGGCTGGCATATCTGTCTTAATATGCAAGAGATTGGGTAGGTCTCATCTCCACCAGTAGATGGATGGAAGTACGTCGCTACGGAAGTCTAAACTGGTACTGCTATTACGGGCAGAATGTTAATTCATAATGCTCCTAATCAGCAGGGCACTGGGTGATGCTTTGTGTTTGTGAAGCAGCTTCCGTGTTCGTGTTGCCACACCGGATGCCCCGTACGTTTTACTTGCTAAAATGTAAACGGGTCCGTGTTGTGGTAGCACAAAGTTCATGGTTGTCTGTTTCATGAACTATTACCCGAGGTTTTGGATAACTCAACTTACTTAAGCCTCACGGCAG
Organism: Coremacera marginata; assembly: GCA_914767935.1. Lineage (NCBI taxonomy): Eukaryota > Metazoa > Arthropoda > Insecta > Diptera > Sciomyzidae > Coremacera > Coremacera marginata. The sequence goes on from OU612044.1 coordinate 160,147,618, forward strand.
GTGTAGGTTGTAAAATGCTGAAACCGTCTGTTCCCTATTCTTAAGAAAGGAGACCCTACAATCTGCGCCAGTTATAGAGGTATCAGTCTTATTTCCATCGCATATAAGGTTCTCTCAAGCGTACTGTGTGAAAGATTAAAGCCGATTACAAAAACACTGATTGGACCTTATCAGTGTGGCTTTCGACCTGGTAAGTCCACCATAGACCAGATTTTCACGCTACGTCAAATCCTGGAGAAAACCCACGAAAATCAAATTGACACACACCATCTCTTTGTCGATTTTAAAGCTGCGTTCGATAGCCCGAGAAGGGAACAATGTCTGAGTTCGGTATACCTGCAAAGTTGATTAGACTTTGCAGAATGACGTTGAGCAACACACTCAGCTCCGTCAAGGTAGGAAATGACCTCTCCGAAACCTTCAATACCGAAAGAGGTTTCAGGCAAGGCGATCCACTCTCTTGCGATCTCTTTAACATCATCATGGAGGGGATCGTACGAAAGGCCGGTGTGCATCGTAATGGCACCATTTTCTACAAAGGCATCCAGCTCCTTGCGTACGCTGATGATATTGATATTGTCGGCAGAACCAAAAGAGATGTTACCGCTGCTTTCGCCGCTATCGAAAAGGAATCAGCCAAAGTGGGTTTGACGATAAATGAGGGCAAAACAAAATATATGCTGTCTACAAACAAGGGAGCTCGGCGTTTAGACTCCCACGTTTCATCCGGCAGCTATAACTTTGAAGTAGTCAAGGAGTTTGTATACCTTGTCACCGCCATTAATACTAACAACGAAATCAGCCTGGAGATAAAGCGAAGAACAATAATTGCTAATAGGTGCTACTACGAGCTCAGTAAGCAACTAAGTTCCAGAGCCCTCTCTCGATCGACAAAACTAATACTTTACAAGACGCTCGTTCTACCTGTGCCGCTTTATGGCGCTGAGGCATGGGTACTTTCGCAAACTGACGCAGCTACTCTGGGGGTGTTCGAGAGAAAAGTTCTTAGCAAAATCTTCGGTCCTGTTCGAGTCGGCGATGACTATCGCATCCGAATGAACCACGAGCTGTCTGAGCTCTGCGAAGACATGGACGTAGTTCGGCGTATAACTGTGCAGCGACTACGCTGGCTGGGTCATGTCCATCGTATGGACGACGAAGCTCCAGCGAAAAAGGTGCTTGAGGCGAGGGTCGCTGGTCAACTACGACGAAGGAGACCATGCCTCCGATGGTTGGACCAGGCTGAGGAAGCCCGCACTTGGTGTATTCGATTGGAGAAGGCGCGCGCAAAGCAGAGGCGCCTGGCGAGAGCTGATGAGGTCGGTCGAAACCCAGACACGGGTTGTTACGGCCACCCAAGTAAGTAAGTAAGAAACTTCTTAGGCGACGATGTGACGATTTTTATTAAGGAAAAAATTTCAGAAACATGTATTAATGAATATAAACATGTTAAACGTTTTTGCTTATAAGAATGAAACAAAAAACTGAAACGGATTTGTTTATAAACATTAGAGCCCAGCATCAAGTGAATATACCCTGATTCTCTGCTGTAGCAGTCACTGCAAGCAAAGCTGCAAGCGAATAAATGTAAAGAACAGATCGTGTAGCAACAGGTTGTGTAGCGCAAGAGAATTACTTTTTATTTGTTCTCTGTTCTCTTTTCATACACTCTTGCACTGAGGAGAGCTTGCGATCTACTCGTTGTTTCAGTTTTTTCTCTGATCACTTAATAAACTACACGAATACTCAGGTATCTGCTGCAGTGACCTGAAGAAGAATCAGGTAGGTTGGTTTTCCCCCGCAATAGGCTTTATGTTATTCTTAATGCATAGTCAGTTTGATGTTGGATAGAGGTGCAAACAAACGCATTCATTTAAGATAAATATACATTAATTGTAAAAAAAAATATTTCATTCTTAATGGATATTAATATAGTGAGTAACATTAAAAACTGTTTAAACTGCGAATAAAAACCTGAATAAGAGTTAATATGTTGGTTTTTCCCCGCAATAAGCTTTTGTTATTCTTAATGCATATTTGTGTTATTTTTTGTTGCTTTATTCGATACAAAAAACACTAAAACTGCCGAAAATAGTTTATATCTGCCGTAGCTGAACTCCTAGAGGGGTCAAATATATGAGCTGGTCCTTTTATTTTTTGCCCCTCAACATTTCTCTCGAACACACCTACCCCCTATCTATCACCCTTCTTTGGGTCCCAATACAAAAAACATTCGTTGTACGAACGAACGAATAAAAAAAATATTCGTTAAATATTCAGGGTATGAACACTGTTATTTTTGTTATTTTTTATTGCTTTATTTGCTACCTGCTGGTGTTAGTAAAGCATCGTGCTCTTATTCTCTTCGTTTCTTATATTTTAATAAAACCAAGAGAGTGTAAGATCAGGTATGAGCGAAGCAGAAAAGGGATAGACGAAATTTTTTATTCTATAGCAAGAGAATATATTAATGGAGGCGAAAAGGCATACTCATGCAGGTCTCTAATAAACATGTAACAAAAAAGTGAAACGTTTCGTATATAAGCGCTGCCTAAGGGAGACACCGTGGTTGGCAGTTTGAGGGGATTGGTGGTTACGATTCTGATGTCCAGATTTTGAAATTGAAGATGCCGGGTAGTATTGCCACCTCAATTTTTTTTTTTTTTTGTATTTTTGCAAATCCTTGTAATTTTGAGATTCAGACAACGGATTTGATATCGAATCTTATATCCCAGTCTTAAAATTCAAAATGGTGGAATGGCCACCTAATAATATGTTTTTTTACGAGTCTTAAACATTTTCTTAGGGCCGTATTGTTCAGCTCTGGATATTTAACGCTATCCAGCGGATAACTTATCCAGGGCTTTAAATTTAACCAGAGCTTAAAATCTTTGGATAAAAATTTGTATTGTTCACCTCTGGATAGCAACTTAACAGGTCTGGATATCTTATCGGCTGGTTAGTGATTTTTCCAGTTCTTTTCCAGCCAAACGTCAAAGTTATCCCGAGATTTTGACAGCCTTTTATATATTTTTATTAGGCTCTGTGCCATTCAAAAATTGTTAAATCGCGGCATGTGCCAATGAAGAATTTTTACTGGTGCTTTTTGCTTTTTTTTGCATAAGATTGGCAACAATATTTTTCTGCCGCCCAAAAAATATATCAGCAATATTCTTCCCCAATAGACAACTCAAGGTTGACAAGAAAAGATTTTTCTGCCGCCCACAAAAATCAAGTCAAGTTTGACATACGAAATATGTCAAAACGCATGATAAATCTCTGGATATCTCAGTTAACCAGCCGAATTCGACTGGTTAACTTTTTCTCTGGATATCTATTAGGCTGGGTCGATTTGCAAGCCTTTGTTGCCTGGGCAGTTTTCAGATCGGGCATCAAAAGTTATTAAAAAAACAAAAAAAAAAAAAAAAATAGGGGGGGAAGCCAATAGGGGTGCACTTTACCATATCACATCTTCAATTTTCTGAACTCTTTTTTTAGGAATTTTTTTAAAAAATTTTTATATGTAAGCGTGCAAAGGTAGAGTCAGAAATGAAATCCTCGAACCCGATTCAACCTAAAACCAGTCTCACATTTATACGTTTTTATACAAAAATTTATCGTAGAAAGTTCCTAAAAAAATAAATTCAAGGGATCTAAAAAACAAAAAAAAATTTCGGAGGACCACACGAGCACATGTTATAAATATAAGGAGGATAGCCTTAGTGGTTCAGCCGTTATGGTCAAAAATGCATATGCACCAACGTTAAGATTATATCTTGAATTTTGTGAATTTTTTTTTTATGAAACGTATAAATGTGAGACTGGTTTTAGGTTGAATCGGGTACGGCGATTTCATTTCTGCCATCAGTTTTGTTCTAGCTGTGCGCGTTTATATACAAAAAATTTTTGAAAAAAATCCTAAAGAAAAAATTCATAAAATTGAATATGTGATAGGGTAAAGCGCACCCCTATTTCCCCCTTTTTTTTTTTGTTTTTTTTATAACTTTTCATGCCCAATCCGAAAATAAATTTTTTTACCTCCATACAAATCTACACATCCTAATATCTATATCAGTTGGTTATATCTTGACATAAGCTCGGGATAAATGCGTTATGCAGAGGTAAACAATATGAAACTAATGGAAACCTTGGAAATATCAGCTGGTTAAAGATATCCAAAAAAGAGTACAACAAATAGTGGGAGAGTATTGAAAAAAAATCAAAATTTTTCAACAGAGTTGTGTGGCTGTTGTTGCTTTTTCTTTTCTATCTTCTCGTTCTCACTCGATCAGCGTTGTTGGGACGAAAAAAAAAAATAAAGGATGTCTCAATACTTTTTATTAATTTATTTATTTATGTGAAGATGTATCTCTTAGGACATTAAGAATATAAAATTTTATAAGACTGTCCTAACAACATATTGTACTTAGAAAAGATAGTGTTATTAGAAAAAAAAATTATTAATAGATCTTAAAATAAAAATACGGAAATACGTCTGGCGTTAAAACGCTAAAAAATATCTAGTGAAAGGTAATTTTGTTGGTATATTACCAAGGACTGCATAGAACCTTTCTATGTTCTGTTCAATCATTAAGTAGCCCAATTATTACTTATCATAGCATTAAAATAAAAATCTATAATAATATAGATGTCTCAACAAGTGAGTAAAATAATGCGTCAACCAGAACTTTCTATATCCAACATTTGCGTCAATATTTTGTGTTTTGCGTATTTCAAAAGTGTTACACTATAGAAACGAGTCAACAAAAATATTTAAACACAGTGTTTTAAGCAAATATGTAAATAATATGTCGAAAATAACTCTTTTATCAGTTTCTTGACTGCGGAACCCAAAGTTTTCCATACGCAACATTTGTATCAATAAAAGCACTTTTTAAAAATATTCTACAATGGAAACGTGCAAATGAAAATAATAAGCCTTTTTCTATAACAACAGCGTAATAGACTCAGAGACAGCGATCGCCATTATTACATCATTTTATCTAGGCTAAGATTTTGTGTATGTGGGTTTAAGGAAGGAGCAATTTGATTAAGGTAAGTTTAACATTTGTTTTTTATTTGAGTATAAAAAAAGAATTCCGGGGTATGTTTTTCTCTGTGAAACAAAATGTACCCTCTTCTCCTCCCCCCCTCCCACCCCTTTCGTTTTGAACTTTGTTTTCGAATTATCGATTTTGTCAAAATTTTCATGTTAAGTTTTTTTGAGCAGAGAAATTAATTTTTGGCATTATATATCCAAATAATCAAACTATTAGGGGGGCTCCAGTACAATATTTTGGAAAATTCACCAAATCTACCGAAAATACACCAAAAACTTAACTTAATCAAACTGATCCACCCTAGTTTTTGTTCGCCCAAGCCCATTTTCAATTCATCGTAGGAGTACTATATATATATATATATAGTATATAACTATAACTATAACTATAACTATAACTATAACTATAACTATAACTATAACTATAACTATAACTATAACTATAACTATAACTATAACTATAACTATAACTATAACTATAACTATAACTATAACTATAACTATAACTATAACTATAACTATAACTATAACTATAACTATAACTATAACTATAACTATAACTATAACTATAACTATAACTATAACTATAACTATAACTATAACTATAACTATAACTATAACTATAACTATAACTATAACTATAACTATAACTATAACTATAACTATAACTATAACTATAACTATAACTATAACTATAACTATAACTATAACTATAACTATAACTATAACTATAACTATAACTATAACTATAACTATAACTATAACTATAACTATAACTATAACTATAACTATAACTATAACTATAACTATAACTATAACTATAACTATAACTATAACTATAACTATAACTATAACTATAAGTATAACTATAACTATAACTATAACTATAACTATAACTATAACTATAACTATAACTATAACTAAAACTATAACTATAACTATAACTATAACTTTTTTTTTTTTTTTTTATTTTATTCGCGAAGGGGGAACCTTCAAAAGGCGCCACCGTGCAGGTGGGAGTGTGCGATTCTTACGCACTAAACCTAACCTCCGCATTGAATCGTCGTCCCTGTATAAGCCCCGTGGGACCGCCGCAAAGCATGACTTCACGGAGCATGGGAACAGCACTAAGCTGGAAACTGATGGACTTGTGTCCGTATTCTAAAAGATTTGGTCATGGGCTTGTCTATAAACTCAACCTTATCTATTTCGCAAACGCTCAACTCTTCGCAGTTCGTCGATAATCAGTCGTGCTAGGGTGCTAACCACTGACCAGTTAGCTTCATTTCTCAGCATAAGGGTAACCAAGTTTTGATCAGTCACCGCTTCGCCGAGACTGACCGAAGCCTCAAGTCTGGCATTTTGGAACTTGGGGCACTCGAAGAGGACATGGGCCGCGTCTTCTGGTATACTTCCCTCGCAATGGGTACAATAGGGATCTGCTACGTGCTTGTATTTGTGCAGATATGCCCTGAAGCAACCGTGCCCGCTTAAAATCTGCGTAATGTAGAAGTTCATGGAGCCGTGAGTTCTACCAAACCAAGCGGTAATGTTAGGGATGAGCTGATGAGTCCATCGACCCTTAACTGAGCTATCCCAGCGATCCTGCCACTTTAGCAGGCTTCTCTCCCGTGCGAGTCTTTTGCGAACTGTTGGGTTTTCGCTATTGGCTTCGAACAGCGTTTCCTCTACTAGAAGGTCGATAGGTATTGAGCTTGCAAGGACTAATGCTGCATCCTCGGAAACTGTTCTGAAGGCACAGCATACCCTGAGTGCGCCAAGTCTATGCACTGATTCAACACCACGTCGGTATGACTTCGTTCTCATTGCTGTGGCCCACACCGTTGACCCATACATCACGATGGATCGTACTACATTAAGGAGTAGTATCCTGCGCGCCTGTTTGGGGCCTCTCGTATTCGGCATCATTCTCGATAAAGACATGCATGCGTTGGATGCTTTTTTATGGGCATACTGGAGATGCTGCTTAAATGTTAATCGGGAGTCAATCATCACGCCAAGGTATTTAATGCATTCCTTTGATTGCACCAGCGTCCCATTAACATTGATGCTTGCAACTTCCATCTTTTTGCGGCTGCTTATGAGCACCGCTTCGGTTTTATGTTCGGCTAGACAAAGACCTACTGACATAAGCCAGTTATATATAATGCCGATCGCCACACTACTGAGTGCCTCGACTTCTTCAAGATGTTTTGCAGTGGCCACAACCGCTAGGTCGTCCGCAAAGCCGACGATCTTAACGCCTGTGGGAACTGCGAGTCTAAGGATGTCGTCATACATAACGTTCCACAGCAGGGGCCCTAGGACTGACCCCTGTGGGACACCACCGGAGACGTTATACACCATTATCCCCTCGTCTGTTGCATAGCGTAGTATTCTACCATCGAAGTAGTTCGATAATATCTTAGAGAGGTAGCGTGGAATTTCAAATTTTGTGAGCGCTTTCATTATCGTATCCCAGTTTGCGGAATTAAAGGCATTTCGCACATCCAGCGTTGCCACCAGGCAATACTGCTTTGCCCCCTTCTTCCAGCTAGTGCCTTCGATAGCTTTACTTGCTATGCTTGTAACCAGTTTTATGGCATCGGACGTAGAGTGACTCTTTCGGAAACCAAACTGTTGGCTCGAGAGTCCTCCTCTGGATTGTATTGCTTCTTCGAGGCGGTTGTACAGCAATTTCTCGAAGATCTTGCCTATCGTGTCGAGCAAGCATATAGGTCGGTAGGCTGAGGGATCCTCCAGAGAGCCGCTACCTTTTGGTATTAGCACAAGCTTTTGCGTCTTCCATTGTGCGGGGAATATGCCCTCTGTGAGACAAGCGTTATACAGCTGTACGAAGGCTTGTGTTTGGGCTGCAATGGCCATTTTTAGCGCGCGGTTCGGGATTTTATCTGGCCCTGGGGCCTTCTCGCTATGAACAGCAATGGAGATTTTCATTACCTCTTCTGCGGTTACCATGGAAATGGCTTGCACGTCGCCATGATTAATGACGGGCTGCATCGGTGGTTGCTGAGGGAAGAGCACACTTACAATGCGGCTAAGTATGCGAGGGCACGTGGGTGGTGGTCGTCCGAATGACTTCATCTTTTTCATTACCAGTCTATAGCCGGTACCCCATGGGGTTACGTCCGCTTCGTCGCATAACTGCAAGAAGCACTCGCGCTTCCTCGAACGAATCTTGTGTTTGAGCAGCTTCCTGCGCTCTCTATAGACCTCGCGCAGTTCTTCGAACGTGTCGGTCCTTCTGGCGCGGTAGTAACTTCTTCTGGCCTGGTGCCATTGGCTGCGTGCTTCGGCGATTTCGGCGGTCCACCAGTACACAGGCTCGTGGTGGTGCTTACTTGGCCTTCGCAACATCATCGCTGCGTCGCAAGATCTTTTCAGCTGCTCTGTTGCTTGCCTAGCCATATTCTGTGCTGAGCCAGTGAGGTGTATGTCAGCCATCATTGCTGTGAGGATACCTTCATCAAGCGTTTCGACCTTGTATGATAGCTCGCTATGGGGGCCTCTGCTCCGCCGGTTGGTTTGCCTTTCCAACGTGTACACGATTGCTTGGTGATCGCTATGCGTGTAGACGTCGCTTACTTGCCACTGTACTTGCGTGCTCAGGTCACAACTGGCAAATGTCAGGTCAATTACTGAGCTGCCATTCGCGTTGGAGAATGTACACTGCGTTCCCGTGTTTAAAAGCACAACCTCTAACGAAGCAAAAGCCTCCAGAATAATGAGCCCTCTTTGATTCGTTCTCTGGCTTCCCCAGTCTACGGCCCACGCGTTGAAGTCACCAGCAATAACAACTGGACTGATTCCTCTAACATCGTCAACTATTGCGTCGACAGTAACAGCAAACTCTTCTATGGATAGACTTGGTGCAAGGTAGCAGCTTACAATATGTGTGCCCATAACTTCTACATGAACAAAACCGTTTGCACGTGTATGCTGCCTCATTAGGGAAGGATGTCTTCCGCAGGACCATATGGCGGCTCTTCCAGAAATGTCTGATGCCCAGACTCCTGGTGCTTTCGCGTTATAAGGCTCACTCAAGATAGCTACATCAGTGCTTAGATCTCGAACGGTTTGCGCTAAAAGATCTTGCGCTGCGCGACAGTTGCTGAGATTCAACTGTAAGAACCTCATCATTTCCTAGGTTTGCTAGCTCCTGAAAAGGACGAACATTTCCAGCTTCCGGCACGGTGATTTGTTTCCGAGCATTTCCTTTCTAAGCACAAGAAACAGCTTGCTTCTGCAGAACACTCTTTTGCTTTGTGGCCCTCTTTGCCGCATTTCATACAGCACTTACTTCGGTCTGTGCTGTTGCAAGTTTTCGCCGTGTGACCAAAGTCGAGACACTTAAAGCATCTGGTTGGCGTAACTTTTTCGCGGACTCTGCAAATGACCCAGCCAACTCTGAGCTTGCCAGTCTCTATCAGCTTCCTCGCCTGCAGTGCTGGAAGGCTTATGACCGCTGTTTGCGTGCCTGCATAGGCTTTACGGAGTGATTTCACTCTTGCCACCTTTAAGTCGCCGAGCTGCTTTTGGACTGCGCTGCAGACATCTTCCGGTGTTGTAACCTCGTCAAGATCCTTGATCTCGACCTGTGTTTCTTCCGTGAGAGTCCTGGTTTCGGCTTGGCCATTGAAAACCATATCAAATTCTTTCTTCAGCTCCTGGGTTGACTGGGTGGTTGCGCGCTTAAGCTGGATAAGTACTTCACCTTTTTCAGTGCGCCTTACTCTCGAAACGTTTTCGCCGAACTTTTCAAGCGATTTTTCCTGTTTCATCCGCATGATGATATCGCTATATGAAAGCTCACCTGCTTTTGCTACGACGATTGCATCAGGTCTAGCCAGCTTCTGAGGCGGTTTTTTGCGTTTTTTGGGCTTTCTAGAGACCTTTGTCCAAGGCTCAACCATTCGCTTTGCCGGAGTTTTTGGCAGAGGAGACGAATTAGCCACTTCGCTATAGGATGGCTTTAAAGCAGTCTCTTGGACAGCAAGCTGCTGCAGTCGAGTCTTTTTTGGCGGAGGTTTCCGCGAGTCACTGCTGCGTTCGCTTGCTCTTTTTGGAGTAGCCTTGGAGCCATGCGCAAAAATTGGGTCCGTCTGAGAGTCCTTATGGACTTGTGAAGCACTCGCGTTGACCTTTTTCTTGTTCTCGTTATCGGCGAACAGCTCAATTGAGAGGTCTTCACAGGCCAGATTTGCCAGTCTTATAAGCTTCTGGATCTCATTGTGGACGTTCGATTTGGTTTTGACGAACTCTGCCAGACCTTGTATCAGTGTCTTCACTTTGACCAGCTTTTTGATGACAGGGTCATCTACACTGACGCTTGCTGCTGCTTCAGGGGTTGCCTTGATGACAGGCTCTCTATGTTGCAGCTTTGATCCTTCGGGTGTGCCTTTAGTTGGCGATCGCTGAACCTTTGAGCTCATTTTAAATGGGTTCTCGGTTGTAGTGTTGCTGCTCGTAGCTTTGACTGGTGCAGCGGCCGAGTGCGCCACCGCTGCAGCAGTTTTTGGGGCAGAAATGTTGTTTGAGGCCTCCAGAATCCTTGCCTCGACCGTGGGATTGCCCACGGGTGGATTTCCACTACTGTGGTTTCCACCTGGAGTAGTTGCGTTATTAGACGACATTCCTGGTAAATGGTTTATTTTCGGGGTGATCTTCCCTTATCCGTTTATACCTACAGACAGGTGTGAATACTGCCGACCGCTACGGTACAGACGCAGACCAGTGAGCCGCCCACTATGGGTCAAACGCTTCTGGGTTTTTTGGGTTTCGCCCCTCTCATCCGCCACCATGCTGCCGGTTGGTAGCACAGCGCCCAGGTGCCACCACGGGGAGGCACTTGCCATCAGACAAGCGTGCTAGCACACAAATATTTATGTGGTAGCATGAGAGTAGACTTGGAGTTTAACTGTGAATATCGAGCTGGCTCCGCCAGGTTGAAGCAAACAGACTCTTTCACCTCACAGTGTCCACCCCCTTGACACCCACTATAACTATAACTATAACTATAACTATAACTATAACTATAACTATAACTATAACTATAACTATAACTATAACTATAACTATAACTATAACTATAACTATAACTATAACTATAACTATAACTATAACTATAACTATAACTATAACTATAACTATAACTATAACTATAACTATAACTATAACTATAACTATAACTATAACTATAACTATAAGTATAACTATAACTATAACTATAACTATAACTATAACTATAACTATATAGTAGAAAAAACATTTTATTTTGCAGGGGAGGTGGGTGCGATTTTGGTACAACCCCGCCCATTTTCACAGTGAATTTTCCTTATATTTTCAAAATAACTAAACGGAATACCAAGTCCATATCTCTTTCGAAAATATTTCTGTTATTGATGATTTCACGTGTTTTTCTTCACAAAGTTATTCATAACTCAAGCAAATTTTAGAGTATTGCACACTCAAAATGTGCAATACTCAGCATTCTTAGAAAAAATCTTGGACTTAAAAAACTAATTTTTTTCAAAAAATCGTTTAAAAAAAAATTTTTTCTTTATGTAGAAATTGGATTTGATTTGATTTGGTTTTTTTAGAATTTAGAACGTTTTTTTTTTTCTCTGTACTGTAACTTTTTTATATATACATATGAGGGGTGGCCAAATTGTTTGCGTGCAAAGCAAAATTTACGCAAAATTCTAAGGAAACTTCCGCAAGAAATTACGTGTCTAAAATTAAAATATAGCTCCCGCCGAGGGACATAAAGCTTTTAGTTTGGGGTTTTTAGATAACTGTATAGATTTGATGAAAAACAACATGTTATAATACAAGATCACACCTAAGGACGACCTTAACCCATATGTTTTTCGAATGAAAAGTATTTTTTAGCAATTATATTACATCAACAAACATATTGCGAATTGGTTGCCTAGTGGTATGAAGTCAAGACTATATATAATTAAAATTAATACAATGCATTTTTTTTAATTGTGTCAGACATGTGTTTGCCACACGAGTATAAGGAACAAGAAACGGTTGGGTTGCCTATTATTTTCTGGTCAATACTACAGGGTTTCCAGATATAAATAGGTACATTTACATATAATGATATGTGCACTCATCTGTTTTCTCATTGAAATTTATTTTTCTATACAAATAATTTTATTACGAACACGATGGTATTAGGTTGTCTAACAAAAATCTGAGATTGACGTATTTTTTCCACGTGCTCAATTGATGATGTAGGGCTTCAAAATGGCTTTTTAAAACCAAAAATTAACTATTTTAAATGAAAACATTTACATATTTGGTATCAATCGTAAGGTATTTGAAAGTCGCATAATGTCATAATGAAAGACATCATAATGTCATCTAATTTTTAGAAATAAGTTCCATTGTTATTTTGTTGTTGAAATTTTTAACAGTATTTAGTCGATATCATGAAGAGTCCCTACTAGAAATTGCATAATTTTCTCTTATGTTTAATTTCAGCTAATTTTAAAAGTTACCTCTTTTGTTTTTCTTAATTTTTACTTTTTTATATTAAAATATAATATTAAATTTTATATTAAAATTTTCTCATTTCACCAGGTAGTTCGTTTATAATTGTGCAATACTATTTTTTTGGACAAAGGTGTGTTCCTTTAACATGCTTTGGTTTAGCTCACCAATTTTTTAAGCTTTTATTTTGCTACTTCTATGACTTCTATGAATTTAATGCTACTTCTTGACCGTTTCCGATACGCAAAATATAATTGTATAATTCTATTTCATTATCAATTGTACGCTTATTAGTGTTAGTATCAATTTTCTGAAATGTAAGAGTGTATGTTTCACACACTAACTCACTACTGCAGATTGGGCACAATGTGATATAACTGAGAGAATTGGTCTCCTTCACCGAGCACGATAACCTTACCACCAAATGGAACATAATTTTTATGAATATCTCGAAGTAGGCGTTCAAGACATATTAACACATTTCCGGATGCCATGCTTGCTTCATCCCAAATAACAATTCACATTTTTGAAGTGCTTGATTTTTTTTTAAAACTTGATTTTATATGAGAAAAAAAAATAGTGAGTTTAGGGTTACGATACGAAAATTAATACGATTCCGGTCCAGGCTACAGATATTACATGTTTTCCAAGAATGCGCATATGATGAAATCCAGCTTTGCATAGAAATGTATTTTCTGAACGACCGTGCCGTCAATAAAGAATGCATTGACATTTGTTTCAGCAGCATCGAGTGCTAAGGTAATTACTTGAAAGATGTGCTTGCTTTGGATTAAGTATTTCTTAAAGAAATCGTGCTTGCTAGTAAGAGGTCCTGATCTATATCGAATTATGCATCTATGGCATCGATGTTAAAATCGGCGGCAAATATATTTGCTTTGGTAATCACTATTTCTCATTCACATCAGATCAAGTGCGTGTCTACATTTTTTTGCCATTTTATTAAGTTTGAAACGGTCATATCTGCTAAACGCTGCCATTTATCAAAAGCGAAATAAACTACCGTACAACTCAAGGCTTTTCTAATGATATATTAAATATTGCTTTGGCGTTTGTAGATATGCTAGAATAAGGAGACCCTTACAGGAATAAATATATATAGAAGATTCTGAAGCATTTCATATAAAATCATTTTTTAAATTTTCAGAACTTTCCGGTGCATTTTTCTTTCATACAAACTTTATCCTAACAATTACAAAAACCGAAATCAGAAATATAAAAACAAATTTTTTTATATATATTCATATATTTAATATGTAAATTTTTTCAATAATTGAAAAATGTTGAATTTACTATGTATTAACTTTATTAATTCTGCATCAGCTCCAATAGTCCGCTCCAATATGTGCTGTAAGCTTAGCTTTTACTTAACCGTTCATGCTGTTACCTATAATAAGCAAAAGTCAAATGAAAATTTTTTTAATTAGTATTTTTAATTTAATTTTTAGTTAATTTTTAATCTTAAATTTTTTATTAAAATTGTTGTCTTAACTCTAATTCGCTGGCCGATAATATTCTTGTTGGTGAGTTTAAGTCAACACGGTTAAAAATCTTGGACTAAATTTTAGTAAATCCTGTACTGTATATATGACGACACTGAAATTGTATTAAAATTTAAACCACGCCAAATACTAAAACTAAGATTTATTCCCGCATGGGTTTAAATTGCAATACCCGATGTGGACTAAAAACCTTATTACAAGTTGTATTGTATTTAAACCATAGCGTATTAAAAACGAACGTATTTGGGTCCCGCCACATTACTACTGCCCAATGAAAACTAAACCAGCCTCGGATAAGAAAACGGACAATGATTTACGTATATGCACCTGAAATGTCCGGACCCTTTATAGGGAAGGTGCCATTATCCAACTGGCGGAAGCCCTCAAAACAATAAAATCTGACATCACCGCCATCCAGGAAATGCGAAGCAGCCTTGCCCTGGCTGCTCTAAACAAGCACACTGCGATATTTACTACAGCTGCCATGCGGGGAAGTGCGAATTCGGATGTGAATTCGTCGTTAGCCGGAAACTACGCCACCTTGTTTCCCGGTTCACACCTGTGAACGAAAGATTGGCCACGATCCGCATCAAGGCAAAATTTTTCTACATCAGCCTTATTTGCGCGCACGCCCCGACGGAGGAAAAGGACGAAGCCGTCAAGGACGCTTTCTACGCTAGTCTTGAGGACGTATACGACCACCTTCCCACCATCATGACCACCATGACGTGAAAATAGTCCTCCGCGATTTTAATGCGAAAGTCGGAAGCGAAGGCATCTTTGGCACCACTGTCGGTCAGTTCAGTCTTCATGAGACCTCCACGAACAACGGTCTAAGACTGATCGACTTCGCCGCGTCGGTGTCGATGTCTTCGTAGAACTCATTCGGATGCAATAGGCATCGCCAACTTGAACAGAACCGAAGATTTTGCGAAGAACTTTTCTCTCGAACACTCCCAGAGCAGCTGCGTCAGTTTGCGAAACTACCCATGCTTCAGCGCCATAAAGCACCACAGGTAGAACGAGCGTCTTGTAGAGTGTTAGTTTTGTCGATCGAGAGAGGGCTCTGGAATTTAGTTGCTTACTGAGCCCGTAGTAGCACCTATAAGCAATTATTGTTCTTCACTTTATCTCCAGGCTGACTTCGTTGTTGTTCTTAATGTATACACACTCCTTGACTACTTCAAAGTTATAGCTGCCGGATGAAGCGTAGGAGTCTAGACGCCGCGCTCCCTTGTTTGTAGACAGAAACGAAATTTTTGAACTTGAATGCAACAAATGCAAGCGCCTATTTCATTTCAGCTGTTTGAAGCACCGAACCAGCCATTTTATTTCTGCGAATTTTTACTTCGATATGAGTAGAATTAGATTTTTTTTTTTACAATTAATAATATTCATATATTCTATTGAAGTTAATGATCAGTATTTTTGTTTTAATTAAACGTATAAGAGTGTGCTACGACACGCTACGACACGCTACGACACGCTACGACACGCTACGACAAATCCTGGAGAAAACCCACGAAAATCAAATTGACACACACCATCTCTTTGTCGATTTTAAAGCTGCGTTCGATAGCCCGAGAAGGGATTGCCTATACGCAACAATGTCTGAGTTCGGTATACCTGCAAAGTTGATTAAACTTTGAAAGAAGTCTAAGAGAAAGAGGTTTCAGGCAAGGCGATCCACTGTCTTGCGATCTCTTTAACATCATCATGGAGGGGATCGTACGAAAGGCCGGTGTGCATCGTAATGGCACCATTTTCTACAAAGGCGTCCAGCTCCTTGCGTACGCTGATGATATTGATATTGTCGGCAGAACCAAGAGAGATGTTACCGCTGCTTTCGCCGCTATCGAAAAGGAATCAGCCAAAGTGGGTTTGACGATAAATGAGGGCAAAACAAAATATATGCTGTCTACAAACAAGGGAGCTCGGCGTTTAGACTCCCACGTTTCATCCGGCAGCTATAACTTTGAAGTAGTCAAGGAGTTCGTTTACCTTGGCACCGCCATTAATACCAAAAACGAAATCAGCCTGGAGATAAAGCGAAGAACAATAATTGCTAATAGGTGCTACTACGGGCTCAGTAAGCAACTAAGTTCCAGAGCCCTCTCTTGATCGACAAAACTAACACTCTACAAGACGCTCGTTCTACCTGTGCTGCTTTAAGGCGCTGAGGCATGGGTAGTTTCGCAAACTGACGCAGCCGCTCTGGGAGTGTTCGAGAGAATAGTTCTTCGCAAAATCTTCGGTCCTGTTCGAGTCGGCGATGACTATCGCATCCGAATGAACCACGAGCTGTATGAGCTCTACGGTGATATTGACGTAGTTCGGCGTATAACTGTGCAGCGACTACGCTGGCAGGGTCATGTCCATCGTATGAACGACGAAGCTCCAGCAAAAAAGTTGCTCGAGGCGAGGGTCGCTGGTCAACGACGACGAGGGAGACCATGCCTCCGATGGATGGACCAGGCTGAGGAAGCCCTAACCGCACTTGGTGTATCCGATTGGAGAAGGCGCGCGCAAAGCAGAGGCGCCTGGCGAGAGCTGATGAGGTCGGTTGAAACCCGGACACGTGTTGTTACGACCACCTAAGTAAGTAAGTATGTGAGTGTGCATTGAGATTCAAAACCGATTTAGTTTTTATCATAATACTTTTACTAAACATAAAAAGTCAAAATAAACATAAAAAACTAAAGTTTCTTGTCTGTAAACCAAAATTTTGTTGGTGTTACACATCATCCAACCGATTTAAGAAAGACCAAAAAAGCTATATTTTAACTTTTTGCTCTACTTCATCAATTTCCCACAAAATATTCAACAGCCATGAAAACCTTCGAATTGGTTCTTCTGCCAATCAAAAATTAAATTTCTTAGCACTTTTATTGGAGCAAATAAAAATATGTTACACATCACCACACTTCAGCCTATTTATTATAAAATTTATACATACAAATAAAGTAAAATATTTAATACACATTCGTTTAATTGTGAGAGAAATAAATTTAATGTGATCTACACTCTGCACATTTTCAGATAACTTCTTAAAATCTGGTTTGTATTGCTCTGTTATGCATGTTAAACTCATACTTAGTTTGTTCCCGTACTTGAAAATTTGTACGTATTCGTACAATTTTCTGCCATTTCCTGCTTTTTCCTGTTCCCGTACCCAAAAAATTAGCAAAAGAATGCGAAAATGGAAATCCAGTCCTTTTCAAATGTTGCTATTTTCTGCTACACAAATTTGGCGATGCAAAATTTGTAACAATGCTAAAATATTGCATCAGCAATGCCAGCTGATGATAAAATTTAGTAAAAGAAATAATAAATTGTAAAAAAAGAAAATAACTTATTTTCTTTTGCAAATATCAGCTACAGTAGTTGACGTTTCTTCAAAAGTTGCTACTTGTTGCGGAAACCTATTCCCGTACTTTTTGCAATTTTTCACACAGTGAGCGAATTTTAAGCTAACTCTCTGCAAATTTTGCAACTTGTGAATTTCTTCACAAAAGCACGGGAGCACACCTACTATTTAGTATATGCTCGTCAGACATGTTTCTGTAATTGTTTTTTATAACCGTTAGTTGTGAAAACGCCCGAAAAATTATTTGACGATGAGTGTCCAATTGTGTATGTTTTTATATATGACAGGGTCCATTACCTTAAAAACTGCATCGTTTTCATTATATGCGCTTTTGAGTATATTAAGCAAAATAAAAGTGCATAAATACGAAAAATAGAAAAGCAAGATGTTCTTTCATATGAGTACACAATTGTGCAAGTATTTGAAGAATTTATTGACGGCATGAGTGGCACAGAAAGGAATGATAGCGTTTGCAAACACATAACTCTGCAGCTACAAAGCTACTGTCGCTGTCAATTTGAAATTAGTTCAGGCAGTGTGAACGATCGTGTTAAATGAAAAGCTAATTTTTGCTTAACATGTTCAACTTTGTCGGTTTGAACATGTTATAAGCATGCTTGTACAAATCGCCGATTCTATGGTAAGTATTCTACTGTGCACCATTTTGTTTGCGGGCGTCTAAAAATATGGTTGCGAGCTACCAGGTGCTAGCGAACAACCAGTTGGAGACCACTGTTTTAGGCGGTGGTTGCGAGTTCGCAAAGGGCGTCTAACTATGTGGACGAGTCAAGTCGTGTTCAAGGTGTGACACTTTTGATAAAGATTTTGCCTACTTTTGATTTATCAAATTTTTACTTATCAAGCGTTGAATTTTACATTTAAAGTGACCTAAACATGTTTTAGATGCAAATACCTGAAGATTTCTATCATAATTTAACTGAGGTTATATAAAATCATTTAAATGTTGACAACTTACCTAGTAGCATGCACCTTCTTCGTCTAGTCTTAAATGATTGCAGGAGGGAGTGAAAGTAGTATAATGATAATGAGCTATAAAATCACAAAAAAAAAATTTTTTAGACTGTAGATATAACTTTGATAAGAATATCAAAATCTCTTTTAAATGTTGTTAACTTACGCCCATAACTTGCCATATTATTGCAGTTAAAAGCATCCAAAGCATGACGGCATAAGAATTTCTGACATCTTAAAAGATACCGGCGTGCAATATCGTGCCTGTATGCGCAAACAGTGGGGTCTCTAGCGTAGCAGGCACTTGTACAATTTGGCGGAGTACTATAAAAAATGTATAATTTTATGTATTTTATTGGTTTAATTTCATTTAATATGAATTTAAGTAGGTACATGCAAAAATTTTTAGTTAGGTTCGGTTAAAGTCCGGTCACAAATAATTTTTACAACATTAGGAGACATTAGGAATGTTTACAAATATTTTTCAAAAGTATTGTGGCGGTGCCTTCAGCCCCGTCATCGAGTAAAAAGTAAAATATCGTGTTTCAGCTCTTAGAGCCCTTGGCGACACTTTGTCGTTGAATTATAAACATCAACGGCCAATGCGTCTTGGGTTATCACACAAGTGATGATCCAAGCACATTCCTAGCCACATAGTACATTGGCTGCCGGTTAAGCAGCGGACACTTTTGTCATCGAATATGCTGACAATAATGTAAACGACGCTCTGTCTCGGCGACAGAGTGTCAGTTATAAAATAATATCGCGATCGCTAGTAATTCAGTCACCTATACTGAGTATGTGTTGTTGTTGTACATTTGTGTGTTGTACATATGCGTCGTCAGCATTTCGATTATCGCGGGGCTGTGCGTCCGTCACTAACGCTGGTGACGAGGCGGAGTAATATAAAATACAGCCTCTGCCGACGTTAACGCAAAAGTGTTGAAGAATGGACGCTAATACATACGTCGTGATTGTACTGCCCTGTAGGAAAATCAATTAATTTAAAAGTAGTTGATAAAGTAGTTTTTTGTCAACCACAACTAGTTGAAATTCTGACTTTTTCCCATAGAACGAACTAACTTATTTTGTATGGTGATGTCCGCTAAATAAGTCAATTGACTTTCGTCTGCATATATTTTCAACTACTTGTTAAATTAGTTATATTTAAATTATTTTTTAATGACTTTAAAACAACCAATTGAAAACTATTACTGATGGCCTAAAGTTAATAATATTTGATGAAATAACATGGTTAAATATATATAAACTTGTAATCTAATAAAAATTTGCAATTAAAACATGTCAAAATCATAGTAGTTGCCGCCTTAATATAATTCAAATTAGTTCATATACTGGTTTATTTTAAACTAGTTTTTTAATTAGTTGTTTTAAAAACACGCTAGTTCGTTCCTAAAGGGTGGCTATGGGATGTGCTGCAGCCGTTTACTGTGCAGTAACAATGCAGTAACTGTGCTGCAGTACATATTTAATGTACTATGGTGGCATGGGTTATGGGCCATGCTACCATAGTCAGTTGGATTTCGTTCGTGCCGTGATTAAGTTTAATTGCAATCGCGCCTGCTCCCCCAAGTGTTAAAGAACATAGCCGATGTAAATAAATAATTAAATAAAAACTGTATATATTTAAAGTAAGAAGTCATAGAATAAAAATAAACTAAGGAATCCACAGTATTTTATTTCGCGACAATAAATTCTAAGTACGTAGGTTGTAAACAGCCAAATATTTTTATGTTGCGCCACAAAACATTGCTTATTTCGATACCAAATACTGTATCGATACATTCTTCAGCATATACACGCTCGACATTTTTCGATTCAAGTGCGGCATCAGGCCGTATCATACCATTACCAAACTGTAAGCGCCCCGTTTTTTTCAAATAAAGCATCAAACCAACAGCTCTGAATAAATGGTGAAAAAAAAGAAAGGATCTGCTTTGATAATCGAACAACTACTCCAAGATGCAGCTCCAAGATCGGGGCAGTTTTCAAGAACTACATTGTCGCCAGCACCTGGATAAATTTCACATGTATAACAGAAGTCTAAAAGGTATTGCATAGCGAGAATAACTTCGGTCCCCACTTGTGTCGTTTGACTGACATGTATTGATGAATTAGATTGCCTTGCAATTTCGTAGGACACATTTTTTCGTTAGCACTAAGACGCTGACGCATTGTAATCGAATCAAATCTTTCATTGAAGTGTGTGATCAGAGGTCTCATTTTAACAATCGATCGAAGAGAGGTGCATCTTTCTCAAGAGACAAAGAATTATTACTGAAGTGCAGTTTATTTCGTAGCTCTTCGAATCGATTGTGAATCATTGTTTGCCGTACTGGTTCCAAACAAGATTTTCCCCAAAAATGCCGAACATTCAAAAAGCGAGAAACCATTACAATAAACAAGATACCATAGAATTTGCCTTACTCTAATGCAACAGTTTTGAATCTGATTGAAGTAACATTTTGTCAAGCGTGCAAGTTGGTTTGCTCAACCAGAATTGCTTGTGTGAGTCTTTAATGCTTCGTCTTCAATTTTTACCACTGGACCAGGGCGCTCTTTGTCTTTGATGTTGATATCGCCACTTTCGAAGCGTTCAAATTACTCAAAACACTGTGTTTTAGATTGTGCATCGTTGCCGCAAACATCAACCAGCAAATGATGACTTTCGGCAAAAGTTTTCTTGGCAAAAAAAGTATACAAACAATACTTCCGCAAATGCTGTTTTTTTCGTCAATTTTCAAAGTTTTTCTTGAGGGTAAAAAACTTATGCGCACACAATGTTAGCAAATTGTCTTTGTGGCTTTGTGGTGGCAGCTGACCGATGGTTCTTTAAAATGACATACATATATATAAATATACTCGATGCGTCTTTACAAAATTCTTATATTTTTTGTATACATTTTTTGATTTTTGTATAAAGACATGATGATGATACCTTTATTCATGATTTGTATAAAGGTATGAATAAAGATAATCTCCCTTACTGGGTGAAAAATCTATTTTCCGGTTCGGGTGCTAGCAAACATAACTACGTCAACATAAAGTACTACCCATACTTACAGTGTGTTCCACAAGAGCGTGCGTCAAAAAAACCAGTTGAAACTGCCAGAATTTTTTTAAATCATATTTTTTTTTAAGTAAACATCATTATGAATTGCGCAATTAAAAAGGGTGGTTACATTTTAAGGGCCGATGTTGATTTTGAATTAAACACAAATTTTTTAGGAAATTATTGTCATGTATTTTTATTATGATAATATTGGTATGGTTGAATTATGTATGGAACAAAATATCGGCCAAAATATCGCCGCGACCTTGGCGGCACACCTCCATCCGATGGTCCAAATTTTCGATGACGCTGAGGCATAAGTGAGGTTCTATGCCGTTAATGTGCCGAATTATCTCATCCTTTAGCTCTTGAATTGTTGCTGGCTTATCGATGTACACCTTTTCTTTCAAATAACTCCAAAGAACGAAGTCCAACGATGTCAAATCACATAATCTTGGCGGCCAATTGACATCGCCCCCACGTGAGATAACACGGCCATTGAATTTGTTGCGCAAAAGAGCCATTGTTTCATTAGCTGTGTCGCAAGTGGCACCGTCCTGTTGAAACCACATATCGTCCACATCCATATCTTCAAATTCGGGCCATAAAAAGTTCGTTATCATCTCACGATAGCGAACACCATTCACAGTAACTGCCTGACCGGCCTCATTTTGGAAAAAATACGGCCCGATGATGCCGCCCGCCCATAAACCGCACCAAACAGTCACTCTTTGTGGGTGCATTGGTTTTTCGACAATCACTCTTGGATTATCATTCACCCAAATGCGGCAATTCTGCTTATTGAAGAATCCACTGAGGTGAAAATGTGCCTCATCACTGAAGATGATTTTCTTCGAAAATTGATCATCCACTGTTGCCATTTCTTGCCACCATTCTGACCATTGACGACGTTTGAAATGGCTTTAATTCTTAAGTCAATTGCACCTTGTAAGCGCGTAAATGCAAGTCTTTATTTATAATGTTGATCAACGACGAGCGTGAAAGGTGCATTTGTTGGGCACGACGACGAGTTGAGGTGGACGACTCTTCAGCCATACTATCGCAAACAGCAGCAATATTTGTTGCAGTACGAGCTGTACGAGCTGTACGAGCATGCACTGGTGTTTTCACATCTCCTACAGACCCGGTTTGATCAAATTTTTGCAAGATTTTTCCGATTAAATTGACTGAAAAAATCACGAAGTGCACGATATGCATTTTGATTTGAACGCCCATTTTCATAATAAGCCTGAATAACTTTAACGCGTTGCTCGATTGTGTATCTTTCCATGGTTCAAATTGAGTTAGTCTTGAATTGAGAAATGCCAAATGAAATGCAAAAAAAATTGACATTTAGGTGTGGTTCACATTCAACATCGGCCCTTAAAATTTAACCACCCTTTATTAGTAGTGAGTCCATTCACCACTATTATTTATAATCGCTTCGCATCGTCTAGTGCAAGGTTCATTAATATAGGTTAAGTCACTTGAGAGAAAAGCACTCTTTTTTCGCCTTTGCTTGAACTGTCAAAGTAGCTGTTATCTAAAAATTGTACAGATTCGTGTTGTTTTTTTCTTGATTTCCTTTCATCCATTCTGACAGTTCGACCGAGCTTCTCTCAAGTGACTTAACCTAAATTAATGAACCTTGGTCTAGTGCAACTTTCACTTAATTTTTTAGCATATTCTAAATTTAAGCCTCTCCAAACTTGCTTCAGGACCCGCGCAAGTTGATTAGCAGAAGCTATGTTTTTTCTTTTAAGCCTCTGCTTCATTAATGACCACACACTTTTAATAGGATTCGCATCAGGACATTGGGACGGCCAATCCAACGTTTTTATCCCATTTTCCTCCCTCCAGCTCGTGCAGAGACGACTCCGATGTTTTGAATCGTTATCTTCTTGCAAAATCCAGTTGTGATTGTTTGGTCCATACAGAGATTCGGCAGATTTCAGCAAACCCTTCTGATATAATTTGACCATGAATTGTGCATCGGGGTTTTGTGTAAATACTATTAGCTTTCCAAATCCTTTTGCCGAGAAACATCCATAAAATTTTTACTTTTTTTCTCCAAGCTTTCTTCCAATAATTCTGTGGCAACAAGGAATGACGACTAAACGACTAAAAAATATCGTAAAAAAGCGATATGGAATTTCCTTTTTTGCCAATCTTTGGAAGGATTCAGAAATCCATTTTTTGCACAGACTAGATAACCACTTATGTCTGCACCTATTTCGTTGGTTTAATGGTTCATACATTTCCGAGAAAAGGTCGTTGTTAGTGCTATTATAATAGCGTTTTTTACGATATTTTGAGTTTATTCGTTATTCCTTGCCGCCGCAGAATTGTAAACAAAAAAAGATGATTTATCTTTAAATATGATGTTGCTCCAATCCCGATCTTTGCATTGTCCAACTTTGCCTCTTTTCAATATGTTTTTGGGTCAGTAGCGGTTTAGATTTGGTACTCCTGCTTGTGATGCCAAATTTTGCCAAATGGCGTCGTATTGTGTTAATAGACGCTTTTATTGCTTTTCTGGACAATTTTTTTTTTGCGTTCCTCAGACTAATTGTGGGGTTTTTCAAAAACAATTCACAAACAACTTTATTGTCCTTACGAGATGTGCATTGTTTCATCCCTCTTTCTGGCCCATCATTGACATTACCGCATTCTTTATACTTCTTTATATGCACTTTGTCACAAATGTCACTGATGTTTTTAAATACTTTGCTGCCGTTTTAATACTCATTTGCGGCCCTTTTGGGTGAGTAACTAAGAAGACACATTCGAAGCTTTTTTTATAAACCGTACTCATTTTGTAATGATGTTATTCCGCCAAATTATTGAAAACTACTGCAAAAATTAACACAATGCCCGATCTGCAATTAATTTAAAAAAATACAAAAAATACAAAAAAAAAAATACAAATATTTAAAAAAAGTACAAACATGTGTGTGTGAGTAAAGTTTAAGAAGTACCTGATAGGAACAAACTAACTTGTTTTTTAAAACAACTAATTAAAAAACTAGTTTAAAATAAACCAGTATATGAACTACTTTGAATTATATTAAGGCAGCATCCACTTCAATTCTAAATAGTTTTTATTGCATTATATATGAAGTAATCGAAATACTACTTAAAAACAAGTGATTGATAAACTACTTTGAATTATATTAAGGCGGCAACTACTCTGATTTTGATTGCAAATTTTGGTTTTAATTGCAAATTTTTATTAGATTACAAGTTTATATATATTTAACCATGTTATTTCATCAAATATTATTAACTTTAGGCCATCAGTAATAGTTTTCAATTGGTTGTTTTAAAGTCATTAAAAAATAATTTAAATATAACTAATTTAACAAGTAGTTGAAAATATATGCAGACGAAAGTCAATTGACTTATTTAGCGGACATCACCATACAAAATATGTTAGTTCGTTCTATGGGAAAAAGTCAGAATTTCAACTAGTTGTGGTTGACAAAAAACTACTTTATCAACTACTTTTAAATTAGTTGATTTTCCTACAGGGAAGTAATCCAACGCACGCTCTTGTGGAACACACTGCATACTCACACCGCAACATCAATTTTTGTTCTGGGACAAAGCGGTGGCTGTAAATATTTTAGGCGGTGGTTGCGAGTTCGATTTGCTATATGAGTATTTTTAATAGTGTAACTAAATGCGTCTAAACAAGTGAACGAGTCGAGTCGTGTTCAAGGTATGCAACTTATAAAATAAACCATGTTATGATTTCTTTTATTTTTACAGTTTTTTAACTTACTGCAAAAAGAGGAATAACAATATCAAAGTAGTTTTTTTAACAGTTTAAGGCGGTCTTCTCATTCAAAACCCGTTTTTTGGACCCTTTTTAAAAAAATTCTTATTTGAAAACGCAAAAAATAATTGAAAACTTTTTTTATTTATTGTATTACAAAAGGTTCAAAGTAAATAAAAAAATTTTTTTTGCCTCGATACGTGGGCTGTTCAAAAAGTAATGAGACTTCAAAGTTGGTGGTGAAAAAAAAGGTGTCGTCACGGCGGCCACGATTCCGGGTCTCCGGAGCGTCTGAAATGAAAAAAAAAACGGGGTTATAATCAGTATAGATGTAATTCTCGGGTGAACCTCAAGCTTAATTTTGTGATTTTTTTTGACAAAATGGCGGCCATTCAAAAAAAAAATTTCAATTTCGGGTTTTTTTTTTTGTAGTTTAGTGTAAAAAAAAATAGTAAAAAATTTTTTAAAATTATGGTCGAGGTTCACCCGAGAATGGTGACAATTCTGCGTCGATTCCACTTCGTTTCATGAAAATCGGTTCAGTTGAACTGGAGATATCATGGCCGCCAGTTCGAAAAACGTGGGTTCGAGATAAACGCTTTTAAAGTTTGAAGTATTTTTTTTGGCGAAAAAAAAAAAATCAAAAATGTTTAAATGCAATTTTAAAGAGCTGAAAATTTTTACTTACAAATATTAGTCGGCGATGCCAGCTCCATACAGGCCACCTTCCTCTTTTTCATAGAAACTGCTTTCTGCTGCCCTCTCTGCTCTGCGAGCCGTTCTGCCAGCTTTTGATGATGCCGCAGCTCGAGTCTCTGATCGGTTCAATCTGTCTTCATTGCGAGATTCGTATTCGTATGAGTATTCGTATGCGTTTTTGCCAATCGCAATACCCATCAAACCCATAATTTTAAGTATGGGTATAAAACCGTCGTTGAAGAGGCACGTTGCAATGAAATTGGCCACTTCGATGGTGCGTGCGCCTGAGTTGATGTGTTTGGGCGAAAGTGACCAAAGAACAGAATTGTAGGACTCATTGGAATTCTGAGTTTCTGATCCAATGCATCTTTCAAGCAAATTATCTGCCGACAGCGCTTCGTAAGCTGGTTTTATTACATCCATCACCTTCTTGTCGAGAGGTGCATACGTGTGGTGAAAGCTATCTAACGTACCTTCAGCAGCTGCTTTCTGCCATGCGCACCAGCTTGACGCACCGGTGGGGCAATTTTGGTGTTGCGGTTTATCATCGGTGGAGCTCTTATGGTAAAAAGTGGCCCAAATTTCCTTTTTCATATCCTCCACGGAGTCAGGATGACGGCGGATCGCAAGGCCATAATATGTGGTCAACTCGGATATTAATTTGTCGGTGAGCTTGCCCGCACCTTTGCCTCCAATGCCCTTATTTTCTTTTTTTATTTTTCGAAGTCGCGTGCCCATTCGCTTCTGCACATGCCCAATGCATTCTTTCTTTTCCACTATAGGGTCACCGTCATAGGGGTCGACATCTAATACACCTTTGAAGGTCTGCGAATCACCATCGCCGATATACTTTACATATTTTATGCCGTGTGTTTCAAACGACCTGGAGAACATCTCTATTACAGCGTCCACCTTCATTTTCCCAGAGCTTCCTTCATGGTTTATGGTGCATTCTTCGTCATGAGTATCAAGCCAAATTTGGTAAGCCTCTGGCTCTTCTTTCTTCTTGGCTTCCCAATATTTGCAGCTGTTACACAGACGAGATTTTACGACAGTGTCAACAATTTTTTTGGTATGCTTGGCAATCAAAGTTGTGACACTATAAAGGGAAGCAAAGCCACGCTTCTTCCAAGTCCCATCCCCCGACACAGTAAATAAAGTGGGATCGCACTCTGGATTCGCTTCGATCATAGCCTCTTTTTCTTCTCCAATAGCTTTTGAAATGACATGTTCGTACATGGATTTTCCAGCAACGTACAAATTTTGTAGGATAGTATAGTACAGATTGTTGGACAAACTTTGTCCGAGGTCCATGAGGCCACAAAACATGGTTATACCTTTTGGCCCAATCCCTAAAAGCCGCATGGCAACAACCAAGCGTCGATTAATTTCATATGATTTTCCGATCATAGGTGACGAAGGAATATATGTTGTGCGTGGGCAGGCGCAGTTCAAAGCGATTTTAAATCCAACTCCATTTGGTGAGGCTTCTGAGAACTCAATTTTTTGCTTGCATGAGGCACAAATTACCAACGCTGACAACGTGGTAAACACAGAACAGAACTCGAGAATGCAATACTTCAAATTGTTTTTGATTGATACTTCGTCGTCTTCGTTATTCTTGAATTTCTTGGCCGATGTACTGGTATATTCAGAATCCTCTGGTCTAAGATGCTGATTTCCACTAAACCCGCGTTTTTTAGCACGATTCTGACGCTCACTTGGGCGTTTTTTTTTTTTTTTATTACTTTTCCGATCCATTTTACAAAAATCACAATAAATTTATCAAAAATTTACTTTTCCGTTCACTGAAGCGCACTCGTCTGTTGCTCAACTCGATACAAACTGAACTAAATGATGCTTTCAGTTGAACACCTGGACTCAAAAAATGCTTCAACCCCTAAAATAAGCAGAAATGTGTATTCGTATGTTTGTATGAATATGTGTGCAAACACGTTTTTACCTAACAATAAACATTTTCAACGGAATTCGGTGGTTACTTTATGCCGCTTCGTTCGAAAATGAGTCGAAAAAAAATAGCTCATTTTGACGAAGACCTTGCTTCACAAAAAAGGCTGTATCTTCTAAAGTATTTCGAATTTCTAAAAATCCTTTTAGGGGCATATTCACAACTACCCAAGCTATAAATAAATGCAAAAAAAAGTCGAAAAAAAAGTTGCTCAATGAGAAGACCCCCTTAATGTAACTGAGGTTTTATAAAATCTGAGGTTAAAAGTTGACAACTTACCTAATATAAGAGCATGAGCCTTCTTCGTCTACTGCTAAATGATTGCAGGAGGAAGTGTACTGTGTAAAATGCATTTCAGCTGTATAAGACACAAAAAAATTTTTTTTGTTAAGCTTATAGGTTATTGGAAAAATAATATAATTATATAAAATATTTGACAATCATTTTTTTATTATTTTTTATGTAAAATTGGAAGCTGAACTCGATTATGGCAAGAAAGTTAAGTACAATTTATTTTTAATTAAAGTGTTTTTACCTTAAATAAACCAAAACAGTTTCGAAAAACTTCAATCACAAGCAAATGAAGTAGGTTAAATAAATATTCATGGAAATTAAATTGTGGCATTTTGTATGTTATATTTAGTTTTTAGTTGAGAGCTTTATGTCAAGTAATTCATGAAGCAATTCATGAAGCAACCGGTCGCCAACCGGTCATGAGTTGGTGTGGCGACTAGAGCCCTGCATGAGTATGCTTTTTCGCCTCCCTGAATATATTCTCTTGCTATAGAATAAAAAATTTCCTCAATCCCTCTTCTGCTTTGCTCATACCTGCTCAGACACTCTCTTTGTTTTGTTCAGATCATGGCAGAATTATAAGGTAGGGTCGACTCGCAGAGGAATGCAGTAGAAAGCAGAATAAAGCAAGATTGGTGTCAAAATCAGCTGTTCATCGCGAATTTCTTTATGCTCACGTTTCGCAGTTGTTTTTAGGTTAAAACTGTTACAGGTTTTTTTTTTGCAATTTTAAGACATCTTTCACATTTTATAGTTTTTATTACACTTTTTTTTATAATATTTTCACTCAAATTAGCAGAAATTTAACACCCGCGACCGCACTGTTGGAAACATAAAATATTTTCTTCATTTGCAATTTCTACGAAATTCGTCGTTTTGACATATATGTTCCTTCTCGTTATCCACTCTTCGTTGACGCGTGAGAGCACTTAGCGAAGCGGCCCTACCTTATCATTGTATCATGGTTCAGATATAAGTAACAAAGGGAATAAGAGCCCGATGCTTTACTAACACCAGCAGGCAGCAAATAAAGCAACAAAAAATAACAAAAATAACAGTGTTCATACCCTGAATATTTAGCGAATACTTTTTTATTCGTTCGTTCGTAGAAAATAGATGTTTTTTGTATTGGGATCCAAAGAAGGGTGGCAGATAGGGGGTAGGTATGTTCGGGAGAAATATTAAGTGGCAAAAAATAATAGGACCTAATCATATTTCTGACCCCTCTAGGAGTTCATCTACGGCCGATAAAACTGTTTTCGACAGCTTTTGTGTTTTTTGTATGGGCATTCAAAGAAGGGTGGCAGATAGGGGGTAGGTGTGTTGGCAAGAAATGTTGAGGGGCAAAAATAATAGGTCCAACTCACATATTTAACCCCTCTAGGAGTTTAGCTATGGCCGATATAAGCTATTTTCGACAGTGTTTGTGTTTTTTGTATGGAAGGTAGCGAATAAAGTAACAAAAAATAACACAAATATGCATTAAGAATAACGGAAAAGCTTATTGCGGGGAAAACCCAACATATTAACTCTTATTCATGGCAGAATTATAAGGTAGGGCAGCTTCGCTTAGTGCCCTGACGCGTCAACGAAGGGTGAATATTGAAAAAGTTGATTGTCAAAACGACTGATTTCGTAGAAATTGCAAATGAAGAAAATATTTTATGTTTGCAAGTTGCAAACAGTGCGCTCGCGTGTGTGTAATTAAAAGTGAATATAAAAAATTGTAATAAAAACTATAAAATGTGAAAGAAGTCTTAAAATTGCAAAAAAAACCTGCAACAGTTTTAACCTAAAAACAAATGCGAAACGTGAGCATAAAGGAATTCTCGATGAACAGCTGATTTTGACATTTAGCCCGCTTTATTCTGCTTTCTTCTTCATTCCTCTCCGAGTCGGCCCTACCTTATAATTCTGCCATGTTCTTATTCAGGTCGCTGCAGCAGATACCTGAGTATTCGTGTAGTTTATCAAGTGCTTAGAGAAAAAACTGAAACAACGCGTAGATCGCAAGCTCACCTCAGTGCAAGAGTGTATGAAAAGAGAACAGAGAACAAATAAAAAGTTATTCTCTTGCGCTACACGACCTGTTGCTACACGATCTGTTGTTTACATTTATTCGCTTGCAGCTTTGCTTGCAGTGACTACTACAGCAGAGAATCAGGGTATCATATTCACTTGATGAATATATTCATACAGGGCTCTACTAGCGAGTAACGAAACAGCTGGCGGTTTGTTCTGTAAAGAGCATTGTTGTTGTAGCGATCTGTTGCCTCATGAATTACTTGGCATAAAGCTCACAAATGTAATTCTTAAAAATTTATATTGTTAAGAATTGTTAAAAACTAAATAAATAATTTTTGCTTAATTAACAATAAATTAAATTGAATTTATGAAATAATTTTGGCCACTCGTAAATTATTAAATTTTTACTTGTTCAGCGTAAAATTTTGCATTTAAAAACTCTTTAAAATGTTGCACATGCAAATATCTGAAGACCTTAGACATAATTAAGATAATAATATCAAAATCTTTTTTAAATATTAATAACTTACTCCCAGAACTTCTTCGAATATTGCAGTTATAAGCTTCCAAAGCATTACGACATAAGAATTTCCGACATCTTAAAATATTCTGGCGTGCAGAATCGTGTCCGTATGCGCAAATAGTGGGGTGCCTAGCGTAGCAGTTTCTTGTACAATTTTTTGGAGTACTATAAAAAAATGTATAATTTTATGTATTTTATTGATTTAATTTAATTTAAGGTATAATATACATAAACAACCAAATAAAAGAAGTTTTTTTTCAAAAAAATTTTTTAGATACAAGGAGTTAGTATTTTTTTCAAATTTATACAGCTTATTGTACATTAAAACTACTTATAACAAAAAATTTTTTTTTTTAACTAATTTTCAGGCGCTGAAAATAAAATTTAAAAAAGACATCCAAAACGGTTCGATGAATATTCGCCTTTTTCATGAATTTGAAATAAAAAATCAAATGTCATTTTAAAGTACAGACCACTAATTAAGCATCTACCGACGCACGACTCCCGGGGTTTTTTTTAAAATTATGGCAAAAGTTAGAGTAAGAAGTTAAAAAAGAGTTGGATTTTCGCACACTTTTTTGCCTATAAAAAAAAAAATTGTAAGTATTAAATTTAGAGGAGATGCTTGAAGGACAAAATTACGACGAAAAGTGGATTGCTGAATTTAAACTTGGTCGTACCAGCACAAATGATGCAGAGCGCATTGGACGCCCAAATCAGACTGTTATTCCACAAAACATCAAAAAATCCACAAATTGGTTATGAACGATCGCAAATTGAAGGTGCACGAACTAGCTGACATTGTAAAGATATCAGATGGTAGTGTTCTTACCATTTTACACGAACATTTGGGTATGCGAAAGCTCTGTGCAAAGTGGGTGCCGCGTGAGCTCACAGTCGACCAGAAACAACAACGAATTGATGCTTCAGAGGAGTGTTTGGCGCTGTTAAACCGCAAAAAAATCGAATTCTATCGTCGACGTGTGACAATGGATGAAACATGGCTTCACTATTACACACCACAATCCAAAAGACAGTCAGCTGAGTGGACAGCAGTCGACGAACCGAATCCAAAGCGAGCAAAGACCCAACAGTCGGCTTTTAAGGTGATGGCGTCTGTATTTTGGGATGCGAAAGGAATAATATTCATCGAATATCTCCAAAAAGCAACCACCATTAACAACGACTATTACTGCGCACTTTTGGATCGATTGAAGGCGGAAATCGTCAAGAAACGGCCACATTTGCAAAAGAAAAAAGTGTTGTTTCATCAAGACAATGCACCGTGTCACAAATCGATGAAAACGATGGCAAAATTTAATGAATTGGGCTTTGAATTCTTACCCAGCCACCGTATTCTCCAGATTTAGCCCCCAGCGACTTTTTTCTGTTTTCAGATCTCAAGAGAATGCTTTCTGGAAAGAAATTCAAGTCCAGTGATGAAGTTATCGCTTAAACTGAGGACTATTTTGACGACAAAGAGAAATCCTGCTATAAAAGTGGTATCGGAGAGTTAGAAAATCGCTTTACTCGTTGTATCGCTCTCGAAGGCAACTTTGTTGAATAATATAATCGAGTTGTAACAAAATTTTGTTTTTTTCGGACATGACTTGTTATGTTGGCTATGTAGGAAAGCCAATACACAATCCTTTTAATAAAAAGATTATTGTGATCGCTGCAACAAAACTCCACTTATACTTAATATTGAATCAACAACTCTACTCAACAAAGGCTTTTAGATTAGTGAGTAGAGTATAGAACTGTCGTTCGATGAGGTCGGCGTTCAATAACCACGGCGGACCAAAGAAATATTGTAAATACTAATATTACGTACCGGCCGTGTCGTACTGGTTGAAGTACGTGGCTTGTATGCGATAGAGCCCTGGTTCAAATCCCATCTGACAGAATGTTTTTTCAAATAAATTAATTTTTCTGCTCGGCCGTCACCTCTCTGCAGACAATGGCAAACCTCAGAGAGAAAAAAAAAACTGGTGCGTCGTTGGACACACGAGAGAAGCGAAGCTTTTTCGCACTTCGTAGTTACATAGCTAATTAATTTTTTCTTTTTAATAAATTAACTTTTAAATTCAAAAATTTAAAATTACATAAAATAAATGACATATATACAGAAAACATATTTACTGCTTATTTTTTTATTGTTGAATGTCAAATTTCCACGCCAATTACATGTACGGGCATACAATGCCAGCGACTCTCCATTTTAACTCTCCACACATGGTTGTGAACTTGACTGCACTGACTCATGCATGCGTTTGTTAGTTCCATATTTATTGATATCTATTTTTTTGACACTTAAAAACGCACTTGTCAACGCACTTGTGGGCATTGCTAATTTTCTTCGTACCAACAGCATAGAGTGTAAATTATTATCTAGAGATTGCATCAACTCTGCTAAATCTCTGGCATGTGTTAACAGAGTAACTTCAATTAAAAACATGAAGAAAAAAAACTCTGTTAACACATGCCAGAGATTTAGCAGAGTTGATGCAATCTCTAGATAATAATTTATACTCTATGCCAACAGCACCACAAACGCATTCACAATACAAACAAACCGATGCTGGCGACACCTTGTGGCAAATAAAACCAAATTTTTGATAGTTGTAGCATAGCAAATACACAATCCTCTATTTATTGATAGATGGTGACGATCTAACAACTATTTTTAACAAGTCTTTGTAGCCTAGAGGATAGTACATTGGACTCTCGTTCAAGAGGACGTGGGTTCGATCCCCACGGGCAGGCAACAATATTTTTAGTATTTAATATTAAAGTTCAAATTTTCTTGTTGTAACAAGCACTAGCAACAAAGAAACCATCAAATTTCCAAGAAAAAATCTGTTGAAAATTTTTCAGATTTCACTCCAAGCAAATCACAGAACGAGGAGTAAAAAGCTTCGCTTCAAAAAAAACTGCCATGAAAAGCTTCTCGAGACATTAACCTTTCGGAGTCGGCAAAATGCTTGTAGGTCCACTGCTCGATCATTCGTGTTCAAACATTTCACCACACGCACAACACAATTGATCATGAGGTCGGTCGTTCAAAGTCCTTTCAAGGGCTGAAATGGCCATTTCGTTTTTTTTTTTATTAATATTACATTTTCTTGTTGTAATCGATGCAAACAAAAAAGAAACAATAATTCCTAAAAAAACGGTGTCGAAGAACAAATGTCGCTTTTGAGATTTCACTCAAGCAAATCACAAAACAAGGCGTAAGAAGCTTCGCTTAAAAATATGTTTGTATTATTCAAAGACGTGGTTAGCTTTAAAGTCATTTATTGACTGGTGGTTACACTTTTAATATGCTTGGTTAGTAACTACCCTATAGGAACGAACTAACTTGTTTTTAAAAACAACTAATTAAAAAACTAGTTTAAAATAAACCAGTATATGAACTACTTTGAATTATATTAAGGCGGCAACTACTATGATTTTGACATGTTTTAATTGCAAATTTTTATTAGATTACAAGTTTATATATATTTAACCATGTTATTTCATCAAATATTATTAACTTTAGGCCATCAGTAATAGTTTTCAATTGGTTGTTTTAAAGTCATTAAAAAATAATTTAAATATAACTAATTTAACAAGTAGTTGAAAATATATGCAGACGAAAGTCAATTGACTTATTTAGCGGACATCACCATACAAAATATGTTAGTTCGTTCTATGGGAAAAAGTCAGAATTTCAACTAGTTGTGGTTGACAAAAAACTACTTTATCAACTGCTTTTAAATTAGTTGATTTTCCTACAGGGTAAGTAATAATATGAAGGACAGGCTTTCAAGTCAGAGATATGTAGATCTACACATACATATGTAGATCTACCAAGTATTGTTTTTAAAACAGGGTAACACTTTCTCTTAAAATCACTACAATGTTTTGATTTCTTTAATTATTACAGTTTTTGAACTTACTGCAAAAATTAGAATAGCAAAACATAATCAGTAAACTTTAATTAAATTCAATTGAAATAGAAAAAATTATTTCATGAAAATTAAATTTGAATTGAAGAAGATTTTGCCTAATTTTTGCATTTTAGATTTTGCATTTAAAATCACTTTGAAATGTTTCAAATACAAATACCTGAAAACTTTAATCGTAATTTGAGTAAAGTTAGCTTAAATCATTTAAATGTTGACAACTTACGGCGGATAAATGCATGGGCCTTCGTTGAATGAACTTGCGTGGCAGACGGAAGTGTCGTCACTTTCAACCATATAAGCTATAAAAAAAAACATATGTATGTTTAAAAAAAAAACATTTTTTTCTATGTTATATAACTTAGTACAGAAAAAAAAATAGAAACAATATTGCAAATAATATGCATTTGACAGTCATACCTTATGTAACATTGCACGTTAAACCCGATTATAATATAAAAAGTAAGCATAACAGCTTTCGAGATAATGATCAGATTTTAAAATTTTCTCTTTAATTACAG
This sequence comes from Coremacera marginata, assembly GCA_914767935.1. NCBI lineage: Eukaryota > Metazoa > Arthropoda > Insecta > Diptera > Sciomyzidae > Coremacera > Coremacera marginata. The sequence continues at coordinate 160,182,889 of OU612044.1, forward strand.
TGATTTTACTCTTAAAAAAGCAAAACACTTTCAGTAAACTTCAATCAAACACAAATAAATTAGTTTAAATAATTGAATTAATAATAAATTCAATTGAAATTAAAAAAGATTTTTTCCACTCTTGCTTTATTAAATTTTTAGTTATTAAGCATTTAAAATCATTTTTAAATGTTGCAGATACAGCTGTCAGAAGACTTTAGTCATAACTTGAATAAAATTATCAAAATATTTTTTAAGTGTTCCCAACTTACCAGAATCATTTACATTACGATTGCAGTTATAAGCATCCAAGCCAGCACGACATAAGAATTTCCGACATATCCTGCTCCCACCTTCAACTCTAGATGAGCAAATAGTAGGTTCACCAATTGAGCAGGAATATGGACAAGCTGGTGTACTATAAATAATAAATTAATTTTTTTTGTTTTTTATTGATTTAATTTCATTTAATATGAATTTAAATAGGTACATGAAAAAATTATAACAGAGAAAACTAAAATGACTATAATTAACCCTCTAATGCCACATTTTTTGTTTGAGCTCCAAAAATCAGATTAGGCCAATTTGTTGAAGAGAAAAACTAATCTGAATTTCGTTTTTGATTTTGATACTTTGTTCATTTGTTTCAGGTGAAAATGTCGTCTCCGCCTAGAGGCGGATTTGGGCATAAACACAAAAAGAAAGCAGAGAAGTGTGATTTAAGGGGGTCTTCTCATCGAGCAACTTTTTTTTTCAATTTTTTTTTGCATTTATTAATAGCTTGGGTAGTTGTGAATATGCCCCTAAAAGGATTTTTAGAAATTCGAAATACTTTAGAAGATACAGCCTTTTTTGTGAAGCAAGGTCTGATGGACAAGAAGGTGATGGAGGTAATAAAACCAGCTTACGAAGCGCTGTCGGCAGATAATTTGCTTGAAAGATGCATTGGATCTGAAACTCAGAATTCCAATGAGTCCTACAATTCTGTTCTTTGGTCACTTTCGCCCAAACACATCAACTCAGGCGCACGCACCATCGAAGTGGCCAATTTCATTGCAACGTGCCTCTTCAACGACGGTTTTATACCCATACTTAAAATTATGGGTTTGATGGGTATTGCGATTGGCAAAAACGCATACGAAAACGCACTATCTCGCAATGAAGACAGATTGAACCGATCAGAGACTCGAGCTGCGGCATCATCAAAAGCTGGCAGAACGGCTCGCAGAGCAGAGAGGGCAGCAGAAAGCAGTTTCTACGAAAAAGAGGAAGGTGGCCTGTATGGAGCTGGCATCGCCGACTAATATTTGTAAGTAAAAATTGTCAGCTCTTTAAAACTGCATTTAAACATTTTTAATTTTTTTTTTTTTCCCAAAAAAATTACTTCAAACTTTAAACGCGTTTATCTCGAACCCACGTTTTTCGAACTGGCGGCCATGATATCTCCAGTTCAACTGAACCGATTTTCATGAAACAAAATGGAATCGACGCAGAATTGTCACCATTCTCGGGTGAACCTCGACCATAATTTTAAAAAATTTTTTACTATTTTTGTTTTACACTAAACTACAAAAAAAAAAACCCGGAATTGAAATTTTTTTTTTTGAATGGCCGTCATTTTGTCAAAAAAATCACAAAATTAAGCTTGAGGTTCACCCAAGAATTACATCTGTACTGATTATAACCCCGTTTTTTTTTCATTTCAGACGCTGCGGAGACCCGGAATCGTGACCGCCGTGACGACACCTTTTTTTTTCACCACCAACCTTGAAGTCTCATTACTTTTTGAACAGCCCACGTATCGAGGCAAAAGAAATTTTTTTATTTACTTTGAACCTTTTGTAATACAATAAATAAAAAAGTTTTCAGTTATTCTTTGCGTTTTCAAATAAGAATTTTTTTAAAAAGGGTCCAAAAAACGGGGTTTGAATGAGAAGACCGCCTTAAGTATTTAATAGTAAAACAGGTATTTATGAAGTGAACAATTTCCTACTCATCAGTATTTTTTCACTTTGATATCACTTCAAATATTGTGTTTTTTAATTGACTGGAAATCAAGTTTTTTCGAAAATTAAATAAATCCGTTAAAATATGATGAAATTGAATTTCAAATTGCATATTTGTCAAACGGAGCATGCCGGCGCCAAAAGATAAAAACTGAAATGTATTCGTCTACACTCCAAAGAAAACAATTTGAAAATTTTTCCATAGAGAACGGTTTTATATCGATTGGCGTGAACACCGCCTAGAGGCGGACCTGGGCATTAGAGGGTTAAAGTTCAGTTACACATAATGCTTACAACATTAGGAAAAAAATATATTCCAAGAATTTTAACGATAATCATCCGTGAGCTGGAATGGTTTGAAATATCCTCTAAATATATATTGTAATTAAATAAATTATATTTGTTTGTTCATTAAAGAAAAGACAAAAAACTATATTTTAAAGCAGAAACTATTTTTATTAATAGCTTAATTTTAAGAAAAAAAAAAATATTTTAAAAAGAAGTCTTATCAATTATTCATTGATAAAAAAGTTAAATAAATTAAAATTGATAATAAAAAAAAGGTAAATTGAAAATTAGATTTTGTTGAACTTTACATATATTTCTTTTTTAATAAAATTATATCTAAAAATTTATTGAAAAATAATGTTTCTTATAAGCTTACAATTAAAAAAATTTAATCGTGTATACTATAATTAATCAGATGCTTTTTAAATTGGTTAAAATCTATTCAAAATTGGAACTTCATTGTGTTGAGTTACAAAAAACAAATTATTAGCTTTGTCACAAAAAATTTAGAATGAAACATATTTCAATTGTTTTTATAATAATATAAAAAACACGCTTACTTTGAGAACGATGGTGGGCTGTCTCCTGTAGGCTGTACCTCTTGACTGTTCCTGGAAGTCGAAAAATGATAAATTAAATAAAATTATTTAAAAATACTCCTTATCATAAATTTCCCCATTGGGCAAAATTTTATACGTATTCATTTATTTGTAAAGTCTCAAATTTAAGAATGAGAGAATTAAATAAAATTTTGATTTTTTTTTGTTTTTTATTTACACCTTTTAAGTATTAGGAATTTTTAAACTAAAACAAAGTAATAAAATTTAAGCTTGATGAAAATAAAAAAAAAAATTGAAGTAAATTGCATGGCAAATCGGACCAAATTTAATATCAAATTGTTTGATGTTTATATTTGTACTTTTTTTTGACATTTTTTTCCCATATTCAATTGAATTAAGAAAAGGGGTTTTTTATTAATAGATATTGAAGATTAAACTATTTGATTAAACGTTCATCAAATTAAATATTGCGCAGAATCTGGTTTACTTAATAAATAAAAATTATTTTGTAATGTTAACTTTAATAAAACAAAAACAAAATGTATCACCTTCATAAAGGGTAGCAACCGAGGGCGTCCGCAGGACAGGGGAAGAGAATGCAGGGAGGGGTAGTTGCCCCACTCTTGAACTCAGCAAAAAAATGCATATTTTTCCATTATATGTGTTACATAATCATACAAAAATTTTAAAATTTAGAATTAAAGCAGTCAAACATATAAAAAAAAGAAAATAATTTATATTCTTTTACTTAACATGTATTATGTAACATAATTATAAAAAAGTGGAAGCGGTGGTTTAAAATGGATGCATGAGAAAAAGTATTGTTGAAAACAAAATCATTTTATTTTATCTTATCAACCTTAACGCACACATTACTCAGTATCTTTTACTTTTTTTTTGTCTTTCAATTTTCAACCTTTTTCATTTATAAATGTTTAAAAATATAATAACCTTATTTAAGCATTTTCTTCACCGAGCAACTCCCTATACTTAACTTATTGAAAATCCACTACTATTTATTTACAAATAAAAAAATCGAGATTGTTTTTCTGTCAGGTCGGAAAGGTTTTGAAATTGCATTGTGATTTTATACTATCTAAAGCATTTGAATAAATCAAGAAAATATTTTTCAAACAGAATAATTTACTAGTTTAAAAATGAAATTTATTCTAAAATAGAGTTTATTTAAAAAAATGCTTTAATTAAAGGGCATAGATAGATGTTTTTAAGACCTGCAAGTCTTTAATTCTCAAAATAGTACACGACATTTTTTATATTTTATATGCCATTATGCGTAAATATTAATTTCAATATACAAGCCATGATTATTTGACTTTTTAGTGTTGCACTCTCCAGCCTCTTCGACTTATACATTTATGTTATTTCCTTACATGAATATTCTAGAATATTCCAATCACACAAATGCAATCCTAAAAAAACTGGGAAGCAATGGAGCTTTGGCAGGGTAACGAACAGAGAACTGCGCAAGCCTATTCATTTGCAATTACAAGTACTTGCTAAATTTATGAATACAAGTGCGCTTGAACTTGATAATTTTCAATCAAGTTCAAGTATACTTGAAATTACTCAAGTCGACGCCAGCTTGTTGCCTGAATTTATGAACGCGTGATCTACGACACGAAGTAAAAACAAGCGGCAGCAGACTTGAAACGTACGTCATAGAGATTGAAAAGCTTGAATTTTGTTTGTAAATTTTCAACTAACTCAACTTACTTGCTTAAGAAAAGTATAGTTAAAGAAAAATTTGTTGGGTGTACCCAAATAAAAAGTTTTAAAAATAGTTTGTGAAAAATATGGGTCGCTGATAAAGGTGGTACTCAAAAATGTTTTCTTCCTGCTTTTTTTTTTTTAATATTTTGTGCTGTAAATCGGTCCAATTATTTGGAATCTGATGTGTTTTGACGTGGCCCCCTAAAAATGTGCAAAATGGGGGATTGATAGACCTCTCTATTTATGCGTCTCAGAAATGCTTCCCCCCCTAACAAAACGCCAAAAAATGGTTAATTTTTACCAATTTTGCTTCCCCTTCGAGATATGGCACTTTATCTATTTTTTCGAAGATGTTTTCGAGGATTTTTCGATTTTATGTTGTTCCATATCTCATAGGGGTAGCAAAATAGGTAAAATCTAACCAATTTTTGGGGGTTCCTATTTGAGGAAGCATTTTTGAGACACACAAATAGGGGGTCTATTAGCCCCCCATTCGATATATTTTAAACACGTGTTTCAACGTCTCCCCCTAATAATGTGCAAAATGGGGGTGTGATAGATCGCCCTATTTGTGTGTCTCAAAAATGCTTCCTCCTATAGTAACCCCCACAAAATGGTTAGATTTTACCTATTTTGCTTCCCCTTCGAGATATGGAACTTTATAATCTCAGAACAACATCTTCATAACATCAGAATCCAAATAATTGATCCGACTTAGATTGCAAAAAAGGGCAAAATCTGTCAAAATCACAAAAAAGTATTGTTACGGTCCACCCTAGGGTCCAAACTTTTTATATTCTGACATCAGAATCGCAATCAGCGACCCCCAAGACAACAAGCTTTCCCAATTTGAACTATTTGGATACTTGCAAGCTAATAAGCTTTTGCTGAACATATCAATCTCTTCAAGTATTTTCCCGAAAATTTCAAGCGCTTCAAGTTTTTGTGCGCAGCAGAGCAGTAAAGCTTGCGATTGATTAGTTTGATACGAAACTTGCTCAGCTTGGTTTTTCAAGCCCAAACTAGGTGAATTTTTAAGCACTTGAAAAAGCTTGATTTTTCAAGTACTTGTCGGGTCGGACCTTGTCAGGTCTCTGGTGCCGAGGCTAAAATATCCCCCCGCGGCCGTATTGAAGTATATTCAAAGTCTTTAGCCGTTTATAAAATGTTTATGCAATAATATTTGTGTCATACGCTTAATTTTACGCGTATAATTATTTTTTTTATACGCATATAGAGTAATTTGTAGACTGCTCATTATGCTTAAGAAAATATGTGCAAAATTTGATTGTTATGTGCAAACTCATGTCAAAACTGTAAAATATTTTTGTTCAAATTAAAGCGCCACGCCCCCCTTTCAATTCTGTCCAATTTTCTAGACTTCTGACTGCTCAATATTACGAAGAATATGGAAAATTTGGAAGATGTCGGACAAACGGTATAGAAAGAGTTCGATTTAAATTAAAGTGACACGCCCATGTCTAATTCCGCCCAATATTTTAGACTAATCACTGCTCATTATTGCAAAGAATATATTTGCAAAATTTGGTTGAAGTCAGGAAAGCGGTTTAGAAGGAGTTAGATTAGAATTAAATTGACACGCCCCTTATATAATCACATCCACTTTTGTAGGCTTAAAACTTTTCATTATACTAAAGAACATATGTAAGAAATTTGGTTGAAATAGGCCAAACCGTGTAGATGAAGTTAGTTTAAAAATTAAGTGCCACGCCCCCTGTCACCAAGGATTATGCGTGCAAAATTTGGTTGAAGTCAGAAACACGGTGTAACAGAAGTTTGATTAAAAGTAAAATGCCACACCCACTTTTCTAGTCTAAAGTCTGCACATCATATGAAAGAATATATGTATGGGTTGGATAAACGATGTGGACGGAATTTGGGTATATACAGACACGATGTCATTCAGTTTTATATATTTACGAAAGTGTTAGTATTTTGATGACGTCACTTTGTATGAGAGGTAGGCGTGGTTTTCATCCGATTTTGCCAAATATTATATGTTAAATACCAAAGCTTTTATGCAAAATTTGAAGAAATTTCTGTAATTTTTGCTTATTTTGAAGCGATTTTAAGTTTTAAATAAAGCCAATTTGTAGGGAAGGTACGTTTTCATCCGATTTTGCCAAATAGTGACAGTGATGGTCTATATTATATATCCAAGCTTATGTGCAAAATTCCAAGACATTTTTGTTAATTGAGCAGATTTTTAAGGGATTTTGCGGTTGATATAAAGCCACTTTGCATGGGGGGTAGGTGTGGTTTTCATCCGATTTTTCCAAATTTTATAATAAGTGTTTATATTGATGATCAAAGCTTATATGCAAAATGTCATGGTATTTTAGTAATTTTTGTGGATTTTCAAGAGATTTTACGGATAAAATAAAGTCACTTTGTATGGGAGGTAGGCGTGGTTTTCATCCGATTTGGCTCATTCTCGAACTTGATTTCCATTTTTTAGAAAAAGGCTTATCTATTGAATTTTATCGCGATAAATTTAAAATTACGGCAGAATCGCGAATTAGAATTACGGTAAAATCACGCAGTACGCGTTGGGGTATTAAAATCTTTATAATATTCAAATGCATATAATCGAATAATGGCATGCTGCGATGATAACTCAAAAGTCGCAAAATAAGGACCACTCTAATATACATATATATTAGTCTATATATACATATATAGTTACATATATAGTTAGTCTAATATACAAAACAGTTTTTCCGATTAATGGACTTTATAAAAAACAGTAACTAGTTTTTTTGTAAAACACTACACTACAGGGTGTGGGCTAACATGTTTAACAATTTAATCAAAATCAAATAAATTTTAATACTAGGAATAGCATAAATCTTAGGACTACTAGATGCCAATTAGAGACCTCAAAGCCAGGAATGGAGTAGTGAAGTTTTATTAAAACATTGGAACGAATTTCAGTTTTTAAAACACATCTGAAGAAGTATTTGTTTAGCAATATTGAATCGCTTCTTATCTATGGTTATTCTTAAAAATAAAATAATTAAGTAAATTAATTTAAATGAATGAAGGAAAAAATATATATATGTACATATTATTTAAATATGGAATAATATTATATATGAATTTAAGGTTTGCCAGTTAGCCTCTTCAAAGCCATATTGGCGCTGAGGCATTTATTTTTTTATTAGTTTTAGTATTCTTTGATTAAATAATATTTGATTTATTAATTATTTATTAATTTATTAAATTTGTATTTATGAAGTGTTGAATTTTGCATTCGAAATGACTTGAAAATATTTCAAATTCAAGTACTTTAAGATTTTTATCATAATGTGAATTAAATTATTTTAAATCATTTAAATGTTGACAACTTACTCAGATAAATTGCATGGACCTTCTTCGTCTAATGTTAAATCATTGCAGATGGAAGTGTTACGATAATACAACATAAGAGCTATATAATACACAAAGAAAAATTTGTTTTTATTTATTTTATAACTTATTGAAAAAAATAATATAATTGTATAAGATATTTGACAATCATTCTTTATTTAATATTGCACGCCAAACCCGATAATGATGTTAAAGTTAAGTTTAACAGTTTCCAAGCTAGTACTCAGTCTTTAAAATGTTCTCTTCAATCAAAGTGTTTTTACTTAAAATAAAGCCAAAACACTTTTGGTAAACTTCAATCAAAATCAAATGAAGTAGTTTCAATTATGACTAAATGAACAAAAAATTTAAATGAATGAATGAAAAAAGATTTTGTCCACTCTTGATTTATTTAATTTTTACTTATTTAGCATACAATTTTGCATTTAAAACCACTTAAAAATGTTGCAGATGCAATTAACTGAAGACTTTAGTCATAACTTGAATGAAAATATCAAAATTTTTTTAAAATGCTGACAACTTACCCGAACGATCTCTATTAGGATTATTGCAGTTATAAGCATGCATAGCATTACGACATAAGAATTTCTTACACATGTTCTCAGAATTAAATCTCATTCCGCAAGCAATAGGGTCATCAGCTGAGCAGGACCTTGTACAAGCTGGTGGAATACTATAAAAAAAAGATGTAATTATAATGAAAGACTGAATTCCGACTTTAGATTACTTTATTGATATATTAAAATGTTCATAATATCGATATAATAGTATGGTACATGATATAATTATACCAGGTAGCATTGACAACTCGCTATTTTCTCAGAGCGTCGACCAACAGTTGTCAAAATCAATACAAAGCTTAACTTGTCATCTATTTTGCTGCTTATTCGTTTTCTCTTTTTATATGCGTTTTTGACAAATGCTGGTCGGCAAAAGAACTGTCACTCCAATCTTGTAATTATTATATCATGATATGGTATACATATTGTATAAGATTATTTAGAGTCAGGCCCGTAGCCAGGATTTACCTAAGGGGTGAGAAGGGGGGATTTGATAAAATCATATATAAGTAGATACCATTAAAAAACTAAACGCAAGGATATGGAAATTTTTCTTAACAAATCCGTTTTCTCTTTAGGCTACTCGTAAATATGCCCGTTTTTAAATGACCATTAGAGAGATGACAAGTGTTCGTTGAAGTTTTTTTTTTAAATTAATTTTTAGTGCTAAGTTTTCGATTTTTGCGTATTGTTTTTTTTTGACAAATAGTCAAAATTGAGAATTTGAAATTGCCTTTTAAAAAGTAAAATACCGAAAATTGGCACAAAAAGTAAAAATTACTATGACAAAATTTTACTTATACAACAATATTAGTTTGAGAGATAAAAATAGGTAAGAGTTTATTAAAATCAAAATTAAAATTAGCTATTTATTTATTTGATAGACATAATACATTGTACAAATAAGATTACTCTTTTTAGGATGTACAAACATTAATAATTATAAAAAGTAAAAGGCAATGAAAGCAAAATGATGAATTAAATTAAATTAAAATTAAACATAATGATTTGAATTAAGCTAAAAACTAAAATTAAATGAAAGATTCGATTTAACTGATTATGCTAGAAGGAAGAAATAAAGATGAAAAGAAATTAGAAATGAGAGAAGAATACATTATTGAGATGAACTAAAGTGTTGAAAGAGTTTTTGCTTAAAGGTGTTTGCGTTACCTATTTTTTTTATGTAAGTGGGAAGCATATTCCATAGACTTATCGCATAAACAAAAAACTGTCGGGAAGTTATAAGATATCTATGCGCTGGTAAGATAAGCTGTGCAGTTCTCTGAGTCCTGGCGAATCTTATTTTTTCGAAAAGATAGGTTGGTTTCTTACTATTTATTATATTATAAAGCAATAATACTGTTCGAAAATTTAAAAAACTATTTAACGGGCAGCCAGTAATTTGATTTGTGAAAGCTGATATAAGCGAGTGTCTATCTATGTTGAAAATGAATCTCGCGCAGCTATTGTAGGCCACAGTTAGCTTTCGGTTTGACTCCTGGTCCATATTCGAAAATTGTTCACAGCTGTAAGAGATTATAGGTAGAATAAAGGATTTTACGAGTCTAAGCTTTACACCTGAAGACAAATATTTGGATGTAGGGCTTAGACCACGTAAGGCACCATAAATTTTACCAACTACTCGGTTTATGTGAGTGCTCCATGTAAAACTGTTATTAAAGTGTACTACAAGATTTTTGAAGAATTTAACATACTCGATTTGGGAGTTATTAAGAAGTAGGGAAGGATATTCTTCATGTTTATTGCGCCTGTCGATAATTATCGCTTTGGTTTTAGTTGAGTTTAGGCTTAGTCCGTTTTCTGTTGACCAATGCAAAACCCTGTTCAACTCCGAATTAATTTCAGTAACAGCAATGTTTTTAGATGACCTTGGGAAAAGCTTGTACAATTGAATGTCATCGGCATATATATGATTGTCACACGCAGAAAAGCAATCAACAATGTCATTAATAAAAACAGAAAATAACAGAGGACCTAATACGGAACCCTGAGGAACACCAGATAAGACCTACAGACTTGAAGAGGATTTCTTATTTAGATAGACGTATTGGGAACGATTACTGAGGTAAGAAGCCATAAGAGTACACAGGGAGGAGTGAAGAAAGAACTGAGCGCTGAGTTTTTGCACGAGAAGACAATGATCAATGCAGTCGAAAGCCTTCGAAAAATCCAAGAAAACCATCACACCCATCATATTTTTATCCAAGCCAGACCTAATATCTTCACAAACTTTAAGGAGCGCTGTAGTGCAGCTATGCTTCGCTCGAAAGCCAGATTGATGTTTTGTGATAAGCTTGTTTCTGTAAAGATTTGTTTTTAACTGACTGCTTAAAAGAATTTCGAAGGCTTTGCTAAGGAATGGAAGAATCGCTATGGGACGGTATTCTGTATTATTTTGAGAAGATGATTTTGGCAGCGGAAGAATTTTTTGAAGTTTTCCATAATAATGGGAATAATGGGAAGCTATGAAAAATTTAAACTTTTTTAATAAGTTCACTGTTGAAGCTTGATACACAACTTTGACGGGGCATTTTACATAAACCGGAGAACAAAAAAATTTTGGTTTTTAATTTGTAAATTTATTCGACCTCTTTTCATAAGTTTTTGTGTTGTGTTTATAACTCTAATAATTTTTCAACTATTAATTAAGAGTTATATTTTTGAACTCAACTAAACTACAACATGCCTGTGAGTGATAAAAAGCTTTGATATATCTTCGAAGAAAGAGCTTGCACCAAATAAGTGTCAATCTGAAAATTCGAAGAACTTTAACTGCTTTTCGTATTATTGTGAGTTGAAGAAAGGCGTAAGGAACTTCGTTCCTCACCGGGGTACAACTATGATCATATTGGTACAAAAAAATTGTGCAATTACTTATAATAATCTAGTCGGTTTGAAAGATTTCCGCGAAGTGTACTGTTTTGAAGATTTCTAGTTTGAGTATTTTTACAAAAATAACTTTTTTTATACTCAAAAACATGTCATAATCTTGAGCTATTTTCTGCAAAAAATTAAAAAAAACCAAACTCTGAAGCGAAAGTTAAGGATGTTCAAAGTTGAATTTTTTATTTCAAAATCCTTGAAGTGTCTTTTTGGCATAAGGAAAAAAAAAAAAAAAAAAAATCATAAAATCGAAAAACATACATATGTTATATATTTTTCAGTTCAAATGATTTCAATAATTCTAAAAAAAAGATTGCTAATTTGCCAAAATATCAGTCCGTAGTTTTGGGGTAATATAAATATATTAAAATATATTTAGGGTAATATAAAAACCTCAAAAATCAAAGAAAAAAACATCGAACGAACATGGTCATTTCAGCCCTTGAAAGGACTTTGACCGAGCTTCTTATGATCAATTGTGTTGTGCCTATTGTGAAATGTTTGAACACAAATCGAACACAGATCGAGAACTGGACCTACAAGTTTTATGCCGACTCCGAACGGCTTATGTTCTCAATAAGCTTTTCATGGCAGCTTTTACTCTCTAAGGGCCATTTTCTGCATAGAGGTGACGGCCGAACAGAAAAGTTAATTCAATTGAAAAAACTTTCTATGTCAGGTGGGAATTGAACCATGGTTCTCCTGCGTATGGGCCACGCACTCTACCCACTGCGCCACGGCTGTCATTAATGTTTTCAAACTTGCAATCCATTAAAAATGGAACAAAGAGTATTTTTCAAATCAGGAATTCCAGGATTGCCAAGATACAATTTTCTTGTCTTCACCCGTCACGGACTGAATTGCCGTTAATTTCATGTAATTTTCATTCGCTGGGTTCAGTAGAAAAAAAATTGTTCAATTTGGCTCAAACCTCATATCCCATAGTAACTTTTCATGCTCCTTCCGAATCTGACCTCAGATTAACGCTATCTATTTTTTGAAATTAGGCGGCTTGAAGACAAAAAATGGAAAATTAAACCTTGTTTTTTTTTAAAATCGTGAATTTGAACAGGGAGCCAATGATGTTAGATGCTGAATCTCTGTATCTGGTGGCATATTAAAATTCTCTAAAAGATAGGAGTGATATTCAGATGAAATTCAATATGGCGGATTTAAGATGGCGGCCAAAACCAGGTAACAAGGTTTGCCAAAAAACTTTATTGAAAAAGTATAAAAAATAGGCTTTAAATGTATAATACTATATACCAATAATCCTTATAATATCCAAAAAAATTCACATTATGTAGTTCCACCAGACCATTACTAAACTACAAGGAGTCCGTTGAATTCCGAAATTTTCTTCCGCGGTATTGGACCCACCATCTTGGATTTTATGATTTTGACTCCAGATACTAATTTTGGGGCAAATCGGTTGGTATTTTGCAGAAAAAAAGCGGTGATATTTTGGTATCTTGAATACGCCAGACTGAATTTTATCTGATTATCGGTCCTATCACTCAGAGGAACTCAATATGCCACCAGATACAGAGATTCAGCATCCTACATCATTGACTTCTTGTTCAAATCCACGATTTATTTTAAATTTATTTGCTTTTAAGCTGTCATATTTGAAAATGGCGCGATATAGCGTTAATCTGAGCTCAAATTCGGAAAGAGCATGAAAAATTTTTGTGGGATATGAGGTTTGAGCCAAATTGAACAGTGTTTTTCTACTAAACACAGCGATTGAAAAATACATGAACTTTACAGCATTTCAGGTCGTGAATGGTTAAAGAAAATATTAAAAAAAAAATTATATTAAAATCTGTTTGAATTTGTTAAATTTTCAAATTGTTTTTCTTAACCTTAAGACAAGAAAACGGTATCGAACGGGAGCGAAGAAATTGGCCTGCGTCCCAGGCGGCTGAAACCCACGCTACGCCACTGTTTGTCATACGACCGCCACTTAAAAATTCAACTATATCAATTAATTTAAATTATTATTAATACAATTATGGAGCTTTGTATTTAAAATGAATGTCAGAATGTCATATTTTAAATAAACTTATCTAAATATCATTTAAATGTTCATAACTTACTTGGTATTGCATGGTTGTTCTTGGTTGTACTCTAAATTATGGCATAAGGCTGAAATGCTTGTATAGGTCATAATCGCTATTTAAGAAAAAAGAAAAAACAATTATTTTTCGATATTAATAAAACTAATTTTCTGTTTGATTGACTTTTAAACGAATCTAAACGGATTTTGCTAATATATGACACACATATTATTCTTACATTCTGACAACGGATGCGGTTTCAGTGAACCATTTTTACCTAGTGTTCGCCCCAGCAACGAATTCGTAAAAGTAAAATAATTTAGCTGGCATCTCTTTGGCAAGAAAATTGCATAATTTTGAAATTCTGATAACTGATTCGGATTTAGCGACCCATTTTTAGCTTATGTTCGCTCAGCAGCGAATTTGTAAATATTTTAAAATTTAGGTGGAAAACTTATTACATAATTTTTGAAATACTGACAACGAATTCGGATTACAATTGTATATAAAAATATTTTCAATATCATATTTAAGTTTTGTTCATTTATTTAGTTATCAAAAAGTTTCATTAGAAAAGCTGTAGTTTTAAAAATCTATTCAAAGCGGTTTGTCGTTTTAAATAAAATTATATAAAAATAAATTGTAATAAATACAATTTGTACACAAATATAAAAAGAGAATAAACTCATTCGGAAAAAAAATTGATACAAAAAATATACAGTGAATCAAAAAAGTTTAGGCACATAGCTATTCTCAAAGTTTGTATCTAAATTACTTTTTCCACCTAACGAAACAAAAAAAAAAAAAATATCATGGCATCATTTGAAAATTGAAAGATTTTTTATTATTCACTGCAAAATATTTAATTTTTCATTTTTGTTTTATGTGTTATGTTATTAAAAAAAAAAAAGTCACAATTTTACATAAAAAAAGTTTAGGCACATATGTAAAAACATTTAATTTATTTTTGGTTTTCATGCATTTAATATTTTGTTAGGCCTCCTTTGGCTTGAATAACTGCCTGTATGCGCCTATGCATACTCCCAACTAGGTTTGATGTCTGTTCGGGTGTTATATTTTCCCATTCTTGGCGAAGGGCCTCCTTTAGTAAATCTTTTGATGATATGCTATGGCTCCAAATTTTTTTTCTCCAATAATTGCCAAATAGTTCAATAGCATTCATATCTGGCGACTGTGGAGATGTTTTGAGCTGTTGCAAATGGTAAATAAGCCGTTCCTGCACAAGGTAGGACGCATGTTCCGGGTCATTATCTTGCTGGTATAAAAATGGCTTCCCATGCATGCCCATCTTTTCAACACTAGGAAAGAAATTGTCTTTCAAAATATTAAAAAAAAAGCACTTATTCATTTTTTCATCTATAAAGATAAGATTTCCCACTCCAGAAGCTGCATTCCCACACCCCCACACCATGACATTACCAACGCCGTGTTTGACTGTTTTAATTACGTGTTTTTCTTGGAGCTCATTGTTTGGTTTCCGCCAAACTTTTTGTGCATCATCTGATCCAAAAAGGTTGATCTTCGATTCATCACTAAATATTACACTGTACCAGAATGATTCCCATTGATGTACATGAAGTTTTGCAAACTCCAGCCTCTTTTTCTTATTAATAGCTGAAATAAATGGTTTGCACCGAGAAACTCTTTCATGAAAACCAGGTCTATGTAGAGTATTGCGTATTGTTTAGAGATCGAAATTTTTATTGAAACTTTGCTGCATTTCATTGCATAATTTTACAGCCGAAATCTTAGGATTTTGGGCCACTGCAGCTACTACAGTGCGCTCCTGGCGTGGTGTTAATATCTTTGGGCGTCCAGATCTGCCTTCACGCTCTAATTTTCCCGTATTTATGAATTGTTTTTTATATATGTTGTTGTTGATATTGTGACCTCTGCACTATATCACCAATTTCACGATAAGATTTTTGCTGCACATGAAGGTTTATAATAACTTTTCGAACATCTACCAAAATGTCTTTACGACTACTCATTTTGCTCATTCAATCACGACCTCAGGATCAACACTAACTTAAATCAATTAACAATTGGATGGCTGCGCAATAATTATGTGCAGAAAACGGAATAGATCAAAGAGAACTTATAGATTACCGTTATATTTGCAAAAGCAAGGTACACATACAGCTTGTGCCTAAACTTTTTCATATGCATTTTTTCTTCTTCCGCTCATATTTCGAGTAGTGTGCAAAGTATAGGAATTTTTTTGTTTATTTCAATTAAAATCCATCTAATGATACTTACTGCATCAAAAAGTTGGCCAAATTAGTTGCTTTAAAATGTTAAAGCAAAGTTCTTCTCAGAAATATTGACTGTGCCTAAACTTTTTTGATTCACTGTATAAAATTTATTTGCACATCCACCAAACTATGGCATATAGGAGTATAGAGCAAAAACAACTTTTTTGTAATTTTTTGATTAATTAATTAACTCTAATTTTTAATACCTATTAATTTGGCCACCCACTGTAGACCAAGCGCAGAGATAAACTATTTAACAAATCCCTCGAAAATAATTTTAAGAGTGCAACAAATAGAACATTTAGCTTTTTTTTTACGTAAGCAATGCAAGCATGTTTAGTGAGCTTTTTTGTTTTTACTGTTTTAGGCGAGATAACAAGAACGAGATAAGAGCTTATTTCTCATTTTATGCCTAAAACAGTGACGGGCTTTGCACACTTATACTCTCTCATTTTGAGCATAAATTGATGAGCCCTTTAAAGCTTACACTGAAAACAAATTAATGCTTTTTGCAGAAATCTAATGAGCAGATATCTAATAGCTGATTTAGAGCCACTTTTTTAATATGACTGAAGCTTAAGTCCTAAAATTGTATATTTTATAACCAGAAAAATATATGGTTGAGGTTGGACCCATTGATCATTGTGCATTGTGCGTTGTATTGCGTTCCATACATTATAACACCCTGAACGCTATACCAACCCCAAACGACGCCGAGTATTTCAGCTAGTTATTCACATAAACTCCCGAGTATCACAGCTAGCGTGTATTTCAGCTAGTTATGTTATATAACTTAATGCAACAAGAAAAAAAACTTATATTAGGCATTTGAGTCATTATTTATGTTACATTGAATGGCAGAATCCAATTATGATGTTAGTTAACAGTCTTTCAACAAAAGATGTTATTTTAAATTAAAACAAGCAATATTTTTGTGAAAAGAGCTGATAATTTTTCATTACATCCTCTCGTAATTGCGGCTGTGTCTCGCAAATTACAGCTCTAATACTGTCTTTGTGTGCTTGAATATTTTCTGGAGCATTGGTGTTGAATTTAGCTTTAACGTAGCGCCAAAGAAAAAAGTCAAATGGTGCTAAGTAGCACGATCTCGGCAGCCAATCATAGTCTCCATTCCGAGAAATTACACGTCCTAGAAATTTTTCACGTAATAGAGTCATTGTTTCACCAGCTTTATGGCATGTGGCACCGTCATCAATTTCAGGCCCAAAAAGTCAGTCAAAATCGTTTGGTAACGCAATCAATTCACTGAAAAGGTCGCATCAGTATCATTATCGACAAAAATATGGCCCAATGACACACAAAACTGTCACTCGTTGTAGATGGAGAGGTTGTTCGAATTATTTTTCTTGAATTTTCGGAGCCCCAGTTGCGATAGTTTTGCTTATTCACGTACGCAGACAGATGGAAATACGCCTTATCACTCAGAATAATTTTGTTAGAGGAATCATGATCTTGTTCCAGCACTCAATCAGCAAAAGAACGGCATTTTCCATGGTATAAAGGCTTCAATTCTTGGACATGTAGGACAAGATCTTTATGCTTAATACTGTGCAAAGTGGCTGTGGCTATGTCCAATTCTTTTGATCGACTCGAAATGGACAAACCCGGATTTTCAGCTACACTCTCTGCTACAGCCGCAATATTTTCTGTTGACCTAGCCGAACGAGCACGACTTGGGAGTCTATACATAGCTTACTTGTTCGAAACTTTGCTTGATGATGGCCAAAGCAGTACGAACTTTACGAATCGTTTTCACGATATTTGCATCTTTTTAACCGACTTCAAAAAGGAGGAGGTTCTCAAGTTCGTCGGTTTCTCTGTTTTTTTTTTTTAAATGTATGTACATCGATAGCTCCTAAACCATATGCCTGATTGCCATCATTTTTGGTGAACAGATAGATATCATAAGCATGGAGATGCCCGTAAAAAAGTGGGCGGTATTCGAGAACTGGGCGTGGCAATACTAGATCTCGCAATACTAGATACTACTGTATCTCGAATAATATTGACACTAGTGCCCTGCAATTTAGTGTAGGGGTAGATATTTGAAATAAATTATCAAATATGACCAAGAAATTGAAAGGAAAAGTATTTTTAAAATTATTTTTTACTTTGTAGTGATTTTGTAGTCGGTTGTTTTTTTAAAAAGTTTTTTTTGTAGTGTATTTTCACTATTTCAATGCGTTGTGCAAGTGGGTATCGATCTATATCTGAAAATCTCATAGTTTTTATTTTGTCAAACGTCATCGTACAACAATTGTATTTTGCCGTCTGAAAAAAGGGTGGGAAATTTAAAATGACACCTTTTGTTGAAAGACCCTTTTCAATTATATAGTTTTCGATATAACGCCCAGTTATCTTAATGTGCTAGTTTTTTTTAAACCAAATTAAATAAGTTAAGTAAACTTTTATCAAAACCAATTGAATTAATTTTAATTATTATTAATTAGTCAAATTGAAATCAACAAAGATTTTGCTAACTTTTTATTAAATATATTTTTACTTATTAGCGTGGAGTTTTGCATTTAAAATGACTTTTCAAATGCAAATAGCTGCAGATTTTTGTCATAATTTCAAAAATACTATCAAATATTTTTAAATGTTGATAACTTACCCGAAACATTCCCAGCAGCATTTAAGTCGCAGTTATGGCCATACAACGCACTAAGACATGGAGAAAGAAGACAAATATTGCCGTTAGGTTCAGCTCTGAATGAACATACTGGTTCGTCACTATTTGGGCAGAAACTTTCACAACCCTCGTGAGTTGTTGGGCTATAAAAAAATTAAATGTTTTTATATTTTATTAATTTAATTTTATTTAACATGAATATAAGTAGTTAAACTGAACTAAGTATTGTTCTGAAAATGAATGAGTTCCATTCATTAAACCAAATTTATTGATTATTGATTCTAAGCAGGCTATAAGCAAAATGATGAATTGATTTCTGTCTAAGTTTACTCTTACACAGTGCAACTCATAATTTTGGAAGTCAGGTTTGTTAATCTCTCGCGAAAGTATTTGTCAAAACTGGAAATTCTGCATCATTACTTTTGCCTACTTACATTCAAATAAGAGATTTACGATGTCAACCATTTTTTGGCTCAAATTAGATTTTGAGCACTTTTTCGATATTTTGGCATGGTTGTTTCACGGTTAACCGTAGGATATATTGTTTTGGTGTCTTAACAAAGTTGCAGATATTGAATTAGAGAAAAAAATATTCAAAACAAACTTGTTCAAAAAAATTACATATTGTGCCGCAAAATCGTAAAAATGTCCTTTTTATAACCATTTTACACCTTTTTTGGTCAATAACTAGGCTACACATCCACTGTTTTTCAATTAATTTTTATTGGCCTCATTTCATCCAAGTTATTGGCCTCCATTGTTCTGGCAAGCATCAAGAACAGAATCGAGGCTTCACTGAAGAGGCACCAGGCAGGTTTCCATACCGGACGATCTTGTGTCGACCACATTCCTACGTATTATTCTCGAGCAAACAGCCGATTTCACATCGCCGTTACATCTGATGTATGTGGACCTTAAGAAGGCATTCGATCGAGTCGACAGAGAGTGTATCTGAAAGTCACTGACCCAGCGAGGAACTCCTCCAAAAATTATTTCAATCATCAAGGAATCCTACGAAAATGGTCGATGTTTTGTCCAACACAAGGGAAAGCTATCCGATCTTTTCGAAGTTCGGCAAGGTGTGCGACAAGGATGTATACTGATGCCGATCCTGTTTTTGATGGTTATCGATGATGTGTTATCCTCCACAGTAGGCCCAGCCACCTAGACTATGCCGATTTTATTTGCCAAAATGGAACAAGCACTACAGGAAAATGCAGAGCCATCCGGCCTTAAAATTAATTGCAACAGGAACAAAATAATACACACAGGCCTTGACACGCTAAGCAACATTACCCTGAGGCAGTCGCCCATTGAGGATGTCGAGCAATTCAATTATCAGGGCAGCCTGCTTTCTATAAATGGTGGAGCAGATTTGGATGTAGCTAACAGAATCAGCCAAGCACGTTGCGCCTTCGGCATGCTGGCATCTGTGTGGAAATAAAACAAGATATCGCGCAGCACCAAATTTAGATTGTTTGAGTCCAATGTAAAATCTGTGCTTTTGTATGCCTGCGAAACCTGGAAAGTAACGACGCCCATCACGAAAAAGTTGCAAACATATGTGAACCGCTGACTGCGCCATATATTAAGAATTCGATTGCCGATAACAATGTCAAATCAAGAACTCTGGCTTAAAACAAATCAAATAGCCGTGGATATTGAAATAAGGCAACGAAAGTGGCGCTGGATTGGGCATACACTCAGAAAGCCAAATGACAACTTAGCTAAGCAGCCGTTTGAGTGAAACCGGCAAGGATCGCGTAGAGTTAACAGGCCATCCCGTACATGGAAGGCGTCAACAATGGCAGAAGCTGCTAAAATGAACAAATCGTGGCCTCAGCTCAAGCTTCTTGCAGCAGATAGAAGGAAGTGGAAAGAATTTGTCGTCGCCCTATGCCCCACTAGGGGTTAAAAGAACAAGAAAAGGAATGTATGTATGGGAAAGAGATAAAAATATGTTAAGTGCTGACATCCTTTGAACTTGACGCCTATGTTTTTGATAATCTCAATATCTGCGTGGGTTGATTTGTAACCATAATCACCGTCTGAATCTGAGTTAGATACAGAATTCAATGTCATTTCTTCTTCTGTGTGTCCTTCATATCTAGTGGTATGATTTGGGTCTTCGGTGCCTTAATTTTCATACTCATAACCGCTTAATTTGACACCGATGACATGGTAAATCTCTTATTTTAACGCAAGTAGGCAAATATGGCGGCCGTGGCGCAGTGGGTAGAGTGCGTGGCTCATACGTTAAAGAACACTGGTTCAGTTCCCACTTGACACAGAAAGTTTTATCAATTAAATTAATTTTTCTGTTCGGCAAACCTCAGAGTATAAACTGCTATGAAAAGCTTCTTGAGAACATACGCCGTTCGGAGTCGGCATAAAACTTGTAGGTCCAGTTCTCGATCATTTGTGTTCAAACATTTCACAACACGCACAACACAATTGATCATAAGAAGCTCGGTTAAAGTCCTTTCAAGGCTAAAATGGCCATTTCGTTTCTTTTATTTGTTAAGGCAAAAGTAATGATGCAGAATTTCTAAGTTTTGGCAAGTACTTTCATGAGAGATCATCAAACCTAAGTCCCAAAAGGATGACCTCAAAAAATTTGCTTCGGTAAATTGTCGATTGATTTAACTTTGCAAAAACTTTTTCAGTAAATTTCAAAAACCTTTGTATGCATTATTTAAAGGTAATTTCATTTGGAATTTCAGCGATATTTGGTGACCAGATCGGACTATTCGTTTTTATGTTACGATATGTATTACCACCTTTTGAAAAATTGAAAAAAAATCAATGAAAACTCTTACCCATAAATTTGAATGCAAATAATGAATACAGATGTAAATATATGAAGACTTTTGTCATAGCTTAAATAAAATAAACTAAATATTATTTAATTGTTAAAAACTTACGGGGCGAAATTGACTGGTGGATCTGGGCGAAGTTGCACTCCATTACACCTGAAATCTCCAGCTATATAAGAAAAAAAAAATATTTTCGAATTTTATTATATTATCTAACGATTGAAACAAGGAAAATATATAGTATATTTGACATTTGACAGTCGTTCTTTATGCAACATTACAATTTCGGAATAAATTTCAATACAAATGGACCTAGATATATAACCACACTAAAATTGTATTAAATGTTAATACATGCTATATTGTCGTTGGGCGTGCAATACGGCGTATCAGCCAAGTGAAATGCCGCGTACATTGTAAAAAGGCCAAAATTTAAATTTAGATTTTAATTCAAATTGATTTAATTAATAAAGGGCGGATAAAAATTTTAGTATTCAATTATGAAATGCAAAACATTAAAAAGCAAAAAAAAAAACAAAAACATTAAAGTATTGATTTTGACGATTTCGATTTTTTTCAAATTTTGCACTTCGATAGAGCTTAAAAAATATAAGTATTCGCATACTTTTAAAAGTATATAAAAGGTGATAATAAAAAAAAAAAAAAAAAAATCAAAATTTGTCATTCGGATATAAAGTTAAACGACTTTATCTGCAAAACCATTAGTCCTACAAAAAATGTTTTGAACATATTTTAAAGACCATGACTAATTTGTCTTCTTTGTAGTGCACAGTCTTACCAACACTTTTATGAAAAATTTAAATTTTTTTGGCCACTAAAAATTTTATTCACATTTTTTAAGGTGCGCACTACTATTCTTTGGCCCTTTGAAACTTTGTCGAATTGAGGCGTTAATTTTTAATGCATTCTCGAAATTTCATGTTGCATAATTAGTGCTTGTATGAATTTATCTTACAAAAAACTTTTATTTTTAATAAAAAATGAGATTTTTAGTATTTTTTGTACTTCCTACGGCATTTTATAATATTTCAGCTAGTAATATATCTCCGACAGCTTTTCCGAATTTTTTTTTTTTCTGGATAAAGGAAAAGCTGTCGGTGGTATATTACTAGCTATATGTTGCTATTTGTATAATTAAATATACACATACACGCATACATGCATACACATGCATGTAAACAAAACAACCGAACAATCCCAATAAACAAAATGATTCACTAATGTTATCGTTTACGAATCGAACCGAAAAAAGCAATTCGTTAACGAGTCGCCAAAACTATTATAAGCAATTCGTTGACGAGTCGCCAAAACTATAAAAAGCAATTCTTTAATGAGTTTCCAAAACTAAAAGAAGCAATTTGATAACGAATCATATAAATCATATAAAAAATAAGAAATAAAATATAAAAAAAAATAAGAACTAATTTCAAGCTTACCACGTCAAGAAGCAAAACCACGTCTACTGAATGCTAGTCCGGCACCTTACCCACTCAGCTACTTGAGATGCTGAATATATCTTGCTTAATTTGCTTGTTAATAAAAGCCAGCATTCGCGGACATGGGTTCGAACCCCAACTTGGCAAAAAAAAAAATCTATTTTTTTGTTGTTTTTTTTTTTGTTATTTAGGTATTTTTTTTTAAAGGTTTGGCTTTTCAAAAGTTTGAAATTATTTTTTTATCATTTTTTGACCAACTTTTTTTCGGCTTCGTTATACATTCGTCAAAACCGAAAAAAAGCAATTCGTTAACGAGTCGCCAAAACTATGAAAAAGCGATTCGTTTACGAGTCGCCAAAAACTATAAATAGCAAAATATAAAAATATAAAAAGCAATTTGTTAACGAGTCGCCAAAACAACAAAAAGTAATTTGTTAACGAGTAATTTGTTAACGATGAAAATCTTGAACAAATTATAAGTGGAAATTATTTATATGAAGAATAAGCACGAAATAACATAACAGAAGAAAAAATATTTCACAAAATTTTTTCATATAAAAATTTATGAAAATTTATATTTAAGTATTTTTTCACTTAAAATTAAAAAAAAAACATAAAATTTAAAAAACAAAAATATTCGCTTAAATGACGTATTAAGAATAGAAAGTTAGTAAAAAATTCTTTTTTTTTTAAAAAATTTGTATATTGAAAAGTCGGAAAAAATTGATTTTTTTTTTGTTTCAAAACATCTTAAATGGAGTTTAGGAAAGTCATGATTTTAATCGGTTCTTTTTTTAATCATCAAGCCAACCTCTGATGAAGTCGGTATGAAACTATTCGAAAACTTTAAAAAAAACGATTCACAAGCGATTCGTTATCGAATCACCCCTCGCCACAATGTTTATTGGGATGAAACAGAAAAACAACGCAAGCAAATAAAAAGCGGCGCGCTAGCATAGTAAAGTCAGTCTTGAACAGAGCAGAGTCGCGTGCACATGTGCAAGGACTTAGGTCAGTTTAGCTCAGGTTCTCATAGTAAGGGCGCTCACACCCTTTAAGCTCAGGTTTCCATAGTAAAGACGTTTACACCCTTTAAGCACAGGGTATTCATAGTGAAGGCGTTCACACCCTTTAAGCTCAGGTTTTCATAGTAAAGACGTTTACACCCTTTAAGCACAGGGTATTCATAGTGAAGGCGTTCACACCCTTTAAGCTCAGGTTTTCATAGTAAAGGCGTTTACACCCTTTAAGCTCTGGTTTTCATAGTAAAGGCGTTCACACCCTTTAAGCTCAGGTTTTCATAGTAATGGCGTTTACACCCTTTAAGCACAGGTAAGGCATTTACACTCTTTAAGCTCAGGTGTTCATAGTAAAGGCGTTCACACCCTTTAAGCTCAGGTTTCCATAGTAAAGGCGTTTACACCCTTTAAGCACAGGGTATTCATAGTAAAGGCGTTCACACCCTTTAAGCTCAGGTTTTCATAGTAAGGGCGTTTACACCCTTTAAGCACAGGGTATTCATAGTAAAGGCGTTCACACCCTTTAAGCTCAGGTTTTCATAGAAAAGCTTACATCCTTTAAGCTCAGGGTATTCATAGTAAAGGCGTTTACACCATTTAAGCGCAGGTTAATCTATATAGTGAAGGCGTTCGTTCACACCCATGTACCCATTTTTTTGGCCACTAAAAATTTCATTCACATTTTTTAAGGTGCGCACTACTATTTTTTGGCACTTTGAAACTTTGTCGAATTTAGGCGTTAATTTTTAATGCATTCTCGAAATTTCATGTTGCATAATTAGTGCTTGTATGAATTTATCTTACAAAAAAATTTTATTTTTAATAAAAAATGAGATTTTTAATATTTTTGTACTTCTTACGGCATTTAATAATATTTCAGTTAGTAATATATCTCTGACAGCTTTTCCGAATTTTTTTTATTCCTGGTTAAAGGAAAAGCTGTCGGTGGTATATTACTAGCTATATGTTGCTATATGCTGTCGGAGGTAATCGAAAGGTTTTGTCTTCGATTATTTCGGTTATAATGTTTTGGGGATCTCATGACTAATCGCTTCGTGGAAAAGATCATTCGTCCAATACTCCAGATGATTAAATATTTCAATGACTTATGAGTAGCTATAATTTCTGTTTTTTTCCAAGACTTAATCTATCTTAAAAATAGAGGCAGGTAATCAAAATCTGAAAAATCATTTCACATATGTGGTTCTGTCATTAAAGCCGACATTGTTCGCGTTATTAAAAAGGCTTATGCTTACAGATAATTCCGATAAAAAGCAATTATCTATCGTTGCTGGTTTTTTTGATAAAGAACAATGACCATTCGCGAAGAATTTTTGAGCTTCGTTGAATTGGTTGCAATGGATGCTCAAACTATAGCCTCTGCAGTTTATCGTTTATTATAAATGAAGGGCTCGATGATGGATGCGCAACAATGACTGGAAGAGAAAGCGGTGTGGCAAAAATTTCACAAAGCTTTGTATTTTCACTGTGCCAGTCATCGGCTTAATTTAGTCATAAATAATCTGAATGCAGTCCAACAAACTCGTAACACAATTAAGGACATTATAAGATTTTTCCTCTAGTCTTGTTTAAGAAAAAAATGCGCTCCTAAAATACCTATGTTGTGTGAAATTAGATGGTCGCAAAAATACAAAAGTTTTGTTATTTTTAAGGAGAAGTTCGAGAGTATCGTTGAAGATTTAGAAGGCTTGTCTGAAGAAGGCAATGATTCAACTAGAAAATCTGCCTCTCAGCTTCATTGTGAAGCAACAAAACCATCATTTATATTTTGTCTTGCTCTGATAGCGGACTACTATGCACTTATCCAGCCTATTGCTAATACCGCTGTTGTAGTTTTTGACACGAAATTTTTGATACTGTGACTAGACCCACGTTTTCGAATTTGGGGGGCCCCCCAGGTACAAGTCCCCCCTCAGCCTCACTTTGGCCTGAAACTTGAGCGGAAACGAGGTGAGTCGGTAGCTTAATAAGTCGAACAACCTCTCAGAAATGAAAGAGCCCTCTGAGTCAGAATCAATAAGTGCTCTGGCTGTGAAACTAGATCTCGGTAGCAAATATTTATCATCGTGGTCCCCAGCAAAATACTTTTGCTGCTCGAGGCATATCACGATTGAATGTTTCTGTTAGTGCTCCCAGTTGCCTGCGGTTGTACTGCGACTAATTGCGTAGACTATATAGCACTCGTGCTTGGGCCTCCCTCATTTTGATCACTATTTGCACCGTGAGAATTTCTGTGTAACAAGGAAGGATGCCGTTGTCCACACGAGGAGCAATTATATACGATTTTACAATTTTTCGAAGCGTGGCCAGTTGACAAACAGTTAAGGCAGCTATGGAACCGCCTTGCAGCTTATGATCTGTCATAAACATTCATGGCCGGTTCGAAGAACCATAAACAGAATAGCCTGTTCCAGTGAAATTGGTTCACTTTGAGGTGGTTGGCAATGAGCTGCAACAGGTGATGCTGCGATTAATTCGAGTCAAGAATTTACTCGCAAATAGTTAAAAAGTAAAGAAAAAAGAACACCGATAAGTTTTATTCGATACAATATAAAATTTATTAAAGTATTCTTAATTTCATTCCAGCTCTTCAATAAGTGATTCGAGGAAAAATAAAGATGGATGGATGATTTGGTACGAAAATTTCAGCTGCGCTTAAGAAAACGATGTTAATACTTTTCAATCAAGAAGTAATTGATTTTAAGCAATGGAGGAGAACTCGTCAAAGACGCCAAACGAGCGATCCGTTCGTCGATCTGATATCGATACCGGAACGGATCGATAAGTAAGTATAAGTATAAGTATATAATTTCTTCTCCTTTAGGGTTTCAGCCTTAACAGAAATATAATGTAGCATGTCTTAAAATTCAAATAGAATATTCACCATAATATCAAATTTATTCCAAAGTGTATGAAATGTCGTTGAAATTTAAACTATATTAAAATTTAATAAACAATTTATTTAAAAATTTTACAATCTATTAAAAAGTATAAAATTTAATACTTTCTGATTTTTAAATTCTTGTAACAATTCGTTTGTAATAAAATTTATTCCAGGATTGCTAACCGGTTTATTCTCTTTAATAAAAATGTTTTTACTCAAAACAAAGCAAAGCACTTACAATAAAGTTTAATAATTTTAAATTATATTAAATTATTATAAATTTGAACTAAAAGAGATTTTGCATACGAGGAAAGTTAACAATTTTTAATAAGTATGCTTATTGTTGCAAATATCACATTGATCCCTGTACTCATTTTTTATATTGATTTTTGTATGAGTTTCGTACTATTCGTATACTTAAATAGTACATAGTACAACGAACATATACAGTGAGTCAAAAAATTTTAAGTACAGCCCAAATTTTTGAAAATTATAAAAAAAAACTTCATTATACAATTTAAAAAAAAAAAACATTTATTCTTCAAATCAGTTATGCTTAGAGATTAAGGAACACAAAATAAGTATTTTCATGGGTAAACAACTTAAAATGTAGGAACATTAACAAAGGAACGAAAACAAGTCATGAGTTTACGCCAAAAATGTTAACGTACACTTAACTTAAAATATTTAATAATTTTAAAAATTCTTATAATTGAAATATTATTAGTATTTCGTTGCCCCTCCCCCGGCATCGATAACTGCTTGTAAGCGTCGACGCATGCTCTTTACTAACACTCCGGTATCATTTTGTGCTATTTTCATCCACTCAGTCGATAAAGCGTTCTTTAGAGATTCCTTAGAAGTAATTGTGTGCTTACGTATCCTTTTTTCGAGCAGATCCCAGATGTGCTCGATGGGATTAAGATCCGGGTACTGTGGTGGTGTATGCAGTTATAAAGAAATCACTATTTGACCATATACGACGTATGTTTCGGGTCATTCTCTTGTTGAAACAGGAAACCATTTTTTTGAAAACCCAACTGAGTCGCACTCGTCTCAAGATTTTCTTTTAAGATTTTCAGGTAGAGGTGCTTATCCATTATTTTGTCAATAAACACAAGCTTTCCCACTCCAGCTTCTGCTATACAGCCCCAAACCATGATGTTACCGCCACCGTGTTTAACTGTAGGCACCAAATTTTTCATATTCATCTCTTCATTTGCTTTTGTCCAAACTTTTACGGCTCCATCTGGACCAAACAAATTATATTTAGACTCATCATTATATATTACGTTGCTCCAAAACGATTCGGGTTTGTTCAAATAATTTTTAGCGAAGGCCAGCCTCTTTTTTTATTTACTTTAGATATTAAAGGTTTTTTTTCGCGCTGTTCGACAGTTGTACCCAGCCTTATAGAGTACATTTCGAACAGTTTGTGAGTGGACGTTTTTTCCCAAGCTTTGCAGCTCCTCTTCCTTAATTTAGACAGCAGATTTCCTGGGATTATCCCTTATTGAATCCAAGATTCGGCGCTCGTCTCTCTGCGAGAGTTTTTTGGACGACTTGATCACGGCTTTGAAAGAGTATTGCCAGAGTTAATATAAGAATTAATGAGTCCTTGCACGCTGGAATGTGATTTACCGATAATTCTGCCAATTTTACACCAAGATTTCTGTTCTAAATACAAATTTTATAATCACTTTACCCAAATCGACTGATATTTCACATCCGCGACCAATCATAAACGTTTGCTGCCACCATTCACGCAAAACTATTAGTATGCGTGTATGCAATTTGCTTAGAAAGGCTGTCGAATATGATGATTTGACCGATAACACCAAGTTAACGCGAAATAACCGTAAGCTTTGCAAAAAAAAAACAACTAACAAAGAAAAACGTACGTAAATTTTTTGACTATTTACGCTCTCTCTCTCTCTCTCCATTACGACGGTTTTCCGCTGCTCACAACAGTGAGAGAGGTGAAATGAGTGAAACTAAATTCGTAACATTTTCGTTAAGACTCGTTGCGAAATCGTTACGATATTTCGTTACGAAGTCGTGCCAACCCCTTTGTAAGATTTTCGTTACGATTTCGCAACGAAGTCATAAAAAAACATTTCGCAATCTTTCCAATTTCGGAATCCGATTTCCTAACGAAATCGTAAAGAATATCGTATAAAGGGGCTTACACGCCTTCGTAACGAAATGTCGTAACGAAATGTCGTAACGAGTCGACGATGGTTATTTCGCTACTCACAACAGTGAGAGAGGTGAAATGAGAGGTGAACTAAATTCACAATATTCTCTATTTACACTACATCCCAAAAGTTTATGTATATAATTTAAAATAAAAATTATTTTCACATATTTTTACAAATGATTGAAGTGTACTTAAACTTTTTTGATTCACTTTATGTAAAAACGGTCAGTTGCTAAAAATCACGTAGGCAAATTTGTCAGTTAAAAACAAAGCTACGACCGGTTAGCTATAATTTCACTTTAAACTCTTTGTACCTCCCCCTTTTTTGACAGGCAAGTGCTGAAATCCGATTCACGTCGGAATCGGGTTTACTTCCAATAACATTTCATTGAAATTAATGCCGATGCCGATTTGAATTGGATTTCAGAACATGTCTAATTATTTATAATCACGGTTGAATTCAGTTTAAATGAAATATTATTAATTAACTTTGTATTATTTTATACGTTAAAAAAATTGGGTGATTCAAATGATTGGGCCTCTCCATTCAAATGATTAGTGAAAAAAATGAAAAGTTTTTACTTACCCATAAAAACTATAACTACGCAAAGCAACTTCATTTTTTTTGTTGTTTTTTTTGTTTGTGAAGTATTAAAATTTATTTAGCATTAAAAATAATGAACCGCATTTGAAGAATACTCATTTGAGAATAAATGAAGAGTGTTTTTTTTTCTGACAGTAACCCAACGAACACATGAGATATTTTGTCATAGCAATTTCAATGCACTGAAATTTTTTTTGAACGACACTCTCACACTTTTTCAATTGCCAGCTCAATTGCTTGGGACTATAGTGAGGCTGCAAGTTGGCTGTCAAAAATTTTGACATAGAGTGGCAAAGATTTCATGTTTGTTTGTGAAAGTGACAAAAAAAACAACAAATAATATATAATATATTGTTTTTTCTTTCATAATGATTTTTTAGTTTTAGTTGTCAAACAATAAAAATAATTTTTTATTTTCAAACAAATGTAATTTTTTGCCATGCTATTGTTATGCCACCTACGTCACTAACGGCAATTGGCTTTGTGACGGCAATAGTTTGACGACTAATACAAAAGAAAGCTTTCATACATTTTACTTTTTTCTGAAATTTTTGCAATAATTTGATCAGCTGAATTTGAACAGCTGAATAATTGGAATTTTTTTTCTAAAACATAACAAAAATATTTTTTTCATTCTCTGTTGAAATCTATGCTGTCACTTAAAAATTTTATAGATAGTGGTAGATTTAAAAATCGACGAAAAAAAAACGAAAAATGTCCATTTCAGCGCTTGAAAGCACTTTGACCGAGCTTCTTATGATCAATTGTGTTGTGTGTGTTGTGAAATGTTTGAACACAAATGATTGAGTACTGGGCTTACAAGTTTTATACCGACTCTGAACGGCTTATGATCTCAAGAAGCTTTTAATGACAGTTTTTACTCTCTGAGGATTGGCATTGTCTGCAGAGAGGTGGCGGTCGAACAGAAAAATTAATTCAATTGAAAAAACTTTCTGTGGCAGGTGGAATTCGAACCTGGGTTCTCTGGCGTATGGGCCACACACTCTACCCACTGCGCCACGGCCGCCAGATTTAAAAACTCTATTTTTTCTACCAACAAAAAATGTTCATTCACATCTTGTTGTATTAAACCTCCCAGCAAACCATAATTGATGACTTTGTCGAAAATCCGACTAATTCGTCACTATTTCGAGCTGTCTTAAAGAAATCGTAACAATTTCGTAGCGCAAATATTTGAACAGTTTCACTTCTTATAAGAATTTATATACAATCTCGTTTTGCGACTATTTGCACGACACATTGAAATACAAACAGAGTAAAATTTCGTTTCTTTCGAACTGTCGGAACAAAATCGTATCTTTTTCGAAAGTTTTTCGTTAAGACTTATTACGAAATCGTTACAATATTTCGTTACGAAGTCGTGCTAACCCCTTCATAAGATTTTCGTTACGATTTCGCAACGAAATCGGATTTCGAAATCGGAAAGATTTCGATGAATATTCAAGGCTCTAAAGTGTCCCCCAAAAAACGTTGAAAAAATTTGTGAAAATACCCCCATACAAACCGCGCTTTAAGACGTAATTCTACGTCAAAATTTCGCTGTCTGAAGAAATGTATGATCTTTCTCAGTGAGACACTTAAATAATTTTCCAAAACAAGTCAAAATTCTATATCATTTGCCATATTATTGAGATTTCATCAAATTTTATTATGAATTTACTTTCATAATAAAATTCTACGTCAAAATTTCAAAAAAATATTTCATGAACAGATTTTTTTCCTTACAATTTTATATATATATATATATTGATAGAGACAACAACACAAGCAGTTACGGCTCTTGATTTATATAATGGTTTATGTGTAGTAGCACTGGTTTTTTTTTAATACCAAATATAAACTAATTTAATAACCTATGCATCGCTTCTTCATATTACAACATTTTATTTTCTCAGGCATCAGGCGGACAAAGCGGCGCTACCCTAACTGATTGCAGTCTGCCAGCAGACTGAAAGCTTTTTATCGGCGCAAGCATTTATATACGTATGCATTGCTTGTAAGAAATTCAATTGCCTGAGAAATTCATAAAACTATTCTATTCAAGAAACAACACGATGTTGCGTTCGAGATTTCGGTACGAACTAAAGCAACAAGCATGGGACGTCAGCAGCAACTGAATCATCAATGCATTTTTTCTCATACAAAAATGTGAATTTTTCTTCTTTTCTATTGCTATCTTTTGTGGCTTTATTAAAGAAGTGACAAATCCAAAATTAGCTATTCCTTTTATGCACAAAATAACTGATATTTTGGCATACATTTTATCTTTGTACGATAAATATTAAAGGCTGTAAAAGGTCCTAAAGTGTCTCCCAAAAAACGTTGCATGGCCTTTAAGAAAATTTGTGAAAATACCCCCATACAAACCGCACTGTAAGACGTAATTCTACGTCAAAAGTTACGATTTCGTTCAGACAGTTCGAAAGAAAGGAAATTTTATTCTGTTGGCATTTCAATATGTCGTACAAAAAGTCGCATAACGAACTTCTATATATGGGTTGGCAACTAAGTAATTGCGGATTTCACTCATAGATGGCTTTAGTCGAATTGTTAGGTTTGCTGACGTAATCGAAATGTCAAATACATTTTGTTATTTGATAGTTGGTACTTCAATTGTCAATCAGTAAAAAATTTGTTTTGATTGGTTGTGTAGTTTTTGTTTGGCGTCTGTTGAAAAATGGAAAATCAAAACGAACATTTTCGTCATATTTTGCTTTTTTATTTCCGGAAAGGAAAAAACGCATCGCAAGCTCACAAAAAAATATTTGCTGTTTATGGTGGCGAAGCTTTAAAAGAACGGCAGTGTCAAAATTGGTTTGCCAAATTTCGTTCTGATGATTTTTCACTCAAAGATGAAAAACGCTCTGGTCGTCCAGTTGAAGTTGATGACGACCAAATCAAAGCAATAATCGATTCGGATCGTTACAGTACAACACGTGAGATTGCAGAGAAGCTTCATATATCACATGCATGCATTGAAAATCGCTTAAAACAACTTTGCTATGTACGAAAACTCTATACATGGGTTCCTCATGAACTGAAAGAAAATCATTTAACACTACGCATTAACATCAGCGATTTGTTAAAGAAACGTAATGCAAATGATCCAGTTTTAAAACGATTGATAACTGGTGATGAAAAATTGGTTGTTTACAACAATGCCAATCGGAAAAGATCGTTGAGCAAGCCAGGTGAACCACCTCAAACAACATCAAAAGCTGATACTCATCAAAAGAAGTTATGTTATCAATTTGGTGGGATTACAAAGGAATTGTCTACTTTGAACTTTTACCACCCAACCGAACGATCAATTCAGATGTCTACATTGAACAACAAACAAAATTGAACAATGCAGTTAAAGAAAAGCGACCCGAATTGTCAAATCGAAAAGGTGTTGTATTCCACCATGACAATGCAAGGCCACACACATCTTTGGTCAGTCGGCAAAAATGATTGGAGCTTGGTTGGGATGTTTTGCCACATCCACCATATAGTCCTGACCTTGCACCAACCGATTACTTTTTATTTCAATCTTTGCAAAACTCCTTGAATGGTGAAAATTTCAATAATAATGATGATGTCAAATCGTACCTGGTTCAGGTGTTTGCTGATAAAAACCAGAAGTTTTATGAACGTGGAATTATGATGCTGCCTGAAAGATGGCAAAAAGTCATTGCTCAAAATGGGCAATACATTACAGAATAAAGTTATTTCGTTCCATGAAAAAATTGTCTTTTATTTTCTAAAAAAATCCGCAATTACTAAGTTGCCAAGCTGATAGTTTCGAGGAAATCGCGTTCAAAGCTTTTGTTTTTCAAAATTATGCATTTATTCATAAAATTATCGGTTGACAAACTTACTATTAGTTAATCTGTAATGCCAGGTATCGTTTTAAAAACATGTAACATATGTATATTCGAGAAACTAAAAAGAACACTTAAGCAAACAAAAAAAAATTTTTGTTTTGAAAAAATTACACGTATATTAAACCTTAAGTACTTATATTAAAAAAATGAAATAAGTTGCTCAATTTTCAACCTCAAAATCGGAAGGTAGGAAAAATTTTGTATCTAAGAGCTTAAGTTCAGTAGTAGCAAGTTTATTTTGTTTTCTTTTTTCAATAAAAATTATAAAAAACTATTTATTATTTAAATTGAACAAACATTTTTATACAAATTTAGCTAACTATTCAACGCAGTAATTATTCTTACTTTTTTTTTTACTTTTTACAAACGTTTGCAGTAATGTGGGGTCATTTGCAATGACCGAACTTAAGCTGATAAAACCGATTCCAGCTGTGAGCGCTCCAACTAAAGTTTTTTTGGTACTAGATAAATGTCGCTAGCGCTACGCGTTCACGAGATATACACCAGAGACCTGCAGCGAATCGTTTTTTACGATTCTAAATCACCCGTCAAAAACCGAGTGCAAGAGCGTGCGGCTGCGCACCAGAGAACTGCAAAACTCACTTTTTGCTTGCTTAAATCATTCACTGGAATTTTTATTCAACTCAACTCATTCAACAAAGTTCAGCGTTGAATAAAATCAGCACACTACTGGCGAACGCGTCTTTTGTGTCAGTTTGAGTTTGAGTTCGTCTGATCGAACTCACATGTTTTAGTGAACGAGTGTTGGCGTTGAATAAAATAAAATGATGCTGCTGAAGGCATCGTTTGTGTGAGCTGATTGTGTTTCGTTAATGAGAAATCAAAGAAATGGTTAAATTTAGTTGTTTGCAGTCAATCGTAATAAAAACTTCACCCTTCTTCTTCTTGTTCTCTTTTTCTCTCTATCTCTGTCTGCATACGAACAAACTCATACGTGTTGATTTTTGCTTTTTGCGTTTCATTCTTAATGAAAATAATCGTTGTTGAGCCCAACGAACAAGCATGAAATATGTATCCGAAGACGTCCGTTGATTAAATTCACTGAGCCAACACGAAGCACATGGTTTGATTGAAATTAACTCAACAGCTAGTGTATTCATTCGAGCAAGTCTGATCGATTGAACGCAGAGGCATGATTTTTATAGTGTTGATTACGTATGAATATTTTTATGTGAGTTTTGCAGTTCTGTGTTGCGCACAACAACAACCACTTCCACGCGAAGCATTCTCATAGCAGCGATGAGTGACGAGTGCCGCTGCTTTCACTCATCGCTCATTAGAAAGACTGCTGAATTTTAAGCATATGATTCTAAGTGCCCTCAATGACTCTAGAGTCATTGAATGATTTGCATGCACTTCAGTATTGGCGTGCGTTTTCCTTGTTTTACTTTTGTTTTGTGTTTTACGTGTTTATTAAGATAAATAGTCAGCTTCTAAGTTGGGGATCGCTACTTCAAAGAATTAAATTGTAGCAAACTTTCTTTATACTTGTAAGCTGTCTATTATTTGTTCCTTGTTGTTATTGTATTGTTTTAAATCAATTTTTTAAATCACTTTCACACTTGCAATAATGAATTGCTGAGAATCTTTATGTTTAGGGATGCCATAGAGAAAGCGGCAATCCAAAATAAAGAGAATTGCCGCTTTTAAAAGCTGTAATAGTGTATATTACTTCCATTTATTTTAATAGAATGTTAATTATAAATGTCATATAAATGTTAATTAAACCCGCCCTTTAAACCAAGTTGTTTTTGTTGAAAATATGTTAATCAATAATTTTTGTGTATGTATTTATATTGAACAACTTTTGCATTAGTTTTTGAATTATTATTTTTTTAATATTATTTAAAATGATTTTTGTAGTTTTTCATTAATTTTGAAACAATTTTATTTAATATTTTAATAATTCTTAAAAAATTTATCCAAAATATTTATATTTTTTTCAATAATATTTTCACAATTTTGCACTATATCTAGCAACAATATTTAAATAGTTTTTTTTTTATTAAGTATATGCATTGAAATATTTTTTAATACTATTTTACTCGTAAAGTTTTATTTTCATACATTTGCCGAGTCCGCTAGTATTATGTGTATATAATAATAAATTTATATATTATGTGTATAATAAAATATGCCAGTGGTAACACTGCACGCGATTTCCCTTAATGACTCTAGAAACATAAGGAATGACTCTAGAATCATTAGAATCATTGAGCGGCATTCTTATTAGCGATGAGTGAAAGCGGAGGCACTCGTCGCTCATCGCTGTTATGAGGATGCTTCGCGTGGAAGTGGAGGTTGTTGTACGCAACCGCACGCACTCGCATTCGGTTTTTGATGGATGATTTATAGTCATTCGTTCGAATCATAGACTCGTTGCAGTTCTCTGATATACACCTACAGGGATAAGGTTAAAATTATAAATTTCTAACATTGCTTACTATTTTAGTGTAGAAATTTTAGTGTAAAAATTGTGGTTTTAAAAAACAGAGTCACAAAATCTATATTGATTTCAAACAACCATCATGCAATTCACCGACTTTGATAAAGTCATGCCTGTTGGAAAGGTATTCCTTTTTTTTTTGTGGGCGGAACATATCTTATGTATTAATACGCAAACATCGAATGTTGTCGTACACGTTTTTAGTATTTATTTTAGAATAAGGGCAATGATACCTATGTTATTTGAAAGGAACTGCGCCATAGATGTGCCGAATCATGTTAAATTTAAAATTGATGACTTCTGACCCGAAATATTTACGTTGAAAGCTTATACTAATTTTAGTAAGGGATCTCAGGACTAGAAAGAGCTAGAATTGTGAATGAGTTATCGGATGAAAGGTCTCGCTGCACAATATGATTGGATTTTCGATTTTTCACCTTCGACCTGAAGTATGAGCGTAAAAAGAGCATTAAATTCATTTCTTACAAGGGGGAAAGACTTGGAGGGGACAGAAAAATAACTTATAATTAAAACACAAAACTATATATTATAAATAAGAGATGATATGTTATTATAGAAGATATCATTTATTAATAGTTATGTATAAAGAAAAGCTAAAAAAAAGATTATCGTCTTTGCCTTAAACGACTAATATCATTAATGACTTAGTCAACGTTAATGGTTTTCACTACAAGACATGAAAAAAATGCATATTTAAAGTGGCATGTTTTAGGGAGAAAACACAACACTGTTTTCCTTACTTCGATTTCGCACTGGCTGCGGTTGTCAAAATTTACTGTATCAGTAAAAGTTATTGCCACCCTGTAGGAAAATCAACTAATTAAAAAGTAGTTGATAAAGTAGTTTTTTGTCAACCACAACTAGTTGAAATTCTGACTTTTTTCCATAGAACGAACTAACTTATTTTGTATGGTGATGTCCGCTAAATAAGTCAATTGACTTTCGTCTGCATATATTTTCAACTACTTGTTTAATTAGTTATATTTAAATTATTTTTTTAATTACTTTAAAATAACCAATTGAAAACTATTGCTGATGGTCTAAAGTTATCATTGATGAAATCAAATGATTAGATATATATAAACTTGTAATTTAATAAAAATTTGCAATTAAAAGATATCAAAATCAGAGTAGTTACCGCCTTAATACAATGCAAAGTAGTTTATCAATCACTTGTTTTTAAGTAGTATTTCAATTACTTATATATAATGCAATACAAACTATTTAGAATTGAAGTGGATGACGGCTTAATATAATTCAAAGTAGTTCATATACTAGTTTATTTTAAAATAGTTTTTTAATTAGTTGTTTTTAAAAACAAGTTAGTTTGTTCCTATAGGGCAGTGCACTGTGATGTCAAGGTATGAGTGTATTAGTGAAAAGTTAGAGTGTATTAAGTTTTTCGAGCTGTTGCTGTCTTTGAACTGGCACGTGTGGCTAGGGGTGAGTGGGGATAAGCAACTCATGAAACTTAATTCTAGCAATTTCGTTAAGAACGTTTAGCAAAACAGTTTAAATTATTTGAAGGCCACCTTTAATCTTTGGCAATATTTTTCGCTTATACTATATGAACTTACATAGCATTGGGAACATACTTTGAAAATCTATGCTAGTCAGGCACGAAATTATGTCATATGCACACCACCGATCCGAACAACTTTTTTCATGAGAAGCTTTAAAGGAGTAAATACTAGTCATTCTTGTCGATACTAGAAACATCAGGGTAGCTCGAAAAGTAACAGAGCTAGATCTATTTTAAGTTCTTAAAAAATAACTTTTTTTAATTTTGATGTTTGGATGCTACAGTTCCGATATTTTTTGAACGATCCTCTTAATTGTAGTAACGACGATAACGGCATTAATTCTGAACATATCAGCTTTAGACATGGGTAACGAAACCCTGCGTTGCGTTAATGAGTTAAAGCACTTCAATGCGTTACTGCGTTGATACACTTGTTTTAATAAAACTAACGCAATAGCGCAGTAATGCAAATGACGCGCTCGAAACATAAAGTTGGAAGCGAACATTGTTATTCTGTATAAATAAGGACAAGGGGTTGCAGGGAATATGCTTTGAGTGCGTTTGACTGTTGGATGTGTTCGAAGCAGAAGTAAATTTGGATCCAACATTGTACTTCTTTTGCATACCAGGTATGCGTATGTATCTGTTTGATGGCTCGCATCAAATTTTAAACGAAATACAGTTTGGCTGCATGCTTGAAGTTTTATATATCTTCAGTTTTGGTGGATGCTTTAATCTGCTCTTCCTTTAGTTATATTTCATATTTATTACTTATGGATTTAATAATCTTTAGTGAATCTATTAGCAGTAAGATTTCTTTAGATCAGATATATAGATTAAAGATTTTTATTTGATTTCATTTATTTTTTCTAAGTGAACCCAATTTGCGCTTAGCATTCCACCACAAAATTCACCACATTCTAAAAATTAACCACATAACGCAGCGCGTTGGTCCTCACTGCGTGGATTAAATTCTTGTTGATACAGGAATCATAGCATTTCAAACTACGCTATGGCGCAATTGCGTTAGCGCATTCTGCTGATACAGCAAACTGCGTTTGAGTTGGTGTATCAACGCAGCGATTTTTGCTGCGTTACCCATGTCTAATCAGGTTGGCAACTAAGTAATTGGGGATTTTCAATTTGACAACCTATCAAAAAATTTTTTTTACTGATTGACAGTTGAAGTACCAACTATCAAATAACAAAATGTGTTTGACATTTCGATTACGTCAGCAAACCTAAAAATTCAACTAAAGCCATCTATGAGTAAAATCCGCAATTACTTAGTTGTCAACCCAATATATCCGTTTTGCTTTTTATTTTCAGATGATGCACAAAATTTATTTATAGCAACCAGCGCTATCTTTTTCGTTTACATAACAGAAGAACAACAGCAATAATATTTTTTTAATTAAGTTTGATATTTTATCTTTTCAATGAAAAAAAAAACCGTTCGTCTATATCTCTTCGAATTTTTGTGTAATTTAGTTTTTATGCGCGCTTAATCAAGTCAAAGAGCTTCGGTACTGAAGGTGGAGAGTGATGCCCCTTTAAGGGCCTACTAAAGTTTTTCGGCGACCAAAACTCAAATTTTTTTTTTACATGTTTCGAATTTGTAGAATCTTAAAAATATTTTTAGAATGCTTTGATTCAATTAAATAAAAATTGTTGTTCAAAAAGAAGACAATGTACTTGCCCCAATGAACTCATAGACTCAAGTGTATGTTTTTAAGCTAAGACACATTTGGTGCCACCGAAATTAAAAAAGAAAGTACCAAAAAATACTCCAGGCACCAAACCTCATTTCTTTTGCGCCGAAATTTTTATATTCAAATACAGGTTCAAAAAAAAAAAAATGCAAGTATACCTAAATAAACTACTTCTAGAAATTTAAACGCATTTTTCTCGAAAAGGCTGTTGAAGCTAGTGGACAGCATTTCTCGAAAACTATGATAAGGATCGCTACCAAATTTTTTCTCTTGTAATGAAAATATGATCGGTACTTTGGATCGTTCGATTTTTATTTTAGGGAAATACTTTTTTTTCAAAAATCTGTTTTTTAGTTGCAATTTTTGTAAAAACCAACATATTTCTAAAATATTCTATTAAAAGCTCCAAACACTTTAGCAGCACCTTAATCATTTGTTTTGTTTTTAGATAAAGAAGCTCTGAAAAATCGTGGCCCCCGCATATTTTAAGTACCTTACTACCTATGTACTTTGCTTGAAAGTATATCTATGTTAAAAAATGCATAAAATAGGGATCTTTTATTTAACATATAATGCAAAGTTATGTTGTAAAGGCGTTTAAACATGATTTTATTTAATTATTTAAAAAAGTTGATGAACTCACATTCATAAATTTCCTTTTGGGGGTTCGTATCCCTGCACCATACACCCCATATTTATACGCCACTGATTGGCATTCTATATAAAAACAACAATTAGGCTATTCACAGCTTAAACGTATATTAACAAAGCGTATTTATAGCATTTTTTATTTTTGAAACCGTGAGCACCTCAGTATGTGTTTGCCGTATTCAATGATTTTGCAACGCTGTTATATAGCTGTAGATAGGGCATAAAAATACGAGACACAAAAAATACAGGTGCGTCGTTGGACACACGAGAGAAGCGAAGCTTTTTTATGGTTTCATACACACAGAGGAAACATTTAAAACTATAAAATTTTTGGGTATAATTTGCCTAAGACCTTCGGCCAGAATGGGTTATCTAAGTATTTTTTTAATACAACAAAGCGAATTTAGGCAATCGCATTTTTTTGCCATTGGTCAATTTATGCTAGAACTTGTGTGTTCTGTTGAAGGCCTTCTGCTAAAATTTGTTGCTGTAGATTTGAGGCAATATTAAAAAAGGAACTTGGGTACCCCATAACCTTAGGTAAGTCAAACTTATACTAGTGAAAATTTCCTATGGCCTTTGCAACAAGCGCTTGCGTTGTTGTCTTAGGATTTGTTTGTTTTTTTCATCTTTTCAGCCTTGTTTAAAACCTTTTTTCAGTTTTTAATCAACTTAATTTTTATATAAATTCAACTCATCAGTAGTCTTGCGTGGTTGCCGCTGTGGTACACTAAGCAGCTTTATGTTCTACTTGTCTCGTCAGTGTAACGAATAAATTGCTGCGAAATACATGCACGTTAGTACAAATGATAAGAAAAGGAAAGCAAATAATGACTGCGTATGACAGAAAGAGTAGCAATGAGAGAAAAGATTGTTAGAACCCCAATTTGCTTTTGCTCAAGTATCTTTGGCATTTTATACAATGTTGGCATGACCAAGTTGACAAAAAACTTATGAAATTTGCACAATTTTCTTAGGCTTCATACAAAAATAGTTACACAAGTTGTTTTAGGCAAAACGCCGTAG
Organism: Coremacera marginata; assembly: GCA_914767935.1. Lineage (NCBI taxonomy): Eukaryota > Metazoa > Arthropoda > Insecta > Diptera > Sciomyzidae > Coremacera > Coremacera marginata. Next base: position 160,223,583 of record OU612044.1, read on the forward strand.
GTATTTTGCTGTGTGTGGATTTCATAATTTAATGTTTTTTTTTTTAAATAACTAACATTTAATAATAACATTAAAAAACTTAAAAAACACACGTTAATATTCACACCAGTAAATTTTATTACGTTTCATTATTATTTTATTTATTTTATTACATGTTACAGTCATTGTTAAAACAAAAGCATGTACCAAGCACAAGCGCATTCACATAAAAATAAAAAAAATTACTTCACCCAACGTGAGGATCAATCCCGTGATCAATTGATTAATAAACCTACACTCTTTCCACCGAGCCAAACAACTCTGTTGAATTTTGATGTTAATTTAAAATTAAATACAAAAATGCAGCTATGTTAACAGTTGTTAACAGATGGCGTTACAAAATTGAGGATGATGACCAGTGTTGTCACTTGCAAATTTTAGATAGTGGTAGGCTGAGTCCAAAATGAGTGGTGAATTTTAAAAAAACGTTTGAATATATTTATCTTCTTAAGCAAAAATTCGACTGAAATCCTACAGCAAAACAACACATAAGAAGTATACCATAAAGCAAGTTTTTTCACGCCGAATTAGTTTTATTGCAAATAATTCTCATAAAATGTTCTTAAAACAGCACTAAAATAAAATATTAAATGCAATAATAAATAAAATATTATATGTATAAAATTTCTAAAATTTTAATTATAATGCAGTCATTTTTATATAAATATATTAAGAAGTGATAAATTTTATAAAAATTCAAATAGTGATAGAAACCAAAAAAGTGCTACATTTACCACAATTGTGGAAAAGTGGCAACACTAATAATTCTTGTAGCAAGTGGTTTAGCAGCTACCCAAACCACACAAATACATTAATATATAATTGGATGTGCTGCAACATACCCTGTAGGAAAATCAACTAATTTAAAAGTAGTTGATAAAGTAGTTTTTTGTCAACCACAACTAGTTGAAATTCTGACTTTTTTCCATAGAACGAACTAACGTATTTTGTATGGTGATGTCCGCTAAATAAGTCAATTGACTTTCGTCTGCATATATTTTTAACTACTTGTTAAATTAGTTAAATTAAAATTATTTTTTAACTACTTTAAAATAAATCACTTGACAACTATTACTGATGGCCTAAAGTTAATAATATTTGATGAAATAACATGGTTAAATATATATAAACTTGTAATCTAATAAAAATTTGCAATTAAAACATGTCAAAATCAGAGTAGTTGCCGCCTTAATATAATTCAAAGTAGTTTATCAATCACTTGTTTTTGAGTAGTATTCCAAATATGTATTCAAATATATAATGCAATAAAAACTATTTAGAATTGAAGTGGATGCTGCCTTAATATAATTCAAAGTAGTTCATATACTGGTTTATTTTAAATTAGTTTTGTAATTAGTTGTTTTTAAAAACAAGTTAGTTTGTTCCTATAGGGTAGCTTCAATTGCACTTAATACTGAATCAATGCTTCTGCGTAGAGAATGTGTTTAGCTCGATGAATAGAGTATAAAACTCCAATCGGAGGTTGACGGGTTCGAATCCACACGGCAGGTGGAGATTTTTTTTTTTTTTTTATATTTGATATATTAAATTATGTTGTTGTAAGAAACGCAGAAACAAAGAAACCTTATAAAATTCTAAGAAAAAATCTGTCGAAAATTTTTCAGATTTCACTCTAAGCAAATCACAGAACGAGGAGTAAAAAGCTTCGCTTCAAAAACACGTCCAAGGACTATATACTTTTATTTACGCGTGTTTGCGTTTGCATGCAAAACAACAACAAAGAAAAATACGCTTACGTAAGTTGGCGTAAAAATAACAAATCGTAAATTAAACAGGCCTGCGTACTTAAACTGTGAATAGCGTAAATGTATATAATTGGTCGCACATATACAGACATAACCCATCTCTAACATACAAAAATATATATTAACTATATATACCCTGTAGGAAAATGAACTAATTTAAAAGTAGTTGATAAAGTAGTTTTTTGTCAACCACAACTAGTTGAAATTCTGACTTTTTTCCATAGAACGAACTAACATATTTTGTATGGTGATGTCCGCTAAATAAGTCAATTGACTTTCGTCTGCATATATTTTCAACTACTTGTTAAACTAGTTATATTTAAATTATTTTTTAATGACTTTAAATAAACCAATTGAAAACTAAAGCCTAAAGTTAATAATATTTGATGAAATAACCTGGTTAAATATATAAAAACTTGTAATCTAATAAAAATTTGCAATTAAAACATGTCAAAATCAGAGTAGTTGCCGCCTTAATATAATTCAAAGTAGTTCATATACTGGTTTATTTTAAATTAGTTTTTTAATTAGTTGTTTTTAAAAACAAGGTAGTTTGTTCCTATAGGGTATATATAACTTCAACATATTTACATAAAACTTATATCGGTAAAAGGTATTTTCGACTAAATGTGCACAATATAGTTTTTATTCCAATATATTGTTATTAAGATAGGCAAAACTAAGCAAATGTAAAAACCCTTTTTTCCCAATGGGACAATGAGAAAACAAAAAAAAAAATGTATATCTACACATTAGCTTTATGTATACCTATTACACATCGTTGCTGTAGCATACATGAGCAAGAGTAGAATGCGAGAGAGTCGCAGACACTTCAAAAGAGCTGTGCATGATACAATGATAAGGTAGGGCCGCTGCGCTGAGTGCTCTCACTCGTCAACGAAGAGTGGATAATGAGAAGCAACATATATGTCAAAACGACGAATTTCGTAGAAATTGCAAATGAAGAAAATATTTTATGTTTCCAAGTTGCAAACAGTGCAGTCGCAGGTGTTAAACTTGTGCTAATTTGAGTGAAAATATTATAAAAAAAGTGTAATAAAAACTATAAAATGTGAAAGATGTCTTAAAATTGCAAAAAACCTGTAACAGTTTTAACCTAAAAACAACTGCGAAACGTGAGCATAAAGAAATTCGCGATGAACAGCTGATTTTGACATCAATGTAGCTTTAGTCTGCTTTCTACTCCATTCCTCTCCGTGATGACCATACCTTATAATTCTGCCATGGAGCTGTGCATCATTATTGTTGTTGGCGCTTCTCTCTTAATTTCTCTCTCAACAAAATAAATTTGCCATCGCGTCACCGTCAAAAACTGTTAACTGCTGCTTGCTTCATATAAAACATACAAAGGCATTTATAATTGTTTATTTTGTTCAATACTTCTATTGAAGCTATGGGTTGGTGCGTTCAGCAAAAAAAAACAAAATAAAAATTTGCCGATTTTGATATGGCCGATTTCGGCCATAGGCGATACTAGTATTAATAAAACCATCAACTTTTTAGATAGCTCATATCTTTTGATATATAGTGCGGTCAGAATAGGAAGTTTAAGGAGAACTCAAAATAAAATCTTTTAATTACTTATTAAGTATAACGATAAATTACCGAAAACATTAAAAAATATATTATTCCAACTTTGTAATAAAAAAAAAAAAAAAACGAAATGGCCATCTCAGCCCTTGAAAGGACTTTGACCAAGCTTCTTATGATCAATTGTGTTGTGTGTGATGTTAAATGTTTGCACACACAAATGATCGAGAATTGGACCTACATGTTTTACGCCGACTACGAACGGCTTATGTTCTCAATCAGCTTTTCATGACAGTTTTTACTCTCTGAGGTTAGCCATTGTCTGCAGAGAGGTGACGGCCGAACAGAAAATTAAATCAATTGAAACAATTCTCTGTGTCAGATGGAGGATTCGAACCTGGGTTCTCTGGCGTAAGAGTCACACACTCTACCCATTACGCCACGGCCGCAAGGATTGTAATAATTATTAAACTTTGTTTGATATGTTAAAAGTTAACGCTGGATTCCATAGTGCATTTATCATTCGTATATGCCGGCAATTTTTTTATTTTCTTTAAACTCCGTTATTTTTTTCGGTTTACAATTTACAATTTTTATATGAAATGTATGTATTACAAATGCGCAAAAGGAGAGAGGATTCTACAAGTAATAGAAGTGTTTTTGAGTGATTGAGTTCGAATTAAAAATGTATGGAAAATTTTGAATTAAAATATAGAAAAATTTCTAAAATTTATTTTGATTGCAAGGAGGATTCTAAAAAGTATAAAATATATACTGTTTTCTTGCTATTATATGCCAATTTCTGCCCACAAGATACTTATGCATGACAGCAAAATAGTAACAGCTGCTGTTTTTTTGCACATAGGATTGTTATCGGAAGAAGCACTAGAAGTCCGCAATAAAGACTGCAGGAGATATAGATTAAATCACTCCACAAAATGCGATCTCTATTGCAAAAAGAGAAGAAGATGGCACACAACACCTACTTGCATCATCAGATCCATTTATAAATAGATTTAGGAAAGATCCCGACAAAAAAACTATCGAATTAAACTAAGATGTAAAAACTTTGCTCTATTAATATATACATAGCTATATTTATTTTTAATTCGTTAATTTCGTTAATTCGTTATATTTTTTATTTGATACATAAATTGTTTAATAAATTAAATCATATCAGTTTTAAATTTTTAATAATTTTTATTTGCTAGGAATTTTTAGCAGCAATCCAATGGCTAATAAGCTTTTTCTTTTTTATGATTTTTTTGAAGAGAAGCTTTTTACGCCTCGTTCTATGATTGGCTTGAGTGAAATCTTAAAAACGACAATTTTTTTTTTCGACAGCGTTTTTCTTTGAAATTGATGTTTCTTTGTTCCTTGCGTCTATTATATCAAGAAAATTTAATTTTAATATATTTCTTCGATCCTCCGCGGGGAATTGAACTCGCATCTTTGTGAGTAGGAGTCCACTACACTATCCACTGATACAAAAGCCTCTGTAAAGCAGAGTTGTTGATTCGACATCAAGTATGTATTACTAAAGCTATGTTGCAGTAGATCACAATAATCTCTTAGGGCCAATTTTTCAGTACGAGTTTGAACTTTAGTTAAACTAAACCGAGTTTAACTCACTTAAATTGGATGTTTAAGCTCGGATTTGTCAAAAATGAAACACATTATATGATAATTTAAGTCAATTTTAATTCAACCAATGCTAAGATATCTAGTTAACTGTTTTGGTGAGTTAAGCTCGGTTTAATTTAACTAAAGCCTAAACTAGTACTGAAAAACTGGCCCTTAGTAGATAGCGGATTATGTATTTGCTATAAATACATTCCACATATTGCAAATATATTCCACAAAAGAGTGCTTCTACTTGCTACAAGATGTCGCAACATCGGCAAAATTTGTGGCATATGCCTTGACAATGTATGTAAGTTCCGTGTCTAGTGAGTAGAGATGACGTGAACTAGAGGCGCTCCACTATTGCTTCATCAAATCAAAATCAAATGTCTTTTATTGAACAAAACAGTTTTTATTATAGTTCCAATTACTATTAAAGTGAACAAAAGAAAATAGCGAGTAGCAAAAATGAAATTAATTGTTGCGCATAAAAGAATTCAAAACAAGCGCTAGAAAAGCAAAAAATGTATCTATGGCAGAGTTTATACGTCATTCAAATTGAATGAAGAATATCGCATTTTTTGTTCTCTTTTACTCTCTTCGAGATATTTGATTGAATAGCTGTTCACACGTGATTTTTTGATTGATTGGCTGATGCAAGTTTTTAGTACTTTTCTACTACCTACTATTTTCTGAAGTTGTTTAGTTCTGAGTGCATACCAATCGAGAAAATGGAGACCAATAATAATAATTAGAAAGAAAATAATGTTGATCTTTTAGGATTGAAATTGATCACATTAGCAAATCAATACGCAGGAAATTTATCATATTTGGATGATACTCAAAGACATATTATAAAAAAAACCATAGATTTAATGAAATTATGGCAAAAATTAAAAAAACTTTCTCGCAAGAAGAGATCTGTTTGGATTAAACCGTGGCGAAGCAGAAGAGAGACATCCGGAGTTGCATTCAGTATTGTCAATGAGTTCAGAATAACTGATGAAAATTCTTACAAGAACTATTTAAGGATGTCTGAGGAAAATTTTGAATATATACTAAAATTTGTTGAGCATGATTTACTTAAAAAGGATACAGTAATGAGGAAAGCAATTACACCAAAACAGCAGCTTTCCCTGACATTGCGCTATTTAGCTACAGGCGAATCTCTGAGAAGCCTTGGGTACCAGTCAAGAATTTCGACTTCATATTTAGTGGAATGTATTCCAAAGGTTTGCCAAGCAATCTACACTCATTTGAAGTACAGAGTTTTAAAGGTGAGTTCAATTAATTAACATTTATTTAACTTAAAAAAAGTCTTTATGACTACACAATATTTAAACTTAAAATAATTGCAAAAAGGCACATAAAAAATATATTTATGAAAAATAAAAAGGAGTAATAAAACATAAAAGAATTGTAAAAAAAAACACAAGTATGAATTCCACATAAAAGCTTTCATGACTAGATCTATTTTAGGCGGGGAGCAAGTAGTCCTTAAAGTGCACTTACTCGGATTCCAAAGTTTCTAATATTAAGAGAAGTTGTTATACCATTTTTTTCTAAGAGCACATAAAATATGCAATAAAACGCGCTGGTTGAAATTCATTTCCACGATAAGTGCAATCCGTGTGAATGGACTTTTAGGATTGCTGGCTCCCGGACTATTTAATCTTAATAAAGGAAATTGTTTAAAATCACATTAATAATTCATTCATACGATGTTTCAATAATATCGTCAAAGATATCTTCCATGGCTTCCATTAGTAAATCTGACCTTGGTATTTCAATTGGTGTGTCATGTACTATTTGAGACGAAAGTCTCCGTTTTTTCGATTTGAATTCAAGCATAATGATTTGCATTTTTGAAACCATTTCATCACAGAGTGCGTCGTCATTTAAATAGTTAAGAGTTTCCATAACTTGGTCACCGAACCATTTATACGTTTGGTTTGAGTTGGTACGATTAATAATTTCTTCCAAATTCTTAATGCCCTCATTTATTGTTTCTGCTATTTGCTTCCTTTTTGCAGCTTTAGATGTTGATGGCTGTAACGACAAGTTAATCTATTGTATACTAAATTATACTATTTAAAACGATATTTATATTTTCAATAACTACTTTAAACTTTTTACAGTTTCCAGAATCACACGAAGAATGGGAAGGTATAGCGAATGAATTTGAAAGAAAATGGCAGTTTCCCTTGTGCTTAGGAGCATTAGACGGAAAGCACATAAACTTTTATGCTTCAGAGGAGGATGGTGCTTACTATCACAACTATAAAGGAAGTGATAGCATTATTTTACTTGCACTTGCAGATGCAAATTGTAAATTTATTTACATTGATGTTGGCGCCAATGGTCGAGCAAACGACAGCGGCGTATTAAGAAGGTCGTCGTTGCAGACAATATTAGATACTTGTGAACATTGCTTCCCACCACCAAGAATTATTGGCAATAATAGGCTTTTACCATATACAATTGTTGCAGACAGCGCTTTTGCTCTACAAACATGTTTGATGAAACCATTCTCGCACCAGACGACTAATCCGAGTAAAAAAATGTTCAACAGAAGACTATCTCGAGCAAGACAAGTTGTGGAAAGAGCATTTGGAATTCTTTCGAGTAGGTTTTTAATATTTCGGAAGCCTATTAACTTGCGAAGCGTTTCCAAAATTAAAAAAATCACACAAGCTTGCTGCGTTTTACATAATTTTTTAATTGGAAATTCGGAGGACTACAAAAATGTGAAATTAAATGAGGAAAGTTCACAAAATATAAATTGTATTGGTTTTGGCAGAAATGAAAATGACGCGATTAGATCAAATTTTATGGAATATTTTATGAATGAAGGAAAACTCAATTGGATGCAATAAAACTAGACACTTTTTTGAATATCATTTTAAATGTCCTTTTTATGTTAATCGACCTTTTTGTTCTAATACTGAAATAAAGACAATCTATAGGACTTTTTAAAAACTTATTATTACGTGCTTATTTTTAATAGTTGTGAATATATCGTTGTAAGCTTTACTCTGCTTAAACATAGTATTAGTCTTTTTTTTATTTGTGATCCGTTGTTTTATTAGGTGCGTTCTTTTAATGTTAAAAAAATGTACAATAAAATTAAATTTTAGTAAAATTTTAAATTTGTAAAACTGAATTCAAAAATGTAACGTAATTTATGAACAGCCCATTAACAGAATTGAAATATGGAAAATTAAACTATTTATATATAACTAAATACATATAACCAGACATCTATTTTAAAAATTAAAAAAACTTTTTTATGTAGTTATACATCAAAAACAGTTTAATAATTTTGAATTTTTGTAACCTCATTGTAAATCAATTTTTAAATTGCTAGAACAACAATCGTGCTCTTTATGAATATTTTACAGCTTACCAATTTGTTGAACTAACAGATATTATTTAAAGCAGCAAGGGAATTAATTTTTAATTAATTGCATTTAATTTTATGTTTTAGATCTTTTTATTCTAATAATGAAATTAATAGGCAAGCCATATATTAAAATAAATAAATAAAGTAAACACTTTCACGTGTTCATTAAAAGTTGTAAATATTTCTTAGACGAGTAAATGGACTATGATAAGTAGCAATATTAAACATACATTAAACACCGTAACGCTATAACATATTCCATTGCACAGCATCTGAAGAATAACGAAATATTTACAATTTTTTGAAATAAATAATTTGATTTATCGGTGAGTTCGCCTGTGTATGCTGCTCATCTATCTGCAATAAAAAGTTATTAAAACATGTATATATTAACAATAGTTTCTATCTTACGCATAAGGGTTGAGGGTTCACGTTTTCTACATTTGACTGGCTATGTCGAATTTGGCATTGTGGACGCAAAAAGTCTAGTTGGTCAAATCACCACAGGCTTGGCCTTTTAATTTGGTCCAGACCAGCTCCACTCCTCTTGCTAGACTCTAATGCCCTCAACTCTTTGCGATATTGAGATCGGACGCTGTTTATTTTCAGCCTAATTTGTTTTTTAGTAATTTCCGAACAATGTTCCAGCATTGTTCCATGAATATCATCTATTGATGCTTCTTTTCTTACTCGATCCTGGTATGAGGCATCCCGAATGTCCCACAGAGATGCTTGCTGTTGAAAAGCATTTATAAACATTTCTGTTTGCTCTTTTGTCCACGGAAAGGCCATTTTATGCAAAATAATGCAACACAATAATTAAAACTAATTAAACTTCTATTATTCCTGAAAATGTTAGGTTGCATTTTACTCCATTCGCAAGGGTTTCAGGTTACTGCTTTTTCATTTCAAAAAAGTACTTTTAAGGTGAATTTATTACCTTCCTATGAATTATTTGCTACTTAGAAGGAAACAAGTAAAAATTTGCAACCCTTTGATTGATTGATGCAGGTCTGGAGCTCCTTCAAAATTTTGATTGATGCGATGAAGTGTTGAAAGTTCATTTCCGCTCTCACAGAGAGTTCATCTTTTTTTTTGCTGGGAAAACAACAACAAATTTTGAATGATCCTTCAATTTGAATGACGTCTAAACTGTGCCTATCACAAACAGAAGCAATCAGCTGTTTTTAGCAAAGCCGCGCCAGTGTGGCCACAAATTAACAATTGCCCACAAGTGCGTTGAAATAACAATGAATGTAGCACGTAATAAAATAAATAAAATAATAATGCAATGCAATAAAATTTACTGGTGTGAATATTAACGGATTTTTTTTTAACTAACTTTATGCTATTTTAAATCTTTTATTTAATTTAAAGGTTATTTATTTTTTGAAATGAGATCCATTTAATTATTAAGTCTATGAAACTGCAAAAAACTTCGCTTCTTTCGTGTGTCAAACGACGCAACTGTGTTTTTTTCTTTCTTTTTATAAAACCCAAACTAATAATGGCTTTAAAAACTATAAACCATGGCGCATTATTCCTAATACCGACCACTTTCTTAGACTACAGACAAAATTTGGTTAAGGTCGTATAAACGGTGTAGAATGAGTTCGACTAAAATTAAAGTGACATGCCCCGTTTTTAAATACCACCCACTTTCTAAGGCTACGAACTGTTCATTATTCCAAAGAATATATGCGCATAATTTCGTTGAAGTCGAACTAGCAGTGTACAATGAATATGATTAAAATTAAAGTGGCTCGCTACCTAGTCGGATTCCACTCACGTTTGTAGACTACGAACTGCTCTGTATCGGAAACAATAAATGTGCAAAATTTGGTTGAAGCCTGACAAACAGTGCAGAACGAGTTGAGAGTGTGTAAAAAGTCTACCGGAAAATGTAATTGCTATGAGTCATCCTCTGATATAATAGAGTCCTCATTTCTGTATGTTTTCATTTCACCAAGTAGTAAATTTAAAATTTTCTCATTTATAATTGTGTAATGCTCATTTTTTGGACAAAGACGCGTTCCTTTAACACGTTTTGGTTAAGCTCAACAATTTATTAGGCTTTTATTTTGTATTATCATATTTTTCGGTATTCTGATACTTGAATTCAATGAACTTCTTGGCCGTTTCCTATACGCAAAATTAAATTTTAGAATTCCATTTCATTCTCATTTGCACGCTTATAAGTAGTTAGTATAAATTTTCTTAAATATGACCATATCGAACAGCGCTTTAGACTGTTACTCTCTACTCCACATTGGGCACAATGTAATACAACTGAAAGAACTGGTATTCTCCATCGAGAATGATAACCTTACCACCAAATGGAATATAATATTTATGAATATCTCGAAGTAATCTCTCAAGACATATATATTCACACACTTCCGGATGCCATGCCTTCTTCATTCATCCCAACTAACAATGCCACATTTTTGAATTGCTCGACCTTTTTTAATACTTGATTTTATTAATGAAAATAACATTCAGTTAAGGGTTAGGTAAATTTAAAAGCATTGTGGGCGGTTCTTCCACCGGGTAGTAAAATTGATACAATTCCGGTCCATGCTACAGATATTACATTTTTTTCAAGACTGCGCATATGATAAGTAACAGCTTTGTTAAGAAATGTTTTTCCTGAAATATCGTATCGTCAATAAGAACAGCATTGACATTTGTTTTAGAAGCATTGAGTGCTAATGCAATTACTTGAAAGATGCGCTTGCTCTGGATTTTGTATTTCTTTAATCGTGTTTGCAAGTAGGAGGTCCTGATTGATTTATAATTATACACCTATGGCATCGTTGTTGAAATAGGCGGCAAAAATATTTGCTTTTGAAATCACACTTTCTCATTCACATTAGAGCGAGTTCGTGTCTTAAGTTGTTTGCACTTTTTTTAACTTTAAACGCTCATATCTGCTAAACGCTACCACTTATCAAAAGACAAATAAACAACTGTATCAAATATTGCTGTGGCGTTTGTAGATTTGCTAAAATAAGGGGACCCTTACAGGAATAAATATATAGACGATTCTGAAACATTTCATACAAAATCATTTTTAAAATTTCAGAATTTTGCGGTGTATTTTTCTTTCATGCAAACCTTATCCTAACAATTACAAACACATAAAAACAAAAATCAGTCAAATCGGTCGACCCGTCATACATGCCAATATTGATTTTTATTTAAATAAATTCATATATTTAACATGATATTTTTTTCAATAACTGAACAATTTTTATATTGACTATGTATCAACTTTATTAATTCTGCAACAGCTCCAATAGTTCGCTCCAATATGTGCTGTTAGCTTAGCTTACGCATAACAGATAATGCTATTACCTATAATAAACAAAAGCCAAAAGAAAATTTATTAATTAATAAAAATCTGAAAATTTTTAATAAAAATTGTTTTTAATTTTATTTATCATTTCAGCATATAGGAGAGGTAAAAACAACTATTTTGAAAGACTTCGAGAATGAGAATTGTTTGGTGCTGAGATGGTGAAGAGAAAGAAAAACCAGTTTTGAATAATATTGAATTAACCAGGGAATCGTTATTAGCCAGGGAACACCGCTAGGAGGTTTGAATCGACTTGGGACGATTTCGACATGGATAATGCTAGCCTTGCCAGGTTGAAGCAGTTAAACACTATGCCATGTGAAGGTTCGTACCCTGTTCCTCAGGCCTGAGGTTCTAAAAAAACACCAAATGGCCATTTCATCCCTTGAAAGGACCTTGGCCGAGGTTCTTATGATCAATTGTGTTGTGCGTGTTGTGAAATGTTTAAACACAAATGATCGAGAACTGGACCTACAAGTTTTATGCTGACTCCGAACGGCTTAGTCCCAATTTAGACATGCCAATATGACGACGATTTCTCTCATCGATTTTCTTATTTTTCTTTTGTTTCGCTGTTTCGTCGTCCATTGCTTTTAGACACGACGATTTTGCTGAACGATGTTTGCTTGCTGTTTTACTATTTTTTCATGTGAGTGAAAGAGTAAGAACGCAAAATCGCTGGTACGAACGATTTTTTGGACGATTTTATTTTCGCCTTCTCTTCGGCTACTGCGTCCACAAACTGAAAATCGGTGAGAGAAGTCGTCGTCATATCGGCATGTCTAAATTGGAACTTATGTTCTCAGGAAGTTTTTCATAGCAGTTTTTACTCTCTGAGGTTTGCCATTGTCTGCACGGCCGAACAGACGGCCGAACAGAAAAATTAACTCATTTGAAAAAGCTTTCTGTGTCAAGTGGGATTTGAGCTAGGGTTCTCTGGCGTATGGGCTACGCACTCTACCCACTGCGCCATGGCCACCACTTAGATTCTGTGTTATAGTTTGTTCTAAATAGAATTAATAAAGAATTAAAAAAACTTGCTGGACCAATGCTTCAACTTGTCAATAAATCTACAAAAAAAAAAAAATTGAATAATGCTTAAGCTATAGGAAGTTTATTATGTACCCGTAATAAGCATAGGGCACATTAAAAATAAGAAAACAGCAGCCGGAAAAAACATTGAATTCGTTTAAGTTATTAAAAAGCTTGCATCTCTAAAAGCAAGAAAGAAGAAATTGAAAATCTTGATGGTACCTTAAAGTTTGATTTTATGAATGAATATCACTGAGTAATTTTGTGATTGGGTGTATACATTGAAAACCGAAATTTTTGGATGAAAATGATGCTTTATTTTAATTAATTAATACAATCACATGTTTTTCAAAATATTGTCCATTGCTTGCGATCACTTTCACCCACCTTTCTGGTAGCAAATAAAATCCGCGTCGAAAAAAGGCTTCGTTCTTTGAGAGCAACAACGATTCAATCCAATTTTTGATACCTTGCTCAGAAGTAAAGCGTATTCCAGTGAGGCCGTTTTGCATCGAACGAAATAAATGGTAGTCGGATGGCGCCAAGTCTGGTGAATATGGCGGCTGAAGTTAAACTTCCCAGCCACTATTCTCCAAGTAATTTTTTAGCGGTATAGTAACGTTAGGTCGAGCATTGTCATGATGGAAAATTACAGACTCGTGCCTGGTCTAATATTCCGGCCGTTTTTCTGTCAATGCTCGCTACAAATGAATTAATTGGTGTCGGTAAAGAGGTCCCGTAATAGTTTTACCGGATTGCGGAAACTCGTAGCGGATCGGTCCCTTCTGATCCCACCAAATACTGTGCATTACCTTAGAGACGTGTATATTCGGCTTTGACATTGATGTTCCTGGTTGGTCGGGCTTCACATGCGATTTCTTGCGCTTCAGGTTATCATGATATATCCATTTTTCGTCGCCAGTAAAAATTTGATGCAAAAACTACTTTCTTTTGTAGCGTTCAAGGTGCATTTCAGACATGCAAAATCGCCTTTCGACATCTCATGGCTTCAGATCGTGTGGCACCCAATTTCCTTCTTTCTGGATGATCTGCAACGCTTTCAAGCGCCTGGAAATGGTTGCCTGTGTAACGCCTACTGCTTTTCGTCTTCAAATTTTTTCACTTTACCAGGGCGCTCTTGGTTCTTGATACCGAAATCGCCACTTTCGAAGCGTTTAAACCACTTAAAACACTATGTTCTAGATAGAACATCGTTGCAATAAACAGCCACCAGCAAACGATGACTTTCGGTAAAAGTTGTCTTGGCAAAAATGTATCCAAACAATACTTCCCGCAAATGCTGTTTTTTACCAATTTTTGAAGTTTTTCATGAGGGTAAAAAACTTACGCGCACACAATATTAGCAAATTGTCTCTGTGTAGATATATGTCCCCAGTAGTCTCGGGCATCATGGATGAATCGATCTTTGGTGATTTCTTAAAGAAACTTGCTACATAAGCCAGGCTTGCAGAATATTCTCAAACGCGTCTGCCTTGTATTCATCAATAATAGACTTGCAAAAAATTTTTAACTCATCTGCAATGGATTCGTCAACAATAAATAAAAACAAAAAGAACAAAACTACAACGAAAACATTTGAACACGCTTTAACTCTTCTCTCTTTTATTTCTTGTCGAAAATTCTTCAATGCGTCTGTTTTTTTTTCGTTCATTAAAAATTTGTCGAAAATTCTTCAACTTTCTGTGTTGTGCTCGTTCATGACTTCCCTATAAAGCTTAATTTTTGCTTATATTTCGGGGTAATTTTTTCGTCAAAAGTTGAAATATATATCATTTTGTAAACGTGGCATGATAATGGCCTGAATGACTGATATATCAAAGATTACAGATTCAGATAATGTTATTATCCAAAAAGAAAACCTGTACATTAAAAAAAAAAATTGACAAAAAAAAAAATGTTTAAAAAAATAAGCTTTTATTTAAAACCAAAACGTGAACTAAACAGAAAAAAATAAATTTCAGTGACATTTGTCATATATGTATATGGTAGGTATATTATAGATTCAGAAGAACCTCTTCCTTGGTTACCCATTATCATAATAAAAGCGTACGTAAATAGGTAAGTTCTAGGGACGTATATAAATTTAGAAAATTTCAAAATGTAAAATACATTTAAAATTTTAAAAGCTTAAGGCACTGATATTGTGAAGTAAGTCTTTATAATGGATCTTATATACAGATAAGCCTACTAAAAGATTCAATTCCACTGATATTGTGTAGTAAACTGTATATTTTCCATTTTGAAAATTTCTAAATTTATATACGTCCCTAGAACTTACCTATTTACGTACGCTTTTATTATCATGATGGGTTACCAAGAGAGAGGTTCTTCTGAATCTAGAATATACCTACTATATACATATATGACAAATGTCACTGAAATTTATTTTTTTCTTTTTAGTTCACGTTTTGGTTTTAAATAAAAGCTTATTTTGTAAAAATTTCTTTTTTATATACTTTTTATTTTTTACTTTTTAGTCTTCTAGTTTTATTATGAACATATTTTATTTTGAAAGCCTTACATATAGCATTTTAAGTTTTTAGACCATTAACCTTAACAGTTCATATAAACATGATTTATACCATTTACATTATTTATTGCATAATATACTTTATTATGATATAGGATTTTTATTGATTTGTGGGCGGGAATAGGAGGTGTGTGAGAAATTTAAACCCCTATCTTCTACTTGATGTAAATGTGCTGCCATATTTTCAGCTGAATCGGCCTAGTAGTTTTGGAGATATATCATTTTTATTGATTTGTGGGCGGTAAAAGAGGGTGAGGCAACATTTTTTTCTAACCCATGCAATACTTGAAGGATATTTACTGCCAAAATTTTAGTTGAAACAGCCCAGTAGTTTTGGAGATATATGAATTTGTGGGCGGCAAAAGGGGGTGTGGTGAAATATTTTTTTTTAAACCCCATTTTCTACTTGATGGAAATTTACTACCAAAATTTTATCTGAATCGGCCAAGTAGTTTTGGAGATATAGCATTTTTATTGATTTGTGGGCGGTAAAAGAGGGTGTGGCAACACTTTTTCTAGCCCATGCAATGCTTGAAGGATATTTACTGCCAAAATTTTAGCTGAAACAGCCCGGCAATTTTGGAGATATATTAATTTGTGGACGGAAAAAGAGGTGTGGTCAAATTTTTTTCTTAAGCCCCATTTTCTACTTGAAGGAAGTTTACTACCAAAAGTTCATCTGAATCGACCTAGTAGTTTTCGAGATAAAGCATTTTTATTGATTTGTGGGCGGTAAAAGCGGGTGTGACAATTTTTTCATAATATTGCATTGTCACCGGGCTTACACATGTATGCTAATTTTCAGCTTATTCGGAGACCCACAAGCTGTTGAAAAATTGTTTGCAAGATTTGCGGACGTACATACATACATACGAACGAAGCAAGTTAAATAAAAGCTTATAATAAAATAAGGTCAAAGAATAAATAAAAAAAAGAGAAAAAATATATTTTTTAACATTTCTGTCTTTTGTTTGTTAACGAAACTTTCCCAACGATTCGGTGTTATATTCGGGCACAAAAAATCTCTATGTTGCCGCATTCCGTTCTTGAACGAATTTGGAACATATATATAAAATTTAATCAGCATGTTTCGTCCATGAATCGAAAAAATCACGCATGATTCTCTAACAATTTCTTTAAAAATGGAACTACTGGGTCATTAGAGAGTTACAGCGCATGTGTTGGTGGTGCCATCTGTTGTAGAAGTTCGGTTTTAATGGATATCAGATTTAATGGATTTCAGACACCGCATCGATGTTTTTAAAAGTGCAAAATGAAATATATTCGATGCATCTTAATAAAATTATTATAACAAAACAAAATTTTAATCAAAAACAATATATAGGTATACAAATTTTTTTTTTTTGTATAAAGATTATAGATTTGAATAAGGATAACCTCCTTTACGAGGTGAAAAATCTATTTTCAAGTCCGGGTGTCAGCAACCTTAGCTACGCCACTGTAGAGTACTACTCATACTTATACTACTCACACCGCAACATCAATTTTTGTTCTGAGACAAAGCGGTGGCTGTGAATATTTTAGGCGGTGGTTGTGAGTTCGAGTTGATAGCAGAGTATATTTAATAATGTAACAAAGTGCGTCAAACCAAGTCGTGTTCTTGGTATGAAACTTAAAAAAAAACCATGTTATGTTTTCTTTAATTTTTAAATTTTCTCAACAGTATGCACAAGGAAAAATAAAAATAGCAAAGCGCTTTTAGTAGTCTTTAATTCAAAACGATTGAAATAATAAAAAATTTAATTCAAAATTATATTTAAATTGATAAAGACTTTGCCTACCTTTGATTTATTAAATTTTTACTTATGAAGCGTTGTATTTTTCAATAAAAATTTAGATTTACATGTTTCAGATGCAAATACCTGAAGATTTTTATTATAATTTGACTGAGGTTATCTAAAATCTTTTAAATGTTGACAACTTACCTATGTAGTATTGCATGTGCCTTCTACGTCAAATGCTAAATGATTGCAGGTGGAAGTTGAAGGAGTATAATACATATGACCTATATAAGACACAAAAACAATTTTTTTTTATTAAGTTTGTAACTTATTGAAAAATTAATAAAATTATATAAGACATTTGACAGTCATTCCTTATGTAACATTGCACGCTGAAGGCGATTATGATGTGTAAGTTAAGTATAACTTAACTTCAATTAAAGTGCTTTTACCTTAAACTTTCAGTAAACTTCAATCAAAAGCAAATGAAGTGGATTAAGTAATTATTATTTAATAACAGTAAATTAAATTAGAATTAAAAAAGATTTTGTTCACTCTTGAATTATTAAATGTTTAATTTATTCCGCGTTTTTTATTTCATTATTTATTTTATTTATTTATTTGCATTTAAAATGTTGCAGATACAAATAACTGAAGACCTTAGACATAACTTAGATAATAATATCAAAAACTTTTTAAATGTTGATAACTTACGATCCAAATTTCTAGTAAAATTGCAGTTATGCGCAATTATAGCATGTCGACATAAGAATTTCCGACATGTTGCAGTTGGTTGTCCATTTATAATATCGTATCTGTATGCGCAAACAATGGGGTCTCTAGCGTAGCAGGTACTTGTACAATTTGGTGGAGTACTATAATAAATGTTTAATTTTATGTATTTAATTGATTTAATTTCATTTAATAAAGCGGTTTCGAAACATTTTACTACTGCGACTTCCTTTAAAAATATAATAATTTTCATATGATGAAATATTTAAATTTTAAAGAATTTAGAAGAACAAAAATATAAGAATATGGTACATAGATCGGTATACATGAGTACATATATATATAAATATATAATTTATAAATATTTTATGTTACTTCTAAATATTAATAAATTCTATGCTTTGTAATTATAAGAAAAAAAGTTGGGATTACTAAATTTATTACTAAAATTTTTTTCCAATGTTCAGAGGGGCATAACTGCCCCTTCCTTTGCCCAACCCTCGCTACGTCCCCCATGGGTGTGCTTGTTTATTTTAGAGTTTTTCAAATCTAGATGTCATCGAATAGAGTGCTACTCGTAGCTTCTTTTCTTCTACTAAACGTGCTCGATATTTAGATTTCATTGCAGCCACGGGAATGCCGCTAATTAAATGCATAATTGCATAAGATTCTGAAGCGCTACCAGGAACCAGCCAGGTATTTTTTGATTGTTTATCTTATTTAAAAAGAACATGTTCCGAATCGCCGCTTCCGTGAACGTTCAACTCTTCACGAAATCGTCTTCAACTCGTCATTGAATTTATTAAGCCTTGTATTTTGCATTTCAAACTACTTTAAAATGTTTCATATGCAAATATCTATAGACTTTTATCATAATTTGAATAAAATTATCTTAAATCATGAACATGTTAACAACTTACGGAGGATAAATGCATGGGCTTTCGTCGAATAAACTTTCGTGGCAGATAAAAGGGTCTTCACTTTCAACCATATAAGCTATATAAGAAAAAAAACAAACAATATTTTACTTCATATGTTATGTAACTTAGTACAAAAAGAAAAACAGTTACAATATACAGTGAATCAAAAAAGTTAAGGCACAGAGCTATTCTCAAAGTGTGTATCTAAATAACTTTTTCCACCTAACGAAAAAAAATATTATGGCATCATGTGAAAATTCAAAGCTTTTTTTATTATTCACTGCAAAATATTTAATTTTTCATTTTTGTTTTATGTATTATGTTATTGGAAAACAAAAAAAGTCACAATTTTACATAAAATAGTTTAGGCACATGTTTAAAAAATTTTAATTTATTTTTGGTTTTCACATATTTAATACTTTGTTAGGCCTCCTTTGGCTTGAATAACTGTCTGTAAGCGCCTATGCATAATCCCAACTCGGTTTGATGTCTGTTCGGGTGTTATATTTCCCATTCTTGGCGAAGTGCCTCCTTTAGTGAATCTTTTGATGATATGCGATGGTTCCGAATTTTGTTCTCCAATAATTGCCAAATATGTTCAATAGCATTCATATCTGGCGACTGTGGAGGTGTTTTGAGCTGTTGGCAATGGTAAATAAGCCATTCCTGCACAAGGTACTACGCATGTTTCGGGTCGTTATCTTGCTGGAACAAAAATGGCTTCCCATTCATGCCCAAATTTTCAACACTAGAAAACAAATTGTCTCTCAAAATATTCAAATAAGTTCACTTATTCATTTTTTCATCTATAAAGACAAGATTTCCCACTCCAGAAGCCGTCATACACCCCCACACTATGGCATTATCACCGCTGTGTTTGACTGTTTTAATTACGTTTTTTTCTTGGAGCTCATTGTTTGGTTTTCGCCAAACTTTTTGTGCACCATCTGATCCAAAAAGGTTGAACATCGATTCATCACTAAATATTACACTGTGCCAGAATGATTCCGATTGATGTACATGAAGTTTTGCAAGCTGCAGCCTCTTTTTCTTATTAATAGCCGAAATAAATGGTTTGCGCCGAGAAACTCTTCCATGAAAACCAGCACTATGTAGAGTATTGCGTATAGTTTGGGGATCGAAGTTTTTATTGAAACTTTTCTGCATTTCATTGCATAATTCTACAGCCGAAATCTTAGGATTTTGGGCCACTGCATCTACTACAGTGCGCTCCTGGCGTGGTGTTTATATTTTTGGGCGTCCAGATCTGCCTTCACGCTCTAATTTTCCCGTATTTATATAAATGTTTTATAATGTTTCGCACACTTGTATAGGGCCTCTGCACTATATCACCAATTTCGCGATATGACGACATCAAGATCAACACTAAGTTAAATCAATTGACTATTGGATGGCTGCGCAATAGTTATGTGCAGAAAACGGAATAAATCAAAGTGAACTTATAGATTACCGTCATATTTGTAAACAAGGTAGGTACACATACAGCCTGTGCCTAAACTTTTTCATATGCATTTTTTCTTCTTCCGCTCATATTTCGAGTAGTGTAAAGGAATTTCTTTGTTTATTTCAATTAAAATTCATCTAATGATACTTACTGCATCAAAAAGTTGGCCAAATTAGTTGCTTTTAAATATTAAAGCAAAATTCTTCTCAGAAAAATTGACTGCGCCTAAACTATTTTGATACACTGTATTTCACATTTGACAGTCATTCTTTATGTAACATAGCACTCTGAACTCGATTATGATGTGAAAACTAAGTTTAACAGCATCCGAGTTAATGATCAGATTTTAAAGTTTTCTCTTCAATTAAAGTGGTTTTACTTTAAAATAAGCAAAACACTTTCAGTAAACCTCAATCAAAAACAAATGATATATTTTAAATTATTATTAAATTTACAATAAATTAAATTGATATTAAAAAATTATCTTGACCACTTTTGATTTATTAAATTTTTACTTATTCAGCGTCTAATTAAGCAGTTAAAATCATTCTTAAATGTTGCAGATACAAATAACAGAAGACTTTAATCATAACTTGAATAAACTTATCAAAATATTTTTAAAGTGATGCCAACTTACCAGAATGATTTACATTAAGATTGCAGTTATGAGCATCCAAACCTTCACGACATAAGAAATTCCGACATATACTGATCCCAGCTTCAACTCTCATTGAGCAAACAGTAGGGTCACTAGTTGAGCAGGAATATGGACAACCTGGTGTACTATAAACAATAAATTACATTTTTTATATATATATATTAATTCAATTAAATTTAATATGAATTTAAGTAGGAATATGCAAAAATTATAACAGAGAAAACTAAAATGGCTTTAATATGACAAATTAAAGTTCAGTCACCCATAATGTTTACAACATTAGGAAAGAAATTATTCCAAGAATTTTTCAAAATGAAATTAGATTATAAATTTTGCAGTGATTTTTATCCCGTTTTCAGTTTTCTGTCATCTAGTTCTCGCTCTAGTTCTGCTAATTACAACGTATTAGCATGCAAATCAAAATAAGATTTAAATTTAGAAACGGTCGAAATTTTAATGAATTTTTTTTTTTTTTTTTTGGTCAGGTTGAAGAGAGTTTGAGACACCCCTTATTATAAGGACACCCAAGAAGAAGAAAGAAATAATTGAAACTGACTTTCAAATGTTGACATTTAGACAAACCATCCTTACATTTGTGGATGACATATTTCGAGTCTTTAAAAAAACAGACATGTTTGATTGTGGAAAAAGCAAAAAATAGAAAAAAAAATGAACAAGAGGATTATACTTAATTGGTACACAAACCTAACCTTTTCCTAACGAATTAAAAATTACAAATTACAACTCCAACCAACCTCTCAAGACAAAAATAAACATAGCAAGCGATTTTATTACTAAACAATTAGACATAAGTGATACACACTTTCAAAAAGAAAGCAATCAAAATAAGAATAACTTTAAAAACAATGAGTATCCAAACGAAATCATTAGCAGCTTTAAATTATGTGGACAAAATCATGATAAATTCCAATTATCAACAACAGATCAATCTGGCAATACAAAACAGTTTTCTGCATATCAAATGTTCTAAATTTGAGCGCCAACAGCTATCCACTCTGGTTACCAATTGCTGAGAACACGCCCAGAATGAAATTGTTGGCCATACACAGATTAAAAAAGTAGGCGGGACTGGACTAGGGACGTGTCATTTATTCTAATCGAACCTTTTGTTCGACTTTAACTAAATTAATTAGTAATAACAGTCCGTTGTTAAGGAAATTGGTCAGGACTAGAAAAGGAGGGTTTTAATATAAATACTTTATTTCAGTAAATATCTCCACCATGGTATTGATATTTGGCCCTTGGACAAATCCCGAAAATGGTCAACCACAGGTGAAAAATGAAAATTTGTTAAAAACGTATTATTTTAGGATATAATCTTAGAGAAACATTGGAATTTTCTTTATTTAAGCAATTTATACATTCATTAATTTACCATGATGATGAAATCATGTTTGCTGCTTCATGAAATTACTTGGCATAAAGCTCTAAGTGTAATTCTTAAAAATTAATTTTTTTAAGAATTGCTAAAAGCTAGATATAAATTAAATAATGCCACAATTTATTTTTCATGTATAAACTGGTACGAGCCTGACCTCAGAAACTAAGATAAGTCATCTTTTTTTTTTAAAAAAAACTCCTCACGCCTTCTATGGTTTAATATCAACGAATTGTTGGTGCCAAAGAATGGAATCGTGAAAAGAAGTAAACAAAGAGCGCAACAACAAGTCTTTGCAGAATTAATGTAGTCAATTTTTTGAATCTTTGCTTTGTGCTAAGAAGTAGAAAAACATTGGTGTTTAAATTGGAAAGCACACAACTGCAATTCCGCTTTGGTTTAAGCAGAAGGTGTGCTTATAAGATTTTCAAAGT
This sequence comes from Coremacera marginata, assembly GCA_914767935.1. Lineage (NCBI taxonomy): Eukaryota > Metazoa > Arthropoda > Insecta > Diptera > Sciomyzidae > Coremacera > Coremacera marginata. Next base: position 160,246,256 of record OU612044.1, read on the forward strand.
TAATGGCCTGCATGAGCCACAGAAGATTACTGATGAGAGGGTGTAGCGACCAACGAAACAGTTGTCTAGTCTGCTGGTGGTTGTTCTGTAAAGAACATTGTTGTTGTGGCAACTTGTTGCTTCATGAAATTACTTAGTACACTTACTACTAAGTGTAATTCTTAAAAATCAATTTTTTTAAGAATTGCTAAAAACTAAATATGTTTATAAATGTTAAGTGTTTCATAAATGTTTTTGTTTTAATAAAAAGAAAAAAGAGATAATAATAAAATGATTGAGGAAAGAATAATATATTAAATTTGTTTCTTAATTACTTAATTACTTAGCTACTTATTTACTTAATTACCCAATGTAATCATTTCATTTCATTTATTTGAAGAATATTAGTACAATAAGATCGAATGAGATCTTTTATGAGTACAACAGATAATAGAAAATTATAATCAACAAATTACATATTCAATATATTTTTGAACTTAAAAGAAAAAAATTATAAATAAAAAAAACAATCTAAGTAACAATAAAAACATAATTATTTTAGATTAATTTTTTACATAAAGGTTTTAACATAAAGAAATACAAAAAAAAATTATAAAAAAAAATAGTGCGGGAATTAAAATGAGATTAAGAATAAGAAATGTAAAAGGAAAAGTAAGTGATAGTTAGATGTTTGAGTAATAGGACATAAGAGAATGCTTAAAGTTATTCGAATTGATGATTGATTTTATTTCACAAGGTAGTGAATTCCATAGTTTAATGGCGTTGACGAAAAACAACCGTTTAGAGTGCAAAGTTTTAAATTAAGGTATTATAAGATTGCCCGTTCTATTTGAAACACAAAAGCGTAATTTGTTATAGAGGTAAGATGGAGTCCGATTGTGTATTAATTTATGAAAAAATAAACAATTCCTTGCGTTTAAATAGTTGATAATGCTACATCCGAGAATTTCTTTACTTCTAATTAATACGTGATCAAAGCGTCTCAATCCAAATACATATCTTGCCACATCATTGAAAGCAACCTGAATTTTATGCGCAGACTGATAGTCGAGATTACTATAGACAAGCTCAGAATATGTTATTAGTGGCACTATTAATGGAACTGCAAGTCTTTTTTTTGTCTCAGTAGGAACAAAATGTGAAGACCATCGCAGACATCTCAGTGTGTAATAAACGTGTTTTATAACATTATTAGCATGGTCAGAGCTGGAGAGCTTACAATTAACATAAAATACCAAGTTTTTGACCTTTACAACCATTTGTAGACTAGTATCTTTTAAAAATATTGGTGGGATTTCTATGAGGTCGATTTTATCCTTATAAATTGGGAGAACATACGATTTATTAGCATTCAGACAAAGATCATTATCGAATGCCCACTTGGATATAGCTCTAAGGTTGTATAGACCAATGCGGTTAGAGGAATATAATTGGATGTCATCTGCATAAGCATGTATAGTTACGCCATTGCAAACTGAAAAAATGTAATTAATAAAAATACTAAATAACAGAGAACCAAGAATCGATCCTTGTGGAACACCCATTTTAGTTGCCTTGTAAGCAGAAAACAGGTCACCAAACCTTAACCCTCTACATCCTACCATCAAGATAGTATTCTATTAAGGATACTGCATTATTATTAAAACCAAACAATAGTTTAAGCTTTTGGACTAAGATCGAGTGATTAACACGATCGAAGGCCTTGGAAAAGTCTAATAGACAAAGAAGTGTAAGGTGTCCTTCATCGTATGAAGTTCGAATATCATCAATAACTTTCAGCATTGCAGTCGCGCAGCTATGTCTGGTTCGAAATCCGGATTGGTGCGGTGACAGGAGCTTATGCGTTAAAAGATATTGATTAATTTGATTGGCCATAAGGGACTCACACATCTTGGAAAAAGAGGAAAGAATACTAATTGGTCTATAATCACTCATAGTAGTTGCACGAGCAACCTTAGCAATAGGAATAACAGAAGCTAGCTTCCACGATTTAGGAAAACAGGAGGTAGTAAAGCAATGATTTACATTATGTGTCATTGGTGCTATTATATTTGGTAAGATGATTTTAATAAATTTTAAAGAGATACCGTCTTCGCCAATAGCATTTGATTTAATTTTCATGAGGGATTTTATTACATCATTCTCACCTACGTTAGAAAAAGAGAATTTTTTAGCATCACAGAACTGACGACCAATACATTGGAAGTTATAATTACTTACAGAATTATTAGAAAGAAAAAAGTCATTTAAAAGGTTGGGGTCAATATCACAGCTTTGCTCACTCTTACTACAAACATCAAGACTTCGAATATTTTTCCATAGTTGCTTGGTAGAAAGAGAGCAGTTTAGTTTTCGGTGGTAAAATCGTTTTTTTTGACTGCCTCACTACTGAAACAACGTGATTACGTGCAATCTTAAATTCCTTCCAGTTTGCAACAATACGATGATTCTTCCATTTGTTGTATAGTTTGTTTCTTTTTTTAATGGCTAATACGACATCTGTCGTATATCAAGGACAAGACTGATTATTAATAACAAGTGTAAGAAGAGGTACAAAATTTTCAAACGCATTGTTGACGCCTGAATGACAAGAACATTTAATTTTTCATCAACAGACTGAGTAAACCAGCAGTCATTCCAACTAACACGAGACAAATGCTCACACAACAGAAAATAATCAATGGACTTATAATCACGATACGATATCGACAGTGGAACAGAGTTACTAGAAGGATTAAAACTGATTGTACAAAACAAGAGATCATGGTCAGATATAAATTAAATTTGGTCAAAGAGTAAAACCAATGAAACATCAGACAGTATAAAGACATCGAGTAGACAAGGACAAACACCTGATGCAAAACGAGTCGGAGTCGAAGAATTAACAATTGATATACCAGCAGCATTAACTTTGTCATTAAAACTGTCCGATACATTGTCATTTGACATCATGTTCATATTAAAGTCTCCACAATCACAATGAAAAAATTTGAAACGCCCGACACGAAACGTTGGGACAAATAATATAATTGACTGTGGCCTCACTGCGCCCTTAATAATTTAAATTTATATGTTTAATTTATAAAAACTGTTGTCGTCCGATTTTTTTTTATTCGGCTGATTAATTTGGAGATCTACTTATAGTACGAACTTAGTCCCAAAAGGACTTCCGTTTCGTGAAATGTCCGAACGCATGTTAAAAAAAAAAAGAATTTTGTTATAAATTTAAGTTGAATAAAATTTGTTTTGCCATTTTTCCCATTTGTTCTCAAAGCACTAATTGAAAAATTTTAAACATTGAAAGTTAACTTCTCACACGTACGACTTTATGTTTTCAGCTGCGTCTATCCTTATGACAGACTTTAAATAGCAAGCTTGTGGCATTATTTTTAAAATAATTATTTTAGGCACCAGTCGGTTAAGAGAGTGGAGGGTAGATTATAGTTCATGTTTCTGCCGAATTGACCTCTAAAAGGGTCAAATGAAAGAGCTTGTTCTATTATTTTTCTCCCCTCAAAATTTCTTTTAAGCACACCCACCCACTCCTACTTGACACCCTTCTGGGGTTATCCAACGAAAAAAATACAAAAAATTAAGGAAAATGTCGATTCTAACAGTACGTTCAAAAAGTCCATAGGATGACACATAGATGGCGTTACTAAATTTTTCCATATGATTTTTTTTTAGTACCAACCTAATCGAACGATACCTATACAAATTTGACAACAATCTGACAATTGATTCGTGAGTTATAGCATTTTGTGTGCAACTATTGTTATTGAAAAAAAAAAAATGGAAAAAAGTGAATTTGGAGTTTTGATAAAGCATTGCTTTTTGGTGAAAAAAAATACGGTGGAAACTAAGCAATGGCTTGATAAACATTATCTGGACTCTACTCCATCGAGACAACTGGTAGTAAAGTGGATTGCTGAATTTAAACTTGGTCGTACCAGCACAAATGATGCAGAGCGCAGAAGACGACCAAATCACACTGTTATTCCACAAAACATCAAAAAAATTCACAAATTGGTTATGAACGATTGCAAATTGTAGGTGCACGAGCTAGCTGACATTGAAAAGATAGATATCAGATGGTAGTGTTTTTACCATTTTACACATTGGGGTGTGCGAAAGCTCTGTGTAAAGTGGGTGCCGCGTGAGCACACAGTCGACAAAAAACAACAACGAATTGATGCTTCAGAGGAGTATTTGGCGCTGTTAAACCGCAATAAAATCGAATTCTATCGTCGATATATGACAATGGATGAAATATGACTTCACTATTATACACCAGAATCCAAAAGGCAGTCAGCTGAGTGGACAGCAGTCGACGAACCGAACCCAAAGCGAGCAAAGACCCAACAGTCAGCTTGTAAGGTGATGGCGTCTGTATTTTGGCATGCGAAAGGAATAATATTCATCGACTACCTCAAAAAAGGAACTACTATCAACAGCGACTATTACTGTGCACTTTTGAATCGATTGAAGGCTGAAATTGCCAAGAAACGGCCACATTTGCAAAAGAAAAAACTGTTGTTTCACCAAGACAATGCACCGTGTCACAAATCGATGAAAACGATGGCAAAATTGAATTAATTGGGCTTCGAATTGCTTACCCACCCACCGTATTCTCCAGATTAAGCCCCCAGCGACTTTTTCCTGTTTTCAGATCTCAAGAGAATGCTTGCTGGAAAGAAATTCAAATCCAATGATGAAGTTATCGCTGTAACTGAGGCCTATTTTGACGAGAAACAGGAATCGTACTAAAAAAGTGGTATCGGAAAGTTGGAAAATCGCTATACTCGTTGTTTCGCTCTCGAAGGCAACTATGTTGAATAATATAATCGAGTTTTATCAAAATTTTGTTCTTTTCGTACTTATTCTACGGACTTGTTGAATGACCTGTTATTAGCTTTGTCACAGAAAAGTTAAAACAAAACAAATTGCAATAGTTTTTATAATAAATGTAAAAAATTACTTACTTTGATATCGATGGTGGGTTGTCTTCTGTGGGCTGTACCTCTTCACTGTTCCTGGAAGTCGAAAATGATAAATTAAACAAAATTATATAAAAATACTCATTACCCTAAATTTTCTCATTAGACAAAATTGTATACGTATTAATTTAATTTTATAAGTATCAAATTTAATAATGACTGAATTAAATAAAATGTTGATTAATTTTAGTATTAACACCAGTATTATATATATATACATTTACCAGTAGTATTTACAGTATTAAAGTATTTAACTAAAACAACGGTATAAAATTTTAGCTTGACGAAACAAAAAAAAAAAAAAAAAATTAAGTTGTGTGGCAAGTCGTAACAAAATTTTAAAAAAATTTATTTCCATTTTTCCCCAGATTCAATTGAATTACAAAAAAAAGGTTTTTTTTTTAATTATAGATATTGAAGATTAAACTATTAAAATATTTCGAATTAGTGCACTTTCACCACATCTGCCTTCCATCTTTTATATTAGCGCATTTAAATTAGTACTTTAAATTTCCATTCAACTTGAGCTCCAGATCTTCCATCAAATTAAATATTTTACAGAATCTGATGTATTTAAGAGTGTTTCAGACATACCCTTACTTCTGAACATTTTTTTATATGACAAGGGAATCATATTACAAAAATTTTGAATTTTGTCCTGATAGTTCGGTCAAATCTCACACAGTGGAGCGGTGTAAATTGCAACAATGTTCACTAAATTTTCTATAATCATCTTAGAAAACAGAATTTCAATGGTCATCTTTTTTAAGGAGCATTCCTGAAAAATTACCAACCACGTGAACTTTCCACGTAAGCCTTTGCTTCTCCCTAGGAAAAATCCTGCGGACGCCCATGTATCTTCCTATTATATACTAGAGCCCTGCATGAAAATATTCATCAAGTAGATTCTCTGCTGTAGTAGTTACTGCAAGCAAAGCTGCAAGCGAATAAATGTAAACAACAGATCGTGTAGCAACAGGTCGTGTAGCGTAAGGGTGATGTTATGCTGGCGGTCAAATGATCCCTGGTCACGTCACTTTATGCGCTCTTTTTTCGTTTGATGAGCTCTGTGCCCAAAGTATGTTATGCTGACGGTCATATGATCCCCAAACATTAGTATACTTTTTGCTACTTTTTGTACTTTATCCGAAAAAAGTATCATCGTTGAACATGGTTGAGTGTTGCTATTAAGCAGGATTAATAACTGCTTTCGTACATTTCGCACTGAAATTGTACTATTTTAATGCGAAAACACAAATGTTGTGAATAATTCCACAACGCAACACTGTTTTGATCCCGTGATTTCATATTTTCATCGAATCATTTGGTGACCGTGGTGGGCCATGATACAATGATAAGGTAGGGCCGCTTCGCTGAGTGCTCTCACGCGTCAACGAAGATGGGATAATGAGAAGGAAGCATATATGTATGTCAAAACGACGAATTTCGTAGAAATTGCAAATGAAGAAAATATTTTATGTTTCCAAGTTGCAAACAGTGCGGTCGCGGGTGTTAAATTTGTGCTTATTTGAGTGCAAATATTATAAAAAAGTGTAATAAAAACTATAAAATGTGAAAGAAGTCTTAAAATTGCAAAAAAAACCTGTAACAGTTTTAAGCTAAAAGCAACTGCGAAACGTGAGCATATAGAAATTCGCCATGAACAACTGATTTTGACATTTATCTCGCTTTATTCTGCTTTCTATTCCATTCCTCTCCGAGTCGACCCTTCCTTATAATTTTGCCATGTACCATGCGGTGGGCAAAATTTATTCTCTCTCTCTCGCTCTCAATTTACATTGAAACAACAACAATGCGTGCCCATGACGTGCCCATGACCAAGGTTCATTAATACAGGTTAAGTCACTTGAGAGAAGCTCGGTCGACCTGTCAGAATGGATGAAAGGAAATACAGAAAAAAAAACCTGAATCTGTACAATTTTTAGCTAACAGCTACTTTGACAGTTCGAGCAAAGGCGAAAAATGAGCGATTTTCCCTCAAGTGACTTAACCTATATTAATGAACTTTGCCCTGAATAAGAATCAGGCATGTTGGTTTTTCCCCGCAATAAGCTTTTTGTTACTCTTAATGCATATTTGTGTTATTTTTTGTTGCTTTATTTGCTACCTTGCTACCATAGCTGAACTCCTAGAGGGGTCAAATATATGAGTTGGTCCTATTAGTGTTTGCCCCTCAACATTTCTTCCCAACACACCTACCCCCAATATAACACCCTTCTTTGGGTTCCAATATAAAAAACATCTATTTTCTACGAAAAAACAAATAAAAAAATATTCGCTAAGTATTCAGGTGGTGTTAGTAAAGCATTGTGCTCTTATTCCCTTCGTTTTTTATATCTGAATAAAACAAAGAGATTGTATGAGCAGGTAGAGCAAAGCAGAAAAGGGATAGAGGAAATTTTTTATTCTATGGCAAGAGGATATATTTAGGGAGGCGAAAAAGCATACTCATGCAGGGCTCTATTATATATGCCCATAAAAAGAAATTAAATTTTTACAATCTGTTCAGAATCGTGCTTTAAAAATAGTATATAATCCTCTATTGAGGCATTCCACGTTAAGTTTATATAAGAAATATGCGAAAATAGTTATTCCAATAATTTATGTGCTTTATAAAAAACAGCTTCAAGTTTTCGTTTTTAAAATACTACATGGTGTGGGCTATCATGTTTTACAATTTAATCAAAATCAAATAAATTTTAATACTAGGAACAGCATAAATCTTAGGACTACTAGATATCAATTAGAGACCTCAAAGCAATAAATAGAATATGCTGTATCCTACGAATTTAAAAAGTAGCCAAGATCTGTTAAAACATTAGAACGATTTTCAGTTTTCAAAACAGATCTAAAGAATTATTTGCTTAGCAATATTAAATTTTCTTTTTAAAAATAAAATAATTAAGTAAATTAATTTGAATGAATGAATGAAAAAAATTATATGCACATATTATTTAAACAAGGAATAATATAATAACATAATATTATGCATGAATTTTAAGTTTGCCAGTTAGCCTCTCCAAAGCCATATTGGCGCTGAGGCATTTATTTTTTAAAAATTTTTGGTATTCTTGGATTGAATAATAAAAAAAAGAAATTAAATTTAAATAGAAAAAGAGCTTGCCTAATTTTGATTAACTAAATGTTTATTTATTAAGAGTTGAATTTTGCGTTTGAAAGGATTTAAAATGTTTCAGATGCAAATACCTGAAGATTTCTATTATATATTGTAAAAACTTATCTTAAATCACTTAAATGTTGACAACTTACCCAGGTAAATTGCATGTACCTTCTTCGTCTACTATTAAATCGTTGCAGATGGTAGAGTTACGGTAATACAACCAAGGAGCTATACAAGACACAAAAACATTTTTTTTTGGTATTAAGTTGATAATTAAATGAAAAAATAATATATTTATATAAGATATCTGACAGTCCTTCTTTACGAAACATTGCACGTTGAACCCGATAATGACGTTTTCAAGATAATATTCAGTTTTTAATATATTCTCTTCAAAGTATTTTTACTTACAACAAATCAAAACACTTTCGGTAAACTCAAAAACAAGTGAAATAGTTTTAATTATGAATGAAAAAGAACAAAAAATTAAATTGAAGTTAAGAATAGATTTTGTTCACTCTTGATTTATTTAATTTTTACTAATTCGGCGTAAAATTTTGCATTTAAAATCACTTAAATATGATGCAGATGCAAATAAGTCTTAATAATAATAAATTTAGTCATAGCTTGAATGAAAATATCAAAATCTTGCCGATAACTTACCTGAAAGACTTGCATTACGATTGCAGTTATAGGCATCCATAGCATTACGACATAAGAAGTTACGACACATTGGGGGCTCAGAATCAAATCTCATTGCGCAAGCAATAGGGTCACTAGGTGAGCAGGACCTTGTACAAGCTGGTGGAATACTATAAAAAAATATGTAGTATCATGAAGAGCGGTTTCCGACTGACTTAAGATTACTTAATTGATATATTAAAAATATATACATCATAGATATATCAGTAATATCGGTATAATAGTATGATACATAATATAATTAAACCAGGTAGTCCTTACAACTGGTTATTTTCTCAGACCGTCGACCAACAGTTGTCATAATCAATACAAAATTTAACTTGTCGTCTGTTTTGCTGCTTATTCGTTTGCTGGTCGGCAAAAAAAATGTCAATCCCACTTGTAATTATTATATCATGGTATGTTATTTATGTTGTATAAGAGTATTTATAGCAAACCTGCTTCATTAGTGAGAGAGTGCTTCTACTACATCTCTCTTTTAAAAGCATTTAAACAATAGAAATCTGGTTTTGAATTTGATTTTGTTTGCTTGTTTTCTGTGTAAAAAAAGTTGAATGTAAAAAGAAAAATTCTAAAAATGAACAAAGCAACAACATTCAGTAGAATATTAGCTTATATATTATTAATTACTAGCAGGACCCAGTGGTCCGTGGAGAATGTTTTCTCTTATTAATAAAAATGCTAACCAGGGATGATATTTGGGGGTTTTAGGGCTTTTTTGGGCCCTTTTTCATTTCAAAAGCACCGAGGCTCTTCTTATTCATTTTAGGCCCTTTTGGAAAATTCTACCGAAAAAAAATCTGAATTTTTTAAAAGAAAAGTTTACTGGTTAATGTATATGATTTCAATATGCCAAAGAAAAATCGCCGAAAAAATAAAATGAAAATCCCCCAAACGAAAAGAATAAAAAATTTTTACACAATAAAAATGAAAAAATGTTCAAAATTTTTTGGAAAAATGTTCCAAAATGCAATTCAGCGGCGTTGTTGTGCTTGAAAAAAATAAAATGAAACAACCAATATCCGCCGTCACGATGGGTATAATTTTTCGGGTATAATTTCCGTGATCAAGATTCAATATAAGATTATCAAAGTATAAAAGAACAGATTCGAGTAGTAAATTAATATTCCCCTGTAAAAATATCTGCAAAGATTTCATTAATTTTATTTGTTTTTTTAATGTAATTCATGAACAAGGTATTCATGAACATTATGTACGGATAAGGTCCAGATGGTGTTTTTTTATGATAAAATGATTTGCTCTTTTAAGGAATAACGTTTTTTACCTTCCGTACAAGGGCGAACCATATTATCGTAACGAATTTGATATTTCTTAACTTTTCGGAAAACAAATGTTCTGGCGTTTTTTTATTTTTAATTTGGCAAAAATGCCCGATTTTTTTTGATCCTAAATTCCAAGCATATTTTTCGTACCTTTTCCTTTTCAAGTATTTGCAAAAAAGATCCTAATTTTATTGGTACAAACACCCGAAAAAAATGTCATCGGTAAAAATTTCGGTCATTGTTTTTCGTAGAATTAAGCCCGATTTTGTATGGAAAATTTCGGGTTTTTTTGTAATTTTTTTTCGTTTGTAATTTCTGGAAGCCAATTGTAAGCTATCTTTGATTTATTTCGTAAATAGAAAAATCTGGAAATCATGAAATTGCATCCAATAAAGTTGGTGATTTTTGTATAAAAAAAATCCTCAGCAAAAAGCGAAATTTCGTTAAAAAATGTGCAAAATTGTCCAATTTGTTCGGTGATTTTTCTTTTGAATTTCCCATTCAATTTTTATTTCATTTACCCCAATTTTTGATGAGAAATGTTGGGTGATTTTTCATTTCATTACTTATGTTAATTTTTATTGTTTGTATTTTATGTAAAGGCGATATTTCCTATCGCCTTTAAAAATGTTCTCAGTAAAACAAGTTTTGTTATATACAGTCATTGTCCCATTAAGAACATACTTTTTAGTAATTTCAACAAGTTTACTTTATTTCCCAAGTTGAGTTTAGATGAAAAGAGTGATCCCTAGTCCCGCTTCATTAATTAGACTTCTTTCAAGACTTAACAGAGAGTCTGCATTAAATTGCTTATTCATTTCTGACATTCTACGACTATTTCAAGATGGAAATATCTGGTGTGTGGGTTTTGTGGAAAAGCTTTACAATTTTTATTTATCAAATTTAGGATTGACTTATCAGAATAATGTTTTTGTTTTTGTAAAAATTTTCTTGTAGAAACACTTTATCTATAGATTATTTTTGGCGTCTTTTGAACTTTTACAAACAAAGCGTGAAATAAAATCTTTTTGAAAGAAAAACCTTAAACTATATCACTTTCACCTAAAATTTTTGATTTAAGATGGAAAAGATTTCATTTAATCATTTAAATTACAGTTCTAAATGAGTCATTATCATCATCATCATCATGCGTGGAGCGTGCATTTCCTGCCTTAAAATTAGTTAAAATTAGTAAAACTTTGGTTCAATCGTAAACTTAGATCCACATTTTGCTTTTTATTTTTGCCTTAAATAATAAAAATCAAAACTTACCAGTTATTTAGTGCTTAAAAAAATTTCGGTTAGATTTTGCTTTTTATTTTTGCCTTAACAAATAAAAAGCAGAAATAATTATTACTTTTTGCTCAAAATTTTAAAAGTCAAAATATAATTATTATTGTTTGCTTTTTATTATAAAATGCATTATTGGTACCTATTAATGTCAAGCGCTATTAATGTCAGATTGGCCCTATTTTTATATGAATTTTGGCCCTTTTGCAGTAAAGCCATATCATCCTTGATGCTAACCAGTGCTGCCGTAGGACCAAAACTAAGGTATGTCTCATATTTATAACGCCACTGCCAAATTGTTGATTTCTCTGTAAAAGTGTATTAGCAATCGGAGTCACAGAGTGATCCAAAATTTTTTGATTAATCCCGAAAATTATGGAAAACCAAAACGCTCAGGACGAAAAAAATTCTCTTTGGCCCGATGCACGTAAACTGATACGAGCTGAGAGCAATAGCACCCGCAGTTTGAAGGAGTTACGGAACGTTGTGGGTAACAAAGTGTCAAGAGCAACTGTATGGCGAGTTCTTCGTGACTGCAAGCACATTCGTAGTAAACTCATAAAGTGTGTTGTGTTCATTGACACAAATTGGTCATCCGTAAACTTCTTAATTATTTTTAAAATGAGTTCAAATATTAAAGCTTTTCATTCTCAGGTAATTTTTTCCGACGAAAAAAAATGGAATCTGGATGGTCCGGATGGATTTCGGCATTATTGGCACGATTTGCGGTGCGATCCAATCAAATTCTCGAAACGAAATTTTGGTGGAGGAAATGTTATGATGTGGGGTGCGTTTTCACGACGAGGATGTTTGGAACCGCAGTTTGTGAGTTCAAGGATGAAAAGCTCGGATTATACTCGTGTGCTGGAAAATACTTTGACTCCATTTTTGGAAGAAAATAGGCAAACATGGGTTTTCCAACAAGATAATGCCGCAATCTAAACAAGTCAAGAGACGAAAGCTTGGTTTCGAGCAAATGAAATCGATGTTCTCGAATGCCCAGCGCGTTCAACAGATCTGAACCCCATTGAGAATTTGTGGGGGGGTTTTAGTTCGCCGAGTTTATAGGGATAACCGGCAATTTGATAACGTAGAAGAATTAAACGCAATTATTCATGAAAAATGGCATAAAATTGAGCCCAAAATCATAAAAAACTAAGTGGATAGTATGCCGAATTGTGGCGCAGTAATTAAATAAAACTAAAGCTTTGAAAATAACAAATGTCTTCTTTTACTTGTTATTTAGATGAAAATTTAAAGTAGCGTTATAAATATGAGACAGCATTAAAGTGATTTTTAGCAATAATTATTGTACCGTTATGCAGAACATTGTTTTTGTTGCAAATACACTTAACAGAGAAATCAACAATTTGACAGTGCCGTTACAATATGAGACATACCCTATAAAATCAGTACATGTACTACTCTTATGTTTTCTTTTAAACTTTTAACACTTTTTTAAATTTACGCAAAATAACCAATTAATTGATACCCTTTACTCTTGCATACAAAACAACTTTCTTGAACATACCCATAAATAACTCTATTCCCTTGTCGTCGTTTGACTTTGCCAATTTTGAGTTTTATTGTTCACAGTAAACAAATAAAATATCTCAGCAAAAGTATTTTTTCTTAGTTCAAAACGTTTCTACGTTAATACGTAGATATATAAGACCGTCTTTTTTCCCATTTGTTCAGTCAATCTTATATTTCAAAAAATATGAAAAAAAAATTATTGAATTTAATTATTTTTGTTGCGACATAACATGTGTCGGTCAATTATGCATAAAATAGTCACGCACTCTACATACGCCAGAGAGCCCTGGTTGAAATTACACCTGACACAGAAAGTTTTCTCAATTGATATAAATTTTCTGTTCGGCCGTCACCTCCCTGCAGACAATGGCAAAACTGAGAGAGTAAAAACTGCCAAGAAGAGCTTCTTGAGAACATAAGCCGTTCGGAGTCGGCATAAAGCTTGTTCGTTCGGCTCTCGATCATTTGTGTTCAAACATTTCACATCTGATCTGCCTGCCTGTCTGAGCAGGCGTTCACTATGTTCGCAACCTAATGCAGCAAGCATGAATCATGTTTAGTAATTTTTTTAGATGGATTTAGGGTAGATATTTAAAAATAAAGTATGCCATAGCCTAAGTTAAAAATGAAGCTTTGAAATAGTGAAAGAATTATTGAAATCGAATCAGTAGTTCTTAAGTTTAAGCTTTTTATATAATAGTATAAAGTTTAGATATTGATATAGAGTACATTTTCTTTTTGAAATAGATGCAAGCAAAAAAGAAACAATTATTTCTTAGAAAACGGTGTCGGAAAAGAGTGTCGTTTTTGAGATTTTACTCAAGCAAATAACAAAACGAGGCCTAAGAAGCTTCGCTTCAAGAAAACACATTATGATTTCTTTAATTTTAAGTCTCTTAGGCCCATATTAGACGATGTCCGTTTGTCCGATCTTTGTTGTTGCTTTCAATGTGAAACTGTCAAAAAACAGTGAGAGTGAGAGCGGATGAACTTTTTGTAAGGCGGTCAAAATATGTTCATTTTGTCTGCTGTTGATGTCAGCAGACAACGGCCACAACAGTGTGGCGATGTGGTGAAATAAAAGTTTTGCCACAATTTAGCAGCTAAAAAGTACTTTTTCTAAGGAAAAGTACTAATATCCTACTATAAGATAAAGGAAAAATAGTTGCTTGAAACACTTACTTTTGGCAGGTTATATTATTAAAATATTGACAAGAAAGTGGTGTTGGAAGAATTGGTAAGTAAAATTATAAATATATTAATGGAATTCATTTATTAATTTAATGATAATCATTTTATTTCAATCTTTATTCTTAACAGGTTAAGCCATTCCGAGAAGAATTTTGCAAGCAAAATCAGTTGTTTAACTGTTGGTAAGCATAATGATTGTTTTTCTGCAATAACTCAAAGCGGGAGCTGTGGGATGTACGTGGATGCCTTTCATGCCACTTTTTGATCCAGCATGAGCGATTTATCCTACTTGTTTCCCTTATCTGAAGTGCTTCGTTGGCCAAGGCTACAAATCGCTGCAAAACCTTCCTGTGCTTGTTGTTCAAAAAAACTATGTTTGATGCGTATTGATTTGCCGAGTTTATTATATTTAAAGCTACTAAGTCGTAATCGATTTCCATGTTGAATAAAAAATAAAGAAATACCACGTATCAATTAAAGCACAATAGAATAACAATTTCAACTTTATAACTTTCAATCACTTTGTATCTACGCAACGTTGCTATTAAAACTAATTGTTTTCAGCACAAAATAAAGTGCAGTAGAAAATGTACTCAAACTAAATGAAATGTCAAATGTGTCCGCCCTAAATTTTCTGTCGTGTGACCATCCAGCGGACAAGAGAGTAAAAAGAGTTCATTTTCGTCGGACAAACGGACATCGTCTAATATGGGCCTTAGCTTACTGCAAAAAATATAAATAGCAAAGAGCTTTCAGTAAACTTTAATTTATTTTAATTAAAAACAATTAAATTAAATAAAATTTCTTTTAAAAATTAAATTTAAGAAGAAGATTTTGCCCACTTTGGATTTAATAAATTTATACTTCATTAGCGTTGAGGTTTGCATTTAAAAACACTTTCAAATGTTTCAGATGCCAACACCCGTTGACTTTTAACATAATTTGAATAAAATTATCTTAAATCATTTCAATGTAGACAACTTACCCTAGAGTATTGCATGGGCCTTCGTTAAAATCATTTGCGTTGCACATGGAATTTTCTCTACTGTTAAACATATAAGCTATATAAAAAAAAAACACATAATTTTGGATTTTGTTATATAGTTTAGTGTAAAGCAAAAATATAGGTAGTTGCAATTTTTTTACATATGAAAGTCATTCCTTAGGTAACATTGCACATGTGGGAGTAAAGCACATTAGTTTCTGAGATAATGATCAGTTTTTAAAATTTTCCCTTCAATTAAAGTGTTTTTACTTTTAACAAAGCAAAACACTTTCAGTAAGCTTCATGCAAAAACAATTAACGTAGTTTAAATTATTAGTAAATTTACAATAAATTGAATTGAAGCCATAAAACGATTTTTTCCACTTAGGATTTATTAAATTTTTACATATTTAGCGTTGAATTTTGCATTTAAAATCATTTTTAAATATTGCAAATACAAATAACAGAAGGCTTAAATCTTGCTTTAATCTAGCAGAAGGATTTAATCATAACTTGAATGAAATTGTCAAAATATTATTATAAATGTTGACAACTTACCCGAACCCGAACGGTAATTGCATCCAAAGTTAAAAGCATTCACATTCTTTTGACATATGAATCTGCGACATACCCAGCCTCCAGGTGTAAGTTTCATTGAGCAAACAGTAGGGTCCCCATGTGCGCACATTTCTGCACAAACTTGTGGCATACTATTAAAAATTATAACATAGTTTTTCGTATTTTATTGATTTGATTTCGTTTTATATGATTTTCAGTAGGTAAATGCTGAAATTTTAACAGAGAAAGCTAAAATGGCTATAATATAAACATGCAATAACAATAGAGTTCAGCTATTACAGCTTTATCGCACTTCCTCAGCATTAACCCATCTAAAGCCATGACCCAGTGATTATTGAAAAATATCAATGCTATGGATACCAGTGACCACAAACAAGTTAATGTGGGAAAAATTGAACCCACCAATGAATGGGTTGGGCTCAGGGACAACACGAGACGTAACAACTAATTATGCACAATTACACAATTGTTTTTAATCTACTTTTGAGTTGACCTTTTGACAAATAAACATCAAAAACGCTACAATTGTTAACAAAGGAACTCATGCGGCTTAGAGGAGCAGTAGCCATATAATTTGTTCTACTAAATGGTAAATAAATCAAGTTGTTCACGTTTCTACTGCTTCTACGGTTAGTGTTAAAATTTATGCGAGAAAAGAGTTCTGAAGAATCGAATACACCTGCTATGGTTGAGATTTCCTTCTCTCACTTAAAGACTGCATTTCTAACAGTTTCAAACGATCCTCATAAGAAGGAAGGTCTAATATGTCCGTACCACTTAAGCCACTCAGAGCAAACCGAACAAAACGTTTTTGAATTCTTTCAATACAATCAACATGCACATTGTAACTTGGGGGCCAAACTTGACATGCGTACTCCAAGTGAGGACGCACAATTGCATAATACAACGTAGTAGTTGTAATCATGCTATTTAATTTTAATTTAATTTTAATTTTAATTTAATTTAATTTAATTATTTAAGTATAATAAGAACAAGTTCTTTTTTAACACAAACTGACGACTTAAGCATTAAATATTCCAAGTGAATTTTGATTTTCACTTAAATACTTCAAGAAACATATTTAGTTAGCTAAGATAAAGCAAAATGACCCTTGAAGTTATAAGATAAATATATTTAACAGAATAAAGTTTTACTTATATTTAAGTTAATAAAATAAGTATTAAATTTATAGGAGAGTTTAGAAAAGATAAGAATCAGATTTATTAGAAAAAGTAAAGAAGAGAGAAATTTAGAAGAGAGAGCTGGTTACCATATATGAAGTAGTTATCTAAAAAATTTAAATATAGCCTGCCTAAAGCTTCCAATTCCATCAACGAATTCCATAATCTTAGTGCGTTAATGAAAAAAAGTCTTGTTGAGTTAAGATAATTAAAATTTGGAAGTATTAGCATTTTACTACGAGCCGTCTGACCAAATTGTAATTTCTCAAAGAGGTACATTGGAGTTTTAGATTGAATGAGCTTATGAAGAAAAATACAGTTTCTGGCGTTTGTGTAGCTAGTAATGCTACAACCAAGAATAGCATTTCTAAACTGCGATAAATGGTCAAACTTTCGAATGCCGTAGACATATGTTGTTGTATGATTAAATGCTACTTGCAATTTATGTTCAGAGCACGAATCTAATTTACTGTATACAAGTTCCGAGTAAGAAATGATGGGTAAAATTAGTTGTATCAAGAGGTTACGTCTTATTTCAACGGGTGTAAAATCTGCAGACATTCTAAGGTTTCGCAGAATGTAATATACTATACTTACTTGTGGCACTCCACTGCCAACAGATTTAAATTGAGAACTCTTAATTCCGACTCTAACTTTCTGCAATCTGTTCGACAAGTAGCTTCTTAAGAGGTTTACAGCACTATCGCAAAAACCATACCAGCATTTGAGTTTTTGACAAAGCAACGAGTGATTCACGGTGTCAAATGCTTTTGAAAAGTCATGCATGCAAAGAAGAGTAACCAGGCAATCATCGTACGATTTCCTTACATCGTCTAATAATTTCATTGTAGCTGTTGTGCAACTATGGCTAGCTCGAAAACCAGATTGTAAGGGAGATATCAAGTTATTACTGCTCAAAAATGCTGACACCTGATTTGCCATTTGCCATTCGCATACCTTAGACAACGAGGACAAAATACTTATAGGCATGAAATATTTAGTTTCGGACGCCAAAGCTTTTTTGGCAACAGGTATTACTTTTGCAATTTTCCAGAAGTTAGGGAAAGCAGACGTAGTAAAACAATGGTTTATTATATGTGCTAACGAACCAAGAACGTGGGGTAAAATAAGTTTTATAAATTTAACTGAAATACCATCCCCACCAGTATCATTTGATTTAATTTTCATTATGCACTTGCCAACATCACTTTCGCTTACAGCAGAAAACTGAAAATTTGGTTCAACTAGTACATCGACAATTGTTCTATTACCTAGAGTACCATTGTTAGATAGAAAAAAAATTGTTCAGAACGTCGGGATCTACTTTGCAATCAGCAGCAGATTTTTTCAGTGAAGGGTTCCTTTTCTACCGACTATGTATTTGATTTCCTTTTTTAATTGTATTTTTCACATTATTATTAAACCATGGGCAGGAAGCATTTTTGATAACCGTAGTACGAATGGGAACATGTCTTACAAAAAGGTTGTTGAGCATATTAGAGAAAAATTAGACTTTTTCGTCAATATCAGGCAGAAACCATATATCATTCCATGGAACTAAACACACATCATTGAAGAGGGCAGGAAAATGTATAGATTCAAAGTCTGGGTACGATACTGTCCTTGAATTAATAGAACGATATAAGTTTATGTCGAGTGTGCAAAAAATTAAATCATGATCGGAAATGAAATAAATCTGGTCAAACAAAAGAACAGTTGATATATCAGACACAATAAAATAGTCTAGAAGACTATGGACATTATTATGCGAAAAACGAGTGGGCATAGTATCATTCACAATTGACAGACCGACGGAGGAGACATTTTCACACATAGATTTAGTGGCATTATCATGACATAGCAGATTAACATTAAAATTCCCACACACAACAAAATAATTAAAGTCATTTGCCTGATCAGAGAGGTCCGAAATGAAGGTATTCAGACTATGACATTTGTTAGGGTTATAAACACAAGACAGAAGAATTTTTGTGTCGTTATCAGATAAATAGAGACTTAGAAATTCAACACTATCACCAGCGGATTTCATAATTATTGTAGCATTCAAGTTTTTTCTGCAGTAAATAGCAACTCCACCCCCTCTCTTGTCAATTCTATCGTTTCTAAACAAATTGAAGTTGCTTATATCAAAAATACTGTCGTTAACATCAGAGCAAAACCACGTTTCTGAAACACATATAATATCTACAGACGACTCCTCAAAAACAATCTTCAAATAGTCCAATTTAAAAGTACTAAGACTTCTGGCATTAAAATGAACAATTTTAAGACCAGAGTATAGTCTTCACAAAACGTTTATCAAAACTTTGCAATTTTCATTAGCACCACTGCAGTTATTGTTAGATCCAATCATAAAATTTTAAATAAATACAAACATTAGGCAAACTATATTTAGGAGTATAAACAAATACTAGGTACAAAGAAAAAAAGACTATAGAATATATAAGTAATTTTTAACCAGGTAACTCTTCTAATACTATCACTAAGAAAGTTAAATTAAATTCTTTGGCCCAGCGTTTTATAAATCCAAGCATTGAAGATGCTTTTTTACAAATATTATCAATGTGAATGTTAAACGACAGCTAAGAATCCATACATATACCTAGGTCTTTGACTATATCTACACGACTTAAAGCAGTATCTTTTATCTTGTAATCAAAAATAAAATTATTCCTTTTACGCGAAAAGGTCATAGTTTGGCATCTATCTGGATTTAGGAACATATTATTTTTAGAACACCAAACTTCAAATGATTTCAGATAAGACTTGAGTTGATCTGAATTGTCTTTAGAATTTACCGTTCTGTATATTTTCATATCATCGGCATAGATAAGCAGATGAGAGTCTTCCATGATGCGAGTTACATCATTGATTGCTAAAATAAACAGAAGTGGTCCAAGGTGGCTACGCTGAGGAACACCTGATTCAGCAATAAATTCAGCCTCGGAAACGTATTTGATAAGATCGCTCTATCAAATACGATTGAATCCAGTTCACAAAATATTGTGGAAATCCCATTAACTTGTGCTTAAAAAAAAATTAGATTGTATTGTAACTTATCAAAAGCTTTACTAAAGTCAATGTAAACGCAGTCGACCTGATTACCAGAGTCACTCGAATTTAAGCAGAATGTTGTAAAATCGAGAAGATTAGATACAGTGGATCTGCCATTAACAAAACCATGCTGACGAGTTGTTATGACTTCCCCACAGTGAACTTTCACCCGATCATACACGATCCGCTCAAAAAGTATATGAAAAATTAAAGTTCAGTTACTCATAATGTTTACGACCTTAGGAAAGAAATTATTCCAAGATTTTTTTCAAAAATACTTCAATTATGAATTTTGCAGCGATTTCAGTTTTCTGTTATCTAGTTTTCTAGGCCCCTGTTTAAGAATATTTTTGATTTTTCGTGCTTTTTTAGCTATAAAACGCACAAGTGTGTCCCTATTTTAAGTGAAAGAAAAAAAAGAAAGAATATAAATAACTTAATGAAATTCGATCTTTATTTTGCAATAAAACATTTGGTCCTAACGAGCTGGGTGTCCGCGAATTTTTAGGATTATTTTTCCTTTATGAAAAAGTGCTTGCCAGTGGCGTAGACTAAAAAGCAAACGATTATTGAGGATGAGGGAGCAACTCGTACTTCAATTGATGGAATTTTGCCATGGGAGCTGGGCATGTGTGAACGCTCGCATTGTCTTGATGTAAGAGAACCTTTTTTCCTCGCCAAATGGGGACCTCGTTTCTCTTTCAAAGCGTCGTCCAATTCGGCTGCATAGTATTCGCAATTGATCATTCCTTTCGGTGGAAGGTAATCGATGTAGATTATACCGCGTTCATCCCAAAATGCTGTCGCCATAACCTTTCCGGCCGATAGCACCGTCTTCGCCTTCTTCGGAGCACGTTCGGTCGGTGAAGTCCATTGTTTCGACTGTTTCTTTGTCTCTGGTGTGTAGTTAATCCTTATACGAACGCAATGGAGTTCAGTAAACCACTTGTGAATAATTCAAATCGATGGTGCAGAGTCCCCGCAAGGAGCGTCACGAATGCATTCAACGCACTAACATCAAGCATGCTACAAAATACTGCCATTGGCCACCGATTGACTTTTCGTTTGCATGTGTACGTAGCCACCATTTGATCCATAGTATCAACTCCACTCTTGGTTTTGTTGTAGTCTTCAATGATGTTAGGTTTCTTCTTTTCCTTATTCTCATTTATGCTGACAACATTGTGGTATGTACTGAGCAGTGTCAAAAATCGGTACCGGCGAGGAACATAGGACAACATAACTGCTTGCAGTTTATGTTCATATACATTTTCTGTATGATAAATTTTCTTTTGACGCATGTCGAGTAGAACTGAAGGAATTTCAGTCCTATTTTTCCTTATTGTTCCCAAAATAGTCATGCGATTCTTATGTAAATCTTCTGCCAATTCATACGAAGTGAAAAAGTTGTCACACAATACATTTCTGTCAGAAAGTCCTTCCACCAAATCCAAAACAACACACCGTCCGAGATTACGTTCAGGAGTGGCATTACGATTCCGACCAACATAAATTGGTGTCTTGTATGCATACCAGCTTTTTGAGTAGCATAGCACCCAAATTTTGATGCCATATTTCGCCGGCTTGGATGGAATATACTAACAAAACGGACATCGCCCACGATACGGAACTAACTGCTCATCTACGGTAATGTTTTTTCCTGGCGTGTATACAACTTTCAAATTATGATTCCATTTATCGTATACATTTCGAATCGGTGCCAATTTGTCACGTACAGAAGTACTTGTAGATGCAGTGTTGGCCATACGTTGTTCGCGGTCATCAAATCGAATGCAACCATGAATACGCTTGAACATTTTCAAAGACATTGTTGCTCTAAATATTGGCCGACCAGTTTCGTCATTCCACAGTTTAGTGACACATTCACCGAAACACACCAGAAAGCAACAACAATCCAAAGTATGCGTGCAGAGTGTCTAAATAAATGTTTTCCCAATCGTCTTTGTACTTTCGCACACCATATAAATTCGTCATGTTCAAAATAATATTCTCAACCGGTTCAAGGAATATGTGAAATGCAGACGAAACATCAACTATAGTAGCAGCTGCTAATGCTTTTGGACCTGAATTGTAACAAAAATGAAACATATAATGAACATGAACCCATAAGAATGAGTGTAGGTTTTTACCTGAAGTGAAATTTTCTGCACGTCGAAATGCATTTCTTCGATCTATTTCAAATGGTTGCAATGAATATTCAATTTTATTATTTTTTGAAAAATATTTATTTTCAGGATTTGCTGCATTTTCTCCTGCTAAATTTTGCTCAAGTGGCTCAATGTCGTCTTCATCCGAATGCACGCTAACTTCACTTTCATCATTCTCCTCGTCTGATAATGCAAAATTATCGTCACTATTGCACGGAGATTCGCTTTCCAATTCAAAATCCATTTCTAGTTCATCTCGCTGCCTTCTTTCAAGTAAAACTCTATCCATTTTTTATCGAATACTTCGAAACACAACCAAAATTCAAATAAATGCGCAAACAAACTTCACTTACGTGTGTTCCAGAACAAACTGAATTTCATAAAACGAAAAAATAAGAGCGTGCTATAAATCCACACACAAAAATAAGCGGCAATTTCAGGTACCTGCTTATGTGAATGCGTGCACATACACAGGGACCGATTCGTAACTATAACTGCACAGGCAAATACCGTAAGGGTTCAAATTCAAAAACGGGGTTTTTTGGTAGTTCAGGCAAAATAATTCTGCTTTGCAAAATACAAGGTCATTCCGCTGAACCGTTTTTATTTTATTCAAGATTAAATATCAAAATTGTATGCGTGCGCATACAGGGGACCGATGAGGGTTAAAATCCCCGAAAAGTCTTATATGTATATCAAATTCGGCCAAATCGGTTGATTTGGTAAAATCGTCATTTTTGCGTGGTTATGGCAGCCATCTTAAGTCCATTTATTGATTTTTCTTACATTATCGGTTCTATCTTTTAGAAAAATTGATTATGCCATCAGATACGAAGTATTAGCCTCCTATCGAAGTGACTTCTTGTTCAAATTTACCATTGTTTGAAAAAAAAAATTTTAAATTTCATATCTGTTCTGCTTTCAGCTGCCATAGTTTAAAAAAATGGCTGCGATAGACCAATTCTGTTGCCGGATTCAGTAAGAGCAGAAAAAATTACGATAGAACATGATTCTTGATTGACTCACTAAAAAGCAAACGATTGAAAACGCTAAAAAAATGCATGAAACGGCATGAAACGGGTTAAAGTTACTACGCAGAAAATTAAAAAATGCACTCACTTCTCAAATTGCCCTCGTATTATGTTATGTTTTTTACCCTTAATAAAAAATTCGTCTATCAGTTATTTTGTGATGCGGCCGCTACTTAAAAACAATCAACTTAATGTATTATTAATAGATTTATGAAGTTTTGCATTTTAAATGGCATCAAAAAGTTGAAATGCAAATAACTTAAAACTTCTGTCATAATTTGAACAAACTAAACTTATTTGAATTATGAAAAATAAATTGTGGCATTTTTTAAATTATATTTAGTTTTTAGCAATTTTTAAAAAATAATTTTTAAGAATTACACTTAGATTTGCACACAACTGCAATTCCGCTTTGGTTTTAGCAGAAGGTGTGCTTATAAGATTTTCAAAGTTAATGGACTGCATAACCCACAGAAGATTACTGATGAGTTGGTGTAGCGACCAACGAAAAAGCTGTCTAGTCTGCTGGTGGTTGTTCTGTAAAGAACATTGTTGTTGTGGCGATCTGTTGCTTCATGAAATTACTTGGCATAAAGCTCTAAGTGTAATTCTTAAAAATTAATTTTTTAAGAATTGCTAAAAACTAAATATTTGCATTAACTTATTTAAATATTCACAACTTACTTGAGGTATGAATTGAATGGTTGTCCTCGTTGATTTCGTAATCCACAGCATGTGGATAAAATTGCTATATAAGAAAAAAAAAAACATTATTTTTCGATATTAATAAAATTAATTTTCTGTTTGTTTGCTTGAACTTTATACTAATCCAAACGGCTTAACGGATTTTGTTGAAATTTGACTCATATATTATTTGCATCCTAAATTAAATTATTGCTTACTTAGGTTTGACTACGCCCTTCCGCCCACCTCTTTTAAAGAAAAAACTGAGCTTAATCATATCACAGCTTAGAGAGACAAAGAGGCGAGATTTACTAACATGTTTATTTCTTTTACATATACCCTACAATTGGCAGTGTTTTGTGAATTATATGTAGTGAATATTAGAGATCTAAGTAATTTTTCTAAGGAATAGTAAATTTTAAAAACACTGTCATATCTCTAAAAACATAGAAATTCTACGCACAAGGCATTTTCAATGCGAAATCGTTCCCTTTGTTAACATCTTCCGCTTATTTTAACTTACTTTACAAAATTTTAAAATATTTCTGTAATTTTGCCATCAAAATGATTCACATATGGGCAAATCCCAGCGTGTCGGACGTTTCATTCGTACGCTTCTTTTAAAAATTTTTCATATGATCCAGAGATATATTTGGGATAAGTGTATATTATTGAAAAGCCATCTATTGGTATAGTAAAAAAAAAAAATTAGCAAATTTTTATTCAACTCAAATTTATAACAAAATTTTTAATTTAAACATGCGTTCGGACGTTTTACGAAACGAAAGTGATTTTGGAACTAAGTCCATACTATGCCTAGATCTGCGAAGTTATCAGTCGCATAAAAAAAGTCAGAGACAATATTTTTTACAAATTCAACAAGCTTTCAGGAAAGCCATACGTCGTGTTTAATAAAGGCATAGTGAGGTCACACTAAATTATTTTATTTGTGCGGACGTTTCATGTCGGATGATTCAGATTTTTCCATTGTGTATATATTGGTTAATTAAGTAATTAAGTAATTAAATTATTAACAAACAAATTTAATATGTTGTTCTTTCCTCGACTCAATCATTCAATTATTATCTTTAGCCAATACCTTCCATTTTTAACAAAACAAGAACATTTACGAAACACCTACTAAACATTTACTAAAAAAAAATCTACATGTGTGAAACACTGCGGGCAATTTGACCATCATGGTAAATGAATTAATGTATAAATTGGATAAATAAAAAAAATTAAAATGTTTCTCCAGGATAATATCCTAAAATTATAAGATTTTAATAACTTTTAATTTTTCACCTGTGGTTGACCTTTTTTGGGATTTGGGAGTACAATGTTTTCCTAAAAAAAAAAACAATCACAAATTCAAAGCTTTGACTTTCGGTGGAAACAACTCCGTTGTTTCTAAATACAATATCAATACTTAATACAATTTTGCCTTAAGTGCCATTAAAAGTACTTTGTAAATATTATTTCAACAGTACCTTTAGCGGCTAATTTATGTTTTGAATCATTGTTTCGAACAAAGCTCCAAAATATTGAATTTTTTCTCAAAAACTGAAGCAAAAGTTGTTATTGTTGAAAACATTTCACTACCTGGGTTGAAAAGTAACGGAATTTTTCGATGAGAACAGGCGTTTTGTAGGCAAAGTTATATTTATTCCGCAACATAGTTGCCTACGATGGTATCGTTTTACGATACACTTAGTAAAACGATTTTTCAATATTTCGATGCCATTTGTGTAGTACAAAACGCATTCGAAATACACCTCGGTTTTCGCGTTGACTTCCTCATTTGATCTTAATCTCTTGAGGTTTGGGGACAGATAATAGTCGTTGGGGGCCAAGTTTGGAGAATGCGTTAGGTGAGCAACCAATTCAAACCATAACAGGGCCAATTTGAGCAATCCTTTTTTTTTGACGTAGAATTACGTCTTACAACGCGGTTTGTATGGGGTATTTTCACAAATTTTTTCAAGGCCATACTAACGTTTTTGGGGGACACTTGAGGGTATACCTACAGCCTTCATTATTCGTATTCATCGTACAAAGATAAAATTTATGACATGATATCAGTCATATTGTCAATAAAACAAATATTTTATTTTGAATTTTGTCACTTCTTTAATAAAGCCACAAAATAGCAAAATAAAAGAAGAAAAATTCACATTTTTGTATGAACTGCTGACGTTCTTATGCTTGTTGCAGTGATCTGTAACGGATACCTTTTTTGCGTATATCCAAAAAAAATAAGTACAAAAACCGACTCAACCCTTAGCGCACGCCACTCGACTCATACCAGAGAACTGCAACGAGTCTATGATTCGAACGTATGACTATAAATCATCCATCTAAAACCGAATGCGATTGCGTGCGGTTGCGTACAACAACCACCACTTCCACGCGAAGCATCCTCTAAACAGCGTTGAGCGACGAGTGCCGCCGCTTTCACTCATCGCTCATAAGAAAGCCGCTCAATGATTCTAATGATTCTAGAGACATTCCTTATGACTTAGAAAAATCTATAAAAAATCTTAGAAGGACCTTCTAATAAAACAATTAGTTTTATCTGCTTTGCTATTTATTCAATTCAACTGGAACAAGTTCGGGTACTCTGCTAGTTTTTAATAAAAATTTGTATTCAAATTTAATCAATTATCTCCTAAGATGTTTCACAAAAATTGTGAAACTCTGAAGCATAAGAGTTTTGAATACTAAGAATCTGATAATTAATATGGATGTAATTGAAATATAATACAGAATGGCTTGAAATTCAAATATAATATTCACCATAGTAACGAAAGGGTGTAAGATATCGTTGTAATTTAAACTCTATTAAAATTTAATACAAAATTTTTTGACTTTTAATTTTTATTTTAAATTTTGTATTCAATTGAATTGCATTAAATTTAATAGTTTTAAAATCTTTATAATAATTCGCTTGTATTAAAATTAATTTCAGGATTTTTAGCTGTAGTTTCTCTTTAATAAAAGTTTTTTTACTCAAAACGAAGCAAAAAACATTCAGTAAAAGTTAAGAAAACATATTGAATTTATTTAAATTATTATAAATTGGATTTTAAACAAATTAAGGATATGCACAACAATTATATAAACAACTTTTAGTTAGTATGATGTTATGTTATTGTAATAATTTGCTTCAAAATTTTGCCGACAAAAAATGTATAAGTTTTTGCTTACCCATAAAAATTATAGCTGCGCGAACAAATTTCATACTGTTTTTTTTTTTTTTGGCTGTAAATTATTAAAATTTATTAAGCAATAAAAAACTGAACCGTGTTTGATGAATACTTGTTTAAAAATGAATGACTAATAAGAGAGCATTTCATACAATTTACTTTTTCCTGAAATTTTTGGAAATAATTTGAACAGCTGCTAGTTTTTTTTTTTTTTTTGTTCTAAAACCTATTGCATGGACCAGCGGTTTTCAAACTTTTTTGGTGACGAACCCGTTTAGAAAGCAAAACATCTTTAATAATAACACGGGGCAAAACTGGTTCTACGGCATGGGGCTTGTTAGTCAATCTTGGAACATATGTTGATGAAGATCTAAGTCTATAATTTACAGTATTTGAACTGACTCTGGTTCTCGAGAAAAGTTGTTATTTTAAAAATAAAGGAGATTTGTCCACATATTTTCCGCAGCTAAATTACTTTCAAGTTACATCTGCATTGTTTTTTAATTAGCTCAATAGTTTCGAAAATATTTCGAAGTTCTTTCGCAAAAAAACCTTTTCTTATGCAAAATTTAAATATATTGTTTTTAAATTTATTCAAAATCGAAAACTTCAAAATTGCTCTGTTTTATCTTTAGTTATAAGCACAGATATGTTACAAATAAAATAAGCCATACATCATTAAAATCGGCTGACAAGATTTGGTTCAATGCACAATTTAGTGATGATATCTAATTTTTATAAAAAAAAATTCTAAATTAATATCAATAAAACAAAGAGTAATAAAATTACACCGTAAACACTGTTTTCTGTATTTGTATAAGTAGAATTAGAATTAGCAAGACGATAACAACCATAAGTATTTATGAACCGAATAAAACAGTATATTTAATTATATATATAAATTAAAACAGATCATATTTAATTGATCCGTATCCAGATTTATCCAAAGTCCTGAAATAAGCATATAAACAATGTGTAAATTATGGAATCAATATTTTAATATACAAATTAAAAAAAAAACACGTGTAAATGGTGAATCCAAAAAGCTTACATTCGTTCACTTTTTCGTAGCACACTTGTATACATTTTTATATCTTAAAATATAGCGAAAATATTGTTTCATATTTACCTTAAAAATAAAATCACACTGAGGCAACCGATTTCTACAACTTCATCAAGCAAACTGAAAATGTAAGGAACTAGTAAGGAATGGAGCTTCGGCAGGGTACCGAAGCTAAAATAGCCCCCGCGGCCATACTGAAGCATATCTGAAGTCTTTAGTCGTCTATAAAATTTTTATGTATAATCTGCAAAAATATTTGAGTCATACGCTTAATTTAATTTTACCCTTAGCTGACACATAGAATAATTTGTAAGCAAAGTAAAATGCCGCACCCACTTTTCTAGTATAAAGACTCCACATTTTAAGAATATATGTATGGGTTGGATAAACGACGTGGCTGGAAGTTGGATACATACAGACACGATGTCATTCAGTTTTATATAGTTACGAAAGTTTTTCAATTTTGATGACGTCACTTTTTATATAAGGTAGGCGTGGTTTTGATCCGATTTTGCCATATATCATACAGATAGTTTATATTAAATATCAAAGCTTATGTGCAAAATTTTAAAACATTTCTATAATTTTGCAGATTTTGTAAGCGATTTACCGTTTCCAATAAAGCCACTTAGTATGGGAGGTAGGCGCGGTTTTCATCCGATGTGCAAAATTCCAAGACATTTCTGCAATTTGAGTAGATTTTTAAGGGATTTTACTGTTAATATCAAACTTATATTAACTACCTTCCATACTGTTGTACATACCATCATAGGCGTGGTTTTTATCCGATTTAATTTTTATCCAAATTTCATTGTCAGCTTATGTGCTAAATTTCAAGGCATTTCATTAATTTTTGTGGATTTTGAAGAGATTTTACTGTTAAAATAAAGTCACTTTGTATGGGAGGTAGGCGTGGTCTTATCCGATTTTTCCAAATTTCATTGTCATGATTTATGTTGAAGACCAAAGCTTATGTACTAAATTTCAAGGCATTTCATTAATGTTTGTGGATTTTGAAGAGATTTTACTGTTAAAATAAAGTCACTTTGTATGAGAGGTAGGCGTGGTTTTGATTCGATTTTGCCAAATATAATAGAGATGGTTTATATTATATATCAAAGCTAATGTGCAAAATTTCAAGACATTTCTTTAATTTTTGTGGATTTTAAAAAAGATTTTATATTTAAAATAAAGCCACTTGTATGGGAAGTAGGCGTGGTTTTCATCCAATTTTTCCAAGTTACATAGCGAGGATTTAGATTTAAGATCAAAGCTTACGTGCCAAATTTCAATTCATGTTTTTAATTTTTATGGATTTTAAAAACATTTTACTGTTAAAATAAAGTCACTTTGCTTGGGAGGTAGGCGTGGTTTTCATCCGATTTGGCCCATTTTCGAACTTGATCTTTCTTTTTTAAAAATAAACTTATATTTTGAATTTCATCGCGATTGATTTAAAATTACGGCTGTAATCGTATCGACAGACGGACAGACAGACTGACACACGGAAATCGACTCAGGAGGTGATACTGATCAAATATATATATATATATTTTTCAATACTGCCACTCCTTCTTCTTAGCGTTACAAACGGAATGACAAAGTTGATATCCCCTTACGCAGTACGCGTTTTTTGAACGGGACAGTTTTTTTAACGTTCAAACAATCCAACATGTGCCACCATCATACACTTATTAAGGTTATAGTGACTGTCAGAGTTGCCGTTTTGTTAAAATATGTGCAAATTTGGTAAAAACTTTTTGACTTGGAAAAATGTCAAATTTTTTGTAGTTTTGGCAATTTTTTTAAAGCTTAAAAAAACTAAAAATACCTCAAAACTTTAAAAAAATAATTGTTTTAAAAATCAGCAGTTATGTTTGCTGATTATGTTATCAACTTCAGCTGAACTAAAAAAAAAATATTAAATCCAAAGCATACTTGATTGTAGATGAGGATAACGTTAAATGTTGTTGATTGAATAAAAATTAAAAAAAAAAATTCAAAAGGCTAAGTCTACTTTTTAAAAAAAATGTTTAAGCATGATTATTTTTGAAGACGACAATCTTATGATGATGAGCTTTTCGTAGAGGCCAATATGAACAATGAAACACTTTAAGCACATTGAAATTAACTTAATAAAATTATGATATTATGATACAAATAAGTTGAGGGTTCACTAAAAAATAAATCACTTAAATACATAACGGAGACGCCACAATAAAAAAATATTGGACCAAAGACTTAGGGTGGGGCCGGGGCCGGGGCCCGCTGGGTTTCCCCCCTAGCTGTGCCCATGGCCACATTGTTTCTTGTGGAAGCATTGAAATGCAGTTAGTGCTTGCCCTGCGGTCGTTTATCGGCTCGGATCACCACTTTGTACTCATCCGTGGGCATTTCATCGAAAGCTGTTTTGAATACTTTTACCAGTTGATTATGGTGATTGAACATCCTCTGAAGATTTTAAGCAATATCCATTCGTGTTATTGGAATTGCTTTACAGCGCTGGTCAACCTGCAGCTCTTCATCACTAGTGAAATATATTTGTCAAAATTTTGCGGCATCATCGGATACTGGCAACAATGAACCAACCTTATGGTAAATTTGCCCTTGCACCTTGAAAGTTGCCATAAGTCCCGGCTCTTCAAATCTGGTTGTTGATCCAAATGACGTCATTTGAAAACAGGAATTATACTTCCCTATATTTTAAAGGAAATGTTTGGAAATGGACGATGTTGCCGACATGTAGGATCGCAGAGGTTCAGGAGGGTCTATAATTCGCTCTAGCTTCACAATTTCATTCGAACAACACATTCCAGAAGTTTTCACCATAAATTTCCTGGCTTGGCAGTAATTGCACACCTTGTCCATTTTGCCAATCAACACTTTTGAATGTCTACTATAATCATAATAAGCGCCATAGTGAAATGCTTCTAACTTTAAATTGGACTGCCTGCGTACAAATGCTGCTTCCTCATGCACACAAACATGCAGCACTGCATAAAACTATTCTACAAAGTACTGAATTGTAATTTAGGGTGATCACATTTATCAAAATTACCCAATCTATCCATACCCAACATACCTATTGAGTCTAAAACATGCATGTAAAATACAATTACATTGTGTATTTGAACAATATTCAAAAAACGAACGCATTTGGCACATGGGAAATTCGTCAAAGAAGATGAAAATATATTGTGTCAAACCAAGTATTGGGTCAATGCATTAAAAACCGAACTTTTACAACAGATGTCACCACTAACACATACGCTGCAACACTCCAAAAACATACTATGTCATTTAAAAGTACCATCAGTCAGCTGTCAAAGCCATAAGCTTTTAACCCTCATGGAAACTTCAAAAATTGACGAAAAAAACATCATTTGCGGGAAGTATTGTGGGGATAACTTTTTGCCAAGAAAACGTTTGCCAAAAGTCATCGTTTGCTAGTGGGTGTTTATGGCGACGATGCTCTATCTAGAATAGAGTGTTTTGAGTGGTTTAAGCGCTTAGAAAGTGGCGATTACGACATCAAGGACAAAGAAGACGAAGCATTAGAGAGGAGCCTTCGCAGTACAGACGCGAGCCAAACACAAGATAAGCTCAATGAAGCAGTAGGCGTGACACAGGCGACCATTCCCAGGCGTTTATTAAGCAAAACATTATCGAAAGCATTATTTTCATCCAAAGAAGTTCGGTTTTCAATGTACACACCCAATAAATGCGCAAAAGAATGTGACTATAAAATATCTTTTAGCTGTTTTTTAATTGTGGAAATAAAACTTTCGACACACTTAACATTTGTGTCAATAAAGTGTATTTGAACAATATTCCACAGTAGAAATGCGTCAAACCAAGTAAATGCGCAAAAGAATATGACTATAAGAGATCTATTAGCTGTTTTTTAATCCCAATATTTGATAATAAATACAACTTTTGATACACCAAACATTTGTGTATATAAAATGTATTTGAACAAAATTCCACAATAGAATTGACGTTCTATTGTGACGTTCTATTTCTATTGTGAAATATTGTTGAAATACACACTAAATGAAAAATTGTTGTGTCAAACCAAGTAAATGCGTATTCTAAGCATACAATGCCTTCTATGAAAAACCTGTGAGGTCATCAAAATGTTTAAGTCTATCTGAAATTTCACTGACCTGGAAATTTGGTAAAATCCAATGAACACCATCACCTTAGATTAAACTAACATTAATCTAGCCTCCAGGCTCTGGAAATTGTCGCAATACATGAAGCAGTAACTTGGCTTCAGATGAATATCCTCCATGGATATCTACATACTATCTGACAGTCAAGCCGACTTGAAAGCTTTACAATCTGCTGAAACAACATCTAAAACAGTTCTTTGCTGACGCAGATTCCTAAATGAGATGGCAAAGCAATTCAAAATATTAATATGCTGGATTCCCGGACATAAAGACTTTCCAGGAAACTGCAAACCAGATGAGCTCACTCGATGAACGTGTTTTAGTTTTTTTTTTATTATTCGCGAAGGGGGATCCTAAAAAAGACGCCAGCGTGCAGTTGGCAGTGTATGATTCTTACGCACTAAGCTTCATAACCTCCGCATTGAAACTTCGTCCTTTATAACCCCGTGGTACTGCCGCAGAGCATGACTTTGCAGGGCATGGGAGCGCATGGTTAATGATCGCCGTTTATGGGGGTAATACTCAGCCTCTTTCCCGACAGCATGGAAGAAGCAGCGACTAGTATTGCTACTAAAGCCTGGTAAGCAGCAAGACCAACTCTCAACGTATACGCCTCGGTGCATGCTGGACTCGGCGGGCAAAGACCTAAAGAGAATAGTGTGTGATAGACTCCAGGCAAACCAGGAAGGAGACCCAAGCCTATCACCCTACCAGTATGGTTTTAGACGCTCCCGCTCAACTGTTGTTGCCATCAGCAGCTTTATATAAATTTCACGTAACGCGCTCACGGGGACGAGAGCCAATCGTAGATATTGCGCTATTGGCACACTCGACCTGTGAAATGCGTTTAACTTCGCAAATTGGGGGCAAATTATTAATGCGCAAATTGGTGTCAGTGTTTCAAGCTACCTGCTGCGCTTCATTCGTGAGTACGTCAGAGATAGAGTGCAGTTCCATGACACAGAACAAGGCGCAGGCTAATACAAATTTACAGGTGGCGTGCCACAAGGGTCTGTTCTGGGGCCGATATTGTGGAATGCAATGTACGATGGAATTTTCAGCTGATTGAGAAGCTGATTGGCTATGCTGATGACATTGCATTAGTTGCAGTCACCAAGCGCACCGACAAACTTTCACTTGTCTGCAACAATGCAATTGGCCGCGTAAGACACTGGCTCCAAAATGCTGGCCTAGAACTGGCAGCGCAGAAAACAGAACTGGTCTTAGTCACTCCCAAGAAGCAGTGAGAGCCGATGGTCGTCAACGTCGACGGTCATGACATAATGTCACAGCCCCACATAAAATATCTAGAGGTACTCAAAGATCAGATCATAAGTTTCAACGCGCTTCTACTGGCAGCAGCAGACAAGGCGAGAGAAATGAACGGTGCACTTACGCTTATTCTACCAAATATTGGAGGCGCTCAAGGAGAAAGAAGACTTCTTCTGTCAACGGTGATAGATTTTGTGTCACTCTATGCGCCACCGATCTGGACAGGTGCAAAATGCACGACTATCGAATCGCTGAGAAGGATCAACAGACTCTGCGCATTGAGAGTAGCATGTGCCTACAGAACGGTCTCAGGCGTAGCCATTGGTGTCATCGCTGGTACGATGCAAGTTGATATTTACGCACTGGAGATGAGACGATTGTATGCCCAGCAAGGAATCAAATCCACAAATGAAAACAGGCAGCGTGCTCGTTGACTCGGGCTCGATGGGACCTAGTTAACAACGGTAGATGTACGTTCCAACTAATACCGAATATCCATGACTGGTTGTCACGCAAACACGAGTCGTTAGACTATAATACAACCCAAATAGTCACCGGCCATGTTTGTTTTCAACAATACAGTACAAAGCAGATTCCGTATTGTGGACGAATCTTGCTGCCCAGAATGTCCTCGCTTTGGGACAGAACGTGCAGAGTTTGAAGAAATTATGGGGATACAATTTTCTGTATCAAAAAAGTGATGCAGGCCCTGAGAAGGCTCGAGCAGGCTGGTCGTTAAAACGTGTCTGCGCAAGAACGACAACAACCGCCAAATAACTCCACACCGTCGCTCTCGCTCTGCTCCCCATTTCAATATCTTCACAAAGGTGACTATTACGTACAAAATGATTCATTCCAGTATTAGAATCTACATATTAGTGCGTGAACACAAAGTTCAACTCCCTTTTTACCTATTTTAAAGACAACATATTCAAATGAAAATTATATTATTTGAAAGCGCTGGTTCATACCAAGTGGTCAGTAAAATTTTTATTCAAATGTTTTATCATTAACATAGGTAAAAATTAGAAATTAAAACACCTTTTTCCACATATAAAAGAAACAACAACAAAATATAATGCCACACAGCTCTGCTGAACAGCGTAACTGTGGGAGGGTAGAAAGCGAGAGTAAAAAAGAAGTCAAAAGCTTTTACAGAGCTGTGTGGTTGTTTTTGCTTTTTCTTTTCTATCTTCTCGGAAACACTCGATCAGCGTTGTTGAGGCAAAACAAAATAAAGGGTGTCTCAATAATCGTGCATTTTTTTTTTTTGGACTGTCAAGTAGATATGTTCCGATACAGAACATTTTCTAAAAATGCCACAAAATTTAAATTGTGCACTCTCATTGGGACACTATATTTTTCTTCATACAAACAGGTGGCAACGGTTGTGCTTGCCTGTATATTTTGTTGCCGTTTTACTCTCACTTTCTTGGGAACTATTTTTCGTTTTTGCTTCTTTTTTCATAATAGATAATCTATTGCGCTCAAGAGTAGAATGTAAGAGTGACTCAGAGACTTCAACAAAGCTGTGTGGCATTGTTGTTATTGCTGCTTTTTGAAGTGAAAACTTCTTTAGGGTGATGATATGCTGGCGGTCAAATGATCCCCAAACATTTGTATACTTTTTGCTACTTTTAGTACTTTATCCGAAAAAGTATCATAGTTGAACATGGTTGAGTGTTGCGATTAAGCAGGATTCATTACTGCTTTTATACATTTTGCACTGATTCGTACTATTTTAATGCTTAAACACAAATGTTGTGAATAATTCCACAACGCAACACTGTTTTGATCCCGTGATTTCATATATTTATCGAATCATTTGGTGACCGTGGTGGGCAAAATTTATTCTCTCTCTCGCTCTCAATTTTTCAATTTACATTGAAACAACAATTCATGCCCATGACGTGCCCATGACCGCCATCATAACATAGCCCTTAGGCGCGTTGAGCACTTTTTTGTAGGTGTAAAAATTATGAATTCTCGTCAGCACTCTTAACGTCAGCAATGCTATATCGTCACCACTATATCATCACTGTTAACGTTAGTATTGTTAAGGCTTGCACTGTTAATGCGTGCATTTTTAATTTACCTACCAGGCAAGAGAAAACATAGCAACGCTTTTGTGTTTTTTGTACTTGGTCCCCCACATGGGTAACAGATGGCGATAGGTGTGTTCAGAAGTAATGTTGAAGGCCAAAAACTATAGGACCAGCTCATATAATTGACCTGCATAGGGGTCAATTCGGAAGAGATATATCTTACAATCGACAGTTTTGGTGTTTTTTTTGTATACATTGTATACATTTTTATTTCTTATCGATTATAATTTAAGCAGCAAATATTTTTTATGAAAATATATCGTCTTTTATTTTTCAATATCGTCATAGCCTGTTATAACTTAAAAAAACTGATGCATCCGAAAAAACGTTTAAAGATTGAAACATGCATAAAAAAATGTTTCACCTCCTTCAAAGTTGAAATAGTTGTATCCCAACATGACAACATGGAAAAAAACTTGAATTATGTCCATCTCTTGTAAAATTTATTGAGATGAAATTATAAAAAATTATTCTTTTACATGGGAAATAAAGAAGATATCTTTACCCCGATGACGCACAATATATTTCATACTCTGTCAAATGTTTCTGCGATTTATTTCAAAAATTCTTACATTGTTAAATTTTAGCTTATATAAATGAGTTCTACTTAAATTCTGTGTACTTTGTATATTTATTGTTTCGCCTTAATAAAAATTTTAAGACTGCAAACTGTACTTTAAAAAATATATATATATAAGATATTTGCATTTAAGTATATTTTGGGAATCTCTTTTCAAAGATTTATTCTTTATTCAGTATAGTCTTTATTCAGTATATTTATTGTTACATTAAAATACATTTTTTTTTGTTTTTATTAATTTAAAAATGCGTATAAAAAAAGTAAAAAATTTGTTTTCCATACAAAAATTTCACTTTGGGAATTTGGAAATACTTATGGGAAAAAGAAATTAATTTTCCTCTATGTGAACTTTTTTAAAGTGTGAACATAATGTTTATTATACTCGTATAAGAGGAAAAAAAGTTTTCCAAGAAATTAACAATAGGATCTAAATTACAATTTTACTGTGACTAAAAATGTCTTCAGTTTTCTCAAGGCACTTTAGTCTTTAAGACTCTTTTCATGCTTTTTTAGGTAAAAACGTTCTATTTATCAAAAACTACAGCCAGTTTAATAAAAATGGGTACTAAATTCAACCCGAAATCTCGGATGTCGGAATTTGTTTGAGAATAAAAAATCTTTCCGGTCGTATAATCATTCAGATAAGCTTTTGTGCAGAAGTTTGTGTTGTAAAAGGCCTACCTATAAGACAAAAATGAAAATAATGTTTTTATTATGTTGTATAGTTTACTGAAAAAAATTTTAATAATTATTTGTATACTATATAAGATATATGACATATTGAAGAACTTTCTATTTAAAAATGACATTTCGCAAAATAAGGCAAAGCACTTTAATCAAAAATAATTGAGTTGGTATAAAATTATATTAATAAATTAAATTTAAATTTGGCTACTTTTGTTTAATTAAATTTTTACTTATTCAGAGTGGACTTTTGCATTTATTATAACTTCAAAATATTGTAGATGCAAATAACTGCAGACTTATGTCATAATATATATAAAATTATATTAAAGATATAACGCTTA
This sequence comes from Coremacera marginata, assembly GCA_914767935.1. NCBI lineage: Eukaryota > Metazoa > Arthropoda > Insecta > Diptera > Sciomyzidae > Coremacera > Coremacera marginata. The sequence goes on from OU612044.1 coordinate 160,283,529, forward strand.
AATATTGAAAATTTACACAAGATTACTGCATGCACTTTCTCTTCCTAAAGGTAATCCTTCGCATAACGCATTGTCAACTGTAATCAAAGTTCCTAAAAAAAAACAAAAATACTTTTATTGTGTCATGTAACTTATTGCACAAAGAACATCAATGATATAAGACAGTTGACAGTCGTTCTTTATGTAGCATTGCACATTGAATACGACATAATTTGAATAAAATAATCAAAATAACTCTTAAATGTTGTCAACTTACTTGACTGAATAGCAGCATTTCTTCGTTCGCAATTATGATTAAACAAATCAGCGTTACATTGAAATGGCTGACAAAAGGCGGTCAGATTATGCTCTCTAAATCCACATGTACGATTAGCATTTGCTTCACAGGTCATTGTACAATTTTCCATAACTCTAGGTATGCTATAAAAATATTTAAATTTTTTTATATTATTGTTGAGAGAATGACTATAATATGATAAATAGAAGTTTAGTTACATATAATTTACAATATTAGAAAAAAGTCTTCCAAGAAACTTTCAAAAGTATCTCAATGTAAATTTTGCAGCAATTTCTAACCTGCTTAGAGTTTTTTCTTATCTTATCAAATCAAATCGTATTAAGTATCAAATCAATCCATTAAGTTTTGTGATATTCATGAAGGTTTTTCTCTTTTAAAGACGTTGATGGGAGGTTAGGCGTGGTTTTCATTCGATTTTGCCAAATTTTGCCACAGTCAGAGTTCATATTAGAAATCAGAAGTTATATCCACATTTCGATTCAGTAACATCTCTTTTGTGTTTATTTAAGAGGTTTGACAGTTTGGTTGACGTCATTTTTTATTGGAGGTGGGCGTGGTTATCATTTAATGATTGCCATATGTAATAGTCAGGGTTCATGTTTAAAATCAAAGATTTTGTTCAAAATTTCAAGTCATTACTTCAGTTTTTGTGCAATTTGAAGAGATTTGACAGTTCCAATAAGTTTACTTTGTATGGGAAGTAGATGTATTTTATCTTTGTGATTGTTGCACCCCTCTACAAACATTGTATATATATATATTTTAAATATGTTTTAATTGATACAAACGCATTGCAAGGAATGTTTTCAGGTATTTTTACACCCTTTGGCATGAGCAATGTAAGAGTGCAGCCAATATAATAATTTCAATCATAGGTATTGAAGAAACATATATACTTTGATATTAAACTATGCGCTTCTGTTTAAAGAAAAGTTATATTAATACAAAAAATTGTAGGTAATAATACAGATTTATCTAAAAAAAAATTGTTTTCTTAATTTTGTATCCCTATTGGCTATGCATCCGGGCCGGACCGCCCCCTTCCCCGACCCCCTTGCTATGTTGCTGGTCCTTTGTGTTAATAATATTCCTCAAGCAAATATTGGGGAAAAAAATCTGAGATGGTTTTAAAACTTTTATACAAACAGAGAAGACACACTCCTCTAACTTAATAATGCGTCGGAGGACACACTAGAGAAGCGAATCTTTTTCGCAGTTTTATAGATTTGACACTTTAGAACGCGAAAAAAAATACACGTGTACAATATTTGTTTTCTAATGCCGTGGTTATGCTAGGCAAACGTGGTTATGCTTTTTTGTTGTTAGTGTTCAAGAGCACGAGAGAAAAGCTTATTTCTCATTTTATGCGTAAAACACTAACAACAAGAAAAGCTTACCAAGCATGTTTGCCTAGCATAACCACAGCATAAGGGACCCTTAATAATTATATATATGTTTTTATTTTTAGAACATTAATACAACTTCTTTAGTTTTTTTTTGTCTTGTCTTTTGTCTTGATAAATCTTGTGATATTTAAAGCCATTTAAAGCCACGACCCAGAAATCGTTGAAAAATATCAATGTTATGGATACTAGTGACCCCAAACAATTTACCCACCAGTGAATGGGTTGGGCTCAAGTACAACACAAGACATAACAACTAATCATGCATATATAACTTAAATTACACAATTGTTTTTAAATCTACTTTCGAGTTCAGTTTTTGACAAGTTAACATCAAAAACGCTACGATTGTTAACAAAGGTACTCATGCGGTTTAAAGGAGCAGTAACCATATAATTTGTTCTACTAAATGGTAAATAAATTGAATTGTTACCGTTACTACTACTTCTACGGTTAGTGTTGAAATTTATATGAGAAGAAGTTCTGGAGAATCGAATACACCTGTTATGAGTTGGTGTAAATAGACGATATCTGCAGATTTCCTTCGCTCACTTAAAGACTGCATTTTTAACAGTTTCAAACGATCCTCATAAGGAGGAAGGTCTAATATGTCCGTACCACTTAAGACGCTCAGAGCAAACCGAAAAACAGGTTTTTGAATTCTTTCAATTCGACTAACATGCACATAGTAACTTGGGGACCAAACCTGACTTGCGTACTTCAAGTGAGGACGCAAAATTGCATAATACAACGTAGCAGTTGTAATCATGCTATTAAATTCTTTGGCCCAGCGTTTTATAAATCCAAGCATTGATGAATGCTAAACGATAGCTTAGAATCAATGCATACACCAAGGTCTTTTATGGTACCTACACGACTTAAAACCGTATCATTTCTGTTATAATCAAAAATTAAATTATGCCTTTTACGCGAAGAGGTCATAGTTTGGCATTTATCTGGATTTAGAAACATATTATTTTTAGAACACCAAACTTCAAAAGATTTCAGATCAGACTGGAGTAAATCTAATTGTCTTTAGAATTTACCGTTCGGTATATTTTCATATCATTGGCATTGATAAGCAGATGAGAGTGTTCCATGATGTGAGTTACATCATTGGTTGCTAAAATAAACAGAAGTGGTCCAAGGTGGTTACCCTGAGGAACACCTGATTCAGCACTAAATTGAGAAGACAATACTCCTCGGAAACGTATTTGATAAGATAGCTCCACCAAATATGATTTAATCCAGTTCACAAAATATTGTGGGAATCTCATTAACTTGAGTTTAAATAAAATTAGGTTGTGTGGTAACTTATCGAAAGCTTTACTAAAGTCAGTGTAAATGCAGTTGACCTGGTAACCAGCGTCAATCGAATTTAAGCAGAATGTTGTAAAATCGAGAAGATTAGACACAGTGGATCAGCCATTATCAAAACCATGCTGATGAGTTGTTATGATTTCACCACACTGAATTTTTACCCGATCGTATACGAACCGCTCAAAAAGTTTAGGAATCGATGAGAGCTTAGCGATAGGCCAATAGTTACTGACATCATTCCTGCAAAATTTTTTCTAAATAGAACTTATAAACGATTTTTTCCCCAAAAGTGGGAAATAACTTTCGTTAATTGATTTATTGAATAATACAGAAAGTGGTTGACTCAGAATAGGACCGCATTTTGTTAACACTGCGGCAGGAATTCCATCGGGTCCAGCGCTAAATTACTCCTCGATCGATCCAATATACTTTAATATATCCTCCGAAGTGAAGGATGTGGATTCCAAAGAAACTCTGGGTACGGAATTCATATATTCAAAGTACTTTACATCAGGATTAAAAGAATTTTAACAGAATGATTCTTTAAAAAGGTTGGCATATAGGCCACAAATTATGATGGGATCATCGGTAAATCCATCAAAAGTTCTGAATGAAGAAGGAAATCCATCGGATTTTTTCTTTGTGTTTATGAATCCCCAAAATTTTCTTGTATCAGACAATATTCTCAGCTTAACATCATTTAAATATTAGTGATATAATACAGTTGAGTGATTTTCAAATTCCAGAAACAAACACTTGTAAGTCTCTAGGTCATTTGAGTCTAGGCTACAGACGTATTTCTTCCATGCCCTATTCCTGTTGTTGCGAAGAGATTTTAAATCCTTTGTATACCAGAGGTACACAAATTTGAGGCAATATGGTACAGACTGAGAAAACATAGCAAAAATATTTTCATTTAAGTATGCTAAAATTACATTAAGCTTACTATGAATTGAATGATTAAACTTCAAAAAGTAAGCTTGTTTAAAATTGAATTCATAAAGCTAATCAACTGAATTCGAATTTACTATATTTTCTCTGTCGGATTTATACCAAATACTCGATGGTGGATGGAATTCATCAACAGAGCATGAAAGGCCCTCTTAACAACAACATTGTTACTGTCTGTAGTTAAGACCAGGTCAAGAAGTCTCTCAAGACTAATATAAATACAACTCACTTGTTGTAAGCCAGAACATATAGTGTCAACAACATAGCGTGTCTTCGAATTACTTTACTTACTTAGTTGGTCGTAACAACCCGTGTCCGGGTTTCAACCGACCTCATCAGCTCTCGCCAGGCGCCTCTGCTTTGCGCGCGCCTTTTCCAATCGGATACACCAAGTGCGGTTAGGGCTTCCTCAGCCTGGTCCATCCATCGGAGGTCTTCCTGGTCTTCGAATTAGGTGCACAAAAATATGTATCATCGTCTGAAGAATGCCATTTTAAGTCAGGCATATTAAAATCGCCCAATAATAAAATGTCGTGGCGGCCGTGGCGTAGTGGGTAGAGTGTGTGACTCTTACGCCAGAGAACCCAGGTTCGAATCCTCCACCCGACACAGAAAGTTTTTTTCAATTGAATTAATTTTTCTGTTAGGCCGACCCCTCTCTGCAGACAGTGGCAAACCTGAGAGAGTAAAAACAGAGAGTAGTTTATGAAAAGCTTCTTGAGAACATAAGCCGTTCGGAGTCGGCGTAAAACATGTAGGTCCAGTTCTCGATCATTTGTGTGCAAACATTTCACAACACACACAAAACAATTGATCATAAGAAGCTCGGTCAAAGTCCTTTCAAGGGCTGAAATGGCCATTTCGTTTTTTTTTTTTTTTTTTAACAATAAAATGTCGTCATTTACGTCAAGTATATTTATAATATATTCTAAGCAATCAACATGGTTTGAATATACCATAGTTAATATATAGTTAAAAAAACTTAATGCCTAAATAAAAAAAAATCACAAATTAAAAAAACTTCAAAAATCGGGCATTTTCTTGGTATTTGGTTACCCATAAAAAAATCATTTTCCAATTTTGTGCCCTAAATGAGGTAAATAGCCCTACAAAACAGTCAAAAGACCACAACGTAAAAAGATTAATTGCGATCAGATAAGTGGATCCGGAGATAATCTCGTCACTGGCTTAAAAAATCTTCTCCTCATTTGGAGAAAAATGCATTTAAAGTATGATTTTAGTTTTTTTTCGAATTTTTATTAATTTTCTTGACACTATTGATTACTTTTCACTAATCAGCATTAACCCTGACCGCCCCTCTTTTGTTGAATCAGCATAACTTTTTTCAGCCAAACAAATACGCTCATCGTCTTTATTTCGAATGTAAAAGCACTATTATTTGATTGTTTTTTTTTAAAGAATGTTGATTGCCGCAAAATTGATGTGAGTTCTTTAGATTTTTTTGCTTTTTTGCACTTTTAAATTTTGTCTTGAACCTTTTTTATGCATGATAAAGTAATTTTTTGAGTAAAATATTAAAAATTGACGTCTGCAAAACTGAATGAGCACGTGCTGACTAATTAGTATATATGTATTTTAATTATCACAGAGGTCAAAGTCCAAAGAAAGCTTAAGAAAAAAGTCAAAAGAGAGCGAATAATAATAAGCCGTTCGGCCGATTTTTGCTAGAGCATCGCAAATGCATATATGTATGTGTTTATATATTGCTATAACTTTTTTATCAATGAATATTTTTCATAAAATTAGCTCGGGAGTTGATATAAATAGTTTTCGATTTCATTCGTCGATTTGAAAAAACTTTTGTGATTTGTGTCTGCGTGCCGCTGATCACTTGAAAAAATATATTTTCAAGTTTTATATTGTATTCGATAGATTGCACATTTTTGAAAAAAAATCAGAGCAAAAACGAACTTTTTGCAATTCGCGAGGAAACTGGACAAAAATCCCCTAAATACAAAAATTAAATAAGCATTGAAAATATAAATTTAAATGTCAAAACAACGCCAACTTAAGACGCAACTGACTTGCGCATGTGTTAATGCGTACTCTGAAACCACAGAATTCGGCATCAGCTGTCCCGATTTGCGAAAAAAGAAAGTGGAATACAAATACACATAAAGAAAAAAGGAAGATATTTATCACCCTTCGCGCTTTGCTACGCCTTACCGTATTTTGTAGTATAGCGCCTTTTGGGGTTCAAGATATAGCAAAATACATAGCGCCAAAAGACTCACCGCACCCGAAAATCATACTTATGAGATGAGTTGTTTGGAGTTTTTTGCGGTATTTGTACAACAGCGCCCTCCGGTTTTCGAGGTAGGACCTAGTTTATAAGTCATAAAAACTCACCGCTTCCGAAAACCTCTATATACCAACTTTCAAGCAAATCGGATAAGCGACTTAGGAGTTTTTGGACGTTTTTTAAAATATTTGTACTGCAGCGCCCTCTGGTGTTCAAGATAAAAAAAAGTAGATAAGTTATAAATACGCACCGTATCCGAAAAACTCAGCACACAATTTTTCATGCAAATTGGGTGAAAGATTTTGGACTTTTTCGACGTTTTTTAAAATATTTGTACTACAGCGCCCTCTGGTGTTCAAGATAGTGCAAAAAAGATCAGTCCAGAACACTCACCATATTAAAAAACCCCTACGTACCAATTTTTATTCAAATCGGATAACCGGCTTAGGAGTAGAAGTTTTTTAAAATATTTGTACTACAGCGCCCTCTGGTGTTCAAAATAGAACAAAGTAGATAAGTTACAAAAAAAAACCCCGTATTTAAAAACCTCTACATACAAATTTTTATGCAAATCGAATGAACGGTTTCGGAGATAAGCTAAAACAAAGAATGCCTGGAACCCGATCGCAGCGCCCCCTACCGGATCCAACCTTTCCTGGATAAAAAGTAGTCTATATGTTGACCGGGGATATAAGGAACCTAGATGTCAAGTTTCATTTAAAGTGGTTTCCAGTGGTTTTCGCGTGATGCTTTAACAGACAGACAGACAGAAAAAAATTTTAAAAATGCGATTTTCGCAAGAGGAATTTCAAAAAATATTTCATACACAAATTTTTTTTTTACAATTTTATATATATATATATATATATATATATATAGATTTCTGACATATTATAGACCAGACCAAATTTAATTTTGCATTTTTTCTAAAGTATACTTAATGATCTTTTTGATCATTGAAAAAAAAAAAAATGTACCAACAACAAGAAAAACGCATTCACATGTTCGGATAGCTGCTAAAAATATTGGATATGTAAGATAGTCAATACACAATCCTTTTAATAGACAGATTATTGTGATCGGTTACAAAGGTTTTTGAATTAGTAGATAGAGTATAGAACTTTCAATCGATTGGGTACGGGTTCAATACCCACGGCTGGCCAAAGAAATATTTTTAATATGTTAATATTAGATTTTCTTGTTATGGATGCAAGCAAAAAAGAAACAATAATTTCTTAGAAAACGGTGTCGGAAAAGAGTGTCTTTTTTAAAATTTCACACAAGTAAAGAACAAAACGAGGCATAAGAAGCTTCGCTTCAAGAAAACAAATTATGATTTCTCTCATTTTTACAGTCTCTTAACTTACAGCAAAAAATAAAAATAGCAAACAGCTTTTAGTAAACTTAAATTAAAAACAATTAATATAAATGAAATTATTTTAAACAATTAATTTTGAGTGGAAGAAGATTTTGCCCACTTTAGATTTATTAAATTTATACTTAATTAGCGTTGAGTTTTGCATTTTAAAACACTTTAAAATGTTTCAGATGCAAGCACCCGTAGACTTTTATTATAATTTGAATAAAGTTATCTTAAATCATTTCAATGTAGACAACTTACTTTTGAGTATTGCATGGACCATCGATGTAATCATGTGGGTTGCACATGGAATCGTATTCACTGTTAAACATAGGATCTATATAAAAAAAAAACACAATTTTTGATTATATAGTTTAGTGTAAAGCAAAAATATATTTATATTTTATTTTATACAATATAATTTACATATGACAGTCATTCCTTATGTACCATTATACGCTGCACCCGACTACTAAGTGAGAGTAAAGTAAATTAGATTCTGAGATAATGATCAGTTTCTAAAATTTTCTCTTCAATTAAAGTGTTTTTACTTTTAGCAAAAAACAAAACAAAACACTTTCAGTAAGCTTTAAGCAAAAACAAATAACGTTGCTTAAATTATTAGTAAATTTACAATAAATTGAATTGAAGCCATAAAAAGATTTTTTTCCACTTATGATTTATTAAATTTTTACGTATTTAGCGTTGAATTTTGCATTTAAAATCATTTTTAAATGTTGCAGATACAAATAGCAGAAGGCTTTAATCATAACTTGAATGAAATTGTCAAAATATTATTTTAAATGTTGACAACTTACCCGAACCCGAATTGTTATTGCATCCAGGGTTATAAGCATCTAATATATTTTGACAAATGATTCTGCGACATATCCAGCCTCCAGGTCTAATTCTTAATGAGCAAACAGTACGGTCCAAGCCTGAGCACAATCGTCCACAAGTTGAGTCTGTTCTATAAAAATTATAGAATAGTTTTTGTATTTTATTGATTTGATTTAATTTTATATGATTTTCAGTAGGTAAATGCAGACATTTTAACAGAGAAAGCTAAATTGGCTATTATATGATATAACAAACTAAAATGCAGTTACCCATAATGTTTGCAACCTTAGGAAAGAAATTATTCCAAGATTTTTTTTTAAAAATACTCAGAATATTCAGATTTCAGTTTTCTGTTATCTAGTTCTCTAGGCCCCTGTCTTAGAATTTTTTTGAATTTTTCGTGCTTTTCTAGCTATTAGATCATTATTTTACAATAAAACATTTGGTAACAAACCGGATAACCGCGAATTTTTAGGATTATTTACCCTTTAAATAAAAGCGCTTGCTGCTCAAACTGCGCTCATATTAGTTTATATTGGTTGCTGCACCGTGGGATTTCCTGACATTTCTTTTCAATTCGGATTTTTTTGAGACTTCACTTCTTGAACCAGACATTTTTGGACTTTTTTTTTTTTTTTTTTTTTTGAGACTCCACTTCCCGATCAACATATTTTAAATATTTTTGCAACTGCACAATTTGTATTGCGCAAACTTGGCTTTATTATTTGGTTTTGCCGCAACGTGGGACATTTTTCTCTCTGGCATTTTTCCAATTGGAAAAATTTGGTTCTATTATTGTTGCGAGCACAGTAGCTGTGAGTGGGAAATTTTCAAGCGGTAAGTTCACCTTGCGCATTCTATACATCTATTAAAATTTACATGTTCCGCATTATCACCTCACATTTTACATCTCTTAAAAGTACCTCACATTTGTAACGAACCCTTCAGTTCGTTTGCAATTACTGGGGTAGGCTCAGCGAATAAACCAAGGGTTCAGTACAAAAAATTTATAACTCGGTAGTTTTCCTTATTATCACCTCACGATATCAGATTCCTTTTTCTCACATATGCGATCACTTGTCTATTCGAAACTCGATTCGTTTTTTTTTTAATATTGACTTGACGCTACAAATTTTAGCGTTTTGTGAATTTTTTCTAAGGTCAAGATGTCGTTATATGTTTAACGTGTTCACAACACATTCGTGGATCTGCTAATTTAATAAACAGTGCCGTGCTTTTGAAATAAATAGAAAGCATAAACGTCTGTTATCCTGCCTTTTTTTTTTTTTTTACAAAATTGCGCATTTGAATACCTTTATCAGAACAGAATTCAACTTACTTTGAAGCCGTGCTTTCTAGTAAGTACACAAACGTTTACTTAGAACTAACACAGCAAGAACTAAACGAAATTAGGACTCTTTTTAAAGATACCTACACTAGTTGCCTCACCGCCACTAAGTTTTTGAAGACGAGGATGTTGCATCTGAGAGTAGCGTCATAAAATCGATGTAGCAAGAGGTTTATCGAAAATATATGCGCTGCATAACTAAAATTTGGCAAAACTTTGCTAATTTAGCCACGACTTCCAAGCTTTTTGCAACTTTTCCCGAACCACCGCGTGCGCCCTCACATATTTTGCTACCACCTTGCAATACATTCAAATACTTGGTGATTTTTGTACTACGTTCCCTGTAGGAAAATCAACTCATTTAAAAGTAGTTCAAAATGTAGTTTTTTGCCAACCACAACTAGTTGAAATTCTGACTTTTTTCCATAGAACGAACTAACATATATTGTATGTTGATGTCCGCTAAATAAGTCAGTTGACTTTCGTCTGCATATATTTTCTACTACTTGTTAAATTAGTTATATTTAAACAATTTTTTAATTACTTTAAAATAACCAATTGAAAAGTATTTAATATTCCACTTACTGAAGATGAATTTAAAAGCATAAAAATTTTAAATTTATATACATCAAAGAGATCATTTATTTGGCTGTTTTGAAAAATACATAAATACATAAATCATGAAGTGATGAGGAGTTTGCTGAATGGTTAAGCAATGTATCAATTTCCGTACAGAGTCCAAATTGTGCAATGTTTGCTTAACGCTACCAGTTTGTAATTTGAATATCTTAAATAATAAAGAATTTTTAATCGTTTCACAGGGCTTTGAGCCTTTTCACAAGCGTTTCACAGGGTTTTGATCAGTTTAAAAGTGTTTTACCACGTCTGTCTTGCAGTTCAATGTCGTAAATAAGAAAAATATGTCTTTTTGAAACAAAATGTTAGTGAAGCCTAAAGTTAATAATATTTGATGAAAAAACATGGTTAGATATATATAAACTTGTAATCTAATAAAAATTTGCAAATAAAACATGTCAAAATTAGAGTAGTTGCCGCCTTAATATAATTCAAAGTAGTTTATCAACCACTTGTTTTTAAGTAGTATTTCAATTAATTCATATATAATGCAATAAAAACTATTTAGAATTGAAGTGGATGCCGCCTTAATATAATTCAAAGTAGTTCATATACTAGTTTATTTTAAACTAGTTTTTAATTAGTTGTTTCTTTCATATATGTAGATCTTTTAGGCAGCAGTGCTGCCCCAGGACTTGTTTGTAGTAATGACATAAATATGCAGCTATATGCGAAAAAATCCCCTTATAAGTATTGGAATTCATTAAAACTAATTTTTCAAATTAAAATTCATTAGAGATTACCTACTAGCAGTGGCGTGCGTGGGTTTCAGACGCCAGGAGCGGAGGCAAATTTTGTTGCCCCTTATTAAAATTTTTAATTCAAGACTAAAATATACAGTAATCCAAAAGAACTTTTCGGCAAGAACAATCATCATTATTGTGTATTGTATAAATTACAAATTAAAATAGATTTGTATATTAGGATGCCCCAAAAAAAGTTACCATTGCAACCAACTAAAAAGGAACCTTGAACTCGTTTATGACGACAGCCAAAATATTTTGGCTGTCACGCTAATCGCCAGTGAGCTAAAAAAACCTCCAATATACATGTTTTTGACAAAAATTTCGGTTGGTGTGGTTGTTAAAAAAAAACCAATGGTAAAATACAATAGGACTAAAAAAAAAAATCTTCTAAGCTGCATCAAAAAATTTCAAATTTTTACCTTTTAAGCAAAGAAAATGCCAGTGCTGCCAGGTGTCGATGAAATAAATTCCCCTTTTTTGCATACAAAATAATTGTTTTCCCCGTTTTTAAGTTTTAGTTTGCCTGCTTTTTTCCGCGTTTTTAAAATAACAAATAAAAGCTTCTCAAAATAAAAACAATTTTAGTGCCTTAATTTTACTATATAAACAACAATATATAAATAGCAAATGCGTGCATACCTTTACGAGCAAAATAAATACAAAGAAAATTTCAGCCGATTTTATATCAATATTCGTTCAATTTACCTAAGATCAGCCCAACCATCGTAGGTTTTGAGATATATGAGATTATATTATATATATACTCATTTTTAATATTCCGTATGTATAGAATATCAACTTCAAATAAAAAAAAAACAAAAAAAAAACGAAATGGCCACATTTCATCCCTTGAAAGGACTTTGACCGAGCTTCTGATGATCAATTGTGCTGTGTGTGATGTGAAAATGTTTTCACACAAATTATCGGACCTACTGGGACCTATCGGAACTGGACCTACATGTAAAAAACCTACATGTGTGAAAAACTTTCTGTGTCGGATGTAGGACTCGAACCTGGGTTCTCTGGCGTAAGAGTCACACACTCTACCCACTACGCCACGGTCGTCATCAACTTCAAATATATTTTATAAATCTTCAAATATAAATACCGGGAAATTTGGTTAAAACCAATTGCTACAAAAAAGTGTTCACCAACTACAAAGATATATTACTCAAAGCAGGCCCGCAGCCAGGATTTATCCAAGGGGGGGGGGGGGGAGGGGGGGAATTTTCATAAAAAAAATATATCGAAATATATCGATGAATAAAAGGAGTTTAGTATAAAACTTACTTTTATTTATTTTTATATGCTTGTATTAAGTCTTCTCTTTTTTTTTTTGCCAATTCTAACAATACATCATCCTCTGTGGCTTTGCTATCCCTATGTATTCTTAAGGATGCACAACCATTTAAGCAGTACTCGCCCAGAGAACTTCTAGAAATACATTTCAAATATCAATTGCACTCCTTCACTTATCACTACACTTTCTTAATATTTGCGCCAGCATTCGCTGCTGAATTCTGGTTTAATTTTGTCCTTTGGTAGTGTTAACAGAGCAAAGTAAAGTTCTTGCATATTGTTTAATTAAAAATTTTGACCGTTCCTCGTTTTCGGATGTAATCAAAATCAAGTTAAACGATGGCAAAAGTCAGTTGTGCTTTGCAAAAAGTACTTTCATGTTGTAAATTGTTGCAAGAAGGAAAGGTATATAAACAGTAATTTTGTAAAAATTTACCACAACATTAGAAATGTGACCTACAATTTAAATTCCTTTGAAGCGATATTTTCGTAAGCGTCTTATTATAGTATTCTAACAATTTACCTACTGCTGCTGCTATCGGGTTAAAATTTTGTATAAAGCAATGTTTACCTATAAGCCACTTGTGAACTACTAGAAAAACTATCACGATAAGAAGACTAACATTTTCTTATAAGTAAATCCGTAACCAACTCCTAAACTTTAACAGATCACTTAGCAAAATTCTTAATTTCATTGACTTTTTCGACATCATTCAAAAGGTTTGGAAATTTTATTTTTAAAAATTTTTCCTATCCCAATTTTATTTTGTCAGTTTTGTTGAGATCCCGCGTCAGTGCTAAGAAAAACGCAAAACTTACAATATGCTCCGTTTTTCAATTTGGAGTAAGCTAACTTATGCCAACGGTTCAACCAAGACTGCTTAAATCGTAGATTACGCGAACTGCTGACAGGAAAATTAAAAGTTGGGGGGAGGGGGTGGAGAGGAAGGGGGATTTTAAATGTTTTGAAAACTTGAAATGAAATAAAATTGGAAATATCGTTGCTTGTACCTTTATGTACTGCCGAAGTCGAAGGCCGTTCAGATGTATCAAACGAAATTTCTTTTTCTGAAACAACTTCTACAATTATACACACAAAACGCACAAACTTAGTATTATTTACGTTAAAAGTGAAATATTCTTAATAACATTACCCTATAGGAACAAACTAACTTGTTTTTAAAAACAACTAATTAAAAAACTAGTTTAAAATAAAGCAGTATATGAACTACTTTTAATTATATTAAGGCGGCAACTACTCTGATGTTGACATGTTTATATTGCAAATTTTTATTAGATTACAAGCTTATATATATTTAACCATGTTATTTCATCAAATATTATTAACTTTTGGCCATCAGTAATAGTTTTCAATTGGTTATTTAAAAGCAATTAAAAAATAATTTAAATGTAACTAATTTAACAAGTAGTTGAAAATATATGCAGACGAAAGTCAATTGACTTATTTAGCGGACATCACCATACAAAATAAGTTAGTTCGTTCTATGGAAAAAAGTCAGAATTTCAACAAGTTGTGGTTGACAAAAAACTACTTTATCAACTACTTTTAAATTAGATGATTTTCTTACAGGGTACTTATACGACAACTTTTAACATTACTGTCAATACTAACACCAAAGGCAGTTCTGGACACTTTTCAGGCTCTAAAGATTCTTGAACGCTTTCTACAATGCAAACGAAATACAATATTACATTATTATGATTTAGCTAAAATTGTAACCATTATGTGATTATAATATAAAATGGACACCGCACACATTCTGGCAGCGCTGCACTCGGTTGGTACATCAGCAAAGTAGTTCTATTGTCGTTTCGGCGGTGGCATCTTCTTTTTATAATTACTCGTATTTAATTTTGTAACATTGGATCAAAGTATTAAAGAATATCAAGAAGTCGCCATAATAAGGACGGAAATTGATAAAAGAAAAAAATTCATTAAAAACAAAGATTTACTTTCCTCCTTTCTAGCCTTTTTTAATAGCGGTTTCTGCAGCTAATTAAGTGGAATTGTTTTAGTATTTTGGCACAATAAAATAATCAATAGAATAACACTAACACAAGTGAATTACATTTTAGAAAACCACAATTAAAACAATTGTAAAAGTTAAATATTTTCCTCACTTTCATTTAAGACTTTCCAACGCAATAGATTCTTAAATCGCAGGTGATGGACAAGGCTCAATCGAATGTATCGAACTTTATTCGATATCTTAAGCGTGCTTCTGTTGCTGTTTATACTGTTACTGAAGAGAAACGTAGGCTCATTAAGTATGCACATATAAAAAATGTCATATTAATGATTATATTTTATTTTTTTATACTTTCTGGACCCTAAGGGGGAGAGGGGGGGTTGAACACCCAAAAGCCCCCTTGTATATGGGCCTGACTCAAAGGGCTACATTTTCCTCATGACCCTTTACCTATAATAATTTTATTTAATTATTATATAATATAATTTTCTTATAATAATTTTAAGAAAATTTTAATGAAAGTTTAATTCAACAAAGATATAAATAAAAATGTTGTTACTTTCAGCCACCTTCTCGCTTAGAGGTGACAATTTTTGTCAATTTTGTATCAAGAATAGGCTTTTGCTACTTTGGTGACTATTGTTACCGTATAAAAATAAGAAGACGCTAGAAGAAGACAGAGAAAAAATTTAAGCATTTGTTTTTTAAACTTAACGTCAGAATCAATGTTGTATAAGATTCTTTAATAAAATTCATAGAAAGTTTGTAGCAGTTGATTTGAGGAACCAAAAATATTTCTTAGAGATCTATATTCTATATCAAGAGCGTTTTACTTGAATGGGGGAATATTATGTAAGAAAAATATTCCCCAAGGATAATTTCAATAAAAATTTAAGATTCCATATCATCTGGGAAGTCAAACTTATTTAACCTATGTTACGTTAGGCGCAGCTGATATAGTTGATCAAGCGAATTTTTTGCTCTTGAATTTAAAGTTATTCTTTTGTAGTATACACTATCAGTCCTTAATCCTTCTTCGGTACTTATATAAATTTTTAAAAATTTTTAATATATTTTAAATTGTTGCAATATGACTTAAATAATTTGTGCCAATGGAGTCATCTGAATGCTCTACCTTTAAATGTTTACACATTACTTTTTCTAAATGCAATAGTGTCCTTAGTAGCTCTTACTCTATTTCTGGGATCCCTCTCCTACTTGTACAATCGATTAAAGATCTTGGTGTGTTGAACTTTTGTTGAACTCGTAAATTTCCTGGTCCCTAAAGCATACTCTTTACTTGCTTTCATTCGGAGAAATAGCTCAGAACTTTCCGACCCACATACCTTAAAGTCAATGTTTAATGCCTTTGCGAGATCTAAACTAGAATATGCTTTAAGATTAGAACAAATTCAAAAAAGATTTTCTAAATTTGCACTTCGTTCACTGTATTGCCCGCATATAATGTTAGATGCTTGCTTCTTGGCATAAAAACGTTAGATACACGGAGAAAAGTTCAGTCTCTTATTATTTTTTATGACATTATATCTGGTAATATTGACTGTTCTTCTCTTTTGGGATTCATTAATGTCAATATTCCTTCAAGACAGTTGCGGGGTTTCAAGACCTTTGCAACTCAATTCCATAGGTCTAATTATGCGAGCAATGAACCAATTCATAGATCTCTCTCTCTCTTTATATAATAATCTTTTGTCAACAGTTTATTTTTAGTTCAAATATATTTCTTTTTGTTAATATTGTAATTTAACTTTATTTTTATATTGTTATTCTAGTCTGTCAGGACTCAATAAATCTAAATCTAAATAAAGAGATGATGTTTTTTACTTCGACAAGGTGGTTAAAAATGTTTTCAAATGGTTTTTTACTAGCTTTGCATTTTCCCCGTTTCAATCACTATTTTCCCCACCATTCCGTTTTAGCCGAAAAATCCCGAAAAATGGGGAACATCCCGCCACCTGGCAGCTATCGATAATGCTGATTTTCATGCATTTTTTGATATTTTTTTATGTTATTTTCACTAATATTCAAATAAGTCCATTATTTTTTTTTTATGTTAACCTCGTTTTGGAGATATCGTTGGAAATGTCTTTACTACTTCTAATCATTTCTGGACTGAGTTTATCAATTTAATTACCATTTAATTTACGATATTTATTATTGCTTTCATTATTTTTACGTATGTGTTTGTTGCAAAATATAAAGGTTTTTCCAATATTTTAGTTTAAATGGTAATTAAATTGATTAACTCTGTCCAGGCTCTCTCAACTCTGTAAAATAATGAAGTTATTTGAATTTTAGTGAAAATAAGTAACATAGGATAAAATCAAAAAATTCATGGAAACCAGCATTATCTTTGGTTCAACGACAAAAATTCAGAATTCTTTGATGCAGTTTGGAAGAACTTTTTCAAAACTATTACTTCTGATCGTTTGTGTGTGTTTTTTTTTTAACAACCGCACCAGCCGAAATTTTTATGAAAAACATGATTTTGGAGATTTTTTAAAAATAGTTTTGCTCACTGACGCTTAGCGTGACAGCCAAAATATTTTGGGAGTTCTCATAAAATAGACCGTACTCTTGTGTACAAGAGTACACTTAAATAAATTAACTTAATGTATTATTAATACATTTATGGAGTTTTGCATTTAAAATGGCGTCAAAATGTTCAGATACAAATAACTCAAGACTTATGTCATAATTTGATAAACTTATTTGAATTAACTCATTTAAATATTCAAAACTTACTCGTGGTTAGAGGGAAATCGTCGTTGATTTGGTAATCCTTTACATGTGGATAAAATTGCTATATAAGAAAAAAGAAAAAAAAAAACATTATATTTCGATATTAATAAAACTCATTTTCTGTTTGT
Organism: Coremacera marginata; assembly: GCA_914767935.1. NCBI lineage: Eukaryota > Metazoa > Arthropoda > Insecta > Diptera > Sciomyzidae > Coremacera > Coremacera marginata. The sequence goes on from OU612044.1 coordinate 160,300,875, forward strand.
TAGCTTGTACTTTATAGTAATCCAAACGGCTATATGGATTTTGTTCAAATTTGACTCATATATTATATGCATCCTAAATTAAATTATTGATTACTTAGATTTGAGAACGCCCTTTCCACCCGCCTCTTTTAAAAAAACTTAGCTTAATCATACCACAGTTTAGAGAGACAAAAAGGTGAGATTTACTATCGTGTTTATTTTTTTTTCCACAGATTCCCTACAATTGGCAGTGTTTTGTGAATTATATATAGTGAATATTAGATATCTAAGTAATTTTTCATCTTCAGTGCGAATTCGTTCCCTATGTTCACTTCTTCCGCTTATTTTAACTTTACAAAACTTTCTTTATCTAATTAATTTGAAAATATTTCTGTAATTATGCCATCAAAATTATTTACATATCTTCAAATCTATGCAATTTTTGAGTACTATTTTGAGTACGATAGAGAAAAAAAAAACGATTTGTTATTTTTACTCCAACTTACGCAAGTGTATTATGCTTTGTTGTTGTTTTCCATGCAAACGCCAATACGCAGACACGCGTAAATAAAAGTAGCCCTTGAATGTGTTTTTTGTGCCTCGTATTTTTATGGCATATTTTTTTTTTGCTTTCCAAGTTTTTCAAAACATTATTTTAAGCTCAAAAATAATAAATTTTGATAAAAATTGTCAGCCGTTTATCATATATTAACAATATTGTTTTCAAATTAAAAACTGGCAACAAACATACGACAGTGACATACCGAGGTGCTCACATTTTCAAAAAGAACAAATTCTATAAATACGCTTTGTAAATCTACGTTTAAACTGTGAATTACCTAAATATATATAAAACAGAAACTAGTAAGGAATGGAGCTTCGGCAGAGTAGCGAAGCTAAAATACCCTCTCGCGACCGTACTGAAGTATATCTGAAGTCTTTAGACGTCTATAAAATTTTTATGTATAATCTACAAAAATATTTGTGTCATACGCTTAAGTTAATTTAACCCTTAGCTGCCACATAGAGTAATTTGTAAACAAAGTAAAATGTTACACCCACTTTTCTAGTATAAAGACTCCACATTTTACTGAAAAATTAAGTATGGGTTGGATAAACGACGTGGGCGGAACTTGGATACATACAGACGTGATGTCATTCAGTTTTATATATTTGCGAGTTAAGTTTTTCAATTTTGATGACGTCCCTTTGTATTGAAGGTAGGCGTGGTTTTCATCCGATTTTGCCAAATACCTATGAGTGGCTTATGTTAAATATCAAAGTTTGTTTGCAAAATTTCAAGACATTTCTGTAATTTTTGCAGATTTTTAAGCGATTTATCGTTTTAAATAAAGCCACTTTGTATGGGAGGTAGGCGTGGATTTCATACGATTTTGTCAAATATCATAGTGATAGTCTATATTATATATAAAAGCCTATGTGCAATATTCCAAGACATTTCTGCAACTTGAGCAGATTTTTAAGGGATTTTACGGTTAATATACAGCTACTTTGCATGGGAGGTAGGCATTGTTTTTATCCTATTTTTCTAAATTTTATTGTCAGTATTTATATTGAAGACCAAAACTTATACGCAAAATTTCAAGGAATTTCATTAATTTTTGTAGATTTTGAAGAGATTTTACTGTTAAAATAAAGTCACTTTGTATGGGAGGTAGGCGTGGTTATCATCCGATTTTTCCAAATTGCATAGTGAAGATTTATTGATTTATTGAGTATCAAAGCTTACGTGTCAAATTTGAAGGCATTTCATTAATGTTTGTGGATTTTGAAGAGATTTTACGGTTAAGCTTATATTGTGAATTTCATTGGGATAGCTTTAAAATTGCGGCTGTAATCGTGTCGACAGACGGACAGACGCACAGACAGACGAATACACGGAAATCGACTCAGGAGGTGATGCTGATCAGAAATATATATACTTTTCTATACCTGCCACGCCTCCCTATTGGCGTTACAAACGTAATGACAAACCCCTTACGTTGGGGTATAAAAATGAAACAACACCGTCTGTCGTCTGTGCTGTGCGGATCGAACCTGGCCAGGAGAAAATGTTATGCCTGATCAGGCTGGAATTCAAGCCTGATAGGCATGAATGAGTCCTGACCTTTCCTTGAAAATACCCCTGATTTTTTCTTACAAGTGTCCGCCTCTTCAGATTGGAAATTTTGTATATCCTTTTTTAAATTTTCATTTGTGATTTCTAGTCTGAACATCAATTTTTTATCAAATTCAGATATGAAATCTGTCCTGAAATAAAAGATAATCGATTTTTTGTTTAATTTAATTTTAGAATACGGACTTGTAAAAAAGTAAGCCTGAATTATATTTAAATTTCAGCCTTGAAATCTGAACTGAATAATGGAGGCATGATTATGTTTAGAAATTCAGTCATGAATTTCAGTTTGACTATTGGAGGCTTAAGCGAGTGTTCTGCTGGGTGGAACTAGTCAAATCATCAAGTAAAAATAAGTTAGCCTCTTAATAACCAATTGATGCCGAAAGTAAAAAAAAATTCAATATCTAGTTTTGTATTGCCATGTTTATAATATTGTAGAAATTATGAAAGGTGGAGGTAAGAGAATGAAAAATCACGAAATTTCAGTTTAATATCTCAAAAACTGTGACAGCTCAAGCCAACAACTCTCATATTGTTCAAATTTTATATAGTCTGATGTTTAATTATTAAAAGAATATTGAAATTAGTTTTAAATCAACTTGGTCAAATATTTAATATGTTAAATTTACCGGTGATTCGAATTCTATCATTAGAATTTGCGAATACTTAGCTCTTCAGTATTCAAAAAAATTTTTTTTTGCAATTTTGTTTTCACCGCATGTAACGACGTAAACGCAGATGACTTATTAAAACGGGAATAAGGATCTGTTGATAAATGACGTCACATGTTTTTGGACAATTTTTAACCACCCAACCTTTCTTACACTTCGTTACAAAGTCCTTAAAAATTTATTTATTTATAACAATTTTTAATTAGTATGATGTGATGTAATTTTAATAATTTGCCTCAAAAATGATATGTGAAAAAAAATTTAAAAGTTTTTACTTACCTATAAAAATTATAACTGCGCAAAATAACTTCATATTTTTTTTTTTTTTTTAAATTAATAAAATTTATTTAGCATTAAAAAAATCAACCGTTTTGATGAATACTTGTGTGAAAATTAATATCTGTTTTTTTCTGCTAGTAAGAGAGCTTTTATACAATTTACTTTTTCCTGAAATTTTTGGAAGCAATTTGAACAGCTGCTAGTGTATTGTTTTTTTTTTTCTAAAATTTATTGCATAGACCAGCGGTTCTCAAAGTTTTTTGACGACGGAACCATTTTAGAAAGCAAACCATTGGACGGAGCCCTAAGATAATCAAAAACTGCTGTATGTGTATTCTTTAATAATAACACGGGGTAACATTGGTTCAGCGTCATGGGGGTTGTTAGTCAATTTTGGAAGTCTTTCTAAGTCTATAATTTACATTATTTGAATTGACTCTGGTTCTCGAGTAAGGTCGTTCTTTTAAAAATAAAGGAGATTTCTCCACATATTTTAGAATAGCTCAAGAACAATTTATCGGATTGGGTTAAACTAAAAATTCAAAAATACGCAGCTAAGTTACTTTCAAATTACATCTGCATGGTTTTTTACTTAGATTACTAGTTTTGGAAATATTTCAAAGTTCTTTCGAAAAAAAAAATATTTTTTATGCAAATTTAAACTTTTTGTTGTTTTCAAATTCATAAAAAATCGAAAACTTCAAAATTGCTCTTTTTTTATCGTTAGTTATAAACCATTTAATATAAGTCAAATAAAATAAATTAAAATAAGCCATATTTCATTAAAATCGGCTGACAATATTTGGTTCAATTCACTATTTAGTGATGGTATCTCATTTTGATAAAAATTTTTAAAATAATACGTGGGTGCCTTTTATATTTCGGGATTTGGCAACCCTGGTGTTGCAATCTGTCAACTGAAAGCTCTATCGCAAAGTTTGACATTTGTTGGCTTATACGTACTCAGAACGTTTTGACATACGAGCGCTATTTGTGTTGTTTATAGTAACTTAAAAGATTCATCTCGGTCTAAAAATGGAATTAAATCGTGAACATTTTCGTGCGATTATTTTTTACAACTTTCGACGTGAATTAACACAGCAACAGTGCATGGATGAACTTAATTCAATTTTTGGTGATGAAGCTCCATCAAGGACCAGTGTTTATCGATGGTATGGTGAATTCAATCGTGGTCGTAGTTCACTCCAAGACGAATTTCGTGAAGGTCGTCCGAAATCAGCTGTTGTTCCGAAAACCATTGATGCTGTGCGCGAACTGATATTGCAAGATCGTCATGTTACCTATCGTGAGAATGAGGCAACCTTAGGCATAAGTGGGACCAGCATACATTCAATATTGCATAAACATTTGACTGTCAAAAAATTTGTTCGCGTTGGATCCCACACAATTTGTCAATCGCTCAAAAAAAGGCTCGTGTCGATTGGTCGAAGGAAATGCTCAAAAAATACGATCGTGGTGCTTCGAAACACGTCTGTGACATCGTGACAGGTGATGAATCGTAGATTTACGCGTATGAGCCCGAAAGTAAACAGCAGTCGACTGTATGGGTGTTTCAAGATGAGCCAAATCCAACAAAAGTTGTTCGCGCACGAAGCACTTCCAAGCAAATGGTCGCCTGTTTTTTCGGAAAATATGGACATGTCGCAACCGTACCACTAGAACACCGCAGAACAGTCAACTCTGAGTGGTACACAACCATTTGTTTGCCAGTTGTCTTCCAAGAAATCAGGAAAACCAACCGCCGAAGACGGATCACTCTTCATCACGACAATGCGAGCTCTCACACATCGGCTCAAACAACTGCATTTTTGAGCACCCAAAACATCGATTTGATGGGTCATCCGCCGTATAGTCCTGACTTGGCACCGAATGACTTCTTTTTATTCCCAACCGTGAAGAATAAACTGCGTGGACAACGATTTTCGACGCCCGAAGAAGCGGTTGCGGCATTCAGAATGCATGTTTTGGAGATACCTCAATCAGAGTGGCAAAAGTGCTTCGACAATTGGTTCAAACGCATGCAAAAGTGTATAGATCTTAATGGAGAATATTTTGAAAAACAATAAAGTGATTTTCGATGATTAATATTTGTTTTTGTTCTCTAATCCCGAAATATAAAAGGCACCCCTCGTATCAATAACACAAAGAATAATAAAATAACATCGAACAAAATCGACAGGTTTTAAAATTGGACACAATGATATCATTTTCAAAATGTATTTTTTCATATAAAATTTTTGAATATTTTATATATTCACATATAAATTAATAACACTATGTCGTTATTTTGTCAAAATTTGTTTTAAGCTATTTTTGGATCACAAATTGTTTTTAAATTGAAAACTTTGATATAAGGCCTGATACAAGAAAGTTGAATTCTCATATCAGGTTCGGTATCCAGTCTATTGCGGTATTTTGTTTTTGTAGTTGCATAGGTTAATTATCCTGTTTCACATAAGTGTGTTATTGGGGACGGCAGGAGAAAATTCGGCACAATTGTGTAAAGAAATGGATATTCATCATGGATCCTGCACTTAAAACCATTCAAAAGCATTGTTTTGAACAGTGACTCCATAATAGTGTCTAATAACATTCTTAAAATTATTCAAAAATCGCCTTTGACATACTTTCATGCTTTTGAAAATTGCGCACAAAAGGATTCTGGATACATGAATGCATTTTAATTTTTGTATTCTGTTCTTTGGGAAAATACGTCTTCGGGACCAATTCTTCATACATATCATATAAAAACACTTCTGAGTGGCTAGCGACACGAACACGAATAATCCAAAAATCTAATACTCGTATTCATTTAAAAGCGGACATTTTGTTATTAGCATTGAACACTGTTGTCTGTATTTGGGTAAGTAGGATAAGAATCAGCAAGACGACAACAACCATAAGTATATAAACGAATAAACCCGATCCGACTCGCGATTTGGGATACTCATATTTATTTGAGCCGCCACATTGCAGCTTCGTAGAAGTGAGTATGAATCGGGTTGCGTACACTAAGAGTTGAGTTGGTTTTGTACTTGTTTTCTAAGAGTCACAAAAAGGCTATCTATTGCAGATCACTGGTCCGTACTCGACGTTGAACTCTTACTTACTTAGGTGGCCGTAACAACCCGTGTTCGCGTTTCGGCCGACCTCATCAGCTCTCCCCAGGCGCCTCTGCTTTGCACGCGCCTTCTCCAATCGGATACGCCAAGTGCGGTTAGGGCTTCCTCGGCCTGTTCCATCCATCGGATGCATGGTCTCCCTCATTGTCGTTGACCAGCGACCCTCGCCTCGAGCATCTTTTTCGCTGGAGCTTCGTCGTCCATACGATGGACATGAGCCAGCCAGCGTAGTCGCTGCACAATTATAAGCCGAACTACGTCAATGTCTTCGTAGAGTTCATACAACTCGTGGTTCATTCGGATGCGTTAATCATCGCCGACTCGAATAGGACCGAAGATTTTGCGAATAACTTTTCTGTCGAACACCCCCAGAGCGGCTGCGTCAGTTTGCGAAACTACCCATGCCTCAGCGCCATAAAGCAGCACAGGTAGAACGAGCGTCTTGTAGAGTGTTAGTTTTGTCGATCGAGAGAGGGCTCTGGAACTTAGTTGCTTACTGAGCCCGTAGTAGCACCTATTAGCAATTATTGTTCTTCGCTTTATCTCCAGGCTGATTTCGTTTTTGGTATTAATGGCGGTGCCAAGGTAAACGAACTCCTTGACTACTTCAAAGTTATAGCTGCCGGATGAAACGTGGGAGTCTAAACGCCGCGCTCCCTTGTTTGTAGACAGCATATACTTTGTTTTACCCTCATTTATCGTCAAACCCACTTTGGCTGATTCCTTTTCGATAGCGGCGAAAGCAGCGGTAACATCTCTCTTGGTTCTGCCAACAATATCAATATCATCAGCGTACGCAAGGAGCTGGACACCTTTATAAAAAATGGTGCCATTACGATGCACACCGGCCTTTCGTACGATCCCCTCCATGATGATGTTGAAGAGATCGCAAGACAGTGGATCGCCTTGCCTAAAACCTCTTTCGGTATTGAAGGTTTCGGAGAGGTCATTTCCTACCTTGACGGAGCTGCGTGTGTTGCTCAACGTCATTCTGCAAAGTCTAATCAACTTTGCAGGTATACCGAACTCAGACATTGTTGCATATAGGCAATCCCTTCTCGGGCTATTGAACGCTGCTTTAAAATCGATAAAGAGATGGTGTGTGTCAATTTGATTTTCATGGGTTTTCTCCAGGATTTGTCGTAGCGTGAAAAGCTGGTCTATGGTGGACTTTCCAGGTCGAAAGCCACACAGATAAGCAATCAGTGTTTTTGTAATCGACGTTGAACTCGCTTAAACAAAAACAAATATGTATGCTTGTGTGTTAACGCATTATTTTGCATGTGAATTTTGTTATTGAAATAGGAACTAAATTTTGTTTGCAAAAATTCACTATGTGCAATATTTTCTGCGGTTTTTTTTTAATAAAGCATTGGCCAGTATTTTCGCGGAACCCCTACAGAGGCTTTGCGGAGCCATAGGGTTCCGCGGAGCACACTTTGAGTAGCGCTGATGTAGACAGTAAGCAGACTTGGAGTTTGATTCGAGACATTGGTGTCAGTAAGAATACAAATTCATCAAATGCAATAAATGTTGAGATAGCTTAACAGCAGTTTCGTTAATATTCCTATGCCTGTGATACAAACCAATGTTTATGAAAATTCTAATGTTTATTTATGCGATATTAGCTGTAGTTATAGTTGTGTTGAGCAATTCGATGTGTTAAATAGTTTTTTGTACATTTAATCAAATGCTGTAGGTTTTGATGAAATTCATTAAATTTTTATAAAAGCTTTGTTACCAAGACTAACCAATATTTTTGCTTTTATTTTCAATTCAATATTAACAAAATCGATCTAACCATCTTGCTGAAAAAAGCTAAAATAATTCCAATCGTGAAAACTGTTAATGAATAAATGACAATCCGGCTACAGGCCGAAACGAAGTTGTATAACGGCACTGATAGATGTAACCGAAGACGCAAGAGTGAATTTTGATGCCAGCAAAGTAACCTTTTTGGCCTTTCTTGATCGCTCGAAAGCTTTCGACACAGTTCACCACGATTTCTTGTCTTCTAAGTTAGTAAATATGCATAATTGTTCGTTGTCTGCTTCTAATTTAGTGTCGTCATATATACACTCAAAGAAATATTTGTTCAAATTGACAAATTCGCAGGTTGAGTTGATAATTTTTTTTTGTCAATATAGAGTCAACACAAGCTTGTGTCAATTTGATATTAGAATGAAAGTTGTAATCATATTGACAAAATTTTTTTTCTTATTTTATGAATAAATTTTTCGATTTGATAAAAGCCTTTATCAAGAATGTCACGTTTGCAATGTAAATTTGATAAAAAATTTATTTATATTTATAAATATTCAGGGTATGAAAAAATAACTGATATTTTTGTTATTTTTTATTGCTTTATTTGCTACCTGTTGTTGTTAGTAAAGCATCGTGCGTCTTCGTCTCTTCGTTTCTTATATCTGAATAAAACAAAGAGAATGTAAGACAGGTATGAGCAAAGCAGAAAAGGGATAGAGGAAATTTTTTATTCTATAGCAAGAGAATATATTCAGGGATACGAAAAAGCATACTCATGCAGGGCTCTAGTCAACGAAACGAATGAAAACGAAAATGGCCATTTCAACCCTTGAAAGGACTTTGACCGAGCTTTTTTTGGACCTACAAGCTTTATGCCGACTCCAAACGGCTTATGTTCTCAAGAAGCTTTTCATGGCAGTTTTTACTCTCTGAGGTTTGCCATTGTCTGCAGAGAAGTGACGGCCGAACATAAAAATTAATTCAATTGAAAAAATTTTCTGTGTCAGATGGAGGATTCGATCTCTGGCGTATGAGCCATACACTCTACCCACTACGCTACGGCCGCCACAATATATCTAGTCAAAGTACGTACAAAGCTCAAAAAAGATCAAATCGTAATCATTAGTAATTGGATTACTTTTTATAAAAAGGTGCAATAATTGATTATATACAATTCTATTTTGCTTGGCTCAGTAATCAAGTGATTGCAATTACAAATAATCAAAGATTACGAAAATAATCAGAAAGAATCAAAAGTAATCAGAAAAAATAGTGCGATTACTTTTAAAGATTCTTTTAGATTATTTTAATCAAAAACACAAATGTTTGTGAATTTTTTTATTTTTTAACAAAGATTGTCAAAGAACTAGAAAGAGAAGAATGCATTGCAACATAAATAAAACAAAAAAAAAAAAGACAACTCGATCTTACTATTTGCCTTGATAAGAACTAATTTTTCAAAAGAAAAATCAGGCGATGCTCGCCGTCTTGGACTGTTTACTATGCCGGCAAAAGGAAATAGTTGATCAACCTAACTTTATGTTTGGTAATTTCGCAAAAATTTTTAAAATATTAAAAAAAAAAAAAAAAAGAAATAAAAAAGGATCTCCAAAAATAATCCGATTATTATTCTTTGATTACTTTTGATTCTTTTTGATTATTTTTCGTAATCTAAAGTACTCGCGATTATAATTTGATTATTTGTAATCGTAATCAATTACTTATCAGAAATTTCTCTCTGAAAGATTATATAATGATTACAATTCTTTTTAAAAAATAATCTAATTAATTACTAATCGTAATCGCAAACAGCTATGATTTGAACAATATTCCACAGTAGAAATGCGTCAAACGAAATGAAAAAAATATTGAATATGGCTATAAGAGATCTTTAAGCTGTTTTGAATTGTGGAAATAAAACTTTCGACACACTTAACATTTGTTTCAATAAAGTGTATTTGAACAATATTCCACGGTAGAAATGCGTCAAACGAAATGAAAAAAATATTGTGTTAAACCAAGTAAATGCGCTAAAGAATATGACTATAAGAGATCTATTAGCTGTTGTTTACACAAAATATTTGCCTTTATAAAGTGTATTTGAACAGTATTCCACAATAGAAATGCGTCAAACGAAATGGAAAAAAATTGTGTTAAGCCAAGTAAATGCGTAAAAGAATGTGACTGCAAGTGATCTATTGGCTGTTTTTTAATTACGGAAATAAAACTTTCATCACACTTAATCAATAATATGTCAATAAAGTGTATTTGAACAATATTCCACAATAGAAATGCGTCAAACGAAATGAAAAAAATAGTGTGTTGAACCAAGTAAATGCGCAAAAGAATATGACAATAAGAGAGCTATCAGCTGTTTTTTTTTTAATTGCAGAAATAAAAGTTTCGACACGCAAAACATTTGCCTTTATAAAGTGTATTTGAACAATATTCTACAATAGAAATGCGTCAAACAAAATGAAAAAAATATTTTGTCAAACCAAGTAAATTTTTTTTTTTTTTTTTGTCTAAACCAACGCTCAGGGGATGCCCCCTTTAAATGCGAAAGCATTGCGTTAATTCGGAAGACGGGTGATAGTTAGTTGGAGGGTGGAAAGATGGAGTAGTGACGGTGAAGATTTGCTTTAAACTGACACAGATCAAAACTGCCGGAGAACACGCTCACAGGGAGATTATTCCACAATCTTACCGTGCGACCATTGGGCACCGATGCAATGGTAAAGGGATGGGCTTGGAAAGCTGCCCGAGTAGACCTAGGAAATACACGAACTGGTGGCGTCAGGCCATGTACCTCTCTTGAACATTTCCCATGGTAGAACCTATACAAAAGGCTTAGGCAACCAACATTACGCCGATGCCCAAGAGAACTCAGGGGAGATAAAATGTTTTCGTATCCTATCATATATATCGCACGTCTTTGAATTCGGTCCAGAAGCTCCAAATAAGATCTCGAAGCTCCTGCCCAAATGTGCGAATTGTACTCCATTTTAGGCCTTATATAAGAGGTATAGATCATTCGAAGATCAGATGGGGTGAAGTATCGCTTGCACCGTTTTAAGAAACCTAGGCACTTGGCCGCTTCTTTCGACACATGGAAAATGTGATCATTCCAACGAAGGTCTGATTGTATCGACATGCCCAGAACGTCAAGAGCATCTGACTCCAAAAGATCCACACCATTCATATTCAAGGGAGCTAAGGGACAGTTCATCCGCTTGTGGGTTAACAGGCAACACTGGGTCTTGTTTGCATTAAACTCTACTCTATTAGCAAGACCCCACTCGGAGATTTTTTTCAAGTCATTAAGAAGTGTGTCATTCATATTTTGCCTCTTACTCTCAATCTCCAAAGAGCTCGGGCGTTTTTTGAAAAAATATGAATGACAAATGCTGCTGTCGTCCGCAAACGAATGAATTGGGTTATGAGTCAACGACAGAAGGTCGTTGATAAAAACCAGATAAATGGTTATAACAGATCTTTTAGCTGTCTTTTCTAAGCATACAATGCCTTCTATGAAAAATCTCCTTTAAAAAGTGAGGTCATCAAAGCTTTAAAATCTAAAATTCCACAAAAGTGAATTCACTGATCTGGAAATTTGATAAAATCCAATGAACACCATCACAATAGATTAAACTAACATTAATCTAGCCTCCAGGCTCCGGAAGTTGTTGCAATACATGAAGCAGTAACTTGGCTTCAAACGAATGAAAATACCCACCATGGATATCTACATACTATTTTACTGTCAAGCCGCCTTGAAAGCGATACAATCTGTTGAAACAACAGTTCTTCGCTGCCGCAGATTCCACAATGAGATGGCAAAGCAATTCAAAATATTAATATGTTGGATTCGCGAACATAAAGACTTTCCAGGAAACTGCAAAGCAGATGAGCTCGCTCGATGAACGTGTTTTAGTTTTTTTTTATTTTATTTGCGAAGGGGGAACCTTAAAAATACGCCACCGTGCAGGTACTCTACTCAGCCTCTTTCCCGACATCATGGAAGAAGCGGTGACTAGCATTGCTACTAAAGCCTGGTAAGCAGCAAGGCCAACTCTCATCGTATAGGCCGCTGTGCATGCTGGACTCGGCGGGCAAAGTCCTAGAAAGAATAGTGTGTGATGACTCCAGGCAAACCTGGAAGGAGACCCAAGCCTATCACCCTACCAGTATGGTTTGAGACGCTCCCGTTCAACTGTCGATGCCATTAACAGCGTTATATAAATTTCACGTAACGTGCTCATGGGGACGAGAGCCAATCGCAGATATTGCGCCATCGGCACACTTGACCTGTGAAATGCTTTGATCTCCGCAAATTGGGAGTAAATAATAACTGCGCAAATTGGTTTCAGTGTTCCAAACTACCTGCTGCGCATTATTCGTGACTACTTCCGATATAGAGTGCAGTTCTATGACACAGAACAAGGTCCAGCCTAATACAAATTCATAGGTGGCGTTCCACAAGGGTCCGTCCTGGGGCCGACACTGTGGAATGTAATGTACGATGGAATTTTCAGGATTGCGATGCAACCGGAATGAAGCTGATTGGCTATGCTGATGACATTGCATAAGTCAATGGTCATGACATAATGTCACAGCCCCACATAAAATATCTAGTGGTACTCACAGATCAGAGCCTGAGTTTTAACGCGCATCTACTGGCAGCAGCAGACATGGCGAGAGCAATGAACAGTGCACTTACGTGCATTCTACCAAATATTGGAGGCGCTCACGGAGAAAGAAGACTACTTCTGTCAAAGGTGATAGATTCGTGTCACTCTATGCGGCACCGATCTGGGCAGGTGCAAAATGCATGGCTATCGAACTGCTGAGAAGGGTCAACAGACTCAGCGCACTGAGAGTAGCTTGTGCCTACAGAATGGTCTCAGAAGTAGCCATTGGTGTCGTCGCTGGTAAGATGCCAGTTGATATTTGCGCACTGGAGATGAGACGATTGTATGCCCAGCAAGGGATCAAGTCCAGAAATGAAGACAGGCAGCGGGAACACGCTTGTGCCATAGAAAAATGGCAATCACGATGGGACCGAGCTAACAACGGTAGATGTACGTACCAACTAATACCGAATATCCATGACTGGTTGTCACGCAAACACGAGTCGTTAGACTATAATACAACCCAAATAGTCACCGGCCATATTTGTTTTCAACAATACAGTACAAAGCAGATTCCGTTTTGTGGACGAATCTTGCTGCCCAGAATGCCTAGGTATACCCGAAGACGCTAAGCACGTAAGTTTCGTATGGACTCGCTTTGGGGTACAGCGTGCAGAGCTTAAAGAAATCATGGGGAAATCAAGAAATCAATTGTCTGCTAACATTCTAATAGCGACGATGGGTCAATCGCAACGAAGCTGGAATGCTGTAAGCAATTTCGCAAGAAAAGTGATGCAGGCCCCGAGAAGGCTCGAGCAGGCTGATCCTGAAAACGTGTCTACTCAAGAGCGGCAACAACCGCCAAATCACTCCACACCGATGCTCCGCTCGGCTCCCCATTTGAATATCTTCACAAAGGTGACAGCCAAGACCGGACGGAGACATTTACTGACGATTGAGCATAATGCTCATGACGGCCTTCCTGACGTAGAACTATATCGGTGTCCCAGGAGGGCAAGCCATCTCAGCGTGCAGTTTTAGTGAATTAAAGTCTCACACTAACAAAGGCTTTCGATGCTTCCTATACGAAAAATATTAAAACAAAAATCTCTACTCAGCCGCAGTTCTTCCGTTGTAAACCTAGCTAGTGTACTGACCACTGGCCAGTTCGCCTCGCTTCTCAGTATTAAGGTAACCAAGTTTTGTTGTCACTGTTTCACCGAGACTGTTCGAAGCCCCAAGCCGGGCGATGTTGAACTTAGGGCACTCAAATGTTACATGATTAGCATTTCCAATTATATTTGAAGTGCAGTGTGTACAGTATGGATATATCGTTTGCTTAAATTTAAACAAGTACGCTCGGGAGCACCCGCGGCTGCTCAAAATCTGTGTCAAATAAAAGTTCACTGATCCGTGACTTCGCTTGACCACTCGGTTATGTTCGGGATGAGCTGGTGCGTCCACCAACCCTTCAGAGATCTATTCCACAGTCTTGCCACTTCAACATGCTTTCTTGTAAACAGACGCGTTGTTGCTAGCGGTCAGAAGCGTCTCTTCCACGAGGAGGTCTACAGGTATCGAGCAGGGATGAAAAGGTAGGCACAATTGTATCTTTTTGCAACGTTTTTGACATTAAAGTTACATTAGGTACAATCGCTTCATTTTAGGTAAATTCCGCCTTTGATTTAACGCATTTTCCACTAAGTATTCTAAAAATTATTTTTCTTCTTTAACAAGTAGTTTATTTAACAACTACTGGCTTTAAGCCCAACAAATTTGTAGTGGCAACTCTATTCTGGTTTCAGTTCCATACTATTGTGAATGGTACATATAAAAAGAAGAAAAAAAAACAAGCTTTCAGAACTCTTTCCGTGCACGGTTTTCCTTTGGCGGCTTTATAATAATACAGCGATGGATAAGTAACTTTATCAAATTTATTCCTCAGATATTGTTCAGGATTGAGTATAAAGAATTTGAATTGTTTACTTTATCATGTTTTAGTATCAATTTATTTTAATATTTTGGGGTCTCTATTATAGCGGTACTTAATGAGAGTAACTTGAGTTGAATTGCCTTGCTAAGATGTCATATATTAGTTAAGAGTAGTATAAATTTGTCCGCCAAGCCACAAAGACCGCCAATAAACACATATGTAAATTTATAGATTGATTAACCTTTTTTTTAGAAAAGTCGGGTCGTAAAAACTCTTGCGACGAAACAGATATAAAATACTTATTATATTTACTTGTTGTAGGTGGATCACCCGCATTGTGCGTTGTATTACGTTCCATATATTATAAACACTCTGGATTCTATACCACCTATAGTTTTTGTATAAAAACTAAAAATCAATGGTGAATAAGTTTAGGTACATTAGTGAACAAAAAGGTACATATTTTTTGGCAAATAAGGTACATTTTGAAATTTTCATTTTTCATCCCTGGTATCGATCATGCTAGGACTAGTGCTGCATCTTCAGAAACTGTTCTGAAGCCACAGCATAGCCTGATTTCGCCGTGTCTACACATAGATTCAATACCACGTCGCACAGTGCTTTGCGCAGTGGAAATAAATAAAAAAATGTATGCACTCGGAATTGTACAATTTTGGTATCATTCAACAGAAAATACTCCCATTAAAGTAAATTCAAAAATATTTTTGCTTAATTTAGAAATGTAGGCAGGGCATCATAAAAAATGTGTCTAATTTTTTAGTAATTTGCTAGGCAGTGTCCTATGCGTTTTATACTATGCTATTATATAAAAGGACTAGCAGGACCCAGTGGTCTGCGGCGAAGCGTTTTTTGTTATCAATAAAGGTGCTAACCTGTGCTGCCGAATGAACTGAAATATAAATGCATGTACTACTCTTACGTCTTCCGTACAATCCAAATTTTTATTGCACTACTATTAATGAACATTCGCACTACCCAAATTTTACATGTACTACTATTTGATCAATGCGAAAAACTCGGATTTATTTTTGTGCTTAATGTTTACGCACTTTTTTAAATTTACAAAAAATAACTGATGTGTTGATACCCTTACTCTTACATACAGAACAACTTTCTTAAGAATTTCCATAATAACTCTTTTCAATTGTTGTCGTTTGACTTTGCCATTTTTGAGCTTTACTGTTCACATTAAAAAATAAAACATTTCAACAGAAGTCATTTTTGTTAGTTCTAAATTTATCTACGGTAATACATAGATATATAAGATCGTCTTTTTACCCCAATTGTTCACTCTATTTTAGATGGCGAAAAATCTGAAAAACATATGACATTCAAATATTTTTAAATTAAACACAGTTTTATTCAACAAAGGTATTTTAACTGCATTACGAACAAAAGGAAATTATTTTTCATATAAATACAATGAAATTTTAGTTTTTAAGGTGTGTGGTATTTAGCAAAACAACTGACGCAAAGCACAATATTGCATTTCACGCAAAGAGTCCTGCCTACACTTTTGCATAGGTTACCAGCGCAACGTCTTCTTTCTCGCAAGGAGCAACAACATGATCTGTTCGATCGTAGCGAATGTTTTGAGACAGATCATTTTCATGCCGTGGCCGCTTTGGTCCTGCTTGAATAGGCAGTTTGCCATAGTGTTTGCAGTAAAAAATAGCGATTTCTCGTTTGAACTCGAGTTGGGTGAATCTCTTTGAGCCTCTTTGTAATTGCCAAGCATTATTGATTGATACGTCAAGTAGCCAAGTAAAAAATTTAGCTCCACCACTTCTTACCACGATATTCAATGCGATGATTGCTTACGTTTTGATCGAGACGATCCACGCCGCACATATACTTGTTATATTCAGTTATTATGCATGGTCGAGTAACATACACTTTTTTCTGGCTTTTTTCGAATACCGCGCCGCTGAAGAGGTTGGCAATGCTCCATAGCACGTAGAAACGGCGCAAACAACAGAGTTATCAACCTATTTGGTCAGTCGTATGCCGGTTTCTTTCATTTTGACTGTTTCGTATTTGCGTTGCCTTTTTCATAGTTTTCTTGTGTTTTATCGGGCAGCTTGCAGGAATGCGATTCTCTCGAATAGTTCCGGTTGCATTATACCCTCTCGTTTTAAGATAAGCAAGCAATGGAAAACTTGTGGACAAATTATCAAAATAAAATGAAAAGGGAAGGCCTTCCAAATCATCTGAAAAGTCATCGATCATATTTATGAGTGGTGCTGCACATTTTCCGAATCGTTCATCATATTGATTGGTACAACGTGGGTTCTTGCCTTGATATATGTCAAAATTTACCATGTAACCGTTTGGCGTACATGATGACCAAGACTTGTATCCAAATCTGATTGGTTTACCTTTCAAGAACTGCTTGCAACCGTGTCGTCCATAGTAGGCAATCATACTTTCATCGTAAGATAAATGTTGTGTTGGGTGAAAGTTCTTCAACATATTTGACTTGAGATGGTCCGTAATTGGACGTAGCTTCCATAGCTTATCTTGGTTATCAACAGGTGCGATCAAATTGGGCTCAAAATGTAGTGTGCGAAGGATTTCTTCAAATCGATTGCGGCGCATTGATTTGGAATCAAATCATTGCGAAGGTCATCATCATTATTCCATCATTATTGCCTTGTAGCTTGACATTGCATTATATCCAGTCACAAGCAGAATGCTGATGAATTTTCGTAGTTCTTAAAACAAACAGACAAAAATAAAAATTTTTTTTTTAAATGTGAAAAATTTGAAATATTTTACCTGCAGCTGTGATTTCATCGACTGGCTTTTTCAGATTTTTAACGCCATATCTGGCTGAACAATCACTAATATGTTGAAGCAATGCATCATCGAAAAAGAGCTCGAACAATTCGTGTGGCTTTTTATCACGGCAATCGTCGAAATTCGGTTCAGAAAAAATTGTCAATGGAACACTTCCAGTTTGTTTGAACCAACTGAACTTTGCTTCTTTGTTTGATGCTGGTATCGCTACGTTTGAAGGAGACGATTGAATTTTTCTCAAGCGATCGACAATTGGCTTCGACTCCATTTCTTCGATTTGCCGCTGTTTCTTGGCAGTTTGTGTGGCTTTTCTGGCTTTAAAAGCTGCTAGTTTCTTCGTCATCGCTTCATCCTGTGACGAATCAGACTGTGAAGGCTCCATTTCTTCGCATATAACTTGATAAGGCTGATCAGCTGCTAAATCACACGCCGTATCAGAAATAACACCAAGCACCATTTCACAACCCGCCATCAGTTGAGCACGACAGACATTATCAATGATCTCCCGCATCATCTTCGCCACTTTCAGTTCCATCTTCGTTGGGTGGTTGAAGGTAAATCATATTAATACTTCCACCAAAATTTTCATTTCCCTCTTCTTCGCACAACTGCTCCAAGAAATCGGCAGCTTCCTGAGAATTAACTTCCTGAATAACAATAATTATAATTCATTATTGCAATATTATATTGAAAAAGTTCACTTTTTAACACAAAACAATAAGAAATGCGTGTAGAAGATTTCCAATAAAACCAATACCCTAGCGGTGCTGGCGTGACCATACGGTCACGTGCAAATGGAATGCAAAAATTCACTGAGCAAAAAAATGTTTTATAGCGAAACTTGATTTCTATTCTAAAAAACTTTTTGTTAGCTTCCGTTTGATGTAAGCATTACATATAAACGTTAAGAAAATTTGTTAAAAATATAGAAACTTACTTGCGAGCGTTTGCCATCTGCCGTTTTTTTGGGTTCCGAAAATATTAAACAACTTTGCACGTGGTATTCGGTCAGTATTGTATGTGTCAAGGTATATCTGATTAGAAAGCGATAACATTTTACCGCTCAAAAAGTCATTTATGTAAAAAATTTGAGCTGATGTGTTGATTACACGAGCAGATTTTGTGAACTTCAATGTGCGTGACCACATGGTCACGCTGGCACAGTTCGGGTTAAGTTACAAAAAATAAATTCTTCATTTGCCGCAATTGAAAATCACACGCGCTTATGACAAACAAAATTTATTTCCAGCAAATAAATAACCCGTTTCCCCCAACTCTTTCCGTTTCTCGTAACTGTTGAACTATTGCAAAAAAACGTTTTTAAGCACGATAAACGAAGTTCGTTTGCGGCAAACGGGCGATAAACGTTTTTTTTTTTTTTGCGTGCAGGCCTTTTGAAGTTAGCCTGAAAATAAAATTTGTAATTCAGTTTTATAAAATAACTATAAATATAGATAATAGTGTAGATATGGTTGAAATGGACTTAAAAGTATTTTCTTACCACTCAATAAACAAAATCAAATAGGTTTTATTTAATAATATTTGCATAGGTCTTATTTCAGTGAACGAAATTATACAGTAATGCTATGAAGTGCCAGTGTGACCGTTGGTCGACTTAAGGGGCATAATTACCATTTTACGGATGCCCTACCCCTTAGAAACGACTTTTTGTAAACTGTTTTTATTTGCCACTTTTTCGTTATAATGTAAGATTTTTCCACTTTTCCAAAAAACCTCAACTCAATATTAGCTGCATAGATTAATGTACTGGATCAGATCAAATCTCAGTAGAACAGTTTTAGTTCAACTTTGTTACAATTTGGCACCACTGGCGATGAAGGGCCAAAATATGAATGCGAGCAATGAGACGAAAACTCGAATAAGAGTAATTCAGATTTGCCAACTACGTTCGTTTTGAAAAAAGTGCTTTAAACTTGGCAGCATTTAAAGATCAGAAATAAAGCCAGAAAAAGAGATGGTTTAAATTTTTGTTTTTGAATTGCGAATAAAATAGAACCACGCTCTAGATCAACGACCACGGGAATGCAGCTATTATGTTCAAACTATATATATTTGCATTCTTTATGCCGCCTTTATTTTTGCAATCCGCTTTACTCCCATTTATAAAATTGGGGAACGGTTACACTGTGTAGTGCCGTAAGAACATGCTAAAAAATCCTTCTATTTTGCATTCAACTCATAACAAAGCGATGTAATTTGCAGCGCACTGAGTTTCAACCTGTTTAAATATTTACATATGTAAATAGTGCCAAAGTAAGGGTTTAGCTTAAATTGTTATCATCGAAACATTGGAGTAACACCAACAACATGACGCGCTTGGAGAAAATGCTTTAAATATTAATTGTCGAACATTCTGCTGTTAACGAATAAAAAGCTTTCTCTGCTTCCATGACAGAATATCTTTTCTGAGCACTGAGCAGCATTTTGTGGCTAAAAAAAGGCCGTTCTGTTAGCTGCAAGCAATGATAGCGTCGAAGGCAACCAACAAATGGCTGCTTGCAAGAAATTGATGGAATTTTTCACTAAAATATAACTTTTGCGACAAAACATATATCTAGACACATATCTAGATATATGTCACCGCAGACTTTTTTGTTGGAATCGTAAAGATCTATTATTGCTCCATACAATATATTCACATATCTTTTATTGTTTATATCACTTACACTGGCAATACTGTTTTCCTTAGTTGTACTTTTTATTCGTGCTCTAGCAATAAATTTAAATTTGTTAATTTTCGTGAAATTATTAAGCAAAAAATAATTCGAGTTGGTCTGCTAAGCATTTTTGAGGATCTTCATTTTTATTGTTCCTGATTTTCATCGCTAAAAAAGCTGGATAATCCTTTTCAAAATATTTGCATTCATACTATATATACATATATATATATTTCTTTTTATTTCAGTTTGCTTATTATCTAGCAACAACAACTTTATGTTTTGCTTGTTGATGTGAGAGCGAAACTTGGTTTTTAATTTCAGTTTCACTTTGACGCTAGCTCACTATCTTGTCGCTGGTGCTTCTCAAACTGATTTGACAAATAATTTGTTTGATTCTCAAACTGTCACTGAAATAGAGTTGCCATAATACTTTTATTGCACTTTTTATTACTTACTTACTTACTTAGATGGCCGTGACAACCCGTGTCCGGATTTCGACCGACCTCATCAGCTCTCGCCAGGCGCCTCTGCTTTGCGCACGCCTTCTCCAATCGGATACACTAAGCGCGGTTAGGGCTTCCTCAGCCTGGTCCATCCATCGGAGGCATGGTCTCCCTCGTCGTCGTTGACCAGCGACCCTCGCTTCGAGCACCTTTTTCGCTGGAGCTTCGTCGTCCATACGATGGACATGACCCAGCCAGCGTAGTCGCTGCACAGTTATACGCCGAACTACGTCAATGTCTCCGTAGAGCTCATACAGCTCGTGGTTCATTCGGATGCGATAGTCATCGCCGACTCGAACAGGACCGAAGATTTTGCGAAGAGCTTTTCTCTCGAACACCCCCAGAGCGGCTGAGTCAGTTTGCGAAACTACCCATGCCTCAGCGCCATAAAGCAGCACAGGTAGAACGAGCGTCTTGTAGAGTGTTAGTTTTGTCGATCGAGAGAGGGCTCTGGAACCTAGTTGCTTACTGAGCCCGTAGTAGCACCTATTAGCAATTATTGTTCTTCGCTTTATCTCCAGGCTGATTTCGTTGTTAGTGTTAATGGCGGTGCCAAGGTAAACGAACTCCTTGACTACTTCAAAGTTATAGCTGCCGGATGAAACGTGGGAGTCTAAACGCCGAGCTCCCTTGTTTGTAGACAGCATATACTTTGTTTTACCCTCATTTATCGTCAAACCCACTTTGGCTGATTCCTTTTCGATAGCGGCGAAAGCAGCGGTAACATCTCTCTTGGTTCTGCCAACAATATCAATATCATCAGCGTACGCAAGGAGCTGGACACCTTTATAGAAAATGGTGCCATTACGATGCACACCGGCCTTTCGTACGATCCCCTCCATGATGATGTTGAAGAGATCGCAAGACAGTGGATCGCCTTGCCTGAAACCTCTTTCGGTATTGAAGGTTTCGGAGAGGTCATTTCCTACCTTGACGGAGCTGCGTGTGTTGCTCAACGTCATTCTGCAAAGTCTAATCAACTTTGCAGGCATACCGAACTCAGACATTGTTGCGTATAGGCAATCCCTTCTCGGGCTATCGAACGCAGCTTTAAAATCGACAAAAATATGGTGTGTGTCAATTTGATTTTCGTGGGTTTTCTCCAGGATTTGTCGTAGCGTGAAAATCTGGTCTATGGTGGACTTACCAGGTCGAAAGCCACACTGATAAGGTCCAATCAGTGTTTTTGTAATCGGCTTTAATCTTTCACACAGTACGCTTGAGAGAACCTTATATGCGATGGAAATAAGACTGATACCTGTATAACTAGCGCAGATTGTAGGGTCTCCTTTCTTAAGTATAGGGCACAGTACACTGAGGTTCCAATCGTCGGGCATGCTTTCTTCTAGCCATATTTTGCTGATGAGCTGATGCATGCGCCTTATCAATTCATCGCCGCCGGTTTTAAACAATTCAGCTGACAGGCCGTCAGCACCCGCTGCTTTATTGTTTTTGAGTCGTTGGATAGCAACTCGAACCTCTTCATGGCTAGGTGGTGATACTTCCACTCCGTCATCGTCGATTGGTGGCACTGCACTGCGCTCTCCATGGGCGGCATTGGTGGAATCGTCGCCAGTATGTAAATTGGAGAAGTGCTGTCTCCACAATCTAAGCACACACTGTGTATCCGTATTCAGATCTCCATTTTCGTCTCTGCAAGTGGATGCTCCTGGCTTGAAACCTTGGGTTAGACGCTTAACCTGTTGATAGAATTTTCGTGCATCCTTCTTGCCCTGGTATACCTCTAGTTCCTCACGCTCACGCTTTTCCTGCTCTCTTTTCTTGCGTCTGAAAAGGCGCCTCTCTTCCTTCCTCTTTTCGCGGTAGTTTTCTCGCACGGCTCGCGTTGCAGCTGACTGCAGCGTTTTTCTGTATGCGGCGTTTTTTACTGTAGTCGCGATGCGACACTCCTGATCGTACCATTGGTTCCGAGGTTGCGGGCGCCGGAAACCAATGACTTCTTCAGCGACAGCGCGCATGTCCACCGCATGGCCCAAAGTCCACCGGCGTCGTCGAGTCCAGAGGTTGGTTGGTTGAGCTTAACCGAGAGTTGAGCGGAGTAGGCTTCGGCAGTCCGTTGTAATTGCAGCTTAGCGACATCTAGCTTTCGTTGCATTCCTGTGCGTATGTTCTTCGCATTGCATAATCGCATGCGGATCTTGGCTGCAACAAGATAATGGTCGGAGTCAATGTTGACCCCCCGAAATGTACGCACATCTAGAACACTAGAAGCATGCCTTCCGTCGATTACAATATGATCAATTTGGTTTCGCGTTTTTTGATCAGGGGACAGCCAGGTGGCCTTGTGGATGTCGAGGTGCTTAAATCTGGTGCTACTAACTACCATGTTTCGTGCCGCGGCGAAGTCTTAGACCGTTGTTCGTAGAGGTCTCGTGAAGACTGAACTGACCGACAGTGGGGCCAAAGATGCCTTCCCTTCCGACTTTCGCATTAAAATCACCGAGGACTATTTTCACGTCATGAACCGGAAAGTGGTCATATACGTCCTCAAGACTAGCGTAGAAAGCGTCTTTGACGACTTCGTCCTTTTCCTCCGTCGGGGCGTGCGCGCAAATAAGGCTTATGTAGAAAAATTTTGCCTTGATGCGGATCGTGGCCAATCTTTCGTTCACAGATGTGAACCGGGAAGCAAGGTGGCGTAGTTTCCGGCTAACAACGAATCCACATCCGAATTCGCGCTTCTCCGCATGGCAGCTGTAGTAGATATCGCAGTGTGCTTGTTTAGAGCAGCCTTGCCCTTTCCATCGCATTTCCTGGATGGCGGTTGGATGATGGCACCTTCCCTATAAAGGGTTCGGACATTCCAGGTGCATATCCGTAAATCATTGTCCGTTTTTCGTTTGCGGTGGTCGTCAACGTAATTGGGGTTCTTATCCGAGGCTGGTTTAGTTTTCATTGGGCAGTAGTAATGTGGCGGGACCCAAACCCTGCGCACATTCCATGTTAAAGGTCTATGGATCGACCCGCCGCTCAAATTAGCCGTCAAACTGACGGATGCCAGTTTGCCGTTGCCCAGGGAACACCACTTGGAGGTTTGAGTCGACTTGAGACGATTTCGACATGGATAATGCTGGCCTCGCCAGGTTGAGGCGGTCAGACACGTTGCCATGTGAAGGTTCACCCCCTGTTCCCCTTTTATTACACTTTTGTAAATTATATTTCTTTCATTAAATATGTACTGCAATTTTCGCAACTGCACTGTAAAAGGTGAATCTGACCAGCTGGTTAATTGCTGGTTGTGTGATGCTTTTTTCATGTAAAGTGTGCAGCATTGAATGTGAGAATTTTTGATGCACTCAATGAAAGTAAAGGACTTCGTTGGTCTTGTACAGATTGCAGATCTACTGATGTAGATATTTTAAAGCTTATAAGGCAATCTCGAAGAGGCTTTTTAGAGGTGTCTAAGGACTTGGTGGCGGCTCAAGCCCGATTGGCTGATTTTTAAGATTTATTAAAAAAATTTAAAATCATGGATGAAGCTTCTGTTTCCCATAAGCCTAAACGACCACCCATGAATCTTCGAAGTTCTGCTAAATCTGCTAAGCCTGGCGCTATATCCATACCTCCGTCTATTAACAATAATGATTTAATTTCACTTTCACCTGTTTTGAGCTCACCTTCCAAAGCGCATTCAACTGAGTCTGTAAATAAATATCAAAATGGGGAATTTATTGCCCCTAATAATGAGGTTGCATCAGCTGATCTGAATTTACATCCGGTTGAGTCTTCTGAAGTAGTACCAACTATAGTCATAAGTGATGACTCTCCGGGTAATTCTGGTATGAAAAAAACTTATGCCGAAGCCTGTACTGCTACTAATACTATTCCATCAACTTCCGTTATGAGCTCGGTTTTAACTGGTGCTATACCAAAACAAATATTGAAAAAAAGCATTATTCTGCCGTCTTGTAAAGAACTTGTGGTTGTCCAGCCTTCTAGATCTATATTTGTATCTCGTTTTGCTCTTGATACATCCGAAGAAGACATTTTACATCATATAAACTCTATATTGAATATTGTTAACAAGAATATTTCGGTTTACAAATTCAAGTTTTCATATGAGCGTACTGTATCTTCTTTCAAAATAAATTTGCCTGGGAATATCTTTAATACGGTATTAGATCAAGGTTTTTGGCCTGAAAATACGTTGATCCACGAATATATTCCTAGATCACAACCTAGAACTTCACTGGCTACTTTACCTATTCGTACTACTAAACAAAAAAACTAGATTGTTGCCTTGCATTCCTTATCTTATACCAAAATGTTCGAGGATTAAATACAAAGTTAAAATATTTACATATTTTGAGCCACAACCTATTTTTTGACATAATTGTTTTCAGTGAAACTTGGCTTAAGCCTAACACCCTAAATACTGAAATTCTATCTAATAATTTCAATATTTGCCGCAAAGATAGAAACGCTATTGCTGGTAATTCTTTTAATGGCGGTGGAGTCTTAATTGCCGTTAAATCTTCTTATTTCTCACAAGAAACAATATTTCCTGAGGCATCTGATATTGAATTTTGTTGTGTTCTTGTATAGTATGGGTTGTTAAATCTTTATGTAACATGTTCATATATTCCTCCCGTTTCCAACGTAGAAGTATATTTGAAACATTTGGTTTCGATAAATAAAGTGTGTTTAAAACTTCAGCCTCATGATCACATTCTAATAACGGATGACTTTAATCTTCCAAGGGTCGCATGGAACTGCTGCACCGAAAACCCTGCAATATTATTGCCTTCGTCTGAATGCTCATCTGCTAATTCATTTTTAAATGAGCTTTCAAGTCAAGGACTTTTTCAATTAAACAGCCACTTTAACAAGAATAGCCGTTTGTTAGATCTTGTATATTTTAACGACTGCAATATTTTTTCAGTTTCAAGGACAGATCCACTCGTGCTCCCTGAAAATCCGTACCATCCAACTTTAGAAATTGCTCTTAATTTTCCTAAACAATCTGTAAAGAATCCTATTGCTCAACCTCCTGCTGAGTTAAATTTTAAAAAAACCAATTATGTTTTGTTAAAAAACAATATATCTAATATTAACTGGACATCCGTACTAAATATCGTTAATACACAAACATCGCCAGAAAACCTTGATTCGGCTGTCTCTGCTTTAAATAGAACTCTCAATGATTGTTTTCTATCACCAGTACCACAGAGAAAAGCCAGTTTAGCATCTGGTCCTGTATGGTTTACTGAAGAACTGAGAAAATTAAGAAACTTAAAATCCATGCATTATAAAAAATTTCAAAAAACTCATAGCATTACATATTTTGGTTCTTATACCTCTATTAAGTACAAGTATCGTCATTTATGCAAGCATTCTTACGATATTTATTTAATAAAGGTAAAATTAAACATCAAATCTGATGCTAAATCATTCTGGAACTTTGTCAACACAAAATGCAAGATTGATTCCTATCCTTCTTTTATGAAATATAAAACTGTTGAATCAGATAGCGAGAATATCATTTCCAATCTTTTCGCTGACTTTTTCAAAGCGACCTATTCATCTTCATTCTATGATAATCTAAGCTATCCATTCAGTGTTCAATCTGGGGATATTTGTCTCCCAATAATTGATACTAACACGGTTTTATCATACTTAAAAGCTCTTAAAACGTCATATAAAAGTGGTCCCGACAATATACCGTCATGTATACTAAAATATTGCTGTGATGAATTCGTAACTCCAATCACTTTGTTTTTTTCTTCTTCATTAAAATCTTGCTATTTTCCAGTTGCCTGGAAGTCGTCTTTTATTATTCCATTGTACAAGTCTGGTAACAGGTCTTTAATCGATCATGGAATTGCAAAAATATTGCTTTGCCGAAGCTTTTCGAGGCAATCATTACTTCACAATTATCACATAGTGTTAAATCTTTATTGTCTCCACTCCAACATGGATTCGTTTCAGGAAAATCTACGGTTACAAACCTACTTGAATTTACATCCAAAACCATTGAGAATTTTGGAAAAGGTTTACAGACTGATGTTATATACACAGATTTTAGTAAAGCTTTTGATGTTGTTAATCATAAACTCTTAGTCTTAAAGCTATCCCTTGCTGGATTTCCCACAACACTTGTAAAATGGATTGAATCTTATTTGTGCAATAGAACACAACGTGTTCTTTTTAAACTTGTGAGATCTCATGAGTTTCCTGTCACTTCTGGTGTACCTCAAGGAAGCTACCTCGGGCCTCTTCTTTTTTTAATGTTTATAAATGATTTGCCATCTGTCATAAAGCATTCGAGTATTTTAATGCACGCAGATGATGTGAAACTATTTCTTACTTTCAAAAATGCTAATGATGCCGTTCTCTTGCAAGCTGACATAGACCATCTTTATAGCTGGTGCAAGGTGAATCGTATGAATCTTAACATGAAGAAATGCAAGCATATGACTTTCACTCGAAAATCCCCTGTCACATGTATTTATAAAATTTGTGACCATACATTAGAGTCCTTAGATGTCTTTCATGATCTTGGAGTAACTATGGATACTAAACTTCGCTTTCATATTCATATTAATAAAATTATAAATCGAGCAAATAGTACTTTAGGTTTTCTTAAACGATGGGCAAAAGAGTTTAATGATCCCTATATAACAGAAACCTTATTCACCTCTCTAGTGCGACCTATTTTAGAGTATGCTTCAATTGTTTGGTGCCCTCGATATAGTTGTTACATTGACGACATAGAATCAATTCAGAAAAAGTTCCTTTTGTTCTGCTTAAGCCATCTTTACTGCAATTTCAACTATAACCTACCACCTTATGAATATCGTCTGCAACTTTTAAATCTTCCTACTTTAAATAATCGGAGAATTATGCTAACAAACTTCAAACTTTTGCATGGATATGTAGACAGTCAATACTTATTGAGCAAAATTTATTTTAATATTCCTCTCCGACCTAGAAGATCTTTTGAGTTACTTTGCATGAACTTTTGTAGAACTAATTACTTGCAAAACGAACCACTTAGAAGCGCTTGTGGAAGCTAACCGGATTGCATCTGTATATACCTGAAATCCTGACAAATTTACATTCTTATAAAATTTAATTGATTTAAATTTTATAAATTAAAATTATAATTATAAATCATAAATTAATTGTATCATATTTATTTTGTCGAATATTAATTGCTATAAAGCCATATGTATAATGCTATAAAGCCATATGAAAAAAAGACCTAAATTTGATAAAAATTTTCATTTATGCCAGATTATTGGTCAAAAACTTCTCGGCAATTTAAAATTTAAAAAATCTGAGCTTACAGTGGCACTCTACAATGAATTATTGTAAGAATAGTGAAAATCTCATTTTAATCGATGCAGTGGTTCCTGAGCTTACTGGCACCAACGCAAAAAAGTCAATTTTTCAAGTTTCATTTTTACATAATAGTAAGATAATATTAGATATAAAGTTTGCTTTCTTTTCAGCTCTGTTAAACGGGGAACTCAATTAAGCGGTGCGCAATTAATCGAGGATCACTGTGGATTAGATGGCAAATATAATTTAAATGCCAGCGCTGAAATATAGCGCCTCGGACGTGATTTAATGTTGGTACAAAATAGCAACCCCGAGCGTAACTCACTATTTATTATAACTTGGCAGGCTTATATCAAGTCTACCTAATTAAGTCTAGTCTAATTATTTTGAGCCTCTGTCTAATTTAATTGAGTGAAAAGTACGAACACATAACGAGATATCAAAAAAAAAAAAGAGCATGATACAATTATAAGGTAGGCTCACATTTAAATCAGTGCTCAAACAACAAGTTTTGCAACAACAAAGCTGTGAGAGCGCTAAACGTCAAATGATAAAGGCAACAACAACAATAAGAAAACTAAAATTCAACCAGTCGATTTTGGCATACAGCTTCCTTTTTACTACAACTTGAGCCTACCTTATAATTCTGCCATGACAAAGAGTAGCTTAAACAAATTATCCTAGAGGAGTGGAATAAAATATCACCTGACCATAGTTTCAAATTAGAAGATTCAAAACATACCACCTTACGAGAAGTACTTAAGCAAAACGATACCATACCATCTACTTAATTCTTTTTTAAACACTTAAATTTAAATATTTATTTTGTTATTCAAAATTAATATGTATATTTTGTTTATTGTGTGTCTTTATTCAGTATATTAGTATATTACATTGAAATATTTTGTTTTTGTTTTTATTAATTTACAAATGTGTGTAGAAAAAGTTAAATACATGTTTTTCATACAAAAATATCACTTTGGCAATTTGGGAATATTTATGAGAAAACGAAATTAATTTTCATCTAAGTGATAATTTTTAAAGTTTGAACGTTACGTTTATTTTTTATGAGAAAAAAAGTTTTCCAAGAAATTTACAATAGTATCGAAATTTAAATTTTACTGTGGCTTAAAACGTCTACAGTTTCCTCAAGGCACTTTAGTCTTTAAGAGTCTTCTCATGATATTTTAGCAGTTATGCAGTTTAATAAAAATGACTACTAAATTCAACACGAAATCTCGAAAGACGAAATTTTTTTTGAGCATAAAAAACTTTCCGGTCCGTATAATCATTCAGATAATCATGATGGTGCAGATGGTTGGGTTGTAAAAGGCCTACCTATAAGATAAAAATTAAAATAATTTTTTTTATTAGGTTGTTTAGCTTACGGAGAAAAATTTGAATAATTATTTGTATTCTATAGAAGACATATGACATATTAAAGAACTTTCTATTTAAAAATGACATTTCGCAAAACAAGGCAAAGAACTTTAATCAAAAATAATTGAATTAGTGTAAAATTATATTAATAAATTAAATTTTAATTAAAAGAGATTCTGCCTACTTTAAATTAATTAAATTTTTACTTATTCAGAGTGGAATTTTGCATTTATTATAACTTCAAAATATTGTAGATGTAAATAGCTGCAGACGTAAGTATTATGTCATAATTTATATAAAATTATCTTAAAAATATATCGCTTAAATATTGACAACTTACGCAAGATTACTACAACTACTTTCTCTTCCTGATTCTAGTCCTGTGCATAACGCATTGTCAACAGGCATCAAAATTCCTATAGAAAAAAAAAAAAAAATACTTTTATTGTGTCATGTAACTTATTGCACACAGAAAATCAATGATATTAGACAGTGGACAGTTGTTCTTTATGTAGCATTGCACGTTGAACCCGACATAATTTGAATAAAATAATCAAAATAACTCTTAAATGTTGTCAACTTACTTGAATGAATAGCAGCATTTCTTAGTTCGCAATTATGATTAATGAAATCAGCAGTACATTGAAATGGCTGACAGTAAGCGGTCAGATTTTCCTCTCTAAATCCACATGTACGATTAGCATTTGCTTCGCAGGTAAATGTACAATTTTCCAAAACTCTAGGTATGCTATAAAAATATTTAAATGTTTTTGTATTATTGTAATGAGAATGACTATAATATGACAAATAGAAGATTAGTTACAAATTATTTACAACATAAGAAAAAAGTATTTCAAGAAACTTTCAAAAGTATCTCCATCTAAATTTTGAAGCAATTTCGAACCTGCCTAGGGTTTTTTCTTATCTTATCAAATTAAATCGTATTAAGTATCAAATCAATCCATTAAGTTTTGTGATATTTATGAAGGTTTTTCTATTTTGAAGACGTTGATGGGAGGTTAGGCGTGGCTTACATTCGACTTTGCCAAATTTCACAGTCAGAGTTCATATTAGAAATCAGAAGTTATATCCACATTTCGATTCAGTAACATCACTTTTGTGTTTTTTTAAGAGGTTTTACGGTTTGGATTTTTTATTGGAGGTGGGCGTGGTTATCACTTAATGATTGCCATATTTAATAGTCAGGGTTCACGTTTAAAATCAATGATTTGGTTAAAAATTTCAAGGCATTACTTAAGTTTTTGTGCAATTTTAAGAAATTTTACAATTCCAATAAATTTACTTTGTATGGGAAGTAGGTGTATTTAATCTTTGTGATTGTTGCACCCCTCTGCAAACATAGTATATATATTTGAAATATGTTTTAATTGATACAAACTCATTGCAACGAATGTTTTCCGGTATTTTTACACCTTTTGGCATCAGCAATGTGAAAGTGCAGCCAATATAATAATTTCAAGCATACACGCAGAGAAGAAATATGTTTATATATGTTTGGTTTCGAAAACAAAATATTCCTAATGATTAAGAACTTTCCTTCCAACATTAATATAATTGCCTTAGCTAAAAAACTAACGTCTACATTAATATGCTTGTGACAAAATAGAATTGTGTATTTCTACCCAATATAAATATATTTGCATCACTGTTAAACTCAAAAAGAACAGAACTGTGCAAATTAAAAACAAACAGAACTCCTTTCTTTTATGAGTTTCGCCTATGCCGTGGTTATGCTAGCCAAACATGATTGCCGAACATTTTTTGTTGTTATTGTTTCTCGTGTAAAGTGAGAAATGAACTTTTTCTCAAATTCATTCTCTCGCTCTCAGACCGAACATTTTTGATTGCTGATTGAAACCGCAAACATGCCGAACTTTCCGGTGGTGCCTGCAGTGATTTTCCATAAAAGCATCGAAAAAGTAGCAAAAAGTAGTAAAAATTTAAATAAGTTATGAAGCAACTTATTATAAATAACAAGCAACCTTAAAAACAAGAACAGACATTAAGAAAAAGTCTACCAACATGTGTTGAGCAAAAATGTTCAGTATTTATTGTCGCTTCAAATAAACATTAACAATTTTGTGCCTTCACAAGTTGACTACAAAAAAAAAGTCTTAAATCAAATTGCAGATTAATTTCCATCAATTCGTATTGTTGTGTTGTATTTAATTTAATATATTTTATGTAGGAATGACATTTACTTGGAGTCGCAGTTTGACCGAAGTGTAAAAAAAGTGCATTAAAAAGTACGAGTACTGTGAGCGTCAAAAGAAAGTGTACACGATTGGGTTTTATGTTTTCAATATAATTTCAGTCTTTTGCAATACTGTTTGATTCAACTTTTTTTATATTTTTTTAAAATAGGCTTTATTGTGTGTCAATTGTGTGTCAAAAAATGTACCGTTATCTTTTTAAATATGCTTTATTATTGCTTCTTAATCTTTGCTTTGATAATTGGTTTTATTCTTGATTCAATCGTGCTCGGTACAAGTGCTTTTTTTCTGTATAAATTTTTTCCCGAAAATGGTAAAACAAACCTCTCCTGATACTCGTGAGCTTGTGCTAAAATTTTATAAAGAGGGAAAAACATTGCGTGAAATTGGTTATATTGTGGAAAGAAGCCACAATACAGTGAAAAAAATAATTGATAAATACAGAAAGTATGGAATTTTAGAAAATCGTGCCAAATCTGGTAGGCCTAAGAAACTTAATGAGCTCCAAATACGATCCATTGTCCGAAATGTTAAAAAAAATCCAACTGAAAGTGCCGTGAAAATAGCAGGGGAAATCTCAGAAGCATCTGGTGCCAACGTAAGCGCCAGCACAATTCGTCGAGCACTACATGCTAATGGCTTACATGGACGGGCTCCGAGAAAAAAGCCGTTCATATCGAAAAAAAACCAGAAGCTACGTCTTGAGTTTGCTCGAAAATATCAAAATATGGATATTTCATTTTGGAAAAATATGATTTTTAGCGACGAGAGCAAATTTGAAGTTTTTGGTATAAAAAAACCAGTTAAAATTTGGAGGAGCAAAAATAAAGAATTTTCCGAACAAAATGTTATATCCACAGTAAAGCACGGTGGGGGTTCGGTGATGGTGTGGGGATGTATGGCGGCGAACGGAGTAGGTAATTTGGTATTCATAGAGACCACTATGAATAAAACAGATTACCTTAACATTTTAAAAGAAAATTTGCCACCCAGCGTTGAGAAGTTGTGCTTGGATCGAACTTGGATCTTTCAACAAGACAATGATCCCAAGCACACGGCAAAAATAGTGAAGGAATGGTTGCTTTATCACACGCCCAAACAATTGGATCATCCCCCTCAATCACCGGACCTTAACCCCATCGAGCATTTGTGGGAACATCTGGACCGAAACATCCGAAAAAGGATCATCAGTACCAAGGACGGCCTTAAAAGAGCATTAATAGAGGAATGGCAAAAAATTTCGCCCGAAATAACCGCAAATCTAGTGGAATCCATGCCAAGAAGGTTGCAAGCTGTAATTAAAGCAAAAGGAAAGCAAACCAAATACCGAAATTCATAGTTTTTGTACTTATTTGTTTACTGTACACTTTCTTTTGATGCGACGAATGTGAAGTATTTTTGGTTTTTGGTTAATATTTTTTGTTATTGTAAGATTTTTGTTATTGTTTTTTTATAAATTGAGGAAAGATTAAGCCTATTTTAAAGACGCTAAATTTTTCTTATTTTCTTTTTATTTTCTTTTTTATTTTCTTTTGACGCTCACAGTATATACAAAAAATTGGGGTTGTTTAATATGTGTTTTGGAATATTATAACATTGATGCAACTGTACAGCAAACATAAGCATAACCACCAAACAAACATTTCAGCGAAGAGAATAAATAAATGAAAATGAACACCAAATGTTCGGCAATCATGTTTGGCTAGAACCACGGCACTAGACATACATATATCTGTTTTTTTTTGCACTTGCACGAAAAATAGCGGAAAACTTGTTGCTTTATGCGCTGGCTTTTAACAGTTGCCAAGTCTTGGCGTCATTTTAAGTTTCAAGCAGCCGCGCCAAACGTGTTGAAATGTTTAGCTCTTGTGAAAAGTGTTTCTAAAAATGTTTGTTTAAATTAAAAGTGTTTGTGTTTTCAAATAAAAAAAAAATATAAAACAAAATAAAAGAAAAATAACGGCGGTAAAAATAGGTGAGTTTTGAAGCAACGTTGCTGATAAAGCGGGTGCTTCGCTGGCAAAGTGGGTGCTCCAACCGTATTATGTTTTCTCCAACTAGAAAATGTGTGCTTATAAAAATTATTGTAATGTCGCATAAACATAATATGGTTACTTCTCAACATAATTAAATCCGAGAAGAACTTATTTACTGTTTTCTTAGTATATTTTGTTTGCTTCAAACAAAGCAAACCTTACTTCTAACCAAAAATTTTGTGATCACAGTGAAAAACTTTTGACATTTCTTTCGCTAAAATATGTTTCCAAGTAAAGAAAGTGTAATCATCGGTAAATATATTATGTTGTTCTTAATTATTGTTTTGAAAATAATTGCTTGACTGCAATTAAATTATGTATTCTCCAATTAATATATATTTGTCCGTGAATTTTTAATGTTATTCTTGACTAAATGATATTTCCAAGCAAACAAATAGTAATAGACTAAAAGAGTTCTCTGTCCATTTATAATTACAATATATTTATATGAAAACATATTTTCTTTAAAACAAATTATAATGTTTTTAAATTCAAAAAACAGGTGCTAAGGTACAATTAAATAATATAAAGATGCAAACATATATATTATATGTGGAACCAATTATGATTGCTTGTTTCCAAGAAACATGCAGAAACATATTGTACTTCTTGCATATTATGTTTGGGAAGGCCTATTATTTTCCAGCGTGTAGTTATTGAAGAAACATATATACTTTGATATTAAATTATGCGCTCCTATTTAACCGTTGTGTCGATCGTAGAGCCCACGGGTACATTTGCAACTTTAATTTTCCTGTATCTTCCAAACGGTTAGTCCGATTGACCTGAAATTTCATGATATCCTCAACCATACACTTTTGCATCATGTGGAAAAGTTTCATCAAGATTGGAGCAGCAGTTCAGTCGATACAGCCCAAATTCAAGTTAGTGGAATGGCGTCGACTGCTGATGTACCCGGGTACTTGTATGAAAATTCATACAAATATATAGAAATAAATGGCAAAGTTCACTTTATATTGCTATATCTTCCAAGCGGCTGGTCCAATCTTGATGAAACTCGTATCATAGCTTGGAAATATGTAATTGATATTGGTGTGAAATTTCAGGTCAATTGGACCAACCGTTTGGAAAATATAACCCAGTTACTAGAAAATGACCTAGCGTCAACAGCTGATGTTCTATGAAAATTCATACAAATATATAGAAATAAATGGAAATATTTAGTTTATTTTATGGAAATTTGTTTATTTATTTATAGAAAATCATTATAATGAAAGTAAAAAATATATTTTATGAATTTTAGCAGCATCTGAGGCATTGTGGATGATCCTTCGAGTGCTCTGCGCACACAGGCTTATTACAAATTGCACCATCCATTTTATTTTCACTTTTTATATATTTGCCGCACAAAATAAATTTTTAGGTCTTTACACTTCAAAAATCGCACATAAACTGACTTATGCATACAAAACTACTCAAAACGAAACCTGCGCAAAAAATCATGTTTCTGCCTGCAAAACTGGTTGTGCAAGGGTAGGTAGGCAAGATATTCCCAAATACCCTTTTGTTCCTGTTAGTAGACGTGTTTTCCTACACATTCCAAAAAAAAAATGTTTACATTGAACAAATATTTTATGAGTTATAATTATTCTGCGCAGGTACTAAAAATAGCACTATGAGCAAGAGGGGTTGATTTTCAGTTCAAATATAACGGAATTTTGCGAATGAAAATTCAATGTTAATTATTTTTCTTGGTAAAAAGGGATCAAATTACAAGGATTAAAAAAGAATTTGGAAATTGTTAAATTTTTATGGATTTTGGCAATTCCCATTTTTGGTAAAAATGGATTATTTAGGTACCAAATTTTTTTTTTCCCAAATTATGATAAAAGTTTTGTTAACTAGACAATATTTCCAATAAATAAAAAAAAAAAAAACCAGAAAATTACAAGAATCCAGGTAGTAGTTAATATTTGTATATCAAAAGCAACTATCTGCCATACAAAACGTATGAAGTACCCGGGTACATCTACTGTCGATGTGGATAAAACCCAACAGCTGTTGACACAACGGTTAAAGAAAACTTATATTTATACAAAAATTTGTAAGTAATAATACAGATTTATCTAAAAAAATATAGATTTCTTAATTGTGTTTCCCTATTAGCTGTGTACCCGGGGCGGACCTCCCTCCCCATTCTTGCTACGCTGCTGGTCCTTTGTGTTTATAATATTCCTCAAGCAAATATTGGGGGAATAAATCTGAGATTGTTTTAAAACTTTTATACAAACAGAGAGGACACACTCCTCTAACTTAACAATGCGTCGTAGGACACACTAGAGAAGCGAAGCTTATTATAATTAAGGTACTAGTACACTTTAAAACGCGAAAACAATACACGTTTACAATATTCGTTTTCTAAGGGACCCTTAAAAATTATCTTTATGTTTATATTTTTAGAACATTAATACAACTTCTTTACTTTAGAAAACAATTTTTTTTTTTATTTAATAACTAGCTTATACCCGGCTTATATCCCCTAAAAGAGGGCGTAGCTTTAGTCAAGCCATGCTTTTATAGTAAGTTCGTACCGAGTTTCATTGATGTGTGGCTTATTTCGAAAGTTACACCGAAAATTTTGGGTGCTGAAAAAGTACCACGTCCCTCGACCAACGCCCGTAAAAAGTCACCAGTGGAACGGCATTTGTAAATTGAGGTCGATTACTGAATTGCGAGGCTGTGCAACCTATAACTTCAAGATATCGAAAATTTGAGGTGTATTTAAGGTGCCTTTTACGATAGGCACCAGACTTCACAGGAACACTCTCAAGTCTTTGGTATAAAAATTGGCTTAGTGGTTTCGGAGTCCTTACGTGATATACACAAATACCCACAAACGTATATACATTAAGTCGCCACACGCTCCTTAGTAAAAAAAGGTGTTCAGTCGGGTTCTTCAAAATAATCCATGGCTTATCCCCAAAATATTTCGACTAAAAATATTGGCTGGTATGGTAGTTAAAAAAAACAATTGGTCGGAAATAAGAGTACTGCAAAAGTTCTTTTGCTTCAAAAAATCTTAAATTTATTCCGTTGGACCAAAGATAATGCGAATTTTTATGGATTGTTTTAACATTTTTCATATTATTTCCACTAAAATTCAAATGAATTTTTTCCCATACTACTTTTAGTCAAATAAATTGTAAAATGTAAAAAATTTGTAAATTTTTTTGTAATTTCATTTAATTTAATTGTTCACTTTACACTTTATTTTATCATCAATAGATAATTTATTTGACTAAAAGTAACAAAAGGGGAACAGGGGGCGAACCTTCACATGGCAACGTGTCTGACCGCCTCAACCTGGCGAGGCCAGCATTATCCATGTCGAAATCGTCTCAAGTCGACTCAAACCTCCAAGTGGTGTTCCCTGGGCAACGGCAAACTGGCATCCGTCAGTTTGACGGCTAATTTGAGCGGCGGGTCGATCCATAGACCTTAAACATGGAATGTGCGCAGGGTTTGGGTCCCGCCACATTACTACTGCCCAATGAAAACTAAACCAGCCTCGGATAAGAACCCCAATTACGTTGACGACCACCGCAAACGAAAAACGGACAATGATTTACGGATATGCACCTGGAATGTCCGGACCCTTTATAGGGAAGGTGCCATTATCCAACTGGCGGAAGCCCTCAAAACAATACAATCTGACATCACCGCCATCCAGGAAATGCGATGGAAAGGGCAAGGCTGCTCTAAACAAGCACACTGCGATATCTACTACAGCTGCCATGCGGAGAAGCGCGAAATCGGATGTGGATTCGTTGTTAGCCGGAAACTACGCCACCTTGTTTCCCGGTTCACACCTGTGAACGAAAGATTGGCCACGATCCGCATCAAGGCAAAATTTTTCTACATAAGCCTTATTTGCGCGCACGCCCCGACGGAGGAAAAGGACGAAGCCGTCAAGGACGCTTTCTACGCTAGTCTTGAGGACGTATATGACCACCTTCCGGTCCATGACGTGAAAATAGTCCTCGGCGATTTTAATGCGAAAGTCGGAAGGGAAGGCATCTTTGGCCCCACTGTCGGTCAGTTCAGTCTTCATGAGACCTCCACGAACAACGGTCTAAGACTGATTGACTTCGCCGCGGCGCGAAACATGGTAGTTAGTAGCACCAGATTTAAGCACCTCGACATCCACAAGGCCACCTGGCTGTCCCCGGATCAAAAAACGCGAAACCAAATTGATCATGTTGTAATCGACGGAAGGCATGCCTCTAGTGTTCTAGATGTGCGTACATTTCGGGGGGTCAACATTGACTCCGACCATTATCTTGTTGCAGCCAAGATCCACATGCGATTATGCAATGCGAAGAACATACGCACAGGAATGCAACGAAAGCTAGATGTCGCAAAGCTGCAATTACAACGGACTGCCGAAGCCTACTCCGCTCAACTCTCGGTTAAGCTCAACCAACCAACCTCTGGACTCGACGACGCCGGTGGACTTTGGGCGCATATATCCCACTCCATGCGCGCTGCCGCTGAAGAAGTCATTGGTTTCCGGCGTCCGCACCCACGGAACCAATGGTACGATCAGGAGTGTCCCATCGCGACAGCAGTAAAAAACGCCGAATACAGAAAAACGCTGCAGTCACCTGCAACGCGAGCCGTGCGAGAAAACTACCGCGGAAAGAGGAAGGAAGAGAGGCGCCTTTTCAGACGCAAGAAAAGAGAGCAGGAAAAGCGTGAGCGTGAGGAACTAGAGGTATACCAGGGCAAGAAGGATGCACGAAAATTCTATCAACAGGTTTAGCGTCTAACCCAAGGTTTCAAGCCCGGAGCATCTACTTGCAGTGACGAAAATGGAGATCTGAATACGGATACACAGTGTATGCTTAGATTGTGGAGACAGCACTTCTCCAATTTACTTACTGGCGACACAGTGCAGTGCCACCAATCGACGATGACGGAGTGGAAGTATCACCACCTAGCCATGAAGAGGTTCGAGTTGCTATCCAACGACTCAAAAACAATAAAGCAGCGGGTGCTGACGGCCTGTCAGCTGAATTGTTTAAAACCGGCGGCGATGAATTGATAAGGCGCATGCATCAGCTCATCAGCAAAATATGGCTAGCAGAAAGCATGCCCGACGATTGGAACCTCAGTTTACTGTGCCCTATACTTAAGAAAGGAGACCCTCGCATATAAGGTTCTCTCAAGCGTACTGTGTGAAAGATTAAAGCCGATTACAAAAACACTGATTGGACCTTATCAGTGTGGCTTTCGACCTGGTAAGTCCACCATAGACCAGATTTTCACGCTACGACAAATCCTGGAGAAAACCCACGAAAATCAAATTGACACACACCATATTTTTGTCGATTTTAAAGCTGCGTTCGATAGCCCGAGAAGGGATTGCCTATACGCAACAATGTCTGAGTTCGATACACCTGCAAAGTTGATTAGACTTTGCAGAATGACGTTGAGCAACACACGCAGCTCCGTCAGGGTAGGAAATGACCTCTCCGAAACCTTCAATACCGAAAGAGGTTTCAGGCAAGGCGATCCACTGTCTTGCGATCTCTTCAACATCATCATGGAGGGGATCGTACGAAAGGCCGGTGTGCATCGTAATGGCACCATTTTCTATAAAGGTATCCAGCTCCTTGCGTACGCTGATGATATTGATATTGTTGGCAGAACCAAGAGAGATGTTACCGCTGCTTTCGCCGCTATCGAAAAGGAATCAGCCAAAGTGGGTTTGACGATAAATGAGGGTAAAACAAAGTATATGCTGTCTACAAACAAGGGAGCGCGGCGTTTAGACTCCCACGTTTCATCCGGCAGCTATAACTTTGAAGTAGTCAAGGAGTTCGTTCGAACAACGAAATCAGCCTGGAGATAAAGCGAAGAACAATAATTGCTAATAGGTGCTACTACGGGCTCAGTAAGCAACTAAGTTCCAGAGCCCTCTCTCGATCGACAAAACTAACACTCTACAAGACGCTCGTTCTACCTGTGCTGCTTTATGGCGCTGAGGCATGGGTAGTTTCGCAAACTGACGCAGCCGCTCTGGGGGTGTTCGAGAGAAAAGTTCTTCGCAAAATCTTCGGTCCTGTTCGAGTCGGCGATGACTATCGCATCCGAATGAACCACGAGCTGTATGAGCTCTACGGAGACATTGACGTAGTTCGGCGTATAGCTGTGCAGCGACTACGCTGGCTGGGTCATGTCCATCGTATGGACGACGAAGCTCCAGCGAAAAAGGTGCTCGAGGCGAGGGTCGCTGGTGAACGACGACGAGGGAGACCATGCCTCCGATGGATGGACCAGGCTGAGGAAGTCCTAACCGCACTTGGTGTATCCGATTGGAGAAGGCGCGCGCAAAGCAGAGGCGCCTGGCGAGAGCTGATGAGGTCGGTCGAAATCCGGACACGGGTTGTCACGGCCATTTAAGTAAGTAAGTAAGTAAAAGTAACATGGCAAAACAAAAAAAAAAAATAAAAAAATTTAATATGAATTTTAGTGAAAATATGAAAAAGGTTAAAAAATTAATGGAAATCCGCATTACCTCTGGTTCGACTGCACAAATTTAAAATTTATTGGTGCAGATTGGAAAAACTGTTTCATTACTATTATTTGTGACCGTTTGTTATTTTTAACTACCACGCCAGTAAATATTTTTACAAAAAACTCGGTTTTTAGAGCATATATCAAACCATTCCGTGGCATACTGGTTGAGGTGCGTGGCTTTTATGCCATAGAACCCAGGTTCAAATTCCATCTAACACAGAAAGTTTTTTCGATTGAATTAATTTTTCTGTTCGGCCGTCATCCCTATGCAGACAATGGCAAAACTTAGAGAGTAGA
This sequence comes from Coremacera marginata, assembly GCA_914767935.1. Classification (NCBI taxonomy): domain Eukaryota; kingdom Metazoa; phylum Arthropoda; class Insecta; order Diptera; family Sciomyzidae; genus Coremacera; species Coremacera marginata. The sequence goes on from OU612044.1 coordinate 160,341,214, forward strand.
AACTGCCATGAAAAGCTTCTTGAGAACATAAGACGTTCGGAGTCGGCATAAAACTTGTAGACCTCAGTTCTCGATCATTTGTGTTCAAACATTTCACAACACACAACACAATTGATCATAAAAAGCTCGGTCAAAGTGCTTTCATGGGCTGAAATTGGTAATTTCGTTTTGTTTATTTTTTCATTTGTGGGTGGTAAAAGTGGGCGTGGCAAATTTTGTATATATATTAGGGTGTATCGAAAAATTAACACCCAATTCCATCCCTAAATAATGAAATAGGACGGAAAGACAATGCAGAAAATATTTTTTTTTTTTAATGAATTTCTGGATCCCCAAAAAACGGAATTCTAATTCTCGGTTCACAGGATTGCACGTAAGACTTCACCTTTCGTTTTTACACTCATGAATATTGACAGTTGATGAACACAATTGCATTAAAAATTTCCAAAAATTTGAAAACGGAAACAAGCTATGATTTCAAAAAAAATTTTATTTCAATAAAGAAAGAAAAATACATGTGAACACTTTTATAATTATGTTTTTTAACAAAATCTGTAATGTAGGTTTGCTGCTGTTCTAGTAATACACATGCTTCTAAAGCTTTATTCGCAATTCTTTGAGTTTAAGTATGTGCTCTGTTTGTATACCGCGTTCCTTTGCCCAATCTATTGAAGTATTTAAAGCCTGTACAGCTTCACGGTTCTTAACGTGTTTAATCACAGTAGATTCTGCTTCTATGTCTTCTGCAACTGATTCTGAACTACTACACAAAATATTGCCAGAGTCATTAATCCAGTCAAGAATTTCATCTTCAGAAATTTGCAAGCAATTGTTGCGACGAAATAAGTTTCTTATTGTGCGCGATTTTTCATTTTCTTTTAAACAATCCGCAGATTCATTCTCAGGTGGTTCTTGTTGTAGTGAATCTCTGAGAATGAATGTGTTTTCAGCAGGTTTCTATGGTAGAATTGCCCACCCTGTCCCAAGATCGCTTAAGCAATTCACAAGCGTCCTTCATATTAAATTGTTTCAAAAACAGATCTGAATGGTCCGCTTCAGAATTTACTAATTTACACAAGAGGTCCTTTTAGTAGTACAGTTTAGTCAGACGTATCGTGTTCTGAACCATGGGTTGAATAATACTAGCACAATTTGGAGGTAAGAACATAGTTTTATATTGCCCCCATTCAGATACCAGCGGCTCTCCATGATATTTTGCATTATGCAGTATTAACTAAGCTTTTTTCTGCAGGTTATTTTCAATTTGAAAGTTTTGAACCTGTGGTATAAACGATTCAAAAAACAATTTAGTAAAAATGTGTGTTGTCATCCATGCATTCTTCGATGAATAATATTCAATACTGTTTTGTTTTTTAAACGAACGTGGGATTTTGACTTCCCCACCACAGCAATGCTTAGCTTGTGACTTCCAGATTTATTAGCACAACACATGAAGGAAATGCTTTTTTTGCTCATTTTGGAACCTGGGGCTGAATTTTCCTTCCAATGCACTAAGGTTTTGTATGGAAACATTTTCCAAAAAACCCAGATTCATTGGCGTTGTAAATGTGGTCGTCAAATAGATTTTCAGCTTCGATAACATCATCGAGCTTATTTTGAAGATTAGGTTCAAGATCTGGTCTAGCAGATAAAGATTCGCCGCATATTTTTTAAACTTCGCACATAAAATCGCTTTTTGAACTTTCCATCACTAGCTTTAAATGATTGATTTTGATACATTTTTTGATAAAGTGATTTTACTTTTTGTCGTAAAATTTCTGCTGAATTCGTTTGATGCCGTGACCGCATCCCTTCAAGCCACGAATACAATTTATGCTCAAAGTCTTCATGCTCTCCCGGTTTGAGTGTCTGGCGTTGTTTTAAAAGTTTGGCATCAGAATTCTCAACAATCTTATAAAAAAATATATTTAGTAATTTTTTTAGGATACCTTCATTTGTTTCTCAGGATTTTATCTTTTAATATTTCCAGCATTTTTTTTTTATGCCACAAATTGTAGAAGCTTCTACCCCAAGTTTATTGGCCAAAATCTTTCCAGATTGTCCGTGATTTACCGCTTCTATTATTTTAAGCTTATCAGCTAATGATTGCGTTTTATGTGCACGTTTTTTTGCCATATTATAATTAAAATTTATGTTTTCGCGCACAATGACATGTAATAACTAAACTAATTGCAACAAGACACACAACACGCTCATAAACAGCACCTGCTTCCGGCAAGGTGTTTGCCAAACTTTGCATTAGAATGTGATCGATACAAAATTTCGCATAGAGTAGCTGCTGCTTTAGCATCCATGAATGATACCCAATTTGAAATTAAAAGACGAAAGAACTGGAAAGCTTATAATTATTGATAAAAACAAAGTTGTTCGCGAAAGAGAGGCACATCAAGAAAGAGTAATGCAGGAAAACGTTTGTAGTTAAATTAAAGTAATATTAAAGTTTTTGCATTCGACGGAAGAAGAGACAAACCCCTTTATTACTTACTTACTTATGTGGCCGTAACAACCCGTGTTCGGGTTTCGGCCGACCTCATCAGCTCTCGCCAGGCGCCTCTGCCTTGCGCGCGCCTTCTCTAATCGGATACACCAAGTGCGGTTAGGGCTTCCTCAGCTGGTCCATCATTGACCAGCGACCCTCGCCTCGAGCACCTTTTTCGCTGGAGCTTCGTCGTCCATACGATGGACATGACCCAGCCAGCGTAGTCGCTGCACAGTTATAAGCCGAACTACGTCGATGTCTTCGTAGAGTTCATACAGCTCGTGGTTCATTCGGATGCGATAATCATCGCCGACTCGAACAGGACCTAAGATTTTGCGAAGAAATTTTCTCTCGAACACCCTTAGAGCGGCTGCGTCAGTTTGCGAAACTACCCATGACTCAGCGCCATAAAGCCGCACAGGTAGAACGAGCGTCTTGTAGAGTGTTATTTTTGTCGATCGAGAGAGTGCTCTGGAACTTATTTGCTCACTGAGCCCGTAGTAGCACCTATTAGCAATTATTGTTCTTCGCTTTATCTCCAGGTTGACTTCATTGTAATTAATGGCGTTGACAAGTTATACAAACTCCTTGACTACTTCAAAGTTATAGCAGCCGGATGAAACGTGGGAGTCTAAACGCCGCGCTCCCTTGTTTGTAGCAGCATATATTTTATTTTACCCTCATTTATCGTCAAACCCACTTTGGCTGATTCCTTTTCGATAGCGGTGAAAGCAGCGGTAACATCTCTCTTGGTTCTGCCAACAATATCAATATCATGAGCGTACGCAAGGAGCTGGACATCTTTATAGAAAATAGTGCCATTACTATGCACACCGGCCTTTCGTACGATCCCCTCCATGATGAAGTTGAAGAGATCGCAAGACAGTGGATCGCCTTGTCTGAAACCTCTTTCGGTATTGAAGGTTTCGGGGAGGTCATTTCCTACCCTGACGGAGCTGCGTGTGTTGCTCAACGTCCAATCAACTTTGCAGGTATACCGAACTCAGACATTGTTGCGTAGAGGCAATCCCTTCTCGGGCTATCAAACGCAGCTTTAAAATCGACAAAGAGATGGTGTGTGTCAATTTGATTTTCGTGCGTTTTCTCCAGGATTTGTCGTAGCGTGAAAATCTGGTCAATGGTGGACTTACCAGGTCGAAAGCCAGACTGATAAGGTCCAACGCTTGAGAGAACCTTATATGCGATGGAAATAAGACTGATACCTCTATAACTGGCGCAGATTGTAGGGTGTCCTTTCTTAAGTATAGGGCACAGTACGCTGAGGTTCCAATCGTCTGGCATGCTTTCTTCCGTCCTCTTTTCGCTATAGTTTTCTCGCACGGCTCGCGTTGCAGCTGAGCAGCGTTTTTAGGGTAAGACAAAACTCTTTCCCTGGAGAAAACGGGTGATGGAACGCGCCATCCGCGAATAATCGACGAAACCCATTGAACCATTCTAAGGCAGCCATATTCAAAATTCTTGGGCACTGCCCCAATTCGCGGTAATTCGACAGCACCATCCACTGTTTAAATTGTTTTGAACTTTTTCAAAACAAAGGATCACAATATATCGGACTTAATTGGTGTTTGTTCTGATGGCGAAGTGAAAAACACCGGCATCAACAATGTAATTATACGCTGTTTGTAGGTTGATTCGGATAGACCGTTACATTCGTTCATTTGCATGCTACATTTTAATGAATTGCCATTTCGCCATTTATTTGCAAAAATTGATTCTGTGTTAACAACTGGACCAGCTACAACAACCGGGCTGAGATGGCCATATAGTTTTTTTTTTTTTATATATATTACATTCATTATTATTTTAACGCACTTGCAGTAATTGTTAATTTTTCCAACGTGCTATGCACAAAAAAGAAAAAAAAAAATGTACCAACAACAAGACAAACACATTCACATGTTCGGATAGCCGTTAAAAATGTTGGATATGCAGGATAGCCAATACACAATCCTTTTCATAGACAGATTATTGTGATCGGTTACAAAGGTTTTTGAATTAGTGCTTATAGTAAAGAACTATATACAATCGATGGGGTACGGGTTCAATACCCACGGCGAACGAAAGAAATATTTTTAATATATTAATATTACTTTTTTTTGTTGAATTAGATGTAAGCAAAAAAGAAAGAATAATTCCTTAGAAAACGGGGTCGGAAAAGAGTGTCTTTTTTAAAATTTCACTCAAGCAAATAACAAAACGTGGCGTAAGAAGCTTCGCTTCAAGAAAGCAAATTATGATTTCTTTAATTTTTACAGTCTCTTAACTTACAGCAAAGAGAAAAAAAATAGCAAAGAGCTTTCAGTAAATTTAAATTAAAAACAATAAAAATAAATGAAATTATTTTTAAAAATTACATTTGAGTGGAAGAAGATTTTGCCCACTTTGGATTTAATAAATTTATACTTAATTAGCGTTGAGTTTAGCATTTAAAAACACTTTAAGACGTTTCAGATGGAAACACCCGTAGACTTTTATCTTAATTTGAATAAAATTATCTTAAATTATTTCAATGTAGACAACTTACCTTTGAGTATTGCATGCTGTATCGGTGTAATTATATGCGTTGCACATGGAATTGTATTCACTGTTAAACATATGATCTATATATAAAAAAAAACACAATTTTTGACATTGTTATTTAGTTTAGTGTAAAGCAAAAATATATTTATGTTTTATTTTATACAATATAATTTACATATGACAGCCATTCCTTATGTAATATTGCACGCTGTACCCGACTATGATGTGAGAGCAGGCCCGTACACAAGGGGGGCTTTTAGGTGTTCTAACCCCCTCTTAGGGAAGGACCAGAAGGTATAAAGAAGTAACAGAAATGAGACTTTAAACACAAAATGTGATTTATTTTTAGATAAACTGCAATAATGATGTTAATTTTCTTGAAAACTTCACTTAATTTTTGAAAATTTTTTTTGGTCAAGTGAAGATTAACTTTGCTTATAAAAGTCCAAAGCATTATATTGGAATTCATCTCCAAGGAGTTTTTATATTAAAAAATCGGTTTCAATGCTCAAAAAGTCCCTTATATCCAGTAAAATATATATATGAAATTATACCTACTTAGAACGAATATATTTTTGTAAATTGAAAAAAATTAGCATGACATTTTTATTGCCATATCTACCCAGCAACCATAGTTGACGACTATGTCGAAACTCCGACTAATTCGTAACTATTTCGAGCTGTCTTAAAGAAATCGTTACAATTTCGTCACGCAAATATCGGAATATTCTAAACGAAATCGTAACAAACATTTTGCAATCTTTCCGATTTCGGAGTCCGATTTCGTTACGAAATCGTCAAGAATATCATATGAAGCGGTTGACACGACTTCGTAACAAAATGTCGTAACGATTTCGTAACGAGTCTTAACGAAAATGTTACGAAGAAGTTACGATTTCGTTCAGACAGCTCGAAAGAAAGGATATTTTAATCTGTTTGCATTTCAATGTTATATGTTTTAGAAATAGTCGCATAACGAAATTCTACATAAATTCGTAGAAAAAGTGGAACTGTTACGAAATTATAACAATTTCTTTAAGACTTTAGTTATGAATTAGTCAGAATTTTAACAAAGTCGTCAACTTTGGTTTGCTGGGTAAGCTTATTGGACCCAAAACTTTTGAAAAAGCATTCATTTGAATGGGTTTTTTTTTTCATTTTTAGAACTCTAAAAAATAAATGAACCACGAAATTTAACGTATTATGGGGTATTCCAAGTAAAGCGAATGACTAAAAAGTTTGACTATTTTATTTTCTTGTTTTCTTGGTATATAAGACATCTAAAATTTCCAATTTGGCACAAAAATTTAGCCCTGTGCGAAGTCTTTTCCAAATAACAGGTTTCGGAAAATCACCTTAAATCTAAAAATGCCTTTTTTCCAAAAAAAATTCACAATAGAAAAAATTTATGTAAAACATTTTATACAGTCCAATTCTATAGTAATTTGATGATTTTTTAATCATGTTACCAAATTTTCATAAAAAAAAAATTAACAATTACAGTTTTTTAAGCTTCAGCATTTTTAAAATTACTTTTATTACATTAAAAATTACAAAACAATTTGGAAGTTCAAAAAATTTTGTTTTCAGTTTTTTTTAATTTGCAAATAATTTTAATATAAATCCACGGACTATTAAATTCTTAAATATCAAAAAAGTTACTGTTTCATTCTTTTTATGAAAATCTAACTAGCTGACTAATTATTTTAATATTAACATGAACTTATTTTCATGTGATATCTTATATGATAAATTGGGTATAAGATAAGTTTTCGAATTACGGTTTTTAAAAAATAGTCTGAAATTTAAATATGACTTTTATCGAAGTCGATTCCTGTGCTCAAAAAATTTTATTAAAAAAAACAATAAATATAGTAATTGTTATTGAAATTGAGTCATGAGAAAATAAAACTGTTAAGCTTTTAAAGATCTTAAAACATTTTCTTTTGAATATTATTTAAATTGTCGAACGAAAACTCGTACCAGGGTTCACACAGTTCCAAATACATATACACAAGATGGAGATCAATAAAAGCGTAAGAAGGCCAAAAAGAAAACAAATCTAAAGACTAAAATATTTTGTTCTCCCGTTTATGTGAAACGTCAACAGGTGAACTTCACAAAAAAGTTGCAATTTTTCATAGCAAATTTTAATTTTGATTTTAAGAAACTGCAAGAAATCTTACATATTCTTACCTTTCAAGCTTATATTATGGTTATTTATTTTTCCATATCCTTGCTTATAGTTTTTTACTGGTATCTACTTATAGATTTTTTTTATCAAAATCCCCCCTAAGGTAAATCCTGGCTACGGGCCTGTGTGAGAGTAAAGTAAATTAGTTTCTGAGATAATGATCAGTTTGTAAAATTTTCTCTTCAATTAAAGTGTTTTTACTTTTAACAAAACAAAACAGTTTCAGTAAGCTTCAAGCAAAAACAAATAACGTAGCATAAATTATTAGTAAATTTACAATAAATTGAATTGAAGCCATAAAAAGCTTTTTTCCACTTATGATTTATTAAATTTTTACATATTTAGCGTTAAATTTTGCAATTAAAATCATTTTTAAATGTTGCAGATACAAATAGCAGAAGGCTTTAATCATAACTTGAATGAAATTGTCAAAATATTATTTTAAATGTTGACAACTTACCCCAACCCGAATATGAATTGCATCCAAAGTTATGAGCATCCAATATATTTTGACACATGATTCTGCGACATATCCAGCCTCCAGGTGTAATTCTTATTGAGCAAACAGAACGGTCCAAATCTGAGCACAATCGTCCACATATTGGATCCATACTATAAAAATTATAGAATAGTTTTTTGTATTTTATTGATTTGATTTTATTTTATATGATTTTCAGTAGGTTAATGCAGACATTTTAACAGAGAAAGCTAAAATGGCTATAATATGACAAATTAAAGTTCAGTTATCCACAATGTTTGCAACCTTAGGAAAGAAATTATTCTAAGATTTTTAAAAAAATTCTTCAATTATGAATTTTGCAGCGATTTGCATTCTGATTTCAGTTTTCTGTTATCTAGTTCTCTAGGCCCCTGTTTTAGAATTGTCCGTTCTTTTCTAGCTATAAAACCCACAAGTGTTTCCCTATTTTATGTGAAAAAAAAGTAATAAATAAAAAATATATAAATAACTTAAACAAAACTCGATACAACTCGGAACAATAAAACATTTGGTCGAAACGAGCCGGATTTCCGCGAATTTTTAGGATTATTTTTCTTTTAAGAAAAAGTGCTTGCTGCTCAACCTGCACTTATATTAATTTATATTGGTTGCTGCACCGTGAGATTTCCTGACATTTCTTTTCAATTCGGATTTTTTTGAGACCTCACTTCCTGGACAACACATTTTTGGATTTATTTTTTTTTATGTTTTTGAGACTCCACTTCCCGATCAACACATTTTAGGTATTTGTTGTGCAACTGCACAATTTGTATTGCGCAAATTTGGATTGTATCGTGGGACATTTTTGTCACTGTCATTTTTCTATTTGTAAAAATTTGGTTCTATTATTGTTCCGAGCACAGAAGCTGTGAGTGGGAAATTTTCAAGCGGTAAGTTCACCTTGCGCATTCTATGCATCTTTTAAAATTTACAAGTTCCTCATTATAACCTTACATTACACTGTGGAACAAATTCAGGTTTGTTTGCGGCGTTTGTTTATGTTAGTTGGAATTTTTTTTTTAATCGACCTTCGAACTTTGCAGTCAAATGCCGATTTTCAGCATATTGTTTATTTGGTTTTTTGGCTATAGCTCTACGACTAATTGATATTTTTTCAATCTGAACAAGCCAAATTATTGCTAGAGACCTGTGCAACAAAAAAAAATTATTTAAAAATTAATTTAGAAAATTTTTGTGGCGATCATGAAGCAAAATGTTGGAAAAATTCTTTTTTTTTTCATGCTTTCAGGTTGTTAATGGTCCCGACATACGGAAACTAATGAGCCGTCAAGATTTTTACTTAGTTCTGACAGACCGTGAATTAAATGCATGGCTCGCATTGAAAGCAGTCATTAAAGGACTTTTGGGTAAAGAACGCAAAGACAACTACAGGCAATCTGTTGCAAGCATGTTGGCAGCTTTCGATGAAATTGGGGTTAATATGTCGTACAAAATGCATCTCTTGCATCAGCATCTTGATCAACTCGCTCAACAGTTGCCAACTGAATCTAATGAGCAAGGCGAACGTTATCACCAAACTGCGCTTCCATTTGAAATAAGGCAACTATAGAGTGTGCATATTTTGAATTCCTATATTTTTCTTATATCTTTGTCAGAGTGCACAATTTAAGCATGTTAACGATTGAAAACTATTTTCGTTTCAGGTACAGAGGAAAGAAATCTCCAGATGCAATACTCGCTAAAATTTGTTGGTGGTATAAAAACACCTTTGAAAAAGAGGAAGACGAGGAGAAAGAGGAAGAAGGGGAAGACAAAGATGAAATTCCAGAATATATGTTGGACGAAATTATCCACCTTTCTGATGATGATGACGATGACCAAGATATTAGAGAGAGCAGTGATGTTGATCCACAGCCGCCTGCTAAACGGCAACTGGCCAAATCATTAATTTAATTTATTTCAATTTTATTTATTTTAAAAGTATAATTTTTTTTAGTTCAGCCAACTATTTTATTTTTTAAGATATGTTTATGTTTTTGGTGTCATTGAAAAGAAATTTGAATTAATTAGAAATTTAACCCAAAAAAAAAAATTTCATTTATTACGCAAAATTCTGAGAAATTTGCACTCAAAATTGAAATTTGGTAGTTTCAATCGATTGATTTCATCTTCACACGAACACAGCTCGGTAACGGTTAAGTCGATGAGGTTTGTTGACATGCTGTTAGAAAGGTGATTTTATTGCTATCAAAATAAGTTTTATGTAAGTTAGTTTTTCTGTTAGAAACAATAACATGAATCAAAGTCGTGAAATATTAAATAACCTTGTAGCTCCTAAGAATGTGCATTAGACCCCCCTTCCCATACGTTTTTTTGCTCAGCTTGACATAACCATTCAGTTCCGTAAATAGTTGCACTCAATTGCGGGATACCCTGTTTATATAAAATTGTAAAAAAAACCTGTACATTAAATATTTTTTTGAAATTCTTTTTGCGATGAACGTTTTGAATGACGCTGAGTCCAAAAGTCGCATTTTTTAAATTTTTTTCTGTCTGTCTGTCGGTCTGTTAAAGCATCACGCGAAAACCACTGGATGGATTTGAATGAAATTTGACATCTAGGTTCCTTATATCCCCGGTCAACATATAGGCTAATTTTTATTCAGCACCCTGAATAAGGTTGGACCCTGTAGGGGGCGCTGGGATCGGGTTCCAGTCATTCTTTTTTTTAGCTTATCTCCGAAACTGTTCATCCGATTTGTATGAAAATTTGTTTGTAGAGGTTTTTGGACACGTTAAGTTTTTATGACTTATCTACACCTTTCTTTCTCGAACACCAGAGGACGCTGTAGTACAAATATTTTGAAAAATCTCGAAAAACTCCTAAACCGTGCATCCCATTTACATGATATTTGGTATGTAGAGGTTTGCGGATACGGTGAGTTTTCATGAACACCATAGGGCGCTGTAGTACAAATATTTTACGTCAAAAAACTCCTTAGTCGCTTACACGATTTGCATGAAAGTTGGTATGTAGGGGTTTCGAAAACGGTGAGTTTTTATGACTTATAAACTAGGTTCTATCTTGAGCACCAGAGGGCGCTGTAGTACAAATATTTTTAAAAAGTCCAAAACCGTTTATCCGATTTGCATGAAATTTAGCATGTAGAGATTTTCGGACACGCTGAGTTTTTGATTTATCTACTCTTTTCTCTCTCGAACACCAGAGGGTGCTGTAGTACAAATATTTAGAAAAACCTCGAAAAACTCCTAAGCTGTGCATCCGAATTGCATGAAAATTGGAAAATAGGGGTTTTCTGATACAGTGAGTATTTTGGCCTTATTTTTTTTGTGCTATCTTGAAAACCAGAGGGCGCTTTAGTACACATCTTAGGAAATCTTGAAAAACTCCAGAACTGCTCATCCGATTTGGATGAAAATTTGTAAATAGCGATTTTCGAGTACGGGGTCTAGTGCTATCTTTTTTGCTCTTTCTCGAAACTAGAGGGAGCTGTTGTCCAATTTGTACGTGTGCATGTTATTAAACATTTCCTTAACGGCTGCACTGATTTTGATGAAATTTTTTGTGTGTGCTTGAGTGGATCCCTGGATGGTTCAGATTCACAATTGGACCCGGTAGGTAGCGCTGCGATCGTGTTTAAGGCATTTTGTTTTTATAGTTAATCTCCGAAGCCGTTCATCTGATTTGCATGAAAATTTGTTTATGGAGGTTTTCGGATACGGTGAGTTTTTATGACTTTTCTACTCTGTTCTATCTTGAACACCAGAGGGCGCTGTGTACAAATATTTTAAAAAACTTCTAAGCTGTTTATCCGATTTTCATGAAAATTGGTATATAGGGGTTTTCTAATATGGTGACTTTTTTGTACTATATCGAAAACCAGAGGGCACCCAGAGGTAGTACAAATATTTCAAGAAATCGTGAAAAAGTAGAAAGCCGCTCATCCGATTTGGATGAAAAATTTTACTAAAGGATTTTCGTGTAGAGCAACTGTTTTGGCGTTATCTCTTTTGCTCTGTCTCGAAAAGTAGAGGGCGCTGTTGTACAATTTGTACGTGTGTATGTTATTAAACTGTTCCTAAACGGCTCCCTGGCTCCTAAGGGCTCCTAAGGGATCCCTGGATGGTTCAGATTCGCAATTGGACCCGGTAGGTGGCGCTGTGATCGGGTTCCACGAATTTTGTTGTTATAGTTTATCTTCGAATTTTGTTCTGTATTGAACACCAGAGGATACTGCAGTACAAATGTTTTAAAAATCTCGAAAAACTCCTTAGCTGTACATCCGATTGGTGTTGTTTTACATAGGAGTTTTCGGATACGGTGGGTATCTTGGACTTTTTTTTGTGCGCTTTATATAACACCAGATGGTGCTGTGGTACAAATCACTTAAGAAATCGTGAAACACTCAAAAACCACTCATCCGATTTAGATAAACATTTTTATATCGAATATATAGGATTTGGAAAGGGCTACGGCTTTATTTTTTTATTCTATCTCGAAAACCAGAGAGCGATGTTGTACAAAAACCGCAAAAAACTCAAAACAACTCATCCGATAAGTATGACTTTTATAAGTGGTTTTCGGGTGTTGTGAGACTTTTGGCGCTATGTATTTTTAAATTTTAATTTCTATTTTCAAAGCTTATTTTATTTTTGTCCAGTTTCCTCGCGAATTGGCAAAAATTCGTTTTTGCTCTGATCTTTTTTTTTAAATGTGCAATCTATCGAATGCAATATAAAATTTGAAAATATATTTTTGCAAGCGATCTGCGGCACGTGCACACAAATCACGATTTCCCTAACTTTTTCTCATAATTTTCAGATGTTGAAGCTACATTTTGCTTATTTCGCCAAAGCTACAATTTTCAGATGTTGAAGCTACATTTTGCTTATTTCGCCAAAGCTTTCGCCGGTTTGAAAGATGCACACAAAATTTCTTCTAAAGTTTGTGAAAAATTGTCAATATTATTCGCGATATAGTATTTTTCTAATACTGCCACACCCCATTGTTAAATAAGCGCTCACTTTCTTGAGCGTCATTTGTAATAATTGTGCCTGCCCCTTTACTTCATTTCAGTACCCCAGAGTTAATATTAACTGAGATAGTGTTTATCTTGTATTGCTACTCCCATTTGTCGAATAACGCCTACTTTATTGACCGTAATTTTTAATAATTTTGCCTACCCCTGTACTTAAATAAATTTCAGTACCCTAGTGTCAATATTATTGGAGATACACTGTTTTTCTAATATTTCCACGCCCAGTAGTCGAATTCCGCCCACTTTATTGACCGTAATTTGTTCTAATAATGCCTACCCCTATACCAAATTGCACAACCATAGTATCAATATTATTCGAGATACACTCTTTTTCTATTATTGCCACGCCCATTTGTCAAATAACGCCCATTTTATTGCCCGTAATTTGTAATAATTGTACCTACTTCAACATTAAAAAATAATTAACTTAATGTATTATTAATAGATTTATGGAGTCTTGCATTTAAAATGGCGTCAAAATGTTCAGGTACAAATAACTCAAAACTTATGTCGTAATTTGATAAAGTTATTTGAATTAACTCATTTAAATATTCAAAACTTACTGGCGGTTACGGGTTAGTTGTAGTTGATTTGGTAATCCTTTACATGTGGATAAGATTGCTATATAAGAAAAAAGAAAAAAAAAATATTATATTTCGATATTAATAAAACTCATTTTCTGTTTGTTGGCTTGAACTTTATAGTAATCCAAACGGCTAAACGGATTTTGTTCAAATTTGACTCATATATTATATGCATCCTAACTTAAATTATTGATAACTAAGGTTTGACTATGCCCTTTCCACCTGCCTCTTTTAAAAAAACTTAGCTTAATCATACCATAGTTTAGAGAGACAAAAAGGTGAGATTTACTATCGTGTTTATTTTTTCAGCATCCACTTGCAGAGACGAAAATGGAAATCTGAATACACAGTGTGTGCTTAGATTGTGGAGACAGCACTTCTCCAATTTACTTACTGGCGACGATTCCATGCCCGACGATTGGAACCTCAGTGTACTGTGCCCTATACTTAAGAAAGAAGACCCTACAACCTACGCTAGTTATAGAGGTATCAGTCGTATTTCCATCGCATATAAGGTTCTCTCAAGCGTACTGTGTGAAAGATTAAAGCCGATTACAAAAACACTGATTGGACCTTACCAGTGTGGCTTTCAACCTGGTAAGTCCACCATAGACCAGATTTCACGCTACGACAAATCCTGGAGAAAACCCACGAAAATCACATTGACACACACCATCTCTTTGTCGATTTTAAAGCTGCGTTCGATAGCCCGAGAAGGGATTGCCTATACGCAACAATGTCTGAGTTCGGTATACCTGCAAAGTTGATCAGACTTTGCAGAATGACGTTGAGCAACACACGCAGCTCCGTCAAGGTAGGAAATGACCTCTCCGAAACCTTCAATACCGAAAGAGGTTTTAGGCAAGGCGATCCACTGTCTTGCGATCTCTTCAACATCATCATGGAGGGGATCGTACGAAAGGCCGGTGTGCATCGTAATGGCACTATTTTCTATAAAGGTGTCCAGCTCCTTGCGTACGCTGATGATATTGATATTGTTGGCAGAACCAAGAGAGATGTTACCGCTGCTTTCGCCGCTATCGAAAAGGAATCAGCCAAAGTGGGTTTGACGATAAATGAGGGTAAAACAAAGTATATGCTGTCTACAAACAAGGGAGCGCGGCGTTTAGACTCCCACGTTTCATCCGGCAGCTATAACTTTGAAGTAGTCAAGGAGTTTGTATACCTTGGCACGGCCATTAATACTAACAACGAAATCAGCCTGGAGATAAAGCGAAGAACAATAATTGCTAATAGGTGCTACTACGGGCTCAGTAAGCAACTAAGTTCCAGAGCGCTCTCTCGATCGACAAAACAAACACTCTACAAGACGCTCGTTCTACCTGTGCTGCTTTATGGCGCTGAGGCATGGGTAGTTTCGCAAACTGACGCAGCCGCTCTGGGGGTGTTCGAGAGAAAAGTTCTTCGCAAAATCTTCGGTCCTGTTCGAGTCGGCGATGACTATCGCATCCGAATGAACCACGAGCTGTATGAGCTCTACGATGACATTGACGTAGTTCGGCGTATAACTGTGCAGCGACTACGCTGGCTGGGTCATGTCCATCGTATGGACGACGAAGCTCCAGCGAAAAAGGTGCTCGAGGCGAGGGTCGCTGGTCAACGACGACGAGGGAGACCATGCCTCCGATGGATGGACCAGGCTGAGGAAGCCCTAACCGCACTTGGTGTATCCGATTGGAGAAGGCGCGCGCAAAGCAGAGGCGCCTGGCGAGAGCTGATGAGGGCGGTCGAAATCCGGACACGGGTTGTCACGGCAACCTAAGTAAGTAAGTAAGTAAGTTTATTCTTTTTCACAGATGCCCTACAATTGGCAGTGTTTTGTGAATTATATGTAGTGAATATTAGATATCTAAGTAATTTTTCTAAAGATTAGCAAATTTTAAAAACACTGTCATAAGGTGTGTTTCATATATATAACGCCACTTCGAAATTTTAAATATTTTTGTAACGGCCAGCTTAAACAAAAGAGAATGTTTTGCGAATTTGTTCATCTATGCACAACAACAATAGTGAGCAAGATCAAAGTCTATTCGAATAACGGTACACTGTTTATTGCTAAATATTATTTTTAATGCTGTTTCATATTTATAAAGCCACTTGCAATTATTCCAGCTGCTGCGTTTGAAGTGTAGAGATTAATAAAATTGTGTAGTTAGTTTTCAAGACCTTAACAAAAGAAAAAAGTTAGAGCGGAATACCTCGTGCAACCCAACATACTTTCGAAAAAATGGGAAAAATAAATATTCTTAAAGAAGAAGGCTATGGAATTCAGGAAATCGGGCGTAGAATTAATCGCAGCCATAGAGTGATTCAACATTTTTTTGACAAACCTCAAAATTACTGCAAAACAAAATGTTCGGGGAAAAAAAAATCCTCTTGCGGCGATCAGCGGAAAATAATCCGAGCTGCGAGCAACACTACACACAGTTTAAAAGAGTTGCGGAGTTTTGTTGCTGAAAAAGTTTCCCGAACACCGGTATGGAGAGCGCTACATCAGTGTAAACATATCCGTAGTAAACTTATGAAGTGTGTTTCTGCTCTTGCTAGTAAACATAAGAGAACGAGCTTTGAATTTGCAAGAAGGAACATAGGAACAAATTGACTACCAGTCAGCTTTTCAATAATGTTTTAAAAAAGGGTCCCACGTTGAAGTTTAATTTTAACATGTAATTTTTTCCGATAAGAAAAAATGGAATCTTGATGGCCAGGATGGATTTTGACATTATTAATACGACATATGCCGCGAACCACTTCCGTTTTCAAAAAGAAGTTTTGGTGGAGAGAAAGCGATGGTGTGCGGTGGTTTTTCTGAAATTGAAAGTTCAAGCATGAAGAGCGCTGACTACACTCGTGTGCTGGAGAGCAGTTTTACTCCACTTTTGGAAACAGACAGACACAATTGGACAGACACAATTAGTTTTCCAGCAAGATAATGCGGCAATCTACGTAAATCGAGATGGTTTCAGGCCAATAACATTGATTTATTGGAGTAGCCGGCGTACTCTTCGGATTGTAATCCCATCGAGAATTTATGGGGAGTACTTGTACGCCAGGTGTATAAAAATAACAAACAATTTGGCAACGTCAAAGAACGGAAATCACTAATTTTCGAAGAATGGAGTAAAATTTATTCAAACACCATAAAAAATGAATTGCAAGTATGCCAAATCGCATTTACAATATTATTGGAGCCAATGGAACAGTAATTTAATAATTTTTTTTTTATAAATTCAATAAAAATAGTGTTTATTCAAAATTCTGAAATGGCGCTATAAATATGAAACAGTATCAATAGTGATACTAAGCAATAAACAATGTACCGTTTTTAAAAAAGCCTTCACTTTTGCTCACTATTGTTGTTGTGCATAGATGATCAAATTCGCAAAACATTATCTATTGCTTAAACTGGCCGTTACAAAAACGTTTAAAATTTCGCAGTGGCGTTATTTTTATGAAACATACCTTATCTCTAAAAACATAGGAATTCTTCGCACAAGGCATTTTCATTGCGAAGTCGTTCCCTATGTTCACATCTTCCGCTTATTTTAACTTTACACACTTTTCTTTATCTAATTAATTTTATTAATTTTATTATGCTTTGTTGTTTTTTCCATGCAGACGCCAATACACAGACAAGCGTAAATAAAAGAAGCCCTTGACGTTTTTTTGTGCTTCGTATTTTGATGGCATATTTTTTTTTTGTTTTTCATGTTTTTCAAAACATAATTTTAAGCGCAAAAATAGTAAATTTTGATAAAAATTGTCAGTGACTTTTCATATATTAACAATTTCAATGAGAAATTTTGTTTTTTGAGCTTCAAATATTGTTTTCAAATTAAAAACTGACAACAAACATACGACAGTCACATACCGTGGTGCTCACATTTTCAAAAAGAACAAATGCTCTAAATACGCTTTGTAAATATACGTTTAAACTGTGAATTGCCTAAATATATATAAAAAAAAAAAATTTGTAAGGAATGGAGCTTCGGCAGGGTACCGAAGCTAAAATACCCCCCCGCGGCCGTACTGAAGTATATCCGAAGTCTTTAGACGTCTATAAAATTTTTATGTATAATCTACAAAAATATTTGTGTCATACGCTTAATTTAATTTTACCCTTAGCTGCCACATAGAGTAATTTGTAAACAAAGTAAAATGTTACACCCACTTTTCTAGTACAAAGACTCCACATTTTACCGAAGAATATAAGTATGGGTTGGATGAACGACTTGGGCGGAACTGGGATACATACAGACGTGATGTCATTCAGTTTTATATATTTGCGAGTTAGGTTTTTCAATTTTGATGACGTCTCTTTGTATTGAAGGTAGGCGTGGTTTTCATCCGATTTTTCCAAATACCTATGAGTGGCTTATGTTAAATATCAAAGTTTGTTTGCAAAATTTCAAGACATTTCTGTAATTTTTGCAGATTTTTAAGCGATTTATCGTTTCAAATAAAGCCACTTTGTATGGGAGGTAGGCGTGGTTTTCATACGATTTTGTCAAATATCATAGTGATAGTCTATATTATATATAAAAGCCTATGAGCAATATTTCAAGACATTTCTGCAACTTGAGCAGATTTTTAAGGGATTTTACGGTTAATATACAGCTACTTTGCATGGGAGGTAGGCATGGTTTTTATACTATTTTTCTAAATTTTATTGTCAGTATTTATATTGAAGACCAAAATTTCAAGGATTTTCATTAAGTTTTGTAGATTTTGAAGAGATTTTACTGTTAAAATAAAGTCATCCGATTTTTCCAAATTTCATAGCGAAGATTTATATTGAGTATCAAAGCATACGTGTCAAATTTCAAGGCATTTCATTAATGTTTGTGGATTTTGAAGAGATTTTACGGTTAAGCTTATATTTTGAATTTCATTGCGATAGCTTTAAAATTACGGCTGTAATCGTGTCGACAGACGGGCAGACGCACAGATAGACGGACACACGGAAATCGACTCAGGAGGTGATGCTGATCAGAAATATATATACTTTTCTATACCTGCCACGCCTCCTTATTGGCGTTACAAACGGAATGACAAAATTAATATACCCCTTACGCAGTACGCGTTGGGGTATAAAAATGAAGCAATACGGTCTATCGTCTGTGCTGTGAGGATCGAACCTGCCCAGGAGAAAATGTCATGCCTGATCAGGCTGGAATTCAAGCCTGATAGGCATAAACGAGGCCTGACCTTTCATTGAAAACACCCCTGACTTTTTCTTACAAGTGTCCGCCTCTTCAGACCGGAAATTTTGTACAATTTTTTTAAATTTCTATTTATGATTTCTAGTCTGAACATCAATTTATATATCAAATTCAGATATGAAATCAGGACTGAAATAAGAGATAATTGATTTTATGTTTAATTTAATTTAAGAATACGGGTTTGTAAAAAAGGAAGCCTTTAAATTTCAGTTTTAAAATCTGAACTGAACGATGGAGGCATGATTATGTTTAGAAATTCAGGCCTGAATTCCAGTTTGACTGTTGGAGGCTTGAGCGAGTGTTCTGCTGGGTGGGACTATAGTCAAATCAATTGATCCCGAAAGTAAACAAATTTCAAGATCTAGTTCTGTATTGCCATGTTGATAATATTGTAGAAATTTTGGAAGGTGTAGCTAAAAGAATGAATAATCACGAAATTTTAGTTTAATATCTCAAAAACTATGACAGCTCAAAGCAACAACTGTCATTTTGTAAGAACTATTTGTAGTCTCATGTTTAATTAAAAGAGTATTGAAATTAGTTTTAAGTCAACTAGGTCAAATATTAAATATGTTAAGTTTACCGGTGATTCGAATGCTATCATTAGAATTTGCGAATACTTAGCTCTTCAGTTATAATAATTTTTTTTTTTGCAATTTTGTTTTCACCGCATGTAACGACGTAAACGCAGATGACTTATTACAACGGGAATAGGGGCCTGTTGACAAATTACGTCACATGTTTTTGGCCAATTTTGAACCACCTCCCCTTCCCTCCCACTTCGTCACAAAGTCCTTAATAATTTAGCATATGCACAAGAAAGTTAACAATTTTTAATTAGTATGATGTGATGTAATTTTAATAATTTGCCTCAAAAATGATATGTGAAAAAAAATTGAAAAGTTACCTATAAAAATTATAACTGCGCAAAATAACTTCATATTTTTTTTTTTTTTAAATTATTAAAATTTATTTAGCATTAAAAAAAATCAACCGTTTTGATGAATACTTGTTTGAAAATTAACAACTGTTTTTTTCTGCTAGTAAGAGAGCTTTTATACAATTAACTTTTTCCTGAAATTTTTGGAAGCAATTTGAACAGCTGCTAGTGTATTGTTTTTTTTTTTTCTAAAACTTATTGCATAGACCAGCGGCTCTCAAAGTTTTTTGACGACGGAACCGTTTTAGAAAGCAAAACATTGGACGGAGCCCTAAGATAATCAAAAACTGCTGTATGTGTATTCTTTAATAATAACACGGGGTAACATTGGTTCAGCGTCATGGGGGTTGTTAGTCAATTTTGGAAGTCTTTCTAAGTCTATAATTTACATTATTTGAACTGACTCTGGTTCTCGAGTAAGGTCGTTCTTTTAAAAATAAAGGAGATTTCTCCACATATTTTAGAATAGCTCAAGAACAATTTATCCGATTGGGTTAAACTAAAAATTGAAAAATACGCAGCTAAATTACTTTCAAATTACATCTGAATGGTTTTTTACTTAGATTAATAGTTTTGAAAATATTTCAAAGTTTTTTCGAAAAAAAAAAATATTTTTTTATGCAAATTTAAACTTTTTGTTGTTTTCAAATTCATAAAAAATCGAAAACTTCAAAATTGCTCTTTTTTTATCTTTAGTTATAAGCCAATTAATAAAATAATATACTTAATAAAATAAAATTAGCCATTTTTCATTAAAATCGGCTGATAGTATTTGGTTCAATTCACTATTTAGTGATGGTATCTCATTTTGATAAAAATTTTTAAAATAATATCAATAACACAAAGAATAATAAAATAACATCAAACAAAATCGACAGGTTTTAAAATTGGACACAATGATATCATTTTCAAAATGTATTTTTTCATATAAAATATTTGAATATTTTATATATTCACATATAAATTAATAACACTATGTCGTTATTTTGTCAAAATTTGTTTTAAGCTATTTTTGGATCACAAATTGTTTTTAAATTGAAAACTTTGATATAAGGCCTGATACAAGAAATTTGAATTCTCATATCAGGTTCGGTATCCAGTCTATTGCGGTATTTTGTTTTTGTAGTTGCATAGGTTAATTATCCTGTTTCACATAAGTGTGTTATTGGGGACGGCAGGAGAAAATTCGGCACAATTGTGTAAAGAAATGGATATTCATCATGGATCCTGCACTTAAAACCATTCAAAAGCATTGTTTTGAACAGTGACTCCATAATAGTGTCTAATAACATTCTTGAAATTATTCAAAAATCGCCTTTGACATACTTTCATGCTTTTGAAAATTGCGCACAAAAGGATTCTGGATACATGAATGCATTTTAATTTTTGTATTCTGTTCTTTGGGAAAATACGTCTTCGGGACCAATTCTTCATACATATCATATAAAAACACTTCTGAGTGGCTAGCGACACGAACACGAATAATCCAAAAATCTAATACTCGTATTCATTTAAAAGCGGACATTTTGTTATTAGCATTGAACACTGTTGTCTGTATTTGGGTAAGTAGGATAAGAATCAGCAAGACGACAACAACCATAAGTATATACTTACTTAGGTGGCCGTAACAACCCGTGTTCGCGTTTCGGCCGACCTCATCAGCTCTCGCCAGGCGCCTCTGCTTTGCACGCGCCTTCTCCAATCGGATACGCCAAGTGCGGTTAGGGCTTCCTCGGCCTGTTCCATCCATCGGATGCATGGTCTCCCTCATCGTCGTTGACCAGCGACCCTCGCCTCGAGCATCTTTTTCGCTGGAGCTTCGTCGTCCATACGATGGACATGAGCCAGCCAGCGTAGTCGCTGCACAATTATAAGCCAAACTACGTCAATGTCTTCGTAGAGTTCATACAGCTCGTGGTTCATTCGGATGCGTTAATCATCGCCGACTCGAACAGGACCGAAGATTTTGCGAATAACTTTTCTCTCGAACACCCCCAGAGCGGCTGCGTCAGTTTGCGAAACTACCCATGCCTCAGCACCAGAAAGCAGCACAGGTAGAACGAGCGTCCTGTAAAGTGTTAGTTTTGTCGATCGAGAGAGTGCTCTGGAATTTAGTTGCTCACTGAGCCCGTAGTAGCACCTATTAGCAATTATTGTTCTTCGCTTTATCTCCAGGCTGACTTCGTTGTTGTTATTAATGGCGGTGCCAAGGTATACAAACTCCTTGACTACTTCAAAGTTATAGCTGCCGGATGAAACGTGGGCGTCTAAACGCCTCGCTTCCTTGCTTGTCTTATACTTTGTTTTACCCTCATTTATCGCCAAACCCACTTTGGCTGATTCCTTTTCGATAGCGGCGAAAGCAGCGATAACATCTCTCTTGGTTCTGCCGACAATATCAATATCATCAGCGTACGCAAGGAGCTGGACACCTTTGTAGAATATGGTGCCATTCCGATGCACACCGGCCTTTCGTACGATCCCCTCCTTGATGATGTTGAAGAGATCGCAAGACAGTGGATCGCCTTGTCTGAAGCCTCTTTCGGTATTGAAGGTTTCGGAGAGGTCATTTCCTACCTTGACGGAGCTGCGTGTATTGCTCAACGTCATTCTGCAAAATCTAATCAACTTTGCAGGTATACCGAACTCAGACATTGTTGCGTATAGGCAATCCCTTCTTGGGCTATCGAACGCAGCTTTAAAATCGACACAGAGATGGTGTGTGTCAATTTGATTTTCGTGGGTTTTCTCCAGGATTTGTCGTAGCGTGAAAAGCTGGTCTATGGTGGACTTTCTAGGTCAAAAGCCACACAGATAATGTCCAATCAGTGTGCTTGAGAGAACCTTATATGCGATGGAAATAAGGCTGGTACCTCTATATCTGGCGCAGATTGTTGGGTCTCCTTTCTTAAGAATAGGGCACGGTACGCTGATGTTCCAGTCATCGGGCATGCTTTCTGCTAGCCATATTTTGCTGATGAGCTGATGCATGCGCCTTATCAATTCATCGCCGCCGGTTTTAAACAATTCAGCTGACAGGCCGTCAGCACCCGCTGCTTTATTGTTTTTGAGTCGTTGTATAGCAACTCGAACCTCTTCATGGCTAGGTGGTGGTACTTCAACTCCGTCATCGTTGATTGGTGGCACTGAACTGCGCTCTCCATGGACGGCATTGGTGGAATCGTCGCCAGTAAGTTAATTTGAAGTAAAAGAAGTTTCGTCTTCTTCAAAAAGATTGTCAAAAAACTAGAAAGAGAAAAATGCATTAAAACATAAATAAAGCAAAAAATCAGACGATGCTCGCCGTCTTGGACTGTTTACTATGCCGGCAAAAGAAAATAGTTGATCAACCTAACTTTATGTTTGGTACTTTCGCAAAAATTCTTTTAATAATCAAAAAGGATCTAAAAGGATCTCCAAAAATAATCCGATTATTATTCTTTGATTACTTTTGATTCTTTTTGATTATTTTTCGTAATCTAAAGTACTCGCGATTATAATTTGATTATTTGTAATCGTAATCAATTACTTATCAGAAATTTCTCTCTGAAAGATTATATAATGATTACAATTCTTTTTAAAAAATAATCTAATTAATTACTAATCGTGATCGCAATTTAACAGCTATGATTTGAACAATATTCCACAGTAGAAATGCGTCAAACGAAATCAAAAACAGATTTAATATGGCTATAAGAGATCTTTTAGCTGTTTTTAATTGTGAAAAAAAAAATGTTGACACACTTAATAAAAGTGTCAATAAAGTGTATTTGAACAATATTGCACAGTAGACATGCGTCAAACAAAATGAAAAAAATATTCAATATGGCTATAAGAGATCTTTTAGATGTTTTTAATTATGGAAAAAAAAAATTTTGACACACTTAACATTTGTGTCATTTGTGTCAATAAAGTGTATTTGAACAATATACCACAGTTGAAATGCGTCAAACAAAATGAAAAAATATTGTGTTAAGCCAAGTAAATGCGCAAAAGAATATGACAATAAGAGAGCTATCAGCTGTTTTTTTTTTAATTGCAGAAATAAAAGTTTCGACACGCAAAACATTTGCCTTTATAAAGTGTATTTGAACAATATTCCACAATAGAAATGCGTCAAACGAAATGGAAAAAAATTGTGTTAAACCAAGTAAATGCGTAAAAGAATATGACTACAAGTGATCTATTAGCTGTTTTTTAATTGCAACATAATAAATAAATAAAACTTTTGACACACCAAACATTTGTGTCCATAAAGTGTATTTGAACTATATTCTACAATAGAAATACGTCAAACGAAATGAAAAAATATTGTGTCAAACCAAGTAAATGGTTATAACATATCTTTTAGCTGTCTTTTCTTAGCATACAATGCCTTCTATGAAAAATCTCTTTTAAAAAGTGAGGTCATTAAAACATTGAAATCTAAAATTCCACAAAAGTGAACTCACTGAACTTAGAAATTTGGTAAAATCCTATGAACACCATCACCATAGATTAAACAAACATTAATCTAGGTTCCAGGCTCCGGAAGTTGTCGCAATACATGAAGCAGTAACTTGGCTTCAAACGAATGATAATACCCACCATGGTTATCTACATACTATCTTACAGTCAAGCCGTCTTGAAATCTGTCGATACAATCTGTTGAAACAACAGTTCTTTGCTGCCGTAGATTCCACAACAAGATGGCAAAGCAATTCAAAATATTAATATGCTGGATTCGCGAACATAAAGACTTTCCAGGAAACTGCAAAGCAGATGAGCTCGCTTGATGAACGTGTTTTAGTTTTTTGTTTTATATTTTATTTGCGAAGGGGAAGCCTTAAAAAGACGCCATCGTGCAGGTGGGAGTGTATGATTCTTACGCACTAAGCCTAATAACCTTCGCATTGAAACTTCGTTCTCTATCACACCGCGGTACTGCCACAGGGCATGGCATCGCAGGGCATGGAAGCAGCATGATTAATGATCGCCTTTTAAGGGGGTAATACTCTATTCAGCCTCTTTCCTGACATCATGGAAGAAGCGGTGACTAGCATTGCTACTAAAGCCTGGTAAGCAGCAAGGCCAACTCTCATCGTATAGGCCGCTGTGCATGCTGGACTCGGCGGGCAAAGTCCTAGAAAGAATAGTGTGTGATAAGCTCAAGGCAAACCTAGAAGGAAACCGAGGCCTATCACCCTGCCAGTATGGTTTCAGACGCTCCCGCTCAACTGTCGTTGCCATAAGCAGTGTTATATAAATTTCAAGTAACGCGCTCACGGAGACGTGAGCCAATAGCAGATATTGCGCCATTGGCACACTCGACCTGTGAAATACTTTTAACTTTGCAAATTGGGAGCAAATAATAAATGCGCTAATTGGTTTCAGTATTCAAAATTACCTGCTGTGCATCATTCGTGACTACTTCCGAGATAGAGTGCAGTTCTATGACACAGAACAAGGTCGAGCCTAATACAAATTTACAGGTGGCGTTCCACAAGGTTCTGTTCTAGGGCCGACACTGTGGAATGCAATGTGCGATGGAATTTTCAGGATTGCGATGCCAACCGTATCGAAGCTGATTGGCTATGACAATGCATTAGTAGCAATCGCCAAGCGCACCGACAAGCTTTTACTTCTCTGTAACAATGCAATTGCCCGCATAAGACACTGGCTCCAAAATGCTGACCTAGAACTGGCAGCGCAGAAAACAGAACTGGTCTTAGTCACTCCCAAAATGCTAAGAGAGCCGATGGTCGTCAACGTCGATGGTCATGACATAATGTCACAGCCCCACATAAAATATCTAGAGGTACTCAAAGATCAGATCATAAGTTTCAACGCGCTTCTACTGGCAGCAGCAGACAAGGCGAGAGCCAAGAATGCACTTACGTGCATTCTACCAAATATTGGAGGCGCTCACGGAGAAAGAAGACTACTTCTGTCAAAGGTGATAGATTCGTGTCACTCTATGCGGCACCGATCTGGGCAGGTGCAAAATGCACGGCTATCGAACCACTGAGAAGGGTCAACAGACTCAGCGCACTGAGAGTAGCTTGTGCCTACAGAACGGTCTCAGACGTAGCAATTGGTGTCATCGCTGGTAAGATGCCAGTTGATATTTGCGCACTGGAGATGAGACGATTGTATGCCCACCAAGGGATCAAATCCACAAATGAAGACAGGCAGCGAGAACACGCTCGTGCCTTAGAAAAATGGCAATCACGATGGGACCGAGCTAACAACGGTAGATGTACGTTCCAACTAACACCGAATATTCATGACTGGTTATCACGCAAATACGAGCCGTTAGACTATAATACAACCCAAATAGTCACCGGCCATGTTTGGGTTCAACAATACAGAACAAAGCAGATTCCCTATTGTAGACGAATCTTGCTGCCCAGAAAGCCCTCGCTTTGGGGCAGAACGCGCAGACCTTGAAGAAATCGGGGGGGTGCAATTGTCTGCTAACATTCTAATAGTGACGATGTATCAATCGCAACGAAGCTGGAATGCTGTCTGCAATTTCGCAAAAAATGTAATTCTGGCCCTCAGAAGGTTCGAGCAGGCTGGTCGTGTAAACGTGTCTGCGCAAGATCGACAACAACCGCCAAATCACTCCACACCGACGCTCTCGCCCGGCTCCCCATTTAAATATCTTCACAGAGGTGACAACCAAGACCGGACGGAGAAATTTACTGACAATTGAGCATATTGCCCATGACCGTCTTCCTGACGTAGAACTATAATCATGTCCCAGGTGGGCAAGCCATCTCAGCGTGCAGGTTTAGTGAGTTAAAGCCTCACACTTACATAGGCTTTCGACGCTTCCTGTTCGAAAAATGTTAAAAAAAAAATCTCTACTCAGCCACAGTGTTTTGCAAACGCTCAACTCTTCGCAGTTCTTCCCTTATAAACCTAGCTAGTGTGCTGACCACTGGCCAGTTCGCTTCGCTTCTCAGTATTCAGGATACCAAGTTTTGTTGTCACTGTGTCACGGGCATTGTTGAATTTAGGGCACTCAAATGTTACATGATTAGCATTTTCAATTATATTTGAAGTGCAGTGTGTACAGTATGGGTATACCGTGTGCTTACATTTAAACAGGTATGGTCTGGTGCACCCGTCGTTGCTCTAAATCTGTGTCAGATGAAAGTTCACTGATCCGTGACTTCGTTTGACCACTCGGTTATTTTCGGGATG
Source organism: Coremacera marginata (assembly GCA_914767935.1). Lineage (NCBI taxonomy): Eukaryota > Metazoa > Arthropoda > Insecta > Diptera > Sciomyzidae > Coremacera > Coremacera marginata. Next base: position 160,367,927 of record OU612044.1, read on the forward strand.
AGCTGGTGCGTCCACCAACCCTTCGGAGATCTATTCCAACGATCTTGCTACTGCAACATACTTTCTTCTTTAGCAACTTTCTTGCAAACAGACGCGTTGTTGTTAGTTGTCAGACTCGTCTCTTCCTCGTGGAGGTCTATGGGTATCGAGCAGGGATGAAAAAGTATGTACAATTGTATCTTTTTCCAACGTTTTTGGCCTTAAAGGTATATTAGGTACAATCGCTTCATTTTAGGCATATTCCACCTTTGGTTAAACGCATTTTCCACTAAGTATTCTAAAAAATAGTTTTCTTCTTTAACAAGTAGTTTATTTAACAACTACTAGCTTTAAGACAAACAAATTTGTAGTGGCAACTCTATTCTGGTTTCAGTTCCACACTATTTTGAGTACTACATATAAAAAGAAAAAAATAAGCTTTCAGTACTCTTTCCCTCTGTGCGGTTTTCCTATGGCGGTTTTATAATAATACAGCAATGGATAAGTAAGTTTATCAAATTTATACCTCAGATCATCTTCAGAAACTGTTCTGAAGGCACATCATACCCTAAGTTCACCTAGTCTGTACACAGATTCAACACCACGTCGCACAGTGCTTTGCGCAGTGTAAATAAATAAAAAAAAATGTTTGCTCTCGGAATGGTACAAATTTGGTATCATTTGAAAGATAATGCTCCCATTAAAGTAAATCCAAAATCTTTTTGCTTAATATTTAGAAATGTAGGAAGGGGGAAGAAATGTAGAACGTGTCTAATTTTTTTGTAATTTACAAGAAAGTGTCCGATGTGTTTTTGATGTTCACAGAAAAAATTCTTCTAAAAATCCATTTCTAATCGAAAATAAAAAAAAAACATTAAAAGAAAAGACTCTCTTCCATTTTCGCTTTTTATAATTTTTGAAAAAAAATTAAAAAAAAATTTTGTGGAGTTTTCAAATACAACAAAAAAAAAAAAATAAATACTACCATAAACGAAAAATTTTGCAAATTTTGATAAATATTTGCTAATACCATGAAAATTATACACTGCGTTTTTTTGTTTTTAATTTATAACCTTGGACCTTTATACTAAAGACGATGAAAAGCTAAATTCCGCTTTGTTCCGCCTTTTTGCCAAAATCGATTATACCTCTTAATAAATAAATTGCTTGAAATTCCAAACGCTGCTCTATATAAATGTAAGTGAAGGTGGTAACACTTTTTATAGAGTAATTGTTGCTTTTTGTTTTGTATTGTGTTGGGATCCCCGCTGTGAGGATGCCCGTAGGTCCTTAGTCGTGGCCCTAAAGTGAAGTGCTATCTGATTCAAAACCTTATGCGTCTTTCCTCCAATAGGAATGATCGCATCATTCCACAATTTCCCTAGATAAAAAAAAATGTTACCTTGTATTTAACCGGCAGGGTAGGTGCCAAATGAATAGGCAGCCGTGAGGTTGCCAAAAGTTTTTGGGTGTGTATTATAATGGCTCACCAGCCGATTGTATACTTGCTTTAATGTGTACTATCCACACTGGCCCGCTTCAAGGGAAAGAAAATACTTGTTGGTGTCTGGGAAAATAATGTACTGCGTCTTCAGACTCTTTATTCATTCTTTTTTCTAGCTTAAGCACAGATATTTATAACAAATATCTGGCTTCCAAAATCTTTACATTATCACTTAATTTTACAGTATTATAATTTTGTACAATTGACAGTTTTTTGTCGTATTGCGATTGTGCAACAATCTTAACTTATCTTACTTCCTAGTTAAATGATACTCACATACAAACATACATACATACATACATTGTTTATTGAGCTTTGGCAATTATGCATTTTCAGTTGGTCACAAAATAGCGATTAACAGCTGCATGAAATAAAGTAGATCAAATATCGAGTTCACTGCTTGTACGACATTTCCAAATTTCATCAAACAGTAACGCGACTCAGGTATCAGGCGCATATCGCGTTCACCTGTGTGGCATTATTTTGTTAAGTCAGCATATTACTAATTGCTGATATAACTTAAGCACGCGCTCTGAAGTGCTTCTGTTTGTCGTAATTGGATTATGCCTGGTATCATGAATTGAGGTAGGTCGGTACTTACAGCAATTTGTGCTGCGTTTTATTTTACTATCTGTTTATGCCTCAATTCATGGACAAGGTTAGTCGATATTTGCTATCGGCATTAATTTATTAAAGTTTTAATCGGTTTGTGACGACTGAGTCACAACAATTGCTTCTTTTAACCTTCATTACATATAGTACACATCTATTATTCTTTTTTCAACTCTTCGGGCCAAGTTTCGTTCAGATTGGTCAACCAATTGTATGGGTATGTACCTCTCATATAAAATCATGTAAAGAATTAATATTGGTTCAAGAGAGGTACATCTAGAAACTAATCGATTAAAACCATTTTAAGTATATATGTATTACTTTATATTCAAAGCATTCTGCCCAAGTTTTATTAAGATCAGTCAACTTTTATGTCTACCTCCCATATAAAATTATGTAAAAATATAATATAGGTTCTACAAACATACAAAATTTCATTCTCATAGAAGAACTCCTACTATTTTTTTTCAAATTTGTATTCGCGCAAAGCATCGTGTTTATTGTTGTGGCCCACACCGTTGGCCCATACATCACTATGGATTGTACTACATTAAGGAGTAGTGTCCTGAGCATGTTTGGCGCCTCTCGTGTTCGGCATTATTCTCGATAAAGACACACATGCGTCGGATATTTTTTCTACAGATGTCTGCATACTGGAGATGCTTTTTAAATGTTAATTGGGAGTTTAACATCACGCTAAGGAATTTAATGAATTCCTTATATTGCACCAGCGTCCCGTTAGCATTGAGGCTTGCAACTTTCATCTTTTTGCGGCTGCTTATGAGCACCGCTTCCATTTTATGTTCGGCTTGACAAAGCCCCACTCACATAAGCCAGTTATATATAGTGCCAATCGCTACACTACTGATCGCCACGACTTTTCCGAGGTGTTTTGCAGTTGCCACATCCGCTAGGTTATCCGCAAAGACGACGATATTGACGCCTGTGGGAACTGCGAGTCTACGTACGTAGTCATACATAACGTTCCACAGCAGGGGCCCTAGGACCGACCCCTGCGGGACACCATCGGAGTCGTTATACAACTTGATCCCCTCGTCTGTTGCATAGCGTAGTACTCTTCCATCGAAGTGGTTCGCTAATATCTTAGAGAGGGAGCGTGAAATTTAAAGTTTTGCGAGTGCTTTCATTATCTTATCCCAGTTTGCGGCATTTCGCATATCCAGCGTTGCCACTAGGCAATACTGCTTTGCCCTCTTCTTCCATCTTATGCCTTCAATGGCTGTACTTGCTATGCTTGTAACCAATTTTATGGCGTCGGAAGTTGAGTGTGACTTTGATTCCCAAACTGTTGGTTTGGGAGTCCTCCTCTGGATTGCATTTACCTTCTTCAAGGCGGTTGTACAGCAATCGCTCAAAAATCTTACCTATAGTGTCGAGCAAACTTATAGGTCGGTAAGCTCAGGAATCCTCCAGAGAACCGCTACATTCTGGTATTAGCACAAGCTTTTGCGTTTTCCATTGTGCGGTGAATATGCCCTCTGTAAGATAAGCGCTATACAGTTTTAAGAAGCCTTGTGTTTGGGCTGAAATGGCAATTTTAAGCTCGCGGTTCGGGATTTTATCTGGACGTGAAGCTTTGTCATTAGGGATAGCATTAGCGATTTTCATAACCTCTTGTGCGGTTACCATCGAAATGAGTTGTACGTCGCCATGATCAATGACGGGCTGCATCAGTGGTTGCTGCGGGAAGAGCACACTTACAATGAGGGACACCCCGTATATTAAATTTTCTTGTAATAAACAGAAGCAACAAAGAAACTATAATTTAAAAAAAAAACCCTGTCAAAAAAGAGAAAAGTGTCGTTTTTAAGATTTCACTCAAGCAAATCACAGAACAAGGCCAAATCGGTCAAGCCGTTCTCAAATGATGATCGGTCATATATGCGGACATTGGTTTTTATTTATATAGATTAATATATTTAACATGAAAGATTTGAATACATAATTGAATAATTTTTATATTTATTACACATTTATTTTATTAATTCTGCATCAGCTCCAATGGTCCGCTCAAATATGTAATGTTAGCTTAGCTTACGTTTGACAGTTACTGCTGTGATCTATTATAAACAAAAGCCACAAGAAAAATTATTAATTAATAAAATTTTTAGTATAAAAGTTTCAAATTAATATTGTTTTTCATTTAATATATTCCTTCACCATACTAATAGTTTTACAAATACATACAAATAGTTGCAGGCAAAAAACATAACGACTATTTTGAAAGACTTAATAGATTGCAAGAATATCTTTATTAATAAATAAAGAATTTAAATTGACCAAAAATTTTCCCGAAGCCAAATCATTAATAAATAGCATTGTTTGGTGCTATGGTGAAGAACGAACAAAACCGGTTTTAAATAATACGGAATTCTAAAAAGGAGAACCTACAACCCGTAGGAGCCTAAGATCAGGCCGCAAAGTTCATGTGACATTTATGAAGTACTGTTTTTACATAGAACAAAGTTCAAAGTTTTCGAACTGATATGTCATCCAGTTTTGTTTTGATATCTATCGAAGCGAACAATCTTGGAAATTGTAGTAAACATGAAAGGAAGTGACGATGAAAGAATGTATGGTTGAGATTGGATCCATTGATGATTGTGCATTATCGGTTGTATCAAGTTCCACACATTTAACACGCCCTGAATGCTACACAACCCAGGGCGGCACCGGGTATTGCTGCTAGTCACTTTTAAAAATTCAATTTAAATTGAAAAAGATTTGGCCTACTTTTGAATTTTTCATTTAAAATGACTTATTTCAGATACAAATTTTTAGATTTTTCAGATACAGATTTTTATCATAATTTGAGTGAGGTTATCTAAAATCACTTAAATGTTGACAACTTACCTTAAGTACTGCATGTGCCTTCTTGGTTGAATGCTAAATTATCGCAGTAGTAATTATGCGTAGCATGCATTTGAGCTATATAAGACACAAAAAACATTTTTTTATTAAGTTTATAACTTATGAAAAAATAATATTATTATATAAGCAATTTGACAGCCATTCTTTATGTAACATTGCACTCGATTATGATGTGAAAGTTAAGAATAACAGTTGCCGAGATAATGCTCAGTTTTTAAAATGTTCTCTTCAATTAAAGTGTTTTTAGTTTAAAAAAAGCAGAACACTTTCGGTAAACTTCAATCAAAAACAAACAAAGTAGATTAAATTATTATTATTTAATTAAAATAATAATAATTACATAAATAAAAAATTTAATTAAAAAAAAAAATTGAATTGATTCAAAAAGATTTTGTCCACTCTTGATTTATTAAAATTTTGCGTATTCAGCGTGAAATTTTGCATTAAAAATCTTTTTAAAATGTTGCAGATGCAAATAACTGACATAACTTAGACATAACTTAGATAAAAATTTAAAAATCTTTTTTAAATGTTGACAACTTACCACCTCCAGGAATATGGCAGTTATGAGCATCCAAAGCATGCTGACATTCGAATATCTGACATATTCCAGTTGGAGAAACTTCATCGTTTTTGATTGCGCAAACCAAAGGATCTCTAGCGTAGCAGGTACTTGTACAATTTGGTGGAGTACTATAAAAAATGTATAATTTTTTGGTATTTTAGTGATTTAATTTCATTTTATATAAATTTAAGTAGGTACATGCAAAAATTTGAATAGAGAAAACTAAAATGGCTAGAATATAATAAAACTAGCAGAACACAGTGGGCCGCGGTTTCGCCACGGACTTTTTTGTTATCATTAAAGAGCCTTAACACGTATTTTTTTTAATCCAACAAAAACTTTTGAACGCCGTTCAAACGATCACCGTGTGACATCAGCCCTTAAAACAATGCGTGACAAACGAAATTAAAAACATTTTTTCTTTTGCTTTGTTTTGCAGCTCAGCACTGCATTTGTATGTGCTGTGCTAGCTGAGCAGAGAAAGCAAAGAGAAAAGACTGACAAGGAGTTTATTGAAATTATAACAACACAAACACGTGGACAATGTTCATTAATGTAGGTTAAGTCACTTGAGAGAAAAGCACTCTTTTTCTGCCTTTGCTCGAACTGTCAAAGTAGCTGTTAGCTAAAAATTGTACAGATTCAGGTTTTTTTTTTCTTGATTTCCTTTTATCCATTCTGACAGTTCGGCCGAGCTTCTCTCAAGTGACTTAACCTGTATTAATAAACCTTGCAAGTGGAAAGAAAACGATCAAGTAATTCGTGGCATCGTGAAGGATTTCTTTTAAAACTTAACACTTTAATTAAACAAACTTTTTATCAATATTTCGAAATAAGCGTACCCCTATGCTGTGCTGTAGCACAAATATGACATTTTAAAACTTATTTTATAAAAATCTACCGAGTACTTTTGGAGTTTACCTGGAAACAAAAATTGCCCCTTCAATTTTATATAATAGAATAGATGGAATAAAATTATTCCCAAAATTTTTAACATGTACTTAAATTATAAATTTTGAAGCAATTTTCATTCTGATTTCAGTTTTCTGCCACCTTGTTTTCCAGGCCCCTGTTTTAGAATGTTTTTAAGTTTTCGTGCTTTTGAAGTTCTTCTAGCTATAAAAAAAATCTATAGTTATCTCAAAAAATAGTGCCAATGGAATAAAACAGGGTTCAGGATTCAAACCTAAGTAAGCTTTAAATTTAGAAACTGTGGAATTTTTATTACAAAAAAATCTTTTCGGACCGTGTAATTATTAAGATAGGCAGGTTGCAGTGGGTTTGGGACACCTTTTATTATTACTACACTTTGGAAGGACAAAGAAAAAAAAATTTTAATATTTTAACCATCCTATAATTTGTGGATAATATATATATCCTTAAAAAAACACACTTGACTAGAATTCACAGTTGGAAAAGAGGAAAATGTAAAAATACTATTCAGACACTGAGTATCATAGAACTAACAAACGGATTATACTTAATTGGCACACAAATTCAACATCTTCCGATAAATTGCAACTTCAACTAACCTCTCAGACAAAAAATAAACATGCAATAACAATAGAGTTCAGCTACTACAGCTATATCGCACTTCCTCAGCATTAACCCATCTAAAGCCACTACCCAGTAATCATTGAAAATATCAATGTTATGGATAACCGTGACCACAAACAAGTTAATGTGGGAAAAATTTACCCACCAATAAATGGGTTGGGCTCAGGGACAACACAAGACGTAACAACTAACCATGCGTATATATAGATCTAATTACACAACTAATTTTAATCTACTTTTAAGTTGACCTTTTGACAAATTAACATCAAAAACGCTACAATTGTTAACAAAGGAACTCATGCGACTTAAAGGAGCAGTAGCCATATAATTTGTTCTACTAAATCGCAAATAAATTAAGTTGCTAGCGTTTCTACTGCTTCTACGGTTAGTGTTAAAATTTATGTGAGAAAGAAGTTCTGGAGAATCGAATACACCTGTTATGAGCTGGTGTAAGTATACGATATCTGCCGATTTCCTTCGATCACCTAAAGACTGCATTTTTAATAGTTTTAAACGTTCCTCATAAGGAGGAAGGTCTAATATGTCAGTTCCACTTAAGCCCCTTAGAGCAAACTGAACAAAACGTTTTTGGATTCTTTCTATTCGATCAACATGCATATTGTAACTTGGGGACCAAACTTGACTTGCATACTCTAAGTGAGGACGCACGATTGCATAATACAACGTTGTAGTTGTAATCATGCTATTAAATTCTTTGGCACAGCGTTTTGCAAAACCAAGCATTGAAGATGCTTTTTTACAAATATTATCAATTTTAATGTTAAACGACAGCTTAGAATCCATGCATATACCTAGGTCTTTGACGGTGTCTACATGACTCAAGACAGTATCTTTAATCTTATAATCAAATATAAAATTATTCCTTTTTCGCGAAAAGGTCATAGTTTGGCATTTATCTTAATTTAAAAACATATTATTTTTAGAACACCAAACTTCAAAGGATTTTAGATCAGACTGGAGTAGATCTGAATTATCTCTAGAATTAATCGTTCTGTATATTTTCATATCATCGGCATAAATAAGCAGATGAGAGTGTTCAATGACATGAGTTACATCATTGATAGCTAAAATAAACAGAAGAGGACCAAGGTGACTACCCTGAGGAACACCTGATCCAGCAATAAATTCAGAAGACAATGCGCCTCGGAAACGTATTTGATAAGATCGCTCTACCAAATACGATTTAATCCAGTTCACAAAATATTGTGGAAATCCCATTAACTCAAGTTTAAATAAGATTAGATTGTGTGGTAGCTTATCAAATGCCTTACTAAAGTCAGTGTAAACACAATCGACCTGGTTACCAGAATCAATAGAATTTAAGCAGAATGTTGTAAAATCGAGAAGATTAGACACAGTGGATCTGCCATTCACAAAACCATGCTGACGAGTTGTTATGACTTCCCCACAGTGAATTTTCACCCGATCATACACCATCCGCTCAAAAAGTTTTGGAATCGATGAGAGCTTAGCGATAGGCCTATAGTTACTAACATCGTTCCTGCAACCCTTTTTAAAAATAGGACTTATAAATGATTTTTTCCAAAAAAGTGGAAAATAACTTTCGTTAATAGATTTATTGAATAATAAAGAAAGTGGTTGACTCAAAACGGAACCGCATTGTGTTAACACTGCGGCAGGAACACCGTCAGGTCCAGCACCAAACTCCTCATCGATCGATCTAATATACATTAAAATATCCTCTGGAGTGAAGGATATATGTTCCAAAGATACTCTGGGTTCGGAATTCATATATTCAAAGTACTCTCCATCAGGAGTAAAAGAATCTGAACAGAATGATTCTTTAAAAAGATTGGCAAATAGGCCACAAATTTTGACGGGATTGTCAGTAAATCCCTCAGGAGTTCTAAATGAAGAAGGAAATCCATCAGATTTCTTCTTTGTGTTTACGAATCCCCAAAATTTCTTTGGATCTGTCAATATTCTCAGCTTAACATTATCTAAATATTCGTGATATAATGTAGCTGAGCGATTTTCAAATTCCAGAAACAAACGTTTGTAAGTTTCTAGGTCGTTTGAGCCTAAGCTACAGACGTATTTCTTCCATGCCCTATTCCTGTTGTTGCGAAGATTCTTTAAATCCTTTGTGTACCACGGGTACGCAGAATTCCTCGCAAATTTGAGACTATAAGGTACTGATTGAGAAAACACAGCAAATAGTTCCATATAAAAAAAAAATGTATGGAGTCATCAAGGCAATTTCCTTTTATATATTCCAAAATTGCATTAAGTTTACCATGAAGCAACTGATTCAACTTCAAAAAGTCAGCTTTTTTAAAATTGAATTCATAAAGCTTATCTGCTGAATTAGAATTTACTATATTTGCTCTGTCGGATTTGTACCAAATACTCAATGGTTGATGATATTCATAAACAGTAGTTAGAGCATGAAAGGCCTTCTTAACAACAACATTGTTACTGTATGTAGTTAAGACCAGGTCAAGAAGTCTTTCAAGACTATTATAAATACAACTCACTTGTTGTAAGTCTGAACATATATTATCAACAAATATATGTTCTTGGCGGGTCTTCGAATTAGATGCACAATAGTAGTATCATCGTCAGAAGAATGCCATTTTAAATCAGGTAGATTAAAATCGCCCAATAATAAAATGTCGTCATTAACGTCAAGTAAATCAATTATGTAATCTATGCACTCCGCAAGGCTTGCATAGACCTCTACACTACTCTTCGGAGGAACATATGCATTAATAACATATACATTAGAGTTACAATGTATAACTTTAACGCAAATTAGTTCAATATTAGAAGAGCAGGGAATGTCAACAATAAAACTGACAAAGCAGTTCCTCACAGCCAAAAGGACACCACCACCGACAGAAGAAATATTGTCAGTGTATCTGTCTTTTCTAAAAACTTGAAAACTATTGTCAAACAATTCCAAATCAGTAATGCTTCCGTTTAGCCACGTTTCTGTTAACGCGATAATATCCTCAGAGCAATTTTGAGTTGATAGAAATAAGCTCTGCGTCTTAGAACGTAGTCCCCTTACATTTTGATAGTAAAGGGACAGCCTATTTAGTTTTTTTTGAGTCTGGTGGGCGGCTTGAGTCACCCTTTTAGACTTATTTTTTGGCTTGAACTCAGTAACAAGAATATTATCGGCCCACAAATTAGATTTAAGAACAGTTGTAAAATCTTCGGCTGCAACTGTTAGAATAAAAGAAGCATGGGAAGGCTTAATACCAATTTAAACACAGCAAAAAAAACGTTTTAAGCATTGTAGTTGTTTAGTTTTGCTCTTTTTACTAAAAGCTCGGATTTAATTAAACTCTAGACATTATGTATAAAAAAAAAATGAAAATTAAAGGCTTAACTACTTCTAATTTTACCGTACTTAAGTTTTTACAGTGGAATAACGTTTTATATCCATAACTGAATGGATGATAAAACGTTTTTCCACTGAGCATAGCAGGTTGACTTATGGCGCTTAAAACGTTTTTCCACTACTAAAAACGACAGCTAAAACAAAAAAGCTCTTTTGTGAGAGATTATTTATGAATTGTGTTTTTATGTATATGAGATATTGAAAAACAATATAAAACAAAATCTTGAATGTTTATTTAAATTATAATTTCGCTTTTCTTACAGTATCATAAAGAAACAAATTAAAAAAATACATATTTAATTCATTATAAGTACGTTTTATAAAAATTAACTCAAAATCAATAAAGAAAAGATTAAACATAAATTATCTTAAAAAAAAAAAATTACATTAATGGTACAGGTAAAACAAGTATCGACCATTCTAAGAACACAAGGTTTTATAAAATTCAGAGTATTCGTCGGGTAGAAAAGATTCCATTGCGAGAAGATCTATCTTCTTTTCGTAACTTAGTTCTATTAATTCGTTTCGTAGAAGCTGCAACTGAAATGATGCCAATGCTCTGGGTTTTGCTTGTCGCTCGCGTTTCTTGGGTTGTAGGCTGTGACAAACCCATGCTTCTGAAATACTTTGACTCTTCCTTAGTCTTAATGCTTCTGGATCGTCGCTAGTAATTTGCAGCCATCTACCATCCAGTTATTTTGCATTTGTTCTTATTAAAATTTTCAGCGAGAACATACATATTTTTAAAATCCTCCTGAAGCATTTGATACACCTTTAATGGATTTGATGGCCTTGCGGATTGAATTATACGGCATACATCGTCAGTTTTTTTTTTTTTTTTTCCCGATAAGTGCAAAATCACGATCGCATGGCAAACAACTGTGTCTTGAAGTTAAGAACTTCTGCCTAACTTCGGTGAAATATCTTAGTTTTAAAAAATGTTGGCACAGACCAATCATTGTCCAGTTGTTGTTTTGACCAACGCATCTATCAGACCAAACAACTAGTTTTCTAACTTCTCCAAGTTGTAGAATATTGTAATTAGACGAAATGTATTTTAATATTCATGACGCAATTTCAGCAGCACCTCTTTTTGCAAAACTCTCATGCCAGATGTACATTTGGGCTGTGTTCTGTCCCATATTGTGAACTGCAAGGTTGTAATTAGAATATTGACGTTGATAGTAAACGTCAGAGTGCGTTAGATTAGGAGTAAAAATTAATTGTTGCAAGTCAATACATATAATACATATAAATACATATAACTGTTGTTAGTATTTTTGGCCGATTTAGAGTCATCTTGAAGTTGTAAATAAGCTTTTTCTGCCTTTTTGTGATGAAGCTCAGCTAAATTTTGTATAGACTGCAGTTTTTCTGACGTTTCGGCAGCAATTATATCAATATAAAACTTATCGCAGGTTTTACATGTGTCGCATCTCGGAAGTCCAAGACGATTTTGAAACTCAGTATGAAAAATATGTCTGTACGTATTGTAGCTTATCGAAGAATCGGGATATTTGATCTTGTATAAGATAAACATTTTAAGTAAATTTAAGTCAGGACTTAAACAACTTTTTTTCGATGTTGAACGACCGTAGTGACTTTCTTGGCTTGGAAGGCTTGCTATGTGTGACACTGTTTCTCAGCGTCGACAATTTTGTGTGGGCGGTTTGTGTGTTTGCCTCGCAGATCGGAAACATTGTTCCCATTTTTTAATTTTTCAACTAATATTTGATCTCTGCGTTGACCTGGAACGTGTGGCCAAACATCTTTTTACATACCCGTTCTCTTATTCCATTCGAACTCAACAGAAAGTAGTGCACTGTTACATTGCGGCAAGATGTACCCTCTTGTACTCGTCTCCTTTGAGGTTCTTTAACTTCAATTAAATTAACTAGATATAATGACTGTTCATTGTAATTATGTTTATAGAAGTCAAAGTAATACTCTTAAATTAGCTCTAAATTAAATTTCGCACAGCGAAAATTACATGAGCAGTCGCAAGTCTAGAATCCAAAATAAAAAATTGTGAACACCACTGCACTTACAACGTTCTTTCAAATTACCTGCACAGGAGCATTTCTATTTGCTATGGCTTTTCCATTTCTCGAAATATACGGCTGACCACTATCTCTAAGTCTTTTATCGTTGAAATCTTTCCAATTTTCGAAATTTATTTTACGTTTTAAGCCTCGATTGCACTTGCGCATCAAGTTCGATTGTTCACTTTTATTCATTTTGCAATCATGTGCAACGTTCTTTCACTGACTGACACTTTAAAATGCGTTACGAATACTCTTATCTACATTGTTGTTAATCAGTTCTTCTTTTATATAATATAAGAGAGTAATTCTAACGGGTACCCGCGAAAAAAACACTTTAGAAAAAAATGTCATTTACAACGTTATTCGCGATTATGCTTCATATGTGACATACTATTTCGAAAAGAAAACAACCAAATCAAGAATAGTTGTAAAAAACAACGAATATCCGAACTACAACGGTATACATGATTAAATATGTCAGCAAAATCGTGACAAGGTCCAAACATCAACAACGGATCAATCTGGCAATACAAAACAAGTTGTACTGCACATCATATGTTCTAAAATTGAGCCCGAAAAGTATCAAAGTTCGTTGCGATCGGCGATACATTCTGGATTCCAATCGCTGAGAACACGCCCATAATGAAGTGATCGGTACATATTTATTCCCCAACACGTACTGCGTAAGAGGCATATTAACTTTGTCATTCCGTTTGTAACGCCAATAAGGAGGCGAGGCAGGTATAGAAAATTATATATATTTATGATCAGCATCACCACTTGAGTCGACTTCCTTGTGTCCGTTTGTCTGTCAGACTGTGGACACGATTACAGTCGTTATTTTAAAGATATAGCGATGAAATTCAAAATATAAACTTCTTTCGTAAAAACGAAGAGAAAGTTCGAGAATGAGCCAAATCGGATGAACTTGACTTTGTTTTAACTGTAAAATTTCTTAAAAATTCACAAAAAATAAAGAAATGCCTTTAAATAGAGGCCAATCCGAAAGCCTGTGATTCCTTGGGTCAAAACAAGAAAAAAATCGTATGAGAGGGGGGTGGGGGGAGGGGGAGGATTCGCATAATTGCTTTTAGCAGGGCCCAAAACTATCTCACTTACTTACTTAGATGGCAAATACAAGCGTAAGTCGGTTTTGGTCTGTTATAAGAATTTGCGCCAGCCATTTCTATTTTGCGGCGCCAGTTCGAAGCTTCAAGTTTCGTCAGGTTGTCCTCTACTTGGTCCTTCCAACAGAGATGCGGTCACCCTCTTCTGCGTTGATCGTCACTGGGTACCGAATCGAATATTTTCTTTTTTAGCCAGCGAAGCCGCTCGATTTTTATGCGATGTAGGCGTTTAGCTTCTACAGCTCGTCGTTCCATCGTATTCGGCACTCGCCATTGACGCAGATTGGTCCGTAGATCTTACGAAGGATCTTTCTCTCGGACGCTCCCAAAGTTTTTTAATCAGAGCTGCTCAACGAACAGGCTTGTGCTGCATATAACAGGGCGGGCATGATTACTGACTTATAGAGCGTGAGTTTTGTTCATCGAAAGAGAGCTCTGCTTCTTAATTGCTTACTGAGCCCAAAGTAACATCTGTTGGCCAGAATTATCCTTCATTTTATCTCAATACTGATATCGTTGGTGGAGTTAATGCTGGATCCCAGGTATACAAAGTGCTTCACAACTTCGAAGGAGCTGTTGTCAATAGCGACGTGGGTGCCAATACGCTGGAGCTGTTTGTTTGTTGACACCAAATATTTCGTTTTATCTGCGTTCACTGCAAGACCCATGCCACTCGACTCTTTTTCTAATTTGAAGAATGCTACACTGACTTCGCGTTTTTTATGGCCAATGATATCGATATCATCAGCATACGCTAGCAGCATAACACTCTTAAAAAATATGAAGCCGCCTTGCCTTAGAACCGCATTCGAATGATCTTCTCCATGATTAGGTTAAAAAAGTAGCACGATAAAAAATCACCTTGTCTGAAACCTCGTTTGGTAACAAATGGGGGAAAGGGATTCCCGACTTTAACTGCGCTACTGGTGTTGCTACACGAATTTTTTTTGCAGGTATACCAAATTCAGACATGGTGGAGTACAGGTCATTCCTTATTGGACTGTCAAAGGCGGTTTTGTAATCTACAAAAATATGGTGGGTGTCGATTTGTTTCTCTAAGGTCTTTTCCAAGATTTGTTGTAGCGTAAATATCTGGTCGGTCGTAGATTTTCTAGGTCTGAAGCCACATTGATCTTTCACATAATACGCTAGACAGGGCCTTATATGTGATATTTAGGAGGCTTCTCCCACGAAAGTTGGCGCAAGTAGTGGCATCGCCTTTCTTGTGGATTGGGCAGAGTACACTGAGGTTCTATTCGCTTGGAATGTATTCTTCCGGCCATATTCTGCATAGAAGCTTGTGCATACATTTAAATAGAGCTTCGCCTCCATTTTTAAACAGCTCAGCGGTTAGACCATCGGCTTTCACGGCTTTGTTGGTTTTAAGCTGTGTTATTGCTTTCAAGCCTTCATTAACGTCGGGCAGCGGAACTTCCACGCTGTCATCCATAATTGGGGTTTCCGGGATATCATCTCTATTGGCGAGATTGTTGTCATGATCGCCATTCAGAAGACTAGAGAAGTGTATAACGTCAGTGCACTCTGGATATCTGTCGCTAGATTGCCGTTTTCATCCTTGCAAAAAGAGGCCTTGGTTTTAGAGCTATCGGCCAGGCGTCTTATCTTTTCGAAAAATGTTCGGTCTTGTTCCTGTCACCATACATCTCACTCTTCTCACACTCGCGCTTTTCTCTTTTTTTCCGCCTGAAAAGACGTCTCTCGTCCCTCCCCTTCTCTCTATATCGCTCCTTAGCAGCACGCGTTACAACCGACTGCAGGATGGCTTTGTAGGCGGCGTTTGCCTCTGCAGTGGCGTCGCGACACTCTTGGTCGTGCCACTGGTTTCGGCGGGGACGGTGGTATCCAATAACCTCTTCGGCAGCCTTACGCATAGAGTGGGAGATGTGTGCCCACTGCGCGCATATATCGTCGATGACGGATACACATCTAATGCACTGGAAGAGTGTATTCCCTCAATCAAAACGTGATCAATTTGGTTTTTTGGTCAGGGAACAACTAGGTGGCCTTATGAATATTGAGATGCTTGAATCTAGTGCTATTTATAACCATGTTTCGTGCTGCGGCGAAGTCAATCAGCCTCATTCCGTTATCGGATGTGTTGTTGTGTAGAGTTTGGTCGTTCCGGACATGTATAGTTCATGGAACTATGTTCACTCCCGGACATAGTTCCAATCGTTCCTTCTGAACGATTTAAGCATGTCCAAATAGTTCCGACTGAAATGAATTTTTTTCTAATGAGCAACATAAGCCGACATCTCTTTCGCACTTACTGCATACATACATACATACAAGCTTAGACGAATTGTTTGAGTGATGGCAAGCAAAACGATAATGCTTGTGAGAGAGAATGAATGAAATAATAGACTATATGATATATCTTCATTCTTTTTGTATGCATTGTTCTGTTTGTTTTTGCTTGTAAGAAAGCAAACAATCAATCTCATAAGAAAGAGAACAATCATGAAATGATATTTAGAATGCTTATGTTACATTTCCTCTAATACAGAGAACTGTCAGAAGTGATAGTTCCGCGGACATGCTTATTATGTTATAAAATAAGCATGCCCGCGGAACTGTTTTGTTTTATAAAATAATAAGCATGTCCGCGGAACTGTTCGCAAAACTGTCCGCGGAACTATTAGATAATTTTGATATATTTTCTTATGCTACAATTTTGTTACTTAATATTTGAACTATATGAATTTTTTTAGCAAATTTTTAAAGTTTTTCTTTTAAATAATTTATGAATATTTTCCTTTATTTTTTTAATTTTGAAATGAAAACACTGAAAAAAACGAAAAATTGTGTTCAATTTGGTTTAAGGCTAGTCACAGCGTTGTGTTAAAATTATACTTAGAGTATTACAAATTTCCTCTACAGTTCAACAAACAACCAGCTCAAACAGATAAATAAAGGAACTAGATAGTTCTGCGGACATGTTTCCATTTATTAGTTCCGCTCTATAAAAGAGACGTTCAACAAACAAGCAGCTCAAGCAGATCAAATAAAGAAAGGAACTAGATAGTTCCGCGGACATGTTTAAATGAACTAGTTCCGCTCTCTAAAGGAAACGTTCCATGTCCGTTCCGTCTCCGGGAGCAACCCTGTCTCTTCCATCGCATTTCTTGGATTGCAGTGACATCAGCTTTGTATCTTTACAAGATATCAATCAGTTGGATAGAGGCACCTTCCCAATTAAGAGATCGGACATTCCAGGTGCATATCCGTAAATCATTATCAGTTTTTCTTTTGCGGTGGTCGTCATCTTTTTCTCATATTTCTTTTATGACTTTTCAGTGAAATGGTTTTTTTACGTGGTGGGCTTCAAACCCGACGCACAACCTAATTAAGGCTAGGAGACCCTCAAAAGACCCTCAGGAGAACTCAAATTAGCCGTCAAACTGACGAATGCCAGTTTGCCGTTGGGAAACTGTCAGGGAACACCACGTGGAGGTTTGAGTCGACTTGGGACGATTTCGACATGGATAATGCTGGCCTCGCCAGGTTGAAGCGGTCGGACACTGTTGCCATGTAAAGGTTCGCCCCCTGTTCCCCTGCCAATACACAATACTTTTATTAAATAGATTATTGTGATCACTGCAACATAGCTTTAGTTACACTTAATATTGAATCAACAATTTTGCGCAACAAAGGTTTTCGGATAAGTGGGTAGAGTATAGAGCTCACAATCGATGGAGTACAAGTTCCGATACACACGGTGCACTAAAGAAATATTTTCAATATATTAAAATATTTATATTACATTTTCATGTTGTAATCAATGTAAGCAGAAAGGAACAATAATTTCTAAGAAAACGGAGTCGGAAAACAGTGTGGTTTTTAAGATTTCACTCAAGTAAACCACAAAACAAGGCGTAAGAAGCTTTGCTTAAAAAAAAAACGTGTTTGCATTATTATGAGACGTGGCCAGCTTTAGAGACATTTACTTACTGGTGGTTACCCTTAGAATATGCTTGGTAATAATATGTAATAATATGAGAACAGGATTTCAAGTCAAATACTATGATGTTGAGGGATCAAGAACAGGAATTATGTTCTTCGTATTTACATACATAACATAGGTCTATCAAGTACTGTTTTGAATACAGGGTAACACTTTCTCTTAAAATCACTACAGTTTTATGATTTCATTTATTTTTAAAATTTGTTAACTTACTGCAAAAATAAAAATAGCAAAACGCTTTCAGTAAACTTAAATTAAATACAATTGAAAAACTTAAAATTATTTTTATACAATTAAATTTAAATTGAAGAAGATTTTGCCTTCTTTTTGCATTTAAAATCACTTTAAAATACGGTTTCAAATACAAATATACCTGAAGACTTTAATCGTAATTTGAATATAGTAAACTTAAATCATTTAAATATTGACAACTTACGGAGGATAAATGCATGGGCCTTCGTCGAAGAAATTTGCGTGGCAGATGGAAGAGTCTTCACTTTCAACCATATAAGCTATATAAGAAAAAAAAACAATTTTTTATTATGTTATATAACTTAGTACAAAAAGAAAAATAGTTACAATATATTAATATAATAAATATATATGATATGCATTTAACAGCCATTCTTTATGTAGCATTTTAGAAGTAAGTATTAAATATTTATATTTTAAAGTCAGAAAATATCAATCAAAAACAAGTAAGTGGCTTAAATTATTAAATTTATAATAAATTAAATTGAAATTAAAAAAAGGTTTTTCCACTCTTTTACCTTTATTACATACTACTTTTGTTTACATTTATTTTACTTATTAAGCATTTAAAATAGTTTTTAAATGTTTTAGATACAAATAACAGAAGACTTTAGTCGTAACTTGAATAAAATTATCAAAATATTTTTTAAGTAATGCCAACTTACCAGTATCATTTACATTAAGTTTGCAGTTATAAGCATCCAAGCCAGCACGACATAAGAATTTCCGACATATCTTGTTCACAGCTTCAACTCTCGTTGAGCAAATAGTAGGGTCACTAACTGAGCAGGAATATGAACAACCTGATGTACTATAAAAAATAAATACAATTTTTTGTATTTTATTGATTCAATTTCATTTAATATTAAGTAGGGACATGCAAAAATTATTTAAAACATTACGAAATAAAATATTCCAAGAATTATCGAAAATTAAATTCACCTCAATCGTGAAACATTTTCTCCCAGGAGTTGTAAAACGAAATTTCCGTTTTTAAGATAAAGTTAAAAAACTTTTTGGAAGTTTTTAATGCAAATTTGTTCATCAACCATCAATATTCATGAGTGCAAAATGAAAGAAATGAGATGTCTTTATCTGCTATCTTAAAAACGGCAACTCCCGCGAGAAAATGTTTCACGATTATGGTGACTATATTATAAATTTTGCAGTTATTTTCATCCTGTTTTCTGTCATCTAGTTCTCTAGGCTCCTGTTAAAGAATGTTTTTAATTATTCGTGCTTTTCATGCATTTCTAGCTGAAAAACAAAAATCATATTAAGATTTAAATGAAGAAACTGTCGAATTTTTCATAAAAAAATTTTTTGATTGGTTAGGTTGAAGAGAGTTTCGAAAAGTTTTTTTTTGGGGACACCTAAAAAAAAAAAACACAGGTGCGTCGTTGGACACACGAGAGAAGCGAAGTTTTTTCGCAGTTGCATAGATTTGATAGCTTAATAATTTTTTCTTTTAAATAAATTAACTTTTAAATTCAAAAATTTAAAATAACCTAAAATAAATTTGATATATACAAAAAACATATTTACTGCTTATTTTTTTATTGCTGAATGTCAAATTTCCACGCCAATTACATATACGGGCATATAATGCCAGCGACTCTCCATTTTAACTCTCCACACATGGTTGTGAACTTGGCTGCACTGACTCATGCATGCGTTTGTTAATTCCATATTTATTGATATCATCTATTTTTTTCACACTTAAAAACGCAAAACTTGTGGGCATTGCTAATTTTCTTCGTACCAACAGCACCACAAACGCAATCACAACCAAACCGATGCTGGAGACACCTTGTGGCAAATTTTTGGTAGTTGTAGCATAGCATATACACAATCCTCTATCTATTGATAGATGGTGACGATCTACTGCAGCATAGCTTCTGTTACAATTAGCATTGAATTAACAACTATTTGTAACAAGTCTTTGTGGCCTAGAGGATAGTGCATTAGAGTCTCGTTTAAGAGGACGTGGGTTCGATCCCCACGGGCAAGCCAAAAAATATTTTTAGTATATAATATTAAAGTATTAAATTTTCTTGTAATAAGCACTAGCAACAAAGAAACCATCAAATTTCCAAGAAAAAATCTGTCGAAAATTTTTCAGATTTCACTCCAAGCAAATCACAGAACGAGGAGTAAAAAGCTTCGCTTCAAAAATAAAAAAGAAATCGAGAATGTTGACATTTAAACAAACTATCTTTTAATTTGTGGATGACATATTTGGAAAAAATAGACATGCTAAAAATTCTAGAATAAATATCTCAATAAATTATAAATCACTGTTGAAAAGCAGAAAATAGTAAGAAGAACCCATTCTTAGACACGACACTCCATGGAATTAACAACAGGATTATACTTTATTGGCATTCAAAACTAACATCTTCCGAACGAATGATAAATTACAACTCCAACTAATCTCTCAAACAAAGAATAAACACAGCAAGCAATTTTATTATTAAACAATAAAAGTGACATACAATTTCGAAAAGAACAAAAATTAAATTAAGGATAATTGTGAAAAATAACAACTATCCGAACTACATCATTAGCAACTTCATAGATGATATTTTATATGGACAAAATCATGATAAAGTCCAAATATCAACAGCGTATAAATCAAGCAATAGCAAACAGCTTTTCTGCATATCATGTTATCTAAAATTGAGCCCAAAATGCCCAACAAAATCAAAGTTCGTTGCGATCGGCGATCCACTCTGATTGCCAATTACTGAGAACACGCCCCGAATGAAGTCATCTGCACATTTGCTTTTTTTTTTGAAATTGTTTGTACATACGCAGAATAAAAAAGTAGGCGGGATTAGACTAGAGGCGTGTCATTTTCTTTCTCCTTCTACACCTTTTGATCGACTTTAACTAAAGTAATGAGTAATAGCAGTCCGTTGTTAAGAAAATTGGTCGGAACTTGAAAAGGATACGTGCCAATTTGATATGAATACTTTCATATTGCATATTTCAGTAAATATGCACACCATGGTACGATATTTGGCATATATTTTATGTTGTCTTTAAAGTGGGTAAAAGGGAGTTCCATTTTTGCAATTTTGTAATCTATACTCTATACTATTATATAAAAGACTTATCACATATCTTATAGTAAGGTAAATTTAAGAACTAATGAACTGATGTCAATAATTCTTTCACTAAATCAAAGCTGTGGCGGCCGTGGCGTAGTGGGTAGAGTGTGTGACTCTTTCGGCAGAGAACCCAGGTTCGAATCCTCCATCCGACACAGAAAGCTTTTTTAATTGAATTAATTTTTCTGTTCGGCCGTCACCTCTCTGCAGACAATGGCAAACCTCAGAGAGTAAAAACTGCCATTAAAAGCTTCTTGAGACCATAAGCCGTTCGGAGTCGGCGTAAAACATGTAGGTCCAGTTCTCAATCATTTGTGTGCAAACATTTCACATCACACACAACACAATTGATCATAAGAAGCTCGGTCAAAGTCCTTTCAAGGGCTGAAATGGCCATTTCGTTTTTTTTTTTTTTTTAAATCAAAGCTTTATTTTTAACTTAAGTTTAAGTATACTTAAGTTTTAAATACCTACCCTAAATACTTATTAAAATTAAAGATGAACTATTATCTTAAAAAATCTTAATAAAAAATTATTCATGTACTTTGCATTAAGCAGTACAAAGCATTTTCTTTCTTTTTTGTTCATTAGTTTTACTTTTCTATAAAAGCTTTTTATGATTATTCCTGTATGATACTTAATTTTTTTTGCTCAATTTTTGTCATTGAAAATGAAAACTAGAGCAGTTCAAATAGTACGAATGTATGGATTCAATTGATGTGAGTGAGTAAGCATAAAGTACAAATTGGAGAACAATTTGTAGGTCGGACTATATTTTCTTTGCATTTTTTTTGCCGTTTCTTTCAATTCGTTCTTCGTTAAGTTTCGATCAAACATTTGCTGTGCTGTTAATAATTAATTTGAGATTTTAAGAGTAAACAAAACTATTGAAGATAAATGTATGCTGAATTGGAAGTGATGTGTGTAGCTAATATTAATTTATTATAAATTAACGTAAATAAAAAAGTAACAACGTTTATCCTTTTCTTACAAAATATGTCTGTCCTGCCCACGCGCAACTTGTTTTCAGATTTTAAAATTGGACGAAAAAAAAATGAAGTATCATGCGTCAATTTTCAATGATTGTTGCCAACACAGTAGCAGATGTGCAGGCATCTGTGATTAAAGCAGCTGATAATAAGCTTTTATTAGCAGTGTTGGTAAGCTCACATTACAAGGATAGTAATTTTGATTAAGCGTTAAACTTATATCAAGATCCATTTTTGTGTCTCTTTTTTTTTGTGTGTGATGGAACCGTGGTTATGGTAACAAAATGGCAATGATGCAATAGCAGAATACCTTCTATTATCTATAGTTAGTAGTTGATAGGCGTAAATATAAAATGTTTATATAAAAAGTTGTTTTATGTGTGCTTTCGATATTATTTTCGACGTTACAACGTTACGTTTTACCGCGGAGGTTTCAAAAAAAGTTGATAAGGCGTTTTTCAAAAATTAATTAAAGGTTCGTTTTTTGACTTTGACACAAAAAAATACAAAATAAAGACGCCATCGCGACGCGGAGAAAACTGCCTCAGCAACGAAACTGTAAATTTGTTACGTGGAATACTTTCCTATGTATAGGAGCAACGGTAAGAATATAGCAAGCTGCATCAATTAATAAAGGCTGCATCATAGTCCACAGGACAAAAATAGACAAAAAATTCATGACGTTATAAGGCTGCGCAGAGAGCCTCTACAAGATCGGAAATGCATGAATCATGCAACGGCGTTGCATTGAATTATTACTCGATAAGTTTATGCGACACGGTTAATATTAGAAGACTGTAATAAAGGATTGATTGAAGTCTACATACTGTAGAATCCTGGCAGATGGTTTACCAAGGCTATATTTTTATTTGTTTATTTTTATAATATATTATAAAATTCTAAAATTGATATATGAATTTAAATAACACGTTATTATTATTATTATTACACTCTATATAATGATTAGACGAATCAAACAAAACCAGGGGTATTCTGTATAACACAAAATCCGGCTAATCGATTTCTAACGAAACACGAAAACAAAAATAACAGACAACCAATCAGTTGAACGCTATCAAATAAAATGTAACAATAAAAACACTATCACATCAACAAATGAAAGCGGGAGTTGCACCGTCAAACCATAGAGCCGCGAAGTAGAAGTGCGGATAGTCGAATATTCGGATAATCGATGTTTGAATAATTGAGATTCTACTGAACGTATATCTAATATATTAAAATGAATGTTCGTCCGTTATGCGCTGCAATACCGTTCATCCAATTGCGATAAAACTTTGTCAACTTATTGCTTGCACTTACGCGAAGGTTATAGACTTATCAATTCTGCTATATCTCAAAGACCAAAGGGCGACAATTAATTGAAATTGAAAAGTGCAAAAATGACTATAATAAGTATATCATAAAGTAAAATTAGAACTGCATTAGGTTGACTTACAAAACACAAATTATTAACTTTGCCACAGGCAAATTAGAACAAAACAAATTTCAATAGTTTTTACAAAAAATATAAAAAATCACTTACTTTGATATCGGTGGCGGGCTGTCTACTGTGGGCTCTGCCGGTTGACTGTTCCTGGAAGTTGAAAAATTATTAATTAAATAAAATTATTTAAAAATACTCATTATTCTAAATTTCCTCATTGGACAAAATTATATTAATTTAATTTTAAAAGTGTCAAACATAAAATGAAAAATTAAATAAAATTTTGATTTTTTTTAGTATTTACACCTTTTAAGTATTAAAAAAAGGAACAAAATATAAACGGAACAAAATATAAAAAAAAATCATTTTCATTTTTTCCCATATCCAATAGAATATAGGTTATTTTTATTGATAGCAACTGCTTCACCCTGTAACTCAGCAAAAAAAAAAAAAAATATGTATATTATTTTATTATATATGTTATATAATTATACAAAAATTTTAGAATTTAAAATGCATATGTAACATAATGTTAAAACTAAATTATATTAAGAATATAAATAAATTTTAAAAAAAATTGTTAAAACTAAATTCAATATAATTAAATTTTTCACTATAAAAATGTTACAATCAAATAACAGAATTAAAATTAAGGGACAATCAAAGGAGAAGATTATAAGTAAAAGAATATTCTGAATGAAATCATTTGCTTAGTTCAACTATTTTTATAAGTTAAATTAACCTTAACGTACACATTTCTCAGTATCTATAAATTTCTTTTTCTTTCCATTTTCAACCTTTTTTATTTATAAATGTTTAAAAATATAATATTCTTATTTAAATATTTGCTTCACCGAGCAACTGCCTATACTTAACTTATTGAAAATCCACTACTATTTATTAACAAATAAAAATCTAAATTTTTTCTGACATGTCAGAAAGGTTTTGAAATTACATTGTGATTTTACACTTTCTAAAGCATTTGAATAAATCAAGAAAATATTATTGAAACAAAATAATTTAATAGCATAAAAATAAAGTTATTGTTTAAATATGTAGAGACAGTTCATTTAAACAATTCTATAGTTCAAGGGCAAAGAAAGATGTATTTAAGAACTACAAAACTTTAAATTCTCAAAAACAATACACGACATTTTTTATATTTTGTATACCATTATGAGTAAATGTGGCGGCCGTGGCGTAATTGGTGTGGATCATATGCATACGCCAGAGAACTCTGGTTCCAGTCCCACCTGACACAGAAAGTTTTTTCAATTGAATTAATTTTTCTGTTCGGTTGTCACCTCTCTGCAGACAATGGCAAACCTCAGAGAGTAAAAAAAAACTGCCATGAAAAGCTTCTTGAGAGCATACGCCGTTAGGAGTCGGCATAAAACCTTTAGGACAGTTCTCGATTATTAGTGTTCAAACATTTCACAAACACAACTGATCATAAGAAGCTCGGTCAAAGTCCTTTCAAGGGCTGAAATGGCCATTTCCGTTTTTATGTGTAAATATTAATTTTTATATACAAGTCATAACTATTTGACTTTTTCTGGTTGCACTCTCAAGCCTCGCCGGCTCATACCATTATGTTATTTCCCTACCTGAATATTCTAGAATATTCCAAACATACAAAAGCAATCTTAAAAAAAAGAGCATCCAATGGTAAATAGCGAAAACTGAGTTCATTAAAGTAGGTGATCCACGAGATCATTTACGATGAGCTTAGAAAGGAGAGAACTCCTTATTTTATGTTTAAAATTATAAAAAATAGTGACATTTGCTTTTGCAAACAAATTATCAAAATGCATTATATACGTATAGCAAAAAATCAAAATAAAATTTTAAAATATTTCTGAACAGAGATAAGAAAACTGGGATACTCTTAACTGGGATGGGTTTTTTTCTTTTGATCCCATCTTTCAAAATATAATTTATTTTCTTATGTCTGCTAACATGTGTCAAACGCACAGTGTGGGATTATCTCAATCTAGCAGGTCAAAATAAAAAAAAAGGTGTTTTTTAAATTATTTCTTAGACTCAAGTATGCAGTTTTTGCACTAAATGTGTTGATCATGCGAAGGCACGTAGATTAATATTTATTAAAATAAGTAGCTATTAAGCTTCTAAATTTATATAAAAATTTATACCAAATTTTTGTTTTACCAAACGTATGTATATTAAAATTATCAATTGGAATTAGAGCAAAAAAATAAGCAATGCTCTTGAAAAAGCCATAGGCTTAACTACACCGAGAACAAAAAAGCAATAGGTAAATCACCTAAGTCAGCTTGGTTAAAGATAATTGTATGGGAATTATAAACTTTTCCTTATTCACCTAAGCATAATAAGGAACAATATTATAACATAATTATAACCTAATAATACGTATGAATTTCAAGTTTGCCAGTTAGCCTCTTTTTTTTGTAGCCTTAGATTAAATAATAAAAACAAAAAACAAAAAAAGAAACTTAAACTTAAATTATAAAAGATTCTACCTACTTTGGATTTATTACATTTTTATTTATTAAGCGTTGAATTTTGCATTTAAAATTACTTTAAAATGTTTCAGATGCAAATACCTGAAGGTTTTTATCATAATTTGAATAAAATTATCTTAAATCCTTTAAATGTTGACAACTTACTCAGATAAATTACATGGACCCACTTCGTTTAATGTCAAATCATTGCAGATGGAATTGTTACGAACAAATAACATAGGAGCTATATAAGACACGAAAAAAAAAATTTGTTTTTATTAAGTTTATAACTTATTGAAAAAAATAATATATATACATAAGATATTTGCCAGTCATTCTTTATGTAACATTGCACGCTGAACCCAATAATGATGTTAAAGTTAAGTAAAGTAAAAAAGTTAAAGTTAACAGTTTTCGGGAGTGTTTTTACTTAAACGAAAGTAAAACACTTTCAAGCTTAAATCAAAAACAAATTGAAGTAGTTTCAATTATTCTAAATGAACAAAAAATTAAGTTGAAGCTAAAAAAGGATTTTTTCAACTCTTGATTCATTTAATTTTTACTTATGCAGCGTAAAATTTTGCATTTAAAATCAATTTAAAATGTTGGAGATGCAAATAACTAAAGACGACTTCAGTCATAACTTGAATGAAAAAATCAAAATCTTTTTAAAGTGCTGACATCTTACCTGAAATATTTGGATTACGATTGCAGTTATAAGCATCCATAGCATTACGACATAAGAATATCTGACACATTGTAATCGGAGAATCAAATCTCATTGCGCAAGCAGTAGGGTCACTAGCTGAGCAGGACATTGTACAAGCTGGTGGAATACTATACATAATGTATGAAATGTTTTTGTATATTATTGATTTAATTTCATTTAATATAAATTCAAGTAGGTACATGCAAAATGTTCACAGAGAAAACTAAAATGGCAATAATATGACAAATAAATGTTAATTACCCATAATGTTTACAACATTAGGAAAAAATTATATCAAGATTTTTCAAAAGTCCTCTAATTATAAATTTAGCCGCGATTTTACTTTATGTCAGTAAATATCTCTACCATGGTGTTGGTATTTGGCAAATATGTTGTCTTTAAAGTGGGTAAAAGGGAGTTAAACTTTTGTATTTATGTATTCATATATACCTATATATAGTTATCTTACACCTGGATAAGATACCTTGTCGTGGTGTAGGGGCTTAGGTTGCAATGAAACAAACAGGCTATGATGACGGGAGCCTCGGCTCCTGGTAGGGTCACCCATGGCATGCAGGCTGTTGTGAAGCAACGAGCAAAAGGGTATCCACTAGGCTGGATCAAGGCGGCATGTGACCCGTACCGAGGATCAACCTGGCTGGGGGCCAAGCAAAAATATCCCAGTCGCTAACGGAGTCTCCCTAATACCCGGCCGCCTCAGAGAGTAGCTGTGGCCTTACCGCGGCGTTGGGGTTAGGACCCGATGGACATTGTGACCACCATACTGGCGGACTCTGAACCTAGGCTCGGGCTGGATCGGGGCTACACACAAAGATGGGTCTTTGGATGTTGTTCCGATTCCGCTCGAAGAGAGGTCTCAGAGCCTACCAGTTTAGCCTTGTTCGTCCAACGAGTAGGGGGTCATACGATCACGATGATAAATTAATGAAATAAAAAAATTTAAAACAAAAAAAAAATAGACTGGCAGTCTTAAAATGTCAAAGAGGTCAGCCTTCAGCTTCACCAGACACGCGGTCTTTAAACGCTCTCCTTGGCAAACAGCCAAAAAACGTGCAGGCTCTAAATACTCCTGGCAGCAAGCCACCTAGCAAATCTGGAACGCAGGCTGATGTCTTGGCCACCAAGCCTGGCACCAGTGGAAGTAGCAAGCAAGTTTCGGCTAAAAATGCGCCACCTACCAAAAAAAACAGGTAATGTTTCGCGGATAGCAGCGCACAGAATAAGGGACCTCATAATACGAATTCCCACTAATCAGAGCTTCGAAGAGCAGAACTCGTCCTTGATGTGGGCGGCGAGTATCATCAAGGTATCATCACAAAGCGTCAGAGATCTCTAGAGGAGTTCCCTCAACCGAACCCAAAGAAAACCTGTGGTAACACAGCCACTGCAAAGATTTTCAGCGAAATCGCAGCTGGGCAAATTACCATTGCGGCAACCGACAAAAGCGATCCGGACGGCAGCATTTCGTCTAAAAGATGGAGGAAGGTAGGAGTCAAAATGGCTACTATCTTTATTCAACTAATGAAGGAGTTTCCCGCCAAGGGCCCTTCCTGTCGCGATAGTGAATGGCATCACGGCCACATGAAGATGATCGCATGCGGCGACTAAAGGTCTGTGAATCTTTACAGGATCGCTATCTGCAGGATAGGGGAGGTATGGCAGGTTGCGAGACTTGAAGTCGTTGATAAGGATCAGATCCCTAACAGCCCAAGAGCGCGTTCCCTAGTTCCTACAGAACCATCTGATCCGAAAACAATACTGGAAGCGATTCGGTTGGGGAACCGTGATCTGTCAACAGCAAACAAGAAGGTGACACGGGTTGATAAGCGGAAAGGGGGATTAAGATCGGTAACTTTAGTTATCAATCAAGAGTCCCTGACTCTCTTGTCATTCAAAAGTTATGTGGTTGGCAATGGCTTGTCATCCCTACAACTATGGATCTTCAAAAAAGACAAGATGTTATTGGAGGACAAGCAGGCTTTCAATAGATAGTACTCCAATTTAGGAGGAGCACTCACCCACTGTCAATAACTGCCCAGATCTAATATCACAATCAAAGCTCTAATGGGCAATTAAAAGCTTCAAACCGCTTAGGTCACCAGGACCAGACTTGAGATTCAAATTGATTCCTAATTGAGATTCTACTGAACTTATATCTAATATATAAAAATGAATGTTCGTCCGTTATGCGCTGCAATACCGTTCATCCGATTACGATAAAACTTTGTCAACTTATTGCTTGAACTTACGCAAAGGCAAAGGCTTATCAATTCTGCTATATCTCAAACACCAAAGGGCAAAACACTATTAAAATTGAAAAAAATAATGGTTTGGATAAGTCAACAATAAAGTGAAGTACGTAATTAATCAAATACTTATTAAATTGGTTAAAATCTATTCAAAATTAGAACTTCATTATGTTGACTTACAAAACACAAATTACGTTATTTACTTTGCCACAAGCAAATTAGAACAAAACAAATTTCAATAGTTTTTATAATAAATATAAAAAAAATCGCTTACTTTGATATCGGTGATGGGCTGTCTCCTGTGGGCTGTACCTGTTCACTGTTTCTGGAAGTCAAAAAATTATTAATTATATAAAATTATTTAAAAATACTCATTTTCCCAAATTTCCTCATTGGACGAAATTATATACGTATTAATTTAATTTTAAAAGAATAAAATTTAATAATGAAGAAATAAACAAAATTTTGATTCATTTTAGTATTTGCAACTTTTAAGTATAAAAATATTAAAGGATTTAACTAAAACAACTGTATAAAATTTTAGCTTGATAAAACAAAAAAAAAAAAAAAAAAAATTAATTAAGTTGTGTGGCAAATCGGAACAGAATATATAAAACTAATTCATTTCCATTCTTCCCCATATTCAATTGAATTAAGAAAAGGTTTTTGTTTATTGATAGATAGCAGTTGCCCCACGCTTTAAGTCAGTCAATCAAAATTTATATTATTTTATTATATATGTTACATAATTTTACAAAAGTTTTAGAATTTAAAATGTATATGTAACATAATGTATGAGCAAAGGAATTGTTAAAACTAAATTACTTTTTTACATTTTCAATACAAAAATGTTATAATTTAATAACAGAGTTAGAATTAAGTGACATTCATAGCAGAACTTCTCTATAGCTATAAACCCTTAATTGAAGATTATAAATAAAAGAATATTCTGAATGACATCATTTGCTTAGTTGAACTATTTTTATAAGTTAAATTGACCTTAACGCACACATTTCTCAGTATCTACAAATTTCATTTTCTTTCAATTTTCAACCTTTTTCATTTATAAATGCTTAAAAATATTATATCCCTATTTAAATATTTGCTTCACCGAGCAAGTCCCTATACTTAACTTACTGAAAATCCACTACTATTTGTTTAGAAATAATAAATCGAAATTTTTGAAATTACATTGTGATTTTACACTTTCTAAGCATTTCAATAAATCAAGAAAATATTTGTGAAACAAAATAATTTAATAGTATAAAAATAAAATTATTGCTTTAATATATAGGTACAGTTTATTTAGAAAATTCTATAATTCAAGGGCACAGAAAGATGAATTAAACACCTACAAGTCTTGAAATTCTCAAAAAAGTACCGAAATTTTTTATATTTTATATATCATTATGTGTAAATGTGGTGGCCGTGGCGTAATGGGTGTGGATCAGAGAACTGCAAAACTCACTTTTTGCTTGATTAAATCATTCACTGGAATTTTTATTCAACATTCAACTCATTCAACAAAGTTCAGCGTTGAATAAAATCAGCACACTACTGGCGAACGCGTCTTTTTTGTCAGTTTGAGTTCGTCTGATCGAACTCACATGCTTGCGTGAACGAGTGTTGGCGTTGAATAAAATAAAATGATGCTGCTGAAGGCATCGTTTGTGTGAGCTGATTGACGGATTGAATTCACATGTTTGAGTATTGGCGTTGAAGTGAATACGGATTTGTGTTTCGTAAATGAGAAATCGAAGAAATAGTTAAATTTAGTTGTTTGCAGTCAATCGTAATAAAAACTTCACCCTTCTTCTTCTTGTTCTCTTTTTTTTTCTATCTCTGTCTGCACACGAACAAACTCATACGTGTTGATTTTTGCTTTTTGCGTTTCGTTCTTGATGAAAATAATCGTTGTTGAGCCCAACGAACTAGCCTCAAATATGTATCCGAAGACGCCCGTTGATTAAAATCACTGAGCCAACACGAAGCACATGGTTTGATTGAATTTAACTCAACAGCGAGTGTATGCATTCGAGCAAGTCTGATCGATTGAACGCAGAGGCATGATTTTAACAGTGTTGATTACGTATGAATATTTTTATGTGAGTCTTGCAGTTCTCTGGTGTGGATCATACGAAACACCAGAGAACCCTGGTTTAAATTCCACCTGACACAGAAAGTTTTTTCAATTGAATTAATTTTTCTGTTCGGCTGTCACCTCTCTGCAGACAATGGCAAACCTCAGAGAGTAAAAAAACTGCCATTAAAAGCGTCTTGAGAACATAAGCCGTTTGGAGTCGGCATAAAACTTGTAGGCACAGTTCTCGATTATTTGTGTTCAAACATTTCACAAACACAACTGATCATAAGAAGCTCGGTCAAAGTCCTTTCAAGGGTTGAAATGGCCATTTTCGTTTTTATATGTAAATATTAATTTTTATTTTTATTTTATTTTTTTTTAAGTCATGATTATTTGACTTTTTCTGGTTGCTCTCTCTAGCCTCTCCGACTCATACCGTTATGTTATTTCCCTACCTGAATATTCTAGAATATTCCAATCACGCAAAAGCAATATTATAAAGAAAAAAAACGAGCATCCACTGGTAAATAGCGAAAAGTGAGTTCATTAAAGCAGGTGATCCACGAGATCATTTACGATGAGCTTAAACAGGAGAGCACTCCTTATTTTATGCTTAAAATTATAAAAAATAGTGACATTTGCTTTTGCAAAAAAGTTATCAAAATGCATTATATAGCAAAAAATCAAAATAAAATTTAAAAATATTTCTGAACAGAGACAAGAAAACTGGGATACTCTTAACTGGGATGGGTTTTTTCTTTTGATCCCATCTTTCAAAATATAATTAATTTTCTTATGTCTGCTAACATGTGTCGAACGCACTGTGTGGGATTATATCAATCTACTAGGTCAAAAAAAAAAAAAAAAAAAAATTGCACAAGATAAATTTTTTCTCTAAACTATCTATTTCTATACTATTATATAAAATTGAAGTGGACATTTTTTTTCAGGTAAACTCCAAAAGTGCTGGTTCGATTTTGATGTCATATTTGTGCTACAGCACAGCATAGGGCTACTTTTATTTCGAAATTTTTATAGACATTATGTTTAATTAAAGTGTTTCGTTTTCAAAGAAATTCTCCCCGATGCCACAAATTGCTTGATTGTTATCTTTCCTTTTGTTTGTGTTGCGAGAATTTCAATAAACTCCATGGTCTCTACCCTTCTCTTTTTCCACTCAGCCAGTACAGCACAACATAATAAACAAAGAAGCCACTCGCAAGGCGACAAGAGATATATATATATATATATATAAATGCAGTATATACAGTATATACATATAAATGCATATAGTATACAAAAAAGCACAGGTGCGTCGTTGGACACACGAGAGAAGCGAAGCTTTTTCGCAGTTACGTAGATTTCATAGCTTAATAATTTTTTCTTCTAATAAACTAACTTTTAAATTCAAAAATTTAAAATAACATAAAATAAATTACATATATACACAAAACTTAATGCTTATTTTTTTATTGTTGAATGTCAAATTTCCACGCCAATTACATATGCGGGCATATAATGCCAGCGCCTCTCCATTTTAACTCTCCACACATGGTTATGAACTTGGCTGCACTGAACAAATTTTTCACTTCAACAGAATACTACCTAGCGAAAAAAATTCAGCTACCTGTTCGCTGTCAAAAAACTCAATGTACTTCTTATGGAAATTTTGTTTTCGTTTTTACAACAAATTTGCTTCTATTTGCTACAAGATGCATTGGTGTTTTTTGGCGGCACTGCATTGATCAATATGGTAGTGCTAGTGTATTGGTTAGAATGAACGAAGAAGAGAGCAGAGAATGGATAGAGAGACGAAAAGCAAACGTGTTTTTTATCGGCTGGCTTCTGCACTTCCAACCAGGGATGATATTGGCTTAGTTGGAAAAGGGCCAGAATTCAAACAAAAATTGGGCCAATTTGACGTTAATAGGGCTTTTAGTTTTAAAAAGTGGCAATTCAATATTGAAGACCTTTTTTATGGTCACACGGTCTTCTCACAAATAGCACACTTTTTAATAATCTCAACAAGTCCAGTTTATTTTTGGTGAAAATAGTCGAAATCTCGAATTAACAGTTTTGGGAAATCAAAAAAACTTTAACTTTTTCGTGTTTTATTTCGTTTGTACCGCTTAAGCCGAACATGGAAGGAAGTTCTTGGTTGATCACAAAGATCTTGCAAGCTCTAATTTAAGTGATTAAATTATATCACTCTCCATCTTAATAGTGTTTAAAATGATTATTTCAAATTTTTTTTTAATTAAAAAAATGGCAAAAACAGTCTTTAGATATAGAGTATTTCTGTAAAAAAATTTTTAGCAAAAATTGCAAAGCAACATAAAACCGCAAATCGGTTATATCTACCTTTAAATAGTCGTAGAATGTCAGAAATGGATGAGAAATTTAATGTAGACTCTTCTCATTGATTAATTGAGTAGAAAAAATTCACTCCTGTCAAAAAATATATTGAGGCATGGCTGAATGACCACAATTGTAGAATAAAGAATTTTGCAAGGAGAAAATTAAGTCAAATTACATCTGATAAGATGACAAAACAATCGCCAAGAAATAAGTTTGAAATTTGCCACCAAAACTTTATCAGGGTGTAGAGAGATGGTACTGGCCTGATTTTCTTAGAGTTGATATTGAATTGATAACAAAATAGATTAATTTGTACGTATATTAAGGCATTGTCAGGACTACGATGCAGCCTTTAGAACTCGCTCTTTTCATATAACTTGGAAAACAAACTAAATTTGTAGTTGAAATTACTAAAAAGTATGCATTTATGTGATCATTGCTGAATATAACGGAACTTATTTAAATGAGAACATTTAAAAAGGCTAAAGGAAATATAGACTTTAAATAAGAATCACCCAAAATTTCTCCATACAAAATTCGGTTCATTTTCGTTTTGAAACCGCCAAAAAAATGATGCGGTTTTGCACGTTTTTGGGCGAAATTTCGTTTTTTGGTTTGGCTATTTAGTTATACAAAAATCACCTAATTGTTTAGGACTATTTCACTTTTTGTTTTCGAGTGATAGTTCACATTGACTACTAGTGAAATGGTTTTAACTATTACTATCACTCGACCATCATGTTTTAAAAAAAAATTAAAAGTTTTTAGTTAAAATCAGTCCCCGTCCCGCGATAGTCTTACCTTACTACTTATGAATAATATTTATTTCTTTCTCCAGATATTTTCATTTATTTAATAAAGAGAGCTTATTCTTGTCAAGCACTCCGACACCGCAATATTGCATTTTAGACAATTTTTCAAAAATTTTAGCCATTTTTCGTTTATATTGGTTGATTTTTTTGCATTTTTCTTTAATTAATTTAAATTTTTGGGGAATTTTTCGTTTTAGTGATCTTTCATTTTATTTTTGTGCGATTTTTCTGTGGACGATATTTCCTACCTCCATTTTCTACCTCCAAATTTAAAATTTTGTAGAACGATTGCATAGTACATAAATGTTGTCAACAGACATCAACCATTAAACTATTCTTGTTAAAAAGTGCGATTATTTTTTTTGGGTTAAATTTTTTCAAAAGGGCCTAAAACGACTAAAAAGGGCCTCGGGGCTTTTACAATTAAAAAGGGCTCAAAAAAGCCCTAAAAGCCCCCAAATATCATCCCTGCTTCCAACACGTCTACAGATTTCCTTTGCGCATTCACATCAAGAAAAAATAAAACACACCGATGCTGGTGACATCTTGTTGGCATAAGCCAATACATAATCTTCTATCTATTGATAGATTGTAACAATCTACTGCAGCATAGCTTCTGTGTTACTTAACATTGAATCAACAAATGTTTCTAACACATCTTGGTGGCCTGGTGGATAGTGTATAGAATTCGTGATCAACTGAATGCGGGTTCGAGTTCCCACGGCGGCAAAGAAAGATTTTTAATATTAAAGTATTTAATTTTATTTTTTTTTGTAATAAACGCAAGCCATAAGAAACTATGAAATTCTAAGAAAATATCTGTCGAAAATTTTTCAGATTGCACTCCAAGCAAATCACAGAACGAGGAGTAAAAACCCTATAGGAACAAACTAACTTGGTTTTAAAAACAACTAATTAAAAAACTAGTTTCAAATAAACCAGTATATGAACTCATTTGAATTATATTAAGGCGGCAACTACTCTGATTTTGACATGTTTTAACTGCAAATTTTTATTAGATTACAAGTTTATATATATTTAACCATGTTATTTCATAAAATATTATTAACTTTAGGCCATCAGTAATATTTTTCAATTGGTTATTTTAAAGTCATTAAAAAATAATTTAAATATAACTAATTTAACAAGTAGTTGAAAATATATGCAAACGAAAGTCAATTGACTTATTAAGCGGACATCAGCATACAAAATATGTTAGTTCGTTCTATGGAAAAAAGTCAGAATTTCAACTAGTTGTGGTTGACAAAAAACTACTTTATCAACTACTTTTAAATTAGTTGATTTTCCTACAGGGAAGCTTCGCTTGAAAAAAAAAAAAAACGTCCATGGCGAAGCCGCGCACAACTGTGGCCAGCTATGATAGTATTATATAAACATTCAAAGCTATATTAAAAATTCTGATTGATTAGTTTATCCGTTATATTTAGAACTGTAGTCAAAAATGGTTTTTGTGTTTCTTAGCCTCAAGTAAGCAGTTTTTGCATTAAATGTCTTGATCATTCGAAGGCATGTAGAGGAAGATTTATAAGAGTAAGTAAATATTACATAACCTACTAAATATATATTAAAATTTATACCAAGTTTTTTTTACCAAATGTATATTAAAATTATCAATTGGAATTAAAGCAAAAAAATAAGCAATGGTCTTGAAAAAGCCACAGGTTTAACTAGGTATTTTTCTTTTTTGAGTCTGTCGTTAAGCTTCGAAATGAAGTGGAGCAACAAGATGGTGATAATTTCAACCATATAGGAACAGTATCACAAGTACAAAACAGTTTCATTTTGAAAAAAATTAATTTATCTCAAATAGAAACAATTACAATGCAGCTTAATGCAAGAAAAAGTGCTGGAAGCGATATTATAACACCAAGGATGTTGAATGAATGTAAAAATTATAATTCAACACTTTTAACAAAAGTTTTTAGAAAAATTGTGGAAATTTCCAAGTATCCTGAGGCACTTAAGATACACAATATAGTACCAATCCCAAAGATAAGTTGTGCAAGATTTTTCATCAGTGGCACTTTTGTCAATAATTGATAAGATTTTTGAGAAGGTTATCACCAGTGAGAAAATAAAAAAATATTTTAGATTCAGAAAATGTACTCTATTCTCATCAAGTCGGGTTTGAAAAAGGCTCTAGTACAGAAGAAGCTATGGTGAGCGTAATAAGCCTTATATGTGTTGGACGGGATAGGGGACATTATGG
This sequence comes from Coremacera marginata, assembly GCA_914767935.1. NCBI lineage: Eukaryota > Metazoa > Arthropoda > Insecta > Diptera > Sciomyzidae > Coremacera > Coremacera marginata. The sequence goes on from OU612044.1 coordinate 160,404,327, forward strand.
GGTAGCAGGAATGTTTTACGATTTTAGTAAAGCTTTTGATTTAGCTGGTCATGAAATCTTGCTGCAAAAGCTTTATCTTCTCGGTGTTAGAAATCAGGAATTGACTTTTTTCAGACGCTTCCTATCAAACAAGCAGCAATATGCCGAAGTTGGTGATGCCAAAAGTAATTTCGTTTCTGTTTATTGCGGGGCTCTTTATCAAGGGGCGTTCTTGGCCCCTTGTTGTTTAAAATATATATGTTGAGGGAAAGGAAATCAAAGAACCGATTACTGATAAATATTTAGGATTGAATTTGAGTAGCAACCTTTCCTGGGGTGATCACATTGATTTGCTTAAATCCAAAGTATCATCCGCAACTGGAATCATTTTTAAATTTAAAAACAAGCCTATTAACAAGCTTCCTATTTTATATGCACATAAAAAGACTCAAAAATTGAAATTGTTACAACCTGCTCAGAATTGTATTTTAAAGAACCTACGCCGTTTTGAAGTCGAATAAAAATAGTGTATAATCTTTCATTGAGGAATTTCACATTAAGTTTATATAAGAAATATGCAAAAACAGTTTTTCCGATTTATAGGCTTTTTAAAACGTTACATGGTGTGGGCTATCATGTTTTACAATTTACAATTTAATTTAAAAAAAAACTTAAACTGAAATTGAAAAAGATTTAGCCTACTTTTGATTTATAACATTTTTATTTATTTAGCGTGGAATTTTGCAGTTAAAATGACTTTTAAATGTTTCAGATGCAAATTCCTGAAGGTTTTTATCATAATTTGAATAAAATTATCTAAACTCCTTTAAATGTTGACAACTTACTCAAATAAATTGCATGGACCTGCTTCGTCTAATGTTAAATCATTGCAGATGGAATTGTTACGAACATATAACATAAGAGCTATATAAGACACAAAAAAAACATTTGTTTTTATTAAGTTTATAACTTATTGAAAAAAAAATATATATTTATAAGATATTTGCCAGTCATTCTTTATGTAACATTGCACGCTGAACCCGATAATGATGTTGAAGTTAAGTAAAATAAAAGTAAAGTTAAGAAGTTAAAGTTAACAGATTATGACCAAATGAACAAAAAATTAAGTTGAAGTTGATTTTGTCCACTCTTGATTTATTTAATTTTTACTTATAGAGCGTAAAATTTTGCATTTAAAATCACTTTACAATGTTGCAGATGCAAATAACTGAAGACTTCAGTCATAACTTGAATGAAAATATCAAAATATTTTTAAAATGCTGAAAACTTACCTGAACGATTTGGATTGCGATTGCAGTTATAAGCATCCACAGCATTACGACATGAGAATATCTGACACATTGTGATCGGAGAATCAAATCTCATTGCGCAAGCAGTAGGGTCACCAGGTGAGCAGGACCTTGTACAAGCTGGTGGAATACTATAAATAATATATATATTTATTTATATTTATAGTAATATGAATATATAAATAATGCAAAATTTTAACAGATTAAACTAAAATGGCAATAATATGACAAAAAATGTTTACAACATTAGGAAAAAAATTATTCCAAGATTTTTCAAAAGTACTCTAATTATAAATTCAGTGGCGATTTTCAACCTGTTTTCAGTTTTCTGTCCTCTAGGCTCCTGTTTTAGAATGTTTTTAAATTCACCTCAAATTACTTGAATAACTCAGGGGGCCAAAATAATTATTTTTCCCAGCAATATTAGCATTATTTTCGACTAATCCTGGTGCGCTGTTTTTAAAACTATTATTAATACTTCTTCTAGCACCACCAGCTTTTGAGATAAGCTTCATTGAAATCTAGAAGTTGCAAAATCGCAGAAACTGGTGATGCTAGAAAAAAAATAATTGATTTTAATTATAAATTTTTTAATTAATCAGCACTAATTATTTAATTTATTCATTAACTAATTAATTTAATACTAATTAAACTAATTTATTAATTAATTAGGCCAATTAACTAATTAATTAATTAATTGGCCTCGGTTGGCGGAAACCCACGCTACGCCACTGTTTATCATACGGCCGCTACTTAAGGAAAAATAATTCAATTAAATTATTATTAATACATTTATTGCATTTTTATATATAAAATGGCATTATACTGTTTAGAGTGTTATAATTTAAATAAACTTATGTAAATATCATTTAAATGTTCACAACTTACTTGGTATTGCATAGTTGTTCTTGGTTGTTATCTAATCCATTGCATAATGCTGAAATGCTTGTATAAGTCATAATTGCTATATTAGAAAACAGAAAAAAAACAATTATTTTCCGATATTAATAAAACTCATTTTCTGTTTGTTTGACCTTTATAATAATCCAAACAGCTAAACGGGTTTTGTTCAGATTTGACACATATATTATTTGCATCCTAAGTTAAATTATTGCTACCATTGTTTTGACTACGCCCTTCCCGTCTATTTTAATAAGCGCAAGTCTATATAAAATTCAGAAAAATTATTGTTTTTGTTAGTTAATGTTAAAAAAAATTAGCTAACCATATGAGAGTAAAAAAAGCGAAATTATCTATCATGTTTATTTTTTCACAGACACTCTACAATAGGCATTGCTTTAATTTTGTTTGAGAAATCATGTTCTTGTTCTTGCATTTCCAGCATTTGCCCCACAAATAGCCCTACCTTCGATTCGATTCGATTCTGATAATACCCTATAGGAACAAATTTACTTGTTTTTAAAAACATCTAATTAAAAAACTAGTTTAAAATAAACTAGTATATGAAGTACTTTGAATTATATTAAGGCGGGATCCACTTCAATTCTAAATAGTTTTTATTGCATTATATATGAAGTAATTGAAATACTACTTAAACACAAGTGGTTGATAAACAACTTTGAAGTATATTAAGGTAGCAACTACTCTGACTTGGACATGTTTTAATTGCAAATTTTTATTAGATTACAAGTTGAAAAATATTTATGGTTAAATATTTCATCAAATATTATTAACTTTAGGCTTCACTAACATTTTGTTTCAAAAAGACATATTTTTTTATTAACGACATTGAGCTGCAAGACAGACGTGGTAAACACACTTTAAAACTAACGAACTGCCTCTAAACCCTGTAAAACGATTAAAAATTCTTTATTGTTTAAGATATTCAAATTACAAACTGGTACTGTTTAGCAAACATTGCACAATTTGGACTCTGCACGGAAATTGATGCATTGCTTAACCATTCAGCAAACACCTTATCACTTCAGTAGTAAAGACGCACGCCTTTCCCTACGTAGCGTCGAGTCTGCTACATTACTTCATTGCGATTGACACTTTAAAGAAGCACTAAGCAAAATATTGGTGTGTCCATCGACCATGATTGATGGTTGCAAAGCGTGGAAAATCCCGCTGACACGCATGTTTAGCTCATATTTTGAAATGAAGCATCAAAAAGCTGGCTCGTGTTAAATAACAGGCACAGTATCCACACAATTCCGATCAATTGGATCAGCACCTTCGCTCATGTACCCAGGCGGTGGTGTGCCCGTTTTTGTTAACTGCTTCCGTGGTAGGCATGCTCACATATAAGCGCAGAGTTCCTCCGGCTTCTGGAACTATCACCTGTTGGAAGCAAAAATAGTCCAATGAAGAAAGGAATACTGAAATTATATCTACCATCGCAGCGTACTTCTGTTGCGCTCATTGAATGTAATTACTAGTCCTTTTTTGAATTAACTGGCAATGAAGCTTGGCATGAATCACTTTTGAACTATTTTAAAATCAATTAAAACACCACAACGAACGCCATTTCAAAATTTTCCATTAAAAAACTCTGATCACTTTTAACTTTGTTTATATTTTGCTTTCAGATTTTATATTTCAGAATTTATTTGTGTCGACCAGGCATGATTTTTTTTTTTTGGCATGATTTATGTATTTTTCAAAACAGTCAAATAACTGATCTCTTTGATTTATAGAAATTTAAAATTTTTATGCTTTTAAATTCATCTTCAGTAAGTGGAATATTAAATAGTTTTCAATTGGTTATTTTAAAGTAATTAAAAAATAATTTACATTTAACTAGTTTAACAAGTAGTTGAAAATATATGCAGACGAAAGTCAATTGACTTATTTAGCGGACATCACCATTCAAAATATGTTAGTTCGTTCTATGGAAAAAAGTCAGAATTTCAACACGTTGTGGTTGACAAAAAACTACTTTTTCAACTACTTTTAAATTAGTTGATTTTCCTACAGGGTAGCTCCAGTTTGTTTATTGTTCATCAAAATATAAGAAGTTTGAGAGAAAATTTTGTAAGCCTTGATTTTCATTTAGAAGTTTTTGCCTGTACTCGAGACTTCGTATATGTCTCTGAGATATGGATTTATGGTTATGAAGTCGATGAATTTAGAATGCAAGGCTACAATTTCTTTGCAAATACTAATGAACATTTTGCTGCCGGTGGTGTTGGTTGCTTTGTGAAAGATATACATGATTGCACGTTTATCCAGCATAGTCTGGTTAGCTCTGATATTTTAAAACTTTCCTGCAAAATTAATAATGAATCATTTGACTTTTTGTGTGTTTATAGATTTCATAAACAAAGTTTTAGTATTTTTTATGATGAATTTTCAAGACTGTTAGACAGTGTGAAATCGAAAAATCTTATCATCCTTGGTGATTTCAATCTCAATATTTTAGATGCAAATGTCGAAGTTTCTAACTATATGGGTCTATTGTCGCTCCATGGTTTAACTTCCTTTATAACTGAACCTACTAGATTGGCATCAGGCAAGTGCCTTGACCATATCTATTGTCGTTTTTTGTCTCCTGAAACTCTAAGCTATTGTGAAAAAGGTATTTTGAACTTTGAAATTACAGATCATTCAATGACGGAATTATTAGTTAGAAAAGTTGCGCCTAATTCAATAAAGAGATCATTTTTGTCTAAGGAAGAAATTAAAATTAATTACAGGAAATTAAGAAACAGTCTTTGTTTTGAGTTTTGGGAAGAAGTTTTATTGGAAAAAAATGTTTCAAAATCATATGATATTTTTAATGGCATTCTCTTTAACCACGTAAGCACCAGCAGTTACAAGGCGATGCACATTAAAGCTCTTCAGAGGCGTAAACCATGGATGAATAGATGTTTATTGTATAAAATAAATTGCAAAACTAAATTAAGAATTCGCATAAATACAAAAAAATGTGTTCCGAATTAAAAAAACGAAATACCTAAGTGTCGTGACGACTTTTACATGAATCAGCTTAATCAAGTTTGTGGAAATATGAAAGAGTGAATGGAGAGTGGTAAATGACATAATTAATAAGTCTAAAAATTCTAATGATTCCATAGTACTTAATAGTGAGAGCGGTTTAGTGTCCGAACCCACAGCTGTTGCAAACGAATTCAATGATTATTTTGCTTCGATTGTGGAGGAACTTGCACCTAATTCGGGCCTTGAGGTTCGTCCTTGTTATATACCCTTTTCTGACCCTGCCATAGTTATACAAAATAATAGATTTTACTATGAACCAATAGCACCTCAATAACTTTAAAATATTATCGGTAAATTAAAAAATTCAAATTTCTGCGGTCATGATGGTCATATCCAATATTTTAATAAAAAATTTTGCTTTTTTTGTTGTGGATATTTTAGCCTATATTTTTAATAACATCGTACTCTATGGTGTCTTTCCTGAGTCCCTTAAATGCGCTAATATTCTGCCACTCTTTAAAAAAGGAAATAGTAAATTATCAAGCAATTATCGTCCAATTTCTCTTCTATCTACAATACTACAATCTACAATCTACTTGAAAAGTTTTTTGATAAAATTAACTTCTTTAGCCCTGTTCAATATGGCTTTAGAAAAGGTAGGTCAACGAAAGATGCTCTTCTTAAGTTTTGCTCTGTTCTCTACAATAATTTAGATAGCAAAAAAATCAACTGCGGCCCTATTTGTATCTTATTATAAAAAAATCGAATATGCTGGAATTCGGGGCTTTATGTTGCCGTGGCTTGAGTCATACGTATATCTAAAAAATAGATCCCAAAGAGCAATGTTTCAGGATAAAGTTAGCAATACTGTATTTCTTTGCATGGGGGTTCCTCAGGGTTCAGTTTTGGAACCTTTACTTTTCTTGGTTTATATAAACTCTCTTTTTAAGTTGAATTTTAAAGGTCATCTAACTGCTTTTGCTGATGATATTGGTTGTGCTTATGGCTGTAATAGTCCAGTAAATTTAATTTCTGACCTGAATTGGGATCTGAATTTGCTTCGTAACTGGTTTTCTGATCATCATTTACTCATAAGTAATAAAACTAAAATAATGTATCTCAATCTGTCCCGACGTAGCTCTTTTGAGGCTGAAGTCTCCTTTCATGCTCCTGAATGCAAACGTTTTAAATTATCAAATAGTCTTTGCAATTGCGGAAGAAAAACTTTTTGTGAGTCAGAAAATTGTAGTGTGAAGTATTTCAAAATTGAAGCAGTTAGCGAAATTAAATATTTAGGCCTTATAATTGATTTTAAAATGAATTGGCTGGCCATACTGAAAGCTTAAAAAAGTATTTCTGTACTACTCTAAGAAGCTTCTACTATTTGAGAAACTTATGCTGCATAAAACTTCTTTCCAATATTTATTATGGGATTTTTCACTCCAAGTTACAATATGGTATAGCATGTTGGGGAGGCACGTGTTTTAATAGAATTCAACCCCTCCTTACCTTGCAAAAATATGTAATAAGGAAAATTTGCAAAAAAGATCCCTTATGTCATAGTTTTCCGTTGTTTATGAACCTTAAAATTCTACCAGTGCGACATTTATATTGTTTAAAAGTGTTCAAGACTTTTTTTTTAATTAGGTCGGTTTATCTGACATATAGAATTATGAATGAACGCAATCTTCGTGCCAACTCTATCTTGTACAGGTACCCTCTTTTCGCACCACGGCTTTTAAGAGTTTTTATGACGTTGTCTGTTGTCGCTTGTTTAACAAACTTCCTCATTTCCTCAGACAAATAAGAAGTCTTAATATTTTTTCGAGTAAATTAAAAAATTGGCTGTTTGATTTTCACTTCACTAATATTGAAAACTTACTTTATAATGTATTGGTTTGTTTTTGATTTCAGTTAAGCTTTTTCTTATATCTCAGTAATTGAATTTAAATAATTATTTATTGCAGCTATTTGTTTGCCTTTATTGTTGTTTTTGCATTTTAAACCAATTTTATTTGGATATTTTTATTTTAAAGTTTTTTAGTATTATTCCAGTATATTTTCCAGTATAAAGGTTTTCAGCCGACCTCATCAGCTCTAATTTAAATAACACTATCAAATATTTTTAAAGGTTGATAACTTACCCGAATTATTTCTAGCAATATTTTGGTCGCAGTTATAGCCATACATCGCACAAAATTGGCTGTTTGATTTTCACTTCACTAATATTGAAAACTTACTTTATAATGTATTGGTTTGTTTTTGATTTCAGTTAAGCTTTTTCTTATATCTCAGTAATTGAATTTAAATAATTATTTATTGCAGCTATTTGTTTGCCTTTATTGTTGTTTTTGCATTTTAAACCAATTTTATTTGGATATTTTTATTTTAAAGTTTTTTAGTATTATTCCAGTATATTTTCCAGTATAAAGGTTTTCAGCCGACCTCATCAGCTCTAATTTAAATAACACTATCAAATATTTTTAAAGGTTGATAACTTACCCGAATTATTTCTAGCAATATTTTGGTCGCAGTTATAGCCATACATCGCACTTATACATGGGAAAAGGTGACATATATCGCCGCTAGGGCCAGGTCTGATTGCACATACTGGATCGTCAAGATTTGGGCAGAAACTTTCACAATCTTCGTATATTGTTGGGCTATAAAAAAAAAGTAAAATTTGTATATATTTTATTAATTTAGTTTTGTTTAACATGAATTTAAGTAGGTACACTTAACTAAGTATTGTTCTGAAAATGAATGAGTTTCATTCATTTAAGCTTATTTATTGATTTCAATGATCAATTTATTGGCTAAGGTAGGGGTGTGCAAAGTTGCTCGTACGTGCAATTCGCCCGTACGTGTTCATAAATTCGATTGAGTGGGACAAGAGCAAATATAATGAGCGTAATATGTATGGAGTTGCCATTTATTAAACACTTATGTATTTATAAATTTTAAGCAAAATTGTTTAGAATTGACAAGTACTGTGTGAAATCATATTGAATTTAATATTTAATAATTTAATATTTAATAACTTAGAAGTTTTTAAATTTGTTCTACATAAATTTTTGTCTTTTATTTTTTGTATTACATTATTTTATTAGAGAACGCCAAATTTAGCTCGCTAATTCCACAATAGCGGCCGTGGAGCAGTGGGTAGAGTGTGTGACCCATACGCCAGAGAACCCTGGTTCAAATCCTTCATCTGACACAGAAAATTTGTTCAATTGAATTAATTTTTCTGTTCGGCCGTCACTTCTTTGCAGACAATGGCAAACCTCAGAGAGTAAAAACTGCCATGAAAAGCTTCTTAAAAACAAAAGCCGTTCGAAGTCGACAAAAACCTTGTAGATCCAGTTCTTGATCATTTGTGTTCAAACATTTCACAACACACACAACACAAATATATCATAAGAGCTCGGTCAAAGTCCCTTGAAGGGCTAAAATGGTCATTTGGTTTTTTTTGTTTTTTTATTCCTAAAATCGCAAACTAGTTGTTTTTCTTAAAAAAATTATTTGCAGGAAAAAGCAATTAACTTTCTTCAAAATAGTTTTTTTATAATAGATATTATATAAAGTTTATTTGGTTAAACTTATTAAGCATTAAAAACGAATAAGCAAAAATTTATTTAGTTGATAAGACCAAGACCAAGAAAAGACACCCAAGAAAAAGTAATGAAGGTTATTTTAACTTCAGTACTGTATACCTAATCTAAGGTTATCAGTATTGAAACTGAGGTTGTAACCTAAGGTATACAATACCTAAGATTTTCTTATTTCAGTACTGTAATTCCATCAACATTTTTTAAAATTTCTTATAATGTTTTTTAGCGCATATTTATATGCACTGTATTAATCAAAACAAATCGGATATCATCAATTATTTATCTCAATTTATTACAATTTATTAAAAATCCTCCATCTGACACAGACAATTTTTTCAATTGAATTAATTTTTCTGATCGGCCGTCATCTCTCTGCAGACAATGGCAAACCTCAGAGAGTAAAAACTGCCATGAAAAGCTTCTTGAGAACATAAGCCGTTCGGAGTCGGCGTAAGACATGTAGGTCCAGTTCCAATTTGTGAGCGAACATTTCACATCACACACAACACAATTGATCATAAGAAGACCGGTCAAAGTCCTTTCAAGGGCTGAGATGGCCATTTCGTTTTTTTTTTTTTTTATTAAAATTAAGAATATTCGCATCAGTCAGTTTAAACATCAAGAGTTTCTATTTTTATCCAATCTTTTATACGTTTTTAAGAAAAACACTCTAGTTTGAAATAGTAAATCAAAAATTTTTTAAGCCTCTACTAAGCCATGAAGTTTACTTTTTAAACAATTTTGAGGTATTATTAAAACTTATACTGCTAAGGATGGAAAACTTTGGGTTTTATATTCAAAACAAAAAAAGATTATTTCAAAAGCCTTCGGGTTAACTCTTCGGGTTTGGTTTTAAGCCAAAATTTTTGCCAAAAATCAAATTATTGATGCTCAAATCCTGGAATTGCAAATTGCTTGCACAAGGGAGGAACGCCATAGTTTACCTATTAAGGACTAGGAAAAACTATACACTATTCCATCCAGCGCTACGCAGTTTTTTCTATATTTCATTTTGTAACTTATATGAGTAATATTTTGTTCTCAAAACATACATTTGCAAGGAGTAAAGCTGGAGGTTTGAGGCTCCATAGTTCAGCTCTCCTAAATGTTCACAGGGGTGTGGAAGTGAAAGCAAAAGAAAATTAAAGTTCAACTCCCGAAAAAAATAAAATTACCCTCATTTTTGTATTATTCATTTCAAAAAAGACATTATTCAAGTTTATATATTGTAAAGGGACAAGCGAAGAGTACTAAATCTATGATAGTTGCCTACAGCAACCATGAAGGCTTACTCATGGAGAAATTCACGATCGAACAACACGTACAAATTGTAAAAATTCACTACAAAAATAGTGAAAATTTTGCGGAGACGGTTTGCAAAACTCACACTTCTCGGTCATCATAACGCAAGTACCATCACGCACCACTGTGGTCAATTTAATCAATAAACTTGAGTCCACTGGCTCTATTGTGGACGCGAAAAGGAGCGGTTCTTCCCGTTGCGGCCGTTCGAACGAAAACAGAAATCCAAGTGGTTATTGCAGCAATTAATCCAGAATTATACCAAAATGTCATGGAAAATTTCATAAAAATGGCTCACGTATGCAAGCAAGGTCGATGTGGTCAGTCGTAATGCAATAAAAATAGAAATTTCAGGTGACTTTTGGGACACCTTTTATAAACAAATTTGGAAAAGTCTATATGGGCATTTCCACAAAATGTCAACCAAAAAAAAAAAAAAAAATTCAATGTGTTTCGAAAATCAATTTCTTTATCTAGTTAAATACTGCTATATATGAACTTCGCATTCTTAAAATTTCAATGTCTTAACTAATATTAAAATCCTCGTCTACTGAATATATAGGACATGACACCTCGTAAGTTTCCACTATGTCCACAGTGTAAGTAACTAAGATGTTAATTACTCGTCTTAAGCTCTTTTCTCTCTTCTTTGATTACACATTTTCTTAATGGAAATTTTGTCGCGTGGGCTATGTCGCGTGAGTGACGGCAAATATTTTTTGGAAACTCAATATATTTCTAAATGAGCAAAGTTTATCGGTTAAGTGGATTTATTATGAAACTTCACTGTTTTCCCATTATTTAAAAATTAAAAACAAAAACAGGTTATATGGTAAAATTCGCAAAATTTTTACAATCTAAAAACACAGTTCCTGTTTTTTATCGCGCGAGTTACGCCCATATTTACCACTATTATTCTTTATAAGTTACAGGAACGACCATCTTGGTATATGGTGTGCATTACTATTTCTTCTAAGGCATATATATATAAGAAATTTTTTTACATTAATAACATAAACTTCCTAGAAAACGAAGCTTTAAGTCGTACGCATTTCGCGTGAGTTACGATGAAATGCCCATATAAAAAATACTTAAAACCCCAAAAAAAAAAGAGATGTTCTGGGTGCGCCCCTGGTTTGCGAGGACCCATGTATAACTTCTGACAGTGAGCAGATCCAGCTAAACTGACAACTGTCGTTTGTGCACTAAAACATCGTGCTTCGGACGCATATATACGGTGGTAGCTACAATCGATAATATCTTTTCATGTGTGAAAATCAACACTGATCTAATTGCTGTTTGTTTTCAAAGAGCGATAAATTGAAGTGAATTATTGCAAAAAGGTTAGTATAATGTATATATCTGTAGGAAATTCAGTGTTTTTTGTGATTTTATATCGGCTCGGCTCGGATATAAATTACCCAGTTCTGGGACCCATCATTTTACCGGTTCTTAACATAAGCCGTTTAACATTAACTTCAAGTCGGTTTTATCATGCGATGAGACATTAGCCTGGCACTCAGAAAAAGTTACAATTATTAAGAAATTTTCCAAGATTTACTAAAAAATTATGCAATATTTGGTATATTTTAATCTTAATAAAATAAAATAATAATAACATAATGTTATTTTTTTAAATTTGTATGCCAGGAGGTAAGATGTCGTTAAAAAATACACTTTCTGTATTCACATTTGGGCTTTCCCAATCCGTCTTCCCCTCCCCTTTCCCCCTCCTCACACCACATCGGCGAAGTAAGCAACGATTATAGTGAGCGATTCCATCAACATTGGAAGAAAATGGAACTGTACACCTCCTATTTTTGGTTATAGAAATGACCCCTGACAGTTGCAACAGGCATGGAAAGAGAACGTCCATCATTTCAAATATAAAAGGCAGATGATTTTTTTGTCTATTTTTTTTTTACTAGAAAGTACTTCATACACATTAGCATTAAATAATCCAATAAATTATTTAAAAAAAAAAAATAATAATTTCGTTATAATAAGGTACCTTCAGTAAATTTTCGATTATTAGACTTTTTTTTAGTTAATTTAAAAACCTTTGTGTGCATTATTTATAGGCAATAAAATTCAAAATTTCCGCCATATTTTGTGACCAGATCGGACTATTCGTTTTAAAAAAACTTAACACTTTAAAAAAAAAAAAATTAAAAAGATAAGTCTTGCAGTCATGTAAATAACTAATGCAGACTGAAATGAATGAAGACTTATGTCATAATTTAAATGAAATGAACTTAATATTAGGTAATTAATTGTTAAAAACTTACAGGGCAAAATTGACTGGTGGATCTGGGCGTAATTGCACTCCATTGCACGAGAAATCTCCCGCTACATAAGAAAAGAAACAAATATTTTTTCATTTTATTATACTATATAACAGATTGCAAATAGGAAAAATAGTTATATTAAACATTTGACAGTCGTTCTTTATGCAACATTATGCGGCCCATAGACGCTGCAACCAAAATAAAGCTGGAAATGCAACCTGAAAGCGAAATTTTCACAAATGTTGCCACACACGCTGCGATGGTTGCAGTAAGTAGCCTTGCCTGCGACCAAAATATTAAATGATTTTAATATTGGAGTAACCAGAGTTGCAACCGTCAATGAGTTGCGTAACTTCGACACACATGCTCCGATTTCATTCTGATAAACGTCAAAAACTTCCAGGTTACACTTCCAGCTTTGCTTTGGTTGCAGTGTGTATTGGCCGCATTACAATTTTTGAATATATTTCAAAATGTATACATATATAATCACACTAAAATTGTAATATTTGCCGAATGCTTTGTTTAATCTATATAATATTTGTGTTTGTACGAACACTCAAAAGCAAAACTTCATATTATGTACGAAAAATTTATAACGATTCACAAATTGTTAGTTCTTTTTAGTATACGAAGGGCTTTGTACATTCTACGTTACATATGGGCAGCGACCCGAAAATGAAAAGTTGTTAAAAACTTATTATTTAATGATATTATCTTAAAGAAACATTTTTATTTTATTGATTTAAGCAATTTAAATATTAATTCATTTATCATGATGATCAAATCGTCTGCACTGTTTCACAAATGTAATTTTTCATTTTAGAAAATGCTAAGTAAATGTTTCGTAGACGTTTTTGTTTTAGTAAGAATGGAAGGCATTGGCTAAAAATAATGAAAAATCGTTGAGGCAAAGAGAGGCAGAATATATTAAATTTGTTTTTTAATAACTTAATCACATAACTACTTAATCACCTAACTACTTAATTACCCAAATGAATTACAATGGAAAAAATGTCACGTAACGCCATGTCACATAGCTTTTCATATTAAGCCCAATTAAAAAAAAAAAAAACGAGAAAAGGTTTTTAAATTTGATTACTTTGAAAATAAACATATACTATTTCAAATCCTTCTAAAAAAAAATTTTATGCAAAAACTCTTGCCAATTTACAGAATTTTACTAATTTTGTGAACCAAGTCAAAAACCACTTCTATTTTTTGTCACGTAACGTATCATTTTTGATCTAAGATCATTTTGATCATTTTCATCTAAGATCCGAACTTTTGACAACTCTTAGGTTTTACACCTTGTATAGTGTGCTTAGAAAGCTATTGGCTCTATATAGCTATATATAATCAAAACAAGTAACTTGTAAGTTAAATTTTTCATTCTTTTTTCACTCATTGAAGTCGTACGATCGTCACGTGCGCCGCCACGGAAATGCCCATATGACTGTTTGTACATTGCACGACAGAAAAAATTGTATAATTGTATATTGTACGAATATACAAACATTGCTAACGAAACTTTGAAAATTCGCAAATGACATTCGTACATTTCACATATTTATATATTGTAGATTTTACAAACGAATGCAAAAAATTGTACTGGTTTAAAACTGTACTGTAGTGGTATTTGAGTGCGGAAGAAAATGCCTTACTGCAGGCATTAGCTGTAAAAAATACAACATTGACTGCGTTTTTCATACTTTGCCAAACAGATTCGTTTGCACGGACATTGCTTTACTACGAAAGTTCATCCTTTTAGGTACAGTGGCCGAACAAAGTATACGTACGACCCCCCTTTTTGCTATATGACGAGTCTAAAAGTATTATGAAGAAAAATAATGATGCAGTTTTGTTTCAAATCAATATTTATCAATACGTAGCATAAACTAACTTATTCCAATTCGTACTTAAAAAATTATTCATGAAAAACTAAAAAAAAGCAAAAAAGGAAAGGACAAAAGCCTGCATACGGATATAGTTCAAGCTTAATGTTTTCGTGTGCTGCTCGATTATAACGGGAATGTACCGTTTGTTAAATTTTGCGCCTTGTGGTAGGCTTCTCATAAGCTGCATTTAGTTGCAATACAGACAGTTTAAATAATCGTACGCATGTGACAGTGGCTCTTCGAAAGGAAATTTCTACGGATGTTCGAAACTCGGTTGTGAAATTTAGAAACAACAAAAAATTGTTTGAAAGATATCTAAATTGTTGTAGCTAAGAAAACCATTTTCCACACAAAATTTGATACAAACTCATTGCTCAATTTTTTTCTTCCGTCGTAGAAATCGAAGACACGAAAAAAGTTGTTGTAAGCAAGACACTGTCACTTTACCAAACGTCAACGACAGACGCTGATATTTGGCACCCTTGTCAAAGACACAAGAAAGTTTTCGAATCGGACAGTTAAGTCCGGTTCACAGTGTGAATGAACCTTTCTTTTTGAACTAGGTGGTATTAACGAAAGCTTTCCTATTTTGATGAAGTCACTTTGCATGGGAGGTAGGCGTGGTTTTTATCCGATGTTGCCAAATATCATAAAGGTGGTTCATATTATCAATATATATCAATGTACTAATGTGCAAAATTTCAAGACATTTCTTTAATTTTTGTGGATTTTTAAGGGATTCTACATTTAAAATAAAGACACTTTGTATGGGAGGTAGGCGTGGTTTTCATCCGATTTTTCCAAATTTCATAGCCAGGATTTTAAATTAAAAATCAAAGGTTACGTGCCAAATTTCAAAGTGTTTCTTCAATCTTTGTGAATTTCAATGACATTTTACGTTTAAAATAAAGTCACTTTGTATGGGAGGTAGCCGTGGTTTTCATCCCCTTACGCAGTACGCATTGGGGTATAAATAGGCAATTAAATGTATACAACCTCGGGCGCAGAAATTTATTTTTTTATGCGTAGTTTTCAAAAATGTATGAAGCCCATGAGGCTAAATATTCATTCTACTCTATTGTGCATACAAGGAAAGTTAACAATTTTTAATAAGTATGATAAGTATACCTCCATTCAAATGATTTGTGAGAAAAATTTAAAAGTTTTTACGTACCCATCAAAATTATAGCTGCCCAAAAAAACTTCATTTTTTTTGTTTTTGTTTGTTAAGCATAAAATTTATTTAGCATTTAAAATAATGAACCGTCATTGAAGCTTACTCGTTCGAAAATGAATGACTCGTTTTTTCTGCTAGTAAGAGAGGTTTCATATAATTTACTTTTGTCTGAAATTTTTGGAAATAATTTGAACAGCTGCTATTGTTTTTTTCTGAAACCTATTGCTTAGACATAACAACAAAAATAGTTGCTTCATTCTTTGTTGGAATCAATGCTGTCACTTAAAAATTTTATAGGCAGTTGTAGATTTAATAAAAAGGGCTGTTGAGTTTTTATTCCAACAAAAAATTTGGATTTAACTCTTGTTATATTAACCCTCATTAAAATAAGGTATGTTTCATAAATATAACGCCACTGCGAAATTTGAAATATATTTGTAACGGCCAGTTTAAACAATAAATAATTTTTTGCGGATTTGGTCATCTATGCACAACAACAATAGTGAGCAAAAGTGAACTCTTTTCTAATAACGGTACATTATTTATTGCTTAATATCACTTTTGACGCTGCCTCATATTTATAACGCCATTTCAGAATTTTGAATAAAAACTGTTATTATTGAATTTATAACAAAAAAATTAAATTGCTGTTCCATTGGCTCCAATTATATTGTAAATGCGATTTGGCATACTTGCAATTAATTGTTTTAATATGTTTGAATCAATTTTACTCCATTCTTCGAAAATTACTGATTTCCGTTCTTTGACGTTGCCAAATTGTCTGTTATTTTTATACACCTGGCGTACAAGAACTCTCCATAAATTCTCGATGGGATTACAATCTGAAGAGTACGCCTGCTACTCCAATAAATCAATGTTATCGGGCTGAAACCATCTCGATTTATGTAGATTGCCGCATTATCTTGCTGGAAAACTAGTTGTGTCTGTCCGTTTTTTCCAAAAGTGGACTCAAACTGCTCTCCAGCACACGAGTATAGTCAGCGCTCTTCATACGTCAACTTTCAATTTCAGAAAAACCACCCCACACCATCACTTTCTCACCACCAAAATTTCTTTTAGAAAACGGAAGTGGGTCGCGGCGTATGTCGTATTAATAATGTCAAAATCCATCCTGGACATCAAGATTCCATTTTTTCTCATCGGAAAAAATGACATGTCAAAATTAAACTTCAACGTGGGACCCTTTTTTAAAACATTATTTAAAAGGTGACTGGTAGTCAATTTGTTCCTATGTTCCTTCTAGCAAATTCCAAGCTCGTTCTCTTATGTTTGCTAGCAAGAGCAGAAACACACTCTATAAGTTCACTACGGATATGTTTAAACTGATATAGCACTCTTCATACCGCTGTTCCGGAAACTTTTTCAGCGACAAAACTCCGCAACTCTTTTAAACTGATCGCGGTAAGAGGATTTTTTTTTTGCCGGAACATTTTGTTTCGCCGTAATTTTGAGGTTTGTTAAAAAAATGTTGAATCACTCTATGGCTGCGATAAATTCTACGCCCGATTTCCTGAATTCCATAGCCTTCTTCTTTAAGAATTTTTATTTTCCCCATTTTTTCGCAAGTATGTTGGGTTACACGAGGTATTCCGGTCTAAATTTTTTTCTATTGGTAAGGTCTTGAAAACTAACTACACAATTTTATTTATCTCTACACTTCAAACGCAGCAGAAGGAATAATTGCAAGCGGCGTTATAAATATGAAACGGCATTAAAAGCAATATTTAGCAATAAACAATGTACCGTTATTAGAATAGACTTTGGTCTTGCTCACTATTGTTGTTGTGCATAGATGACCAAATTCGCAAAACATTCTCTTTGGTTTAAGTTGGCCGTTACAAAAATATTTAAAATTTCGAAGTGGCGTTATATAAGTTAACGAAGCTGAATTATCAGCTCATTAATCATCTGCAAAGCAGAGTTAATATGTTGCTATGCTTTTCTTCAAGTCGTGCGCAGAGCTTTCTTGTTAAGCTCTGTTTACAGCTGCAGTTTATTTCTCTGACAGACATTACAGAGATTATTATTTCAAGCCCATCTCTTTGGTTGCAGAAGGTCAGAGCTCCAACAACATTAGCCAAAATACAACTAATTCTCCACGCACTTATTTTGTTGGAGCTTACTGTTTTAAGCTCAGCTCTTTGTTTGCTGAAGGCCAGAGCCCAAGAACGTTAGCCAAAAACAACTAACTCTCCACGCACTTATTTTGCTTGGTGCAGTGCGCATAGCTTACCGTTGGACAAATGCAATATTTATGTTTAATGCAACAAAACTGCAGCAACAACCGTTCCTCAGCTCAAATTATTTACTTAAATTATATGTTACAACTTTAGACCTTTTGTAAAGCGAGTCAGACGAGTAATAAGAATAAAGCGAGTCGCATCGCTCTGAACTAACAAAAATTGTGTTTTGTTAACTTATATATGAAACACACCTTATAATACAACTAGTAAGGGTGGAGCTACGGCAGAGTACCGAAGCTAAAATACCCCCCCGCGGCCATATTGAAGTATATTCGAAGTCTTTAGCCACGACATACACGATGACATTCAGATTTATATATTAACGAAAGTTTTCCTATTTTGATGACACACTTTGTATGGGAAGTAGGCGTAGTTTTGATCCGGTTTTGCCATATAATATAGAGATGTTTCATAATATATATCAAAGCTAAAGTGCAAAATTTCAAGACATTTCATTAATTTTTGTGAATTTTTAAGAGATTTAACGTGTAAAATAAAGCCAATTTGTATGGCAGGTAGGCATGGTTTTCATTCGATTTTGTCAAATATCATAGTGGTGGTCTATGTTATATATCAAAGCCTATATGCAAAATTTCAAGACATTTCTTTAATTTGAGCAGATTTTGAAGAGATTTTACTTTTAAAATAACGTCACTTTGTATGGGAAATAGGCGTGGTTTTCATCCGATTTTTCCAAATTTCATAGCCAGATTTTAGACTGAAGAGCAAAGCTCACCTGCAAGGCATTTCTTTAATTTTTGTGGATTTTAAAGACATTTTACGGTTAATATTAAGTCACTTTGTATGGGAGGTAGGCGTGGCTTTCATCCGATTTGGCCCATTTTCAAACTTGATCTTCTTGTTTTAAAAATAAACTTATATTTTGAATTTCATTGCGATAGCTTTAAAATTGTGACTGTAATCGTGTCGGACACATGGAAATCGACTCAGGAGGTGATGCTTATCAAATATACATATATATATTTTTCTATACCTGCCACGCCTGCTTCTTGGCGTTACAAACGGAATGACAAAGTTAATATACCCCTTACGCAGTACGCGTTGGGGTATAAAAATTTCATCTGCAATTCATGGCTTCTTGAAGTTACACCAGGGTTCTTTGAGAACTCCCGTACAATAAGCTCGCCTTCTTTACGTGTTGGTCTACGTATTCTTCCAGGAAGTGGCAAATTTTTCACTGAATTCGTTTTTTTTTTGTGCTTATTTATTTGATAGTGAACGGTTTGCTTTGACAAATGTAACTAGAAGAATATTTCTTTGACAAAAATACCACAATTATGCTTCTCTACGATTGCAAATCTCATTTCAATACTAAGTACCGACTTTTTTCATTTTTTTTTTTAAAAAAAGAATAACTGAAATGAACAAAACCATTTGAATAAAATTGAATTCAGATTTAAATTCCTAAGACTACCCACTGAACCATAAGCGAAGGTTTTGAGTAAGGTGAGAGTTTTGCGAACGTTTTTGGTTAGAATTTATTTTTTTTAATTTTTTCCTTTTTTATTTTGTCGGTTAAATGTGCTTGCTAAAAAAGATTAAACTCGTGAAAGATTTTCCGATGAAGAAAAATTGTACATATTTTATGAAATTCATTAAAAACTTATTTTGAGTCGAAAATGAATCATTTCTGTATCATTTCAGTAGGTAAGACTTCCTTGAAAATGAACCATTTTTTGTTCATAAACGAGTTCGGAAATGAATCATTTGTTTCTGTTTTGCATTCTGAAATCAGTTCAAAAAAGAATAATTTTTTTTATCATATCAGTAGAAACACGTTCTCATAAACGAACCATTTTTTGTTCATAAATGAGTTCACAAATGAATCATAAATGTTACTTTTTATATTCTAAAATCAGTTAAAAAAATGAACTTAAAATGAAAATGTTAACCTTCATACAACCGTCTACCACTGCGAGATGGATGTACTGCTACACGTATGACAATTTTCAACATTTCTATCAAAAATTAAAATCAAGCCCAAATAGAATGAAAACTACGAAAACATTCCATGCAAAAAAGTAATCAAATAAATTCCCCAATTAATAACTTAACTATTTTTATATTTCATATATAATTTAAAAGTTTGTCAAATTGAAAAACAATCCGGCCTTTTCCCCTTTGATCAATTAAAATCAATTGATAATTTTTAAAACAACAATTTTTTTATCATAATCATTTCTTTTTTAACAAAATATCGATATGTAATAATAAATAGTATTATGCAATAATACAAATAACTTTTGTATAAGTGTAAATTTTTTAAAAGCTGGTTCATAGTACATTTTTTATTTAATTTTTCTTTAAAATAAGCTATCAAACATGAAAATTGGGCAAAAAACTCTAGAGTTGTGATTTTTTACTATTCTAAAAAATATCTTTTTTGTTCTAGTTGATTAAAAAAATGTAAGAAAATCTAAATTTAAAAAAATTAAAATTAAATCTTGTGGAAATCTTTTTTTAAAACTGTACCTAATGCATGTAGGAGTAGCCAATGGGGAACGGTCAACAGACACCGATGGACAACGGACAACAATGACCGATGGACAATGGACAAAAAGGAGGGGACTGACTTTCTAAATTTTCCAACGCTGAGACAAAAAAGACGCACAGAAATCGACGCGCAAGGACCGAAAAAAAAAACGAGAATAAGAAATCAGTTGAGTTCGGACGGGACAAATTAAAGATGTGATATCTGAAGCCATTGTAAAAAATAGAAAAGTAAAGCAATTAACTACTTACATATGTGCTAAAACTAAAGCTAAATGTCGACTTAAGTCTTAAACCAATTAAAGCGCAATCAACTTAAAGATAAAACTGTGAAATAAATTCTTTTGAGACTATTATATATTATGTGTTAACTAAACTATTTAAACTATGAACTACTTGCTTGTCTATTACTATATAAAGGGCGGTTAAATCTTAAGAGCCGATGTTGAATGTGAATCACAGCTAAACGTCAAGTTTTTTCTGCATTTCATTTGACATTTCTCAATTTCAGACTAACTCAATTTGACTAACTCAAAGTAATTCAGGCTTATTATGAAAATGGGCGTTCAAATCAAAATGCATATCGTGCACTTCGTGATTTTTTCGGTCAATTTAATCGTCCAAATGTGCGTACAATCGGAAAAATCTTGCAAAAATTTGAGCAAACCGGGTCTGTAGTAGATGTGAAAACACCATGCTCGTACAGCTTGTAATGCAGAAAATATTGCTGCTGTTCGCGATAGTGTGGCTGAAGAGCCGTCCACCTCAACTCGTCGTCGTGCCCAACAATTGCACCTCTCACGCTCGTCGTTGATGAACATTATGCATAAAGACTTGCATTTACGCGCTTACAAGGTGCAATTGACTCAAGAACTAAAGCCTCTTGACCATTTCAAGCGTCGTCAATGGTCAGAATGGTGTCAAGAAATGGCAACAGTGAATGATCAATTTTCGAAGAAAATCATCTTCAGTGATGAGGCACATTTTCACCTCAGTGGATTCGTCAATAAGCAGAATTGCCGCATTTGGGCGAATGATAATCCAAGAGTGATTGTCGAAAAACCAATGCACCCACAAAGAGTGACTGTTTGGTGCGGTTTATGGGCTGGCGGCATCATCGGGCCGTATTTTTTCCAAAATGAGGCCGGTCAGGCAGTTACTGTGAATGGTGTTCGCTATCGTGAGATGATAACGAAATTTTTATGGAACTTTTTATGAATGTGAAGAATATGTGGTTTCAACAGGACGGTACCACTTGCCACACAGCTAACGAAACAATGGCTATTAACGGCATAGAACCTCACTTATGCCTCAGCGTCATCGAAAATTTGGACCATCGGATGAAGGTGTGCCGCCCAGGTCGCGGCGGCCATTTGGCCGATATTTTGTTTCAAACATAATTTAACTATACCAATAATGTCATAATAAAAAGTAATGAAAATAATTTCTTAAATAATTTGTGTTTTATTCAAAG
Source organism: Coremacera marginata (assembly GCA_914767935.1). NCBI lineage: Eukaryota > Metazoa > Arthropoda > Insecta > Diptera > Sciomyzidae > Coremacera > Coremacera marginata. Next base: position 160,426,044 of record OU612044.1, read on the forward strand.
TCAACATCGGCCCTTAAAATTTAACCACCCTTTACTATGTTTACTAATTTTACTAAATAATAAACTACTCTTAAATAAAATAAAGCGTCTTTGTGTTGATTTCACTACATGCATCTGCAAAAAAATAGTGTAATTATGTTGAATAACTTCTTTCGAATTTCGGAAATTTCGAAATTGAGTAGTTAAACAAAAAAAAATTCTAAAATCCAAAAACGAAAAATTTGAAAAAATAACAGCTCGAATGATTAATTCATAGCCTTTAGATATTTTCTGCAAGAAATTGATAAAACCGAAATTCAGGAAAAGAAGTAATTCCTGTTGAAACTTGACTCTTTTTTTAAAATACTTAACAGTACGTTCAAAAAATGCATAGAATGACACATAGATGGATGGCGTTACTATATTTTATTCCATATGATTTTTTTTGTAATACCAACCTTCAAACGATACGTATAAAAATTTGACAAACAATCAAATCAATCAAAAATATGGAAAAAAGTGAATTTCGAGTTTTGATAAAGCATTGCTATTTGATGAAAAAAAAATACAGTGGAAACCAAACAATGGCTTGATAAACATTATCCGGACTCTGCTCCATCAAGACAAATGGTAGAAAAGTGGATGGCTGAATTTAAACGTGGTCGTACCAGCACAAATGATGCAGAGCGCAGTGGACGCCAAAATCACACTGTTATTCCACAAAACATCAAAAAAAATCCACAAAATGGTTATGAACGATCGCAGATTGAAGGTGCCCGAGCTAGCTGACATTGTAAAGATATCAGACGATAGTGTTTTTGTGGGTGCCGCGTGAGCACACAGTCGACCAAAAACAACAACGAATTGATGCTTCAAAGGAGTGTTTGGCGCTGTTAAACCGCAGTAAAATCGAATTCTATCGTCGATATGTGACAATGGATGAAACATGGCTTCACTATTACACACCAAAATCCAAAAGACAGTCAGCTGAGTGGACAGCAGTCGACGAACCGAATCCAAAGCGAACAAAGACCCAACAGTCGGCTTGTAAAGTGATGGCGTCTGTATTTTGGGATGCGAAAGGAATAATATTCATCGACTATCTCCAAAAAGCAACCACCATTAATAAGGACTATTACTGTGCAGTTTTGGATCGATTGAAGGCTGAAATCGCCAAGAAATGGCCACATTTGCAGAAGAAAAACTGTTGTTTCACCAAGACAATGCACCGTGTCACAAATCGATCAAAACGATGGCAAAATTGAATGAATTGGGCTTCGATTTGCTTACCCACCCACCGTTTCCTCCAGATTTAGCCCCCAGCGACTTTTTCCTGTTTTCAGATCTCAAGAGAATGCTTGCTGGAAAGAAATTCAAGTCCAATGATGAAGAAATTGCCACGTTACAAAATGGGCAAAAATTTAATTTCTCGGGGGCGGGTGGGGGTGTAAAAAAAAATGTTTTTTCTAAAATTGTTTTCTTATCCATTTGCAACATTTTATCGCTAATAAACTTTAATCAGAAACAGAAAGTGTGAGAGCGTGATGCCCAAGTGTACATTATAAATCTACTTCACATTAATGACGATATAATATTATTGGACTATTTTAATCTGCCTGACTTAAAATTGATCTCTTCAGGCGACTTGCCTTGAATATCTTCTTGACCAGGTGATAAATACAGACATTAACAATGTTATTGTTAAGAGAGCTTTTCATTATTTAACTACTGTTGATGAATATACGTACTAGAAATGCAACGAATAGTGATTTGGCCGAATACCGGATATCCGGCGAGTTGTAAGGCCGGATAGTGGGTCCGTTGCCTCGTTGTCACCAAATTAAATATATTTGTAATTCGACAGGCTAGATGTGTACAATATAATTTTTATTCAAATATATTGTCATTAAGATAGGTAAGATTAAGCAAATGTAAAAAGCCTTTTTTCCAATGGGACAATGATAAAGCAACAACAAAATACATTAAATAATTAAGCTATTAAACATCGTTGCTATAGCATACACCAGCAAGAGTAGAATGCGAGAGAGTCGCAGACACTTCAAAAGAACTGTGCATCGTTATTGTTGTTGATGCTTTCTCTTAATTTCTCTGTCAACAAAATAAATTTGCCATCAATCACATACAAAGACGTTTATAATTGTTTATTTTGTTCAATACTTCTGTTCAGGCTATGAGTTGGTGCGTTCATCAAAAAAAAACAAAAGAAGAATCGATTTTGATATGGCAAAATCACAAAAATGTGAAATCAGTGCGCACTCCTGCACTAAAGCGAACAGTTTTGGTCTCTACTCGTTACGGAGCAACTCGTCTATTTTGGCTGGGCCTACAGTGTTGTTAGCCGATGATAACTTTTTGTCTTAAAATTAGCGAGTTCAGGGTTGGTCACTACGCGGCTGTGTCAATACAATCGTAGGTATTTAAAACAATTCCACAGTAAAAATGCGTCAACCATTTACTGTGAGAACAATAGTGCGTCAAACCAAAACTTTCTATATTAAAAATTTGCGTCAATATTTTGTGTTTTGCGTATTTCAAAAGTTTTACACTCTATAAACGAGTCAACGAAAATATTAAAGCATTTCGTCTTAAGCAAATATCTGTATATTATGACTGACTATAAGAATTCTTTTATCAGTTTCTTGACTGCGGAAACCGTAGTTTTCCATACACAACATTTGTATCAATAAAAACATTTTTTAAAAATACTTCACAATGGAAACGAGCCAACGATAATGATAAACCTTTGGCTATAACTACTGCGTAATAGACTCAGAGACAGCGATCGCCATTGTTATGTTATTTTATCTGGGCTAAGATTTTGTGTGTGTGTGTGTTTTAGCAAGTGGCAATTAGATTAAGTTAAGTTTTACATGGTATTTTATTTGAGTATAAAAAAAGAATTCCGGGGTAAGTTTTTCTCTGTGAAACAAAACGTACCCTTCACCCCTCTCCCCTGTCCCCTGTCCCCCTCCCCCTCTCCCTCCATCTTTTTGAACTTATTAAGGTTTTTTGAGCCGAGAAATTTATTTTTGGCATCAGCTTTCCAAAAAATTACACAAGTAGGGGGGCTCCAGTACAATATTTTGGAAAATTCATCAAATCCATCGAAAATCCACCAAAAAACTTAAGTTAATCAAATTGACCAACCCTAGTATTTGTCCGACCAAGCTCATTTTCAATTCATCCTAGGAGTATTATATAGTAGAATTGTAACCAAAATTTCAGAAAAATCACTTTAAAACGAGTAACAAGAGAAAAGAAATTAAGAAAAACATTTCACTTCGCATTGAAAGTGGGGTTTGATGATTTTGGTACAACCCCGCACATTTTCGCAGTGAATTTTGCTTGTCTTTTCAGAAGTAACTATTTAGTCCTGTTGTTCGAGATACATAAATTAAGAAATTCTTTAGATTTACTTACAACTTCAGCATTCATATTGCTCTTACAATAAACTACAAAACTCCTCCACCCTTTTTACCATTTCGATCATTTCTAAATAACTTCTAATTATTTATATCACAGATTGCTTCACAAATATCACGGCACAGCCACGTTTTAGATATACTTACTTACTTACTTAGGTGGCGCCTACAACCGTAAGTCGGTTTTCGCCTGGTGTAAGAAATTGCGCCAGCCATTTCCGTTTTGCGCTTGGTGGCGCCAGTTGGAAGTTCCAAGTTTCATCAGGTTTTCCTCTACTTGGTCCTTACAACGGAGATGCGGTCGTCCTCTTCTGATATACATAGCAGTATAATATCAATTATCGAGTATTCGAAAATATATCTTATGCAGTCCTATTTAGCATTATTTAAGCTACGTGCGTTAAAGTGCACTACATTAACCCATTAAGCCCTACGGGTGTGAAAATGTACCACGAAATGAAGTATTTTTAAAAAGTCATAGCTTAGATTCAGTAAAAGATATCGGTCATCTTATTTTTGCATTGAGGAGCAGAGGGATGCACTCTTTTTAAACACTTGACATGTTTTGTCATAAGATGTCGTCTACCTATCCTTTCCCGAAGTCAAAAATTGGGATTTTCCAATTTACAAAAAAAATTTTTCTTAAAATCTTTTAAAATATATATACAAAAAAAAAAATAGGGATGACGTCTCCTACTAATAGTAGTCCTCTTTATTCTATGAAGTTTACCAGGCCACAGGGCACCGTGGTGTTTTTTCGCACTTTTAGGCTTATGTGAGCTGCCAATTAGTATTGGTTGTAACATTAATTTCTTATTTATTTCTCAGAGTGTTTTATTCGATCCAACACAACTTTTTTAGTAGTAATTTATAACACATTGTGGTCTTAACAGTCTAAAAATGCACCTTCACTTGTCTAATAAAAAAGGGTGTTGTGGGCGTGGCAATGAATGACCGCACTATGATTGACTCAAGTACTCTACACAAAAAGTTTTAGCCTCCTGCACCCACGGGTTTGAGAACCGGGCTTAATGGGTTAAGTCCACCATACTGCTTACACAATACTTGAATTAAGGTCTTGTGATTTTCATCATCACTGCCAACAGGCGAATGACTAGAACCAGACATGAAAAAAATTTACAGTAAAGCTACTTTTCGGCAAACAAAAAAAGAAAGAAAATGAGAAGAAGGAAACTTAAGCTAGAAAAAGTTCCCAGAAAAAAAAAATATGATTTAAAAAAGAATAAATATCATATAAATATCTGAAGTTTAATTGACAAGCGCAGACAAGCACCAGCAGAGCAATCGCCATTAATTGCATTGTGAAGGATTCCTCCATACTGCTGATGCGAATACTATTTGCATTTTTTTCCATCCGAAAGGATACAGAGCCACCAAAAATAAATGCTTTTTAAATGCTCTTGTGCTTCTTAAAAGCAACCCCAGCTCGCAAGATTCTGTCGGCTATCAACATTCAGGCTTTCATGGATGAAAACATTGTTGTCACAATCAAACCCAAATTAACAGCACACTTCGTACGTCTTCGATATGACCCAAATGCTTTGAGTACACGGTTCCGGTGTACTAAAACAAAAATTATTGGGTGTTTTTTTGTGTTATATGGGAGGTTGGTCTGATTGTGCGCGAATTTGAAAATTTATTTGTCTGTATCTATTTTACTAAAGTCAGTTCTAACTCACACATCAACTTTTTTTGATAAGTGGTACGATTCTTTGTCCAATCACGCTCTCTTTTCTAGACTACGGACTGCTTATTATATCAAAGACTGCTTGTTATACCATATGTATAAGATTTTGTTGAAGTCAGTCAAACAGTGTAGAATGAGTTCGATTAAAATTGATACTCCATTTTCTAATACCGACCACTTTCTTAGACTTCGGACTGCTAACTATATCAAAGCATACATGAGTAAAATTTGGTTAAAATCGGATGAACGGTGCAGAACTAGTTCGACTATAATTAAAGTGAATTAAAGTGAACTTTCTTAACCGTTGTGTCAACAGCTGTTGGGTTTTATCCACATCGACAGTAGATGTACCCGGGTACTTCATACGTTTTGTATGGCAGATAGTTGCTTTTGATATACAAATATTAACTACTACCTGGATTCTTGTAATTTTCTGGTTTTTTTTTTTTTATTTATTGGAAATATTGTCTAGTTAACAAAACTTTTATCATAATTTGGGAAAAAAAAAATTTGGTACCTAAATAATCCATTTTTACCAAAAATGGGAATTGCCAAAATCCATAAAAATTTAACAATTTCCAAATTCTTTTTTAATCCTTGTAATTTGATCCCTTTTTACCAAGAAAAATAATTAACATTGAATTTTCATTCGCAAAATTCCGTTATATTTGAACTGAAAATCAACCCCTCTTGCTCATAGTGCTATTTTTAGTACCTGCGCAGAATAATTATAACTCATAAAATATTTGTTCAATGTAAACATTTTTTTTTTGGAATGTGTAGGAAAACACGTCTACTAACAGGAACAAAAGGGTATTTGGGAATATCTTGCCTACCTACCCTTGCACAACCAGTTTTGCAGGCAGAAACATGATTTTTTGCGCAGGTTTCGTTTTGAGTAGTTTTGTATGCATAAGTCAGTTTATGTGCGATTTTTGAAGTGTAAAGACCTAAAAATTTATTTTGTGCGGCAAATATATAAAAAGTGAAAATAAAATGGATGGTGCAATTTGTAATAAGCCTGTGTGCGCAGAGCACTCGAAGGATCATCCACAATGCCTCAGATGCTGCTAAAATTCATAAAATATATTTTTTACTTTCATTATAATGATTTTCTATAAATAAATAAACAAATTTCCATAAAATAAACTAAATATTTCCATTTATTTCTATATATTTGTATGAATTTTCATAGAACATCAGCTGTTGACGCTAGGTCATTTTCTAGTAACTGGGTTATATTTACCAAACGGTTGGTCCAATTGACCTGAAATTTCACACCAATATCAATTACATATTTCCAAGCTATGATACGAAGTTTCATCAAGATTGGACCAGCCGCTTATAAAGTGAACTTTGCCATTTATTTCTATATATTTGTATGAATTTTCATACAAGTACCCGGGTACATCAGCAGTCGACGCCATTCCACTAACTTGAATTTGGGCTGTATCGACTGAACTGCTGCTCCAATCTTGATGAAACTTTTCCACATGATGTGTATGGTTGAGGATATCATGAAATTTCAGGTCAATCGGACTAACCGTTTGGAAGATACAGGAAAATTAAAGTTGCAAATGTACCCGTGGGCTCTACGATCGACACAACGGTTAAACTACGAACTGTTAATTATTCCAAAGAATATATGCGCATAATTTGGTTCAAACGCTCATATTTGTTAAACGATGCCACTTATCAAAAACCTAATAGCTACGTGCAGCTCAAGACCTTTCTAATGTTATATCAAGTGTTGCTGTAGCGTTTGTAGATTCGCTGGGATAAGGGGACCTTACTGAAACAAATATTTAGATTTCTGAAACATTTTATACAAGATCACTTTTAAAATTCCAGAATGTTCCGAAGAATTTTTCTTTCATACAAACCTTAACCTAACAATTACAAAAACAGAAATCAAAAACATAAAAACAAAAATCAGTCAAATCGTTCGAGCCGTCATACATACGGATATTGATTTTTATTTATAGAGATTCATATATTTAACATGATATTTTTTTGAATTGAAAAATTTTTGTATTGACTATGTATTAACATTATTAATTGTGCATCAGCTCCAATAGTCCGCTCCAATTTGTGTTGTTAGCTTAGCAATCATTTTAATGTTGACAACTTACCTAGAATAAATGCATTCGCCTTCTTGGTCTACTGTTAAATCATCGCAGGAGGTAGTATAATAAGTATGATACATACGAACTTTAAGACACAAAAGAAAAATTTTTTTATTAAGCTAATAACTTATTGAAAAAATAATATTATTATATAAGATATTTGGCAGTCATTATTTATGTAAAATTGCACGTTGAACTCGATTATGATGTGAAAGGTAGGAATAACTTATTTTCAATCAAAGTGTTTTTACCTTAAACAAAGCAAAACACTTTCGAATAACTTCAATCAAAAGCAAATGAAGTAGGTTAAATAATTATTATTTAATTAACAATAAATTAAATTGAAATTAAAAAACGATTTGGACCGCTCTTGAATTATTAAATTTTAACTTATTCAGCATTAATTCTCCATTTAAAATCTCTTTAAAATGCTGCAGATGCAAATAACTGTAGGCCTTAAACATAACTTAGATAATAATAACAAAATCTTTTTTAAATGATTAACTTACACCCAGAATTTAAAGTAGCATTGCAGTTATAAGCATCCAAAGCATGATGACATTGGAATTTCCGACACAGTAAATAGTTCTGGGCTGCATTATAATTTCCGTATGCACAAACATTGGGATCATTAGCGTAGCAGGCACTTGTACAATTTGGTGGAGTACTATAACAAAATGTATATTGATTTAATTTTATTTAATACTAATAATTTTAATAAAATTTTAACAGAGAAAACCAGAAACTAGGCTAAAATATGCCAAATTAAAGTTCAGTTACCAATAATCTTTACAACATTATTCATTCAACATTGTTCATGATTCAGTAATAAATGTTGAATTTAAGAATATGGTATGGGTAAAACTAAGCATTTATAGTCGGTAATGTGTTGCCGACGATTATCGTTGTAAAATTCAACAAAAATAATTTAGAGTGAAGGTAAGGGAACTCGATGGTGAAAAACCAATTTAAAAATATGGAAACGGAATCAAACACCTCTAAAAAGAAATCAGTGCCTCCAATATATTACGAAGAAAGGACTCCAAGCAGCAAAATATCCAAAATCTGTAAATTGTGATTCTTGTCAGTTTAATTGCACAAAAAATTTCATAGAGATAGATCGACATGCTCTTTGCAAAGTGTACTGGCAACTAGAATACTCGAGAAAAAAGGATTTCATAATGTCATATATGGTCCAGGATGTACCAATACGCAGAAAATGTAAAAGGGAAAGGGGATCTTCTAGAAATACTTCCAGGAAGTATTATTTTAAAACAGATGATTTTTATAAACGAGTCTGCTAAAATTTCTTCATTAAAACTTTGTGCACAAGTGACGGTCCAATCATGCATGCATTCAAAAATTTAACCGACGTTGGAGTTTGTCAAAAAAGCGATCATAGAAGAAAATCACCTTCAGCTAACAACACTGAAGATGAAATTTGAAAATTTCCACTAATCGAGTCGCGTTACTGTAGAAAGTCATGAAAAAGGCAGTACTTAGATCCGAAATAATCTATTTCAAAAATGCATAGCTTGTGTGCATCACAATGTTAACAAGAAAATACAAGTCCCGTCTCAATGATCACCTACACAAGCTCTTTTTGCACTCACTACAATTTATCCTTTTACCGTTCTAAGAAAGATTAATGCGTTACTTGTAGTTAAAAGCATCAGATAAAAAAAAAAAAAATCAAACGAATTGGCCATTTCAGCCCTTGATAGGACTTTGATCGAGCCTTTTATAATCAATTGTGTTGTGTGTGATGTGAAATGTTTGCACACAAATGATCGAGAACTGGACCTACATGTTTTACGCCGACTCCGAACGGCTTATGTTCTCAAGAAGCTTTTCATGGCAGTTTTTACTCTCTGAGGTTTGCCATTGTCTGCAGAGAGGTGACGGCCGAACAGAAAAATTAATTCAATTGAAAAAACTTTCTGTGTCGGATGGAGGATTCGAACCTGGGTTCTCTGGCGTAAGAGTCACACACTCTACCCACTACGCCACGGCCGCCAGGCATCAGATATAAAGATAAAATTTAAATGCAAGAAAATTATGACAAACATAAATCCCGCGAATTAAATGCAAACGCTGCAAAGGCAATTGACAAGAAAATGTCAGAAACCGACCAAAGTTCTTGTCTGCAACATTTGACCTTCAAAGTGTGTTGCAGCTGCCGAGTGATGACACGTCACAGATGTATTATTCACGCAAAGTATTTGTAAACAATCTCGATCGCCAAAGGACGCTTATTGCCTTGAATGGTCAGAATTGAATGGTTAACGGGGTAGTTGTGAAGTTGGAAGTGCATACTGACTAAAGCAAATTCCTAAATACGATCAGTCTTACGTCTTTCCTATTGAAAACGATGGGAAGAGTGATGGTTGACTGTCTTGAGAGCACTTCACTGATGCATAATCCTCTGAGTAGATGCCAATATGCTTATAGAGCAGGCATGCCTACTGAGAGTGCTCTTCACAAATTAGTTAGAGTGGCTGAAAAAGAGTTATTTTCAGGAGGCATCGCGTTGGCCACATTTATGGACATCGAGGGTGCTTTCGACAAAATATGCTTTGGAAGGCTGCGACAGGCTCTGACAGAGCGCAATGTAAACCCACTGATAACAAATTGGGTAGACAATATGCTCAAGCACAGGGCTGTCAACATGCAGAACGGTAGAGTCAAGACTAGAGGTAGAGTAAGTTGAGGATGTCCTCAAGGAGGGGTGTTATCGCCAACCCTGTGGAACATCACTGTGGACTCACTTTTGGCTAGACTAGATGAATCGGGCATACACACGATAGAGTATGCAGATGACATTGTGTTGGTGGTCTGTGGTAAGTTCATTGATACCATTTCTGATATCATGAAGGGAGCACTCCGAATGGTGGAGGAGTGGTGTCGAGAACAAGACCTCACCGTGAACGCAGGAAAATCAGACAATATTCTCTTTACTAGAAAGAGGGTAGGCCTGAGGAGAGAACCACTCAGACTTTTTGGAGCTGAAATCAACATGTCCACGAAAGTCAAATATCTAGGGGAAACTCTCGATAGTAAACTGAACTGGAACGAACATGTAGGAGACAGGATTCAAAAGGCCAAGATGGTTCTGTTTCAGTGTAGACGCGTTTGTGGTCTAATATGGGGGCTAAACCCAGAGGCTATGAAATGGATCTACACTATGATGGTTAGATCTGTCCTCATGTATGCTTCGGTGATCTGGTGGACAAAAGTCAGTCAGAAAACCATTAAGAAGCGACTAGACAGAGTCCAACGGCTGGAGTGTGTTGGAATAACAGGGGCAATACGCACTACTCCAACAAGCGCAATGGAGGTTTTGTTAGGTATGCTACCGTTGGAAAACGGCAGCACTAACAGCCCTCAGGATGTTGCGAAATTCTACGTGGCATGGAGCAACAGCCCTCCATGGTCATATGCGCATCCTGGACATGGCACAGCGAAATGTCAGGGAGACGTGTATGCCTATGGACGGAAGGCAGAGAGTGAGAATAACAGAAAAATGTTATAAAACTCTAATAACAAATAGTTATTGAAGAAACCGCTGGTTGCGACATCAGTATATTCACAGACGTCTCTCTCATGATGAATGATATCCTGTGTACTGAGGCTGGGGAGGTTCGTGTCTGTATACCAGGCGGAAATGCTTGACCACTTGATAGATTGCCGGGTAAATGGCAAGAAAATTGTCATTGCCCTTGACAATAAGTCGGTGATTAGGTGCATGCAACGGACAGATATTACTTCCAGGTTGGCCATAGAATGTCTTACCAAACTCAATAGGTGCGCTCAGACAAATGAGCTCACACTTATGTGGGTGCGAAGACATTCTGGCATAGAAGAGAATGAAAGGGCTGATTCTTTAGCAAGAGAAGGATCAGCAGAAGAATTCTGTGGACCAGAACCACGTATCGCCATAGGCGACAACATGGTGGCAGGCCTTATCAAGCAATGGACGGACTCGGAACACCGTACAAGGTGGGAAGAAGCTGGTAATTGCAGGCAATCAAAGGCGGCCGTGAAATGGTCAAGTAGTGAGGCAGCAAAAGTCACCCGATACAATCGGAAGACTTTAAGCTGGCTTACTGCACTGGTCACAGGATACGGTCCCTACATGTACCATCTCAGGAAGATGACTCTGACCGAGGACGATGCGTGTAGGTTATGCCTAGAGGAGCCGGAAACAGCAGCACACATTCTGTGCCAGTTTCCGGCGGTGGCAAGCATAAGATTGACCATTCTGGGACGTCCGTTTATTGACGAAGCCGAGATTGGTCAACTGACCTACAAGGACATGCTTGAGGTGACAAAGGGTGCTTATATAAGGAGCATGCTCACTTATGAGTGCTCCGAGCAGTAGCATCCTTCGTCAAATAGGGGACGAAAAGGGACCCACTGTTGTCTGATTCGGCCAATCCCCGACTTATTATATATAAATTTTTAAATCAATTTCAGAAATTTCCATATTTTCGGATTCTTGTGGAGAGCATAAATTTTTAGAATCCGGCCATTCTTATATGCAAGCTGATTCGGTACATAGTGCAACTTTTTGAAGTTGAATCATTTAATTCATAATAATCCTAATGTTATTTTAGAATACTTAAGTGAAAATAGTCTTGATGATTCCATTAATTTCTTTTACGTATATATGTAACTTTTTGCTATTTTTTCTCAGTCTGTACCATATAGCCCCAAATTTGCGAAAAATTCTGCGTACCCCTGGTATACTAAGGCTATATCAAATGACCTAGAGACTTACAAGTGTTTGTTTCTGGAATTTGAAAATCGCTCAGCTACATTATATCACGAATATTTAAATGATGTTTTGCTGAGAATATTGTCTGATCCAAGAACATTTTGGGGATTCATAAACACAAAGAAGAAATCCGATGGATTTCTTTCTTCATTCAGAACTTTTGATGAATTTACTGATGATCCCGACATAATTTGTGGCCTATTTGCCAACCTTTTCAAAGACTCATTCTGTTCAGATGCTTTTAATCCTGACAGAGAGTACTTTAACTCTCCGTACCCAGAGATTCTTTGGAATCTATATCTTTCACTTCTGAGGATATTTTAAAGTATATAGGTTCGATCGATGAGGATTTTGGAGCTTGGCCTGATAGAATTCCTGCCGCAGTGTTAACACAATGCTGTTCCGTCTTGAGTCAACCACTTTCTTTATTATTCAATAAATCAATCAATAAATTAACGTGGCGGCTGTGGCGTAGTGGGTAGAGTGTGTGACTCTTACGCCAGATAACCCAGGTTCGAATCCTCCATCCGACACAGAAAGTTTTTTCAATTGAATTAATTTTTCTGTTCGGCCGTCACCTCTCTGCAGACAATGGCAAACCTCAGAGAGTAAAACCGGCCATGAAAAGCTTCTTGAGAACATAAGCCGTTCGGAGTCGGCGTAAAACATGTTGGTCCAGTTCTCGATGATTTGTGTGCAAACATTTCACATCACACACAACACAATTGATCATAAGAAGCTCGGTCAAAGTCCTTTCAAGGGCTGAAATGGCCATTTCGTTTTTTTTTTTTTTTAAATCAATCAACGAAAGTTATTTTCCAATTTTTTGGAAAAAGTCATTTATAAGCACCATTTATAAAAATGGTTGCAGGAATGATGTCAGTAACTATAGGCCTATCGCTAAGCTCTCATCAATTCCTAAAATTTTTCAGCGGATCGTGTACGATCGGGTAAAACTTCATTCTGGTGAAGTCATAACAACTCGTTGGCATGGTTTTGTTAATGACAGATCCACTGTGTCTAATCTTCTCGATCTCACAACATTCTGCTTAAATTCGATTGACTCTGGTAACCCGGTCGATCAAGTCGTTAGTAAAGCTTTTGATAAGTTACCACACAATCTAATTTTATTTAAGCTCAAATTAATAGGATTTCCGCAATATTTTGTGAACTGGATTAAATTGTATTGGGTGGAGCGTTCTTATCAAATACGTTTCCGAGGCGTATTGTCTTCTGAATTCATTGCTACATCAGGTGTTCCTCAGCTTAGCCAACTTGGACCACTTCTGTTTATTTTAGCAATCAATGATGTAACTCACATCATAGAACACTCTCATCTGCTTATCTGTGCGTATGATATGAATATATACAGAACGGTTGATTCTAAAGACAATTCAGATCTACTACAGTCTGATCTGAAATCCTTTGAAGTTTGGTGTTCTAAAAATATGTTTCTAAATCCAGATAAATGCCAAACTACGACCTTTTCACGTAAAAGGCATTATTTAATTTTTGATTATAAGATCAAAGATCACACTAACTTGTTTGGGGTCACAAGTATCCAAAACATTGATATTTTTCAATAATTTCTGGATCGTGGCTGTAAATGGGTTAATGCTGAGGAAGTGCGAAAAAGCTGTAGTGGCTGAACTCTATTGTTATTGCATGTATATAAGTCTGTTATTGACGAATACAAGCCAGACGCGTTAAAGAATATTCTGCAAGTCTAGTTTATGCACCAGATTTGTTTAATTTATTTAAAAGCAGAGTAAGTAGTCCGGTAACTCAGTCGATAATGGAAGAACTTGTAACCATTAGGTTGTGTGTTCAAATACCACAGCATGCGATTTTGTTTTAATTTCGATATAAATGTGTGTTAAACAACTACATTTGAATTATATGAAAAATATGGTATTTATATGAAAATTCAAAGATCTAAGAATAAAACGAATTTTAGATTTAAAGTTGCATTCGTTAATATTGCAGCATGTGCTGATTCCAAATCAATCAATGCAAGGTCTACTCCGAAAAACCATAAAAAACTCCACTGGACTCATATACAGAACAAACAGCATCTCATATCACAAAAATTGATAAGTGTGTATCAACGAAATAAAACTAAGCAAAGCAGAAAAAAGGAAACAGGAATATATATATATATATATAAGATATTTTCTAGAAAATTTTAGCCATCTAGTGGAAGATATGCTGGCAATATTTCAACTTATCGATTTTAATTGATTAAATACTATTTATTTTTTGCAGCTGACCCAGCACTGTTGTTGTTTTTATCGTCGCAGCCTAATAAATAAAAAGATTTTCTTTAAAAAAAATATATGTTAAATTAAAATATTATCAGCTTTCAAACTTTGAAACAAACAACAAACAAATAAAACAATTAAATCAACATTAGAGTAATCATTTCGCCTGCCAATCGCAAGGAATATTTTTTGTCATATTCATAAACAACCTCCGCTTGTATGCTTTTCTTACGTTAGCAAAAAGTACATAAGTATTAGTTAGTAATGTTTAAATTTCTGCAACAGAATTAGCAACAGCACCAAAAATTGAGCGTTATTACGCAGTAATAGTCATGCTTCTTTCACAGTGTCAGAATTGTCAAAACCAATGCAATAATTTTCCGTTATTTGGCGCACTGAGTCTCCGCTTAGTGTTGTTTTGCGTTTTTTTGCTTGACAGTTCAGACACTCGGCTATAAGCCATGCATCTACCCTCTTTATTTTACCATGAGTCGAAGCGAGAGTTGACTAAGAGCTGTGGGTAGAACAGCCACCTACGGATCACAGCATACTGTGTTCAATCCTCAGTGGAAGCAAAAAAATTATAATTTTTATGCAACTAGCGCTGCGAATTGAAGTGTTGTTGTTTTCATAAGAATCATTTCGTTACATTGGTTATCCCCCCCATCTAGCTCGCCGTATTGTTGTATACGCGGCTATAAAAGTTTCACTTCAAAAATACATTATGCAGAAACTTGAATGTATTAAATGGTATTAAAGTTAAAGTCCGATCATTTGTTTACAAAAACATTGTTTACAGCAAAAACATTGTAAGTACAGACTTGCTTTAAAGTTTTTCTAATGAACAGTTTTTGCCATTTTAGTTTTAAATTTAATATGTGTAATTTACAAACATAGGACCATCCAAAATAAAAATAAATAGACTTAAAACTAAAATCCTGATTTATCAAAGAATTTTAAATCTTTAAATGCTATTATCTCCGAAACTCATTTTTGTTAGTTACCAACTTTTTGCTGTAAGCCGACGATATGGTACTTCATAAATATCACATGGCCTCCGTTTTGGCACAACTTCAATGCCAGCACAGCACTTTGAAAAAAAATTTTTTAATTTTATTTATTTAACACGAAAAATTTAATCGAATATCGTATATAACAGTTCGTTCAAAAAGTCCATAGGATGACACATAGATGGCGTTACTAGATTTTTTTTCCATATGATTTTTATTTAGTACCAACCTTCAAACGAAACGTATAAAAATTTGACAACAATCTGACAATTGATTCCTGAGTTATAGCATTTTGTGTGCAACTATTGTTATTGAAAAAAAAAAAAATGGAAAAAAGTGAATTTCGAGTTTTGATAAAGCATTGCTTTTTGATAAAAAAAAAATACAGTGGAAACCAAACAATGGCTTGATAAACATTATTCGGACTCTGCGCCATCGAGACAAATGGTAGAAAAGTGAATTGCTGAATTTAAACGTGGTCGTACCAGCACAAATGATGCAGAGCGCAGTGGACGCCCAAATCAGACTGTTATTCCACAAAACATCAAAAAAATCCACAAATTGGTTATGAACGATCACAAATTGAAGATGCACGAGCTAGCTGGCATTGTAAAGATATCAGATGGTAGTGTTTTTACCATTTTACACGAACATTTGGGTATGCGAAAGCTCTGTGCAAAGTGGGTGCAGCGTGAGCTCACAGTCGACCAAAAAAAACAACTAATTGATGCTTCGAAGGAGTGTTTGGCGCAGTTAAACCACAGAAAAATCGAATTCTTTCGTCGATATGTGACAATGGATGAAATATGGCTTCACTTTTATACCACCAATAAAACAATCCAAAAAATTTTACACCAAAATCCAAAAAACAGTCAGCTGAGTAGACAGCAGCCGACGAACCGAATCCAAAGCGAGCAAAGGCCCAACAGTCGGCCTGTAAGGTAATGGCGTCAGTATTTTGGGATGCGAAAGGAATAATATGCATCGACTATCTCCAAAAAGGAAACACCATCAACAGCAACTATTACTGTGCACTTTTGGATCGATTGAAGGCTGAAATCACCAAGAAACTGCCACATTTGCAAAAGAAAAAACTGTTGTTTCACCAAGACAATGCACCGTGTCATAAATCGATGAAAACAATGGCAACAATGAATTAATTGGGCTTCGAATTGCTTACCCACCCACCGTATTCTCCAAATTTAGCCTCCAGTGACTTTTTCCTGATATCAGATTTCAAGAGAATGCTTGCTGGAAATAAATTCAAGTTCAATGATGAAGTAATCGCTAAAAAATTTTCACGAGAAAGAGAAGTCGTACCATAAAAGTGATATCGAAAAGTTGAAAAATCGCTATACTCGTTGTATCGCTCTCGAAGGCAACTATGTTGAATAATATAATAGAGTTTTATCAAAATTTTACGGACTTATTGAATGACCTGTTACTATCACTTAAAAATGTTTTAAAGATTTAAATACCTGAAGACTTTTGACATCAATTAAATAAAGTTAACTTAAATCATTTAAGTGTTTACAACTTACGGAGGATAAATGCATGCGCCTTCTTCGAGTGAATATGGGTGGCAAATGGAAGTGTCTTCACTTTCAACCATATAAGCTATATAAGAAAAAAAAAACAATTTTTTTACCATGTTAAATAACTTAGTACAGAAAGAAAAATAGTTACAATACATTAATATAAGTCATTCTTTTTGTAACATTGCACGCTAAACCAGATTATGATGTAAAAATTAAGTATAACAGCTTTCGAGATAGTGCTCAGATTTTAAAATTTTTTCTTCAATTAAAGTGATTTTACTTTAAAAAAAGCAATACAACTTCAATGTAAAACAAATAAAATTGTTTAGATTATTTAATTTATAATAAATTGAATTGAAAATAAAAAAAAATTTCTTGCCACTCTTGCTATATTAAATTTTTACTTATTCAGCACATTTATGTTACTTATTAAGCATTTAAAATCATTTTAAATGTTGCAGATACAAATAGCAGAAGACTTTAGTCATAACTTGAATAAAATTATCAAATTATTATGTTTTTTGAGTGTTGCCAACTTACCAGAATCATTTACATTAAGATGATTGTACCCACCTTCATCTCTCGTTGCGCAAACAGTAGAGTCACTAGCTGAGCAGGAATATGGACAACCTGATGTGCTATACAAAATAAATGAAATGGTTATGTATATTACACTGTGCACCAACAAGACACGTTTTTCGTTAGCAAGAACTGACAACTGTTTTCAATTATCTCCGAGCTCCTAATCACGATTCTGGCACCCAAATTTCTACATCATATCAGGATTTCGAGAAAACCGTGATTCGAGGTCAAAAAATTATACTTAGAGAAATCACCTTAAAGCGTCGAAGCTAAAAGTGGTACGAGTTTTTTGTCTGAGGGAACGATGTTTGTTATGAATTGATAAAATATTTTGTTCTATACTTTCATACCCTAACCCAATTTTTCAACATGCTTTTTACGTTTTTCAAAAACACTTTATTTTAGCATAGCTATACTCTGCAAACTATTGAGAAATGTAAATGTGTTGGCAGAAAATAATTCCCATAAAAAACATTCCAACATTCCATTCCAACAACAAAATTACCGTAGATCTACCATATCCAAACAATAGACCCCTTAATACGATATGCATTTTTTGAGATATGGACGAATAATGCTTCAATACATACAATAAAAAATACCAATCGATATGTCTGCAAAGTTTTTTGCTACTTGTATCCTGGGGTCTTTATGAACACCCTGAATCCCTAAGGCTTTATGTTTAAAAAAAAATAAATAGTACTTCCCTCTACCATAGATCGTATTCCCTAAATTATAAAATAGTACTTCTCTTAACCATAGTACATTTTTCTAAAATAATAGACTTAAGCAAAAACTAATAAACAAATTAATAAATTAATTAATAAAGAACAAACAAACAAAAGTATTTTATAAATGTTCTGTGATTTTTGCTTTAAATATTTATTGATAAAATAACTTAGTTATCGTAGACTTCTTCTACTGAGTTCCAACATAGATCTACAAGTAAAGAATTCGATTTATTCCAGCACACCATGACTCTAACGGAGCTGTTATTAGGTGAAACCGCTCACCATGGTCCACAGTGGGTGAAATTATATTAATAACAAAAAAAAAATAGAGATAGAGATAGAGAGAGAGAGAGATATCAAAATGAAATTTGGAGTGGTGGTTAATGGAAATGTGGTACACAAATTTGTAAAGTTAAGCATTTCTAGAATTTTTTGTTGTTGTTGTTGTTCGACCTTACCTTCTCGCCAATGCAATTAGAAAATACGGTAAGACAATTTAAAAATTTTTCCAAAATTGTAAGATATTGTAAAAAGATCATGATAGAAGAGACAAAAACAGTTGACATTTTAAAAGTTGACATCTCAGTAAGTTTTAATATGGTTTAAGTTTGAAACTTTTTATACCCTACACCTGAACAAGTCAGGGTACATTAGCAGGAGAAGGAGTTTGGATAATTCGATGAAAGTTGGTATTGATGTTTGCGTACACCCAAGGATGTGCTGTACTGAATAGTCTTGGAATCACCCCAGGAAATCATCCCATACAACCCATTATAGTAAAAACCGTAAAATTGCTATAAAATGGCTTATTTATGTGATAGACAAAAAATTTTGTATGTGTGTATGTGCTGTTTTTATTAAGTGTTTTTTAAATTTCATTTTGAAGTTTTTTTGCAATATAAATATTATTCTCAATCCGAATCTGAATCAATATGCAACATATCTACCTGATAATGTAAGTCTGAAAGAAGATTTCTTACATCTTATTTCTTGACTAACTGCATCTTGCTGTATAACAAAACAAACATAAATTTCAGTACCAAGTGTCAATATATTCGAGATACACTGTTTTTAAATATTACCACGCCCATTTGTCGAACAACGCCCATTTTCTTGACCGTAATTTGTAATCATTGTGCGCACCCCTACACTAAATTGCAGTACCCTAGCGTCAATATTATTCGAGATACAGTGCTTTTCTAGTATTGCCACCCCCCTTTTTCGAATACCGTCCACTTTTTTAGATGGGCACCTCTGTGTTTGTGTACATATAGTGCGACTACGCCCCTTTTTGTACAGTTGCCGACTGTAATCATACGAACTAAATTACCAAATTTTAATCTAATACGACCAAACCCGTCTAAAATATAGTATTTTTATTGATTAGTGGGGGCTAAAAGGGGGTGTGGTAAAAATTCTGTAGCTTATTTTTCAATTAGGTATCATAGCAATTGATTAGCAAAAAAATAATTAAAATCCTCTCAGCTGTTGTTGAGTTTCACGTAACGAACATAAGTTTTTACTCTTTTATATATACATATATAGAGAAGAATAAGAGAGGAGAATAGAAGATATAAAAAATCACTTACTTTGAGATCCATAGGCTGTTGTCTCCAAGTATCTGCTGACTGTTCCTGGAAGTCGAAAAATTATTAATTAAATACAATTTTTTAAAAATACTCATTAGCCTAAATTTCCGCATTGGACAAATTATTAATTAAATTTTAAAGGATCAAACTTAATAATGAGAGAATTAAATAAAATTTTTATTAATTTTAACTATCAGGTTGGCAACTAAGTAATTGCGGATTTTTTTAGAAAATAAAAGACAATTTTTGCATGGAACGAAATAACTTTATTCTGTAATGTATTTCCCATTTTGAGCAATGACCTTTTGCCATCTTTCAGGCAGCATCATAATTCCACGTTCATAAAACTTCTGGTTCTTATCAGCAAAAAACTGAATCAGGTACGATTTGACATCATCATTATTATTGAAATTTTTACCATTCAAGGAGTTTTGCAAATATCGAAATAAAAAGTAATCAGATGGTGCAAGGTCAGGACTTTATGGTGGATTGGCAAAACATCCCAACCAAGCTCCAATAATTTTTGCCGAGTGACCAAAGATGTGGTGGCCTTACATTGTCATGGTGGAATACAAATCCTTTTCGATTTGTCAATTCGGGCCGCTTTTCTTCAATTGCATTGTTCAATTTTGTTAGTTGTTCAATGCAGACATCTGAATTGATTGTTCGGTTGGGTGGTAAAAGTTCAAAGTAGGCAATTCCTTTGTAACCCCACCAAACTGATAATATAACTTTCTTTTGATGAATATCAGCTTTTGATGTTGCTGGTTCACGTGGCTTGTTCCACGATCTTTTCCGATTGACATTGTTGTAAACAACCCATTTTTCACCACCAGTCATCAATCGTTTTGAAAATGGATCATTTTCATTACGTTTCCTTAACAAATCGCAGATGTTAATGCGTTGTGTTAAATGATTTTCTCTCAGTTCATGAGGAACCCATATATCGAGTTTTCGTACACAGCAAAGTTGTTTTAAGCGATTTTTAATGCATGTATGTGATACATGAAGCTTCTCTGCAATCTCACGTGTTTTACTGTGACGATCCGAATCGATTATTGCTATGATTTGGTCGTCATCAACTTCAACTGGGCGACCAGAGCGTTTTTCATCTTTGAGTGAAAAATCACCAGAACGAAATTCGGCAAACCAATTTTGACACTGCCGTTCTTTTAAAGCTTCATCACCATAAACAGGACATAACTTTTTGTGAGCTTGCGATGCATTTTTTCGATTTTGATTTTCCATTTTTAAACAGACGCCAAGCAAAAACTACACAACCGATCAAAAAAATTTGTTTACTGATTGACAGTTGAAGTACCAACTAAAAAATAACAAAATGTGTTTGACATTTCGATTACGTCAGCAAACCTAAAAATTTAATTAAAGCCATCTATGAGAAAAATCCGCAATTACTTAGTTGCCAGCCCCATACTTTTAACTACTATGAATTTTTAAACTAAAACATAGTAATAAAATTTTGGCTTGATGAAACAAACAAAATTAAATTAAGTTGTATGGCAAGTTGGAACAAAATTAAAAAAAAAAAGTTCCTTGACGTTTATTTTTTTTTATTTGCATTTTTTTCCATATTCATGAAGAAAAATTGGATTTAATATATTAAAGTAGGTCGATATTAGAATTGAGTATTTGTCCAGAGTAAGTCGAAATATGATAATGCTTCTTTATTAGGAAGATATATCTCTCTGCACTGTTCACAACCAACTGAAGCTTTTGCTTAGAAGCAGAATCCAAATTTCCATAGACTAACAGCCCCATTCTACTATCTTAACAAAGCTCACCACATTAACAAAATAGTTAATATTAACAAGTTGTTAATGTTCCGTATTCTGGAGAAAATTTGAAAGCTCTTTTCTTTACAATTTTGTTAATTGCGCAAAGTATCTTAACAACGACAACATAATCTTAAAATGTATGTGTTTATGCTAGAGAATTGTTGTGTTAATAATACAAATAATAAAAATAAGAAAGCTCTTAAAAGCTTAAAAGTTCACCACGCGTGGTGAGAATGTGAAACTCACATCATTCAGACGCCAGTTGTTTTTCCTATGAAAATGCAAAAAATTAAGTAATCTCAAGATAATTTTTTTATTTATAACACAAATTTGCATCTTTTTAATAGTCAAACAAATTTTGAGTGAACCACGCAGGAGCAGTTTCTATTTTATATACAATTTTTGCCGGCAGTACGCTCTACTTTTGGCTAGCATATACATATTATTATATTTGGATTTTTCATTTCGGTAATTAATTTTATTAAGAGTTGGATAGAAATAAAAAAATAGATAGAGATAGATTGAAAGAATCATTTTCATTTTGAAGCCGTTTTACATAGCGCCATCGTTCAAGTTTTTCCTTTCTTTGATCTTCTTCACTATCAAAACATAAAACACGTAAAAATTTTTCCATTTTTCCAAGTCTTATTTATTATGTAGACATATTTAGTTAATATAATTCAATATTATATTATAATTTTTATTATTTTCAGAACAATTCTATAGCATAAACACATAAATTTTAAGATTATGTTGTCGTTGTGTAATACTTTGTGCAATTAACAAAATTAAAGAAAAGAAAGTAAAGAAAAGAGCTGTTAAATTTTCTCCAGAATACGGAACATTAACAACTTGTTTTTATTAACTATTTTGTTAATGTGGTAAGCTTTGTTAAGCTAGTAGAATAGGGCTGTAAATTACACATACATCATACTTTAGAAGTTTATTGTTGACACAAACAAACGGAAGCGATTGGATGTCAACACTTGTTGGGGAGATTATTATATGTAAATATTCATCTATACCAGGGTTGCGCAAAATTATACATTCACATTTTTGTGATTGCATTGCAAAGCTTTTGTTTTAATAGCTTGCACTGAACGAAAAGCACGGGTTTGATCATTCTTACGATCACAGCATAACGCGAGAATGATAACTTGTCGTCATTCTTAATAAAGGATTGAAGCAAAATAAATGCATGACTTGGTTTCTTTATTGCTCCAATGTGTTTTTTGGCTCCACTCAGCAATAAGCGTTCACTATGTTCGCAACCTTGGGCAACGCAGAATAGAGCGGACGCAAACTTAACAGCATGAAGTTCGAATAACAACTGATCGTATCGAATGAACAAACAATCGCGCTAATGATATGTTGTCGTATTCGATAATGCAACGCAGAAGCGAGCCGTCGCAACTTTACAGCATGAAGTTCGCTTAGCGACTGATCGTATTATTTTATTCAGTGTAATAAGTTCTCACCTCGACTAAAAAGCTTTCTCAATTGAAAGCTGTCGTATGCGTGTGAAAGCTATCCGCCCATGGGCGGAGATAAATTTAAGAACTACTGGATCGATTTCAATAATTCTTTCACTAATTCAAAGCTTAATTTTTAACGTAGGCTATTGCATACTTTATTTTTTAATATACGAAGCCGCGGACCACTGAGTCCTGCTATTATATTATATTATATTACTAATATATTACATCACAACACTGACTATAAGTAGCAACCTTTCCTGGGGTGATCACATTGATTTGCGTAAATGCAAAGTTTCATCCGCAACTGAAATCCTTTTTAAGATTAAAAACAAGCTAACCAATGAAGTTAAACTTTTAATATATCAATCTCTAATCCAGAGTCATTTTACCTATCTTCCTTTTATATATGCACATAAAAAGTCTCAAGAATTGAAATTATTACAATCTGCTCAGAATCGTGATTTAAAGTAAGTGTATAATCATCTATTGAAGCATTCCACCTTAAGTTTATGTAAGGAATATGCGAAAACAGTTATTCCAATTTATGTTCTTTATAAAAAACAGCTCCTAGTTTTCGTTTTTAAAACACTTCATGTGTGTGGGCTGTCATGTTTTACAATTTAATCAAAATCAAATAAATTTTATACTAGGAATAGCAAAAATCTTAGGACTGCTAGATCTCAATTAGAGACATCAAAGCAAGGAATAGAATAGGCTGGTCCCTATGAATTTAACAAGTAGCCAAGTTCTATTAAAACATTGGAACGGATTTCAGTTTTCAAAACACATCTAAAGAAATATTTATTTAGCAATATTCAATCGCTTCTTATGTACGATTTTTCTTAAAAATAAAATAATTAAGTAAATTAATTTGATTGAATGAATGAAAAAAAAAATGTATATATGTTATTTAAATAATAACAGACATAATATTATGTACGAATTTTCAGTATGCCAGTTAGTCTCTTCAAAGCCACATTGGCGCTGAGGCATTTATTTTATTACAAGATTTTTTATTCCTGGATTAAATAATAAAAAAAAAAATAATGTGATTTTAAATCGGAAAAGATTTTGCCTGCTTTTGATTTATTAAATTTTTTTACTAAGCATTGAATTTTGCATTTAAAATGGCTTTAAAATGTTGCAGACCCAAATACTTGAAAATTTCTATCATAATTTGAATAAAATTATCTTAAAACCTTTAAATGTTAACAACTTACTCAGATAAATTGCATGGACCTTCTTCGCCTAATGCTAAATCATTGCAGATGGAAGTGTTACCAAAAAACAACATAGGAGCTATATAAGACACAAAAAAATTTTGTTTTTATCAAACTTATAACTTATTGAAAAAATAATATAATTATATGAGATATTTGATAGTCATTCTTTATGTAACATTGCACGCTAAGCCCGATTATGATGTTAAAGTTAAGTATAACAGTTTTCGAGATAATACTCAGTTTTTAAATTGTTATTTTCAAAGTAATTTTACTTAAAACAAAGCAAATAAAGTCTACTTTCGCTAAACTTCAATCAAAAACAAGTACCTAGTAGTTTCAATTATGAATGAAAATGAACAAAAAATTTAATTGAAGATAAGAAACGGTTTGGTCCACTCTTGATTTATTTAATTTTTACTTATTCAGCGTAATATTTTGTATTTGAAATCACTTTAAAATATTACAGATGCAAATAACTGAACACTTTAGTCATGACTTGAGTGAAAATATCAAAATCTTTTCGAAATGTTGACAACTTACCCGAACGATTTCTATCAAGACGATAGCAGTCATAAGCATCCACAGCATTACGGCATAAGAATTTCTCACACACTATGGTCCCAGAATCAAATCTCATTGCTCAAGCAATAGGGTCACTAGCTGAGCAGGACGTTGTACAAGCTGGTGGAATACTATAAAAAATATGTAGTATAACGAAAGGCCAATTTCCGACTGACTTAAGACTACTTTATTAATATATTCAAGAGTTTGTAATATTGATATAAAAGTATGATATTCATATTGTATAAAAGTATAAAGAGTAAACATGATTTGTTAGTGAGAGAGTGTTTCTACTACATCTCCCCCTTAAAAGTATAAACATGTCCAAGGTTCATTAATACAGGTTAAGTCACTTGAGAGAAGCTCGGTCGAATTGTCAGAATGGATAAAAGGAAATCAAGAAAAAAAAATACTGAATCTGTACAATTTTTAGCTAACAGCTACTTTGACAGTTCGAGCAAAGGCAGAAAAAGAGTGCTTTTCTCTCAAGTGACTTAACCTATATTAATGAACATTAAACATGTCTTCTAATGAGAGAGTTCTTCTTCTACAGCTCCCTTTTAAAAATATTTAAGCAATAAAAATCTGGTTTTGAGTTTGATTTTGCTTACTTGTTTTTGAGTGCAATAAGTTCAATGTAAATAGTATAATTTTTTTAGTACAGCCAACTTTTTTATTTTAAAATATATGTTTATGTTTTTTGTGTCATTGAAAAGAAATTTGATAAATTTCAAAATTGATCTAATAAAAAATTTCATTTATTACGCAAAATTCTGAGAAATTTGTACTCAAAGTTGAAATTTGGTAGTTTCAACCGATTGATTTCATCTTTACAGCTCGGTAACGGTTAAGTTGGTTGGGTTTGTTGATATACCGTTGGAAAGGTAATTTCATTGCCTTTGAAATGAGCAATTGACTACAAAAATTGTAAAATTGAGATAAAAACGCGAAATAATTTAATTTTGTTTCGAACAATTTTATTTTTCAATTTAAGACGAATGATTTTCTAGCAGACATCATCAGCTATAACACGATGACTAAATTTAAATTAAGTAATTAAACAAACATAATAACTTCTACAATACAATATAAACAAAACAATGCAGAGAAAAAGATAACTAACGAACTTAAAAGAGTGCGATAGAGGAGACGAAATGTTGCCGTTATCGGTATGACAACCTTGTTTTTATAAATTATAAGGGACTCATATGCGTCCTTCATATTGTCTCTCGTTCTGTAAATTATAAGGGAGTTTCGTAAAAAACTGCTGTTCCTTCTGAGCAAAGTTCCATTATTCAATTTAACTTTTTATGAACGCGGTGTTAAACATTTATTAACTATTTTTAGATAAAATTTATATTCAGTTTTTAACGAAAATCTCCTGATCTGGTTAAAATACTTCTTTTTCAAAAGTGCCTTTATTGGTATATTTTGAATATTTTTCATTTTTAAGTTTTAGTTCGCGGATTATTTCTGTATTGTTTCCCATCATTTTGCCTAATTTTGTAGGCATCTTTGAACGTAAAATTCTATTTTGACGAATTTCAGCAGGAGATATTCGCTTTTGGATATCAAGACCTTGAAAAATTTGTACATTCCCACGACCCAAAAGGAAAAGGAATTATCCGCAATGAGTGTAGTAGATATGCCGAATTCCAAAAACATTTCTGACCATCTAATTATAGCTTCGATGGAAGACTTTGAAGTAAGCGGGACCACTTTCATCCATTTAGAATAATAGTCTACAATGACTAGAAAACTCTTACTCTTTAGTTCAAAAATATCGCATCCAACTTTATCAAATGGGTGAGTTGGAACAGGGAGTGAAATAATTTTTTTTTCGACGTTCATGTGGCTCAAGAGATTGACAAACTTCACATTCATTAATTCTCTTTTCTATGTCGCTTTTTATAAGTGTCTAAAACACTACTTGAATAGCTCTTCGTTTTGTTTAATTTATACCTTGGTTAGACTCGTGAAGTGATTTTAGTATTCCTTTTCTTATAGTTTTTGGCACAATTACCCTATCGTTCAAGTAGAGAATGTCATCTTCTATATAAATATCATTCTTCAAGTTATAATCATTTTTCAAACTATCTTCGATTTTTGTTTTGCTTTCCGGCCGTCCAAAATTACAAAATCTGGAAAATTTTACAAACTCTTTATATCTTTTAGTTTCTTTTTTATGGTCTTAAACTTTTCACAACTAATGTTAGTAATCAAATGGACGATACCTACAAATCTTTTATCCTCTTCTACGTCACCACTTTTTAAATAACGCCTTGATAGGTAATCCGCAATATGCAGAGACTTTCCTGGTTTATACTCTACCTAAAGATCATAATTTAGAAGTCTTAGTCTCTTTCTTTGCGTCCATAAATATAATAGTGAAATCTCTTGCAAGCAAATTTTATTGCAAGCAATTTTTTTTTCAATTTGTGCGTATTGCTGTCCGGTTTCTGGCAAAGACTGAGATGTATAGTATTCAGGTTTATCATTTTGCAAGAGGCAACAACCAAATCCACTATTTGAAGCATCTACTTCAATAACTATATCTTTTGTTGCATCGAATGGCTGTAACAATGGATCTGTCGCTATCTCCTTTTTAATGTTACTAACGACTGCCGAAAGACTTGGCATCCAGACAAAATCTACATATTTTCTTAGGAGCGATTAAAGAGCCTTTATTCATTCCCTTTGCCTTTTGTATGCATCTCAAATTCCAAGGTAATAGCTCTAGAGAAGTAAACTTCAGTTGAGCTTTTTTTTCACCAATATTCTTTATTTCGAACAACTTTTACTTCGAATTACATTTGGACTTGAAAAAAAGGCGTAAGGAACTTCGTAAGGAACTTCGTTCCTGACCCGGGTACAACTATAATTGTACTAGTCGTTATGATAGTTTTCCGCGAAGTGTACCGTTTAGAAAAATTCGAATTTGAGTATTTTTACGAATATAACTCCTAAAAATCCAAAATTTAAAATAAAACATCACCTGTACTTATGTCATAATCTAGAGCTATTTTCTGCAAAGAATTAAAAAAACCAAATTCTGAAGCGAAAGTTAAGGCTGATCAAAGTTGACTTTTTTTTACAATATCCTTAAAGTGTAATTTTCTGACATAAGGAACACAAAAAAAAAAAAAAAGAATCATAAAATGCCGAAAGACATACATTTCAGGGCCGTAGCTAGCGAAATATTGGGCGCAAGACTAACAAATTTTTTTCAAAACTAGGAAACACTAAAATAATTATAAATATGGAAACTTTAAGGGGGGGGGGGGGGGGGGCCTTTTGAATTAAATTTATTTTTTTTAAATTACTTTTGTGATCATTCAACAAAAATGACGTCTATTAAACTCATCGTAAAATCATAAAAGAAATTTTGTTGACGTTCGGAAATGCATATTTATTAATAATTTGTTAATTTGAAGGAAGTCGTATCGTCGAAATTATTTATAAAATCATTTTTTTTTTTAATGTTTAACATTGTTTTCGCCCCTTAAAATAATTTTAGAAAAAAATTTAACTAACCCTTTAAAAGTTATCATTTTTATTATTATTTTACCGTTTTCTAATTTTGAAAAAAATTTGTTAGTTCTAGAAACAACATTTTTCCAGCTACGGCCCTGATATACATACATATTTTTCATTTCCAATGACTTCAATAATTATAAAAAATATTGATTATTTTTTCGAATACATTTTGGAATCCCAGGTTTGCCAAATTATCAGTTTCTGGTTTTAGGATAAAATATATTAAAAAAAAACCTAAACAATTTAAGAAAACATTACTGTTTTCAAATTTTCACAGATTATTTTTCAACTTGGGAATTCTAGAATGGCCAAGATACTATTTTCTTGTCTTAGGGCCTGTTTTTTGTACGAGTTTAAACTTAAGTTGAATTAAACCGAGCTTAACTCACCCAAATTGGACGTTTAAACTCGGCTTAACTAGATATTTTAGCATTCGTTGAATTAAAATTGACTTAGTTTATCATATAATGTGTTTCTTTTTTGCCTAACCCGAGCTTAAACGTCCAATTTTAGTTAGTTAAACTCGGTTTAATTTACCTAAATTTTAAACTGGTACTGAAAAACTGGCACCTAAAGAAAATATTAAAAAAAAATTAAATTAAAATCCAAATGGATTTGTTATACAGGGTGTCCCGCAATTAAGTGCAACTATTTACAGAGCTGAAAGGTAATGTCGAGCTGTGCAAAAAATCGTATGGGAGGAGGAGGGGTCTATTTTCACATTCATAGAAGCACCAGAGCTAATTAATATTTCACGACTTTGATCCACGTTATTGTGTCTAGCAGAAAAACTAACTCACATGATTTGATTTTTTTGATTGCTCATTTTAAAGGCAATGAAATCACCTTTCCAATGGTATATCAAATAACCCCACCACTTAACCGTTACCGAGCTGTGGTCGTGGGAAGATGAAATCAATCGGTTGAAACTACCAAATTTCAACTTTGAGTGCAAATTTCTCAGAATTTTGCGTAATAAATGATCTTTCTTTTTTGACCAATTTTGTAATTTATTTAATTTTCTTTTCAATGACACCAAAAAAATAAAAATATCTTAAAAAACAAAAAAGTTGGCTGTACAAAAAAAAATTATACTTATTCTAATAAGTAAATAACTGATATAATAATCTAATGGTAAATAACGATATAACAGTTATGCAGTAGATAATATCATTGTTTTCCAATAAGTATAATTTTTTAGCACATCCAATTTTTTTATGTTTTTATTTTTTTATTTTTTAATTTTAAAAACATGTTTATGTCTTTGGTGTCATTGAAAAGAAAATTGAATAAATTACAAAACTTCTTCTAAAAAATAGTTTCATTTATTACGCAAAATTCTGAGAAATTTACACTCAAAGTTGACATTTGGTAGTTTCAACCGATTGATTTCATCTTCACTCGACCACAGCTGGGTACCGGTTAAGTTGGTGGGGTGTTTTGATATACCGATGGAAAGGTGATTTCATTGCCTTTAAAATGAGCTATCAAAATAAGTTTTATGTAAGTTATTTTTTGTGCTCGAAACAATAACGTGAATCAAAGTTGTGAAATATTAATTAACCCTGCAGCTCCTAAGAATGTGGAAATAGACCGACCCCCCCTCCCATACGATTTTTCGCTCAGCTCGACATAAACTTTCACCTCCTTTAATAGTTGCACTCAATTGCGGTACGCCCAGTATATTCATATTGTTTTTTTTTACCTTAAGACAATAAAATGGTATCTTGGCAACCCTGTAATTCCGAAATCAAACTGTACATTTTCCAATTGCATTTTATGTTCAATGCATTTACAAGTATAAAGGTGTATTTTATATTCAATTCGCTAAAAGTTTAATCTTCTCGATCCGCAACTGACAATCATCAAAGTTTTGCACCTGCTATATCGATGTAAGTAGGAAATGTCTTAGAATTTTTGTTATAAATATGATTATTATGTTGTAAAATTATAAACATGACTATTTTAATTTGTAATTTATACAATACACAATATTCATGACTGTTCTTGCTGAAAAGTTCTTAAGGATTACTGTATATTTCAGAGATCTTAATAAGATAGCGACGAAATTGGCCTGCGCCCCGGGCGGCTGAAACCCACGCTACGCCACTGTTTGTCATACGACCGCCACTTAAAAAAAAATAGTTCAAATAATTTAAATTATTATTAATACACTTATGAAGCTTTGTATTTAAAATGGCAATTAAATATTCAGATTGTCATAATTTGAATAAACTTGTCTAAATATCATTGAAATGTTCATAACTTACTTGGTATTGCATGGTCCTTCTTGGTTGTACTCTAATCCAAGGCATGAGGCTAAAATGCTAGTATAGGTCATGATTGCTGTATAAGAAAAAAGAAAAAGACAATTATTTTTCAATATTAACAAAAATTAATTTATTGTTTGTTTGACCTTTATACGGATTTTGCTCAAATTTGACACATATATTATTTGCATTCTCAATTAAATTATTGCGAACTTAGTTCTGACTACGCCCTTTCCGCCTATTTTAATAAACGCTAGCACATATAAAATTCAGAAAAATTACACTGTGCGTGAATTGGCCACTTTTTTTTGCAAACAAGCTAGGGACATATCATTTCAGCATAATTTGAGGACGCTGAATTTGTTGGCGTTGGCTGTTTTTCAATCCTTCGGTTTTTGAGAAATTGAAGGTTCAAGGTCAAGTACATGTTGATGCAGTTTTTGTTAGAACAACTTTTTTCTCATTAACTTTATCGACTTCAAATCAATAAGTGCACCATAAAGAATTACCTCGAAAATAATTTCTTAGAACAGTTTAATCCTCGAAACCCAACCCTTACGGTCCAAATTGATCCCATAAATTAATAAAGCCTGTTTTTTCGTATAAAAGCTTTCTTCACACAAAAATTTTTTGATGTAAAAATATTACCCCTGATATACTGCCGCTAAATGAAATTACAAATGACACAGACACAGAACGTTTTTTAATTAAATTACTTTTCTGTGCGGCCGTCACCTCTCTGCAGACAATGGCAAACCTCAGAGAGCAAAAACTGCCATGAAAATCTTCTTGAGAACATAGTATTTATCAGAGCTCTCACATTCTGAGCGCGTTTGCTTACGCTCACTTTCGCTCACTTTAGTAGTAAATGAGCGCTGCTCACTTTTTGAGTCGCTCAATTTTTTGAAAAAGTGAGCGCGCTTATATTTGGTGCGCACACACATTTGGGGCGCGCTCAATTTTTTGAAAAAAGTGAGAGCGCTCAACAAGTGAGCGAAATTAACAGCCCAGGATTCGTTCATTCGTTCAAATAAATAAAAAACAACTTTTATTTACAATTACATTCAGGTTGAAGAAAAAGCGTAAGGAACTTCATTCCTGACCGGCATTCCCAGACCACAATACTTTTTTTTCTTAAAACAAATTAAATCACTTTAAGTAAATTTTAATCAAAACCAGTTGAATACATTTATATTTTTAAAAATTAAATCAAATTAAAATCAAAAAGGAGTTTGCTTACTTTTTATTATATAAATTTTAACTTATTTAGAGTGAAATCTTGCATTCAAAATTATTTAAAAATTTTACAAATGCAAATAGCTGCAGAATATTGTGATCACTTCAATAAAACAATCAAATATTTATATGTTTAAATAACTTACCCGAAGCGTTTCCAGCAATATCTTGGTCGCAGTTATGGCCATACAACGCACTATGACATGGGGAAAGGAGACATATATGGCCGCTAGGTCCAGTTCTGGTTGAACATACTGGATCGTCAAGATTTGGGCAGAAACTTTCGCAAGCTTCGTATATTGTTGAGCTATAAAAAACAAAGTCAAATGTTTTTATATATTATTAATATTAATATAATTTTATTTAACATGAATATAAGTAAGTAAACTGAACTAAGTATTGCTCTGAAAATTAATGATCAATTCATTTACTAAGGGAACAGGTTCTTTAAGTCTCATTTATTTTCAATATAACAGTACGTTCAAAAAGTCCATTGGATGACACATAGATGGCGCTACTATATTTTTTCCATATGATTTTTATTAATACCAACCTTCAAACGATACGTATAACAATTTGACAACAATCTGACAATTAATTCGTGAGTTATAGCATTTTGTGTGCAACTATTGTTATTGAAAAAAAAAATTGGAAAAAAGTGAATTTCGAGTTTTGATAATGCATTGCTTTTTGATGAAAAAAAATACAGTGGAAACCAAACAATGGCTTGATAAACATTATCCGAACTTTGCTCCATCGAGACAAATGGTAGATGAGTGGAATGCTAAATTTAAACGTGGTCGTACCAGCACAAATGATGCAGAGCGCAGTGGACGCCCAAATCTGATTGTTATTTCACAAAACATCAAAAAAATTCGCAAATTGGTTATGAACGATCGCAAATTGAAGGTGCACGAGCTAGCTGACATTATAAAGATATCCAAATGTTAGTGTTTTTACCATTTTACACGAACATTTGGGTATGCAAAAGCTCTGTGGAAAGTGGGTGCCGCGTGAGCTCACAGTCGACCAGAAACAACAACGAGTTGATGTTTCAGAGGAGTGTTTGGCGCTGTTAAACCGCAATAAAATGGAATTCTATCGTCGATATGTGACAATAGGCTCGTTCACATTATCAAAGTGAAATTTCATGGAATTCCCACTTTGTTCTATTGTGTTTGACCAACAATTTGACAAAAAATTTGATAATGTGAACTGACCTAATGGATGAAACATGGTTTCACTATTACACACTAGAATCCAAAAGACAGTCAGCTGAGTGGCAGGCGTCGACGAACCGAATCCAAAGCGAGAAAAAACCCAACAGTCAGCATGTAATAGAGTTGGGTCGTTCCGGACATGTATAGTTCATGGAACTATGTTCACTCCCGGACATAGTTCCAATCATTCCTTCTGTACGATTTAAGCATGTCCAAACAGTTCCGATTGAAATGAAATTTTTTCTAATGAGCAACATAAGCCGACATCTCTTTCGCACATACCGCACACATATTACTGCTTAGGCCCATATTAGACGATGTCCGTTTGTCCGACGAAAATGAACACTTTTTACTCTCTTGTCCGCTGGATGGTCACACGACAGAAAATTTAGGGCGGACACATTTGACATTTCATTGAGTTTTAGTACATTTTCTACTGCACTTTATTTTGTGCACTTTGAAAACAACTACTTTTAATAGCAACGTTGCGTAGATACAAAAGTGACAAAAGATATTTCTTTATTTTTTATTCAACATGGAAATCGATTACGACGTAGTAGCTTTAAATATAATAAACTTGGCAAATCAATACGCATCAAACATAAAATGATTATCATTAAATTAATAAATGAATTCCATTAATATATTTATAATTTTGCTTACCAATTCTTCCAACACCACTTTCTTGTCAATATTTTAATAATATAACCTGCCAAAAGTAAGTGTTTCAAGCAACTATTTTTCCTTTATCTTATAGTAGGATATTAGTACTTTTCCTTAGAAAAAGTACTTTTTAGCTGCTAAATTGTGGCAAAACTTTTATTTCACCACACCGCCACACTGTTGTGGCCGTTGTCTGCTGACATCAACAGCAGACAAAATGAACATATTCTGTCCGCCTTACAAAAAGTTCATCCGCTCTCACTCTCATGAAACAATCATGAAATGATATTTAGAATGCTTTTGTTACATTTCCTCTAATACAGAGAACTGTCGGAACTAATTCCGACATAATAAGTATTATTATGTAATAATAATTATTTTATAACATAATAAGCATGTCCGCGGAACTGTTTTGTTTTATAACATAATAAGCATGTCCGCGGAACTGTTCGCAAAACTGTCCGCGGAACTATTATATAATTTTTATATATTTTCTTATGCTACAATGTTGTTACTTAATATTTGAACTATATGAATTTTTTTTAGCAAATTTTTAAAGTTTCTTTTTTAAATAATTTATGAATATTTTCCATTATTTTTTTAATTTTGAAATGACTGAACTCACTGATAAAAACAAAAAATTTTGTTCAATTTGGTTTAAGGCTAGCCACAGCGTTGAGTTAAAATTATACTTAGAATATTACAAATTTCCTCTACAGTTCAACAACATTTTTCAGCGAAGTTAGTGCCGCACCCACTACCAGCGTTTCTGATGAAAATACTGTTCAGGACAACTTTTCGGTTCCTTCGTCCATGACTGCATCTTCCGGAATTTTGTCAGTTTCATCAGAAAAAGACCTAAAAAGCTCTAAAAGACAGAGGAAAAACAAAAACAAAAATAAGCGTCGGAAGGCGTCCTCCAGACCTTCCAAGACAGAGCAGCCCCCAGCAATGCCATCAGAAAATAATAATACGGTGATTTCTCATACACCATCTTCTATTCCTCCATTGACTAGTAGCCCAAATACGATTTCAACTACGCCTAACAGTCATTTGACTTTAAGAGCAGTTTCGAGGACCAGAAATGTTTTCATTTCACGTCTTCAGCCCGACACATCAATTGAAAATATATTGACGTTTGTCAGGCAATCCAAGTTAGTGAACTCAAATGCATTCTGTACATGCAAAAAAATTGGTAATAAGCCTTCCCATGCTTCTTTTATTCTAACAGTTGCAGCCGAAGATTTTACAACTGTTCTTAAATCTTATTTGTCGGCCGATAATATTCTTGTTACTGAGTTCAAGCCAAAAAATAAGTCTAAAAGGGTGACTCAAGCCACCCGCCAGACTCAAAAAAACTAAATAGGCTGTCCCTTTACTATCAAAATGTAAGGGGACTACGTTCTAAGACGCAGAGCTTATTTCTATCAACTCAAAATTGCTCTGAGGATATTATCGCGTTAACAGAAACGTGGCTAAACGGAAGCATTACTGATTTGGAATTGTTTGACAATAGTTTTCAAGTTTTTAGAAAAGACAGATACACTGACAATATTTCTTCTGTCGGTGGTGGTGTCCTTTTGGCTGTGAGGAACTGCTTTGTCAGTTTTATAGTTGACATTCACTGCTCTTCTAATATTGAACTAATTTGCGTTAAAGTTATACATTGTAACTCTAATGTATATGTTATTAATGCATATGTTCCTCCTAAGAGTAGTGTAGAGGTCTATGCAAGCCTTGCGGAGTGCATAGATTACATAATCGATTTACTTGACGTTAATGACGACATTTTATTATTGGGCGATTTTAATCTACCTGATTTAAAATGGCATTCTTCTGACAATGATACGTACTATTGTGCATCTAATTCGAAGACCCGCCAAGAACATATATTTGTTGATAATATATGTTCAGACATACAACAAGTGAGTTGTATTTATAATAGTCTTGAAAGACTTCTTGACCTGGTCTTAACTACAGACAGTAACAATGTTGTTGTTAAGAGGGCCTTTCATGCTCTAACTACTGTTGATGAATATCATCCACCATTGAGTATTTGGTACAAATCCGACAGAGCAAATATAGTAAATTCTAATTCATCGGATAAGCTTTATGAATTCAATTTTAAAAATGCTGACTTTTTGAAGTTGAATCAGTTGCTTCATGGTAAACTTAATGCAATTTTAGAATATATAAATGTAAATTGCCTTGATGACTCCATACATTTTTTTTATATGGAACTCTTTGCTGTGTTTTCTCAATCAGTACCTTATAGTCTCAAATTTGCGAGGAATTCTGCGTACCCGTGGTACACAAAGGATTTAAAGACTCTTCGCAACAACAGGAATAGGGCATGGAAGAAATACGTCTGTAGCTTAGGCTCAAACGACCTAGAAACTTACAAACGTTTGTTTCTGGAATTTGAAAATCGCTCAGCTACATTATATCACGAATATTTAGATAATGTTAAGCTGAGAATATTGACAGATCCAAAGAAATTTTGGGGATTCGTAAACACAAAGAAGAAATCTGATGGATTTCCTTCTTCATTTAGAACTCCTGAGGGATTTACTGACAATCCCGTCAAAATTTGTGGCCTATTCGCCAATCTTTTTAAAGAATCATTCTGTTCAGATTCTTTTACTCCTGATGGAGAGTACTTTGAATATATGAATTCCGAACCCAGAGTATCTTTGGAACATATATCCTTCACTCCAGAGGATATTTTAATGTATATTAGATCGATCGATGAGGAGTTTGGTGCTGGACCTGACGGTGTTCCTGCCGCAGTGTTAACACAATGCGGTTCCGTTTTGAGTCAACCACTTTCTTTATTATTTAATAAATCTATTAACGAAAGTTATTTTCCACTTTTTTGGAAAAAATCATTTATAAGTCCTATTTTTAAAAAGGGTTGCAGGAACGATGTCAGTAACTATAGGCCTATCGCTAAGCTCTCATCGATTCCAAAACTTTTTGAGCGGATGGTGTATGATCGGGTGAAAATTCACTGTGGGGAAGTCATAACAACTCGTCAGCATGGTTTTGTGAATGGCAGATCCACTGTGTCTAATCTTCTCGATTTTACAACATTCTGCTTAAATTCTATTGATTCTGGTAACCAGGTCGATTGTGTTTACACTGACTTTAGTAAGGCATTTGATAAGCTACCACACAATCTAATCTTATTTAAACTTGAGTTAATTGGATTTCCACAATATTTTGTGAACTGGATTAAATCGTATTTGGTAGAGCGATCTTATCAAATACGTTTCCGAGGCGCATTGTCTTCTGAATTTATTGCTGGATTAGGTGTTACTCAGGGTAGTCACCTTGGTCCTCTTCTGTTTATTTTAGCTATCAATGATGTAACTCACGTCATTGAACACTCTCATCTGCTTATTTATGCCGATGATATGAAAATATACAGACCGATTAATTCTAGAGATAATTCAGATCTACTCCAGTCTGATCTAAAATCCTTTGAAGTTTGGTGTTCTAAAAACAATATGTTTTTAAATTCAGATAAATGCCAAACTATGACCTTTTCGCGAAAAAGGAATAATTTTATATTTGATTATAAGATTAAAGATACTGCCTTGAGTCGTGTAGACACCGTCAAAGACCTAGGTATATGCATGGATTCTAAGCTGTCGTTTAACATTCATATTGATAATATTTGTAAAAAAGCATCTTCAATGCTTGGTTTTGTAAAACGCTGGGCCAAAGAATTTAATAGCATGATTACAACTACAACGTTGTATTATGCAATCGTGCGTCCTCACTTAGAGTATGCAAGTCAAGTTTGGTCCCCAAGTTACAATGTGCATGTTGATCGAATAGAAAGAATCCAAAAACGTTTTGTTCAGTTTGCTCTAAGGGGCTTAAGTGGAACTGACATATTAGACCTTCCTCCTTATGAGGATCGTTTAAAACTATTAAAAATGCAGTCTTTAGGTGATCGAAGGAAATCGGCAGATATCGTATATTTACACCAGCTCATAACAGGTGTATTCGATTCTCCAGAACTTCTTTCTCACATAAATTTTAACACTAACCGTAGAAGCAGTAGAAACGCTAACAACTTAATTTATTTGCCATTTAGTAGAACAAATTATATGGCTACTGCTCCTTTAAGTCGCATGAGTTCCTTTGTTAACAATTGTAGCGTTTTTGATGTTAATTTGTCAAAAGGTCAACTCAAAAGTAGATTAAAATTAGTTGTGTAATTAGATCTATATATACGCATGGTTAGTTGTTACGTCTTGTGTTGTCCCTGAGCCCAACCCATTTATTGGTGGGTAAATTTTTCCCACATTAACTTGTTTGTGGTCACGGTTATCCATAACATTGATATTTTCAATGATTACTGGGTAGTGGCTTTAGATGGGGATAATGCTGAGGAAGTGCGATATAGCTGTAGTAGCTGAACTCTTTTGTTATTGCATGTATGTCAAAAAAAAAAAAAAAAAAAAAAAAAAAAAAACAACCAGCTCAAACAGATAAATAAAGGAACTAGATAGTCCTGCGGACATGTTTCGATTTATTAGCTCAGGCAGATCAAATAAACAAATGAAATAGATAGTTCCGCGGACATGTTTAAATGAACTAGTTCCGCTCTCTAAAGGAAACGTTCCATGTCCGTTCCGTCTCCGGAACTGTTAAGCACAACCCTAGCTTGTAAGGTGATGGCGTCTGTATTTTGGAATGCGAAAGAAATAATATTCATCGACTGTCTCCAAAAAGGAACCACCATCAACTGCGACTATTACTGTGTACTTTTGGATTGATTGTAGGCTGAAATCGCCAGGAAACGGCCACATTTGCAAAAGAAAAAAAATTTTGTTTCACCAAGACAATGCACTGTGTCACAAATCGATGAAAACGATGGCAGAAATGAATGAATTGGGCTTAGAATTGCTTATCCATCCACCGTATTCTCCAAAATTAGCCCTCAGCGGCTTTTCCTGTTTTCAGATCTCAAGAAAATGCTTGCTGGAAAGAAATTCAAGTCCAATGATGAAGTAATCGCTGAAACTGAGGCCTTTTTTGACGAGAAAGAAAAAAATCGTACTATAAAAGTGGTATCGAAAAGTTGGAAAATCGCTATACTCGTTGTATCGTTCTCGAAGGCAACTATGTTGAAAAATATAATCGAGTTTTTTCAAAATTTTGTTTATTTCTTACTTATCCTACGGACTTATTGAATGACCTGTTACTGTTTATCGTTTGTAAGAATCTGCGTTTATTCAAATTTTTTCTCATTTTTGTTCTGTTTCAAAACCACCTTCAAATTTACTTAAGAATGCATTTTATTAAGATGTAAAAACTTTTTCTCACATTGAAATAATGCATTCCTTAAAGTAATGTACAATAAACTGATTTCAATGGTTTAACATAAATTCATTGAAAATTTTCTTATAGAGTTACAGAGAACTTACTATAACTTACAGAGTATTTTGCACACATTGCGATGCGCATAATCGTCCTTCTGAGCAGGTTATGAGCAAAACGATGAATTGATTTTTGTCTGCGTTTACTCTTACACAGTATAACTCATAGTTTTTGGAGTCAGGTTTGTTGATTTCTCGTGTAAGTAATTGCCAAAACTAGAAATTCTGCATCATTATTTTTTCCTTCTTACGTTCAAATAAGAGATTTACGATTCCATCCATTTTTTGG
Organism: Coremacera marginata; assembly: GCA_914767935.1. Lineage (NCBI taxonomy): Eukaryota > Metazoa > Arthropoda > Insecta > Diptera > Sciomyzidae > Coremacera > Coremacera marginata. The sequence goes on from OU612044.1 coordinate 160,465,454, forward strand.
CTCAAAGTAGATTTTGAGCACTTTTTCGATATTTTGACATGGCTGTTTCGCGGAAGGAATATTGTTTTGTCGTCTTAAGCAAAGGTAGATATTGAATTAGAGAAAAAAAAAAAAAAAAAATGAAAACTAACTTATCCGAAAAACCTACATATTGTGCTTCAAAATCTTAAAAATGTCAATAACTCGGTTACACATTCGCAAATATGAAACATCCTATGAACTTGACTCATGTGGTTCTGATAATCTCAATCTCTGTGTGGGTGGTTATAAATCATCATCATCATCGTCTGAATCTGATACAGGTCTTAAATACAGGATTCAATCACATATCTTCTTCTGTGTGTCCTTCATATCTAGTGGTATTATCCGGGTCTTCGGTGCCTTCATCTTCATCGTCATAACCGCTTAATTTGACATCGATGATATCATTAATCTCTTATTTAAACGTAAGTAGACAAAAAAAATTATGCAGAAATTCTAGTTTTGGCAGGTTTTTTTTACGAGAGATGAAACGATGACCTGAAAAAAGTTGCACAGTATTATGTTAAAAAAAAGGAAATGCATACAAATTTCCGTCATGATAAGGTACCTTCAATAAATTGTCGATTGATTTACCTTTGTAATAAGGCTTTCAGTACAAAAAACTTTTCATACAAAAAACTTTGTATGCATTATTTAAAGCATACTTTTAATTTCATTTAAAAGTATTGCTAAATTTGGTGACCAGATCGGACTATTCGTTTTTGTGTTATGATATGTATGACCACCTTTTCAAAAACTGCCTTGAAAAAAAAAACATTGTATAAATAAACTAACTCACAGATTAAAATCTAAATAATGAATGCAGATATAAAAAAATTAACTTAATATTATTTAATTGTTAAGAACTTACCGTGCGTAATTAACAGGTGGATCTGTGCGTAATTGCACTCCATAGCACCAGAAATCTCCAGCTATATATATAAAAAAAAAACAGATAACAGATTGTAACAAAGAAAATATCTATATTAAACATTTAACACTACACTGTAAAAAGTAAATCTTACAATCAGCTGAAAAACTGACTTAAGGTAAGCTGCAACAGCATTAACCCTCCGATGAGTGAGAAGGTCCCTAGGGACCTTTTTGCCTTTTCAAACTGAAATTACTCCTACTTTGGCCACTACAACCCCCCCCCCCCCCAAAGTTACTCTGTATTCCAAGAGTATTTTGTTGCGCATCTTTTGGAAAAAGCCGATCGGATCATTACTTTAGGAGTTATTGAGGTTTTAGTGAGAATAGTACGCGGACGTGTGAATAGGTCCGTATGGACCTTGTACTGAATTTCACTAATAAATGCATGTTTTTGGGCATCATTATAGTTTTTTTATTGTTTCAACACATAATTTACTTGTTCTGAACACAAAGACGTAAACTCAAAGACATTAGGGATGATGGTAAAAACAAAAAATTCTAAGAAAAATTCGAAGACATGAACTTTATTGCTTTCAAGGAAAGGCACAATATTCTAATTTTATACTACTAGCAATAAACCAGTTCTTAGAATTTTTTGTTCTTAGTATTTTGTTCTTAGTATTTTTTGTTCTTGGTATTTTTGTTCTTAGAATTTCTTGGGAGATAAACCAAGGGCAGAACGTAGTGCTGGATCTTGTGGAAAAATATTTAGATGCTGGCCGTACATATACGCGGATTATTTCTTTACCACTCTTGACTTGGCGCGTATTTTGTTGAGGAGGAAGACCGCATATGTTGGTACAGTGCGCTACAACAAAACATTCATTCCACAGGAGTTCAAGAAGAACCCGAAGCGCACCATCAATAGTACATTATTTGGGTTCAACGAAGGGGATATAGCGTTATGCTCATACGTGCCGAAAAAAAATAAAGTGGTGAACGTGCTCTCCACAATGCACTACACCTGCCTCGTTGACGAGCAAACCGAGAAGCGGAAGCCCTATGCCATATTAGATTACAACGCCAACAAATGCGGCGTTGATACCATGGATCAAATGCTAGGCACTTACAGCTGCAAAAGAGCAACACAACGATGGCCGTTGGCCATGTTTTATAATATGCTGGACGTCGCTGCATTTGCTGCTTTTACGATTTACAACGAAATGAAGCCTATAAAAAGGAGTGACAGACGGCGGTCGTTCTTGTTACTGCTAACGAAACAATTGGCCACACCAAATATCGAAGAACGTGCCCTGAACAACCATATAACCTCATATCCAAGGATACGCAATGCGATGGAAGCATTCGATGTCAGGGTAAGAAAAACATCTTCAAATTCAAGAATAGAATATATATTTATTTGTTTTTTATTTTTCTTTTCATTTCAGGTATTACCAAGACCGATGGAAGGCAATGCACCGTCGTTTGCGGCTAGGTCAAGTAGACCGTCACACTGTGGGATTTTGGCTGCAAAAACCCCCTTTTTTGAGTGTAAAATATCAAAAATGTAATGATGCAGTTTTGTAGAGAATTGTTTAATTAAGACAAATTCATCATACAATTTTTTCTACAATTTTTTTTTACAAAATAACGCGGTAAAGTCACCTAAACGAAATTCTGCAGTAACTGCCTTAGATTTTCATCCCATTTCAATGGGCTGGAAACATAATTTCTTTTTCTCGTATCTATATGATGTAAGTATATTTGAAAAATATAGTATTTCAGCATTAATTTAGAAGTAAAGGAATTGCATTACCATAATATTGTAATATATATTTAGGTTCTTTTTTGAAGGCACTCAAAAAGTCAGTGTTTTTAGTTTTTCTTGGACAAAAAAAAGGTGAGCGTTATCGATCGTTGTGTTCTGGTTGCAAAAAAATGAAAGGTGGGACTGTCTTCTTTAAATTTACTCAAAAAAATCCACCAACTTTTCTCAATATTTTACAAACGCATAAATTTTATAAAAAAAGTCACTAGTATTACAACGAAATTTTGCAATTAAATGTAATAAAAAAAGTGTGCCTACTTTTAGGCATACACTTTAGCAACAATTTGTTAATAACTGATTGACAGCAATTCCAAAGAAAAGCATAACAAAATAAAAAACAAAAACATATGATTAGGTAAATAAAATTTGGTAGACCAAAAGTGTAATAAAATTGTGAAAAATAATTATTAAAATGAGTTCATTTTCTGTATCATATCATGAATTGTGTATGGAACTTATTAACTGTGGTAATAATGTTAATTTATTAACGGATTTTATAAAAGCAAAAAACTCGGTGCTTACGATTAATGAAATCAAAATAGTGACAAAAAACATTCATAAGCGATTTCTTGGTAATTTTTGTAAACGCTGGGCGGAATCGCACAAAATAAAAGCGTATTTCTTTCAGAAAAATGATGTCTGGCTAAAAAGTAAGTTGCGAAACAAAAATCATTTATTGTTAACTTTGTAAACCATAACAAATTTTTTTAAGATATATTTGAAGTATCACTTGCTGATGATCAACCTTGTTGTTCAAGGAACAAGGGAAGGCCAGTTAAGGAATTCGATGATTGCAAATATCGTAGTAAAAGGTACAAAGCTGCCGATTAAACATCCCAGTACAGCCAACAACAATTAAAAATGGCAAGTGGAGTTACCGACTCAAAAATTAAATCATTATCATATATTCCTTCGTCTACTGCGCTAGCGTTATTGCTGGATGCAGAGTTAACAAAACATCAATACGAAACAATAAAAAATGTTTTGAAAGGAGAGGGATATGATATTTTACCACCTTATATAAAGGTATCTGAGGAGAAGAAAAAATGTTATCCCAATGAAATCCGAGTATCAGAAAAGGAAGCGTCTGCAAGCTTGCAAAGTATGATGGATCACACCACAAAGCGTCTCTTTGAAAGTTTTTCAAGCGAAAAGGTTAATGGTATGACAAATTCAAATAACACTCTTACGTCGAAGTAGGGTTGCGATGGTTCTTCGGGTCATGCAGAGTACAATCAGAGTTTGCCACCTGATGTAAGCGATAGAAGTCTGCTATTAGCATCGATGGTGCCTTTAAGTTTGAAAACAAACACTGAAGAAGAACAATGGCGCAATAAAAGTCCATCATCAACAAGGTATTGTCGACCACTTTTCTTCGAATTTACTAAGGAGACTAAACAAAAAGTGTTAACCGTTGTTGAGAACATTAAATCAGATATTGCTGCTTTGGGAAAAACGAATGTTGAAGTATTCGGCAAACAGTTCAATGTAACACACAATTTATTATTTACGATGCTAGATGGAAAAACGGCTCAGACAATTACAGGTACAGCTTCATCCGCCGTATGTTACATTTGTAATGCAAAGCCCTCTGAAATGAACCATTTGGACAAAATTTCAATGAAGAGTATTGACAATGAGGCTTGTAAATTGGGCATTTCGTCATTACACGCCCGAATAAAATTTATGGAATGTATACTCCATATAGCGTATAACTTGCCTTTTCAAAAGTGGTCTGCGATCGAAGCAAGAAATAAGATTTTAAAACAAGAGAACAAGGATCGAATTCAGACGGCATTTAAAGAAAGAATGAATTTGCGAGTGGATGCTGTACAACAAGGATCTGGCACTTCGAACAATGGCAATACCTCAAGGCGTTTCTTCTCCAATCCTGCACTTGTTGCTGATATAACTGGTGTTAATGAAGAACTAATAGATCGCTTCCGAATCATTCTGCAGATAATAACGTGTGGACAGAAAGTTGATAGTGTGAAGTTTCAAAAATTTGCATGGGATACAGCTGAGCTATTTGTTCAAAAATATAAGTGGTACTTTATGGCTGTTACTGTGCATAAAGTACTTATACATGGAAAGAACATTATTGATGCAGCAGTACTTCCTATTGGTATGCTATCCGAGGAAGCAGAAGAAGCACGCAATAAAGATTACAGAAACTATAGATTAATGTTTTCTAGAAAGTGCAATAGAACTGCAACAAATACTGATGTTTTCCATCGTCTGCTTGCATCATCTGATCCATATATAAGTAGTATAAGACGTCAGCCGCATAAAAATCTGTTAGAACTAGATGATGTAGTTAAAGAAATGATAGTTGAAGAATAAAATTTATAATTTATAATTTATAATTTATAATATAATTTTATAGTACAAATTTGACTTTTATTTGCAATGATTGGTTAATTAAAAAAAAAACGCTAAGCCATGGCCCCCTAATTTTTTTTGCAAATGTTCAGCTTACATATTAGTCTTTAGTTATTTATATAGATGTAAGTGCTGCTTGGCATCGATCACAAACTACAAAGGCTTAAATCTGTTTTTTTGAAAATCGTGAAAAATTAAATTTATCATATGGGCGTTGGGCGTGGCACTTAAAATTTTAATATAATTGAGGACTCAAATGCAACCACTGGTAGTAATTTTTATTAATATACATATGAAAATAAGGAAAATACAACGTCTTTTAGTTTTACGTCATATGGGAGGTAGGCGTGGTTGTGGGCGGATTTTAACAAAAATTTATTTTTCATCTAATTTGGCAATATGAGAGATGTGTGCCAAATTTCGAAGCCCTACCTCGATTCCTTCGATTTTTTGCAGCAGCTTGTATGAAGAAATCCCACTGTGCGTCATGTCGCCTTTGCCGTTCTGAGTACGGGCGGCAGCGGAAAACGCGGGCACACTGCTTCGGCTGCGGCAACGCTGTTTGCGGAGAACATAGCACACTTTTACATCGCTGCAACACTTGCGCACAAAAAACAAAAAAAAAATTACAAAAAAAAATTTTTTATACGAGTATGAAAAAAACATGATTTACAAAAAAGGTCCGTAGGGACCTTTTCACACGGCCGTGAAGTTCAGAACTGTCACTCATCGGAGGGTTAAGACAGCTATAGGTGAAATTACATATGCGTTTTTATCCTAAAAGTCAACATCTTAGTTGTTTTAATTTAAGGCAGCTAAATGATTAAAGCAGAGCTTCCATCACTGAATTTCAAGCACGTTGCAGTGTGATATAAATATATAACAATAATAAAAATAGCACTGCGCTACTATACTACACTTTAACAGCGCAAAGAAATGTATTCTGTTTGGCGCGATGATAGCGCTCTAAACTCCCAAACGTGAGATGGTGGGTTCGAACCCTACAGGTTGGTATTATATTTTGTTATTTTTATAATTACATTTTTATTTTATTTTAACATTCACTTTAAACATATAAAATTAATTCGATTTAAAAAAAACGTACCACTTTCTTACTCCCTATCGTTGGGACTCGAACCCGGGCCGCTTAAGGCGACTGGCTTACTGCGCTCTCTGCTTTACCAATTGCACCACCGTCAGTTCACTTTACTGTCGGCTAATATTTGTGTAGCTGCTAATGCTGCTGCGACGCATTTAATTGTGTACACCAAATTTTTGTGATGGCCGTGAGATACTGGTTAACGTGTTTGATTTGTGTGCGAAGCAGCTAAGGCTCGAGTTCCACTTTGTATAAAGTAACAAGATCAACTGAAATTAAGATTGATGTTGCCTAAAATTTTAAAAGCTAGCTCTTCAATAAAAAAATTAAGATTTCCTGCTGACTTCATTTAAGTCAGCAGAATATTGAAAACAAGCTGTGGCTTACATTAAGGTTAAAGTTGACTTTCGGGTAGGGTTTAAAATAAGATTTACTTTTTAGAGTGTAGTTCTTTATGCAACATTACAATTTAACCACCTGCCCTTTCTTACACTTTGTTACAAAGTCCTTAAAAATTTAGAATATGCACAAGGAAAGCTAACAATTTTTAATTAGTATGATGTTACGTAATTTTAATAATTTGCCTCAAAAATTATTTGTGAAAAAAAATTTAAAAGCTTTTACTTACCTATAAGAATTATAACTGCGCAAAATAACTTCATATTTTTTTTTTTTTTTTTTTTGTAAATTATTAAAATTTATTTAGCATTAAAAAAATGAACCGTTTTGATGAATACTTGTTTGCAAATTAAAAATTGTTTTTTCTGCTAGTAAGAGAGCTTTTATACAATTTACTTTTTCCTGAAATTTTTGGAAGCAATTTGAACAGCTGCTAGTGTATTTTTGTTTCTAAAACTTATTGCATTGACCAGCGGTTCTCAAACTTTTTTGGCGACGCAAACCTTTTAGAAAGAGGAACATTTGACGGAGCCCTAAGATAATCAAAAACTGCTGTATGTGTATTCTTTAATAATAACACGTTGTTAGTCAATTTTGGAAGTCTTTTTAAGTCTATAATTTACATTATTTGAATTGACTCTAGTTCTCGAGGAAAGTCGTTATTTTAAAAATGTAGGAGATTTCTCCACATATGGTATTTTGGAATACCTCAAGAACAATTTATACGATTGGGTTAAACTAAAAATTCAAAAATACGCAGCTAAATTACTTTCAAGTTACATCTGCATGGTTTTTTAATTAGCTCAATAGTTTTGGAAATATTTCAAAGTTCTTTCGAGAAAAAAAAATATTTTTTTATGCAAAATTTAGATTTTTTGTTGATTTCAAATTCCTTAAAAAATCGAAATTTTCAAAATTTTTGGAAAAATTTCTAAATAAATATCAGTAATACTACGTTCACATTGAGAGCTAAATGCGCATTTACGAAATTGAATGTATATATTTGTCTCTTTTACTCTTACAAGGAGCATACGGCCACGCATTCTAAATTGCTAATGCGCATTTCGTTAAATGCGCATTTAGCCCTCAGTGTGAACATAGCATAATACTACGTTCACACTGAGAGTTAAATGAGCATTTATAAAATCGAATATATATATTTGTCACTTTTACTCCTACAAGGAGCATACGGCCACGCATTCTTAATTGCTAATGCGCATTTCGTTAAATGCGCATTTAGCTCTCAGTGAACGTAGTATAACACAAAGAATAATAAAATTACACCGAAAAAAATCTACAGGTTTTAAAATTGAACACAATGTTATCATTTTCAAAATATATTTTTTCATATAAAATTTTTGAATTTTTTGTATATTCACATATAAATTGATAACACTATGTCGTTATTTTGTTAAAATTTGTTTTAAGCTATTTTTTGATCATAAATTGTTTTTAAATTGAAAACTTTGATATAAGGCCTGATACAAGAAAGTTGAATTCTCATATCAGGTTCGGTATCCAGTCTATTGCGGTATTTTTTTTTTTTTTGTAGTTGCATAGGTTAAGAGTCCTGTTTCGCACAAGTGTGTTGTTGGGGACGGAAGGAGAAAATTCTGGACCATTGTGTAAATAAATGAATATTCATCACAGATCCTTAAAACTTAAAACCATTCAAAAGCATTGTTTTTAACAGTGACTCCTTACTAGTGTCTAATAACATTTCTTGAAATTATTAAAAAAAATCTCCTTTGACATACTTTTATGCTTTTGCAAATTGCGTACAAATGGATTTTGAATACATGAATGCATTTTCATTTTTGTATTCTGTTCTTCGGGAAAATACGTCTCAAAGCATGCCCGCATAGAATTAAGATATTGGACCAATTCTTCATACATATCATATAAGAACACTTCTGCGTCGCTAACGACACGAACACGAATAATCTAAAAATCTAATTTTCATTTGAAAGCGGTAATTTTGTTACTACCTTGTAGGAAAATCAACTAATTTAAAAGTAGTTGATAAAGTAGTTTTTTGTCAACCACAACTAGTTGAAATTCTGACTTTTTTCCATAAAACGAACTAACATATTTTGTATGGTGATGCCCGCTAAATAAGTCAATTGACTTTCGTCTGCTTACATTTTCAACTACTTGTTAAATTAGTTAAATTTAAATTATTTTTTAATTACTTTAAAATAACCAATTGAAAACTATTACTGATGTCCTAAAGTTAATAATATTTGATGAAATAACATGGTTAAATATATATAAGCTTGTAATCTAATAAAAATTTCCAATTAAAACATGTCCAAATCAGAGTAGTTGCCGCCTTAATATAATTCAAAGAAGTTTATCAATTACTTGTTTTTAAGTAGTATTGCAATTACTTCATATATAATGCAGTGTGTAAAATTAAACTAACATTTTTTATCAAACTAATTTCTGTACCAGTTATACTTGCAGACAATTCAATATTTTGAAAAAAAACGACGAGCTGTATTGCCGTCGTTGGAAGATGCTTTAGGAAAAAGGACCTAAGCTCTTAATTTTTACTTTCCCAGCAAAAATTTTTGCAAATGTGCTTAAAAAGAGATGTTATTATACATACTTAAGAAAAAAAAAAACAAAAATGAGGAATTTTTTTGTGCTTTTAAAGCTTAGTAAAAATGTGTTATTTTTCCATATAATATGCTCATTTTCGCCAAAACATGCTCTAGGAAAAATGTCATAAAATCATTCATTTTCATTTTTCCCAGCAAAAAACTTTAGAAATGTATTCAGAAAGAATTGTTATAGTACATACTTAAAAATAAAAAAAAAAAAACTAAAGAGCGGATTTTTTTTTATAGCTTTCGAAACTTTGTAAAAAATGTGTTATTTTTCTATATAAATATTAAGGTGGATCGTTTTGTTCAGGGGTTAAAAAAAAATGTTTTTCCAATCCAAATGAAATCCAAAATGATATCGAAATTGTTATTGATTTAAAAAAAAATCCCTTTTTTGCCAAAAATCAACGGTTTTTTCGGCGTAAGTTTGTATCAATCTGAAATAACTACCCAAAAGTAGAGTGCAAACGAAAGGTATCTAGAACCCCAAAGTTGTGAACAGGAAAATTGTTAGATTCGAGCATTTTTTTAGTGCAATAGTGTTCAGAATTCGGAAACATTTTGGGTAGTTTCACAAAAAGCGCTATAAATCTGCTATTTGTAGGTAAATTTTAGAAATTTAGTATTGTTAAAAAGACTTGATATAGTCTATTGATATATATATAAAAAAAAAAAATCAAAATAGCATTGTAAAAAAATTACTTGATGTATCTGTTGATATACATAAAAAAAAAAAATCAAAATAACAGAATTAAATTTTTAAAGGAATTGTCCTTGAAAAAGTATTTTTGATTGAGTACTTAAAATAAAAATTTCTATACATCATATACATAATTTTAGAAAATTTGGTATTGCTAAGAAAGACTTGATGTAATCTGTTGATAAAAAAAAAAATCAAGGTGGAATTTATTTCTTTAATGAATTCTCATTGGAAAGTCTTTGAATTGAATTTAAGAAATCTCTTCGTGGTTCCACTATTTTGATTTTTTTTTTTTATTTACATCAATATTAAATCAATTGTAATTGATCAATACTAAATTTTCTAAAATTTACCTAAAAATAGCAGATTTATAGCGCTTTTTGTGAAAAATACCAAAAATTTGGACAGAATTCTGAACACTGCTGTACTGAAAAAATTCTCGAATCTAACAATTTTCCTATTCAGAACTTTGGGGGTCTTAGATACCTATCATTTGCACCCTACTTTTGGGTATTCCTTTCAAATTTATAAAAACTTACAGCGAAAAACCGTTGATTTTTGGCGAAAAAGTGATTTTTTTAAAATCAAATCAAAACCGCTGGTAGATGGTCAAACCGATTTCAATATACATTTGGATGTAAGATCTACTTGAATTCAGCTCCCAGAATATGAGTGCCGAAAAAAGTGTTTTTTTTTTTTTGACCCACCTTAATATTTTTATTTATTTTATTTTATTTTCAAGGATTTATACAATAATTAATTACCGTAGAAATACAAATTGAAGCAGTACTAGCAGCCAAGTCTTTCAACTGGCAGATAATAATGTAAGGATAAAATAAAGTTGATGTTTAATGAAATTGAGAAGAAAATATGTTATAATAATAATATTACTATACTAATACATTATAATACTACGTAATACTAATATAATAATAATATTGAATAAAAGAGGTTATAGGTATTACTTAAATTAGATGAAGCAAATTACAACTTTTTAAGAAATTATAAATTTCCATAATACGAGGGGTGCCTTTTATATTTCGGAATGAGAACAAAAACAAATATTAATCATCGAAAATCACTTTATTGTTTTTCAAAATATTCTCCATTAAGATCTATACACTTTTGCATGCGTTTGAACCAATTGTCGAAGCACTTTTGCCACTCTGATTGAGGTATCTCCAAAACATGCATTCTGAATGCCGCAACCGCTTCTTCGGGCGTCGAAAATCGTTGTCCACGCAGTTTATTCTTCACGGTTGGGAATAAAAAGAAGTCATTCGGTGCCAAGTCAGGACTATACGGCGGATGACCCATCAAATCGATGTTTTGGGTGCTCAAAAATGCAGTTGTTTGAGCCGATGTGTGAGAGCTCGCATTGTCGTGGTGAAGAGTGATCCGACTTTGGCGGTTGGTTTTCCTGATTTCTTGGAAGACAACTGGCAAACAAATGGCTGTGTACCACTCAGAGTTGACTGTTCTGCGTTGTTCTAGTGGTACGGTTGCGACATGTCCATATTTTTCGAAAAAACAGGCGACCATTTGCTTGGAAGTGCTTCGTGCGCGAACAACTTTTGTTGGATTTGGCTCATCTTGAAACACCCATACAGTCGACTGCTGTTTACTTTCGGGCTCATACGCGTAAATCCACGATTCATCACCTGTCACGATGTCATAGACGTGTTTCGAAGCACCACGATCGTATTTTTTGAGCATTTCCTTCGACCAATCGACACGAGCCTTTTTTTGAGCGATTGACAAATTGTGTGGGATCCAACGCGAACAAATTTTTTTGACAGTCAAATGTTTATGCAATATTGAATGTATGCTGGTCCCACTTATGCCTAAGGTTGCCTCAATCTCACGATAGGTAACATGACGATCTTGCAATATCAGTTCGCGCACAGCATCAATGGTTTTCGGAACAACAGCTGATTTCGGACGACCTTCACGAAATTCGTCTTGGAGTGAACTACGACCACGATTGAATTCACCATACCATCGATAAACACTGGTCCTTGATGGAGCTTCATCGCCAAAAATTGAATTAAGTTCATCCATGCACTGTTGCTGTGTTAATTCACGTCGAAAGTTGTAAAAAATAATCGCACGAAAATGTTCACGATTTAATTCCATTTTTAGACCGAGATGAATCTTTTAAGTTACTATAAACAACACAAATAGCGCTCGTATGTCAAAACGTTCTGAGTACGTATAAGCCAACAAATGTCAAACTTTGCGATAGAGCTTTCAGTTGACAGATTGCAACACCAGGGTTGCCAAATCCCGAAATATAAAAGGCACCCTACGTATTATCGTATGTTGGATGTTTTAAAATGTCGTAAGGCTGAGAATCCAAGAAATGAAAATTCCTTTGGGTTGTTAGTCGAGGGCAGATGTTTAAAAGGTGGTCGATTGATGCGGGAAGATTGCAAAACGGGCAGATATTGCGATTTGTACCGTTGAGAAGATGCTCGTGTGTTAGCTTTATGTGTCCTAGGCGTAGACGTATGAAAGGTATTATTGCGAAGGTTAGTGCACCGCTTGGGTAAACTGGCTTACAACGATCAGGGTTTAGAGCCGAATAATGATGACTATAGGTATTCCAGATTTCGGTATTTTCTACTGAACGTTGCTTAACAATAAAATTGTGGATGTCCTTAGCGCTAAATGTGTCAAAGACTGGTGCTGGTGTCATACTGATGTCTTTTGCCATCGTGTCAGCAAACTCATTTCCACGAATCCCAGAATGGCCTGGAATCCATATAATTTTTATTTTGTTATGGGCCTTAATAAGGATATCCTTGATGGAAGCAATAATGTCCATTGAATTAGACGGTGTACGAATTGCGATGACGCAAGACTTGCTGTCTGTGCAGATCATATATTTACCTCTGTTATTTTTTGCAAAGATAGAAGCTTGAAGTATAGCGGCAGCTTCTGCTGTGAACACAGAGCAAAAACTGTGCAATAAGCCGTAGCTGATAGGTGCACCATTCTCATGAACAACAGCATAAGACGTATTGTTGTTAGTTTTTGAGCCATCAGTGAAAATAAACTTCCATCCTGAGGACTTATATTGAGCGGCTTCATTGAGAAACAGTGTTTGGTATACTGAGTTGGATGTGCTTTCTTTCGGATAATCCATCAGTCTGGTTTCCAATGAGGAGAGTTTTAGTAGCCAAGGTGGGTAACATTGATGATGATTGCGTTTTAGCTTTAGCGGAAGGGAATGTACCATACCAAACTCTAAGCATCTTGTTATCGTCGAGCATTTTTTTGGAGCCCGTTTACGACTCAATGCTTTTTTAACATCCTCTGCAAGAACAGGATTTTTTGAATACAATAGTTTATGAAGAAGACGGTAAGTGACGTCCTTGGTTATATCCGGTATTGAGGGCAATCCAGCTTCAGTCAGAATATTTATCGTTGGTGTAGTTGGAAATGCCCTGAGGCATCTACGAACTGATTTGTGGTAAGGAGCAAACAAAAGCCCAATATTGCTTTTTGCGCAATGACCGTAAATAGGAAGACCATATACAATTTTTGATAGCACAAGTGCTCTGGTGACGTTGATGAGTGTTGTTGGATGCACAAGGCAGTGTTTAGACGAAAGATACTTAATTATATTTAACCTAAGAAATAAGCTATCCCGAACATATTTACAATGATTTTTAAAGGTATACTTGTTATCAAATATAAGTCCTAAAATTTTTAGGTTATCTACAGATTTTATAGTTACATTGTTAAATGTTAAATTTAAGTTATTGCAATTTAATTTTCGACATATATGAAGAGTGTTAGTTTTACTAATTGACACTGTTGCTCCAGATGTCAATGACCAGTCACTTATATCAGTGAGGATGTCAGTGAATACACCCACAACAGCATTTGTGTTAGAATTTTTAGAAAAAACTACGACATCATCGGCATATAAAACATGGTCAACACAAGAGTACTGAGATATGATATGACTTATTTCATCAAATGCTATTATGAATAGTATCACTGACAGCGGTGAGCCCTGAGGAGTGCCATTGTCAAGTGATGTCACTGTGGATAAATGACCGTTAGCCATCACCCTGCATTTTCTGTTGGATAAAAAACTTTTAATGAAATTAAAAATCTTTGACCCAACCTTCCATTTAATGAGTTGTCCTAAAACTATATGAACGCCAATGCGATCAAAAGCTTTCTGAAAATCAATTGCCATCAGAGAAATGCGGTTTTTGCTAGACAGAGCATTTGTAATAAAATAATCAAGATGTAGCAAGGCGTCAGTAGTACCATGCCCTTTTTTGAAGCCAACCTGATTATGGCTGATAAGTTTATTTTTCCTTGTAAACCACATTAGTCTGCTGGCAACTATCTTCTCAAGAATCTTACCCATGCATGGAAGAAGGGATATTGGTCGATAGCTGTCAACTTCACCCGGGGCTTTATTAGGCTTCTGGATAGGAATTATTGTGGATGTTTTCCAAAATTGGGGATATGTACCCTTATCAAAGATAGAGTTGTATAACTTTATTGTTCTTTCTTTAAGAAAAGGTGGGAGATTTTTTATGATTGGATACGAAATTCTATCCGCACCGGGAGTTTTCCCTTGAACAGAGCAGAGGACATGTTCAAGTTCCGAAGGAAGTATAGTAGTTTCAATTTGTTTGGCAGATGTTGAAAGGTTTGGGGGGGGATAATTATTGGAATTCAAAAGCAGTGATTTTTTGGCCAGACATTCTGTTGAAAAATTATAGTCTGATGAAATATTTGAAAAATGTGTAGCAAACTGGTTTGCAATGTCAGTGGTAGTGGACAAGATGGATCCATTGGACGTAGTTAACGTTGTGAACTGGGATTGCTTGAAAGAACCCGCAAGCATCTTAATATCAGCCCAAATTTTCTTCGGGTTTGATGATGGATTAATAGAATTTGTGAGTTTTTCGAAGCATAGTCTTTTGGCTTTTTTTGCGTTGAGGCGGAAAAGAGAATTTGCTTTTTTATATTTGATGAGATTGTCCATTGAGTGGTCACGTTTAAAATCGTGCCAAGCTGCTTGCTTTTCGGACCTAAGGGAAGCCAGTTCTGAGTTCCACCAAGGAACCATAGCTTTCTTTTTTTTACTTTTAGTTTGTTTAATTGTGAAGTGAGCAGCAGAGCGAATTAATTTATGAATTCTGGCTGTTTCTTGATTTATGTTTTGCGATACTGGAAAATTGTTGGAAATTTGTTGACATCTCGATTGAAAATTTGGCCAATTGGCGGAGCCAGTAATAAATTTAATTTTTGGTATATAAGTGATTGTGCTGCAATGTATATTGGTGGTAATGGGGTAGTGATCGCTACCATGGAGATCATCAAGGATATGCCAAGTGCATTTTGGAGCTATGCTTGCAGAACATAAAGTAAGATCGACGTGTGTAAATGAATTATGGGTAGAATAATGGGTAGGAGAACCATCATTTAGGACTGTCAGGTTGGAGGATAATATTACATTCTCAACCTGCTTACCGCGAGCATTTGTAACTGGAGAACCCCAAAGCGAGCTCCAGGAATTAAAATCTCCAGCCAAAATTATGGGTGTTGTAGAACTATTTAAAATTTGGTGTATTTCAGATGCAGAAAATGGTTGAATAGGCGGAATATAGATACAGATGAGTGTAAATTTAATTTTAAGGTTAAGTTCAATTGCGATCGCTGATATGGATGAATTAAGTGGAATGCAGGTATATGGCACACCTCTTTTAATAAGGATACCGACCCCTTGTTTGCTTGTGGTATTGTGAGGAAGATTGTTGAAATGGCCAATGTATTGCTTAGGTAAATATGGAATAGCATTGACAGAAAGGTGAGTCTCTTGTAATAGAATAATTGAGGGGTTATATAAATTAATCAACAGAGAAAGCTCGTGGTAATTATTAAAGGAACCATTAATGTTCCATTGAACTATAGAAACCATAAGAATTAAGAAAATAAAACATAATTATTGTAACAATAATTAGTATACAAAGGGGAGGTCACTACTGATAACATATCATGAAATAAAGTGTCTCGTAAACAATTTCTTGAAGAAGAAAGTGCGGAGCTCATCGTAATAAAGATATCAGAATTATCAATGCTTGAATACTCATTTACTAAGATTCAGCATCTCTTGATCATACTCATTTTCAGAAGAACTTGAACTTATAGTTGTATACTCTTCTTGTATAGGGTTGGGTTTATCGATGCTATGAGTGTAGGTTAACGAAGTAGGATTGTGTTTAGCAGTTGGATTGTTACCAGTTGTAGTCGACTTCAAAAGCGCGGCATTATTTTGGGGAATGGAAATTTTATCAAATGATTTGATTGTTTTTGTATTAGAGTTTGATTGAGATTGTGCTTTGAGGTTTGATTGTTTGATTGAGGTAGTGGTGGTTGTAAGATTAGCTTGTTTTGGATTTATAATTGTAGGCTTTGATATACTACTTTGGATACTTGCGTTGATTTTTCCATTCTGTTGGTTTTGCAGTTGGGGTTTTGGTTGTGACTGACTGTTATTGTTTGTGTTGGAAACCACAGAAGAGAAGCTTCTATCCCAGGATGAAGTCGAGGCTTGAGTTCTGTGGAGTTGTTGCGCTTCGCGCAGGGTGCATTTATTATGGGTTTTTATTTTAATGACTTCTTTATGTTGAAGGTATTTCTTGCAGTCTTAATAAATATGCTCATTTTCGCCAAAACATGCTCTCGGAAAAATTTCATAATATCATTAATTTTCACTTTTCCCAGCAAAAATCTTTAGAAATGTATTAAAAAAGAGTTTTATTCTTGTATAGGAACATTTTTTGTATTACTCTACATTTTTTATTTATCTCTCTTTTTTTTACTACAACTTTAGAAATATATCTCTTTTAAAGTTTTGCGTATAAATTGTACTAAAGTTGCAACGATATTAGAAAATATTCAGTACTAAACTGTAAAAACTGAAATTTCGTTAAATTTTTAAGGCAACATTTATAGATGATAACTTCCACTAATATAAAAAAATCCTATTGGATTCATATAATTAAGACTCTTTTTCTATAAACTTATACACTTTTATTCCCAAATGTCCGACTTTTTTCCATGAGCTATTTTTGGGCCGCCTCGCTACACTGTGCGACACTCTGCGACATTCAACTATGTATATGCAAGTTGCAACTTAGGCTCATAAACGGCTGGGCGCTTAAAAATGGATTGTGTTTAAGTCCAAAAAAAATCTTAATGCATTGTCACTTATAAAAAGAAAATGGACCAATCTCTTATGTCTTCACTGACACTTAATGGATCACATATTGTTCTTGTGGAAACCGCGAAAAATCTTGGAATTATATTCAATATTTTCAACCTGTATTGGAAAAATCATATAAACTGCAATGACGGTAAAATTTACGACATGCTCCGTACACTTTGGGTTACACAATATTTCACTCCTCACAGAATTAGGCTTATTTTAGCAAAAACATACTTGATTCCTACTCTACTTTATGGTTGTGAATTATTTGCTAATTGTGACTCGTTAAGCAGACATAAAATAAGCGTTATGTATAATAACATCTCACGTTATATTTTCGGACTTAGGCTATGAAATCACATTTTCACGTTTTCGAGACAAATTTTCAATACTACTTTCGATAATTTATTAATATTAAAAATAATTGTTTTTTTTTACAGAAAATAATTGTTTACAAAGAACCTAAATACTTACATGATCGACTACGCTATCTTAGATCTAATAGATCTACTCAAATAATACAATTAAAGCATACTCATCTTATATCAGAGAGAGTTCTAATTGAGTGAAACAATTGGGTAATTCGCAGTTTATTGTAATGTTTTAATATACTTATATTTTAATGTACTAATTTTTGAATGCTTTGAGCACAACTTACGTGAAAAGTATTAGTTTGTAGTTTCATATGTTTTGGTTTCTATTTAAAGTTGAAGAATTGATAGAATCAATTGAATTCATTGATAACTTCATCAAAATTACTTAAATGATATGATCACGTGATGATATAATATTAAGTGTTATAATATAACATGTAAAATAGAAAAATAGAGCATGAAATTGAATAAGTGCAAGTGAACAATTGTAACGATTAATTGAAATGACTTATTTGATGGCAATAGTGGTTGCGTTGGTACTCTATATGAGAGTACCTTACACTCCTAAACTAAGCAAATTTTTAGCCCAAAATCTTTGGGAAAATTATAGCCAGAAAAATAATGAACAATTCTTGTGAATATACTTATATAATCTGAACAGGTCAACAGTAGAGCTCTGCATGAATATATTCTCCAAGTGAATATACCCTGATTCTCTGCTGCAGCAGTCACTGCAAGCAAATCTACAAGCGAATAAATGTAAACAACAGGTCGTGTAGCGCAAGAGAATAACTTTTTATTTGTTCTCTGTTCTCTTTTCATACACTCTTGCACTGAGTTGAGCTTTCGATCTACGCCCCAGCGTCAAATGGGCAATACACTTCATCGATGAAAGGCAATACACTCGTAGGCGGTAATGAACACATGTTCGTATCCACTTTCAACTTACTTTTAGAAGATAATGGCCGCTTTGTAGGCAGACGGGCTACATTTTCGATTACAAAATATGCCAAGGAGTTGTTAAGCTTCCTGCAATCTCACTTTAAAAGTGTGCGATTTGTAGGGAAACCGGCTTATTTTCTAATTACAAAGTGTGCTACAAAGTAGTCGAGCTTCCTCGCTTCTAAAGTGTAGCAAATCGGCTATATTTTCTTCGTATTGTCGGTTTCTTGCGTATTGTCTTCATATATTACATCAGCCTCCACAATATTTTTTGATTGCCATTAACTGTTTCTTTTTCTTTTTTTATTAATCGGCGAAAATTTCTTTCTCTGCATCATCTGCGCTCCATACTCACTTTATAATTTAAAAATTCTTTTAAATAAATCCTTTTATTTTGTTATTTTTTAATTACTTTAAACTGTTCTAAAGTGATTAACATTCTTTTTCGCGCTTCGATTTGCAACTGAAGTTAACATGACAACGACTCATGTTTACATGAAAAAACCACTGAAAAATATTGAAAGAATTTATAGAATGTCCCAAACTAATAAGTGAACAAAGAGAACAAATACGACTTACAAATTCATACATAAATGGCACAACACAAGTGTACTGCCTGTAGCACACAGGCTACATTTTCGATTACAAAGTATGCAAACAAGTAGTCGAGCTTCCTTTTGCCATATACAACTTCACGCACAAATTCATATATGAATAACTTAACACAAGTGTACTGCCTTTCATATATGAAATATTGGAGTACTCCGTAAATTTGCCGCTGGGGCGTTGTTTCAGTTTTTTCTCTGAGCACTTAATAAACTACAGGAATACCCATACCCAGTATCTGCTGCAGTGACCTGAATAAGAGTTCATATGCTGGGTTTTCCCTGCAATAAGCTTTTTGTTATTATTAATGCATATTTGTGTCGAAAATAGCTTATATCGGCCGTAGCTGAGCTTCTAGAGGGGTAAAATATATGAGTTGGTCCTATTATTTTTTGCCCCTCAACATTTCATCTAACACACCTATCCCCTATCTTCCACCCTTGTTTGGGTCCCCATACAAAAAACACAAAAGCTGTCGAAAAGAGTTTATATCGGCCGTAGCTGAACTCCTAGAGGGGCCAAATATATGAGTTGGTCCTATTATTTTTTACCTTTCAACATTTCTCCCGAACACACCTACCCCTTATCTACCACCCTTCTTTGGCTCCCAACACAATAAACGCAAAAGCTGTAGATAATAGTTTATATCGGCCGTAGCTGGACTCCTAGAGAGGTCAAATATATGTGTTGGTCCTATTATTTTTTGCTCCTCAACATTTCTCCCGAACACACATATCCTCTACAACCACCCTTCTTTGGGTCCCAATACAAAAAACATTCTTTTCGTTTTACGAACGAACGAATAAAAAAATATTCGCTAAGTATTCAGGGTATGAACATTGATATTTTTGTTCTTTTTTATTGCTTTATTTGCTACCTGTTGTTGTTAGTAAAACATCGTGCTCTAACTCTCTTCGTTTCTTATATCTGAATAAAACATAGAGAGTGTTTGAGCAAAGCAGAGCAAAGCAGCAAGAGAATATATTCAGGGAGATGAAAAAGCATACTCATCTAGTATCATCTCTAGTATCAGGCTCTAGTCAATGAAACGAACTAAAATGAAAATGGCTATTTCAGCCCTTGAAAAGACTTTGACCGAGCTTTGTATGATCAATTGTATTGTGTGTGTTGTGAAATGTTTGAACACAAACGATCGAGATCTGGACCCACAAGTTTTATGCCGACTCCGAACGGCTTATGTTCTCAATAAGCATTTCATGGGAGTTTTAACTCTCTGAGGCTTGCCATTGTCTGCAGAGAGGTAAAGGCCGAACAGAAAAATTAATTCAATTGAAAAAATTTTCTGTGTCAGATGAATGATTCGAACCTGGGTTCTCTGGCGTATGAGCCACACACTCTACCCACTACGCCACGCCCGCCACAAAATATCTAGTCAACAGTAAGTAAAAAGCTCAAAAAAGATCAAATCGCAATCATTAGCAATTCAATTATTTTTTTTAAAAAGGTGAAATAATTGATTATATACGAATCTTTTTTGTTTGGTTAGTAACCAAGTGATTACGATTACAAAAAATCAAATTAATATCACGATTACTCAACATTACGAAAATAATCAGACAGAAACCAAAGTAATCAGAAAAAATAGTCAGATTGCTTTTAGAGAATCTTTTAGATTATTTTTATAATTTTAGTCAAAAACACAAATTATTTGTGATTTTTTTTTTTAACAAAGATTGTCAAAAAAATAGAAAGAGAAAAATGCATTACAACATAAATAAAACAAAAAAATAGACAACTACAACTTACTATTTGCCTTCATAAGAACTAATTTTTCAAAAGAATATCAGAATAAAATTTTGACACACTTAACATTTGTGTCAATAAAGTGTATTTGAACAATATTCCACAATAGAAATGCTTCAAATAAAATGAAAAAATACTGTATCAAACCAAGTAAATGCGCAAAAAAATATGACTATAAGAGATACGTTAGCTGTTTTTTAATTGCAGAAATAAAACTTTTGACACAAAATATTTGCCTTTATAAAGTATATTTGATCAATATTCCACAATAAAAATGCGTCAAACGAAATGGAAAAATATTGTGTTAAGCCAAGTAAATGCGTAAAAGAATATGACTACAAGTGATCTACTAGCTGTTTTATAATAGCGGAAATAAAACTTTCATCGCACTTTACATTTGTGTCAATAAAGTGTATTTGAACTAAATTCCACAATAGAAATACGTCAAACGAAATGAAAAAAAATATTGTGTCAAACCAAGTAAATGGTTATAACAGGTCTTTACGCTGTCCTTTCTAAGCATACAATGCCTTCAATGAAAAACCTCCTTTAAAAAGTGAGGTCATCAAAACGTTAAAATCTAAAATTCCACAAAAGTGAATTCACTGAACTGGAAATTTGGTAAAATCCAATGAACACCATCACAATAGATTAAACTAACATTAATCTAGCCTCCAGGCTCCGGAAGTTGTCGCAATACATTAAGCACTAACTTGGCTTCAGATGAATGAAATATCCTCCATGGATATCTACATACTATCTGACAGTCAAGTCGTCTTGAAATCTGTCGATACAATCTGTTGAAACAACAGTTCTTCGCTGCCGCAGATTCCACAATGAGATGGTAAAGCAATTCAAAATATTAATATGCTGGATTCGCGAGCATATAGAGTTTCCAGGAAACTGCCAAGCAGATGAGCTCGCTCGATGAACGTGTTTTAGTTTTTTTTTTATTTTATTCACAAAGGGGAAACCTTAAAAAGACGCCACAGTGCAGGTAGGAGTGTATGATTTTTACACACTAAGCCTAATAACCTTCGCATTGAAACTTCGTTCTTTATCACCCCGCGGTACTGCCACAGGGCATGGCTTCGCAGGGCATGGGAGCAGCATGGTTAATGATCGCCGTTTATGGGGGTAATACTCTACTCAGCCTATTTTCCGACAATATGGAAGAAACAGCGACTAGTATTGCTGCTAAAGCCTGGTAAGCAGCAAGACCGAACCTCATCATATAGGCCGCTGTGCATGCTGCACTCGGCGGGCAAAGTCCTAGAGAGAATAGTGTGTGATAGACTCCAGGCAAACCTAGAAGGAGACGCAGGCCTATCTTCCTACCAGTATGGTTTCAGACGCTCCCGCTCAACTGTCGTTGCCATCAGCAGCGTTAAATAAATTTCACGTAACGCGCTCACAGGGACGAGAGGCACACATGACCTGTGAAATGCTTTGAACTCCGCAAATTGGCAGCAAATAATAAATGCGCAAATTGGTTTCAGTGTTCCAAACTACCTGCTGCACATCATTCGTGACTACTTCCGAGATAGAGTGCTGTTCTATGACACAGAACAAGGTTCAGCCTAATACAAATTTACAGGTGGCGTTCCACAAGGATCTGTTCTGGGGCCGACACTGGAATGTAATGTACGATGTAATTTTCAGGATTTTCAAATGCTGGCCTAGAACAGGCAGCGCAGAAGAAAGAACTGTTCGTAGTCACTCCCAAAAAGCAGCGAGAGCCGAGGGTCGTCAACGTCGATGGTCATGATATGATGTCACAGCCCCACATAAATATCTAGGGGTACCCATAGATCAGAGCCTGAGTTTCAACGCGCATTTACTGGCAGCAGCAGACAAGGCAAGATCCATGAACGGTGCACTTACGCGCATTCTTCCAAATATTGGAGGCGCTCAAGGAGAAAGATGACTTCTTCTGTTACCGGTGATAGATTTTGTGTCACTCTATGCGGCATCGATCTGGGCACTGGGCTCAGAGCACTGAGATGAGAAGATTGTATGCCCACCAAGGGATCAAATCCACAAATGAAGACAGGCAGCGAGAACACGCTCGTGCCTTAGAAAAATGGCAATCACGATGGGACCGAGCTAACAACGGTAGATGTACGTACCAACTAATACCGAATATCCATGACTGGCTGTCACGCAAACACGAGTCGTTAGACTATAATACAACCCAAATAGTCACCGGCCATGTTTGTTTTTAACAATACAGAACAAAGCAGATTCCGTATTCCGCAAAATGACTTGGCATACCCGAAGACGCTAAGCACGCAAGTTTCGTATGGACTCGCTTTGGGGTAGAACGTGCAGAGCTTAAATAAATCATGGGAGTACAATTGTCTGCTAACATTTTAATAGCGACGATGTGTCAATCGCAACGAAGCTGAAATGCTGTAAGCAATTTCGCAAAAAAAAGTGATGAATGAGAAGGGTCGAGCAGGCTGGTCGTGAAAACGTGTCTGCGCAAGAACGACAACAACCGCCAAATCACTCCACACCGATGCTTTCTCCCGGCTCCCTATTTCAACCATCTCTATGGAATTATCGTGTGGTGGCTGGCGGTGGAAAAGTCAACATACCTAGCACGGACTGGATACCGTTGGACAAAACGTTGGATAAAAATGGGTTATTATATTTAATATTTAATATTTTATTAACATAATTACGGTGAATTAGTAACTTGGCAGCAAGAAAACATAAATTACACTAGAAAATAATTTGTTATATCCTTCCTGAAAACATTGATATTACTTTTACATAACAAACGAACAGGACTTTCTTCCTCATGAGGATCGTTTTCTTATGAAGAAATTCTGAGATATCATCTATTTACAACAACTCATAACTGCTGTATTCCATTCACCAGATCTTATTTCTCTCATAAAATTTAATTCTAAACGTAGTAGAATAAATGATTACAATTTCATTTACTTACCATTTAGTAGAATAACTTATATGTTAACGGCTCTTTTATACTGCATGTGATCCTTTGTGAAGAACTGTATCGTTCTTGAGGATAACTTGTCGAAAGGTCAACTCAAAAGCACATTTAAAACGATTGTGCAATGAGATCTATGCTTATGAATGGTTAGTTGTTACGTCTTGAGATGTCCCTGAGCACAACCCATGCTTTAGTGGGTAAATTTTTCCCACATTAACTTGTTTTGAGCTATTTTTATCTATATTGTTGAGAAATTTCAATGATTTCTGGGTCACAATTTCGAATGGGTTAATGCTGAGAAATGGCGAAAAGGCTGTAGCAGCTGAACTCTATTATTATCGCATACTACCTGCTGTTGTTGAAAAGAAATACTTTGATTTATAATAGATACTTATTCTAATAACTGTAAAATAAATAAGTCTCTTTTGGGAGTAAAATTATTCTTGTTTTGAAATTTCACAACAGTATTTTATTGTTAATTTGTTATTTTCATTGATGTGTGAAAACAGTGGGGCGTGAAAATCATGTTCTTCATGTTCCTTCGAATGTATCGGGACGCCGTTCCTCCCTGTCCCTATAACTACGCAACTGTATCAATAAAATCGTAGGTGCTTAAAAATAATTCCACAGTAGGAATGTGTCAACCAGAATAATAAAACATTATGTCTCAAACAAGTGAGATACAATATTTGCGTGAATATTCCGTGTTTTGCGTGTTTCAAAAGTTTAACACTATAGAAACGAGTCAACGAATATATTAGAACATTGTGTCTTAAGCAAATACGTAAATAATATGACAATAAGAACTCTTCTTAGTTTTTTGACTGCAGAAACCAACATTTTCCATACACTACATTTGTATTGATAAAAGCGTTTTATAAAAATACTCTACAATGAAAACGTGCAAGCGAAAATAATAAACCTTTGTCTATAACAATTGCGTAGTAGACTCAGAGACAGCGATCGCCATTGTTACGTTATTTTATGTAGGCTAAAATTTTGTGTGTGTGGGTTTTAGGAAGGGATAATTTGATTAAGTTAAGTTTTACATGGATTTTTATTTGTGTATATAATAAGAATTCCGGGTCAAGATTTTTCTCTGTGAAACAAAACGTTCAATACGTCTCCCCCCTCTCCCCACCTTCTTCCCAACATTTTGAATCCCCTTCGTTTTCGAATGATCGATTTTGTCAAATTTGCATGTTAAGATTTTTTGAGCCGAGAAATTTATTTTCATCAGCTTTCAAAAAAATGCATACAATATTTTTGAAAATTCACCAAATTCACCGAAAATCGGCAGGGTACCGAAGCTAAAAAATCCCCCTGCGACCATATTGAAGTATATTCGAAGTATATTCGCCATGACATACACGATGACATTCAGTTTTATACATTTACGAAAGTTTTTCTAATTTGATGACGTCATTTTGAGTAGGAGGTAGGCGTGGTTTTCATTCGATTTATGTCAAATATCATAGAGATGGTTCATATTATGTATCAGAGCTAATGTGCAAAATTTCAAGACATTTCTTTAATATTTGTGGATTTTTAAGAGATTTACGTTTAAAAAAAAAATATGACCATGACTCCGTTGGATGGACCAGGTCGAGGAAGCCCTAACCGCACTTGGTGTATTCGATTGGAGAAGGCGCAGGCAAAGCAAAGGCGCCTGGCGAGAGCTGATGAGGTCGGCCGAAACCCGAACGCGGGTTGTTTCAAAAATGCAACAAGCAGTAATTTGCTGCAAAATGCAGATCTCTTTTTATTTTTGTTTTTTTTTTTTATTATCTTAATAAAAGCCAAACAAATAATATCTTTGAATAAAATAAACCACTAAGTTCAACCATTTAAATGCTTTCCCTTATAAAAGTTGCAATTTAAAAATCAATATAATATTTTTCACTATATATTTAAGAGGTTTGACGAAGTGCTTTCTATGCTGTTTAATGAATTAAAAATTATAGCGTTTTTATTATTTGTGTTATATCGGAGGAAGGCGTGATTGTGGGCGGATTTGAAAATATTTTTGTCTGTATTCTGATAAAATCAGTTCCAAGTCACACATCAAATTTTATTGGTCTACAACGAGTACTTCTATTTATTGACACTTTTTGTATGTGCTCAACCACTGTGAGGCTTAGTAGGACTTCTTCTAAACTAAAAGTGGTACCACTCTTTGTCAAATCACGCTCACTTCTCTAGACTACGGACTGCTTATTATATCAAAGACTGCTCGTTATACCATATGTACAAGATTTGGTTGAATTTAGTCAAACAGTGTAGAAGGAGTCGATTAAAATTGAAGTGATATTCCCTTTTCTCATACCGATCACTTTCTTAGACTACGGACGGCTCATTATACAAAAGCATATATGAGCAAAATTTGGTTAAAGTCGAGTAAACGGTGTAGAATGAGTTCGACTAAAATTAAAGTGACATGTCCCGTTTTAAAATACCACTTAGACTTAAACATAGTTTGGTTCAAACGCTTATATCTGCTAAGCGCTGCCACTTATCAAAAACCAAATAACTACTGAGCTCAAGTCCTTTCTAATGATATATCAAGTGTTGCTTTTGAGAGGGATACTGTTCTCCGATCTGCAGCGGCTTATCGTAGATCTAATGGGAAAAACCTATCGCTGAATGACTTAGGACTCAGCTCTAACACAAGCATTTATTTAAATGAGAGCTTGACTAAGCGCAGCCATCAACTTCTGCAGAGTGCAATCAGACTGAAGCGTCGCAAATTGCTGTTCTCTGCGTATGCGAAGAAGGGGCGCATCTGTGTGAAAATGATGGAGAATGGTGAGAGCTTACTAGTTGAAAGCTGTAACCAACTTTCTGCTATTGTTGCGGGTGAGCAGGATGACATTTATCGGGAATGAGCTTTTATGTTAATAATATTTTAGTAATTATAACTTATTCAAAGATTTTTCTGTTTTCTTTCTTATGTATTTTCTCCTCTGTTTATCTCTTAATTTTAGCGAGTTTTGACAGAAAACTCATCTGTTTTTTATTTGATACTATTTTCTTTAATCTCCTTTTTATGAATCCAATACCCGTCTTTACTCTACTTAGCCTACCTACTGTTTCTGAGTGCTACCTGCAATTTTATGATTGCATCTAACAACTATTGCAGTGGCGGTAATGAAAACAGTAAAATCTTAATAAATGTTTTATGTAGAAGATATTCGGGCCTTAAAATTGTACATTTTAATGCTAGAAGCCTAAATGCGCATAAATTAGACTATTTAAAGTTTGTATTTGAAGATTCGTCTGTCGATATCATATGTGTTTCGGAAACATGGTTTTGTTCAGATATTAACAACACTGTGCTTAACATTAATAATTTAAATCTGTTTAGAAATGACAGAACTGACAAAAGAGGAGGTGGAGTTGCAATTTACTGTCGAAAAAACCTGAATGCTGTGATAGTAGGTAAGTCCACTGGTGACACTGCTGAATTTCTAAATCTTTGTGTATCTGACAAAAATACAAAAATCCTTCTGTCGTGTGTTTACAATTCTAACAAATGTAATAGTTTGAATAACTTTTTTTCTGAACTCTCTGATATAGCAATTGACTTCGACTATTTTGTTGTATGTGGGGATTTCAATGTCAATCTGTTATGTAATGATAACACCGCAAAGTCCATGTATGAAAATGTTTCGTCTGTCGGTCTGTCTATTGTGAATGATACGATGCCTACCCGTTTTTCAAATATTAGTAATCCTAGTCTTTTGGATTATTTCATAGTCTCTGATTTATCGTCCGTTCTTTTGTTTGACCAGATTTACTTCATCTCTGACCATGATTTAATCTTTTGTACACTTGACATTCACCTAACTCGTGCCAATTACTCAAAAACTATATCATACCTAGATTTTAAGGCCATAAATTATCATGCCCTCTTCAATGATGTCAGTATAGTGCCCTGGGCCGATATTTGGTTTCTGTCAAGTATTGATGAAAAGGTAGAACTTTTTTCTAATATGCTTAATAATCTTTTTGTTAATCATGTTCCTACTCGTACCATGGTCATAAAAAATGTTTGCTGTCCATGGTTTAATAGTTATGTCAAAAATGCAATAAAAAAACGTAATAAAATGCATAACAAGTGGAAAAAGAATCCATCACAAGAAAATTGGGAGATTTTCAGAGTCGCCAGAAATGCTTCTGTCTTAATAACGAAACAAGCTAAAATGAACTATTGCTCTGCTAAACTGAATACCGCACTTCCATCTAAAGTGTTGTGGAGAAATCTAAAAACCTAGAAATTGGAAACAAGCCTACTGCTGACAGTAACGTGGATCCTGACATTCTTAACAATTTTTTCCTCAATAATAATTGTGGTTTAGTAAATCAAATGATTGACGATGTACTGGTTGCACCAAATTTTCAATTTTCTGCCGCAAGGGAAAGTGATGTTAACAAATCCATAATGAAAGTGAAATCAAATGCTGTTGGTGAGGATGGTATTTCAATAAAATTTTTAAAAATTATTTTACCCCACGTACTGCACTCGCTAACGCATATCATTAATCACTGTTTTACAACGTCTTGTTTCCCTCAATCCTGGAAAATTGCAAAAGTATTGCCTGTTGCCAAAAAATCATCAGCGCTTGAAGCAAACGATTTTAGGCCTATAAGTATTTTGCCCTCCCTGTCGAAAGTGTGCGAAGCTTTAATGGCTGATCAAATTTCAGAATTTCTGAACAGAAATAACTTGCTATCCCCTTTACAATCCGGTTTCCGTGCTGGCCATAGTTGCACAACTGCTACTTTAAAAATATTAGATGATATACGAAAATCCTACGATGAAGACCAAATTACTTTGCTATGCTTGCTGGATTTCTCCAAAGCATTTGACACCGTAAATCATTCATTACTTTGTCAAAAGCTGAAATGCTTCTTTGGTTTTCAAGCTAGTGCCGTAAGCCTTTTAAGAAGCTACTTGTCGGACAGATTTCAGAGAGTTAGAGTAGGTGTGAAGTGTTCTCAATTTAAGTTAGTACGCAGTGGAGTGCCCCAAGGATCTATTCTTGGTCCACTGCTCTTTTCAATGTTTATAAATGACATCTTCTCCATCTGTAGAAATGCGTCCATGCATGGTTATGCGGATGATGTTCAATTGCATCTCTCCCGTAGAACGGGTCTTGTCGAAGACCTATGTTGTAGACTAAATGAGGATCTCTGTAATATTTATAAATGGGCCATTAGTAACGGTCTGCAGCTAAATGCGCTTAAATCATATGTGCTTCAGATTTCAGCCTCAAAAATCTTTACTGAAAATATCCCACAGCTGTTTATAAATGATAAAAAACTCAAACTTGTGACAAATGTTGTAAGTCTAGGTTATCACATAAACTCAGTATTAACCTGTGCCGATCATGTGAACAGCATAATACGTAAAATATATTGTGTTTTGAGAAATCTACGAATGTCTGCTGATTTTACACCTGTAGAAACTAGACGTAAACTCGTGATACAGCTAATATTACCAATTGTTACTTACTCGGAACTCGTTTACGGCAAATTAGATTCGCGATCTGAACATAAACTACAGGTAGCATTCAATCATGCAACGAGATATGTCTATGGTATTCGAAAATTTGATCACTTTTCGCAGTTCAGGAATGCTATTCTTGGCTGCAGCATAACTAACTACATTAAAGCCAGAAACTGTATTTTTCTCCATAAGCTTATGCATACAAAGACTCCAATGTACCTCTTTGATAAATTGCAATTTTGCCAGTCAACTCGAAGTAAAATGCTTTTAGTGCCTCATTTCAAATTTTTAAACTCAACCAGACTTTTCTTCATTAACGCCGTAAGATTGTGGAATTCCTTACCGAACCACTTAAAATCAATTGATGGAATTGGAAGCTTTAGGCAGGCTATATATAAATATTTTACCTAACCACACGTATTGGAACTATCTCACTACATTAAATTTTATTTTCTTTGTTTTTATTTTTTCCTTTTATTTATTTTTTCTTTCCTTGTCTCTTGCATCTATTCTGAACAATTTTCTATACACCTTTTGTTTTAATATGTTATTTTTAATTGTGTAAGCTAAATAATTAATATGTACTTAAAATAAAACACTTATCCTTATTATTTTTTTTCTTCTTGTTTTATATAGACTCAGAAATAATTTTACTGTAATATTCTAATATTTTACTCCTAAGTTATTACTTTGTATATTAAAAGAACTTGTTCTTATTATACTTAAATCATAAATAAAATTGAATTGAATTGAATTGAATTGAATTTAGCGTTTGCAGATTTGCTGGGATCTCTTATCCCTTTCATGATACAAATCTATGGATTTCTGAAACATTTCATACAAAAATACTTTTAAGATTTTCGACTTTTTCGGTGGATTTTTCTTTTATACAAACCTTTTCCTAACAATTACGAGCACATAAAAAAAATCAGCCAAATCAGTCAAGCCGTTCTCAAGTGATGATCGGTTATATATGCGGGCATTGATTTTAACTTATATAGATTCATATATTTAACATGCAATTTTTTATAATTCATACATTTTACACATTAATTTTATTAATTCTGCATCAGCTCCAATAGTCTGCTCCAATATGTGCTGTTAGCTTTGTTTGCATTTACAGGTACAGTTGGTACACTCTAAAAAATAAATACAAATAACTTTAATAGTAATTTTTTGTTTTAAATTCAACTGCAGTATAATTTAACCACAAGTTTCATTATAGATTTTCAATGTTTAAAATTATGTACAAGCTTTAGTAAAATTAAGCAACATGTGTTGAATTTTGCTACAATAACAATATTGAACTTTTTTCATTATTTATTTCATTGACAATAGACACATGCGTGTTGAATTTTCAACATCAATTGGTAATTTATTTTCACCATATTCTCATTCAAGTTTTATTATGAGCAAGTAAGCAGCTTGTTATTCAGTTCTTCGGTATTCGGATCTCTAATTACAAAAATAGTGTTAAATTCCCTGCTTTAATTTTAAGCTAAGATTGTAAATATTTTTTGTCTTGTAAAATACTCAATATTTATATTGGAATGCGAGTGCGAGAAGTGTTTAAAAAATCTTTAAAATTGATTTTAAAAATGCTCTGTTTTATTTCTATAACTCTAACGACAAATTGATATATTTTCTTAGTTAAAACAAAAGTAAATTTTTTGGTTTTATTCATAATTAGGGTTTGGCGCAATCATATTTAGCAGATTTTTTTGTTTCGTTAAGAAAATTAAGAAAAATTAAGAAAAATCAACATAACATCAACTAGAGAGATGTGCTATTACATTTACACGCATTTGTTAAAAATTTGTTCAGTTTAAAATAATACACTTTGAATTTTTCTTACAATTTTTCTAACTGGGACATTTTTTACTGTACCCCGGGACACCGAGCTTAAAACCGGGAACCCTAGCCTAGCCTCCTTAATTTAATGCACCTATCATCACAAATGACGTTACTTAGTTCATGTTTTACCTTCGATATAATTAACGGAGTTATTAATAGCGAGCATATATTAAATGGGATAAAAATCAACAACCCAATAAGACGTACAAGGCATACACTACTATTAATTGAATATTAGCATCAAAGTGTCTCCGCAAATAATGAGCCAATAAATAGATGCTGTAGGCAATTCGATAATATCAGCGAGCACTATTTACCACCATTTATTTGAAAGTGTTTAAATTTACTTTCAAGAAAAACCTTTCTTTCAAGAAAAAGTCCCTACTTCAGTCCTATTACCGTATTGCTTTCCCGATTCACCATTTTAGCCTAATGTTCTTCCCTATTCCCTTTCTATTTAAAAAAGTTATACAATTTACACAACATCATATTACCATATTACAACCAAAAAAAAAAATTACAAAAAAACCCAACTTAGGCTTATGACCCCCAAAAACTAACCTGAAGATTCGCTGTCTTAGCGAACCATTATGTAGTTTAAGTTAAGTTAAATTGTAATTATGGAATTAAATTATAAGATTACCTTGCTCGGTTAAGAAATATATCATTAACATTTAAATGTTGACAACTTACGGAAGATTATCGCATGGGCCTTCATCGAATGATGTTACATTATTGCAGTATGACATGTTATCAGTATACTTCATATGATCTATATAAGAGACAAAAAAAATAATTTGTTTTCATTAAATTAAGGCTTATTGAAAAAATAATATATTGTAATTATAAAAGATATTTGACATTAGTTCTTTATGTAACATTGCACGCTGAAACCGATTATGATGTAAAAGTTAAGTGTAACAGTTTCGAGTTGAAACCAAGCAAAGCACTTTCGGTAAACTTCAATCACAAGCAAATGAATAAGGTTAAATTAAATAATTATTATTTTATTTTTATTGGTTTTGTCCACTCTTGATTTATTAAATTTTTACTTATTCAGCGTAAAATTTTGCATCTCTTTAATATCCCTTCAAAATGTTTAAAATATTGCAGATGCAAATAACTGAAGAATTTACACATAACTTTGATAAAAATATCAAGATCTTTTTTAAATGTTGACAACTTACCCCAACGGGTTACAGGAAAATTGCAGTTATAAGCAGCTATAGCATGACGACATAAAAATATTTTACATCTTCCAACTAGGATTCCTTCTACAATATCGATTCTATATGTGCAAGCAATAGGATCTCTAGCGTAGCAGATACTTGTACAGTTTGGTAAAATACTATAAAAAAATTATAATTTTATGTATTTTATTGTTTTAATTTAATTGAATATGAATTTAAGTAGGTGCACGCTAAAATTTTAACAGAGAGAAAACTTAAATGGCTAAAATATGGAAAATTAAAGATCAGTTACCCATAATTTTTACAACATTAGGAAACAAATGTTTTCAGAAATTTTTCAAAGGTGCTTAAATTATAAATTTCGCAGCGATTTTCTTCTGATTCCAGTTTTCTGTCATCTTCTTCTCTAGGCTCCTGTTTTAGAATGTTTTTAAGTTTTCGTGCTTTTCAAGCTTTGATAAAACAGAGTACACACTCAGAAAAATTTGCTTCCCCTCAATTAAGAACCGTAGCTTCAATTCGCAGGCATGGATTTTTCTATATTTTATAGAGGTTTCTCCTTATAAGCAGGAATTTTTACATGATTTAATAAAGTGATGTATTGATTTCGAGAAGCGTTATCAAAACTGCTTCTTTGTTTTGAAGACAAGTGTTTACTTAGTTATAAACGATAAAGATGGCTATTAGGTTAGGTTAGGTTAGTATGGTTGAGAGGCCTACCCGTCTGGCGCACGTAGACCAATACAGGCCCCTTGTGATACCATATAATCTCCTTTAACTTGGTGTTATAAAAGTCATGTCTCCATGTTGAACCATCCCGTGGATTTTATGAATCTGTCGATTTTCTTTGGATCTATCTTGGAGATTGAAACAAGAGAGTGAAAAAGGGGTCGACTGAGGGTATTTAGTCTCCTTCTACTTATAGCGGGGTAGTGGCAGAGAAAGTGTTGTATGATTTCCTCCTCCTCATCATCTCTGCAGCTTCTGCAGCAGTCGTTGGCTTCACAGCCTAGACGAAGAGCGTGAGCTCCTAACAAGCAGTGTCCAGTGAGTACCCCTACCAGAACAGAGAGATTTGGTCTTCTGAGTCCCAGTAGGAAGGAGGTGCGATTGTTGTCGTAGAAAGGCCAGGTTAGTCTGTCTGTGGTGCAGATGACCAAGTTATTCCACCGCTCATTGGACTGGCGCAGCGTGTTGCGCCTGCACTGATAGGTATAGGTATACGTACCGAGGATAGCGGCAGTCGTACCCTTTCTAGCCAGTTTGTCAGCATTGCAATTGCCTTCTATGTCACGGTGGCCAGGCACCCATACAATGTAGATCTTGAATTGCTCAGCCATCTCGTTGAGAGATTTGCGGCATGCAGCAAAAGAGTTTGAGTTTTGAGTATAGGAGCATAATGTTTTTAGCGTCGCTCGACTGTCTGAAAAGATATGTATATACAGCATTCCCTGAGGTGCTCAGATGTTTGAGGTGCTGTGCTGCTTCTTGGATGGCTAGGACCTCCGCTTGGTAGACGCTGCTGTTATCGGGTAGTTGAGCTTAGAGCCGTCAGTAAATATTTTTATTGCCCCCTCCATATAGTGAGACCTGCTTTCCCATTCCTGTCGTGTAGGAATGCGTACATTGTATTTTTTATCAAAGAATACCTCTGTTGTAAAGTAATCTGTGTTGGAAGGGAAAGTGGTCGATAGAGGCTTCTCTAGCGAAAGTCGCCATGCAGGTCCTGAAAGACAACCCCGGATCACCTCCTTCCTGTGCGGATGTGGGTTGATTTCAGGGTAATGTCAAGCTGATGGCTCGTGACAACGCAAGATCTGCTGAGATGTTCAAAGTGGCGATCGAGAAAGTCGGTGAGGCCTACCCAGGAGCTCGACTAAAAGCCGTCGATTTGGATGAGATATTCCAGGTACTCCAAATTAGCCTGCATCACTGCAAAGCAGCATTCGTTGCTCTCCAGCACCTCCTGACGAAGGGAGATGTCGACTTGGTGCTGATTCAGGATCCGTGGATGATCAACAATAAAATCCTTGGCCTGAACACACCAAACTATAACATATTTCATGTTTCCAACAAAGGTAAAACTCGTACATGTATTTCAGCTAATAATAACTTAAACTGTTTTATTCTCCCTCAGTTTAGTCACGGGGACCTCACGGTGGCCAGTCTGGAGCTGGGCCCCAAAAACTCAGGATAGCATCCTTTTATTTCCCATATGATGAGCCTGTGCCCACGCAGTCATTTAAGAAACTCCTAGAGGTAACCAATCCAGCCACGCACATCATTCTGGGTGGAGACACTAACGTGCACTACTCGCAATGGGGCAGTAGTAACAACATCAATAGAGGTGAGTCACTCTTTAACTACCTACTTAATACTAGCTTAAGTATTTTAAACAAGGGAAATGAGCCTACTTTTCTGGATATCACTCTGCCATCCGAGAACCTCTTGGAAGATATTTATTCATGAAAGGTTTTAAAGGAATATTCGTTCTCAGACCATAGGTATTTAGCTTTCGGTTGGAAATAAACTAGTCGATCCTTGCCTCAAAAAGTAACAAATCTCCTCAAGGTAAAATTGGAGATAATATAACAAACTCATCAGGATATCACTAAATCTCGTTATTCCCTCCCTCGTGACAAGTAAAGAATACTTAGACCGTCTGACAAGAGTCTTTACCAAGAAATGCTCGGATGCGCTCAACAAAGCATGTCCGAAAAAAGTTTTTAAAAAATCCCGCAAGAGTATGGTGGTCTCGGGAGATTGAAATTCTCAGAAAGGACTGTCGTAGAGACTTCAACTACGCAAGGCGTTGCAATAGTGAGGCCTCATGGAAAATATACAAATCCAAACTAGGCATTTACAAAACGAGTCAGGAAGGCAAGGAGAGCCTCTTGGTCTTCCTTCTGTACAGATATCGAAAGTATTTCCGAGGCTTTAAGGCTTAGGAAAATGCTATCAAAACTCCAAACAGCACCAAACTTCTTCAAAAGGAAGATGGTATCTGAACAAACTCATGTATCGAAACATTACACACTTATCGACGCACATTTTCCTGGTAGTGCTCACAGTGACAACTCCAGCTTCTAATTGTCCCTCTTTGACCTTACACCTCAACAGATTGAGCAGATGACCAGCGGGGAAAAGTTAAGATGTGCGATTTATTCGTTCCATCTATATTAATCTCCGGGTCCCGATGGTATTATACCAGCTCAACTCCACTTTAGCTTCAATGCAATAGTACCCTGGCTTCAATCAATCTACAATGGCTGCCTACTCCTTAACTATATCCCATCAGCTTGGAGAGAAACTAATGTCATCTTTATACCGAAAGCGGGCAAATCTTCTCACACTAAACTGAACTTAGACACATAAACCTCTTCTCCTTTTCAGTAAAAATACTGGAGAGACTTATTGGACTTCTTCTTAGCCAAAATTTGAAAGGCTTCTGAAGTCCCAACATGCCTATATTAAAGGCAGATCTACAGAGACAGCTATTCACTCTCTTGTATCTATCTACAATCGAAAAATCACTTATGAACTAAGAATATGCGCTTGCTGTTTTTCTAGATATAGCAGCAGCATTCAATAACGTCCTTC
The DNA here is from genome assembly GCA_914767935.1 of Coremacera marginata. Lineage (NCBI taxonomy): Eukaryota > Metazoa > Arthropoda > Insecta > Diptera > Sciomyzidae > Coremacera > Coremacera marginata. The sequence goes on from OU612044.1 coordinate 160,501,409, forward strand.
CATGTGCGGTTACCTCTGGCTTTGGGGGAGGTATTTACTCCCAGGACCTTGAAATCGAAGTATCCTTTAGACTCCCAAATTATTGTAATGTCACCAAGCGTAGATGGTGGCAATTCACGAAACCGCTAAGATTTTGGGTCAAAAAGACCTTGAAGGAAAAGTATATTCATCTTCTCAGATAGCCAAGCAGCGCTCAAGGCGCTGAGCTCGCATACTGATAACTCTAAAACTCTCACTGAGTGCCACAAATCTCTTAACGAGATGGCAAGGCTATTCAGGATTCACCTCATATGGGTACCCGGATACAGGGATATCGAGGGCAATAACTTGGCAGACGAATTGGCTAGGAAGGATACGACCTTAAACACCCTCTTAAATGAGGTCTTTATTGGTATACCCATATCCTCCTATAAACTTCAGTGCAGGAACAAATCCTTAAGTCTTGCACAAGAACACTGGGAGCACCTTGATACATGTAGGACTGTTAAGCTAACGTGGCCTTCCTACGACTTAAAACGCACCAACTCACTGCTTGAATTAAGCAAGGTAAACCTATCAAAAATAGTAAGGATCCTCACAAGTCACTGCCTAATCAGAACGCATGTTCTTCGGTTAGGGCTCATACCAAATGAATTTTGCAGAAGCTGTAGATGTGAGCAGGAAGTAGAAAATGTTCAGCATCCCTTTCTAAAAGGACTTGCCGAAGTCTCATGCCTGGAAATTATGCATATACTAAAATTCATTAACCGCACGAACTGGTTTTTGGAGGGAAATCTCTAGGGTTTAAAGGAGATTATGTGGTATCACAACGGGCCTGCAATGGTCTAGGTGTCGAGTCATTTATCGACTTAGGCACTTTAACCTAACCTAACCTAACATACTTCACAATTATCACATAGTGTTAAGTCTTTGATGTCTCCATGCCAACATGGATTCCTTTCTGGAAAATCTACTGTTACCAACCTACTTGAATTTACATCTAAAACTATAGAACATTTTGGAAAAGGTTTTCAGACTGATGTTCTCTACACGGACTTTAGCAAAGCTTTTAATATTGTAAATCACAAACTCTTAATTTTAAAATTATCTCTTGTCGGATTTACCACACAGTTGGACAGCTCTTGAATCTGCCAACTTTGAAAAATCGCAGAGTTATGCTTAATGTGAGCTGGATTGTTAAGCTTTTACATGGATATGTAGACAGACCATATTTATTGAGTAAAATTTACTTTAATATTCTTCTTCATCCTAGAAGATCATTTGAGTTACTTTACATGAATTTTTGTAGAACAAATTACTTGCAAAATGAACCACTGAGAAGCGCTTGTAGTTAATTTTGTTTCAGATGTAATTTCCTTAAACGAATTCATGTGCACAATTAAACATAATATTCTAGATTATCTTCAGTACCGCAATTGATTTGAATCATGCTCTGCCAATGATAATTCGTTTTACCAGGCTATCAAGCTTTCAAGCACTATCAAGCTGAATTTCATTAAACATGATTATCCAGAGCTAGACCACGCCCATCTCGCCTGGCATATGCCGGACCTAGACCACGCCCGTATCCCCCTGCATATGTGAACTTTGTTCTAATCCTTGTTTTCAGAAAGCTACACACAATAAAATAGAACTTGATTATTCAGAGCAAGACCTCGTCCGTCTTGTTTGGCATATGTGGGAGCTCGACCACGCCCGTCTAGCCTTTCATATGTGAGCACTGCTCTAATCAATTAATCTATTTTCTATTAAAACGAGATCTGGAATATACGCACAACTTTCAACATATACCTGGCAATTTTTCTTTATTTTTGGAAATTTAATTGTAAACTGAGCTAAATAATTAACTTTGTATATTAAATTAATGAATTGTAATTAATAGAGACCGGCGATAACAAAAATGCAACCTTTGTGTTTTAATGTTAATTAACGACTAAAAAATGTGAATACAAAAGAAAAGTGAAATGGATAGAAAAGATGACATTTGATATGATGAGCTACAAAATAAACTATTTTTTCAATAGTAATGAATAATGAATTGATAAATTTTTAAAATTTATTTTTTAAAAAAAACCGATAACTTAAAGAATATATTTCGTTTTTGGATACACTAAGGCGCCTCACAAAAAGTGGTTCGAACAGGTTCCTCAAATACATACCTGCTGACTTTTATAAAAATTTAAATAAAGTTATCTTAAATCATTTAAATGTTAACAACTTACAGGGGGTCATAGCATGGGCCTTCGTCGAATAAATCTTCGTGGCAGATGGATGTGTCTTCACTTTGAACCATATAAGCTATATAAGAAAAAGAAACAATTTTTAGCTATGTTATATAACTAAGTGCAAAAAAAAAATTAGTTACGCTATATTACACATTTGACATTCTTTATGTAACATTGCACACTGACCCCGATTATGATGTGAAAATTAACTATAACAGCTTTCGAGATAATGCTCAGGTTTTTCAACTTTTCTTTGCAATTAAAGTGTTTTTACTTTAAAAAAAGCAAAACACTTTCAGTAAACTTCAATCAAAAATAAATGAAATAGTTTTAATTATTATAAAATTCACAGTAAATTATATTAAAATTCAAATAAAGATTTTTCCCACCTTTGATTAATTCAATTTTTACTTATTCAGAGCTTAATTAAGTATATAAAATAATTTTTGTCTTCCAGATACAAATAACAGAAGACTTTAGTCAAATCTTGAATAAAATCATCAAAATATTTTTTAAGTGTTGCCCACTTACTTGGATCATTTACATGAAGATTGCAGTTATAAGCCACCAAAGCATCATGACATAAGAATTTCCGACATATCTTGTTCCCATTTTCGATTCTCATTGAGCAAACAGTAGGGGCATTTAATGAGCAGGAAGATGTACATTCTGCTGTAGTACTATTAAAAATTAATGAATTTTTATTTTGTATACTATTATTTTTTAATTGCGAACATTTTAACAGAGACAACTAAAATGGCTATAATATGACATATTAAAGTTCAGTTACCCATAATGTCTACACCATTAGGAAAGAAACAAATCCCAGAATTTTCCAGAAGTACTTAAATTATAAATTTTTCAGTGATTTTCAACCTTTTTTCAGTTATCTGTCATCTAGTTCTCTAGGCACCTGTTTTAGAATGTTTTTTATTATTCTTGCTTTCCAAACTTTTCTACTTTCAAAACAACTTTATCTCAAAAAAAAGTTAATTTGATAAATCGAGTAAAGCATTCAAATCAAGTTTAGATTTAAATTTAGAAGCTGTCGAATTTTGCGTATCAAATTTCTTTTTGGTTGGTTAGGTTGAAGAGAGTTTGGGGCACCCTTTATTATAAGGGCACCTAAGGAAGAGAAAAAAGAGATCAAGCGTAGTCATTACGCTTTGAAAGAACTAAACAAAAAAAAATGTTGACATTTAAACCATCTTCAAATTTGTGGATGACATATTTTCGTAAAAACAAAAAATGTCACAATAAACTCTTCACAGTTGAATAACTAGAAAATAGAAAGAAAGTATTCTTAGACACTGAAGTTCACAGAATTAACGACAGGATTATAATTAACTAGTAAAAAATCCCATCCTACGACGCACAGTGTAACTGTTTCTAAGCTAAGCATAAGCTGTGGCCAAAATTTGGTGTGGACGACTTTTTTACATAGATAAAGAAATTTTCCAAACATTGGCCAAACCGGACAATGAGCACGCCTACCTACCATATAAGACAAAGTTAAAAATCGATGTATCTTTTGACTTCTTCAATATTTTTTAAAACAATTTTATATTTGGTCTAAAATCACTTCAAAAACATTTGTACCAAAAATGGCTATAATCAGACTAATATTCGGGGTACCCTCCATATAAACCGCATTTTAAATATCTCGATCTTTAAAAATAAATACTATATTTTAATATAATCACACGCAAATATTTTCAGTATTATAGCAATGATCTTTACTAAAAATGGGCTGGGTCAGACCAGTTTTTGGGGTACCCCTCATAAAACTTCAATTCTTTAAGCCTGAGTACTTTTATCATAACACAGTACAGCACATGATTTTGGGACTCTATTCTGAGAACTGCACGTGAAAGTAGCCCCAAAAAGAAGAAGTTCTGCATCATTCGTTTTGCCAAGTTACATGCCATAATAATTTAATATCGATTTCAAGTTAGTAAGTATCGTATAGGGGAATTTGTCACGTTTTAGGCTCTTTTGTTTGACATAACTCGAGAGCCACTAGTCCGATTTAGCTGAAACAAATTTAAAAAAATTATGAAATACAATTCCTTTAATCTGTTCATATACCGTTTCCCTACATAAGCAACAGTTTCGCAGTTATAAATAATTGTATGAAGAACAAAAATATTTTTTGCCTGAAAATTAAGAATTTTTTTTTTTAAATTCATAAAAAATCCAAAACGGAAAAAAGTATCAAGTCGTACTACTTTCACGTAAAGTCACATAACCTATGAACAAAATGAGACATAGATCATGAAAATCGATATACGCGTTTCAATTTTATTCACAATTAAGTAAAGGTATGAATTACAAAAATTTGCTCCAGATATGTACAAAATTCTTTGGAAAAAACGTTTGTAAAAAATAAACGACTTTTTTATGATTCTCAGAAATAAAAAAGAAATAAGTAATAAACAAAAGTTTATTTCATTTTTTATTATGATTGCGTTAGCGAACTAATAAACGATTATAAATGTGCATGGACGCTGAATTCCTGTTCTTGTTTTTATGGTAGGTACTCCGTTTAGTCAATTAAAGGGAAAAAAGGGACGTGCACTTTTTTAATGATGTGTGTTTTTCCGTTGCATTCCTGGATGCGTCCATTCATAAGTACCTGTCAGTAAAATATTGAAAAGTACGTAGTATTTATAGGTGTTCACTGATCGATTTTTGTCATTTAACAAGTGTCGACGAACGCGAAAATTACAAGTGAATTTTTCTTCGGATTTTAAAAGTGAATAAGAACAAAACATATAATATATTTCAATATGGAAAATAACAAGTGCCCAAAATTGGATTATTTTTGTAACGTTTGTAGTCATATCGTCCCAAGAATAGACAAACAGGATCGAAAAAAATTGTTTACTGAGGAATTCAAGACAGCGTATTGTCATTGTTTTGATGAAGCAGCCAAATTTTATGCCGAACACAGTGTGCAAAAGTTGTTATAATACCCTTATAATGTGGATACATGGGAAAGGTGCAAAGTTGTCTTTTATGAAGCCAGTAATTTGGGTGGAAGACCTAACTGAACATTATGAATCCAGGTGCATAAATTATCGTCATGGATTCAACAGAAAACAATTGAAAACAAAAGTATACATTGCTGCTTTTACTGCCACACTTCCAATTAAACGCGCTGCTGATACCGATACATCTAAACCTCCGAGTCTGGAAACTGTGTCCCTGCAAGCAGAAACTTGAAGTCCCAAAATCATGTGTTGTACTGTGTATTATGTCTATTTCGGATGATGATACAGACTCAGAACATGAATATGAACAACCTACGAAGAAAAGAAGATCATCAGAACCACAAACGTCAACTTCAACGAGGATGGATATTTACAATAATTGAAAATGTTTAAATTTTGTTTTTATGCATAGATAACATATAAAAATGTCATATATTCTGTGTAAGAATAGCTGTAATATGAATCGCAATTTTTATTTTCATGCAAAATAAAGTTAATAAAGAAAAAAAAATCATATTTGTGGATTTGTAATCCAGTTATTGAGCAAAAAATGAAGCAAAATAGATGGGCGCATATTTTAAGGGTGGCTATATACCTGATTCAGGTGTGCTTTATACATTTTTCGAAACGCTCGAAACTCATAAATGTGGGTGGAATTTTTTTATATCTGAGAATCACATTTTTTAGAGTTTATTACTTTGATACCGCAATCATAAAAATCAAATAACCTTTTGTTTATTACTTATTTCTTTTTTAATTCTGAGAATCCTAAAAAAAGTCTTCAATGTTTTTTCGAAAGAATTTTGAGCAAATTTTTGATATTCATACCTTTACTTAATGGTAAATAAAAGCGAAACGCGTACATTGATTTTCATGATCTATGTCTCATTTTGTTCATAGGTTATGTGACTTTACGTGAAAGTAGTACGACTTGATACTTTTTTCCGTTTTGGATTTTTTATGAATTTAAAAAAAAAATTTTTAATTTTCAGGCAAAAAATATTTTTGTTCTTCATACAATTATTTATAACTGCGAAACTGTTGCTTATGTAGGGAAACGGTATATGAACAGATTAAAGGAATTGTATTTCATAATTTTTTTAAATTTGTTTCAGCTAAATCGGACTAGTGGCTCTCGAGTTATGTCAAACAAAAGAGCCTAAAACGTGACAAATTCCCCTATACGATACTTACTAATTTGAAATCGATATTAAATTATTATGGCATGCAACTTGACAAAACGAATGATGCAGAACTTTTTCTTTTTGGGGCTACTTTCACGTGCAGTTCCCAGAATTGAGTCCCAAATCAATGAGCTGAAAAATATTGTACTGTGTAGTGTAACACCAAGTAATTTGAATAGAATTATTTTAAATCATTTAAATGTGGACAACTTACCCAGTTAAATTGCATGGACCCTCTTGCGCTAATGCTAAATTATGGCATGCTGCCGTGTTATGAAAATAGTTCATAAGAGCTAATAAGACAAAAAAATTTCGTTTATAACTTATTGAAAAAATAATATAATTATATAAAGTATTTTAAAGTATTTCTTTATGTAACATTGCACGCTGAACCCGATTATAATTTGAAAGTTAAGTATAACAGTTTTCAAGATAGTGCTCAGTTTTTAAAATTTAATTAAGGGGAGAGTTTCAGCGTAAGAAAAACACTTTGCGATTTTTTTTTTTAGAAATATGAATAGAGCGAATTAATTGAAACCTTTTGTACATTATAAACTATCAAGTTAATAATATTTTGTAATTCTTTTATGTTAAAAAATTTTAACAGACAACCCGGTGACTACGCTTTTCAAAGAACGTCTTTGTAAAACTTCAATTTGCGCTGATCTCAGCTAGAAATTATCTGAAATCAGAGAACATTAACATTTAGTCGAAGTATGATCAAACTTCCCCTCCACCGTTCTCTGATTATCATGTCTTTAATTTTGACATTTTTGATGGTCATTTGATAAAAAATTGCTCTTTTTCACGAAAAATTCCACATTTTTGTAAATGGCAAGCCACAAAAAATTGCAAGACTTATCGTTGGGGGAGGTATTTCTTATGTAGAAAGTTTGTACCAAGAATGAAATGAATAAATAATATAGTTTTCAAATGGCAGTGAACACAGATTTTTAAAAAGTGGTTTCGAGAAAAACGCGTTTAAAGTTTCGCTGTCGGATTCATAGTGTTAAAGAAGAGGCGACTAATTAGTCAATAACATCGAGAATTTTGTTCTGATTGACTTAAAAGTTTGGAGAGCATATTCGTTAGATGTTTAACTATAAGAAAAAAACATATAAAATATCGATTTTCCAAAAGTGCAAACCCTTACTCAACACTTTTGTGTTTTTATTTAAAACAAAGCAAAAAACTTTCGGAAAACTACAATCGATATCAAATAAAGCACGTAGTTCCAATTAGTATTAAATGAATATAAAATAAAATTGAAGAAAAAAAAAAAAAAAAATTTGTCCGCCCTTAATTTATTTAATTTTAACTTATTCAGCGTGAAATTTTGCACTTAAATCACTTTAAAATATTGCAGATGCAAATAATTTAGGTATAACTTGAATGAAAATATCAAAATCTTTTTTAAATGCTGACAACTTACCTGAACGATTCCCATTTAGATTGCAGTTATGCGCATTCAAAGCATTACGACATAAGAATTTCTTACACATTAAGGTCCCAGAATCAAATCTCATTGAGCAAACCATAGGGTCACCATATGTGCAGTACCTTTCACAAGCTGGAGAAATACTATAAAAAATATATGAATTTTTTGTTTTTATTTTATTGATTCAATTTCATTTAATATGAATTTAAGTAGGTACTATAAAAATTACAACAGAGAAAACTCAAACGACTATAATATGACAAAAAAAGTTCAGCTACCCATAATGTTTAAAACATTAGGAAAAAAAAAAAAATAATTCCGACAAATTTTTCCAAAGTAGGGGAGGACGGAGATGGTTGTGACATCTTAATTATAAAGTGATATATTTTTTAATTTGTTTAATTTTTTTTTGAATATATCTGAGTGGCTATTCAGTATTTAAATATAAAATATTTTTTATATACTAAATGATTAGATTAGACGTAAATGAATGAATTCTGAGAAAGGAGGCCAGGCCTGCCACTTTTAACCCCGCACCAGGAGCTGGTTGTTACACTACATAGGGCAAGATGTTACAAACAAAAACAAACGTAATAAAAAATTTTGTATTAGGACAACCATCGCAGACAATTACTTACTTACTTACTTAGGTGGTCGTAACAACCCGTGTCATCAGCTCTCGCCAGGCGCCTCTGCTTTGCGAGCGCCTTCTCCAATCGGATACACCAAGTGCGGTTAGGGCTTCCTCAGCCTGGTTCATTCATCGGAGGCATGGTCTCCCTCGTCATCGTTTACCAGCGACCCTCGCCTCGAGCACCTTTTTCGCTGGAGCCTCGTGGTCCATACGATGGACATGACCCAGCCAGCGTAGTCGCTGCACAGTTATACGCCGAACTATGTCAATGTCATCGTAGAGCTCATACAGCTCGTGGTTCATTCGGATGCGATAGTCATCGCCGACTCGAACAGGACCGAAGATTTTGCGAAGAACTTTTCTCTCGAACACCCCCAGAGCGGCTGCGTCAGTTTGCGAAACTACCCATGCCTCAGCGCCATAAAGCAGCACAGGTAGAACGAGCGTCTTGTAGAGTGTTAGTTTTGTCGATCGGGAGAGGGCTCTGGAACTTAGTTGCTTACTGAGCCCGTAGTAGCACCTATTAGCAATTATTGTTCTTCGCTTTATCTCCAGGCTGATTTCGTTGTTAGTGTTAATGGCGGTGCCAAGGTAAACGAACTCCTTGACTACTTCAAAGTTATAGCTGCCGGATGAAACGTGGGAGTCTAGACGCCGAGCTCCCTTGTTTGTAGACAGCTTATAGTTTGTTTTACCCTCATTTATCATCAAACCCACTTTGGCTGATTCCTTTTCGATAGCGGCGGAAGCAGCGGTACATCTCTCTTAGTTCTGCCAACAATATCAATATCATCAGCGTACGCAAGGAGCTGGACGCCTTTTGTAGAAAATGGTGCCATTACGATGCTCACCGGCCTTTCGTACTATACCCTCCATGATGATGTTAAAGAGATCGCAAGACAGTGGATCGCCTTGCCTGAAACCTCTTTCGGTATTGAAGGTTTCGGAGAGGTCATTTCCTACCTTGACGGAGCTGCGTGTGTTGCTCAACGTCATTCTGCAAAGTCTGATCAACTTTGCAGGTATACCGAACTCAGACATTGTTGCGTATAGGCAATCCCTTCTCGGGCTATCGAACGCAGCTTTAAAATCGACAAAGAGATGGTGTGTGTCAATTTGATTTTCGTGGGTTTTTTCCAGGATTTGTCGTAGCGTGAAAATCTGGTCTATGGTGGACTTACCAGGTCGAAAGCCACACTGATAAGGTCCAATCAGTGTTTTTGTAATCGGCTTTAATCTTTCACACAGTACGCTTGAGAGAATCCTATATGCGATGGAAATAAGACTGATTCCTTGATAGTGGGCGCAGATTGTTGGGGTCTCCTTTCTTAAGTATAGGGCAAAGAACGCTGAGGTTTCAATCGTCGGCCATGCTTTCTGCTAGCCATATTTTGCTGATGAGCTGATGCATGCACCTTAACAATTCATCGCCGCCGGTTTTAAACAATTCAGCTTACAGTCCGTCAGCACTCGCTGCTTTATTGTTTTTGAGTCGTTGGATAGCAACTCGAACCTCTTCATGGCTAGGTGGTGATACTTCCACTCCGTCATCGTCGATTGGTGACACTGAACTGCGCTCTCCATGGGCGGCATTAAATTGGAGAAGTGCTGTCTCCACAATCTAAGCACACACTGTGTATCCGTATTCAGATCTCCATTTTCGTCTCTATAAGTGGATGCTCCGGGTTTGAAACCTTGGGTTAGACGCTTAACCTGTTGATAGAATTTTCGTGCATCCTTCTTGCCCTGGTATACCTCTAGTTCCTCACGCTCACGCTTTTCCTGCTCTCTTTTCTTACGTCTGAAAAGGCGCCTTTCTTGCGCCTTTTCAGACTGACTGCAGCGTTTTTCTGTCTGCGGCGTTTTTTACTGCTGTCGCGATGCAACACTCCTGATCGTACCATTGGTTCCGAGGTTGCGGGCGCGGGAAACCAATGACTTCTTCAGCGGCAGCGCGCATGGAGTGGGATATATGCGCCCAAAGTCCGCCGGCGTCGTCGGGTCCAGAGGTTGGTTGGTTGAGCTTAACCGAGAGTTGAGCGGAGTAGGCTTCGGCAGTTCGTTGTAATTGCAGCTTAGCGACATCTGGCTTTCGTTGCATTCCTGTGCGTATGTTCTTCGCATTGCATAATCGCATGCGGATCTTGGCTGCAACAAGATAATGGTCGGAGTCAATGTTGACCCCCCGAAATGTGCGCACATCTCGAACACTAGAGGCATGCCTTCCGTCGGTTACAACATGATCAATTTGGTTTCGCGTTTTTTGATCCGGGGACAGCCAGGTGGCCTTGTGGATCTGGTGCTACTAACTACCATGTTTCGCACCGCGGCGAAGTCGATCAGTCTTAGACCGTTGTTCGTGGAGGTCTCATGAAGACTGAACTGACCGACAGTGGGGCCAAAGATGCCTGCCCTTCCGACTTTCGCATTAAAATCGCCGAGGACTATTTTCACGTCATGGACCGAAAGGTGGTCATATACGTCCTCAAGACTTGCGTAGAAAGCGTCCTTGACGGCTTCGTAATTTTCCTCCGTCGGGGCGTGTGCGCAAATAAGGCTGATGGAGAAAAATGTTGCCTTGATGCAGATCGGGGCCAATCTTTCGTTCACAGGTGTGAACCGGGAAACAAGGTGGCGTAGTTTCCGGCTAACGACGAATCCACATCCGAATTCGCGCTTATCCGCGTGGCAGCTGTAGTAGATATCGCAGTGTGCTTGTTTAGAGCAGCCTTGCCCTTTCCATCGCATTTCCTGGATGGTTTTGATGTAAGATTTTATTGTTTTGAGGGCTTCCGCCAGTTGGATAATGGCACCTTCCCTATAAAGGGTCCGCACATTCCAGGTGCGTATCCGTAAATCATTGTCCGTTTTTCGTTTGCGGTGGTCGTCAACGTAATTGGGGTTTTTATCCGAGACTGGTTTAGTTTTCATTGAGCAGTAGTAATGTGGCGGGACACAAACCCTGCGTACATTCCATGTTTAAGGTCTATGGAGCGACCCGCCGTTCAAATTAGCTGTCAAACTGACGGATGCCAGTTTGCCGTTGCCCGCAGACAATTGCTTTTCTTTATTTAATAACATATTATTATGTCTACAAAGCAATCTTTTGCCTTATTAAAACCATGCTTAGAATGAAAAAATTTAAAATCTTTACCATTTAGTTTTATAATTATGAAAACGAAATGTAGATTATTTCTCACCTATAAGAAGATAACAAACTGTCTATTGAACAAAATCTTAGAAGCAAGCAACAAAACACAACCTGATCCTACAAGTCACAACTTGCCCGGAGTAAATGTCACTTTTAGGCCCAACGCCAAAATTGATCTTTTGAGGTTAAATAGTAAAAACGCAAATGAATATAGCTGAAAAAACGTAGTTTCATCATAAAAAGGAAGCATTAGGGTTTAAAAATTACGCAGGACACCTCTGATTTTTTGAAAACAGATCGTAACCCAATATTACTAAAAATCGAAAAGTTTACAAATCTGCGGTTTTATTGGCGACACGCAAATGCTCCTTTCACAAAAAATCTAGCGTCATTGGCTCTCTCGTCATGTGAGCCGATAGTGGCGGCATTTTTTATCACTTTCTTCCGTCACTATAGCGTTCTCTGTTTTGCCGCTGTTGCCACTGCAACTACTTACCCCTGTCACAACCAGCCCCGGTCCATCCTACTTAATTATAAACTTTGCAGTGATTTTCAAACTTTTCTTCAGTTTTCTGTCGTCTAGTTCTCTCGGTTTCTGTTTTAGAATGTTTTTCATTTTTTCGTGCTATTCAAGATTTCCTAGCTTAAAAAAATGTATATCTCAAAAAATAGAGCCAATTTGATAAAACTGAGTAAGGCATTCAAATCAAACTAAGATTTAAATTTAGAAACTGTCGAATTTTTCATTTAAAATTTTTTTTGGTTGGTCAGGTTGCAGAGAGTTTGGGGCACCCTTTATTATAAGGACACCTAAGAAAAAGGAAACAGAAATCGAAGATGACAACACTGGAAAAAAAAAATATTTGTGTGGCCGCCACGCACGGTAGAAGTGAAACTTTTACCCAAAAATGGAATTTCTGGGAAGATTGCGTATTTATTTTATTAACATTCCCTCCTCCAGTGCAACAAGCAGTCTACCTTCATACCAGTATTTGTTCGAGAACTGTGTTTATTTTCATAAAGCCAACTAGTGTTTTTAACATAGCGATATCATGGGAAATATCAATTGTCACTTTTGTTTATGAACAGTTACTGAAAGTTCAATATTCACTTACAGAATTAGATCACTCTTGGTTATCAAGAGAATTTTTTTTTTTTTTAATTTGATGGCTTAAGCTACCCCAGGCTCGATCCTAATAGCACAGACAACAGATCTTGCTGATTTATTTTTTTGTTAATTATATTTTTATTTATAAATATTGAAAAGAAAATTTGTCGAAAACCTTTGTCGAAAATAATGCATTTTTTCCTTTTCCATACTCGCATCGAACCGCGTACAATTCGACTGCAAGTTGAACGTGCTACCATCGCACCATTGCCTCCCTTGCATCAAAGCGAACAAAATATGAACAAGACTGAAAGCAAGCATAGTATAGATCTTCCAATTTATTCCATAGGATTGATTGCAAAAAGAATTTATTGTGTATCCGAAATAATTATCAATCGATTATATAATTTGGGCTTTATTTACATAATGTATTTTCAATACGAGTATTTCTTAAAAAAAAAAATAAAAACTGCCTGTATGATTGCAAATAAACCTTTGCCAAATATACCACTAAACCTTTGCTTCGTGGTCAGACGTGGTGCATTGTATTTTATATTGCATTTGCGACGATATTACCCAGTAGTTCAAGTCTTGATAACAGAATTGATAAACCAATCATGATCGATTTTTCTTCATCTTTGACGAAACATGCTGATTCGGCCATACATTTGATAGACGAAAATCCCATATAAAATTCTCACGAACGCAATTCAGAAATGTTGAGATTTTTCGTGTGTGAATATATTATTGAACGTTGCGGAAGTTTCGTCAACAAACAAGACAGAAATATGAAAAAAATTGTTTTCCATTTTTATATCTGTGGCGACAAGGAATAACGACTAAACTCAAAATATCGTAAAAAAGCGATATGGCATTTCCTTTTTTGCCAATCTTTGGAAAGATTCAGAAATCCATTTTTTGCACAGAATAGATAACCACTTATGTTTGCACCTATTTCGTTGGTTAAACGGTTCATATATTTCCGAAAAAAGGTCGTAGTTAGTGCTATTTAAATATCGTGTTTTACGATATTTTTAGTTTAGTCGTTATTCCTTGTCGCCACAGATATATTCTTTGATTCTGCGGGCAACGTACTCGAATTAGATTTACCCGCAGGATGCCCCGCTTGACGGAACATCTTTTTCTGATTCGACCACAGTGTTTATTAATACATTTATGGAGTTTTGTATTTAAAATATCATCAAAATTTTCAGAATGTCGTAATTTGAATAAACTTATCTAAATATCATTTAAATGTTCACAACTTACTTGGTATTGCATGGTTCTTCTTGGTTTAACACTCCACTGCATGAGGCTAAAGCGCTTGTATAAGTCATAATAGCTATATAAGAAACAAGAAAAAAAAAATATTTTTTGATATTAATAAAAAGCATTTTCTGTTTGTTTGACCTTTAAACTAGTTCGAACGGCTAAGCGAATTTTGTTCAAATTTGACACATATATTATTTGCATCCTAAATTAAATTATCAAATTGTTTGTATTAGTGGCACAAATATGGGGGGGTCCACGAGTCCGAACCCTCTCCCCCCAGACCCATGAAAACCATTATCAAATGTCTCAGAGTACGAATTCACATACATATACATTGCAAAAAATTCTCCTTTTTTCAAGAAAGTTCTCAAAATTTGATTTAGTTCAGTGTTTAATTCATCTAAATTGGTCAAAAGTGCAAGCCAAAAATGCAAAAGTGTTTCTGAATCATGCACGCGGTAGAAATTGTGAAAGATGGTGGTAAGAGAATGAAGAATCACGAAATTTCAGTTTAAAATCTCATAAACTAAGACAGCAAAAAGCAAAAACAATTATTATATGTTATTTGCTTTAGAGTCTACCGTTTAATTATATAAAGAACATTTAAAATGGTTTTAAATCAGCGTGGACAACCATTTCCTTGCAACAAAAAATTTGCTCTTGCAACAAAAACACAATATTCAGAGTAAATCTATACTATTATATAAAAGGAGACTCGCGTATGTGCGGCCGCGCAGAAGTGAAAAACGGCAGGCCCTATTTGAACAATTTTTTTCTCATCGATAGCTATGGTCCAAAATTATGATATAGGCTATATAAATTAGCCAATTATTATTTAAATAATTAACTAAAATTCAAAGAGCATAAGCAAACAATTTCTTTATTCTTATTCTCACTAGAAAAAAGCTCTCTCTTCGTAAGCTCCATTGATTCCTTAACTGGTTGTGCGCGAAGCTAACAAGATATTTTTCACTGCGAGACAAAGCTTTTTTAAAAGTTATTTTTGAGCAAGATTAGAAAAAGTCAACAAAGTTCACTAAAATAGAGACAGCAACATGAACTGCGTGCGATACCAATGTTGCCACATTTTTTAATGCAAAAAAAATAACTTTTATAAAACCACTTTTATAAAACCAGCGAAAAAAATTAGCTACACCAATTTTTAAGTTTTAACGAAAGACATAATTAATTTTAAAATAATGGTTTTTGGTCTTAAATTCAGCAATTTTTAGTGCTTATTGCGTGCTATTGCGTCGTAATTAATTTACAAATAAATTCAGATAATATTTATTGATTTAATTTTATTTAACATGAATATGAGTAGGTATTATTAATTAGGTATTACTAAGTATTATTCTAAGAATTAATGAGTTCCATTCATTAAATCCCATTAATTGATTACAATGATCAATTTATTGGCTAAAGGAACACGTTCCTTAAGTTTTATTTGTTTTCAATATGCTGTTTAGCTTATAAGCAGGGTTTAAAAAACTCGCAAAAATTCAATTGCTTTTGCTGTTGCTTAACTGTCATTTTTGTAAATGCAACATCAACTGCAACAGCAAAAACAACAGCAATTAAAATAATTTGTTGCCTTTCATTTCATTTAGGTTTTGGTAACTGTTGCTTTTCATTGTTTATATGCCACACACTTTTAGGGAGGGTTACGATTTAAAAAAATGTTTTAAATAGACAGACAGTACTTAAAAGGGGGTCGCTGATTTCGTACCTGACGTTAGAAAAACAAAAATTTTTTGACCTAGGGTGGTTCCATAAAATTGTATTTTGTTAATTTACAAGTTTTATTCATGTGCTTGTAGTATTAGGGAGTTGGTGACTTAATATCTGATGTCAGCATTGAGAAAAAGATTTTTCACACTACTCCGCTTTCCCTGCTCTAAAGAGGTCTGCTTTGGATCTCTTTGTGGAAGGCATGAACAATTTTCCCATTTCATATAAGAAAGTTAATGGGTTTGGCTACGAGTAAGGTCCCAGTAGGCATTGGCAGGCCTTCCAAGGGCTACGAGCAGGCCTTTACATGGATGTAGGAGGCCTACCCTACTCATATTCAAGCCCATATACTTTATTATTTGAAATGGCCAAATTTTCCAGGCCTTCCGCTCTCCCTGCTTTAAAGAGGTCTGCTATAAGCACTCCTTTAGAATGGCTTAAAGAAGAGGTTAACAAAAACATTTATAAAACATTTTTTTTTCTTATTTCTTTTTACGTATACCTACCTATATATTCTGTGATCTTATTTTATTTAACATATTTTTGTCCGATAAGAATATTTCTAAGTCATGACGTTGAATTTAATTCAGCATTTTTTAACTAATATATATTTTCAATTTTAACGAAAAAGTTACCCTGAAATATAAGCAGAACCAGTTTTTGTAGGAAAATTATAATTGTTATTTTGCCTTGGATAGCGAAAAATTAGGCATCATAGAAGCGCTCGCAGAAACAGCGAGGAAGTCATGTGTCTTATCACCATAAGTAGCAGTAAATGCACGCATTCGTTAGAAGAGGCCTAGCTTCATTGCCTATTGTTGTAGAACTCCGACATCCATTTCAAGGCCTGCTAGTAGCGCTTCGAATATCAGCCAATGCCTACTGGGTTGCGGTTGCTCACAAAATCCCCATCCAAATTAAAAAAAAAAACAGCTAAAAATATAGAAAAAAAAATTCTGCTGCCATGAGGTTTCGAACCCAATGTCTACAATGTTGAGGGTCTGATGCTCTATGCTGTAGGCTATAGAACTGTTGCCGACAAGAAAGCAAATAATCAATAAGTCAAACTATCTTTTTTTCTCTTAAGCTCAGTATGCTGTAGAAACGAAAACAAAATTCCTATAAGAAGTACATTGAATTTTTGGACAGCAAACAGGCAGCAGAATTTTTTTCGGTAGGTAGTACGCTGTTGAAGGAAAAAATTTGTTCAGTGTAGCCAAGTTCACAACCATGTGTGGAGAGTTAAAATGTTAGGATTTCGCTGGCATTTTTATGCCCGTACATTTAAATGCTGCGGAAATTTGAAATCAACATTAAAAAAAACTGTAAGTATGTGTTAATGTTGAATTTGTTATTAAACAAATGTATTTCCTTTATTAAGTGCTTTTTCTCCACACAAAAATTTTGACTCCACACCAAAATTTCACGTGTAGAATTATATGCCCAAAAATTTTCGTTCCTAGAACATACTAAGCTTTACTCGAAAAGCATATCATATTTTAAAGAAAATTTGATTTTTAAATTAAAATTCTGAGTTTCTTAAGGCAATTGTCCATATTTTTGTTTTAAATATAAATTTACTTATAACTAAGGAAATTTTAAATTTTCAAAACAGAAACTGGTGGATTTTGATATTAAAATTAGTTCTTTTCTGAGTGTATGTAAACAAATGAAGAGTTCTGTCATCATTTAAATAAAATTATACATATGTATATTATTAATGTTTGAAACTTACGGGGCATAATTGGTTGGTGGAAGTGGTCTTAATGTCACTCCATCGCAACAGGAACTTCCAGCTATATAAGAAATAAAAAAAAAAAAATTTCTTATATTATTATGTTATATAACAGATTGCAGAAAGGAAAATATTTATATTAGACATTTGACAGTTATTATTTATGCAACGTTACAATTTTTACAATAAATTTCCATACAATTGGGCTTACATGTCTGTGGAAATACGTAAAAGTAGCTTGCGTTGACATAAACGTAAGCTTAAAATTCCACTTATTTACTTGGCAACCCTATTAACCATCTTGAATTTTAAAATTCTGACATCAGATTCGAAGTCAGCGACCCGTTAACACTGTTAAATGATGTTTCAAATTCTTAAAAACACATTTTGCTATCCTCCATCCATTAAATTTTAAAACTGTGACATTAGATTCGAAATCAATTTCGTTTTCAGAATTTCAAAATAACAAGAATTCGCAAAAATACTAAAGAATCTAGGTGGCAACTCTATTCGCCATTTTGAATTTTAAATTTTTACATCAATTTTGAAATCAACTATCCCCTAAAACTGCCAACCACGGAGTCCACAGAGCCCGTAAAAGTCTTAATACGCTTAAGATTTTCCTAAACAAGCTCATTGAAATTCTTAGATACTTGCTTTAAATTCAATTAATTGGATAATTGCGAGCTTACAAGCTTTCGCCGATCTTTTCAAGCTTTTCAACTTTCTTACCCGACATAGTGAGCCCCAATAAGCCAAGCCAACGAGAAAGCAGGGATATGACTTGTAATTGTTTGATATTTTTGTAAGCAGGCTAAAGCTTGCCTTTTCAAGTTTGACTATATACTTGAACTCAATTACTTGAAAAGGCTTGAACTTCAAGTAGGCTTGTGCAGTTCTCTGACACGAATGATACTTCTGGAAGACAAAGAATCTGCATCATTCTAGGATTTAAGACGAATGAAGGTAGAAATGGAAAATATACCCATTGTATATCTCTAAATATATTTTTAAAAATTTATCAATAAAAACGTGTAAAACGTTGCACATAACACAAATTAAATGTTACATTACATATTCAACATTTAATAAACCTAAAATTGAAATTATTTTTACAAAACCGTTTTATATGATATATGTAATATGAAACTTTTTTTGGAAAGTTCGAATTATATCTCTTCTTTTTTAATAAAACTCTTTGATGAAACACAAAAATAAAACAAATTAAATTCACTTTTAATTCGGATAACAATAGCTTTGGAACAATTAGTATGTTAAGCAGAATGTCCAAGACCGGGTACATATGCTGTAAAAAATTATTAAAAAATAAAAAAATTTGCTTTTATCTTAAAGGAAACCTCTTTTTAAAAATAAGTTTTTCCTTCTTTGCTTTTTATTCAATTCAACATGAATAAGGTCGGAGATACTCTGCTTGTTTCAAATAAAAATTTCTATTAAAATTTAATGCTTAATTTAATTTTGGTTTAAATTTTAATGTTAAAAGTAAGCACTCAACTTTATTCTATATGAGAGTTGGCAAATTATTTATAATTATACATTTATACTTTAATTTCACAATTATCTCCCAGTGTAGATTTCGACCACACGCCATTATTAAAATTAAAGTAAACACTGCTTGTGCGCCATAATCAAATAAAGATGTTTCACAAAAATTGTAAAACTCTGAATCTTAAGACTCTCGAATCGTAAGAATCTGATAATTACGGCGGAAGTAATTAAAATATAATACAACATTTCTTAAAATTAAAATATAATATCAAATTTATTCCAAAGGTTACAAAATATCGTTGTAATTTAAACTTTATTAGAACTTAATACAAAATTTTTAAAAAAATTTAAATTTTATTAAAAATTAAATAAAAAAATTTTGTAATCAATTGAAGTGATTGAATTTAATACTTTTTGCATTAAAAATCTTTGTATTAACTCGCTTGTATTAAAATTTATTCCAGGATTGCTAGCCGTTATTATCTCTTTAAAAAAAGTGATTTTACTCAAAACGAAACACAGCACTTTCAATAATGTTTAATCATTTTAAATTAAAATAAATTATAATTAATTGAAGCTAAAAGAGATTATGCATTTGTGGCGGTGCCTTCAGCTCCGTCAAGGAATAGAATTAGGAAATATCGTGTTTCAGCTCTTAGAGCCCTTGGCGACACCTTGTCGCAGACACTGTAAACAATTTCAACCATTGCTGCTGGGGGATCACGCAAATGGTGATCCAAGCACATTCCTAGCCACTCGATACATTGTGCTGCCCTTAGAGCAGCAGGCACTTGAGTCAGTGCATACGTTATCGCGATCCGCTGTAATTCGGCCACTGACTTTGCATGCGTGTTGTTGTTGTACACTTGTGTGTTGTACAACAACAAACGTGGCCCGTCATAGAACACAGTCACTGTCGCTAAATTCTTGCTTATGACGATTAACGGCAATATGACCGGCTTGTTTATATTGAGTGTTGTTTGTATAAACAACAAGCTATGGTCATCGGATACGTCGCGCTTGTAGATTGCTTGTTGGCTTAGCTACCCAACAAGCAGCTAGCCGCACCGCTTGTATGTTTACAGGCATTTGCGTTGTCAGCATTTTCATGCACCGCGGGCTGTCCGTCCGTCACTAGCGCTGGTGACGAGTCGGAGCCATATAAAATACAGTCTCTGCCGACGTTGAGTTGCGTAATGGACGCGCACAAGTATTTAATTGTATTATTGGCTATGGGATGTGCTGCAGCCGTGTACTGTGCGCTGCAGTACATATTTAACGCTGGCATTTAGTAAATAATAATGCGTACGTTACCGACACGGCAACGAGCAGGCGGTTCCTGATTGACACAGGGGCCGACGTGTCGGTAATGCCACCAACGGGTAATGAAAGATTCAACGCCCCCCACCCGCTTAAACTGTACGCAGCAAATTGTTCGGGAATTACAACGTTTGGCACGCGGAGAGTTATATTGGACGTGGGGCTAAGCAGGCAATTTTCCTGGGAATTTATTTTAGCTGACGTGAGAGCGCCGCTTATTGGAGCAGATTTTCTCAAACATCATGGGATTTTAGTTGACATGAAGAATAATCGACTGGTTGATAGAGACACCACCGTGCAGGCGGCCGCCACGGCAAGTAAGGTAAGCCAATCTAATATATATACTTACAGTATTACGCTTCCTTACGCGGATTTGCTGGCTGAATTTTCCGACATCACGGTCTTACGCCAAGTCCCGCCAGCAAAGAAAAACAAAGTCACGCACCACATTATTACGAATGGACCACCGGTGCACGCCAAACCGCGCCGACTAACTCCTGACAAGCTAGCAGCAGCGCGCAGCGAATTCCAGTTTTTGATAGAAAATGGTATATGCGAACCATCGGACAGCAATTGGTCCAGTCCGCTTCATATGGTCAAAAAGGCGGATGGTTCGTGGAGACCATGCGGAGACTATAGGGCCTTAAATGAGAGAACGGTGCCAGATAGGTACCCTATAATACCACATATCCAGGATTTTGTGAATATCCTCCACGGGCGAAAAATATTTTCTACCATCGATCTGCAACGTGCCTACCACCAGCTCCGATTAGAACCTCAGGACGTGCCATAGACAGCAATTACAACGCCTTTCGGCCTGTTCCAGTTCAAATCCATGACGTTTGGACTGAGAAACGCGGCCCAGACGTTCCAGCGTCATATAAATGATGTCTTTGCATCCGAAACTGACCACGTTTTTGTGTATATTGACGATATTTGCGTGGCGTCTCCGGACGAGAAGACCCACAAAGAACACCTCCGCCGCATTTTCAAGTTGCTCCGGGAAAACGGCTTGGCGATCAACGCGGCCAAGTGTGACTTCGGAAAAGCCGAAGTTAAGTTCTTAGGCCATACAGTTAATAGCAATGGAGTTAGCCCAAACGAGGATAAGGTAAAAGCTATTCGTGAGTTTGCGAGGCCTAAGACAGTAAAAGAATTGAAAAGATTTTTGGGAATGATCAATTTCTATAGACGTTTCATGCCCGGGGCAGCAGCTACTCAGGCCATATTACAAAACATGATCATTGGTAATAAGAAAAACGATAAGACAGCGCCGAAGTGGACAGAAGAATCTGTGACCGAGAGCTGCTGGCAATGTTCCTGGCAGTGAAGCATTTTAAGCATATGTTGGAAGGATGAAAGTTCTGCATCTTCACCGACCACAAACCCCTTATGTTCGCGTTTAAGCAGAAGTCTGACAAGGCGTCACCGCGACAAGTGCGGCATCTTGACTATATCGGCCAATTCACCACTGACATCCGGCACGTGCCAGGCAACGATAATGAGGTTGCTGATACATTGTCACGTATTCAGCAGATAGCAGGAGTAGAAATCAATTACGCCAAGTTAGCCGAGGAACAGAGCAGAGACGAAGAGATGCAGAGACTATTAGGGGCGAAACTTCAGCCTTCTTCGCTTGTTATGCATTTTTTGATTGTTATGCTTGTTATGCAGTTCGACGTACCAGAAGCCGACGTGAAATTGCAGTGCGATGTCTCCCTAGGGATAGCCCGACCATTGATTCCAACCGGATTTCGCAGTTGTATTCTGAAAAAATTACAAGGAATTGCTCATACTGGAGCTAGATCGACAATAAAATTAATTCAAGGTAGATTTGTCTGGCCGAATATGAAGAAAGATATTCGGGAGTTTGTCAGAGCGTGTTTCTACTTCCAGCGGAGTAAGATAAGCAGACATAACAGGACCGAGCTGAAATCATACGTTAACCCTAGTGAAAGATTTGAGCACATTAACAGCCTTCGATCGGTGTTCAAAGAAGACCTGGATGCAACTCCAGCCGAAATGGTTTACGGCACAACCCTCAAATTACCGGGTGAGTTTTTAATTCCTTCACCTGCCAAATTAGGTGAGGCTGACTTTGTCGCCGCCCTGCGAGAAACTATGCAGAAGGTTGGCCCAGCGACGGTAGTGCACCACGATAGCCCGAAAATTTTTGTTCAACAGGAATTAAAGACCTGCACACATGTTTTTGTGAGATGCGACAAGGTCCAACGCCCCTTGCAGCCCTGTTACGATGGCCCGTATGAGGTCGTTGAGCGGAACGACAAGTACTTTACGGTCATAATCAAAGGTAAACCGGCCAAACTATCGATAGATAGACTGAAAGCAGCATTCGTAGTTAAACTTGTAGGCGAATCAAGCGATAAGCCAACGCAGCCAGCCCGTAGGGGCATATTGAAGTTCAGCGGAGAGCATCCGGTCGTGACATTTTCCGACCCGCCGTTGGACAGCGCGGGACCGAATCGTTACTCGAGTCGCCGTGGGAATAATGCGACTTCCAAAAGAAGAACACCACAGCAGCCGCCAGCACCGGTCTTTACAAGGAGCGGCAGAAGGGTTATGGCGCCATCTAAATATTGAAGCTGCTATGGTATATTTCATTTTATTTTAACTTGAATTGTTGTTATTTAAATTGCGTATGGAATATGTTTTGAACATGTAATATCTATTGAAACACTTGGGGGGGAGTACTGTTGCGGTGCCTTCAGCTCCGTCAAGGAATAGAATTAGGAAATATCGTGTTTCAGCTCTTAGAGCCCTTGGCGACACTTTGTCGCAGACACTGTAAACAATTTCAACCATTGCTGCTGGGTGATCACGCAAATGGTGATCCAAGCACATTCCTAGCCACTCGATACATTGTGCTGCCCTTAGAGCAGCAGGCACTTGAGTCAGTGCATACGTTATCGCGATCTGCTGTAATTCGGCCACTGACTTTGCATACGTGTTGTTGTTGTACACTTGTGTGTTGTACAACAACAAACGTGGCCCGTCATAGAACACAGTCACTGTCGCTAAATTCTTGCTTATGACAGTTAACGGCAATATGACCGGCTTGTTTATATTGAGTGTTGTTTGTATAAACAACAAGCTATGGTCATCGGATACGTCGCGCTTGTAGATTGCTTATTGGCTTAGCTACCCAACAAGCAGCTAGCCGCACCGCTTGTATGTTTACAGGCATTTGCGTTGTCAGAATTTTCATGCACCGCGGGCTGTCCGTCCGTCACTAGCGCTGGTGACGAGTCGGAGCCATATAAAATACAGTCTCTGCCGACGTTGAGTTGCGTAATGGACGCGCACAAGTATTTAATTGTATTATTGGCTATGGGATGTGCTGCAGCCGTGTACTGTGCGCTGCAGTACATATTTAATGCATTATGGTGGCATGGGCTCTGGGCCATGCTACCATAATGAGTTAGTTGGATTTTCTACCGCGCCGAAGATAGTTCAATCGCGCCAGTGCTCCCTCACAGAGCTTCCAACTGTAAATACTGTAAATAAAAAAACTAAGATAAGAATTCATAAGTGTGTTTATTCTCAAGGTATAACGGAAATCCACACATTCAAGGAAAGTTAACAATTTTTAGTAAGAATAATATTACGAATAATAATTAATAATTAAATAATTTCCCTCTCCATTCAAATGGCTTGTGACCAAAAATTAAAAATTTTTACTTACCCATAAAAATTATAACTGCGCAAAACAACTTCATTTTTTTTTTTTTTTTGTAAATTATTAATATTCTTTTAGCACTAAAAATAATGAACCGTGTTTGAAGAATACTCGTTTAAAAACGAATGACTCGTTTTTTTTCTGCTAGTAAGAGAGCTTTCATACAATTTGTTTTTCCTGAAATTTTTGAATTAATTTGAACAGCTGCTAGCTAATTTATTTTTTTTAAGCCTATTGCATAGACATAACAAAATAACATTTGTTTCATTCTTTGTTGAAATCAATGCCATCACATAAAAATTTAAAGATAGCGGAAGATTTAAAAAAAGCTGTCGATTTTTTTCTCTTAACAAAAATTTTTTATTCTAATTTTATTGTATTAAACTTCATAAAATTATAATACAAATTTATTTTTCTCAGGTTCATTCAGTTTTATTGCAACAAAAATAAATACTTAGTTATAAGAATGTGTTCTAAAAACAGTACCGCATCCATTTTTAATATTCAAGAGCTATTACGAAAAAGTATACATTTTTTAAACTTCTAATTCTTCATTTAAAATTGCTAACTTTAATATTGCTTATTATTTTAGTGTAGAAAGTTTAAGTTATGGCTTTAAAAATTGAAAAATAGTGTCACAAAAATTTTATTGATCTCAAACAAACATGATGCAATTGACCGACTTTGATAAATTCATGCTAGTTGGAAAAGTTGTCTCAACAAAAATGTCTTAAAATACAATTTTTTTATTTTTTTTTTGTATGGGCGGAAAATATATGTACATATAAATACCTGAAAAATTTAACTATCTTTTTACCCACTTCAAAGGCAACACATTTGAATGAAACTTATTCCATTTGGAAGCTCGGGTTCATAGCGAATGCACAATAAAATTACTATTCAAATTCTTTGTCATTAAGATGATTAAAAACTATAAATTGAAAACAACTTTTTTCTCCCATATTAAAGAAACAGCAACAAAACACAATGCCACTCAGCACTGTTGAACAGCGTTGCTGTGGGAGAGTAGAGAAAAAAAGGCCAAAAGTATTGAACAGAGGTGTGTGGTTGTTGCTCTTTTTCTTTCCTATCTTCTGGGACACACTCGATCAGCGTTGTTGGGACTATGGCATAATGATTTACAAGGTAGGATCTGTTGGCGATCAGGAGTTGTCAAAAACGCATTTATCTGATTTACACTGATCAAGAATTGACGTCAATTCTTTGCTATTCCCTTTTAAATTTACCCTCTCTCAAGTTGATGTTCACGTCTTTCATCCACAAATGTAAGACTTGATCGTTAATTCTTGACGAGTGTAAGCCGGGACATTGAAAAAGAGAAAACGAAGAAGTAGCAAACAGATCACAAGCTACACTTTGTATCGATTTCGACAACTCCCTATCGCCGCTCGTTAGAAAATAGGTAGTTGTCAAGGCTACCTGGTAATCATTGTATCATGGTTGAGACAAAACAAAATAAAGGGTGCCTCAATAAAAGTGCATATTTTTTATTTCATTTCAAAAGTAGACATGTTCCGACCAAGTATTATTAACAAATTTCAAAGCAATCAAATTTCAGAACATTTTTTAAAATGTCAAAATTTAAATCGTGCACTCTAATTTTAATGAGACACCCTTCATTAAAATAGGCAAAACTAAGCGAAATTTTAATACCTATTTCCTCAATGGCACAATGAGATACAACAACAAATACATAGCGACACAGCTCTGTTGACCATCGTTGCTGTAGCATACTCGAGGCAGACATACATTACGGTGATTCAAAAATTCGACTATTTTTTTTTTTTCAAAAGACCCTCTGAAATCGATTCTGGGAGGTGAGAAGAGGTGCCTATAAAAACCGAAAGTCTTAAAATTAATATTAATATTAAGAGGTCGCGCATCGCTATTTTTTATTTTTCATATAAATAACATGGAAAATGTAATTTTTTAACTTCTGATGTTTATATCAACCTTTGTTTTTTTGTACTGAATGTTTTACAAAAATGGTCCCAATAATTTTAAAATATGAAATATTTTTAAAAATGCTTTTATTGATACAAATCTTGTGTATGGAAAACTTTGGTGCTTGCAGTCAAGAAACTGGTACAAGAGTTCTAGTCATATTATTTACATATTTGCTTAAGACACAATGTGATCCACAATGTATCCTATGGGTCGCAGTGTACATGAGACCAATACAAACAAGACACAATGTTTTAATATTTCGTTGACTTGATTCTATAGTGTAAAACTTTTGAAATACGCAAAACACAAAATATTGACGCAAGTGTTGTATACAGAAAGTTTTACCTGACGCATTTTTTTTTCACTTGCTTGCGACTATTATTATTATTCTGGTTGACGCATTTCTTCTGTGGAATTTTTTAAATAGAGTAGTTAGAGGGGAAGGGGCAGGGTTCCACCCTTGCCAGCTGTTTTTTGAGAACAGCTTGAAGCTACAGTTACTCTACACAAGAAAATGAAAGAAAATCAGAGAGCGCATTTCTCCAATGGTCGTCACTTTCAAAAAGACCTAAAGCTTTGCATGCCACGCGGTATGTGGGATGCAACACACCATCTACAGTTCTTAAATAAGTTCTTGAATAAGTGAAACAGAAGTCGAAGGTAAAAGTATTCAGAATAATTACAATGATTCGTGTAAACTCTACCTAGAGCCGAATCTCATTTAACTTCAACCCATCCTTCAACATCTTGTGCTCGTTTCCGTATATTGTAGATATTTCTTTAGTGTTCATGTATAGTATGTAGAAACTTGGCTGCAGAGCAAGGTCTTCGCGAAATCATAACTCGAATATAGTTTAAAAAACGCAATCAAAGTGATTTCAGGTATTTCTTGAATCACTCTGTGTATGGTTTCTGCAGTTAAATATACTCTATGTCCGTTTTCCAAATGTACTGCCCAGTACCAGGATAGAGTATTAATGCAGGATAGAGTTCATGAAAAGTTGTGGTAAAATTAATATGTTAAGCAGACTCTCCGAAACCGTGTACATAAGCTTTAATAAATTAATTTTTCAAGCAAAAGAATATAAATTAATCCTTATTTGCTATTAATTCAATTTAACTCAAATTAGCTCTATCCGAACAGGGTCATGTACTCTGCTAGTGATTTATAATTATTTATGAATAGACTTCCTACAGCTACGTTCTAAAGTTACCAAATTTTAGTCCAATACAACCAAAACCATCTGGAAAAAAACATCATTTTTATTTTTTGTCGGCGGTAAAAGGGGGTGTGGTAATCCACTTTTCGTACAGTTGCCAAAAGTCAGCATACAAACTTAACTACCAAATTCTAGTCTAATACGGCCAAAATCATCTGAAATATAGCATTTTTATTGATTTGTATAGCCTAAGTTCAGCACAGTAATTTAAGGAATCGTTTGATATAGGTTTTATAAAAATCCGTCGAGTAGCTTAGGAGTCTATTCGGAACATACATACATACATACATACATACAAACAAACAAAACTAGTAACGGTGGAGCTTCGGCAGGGTACCGAAGCTAAAATACCCCCCGCGGCCATATTGAAGTATTTTCGAAGTCGTTAGCCACTAAAGTTTTCCTATTTTGATGACGTCACTTTGTATGGGAAGTAGGCGTGGTTTTGATCCGATTTTGCCATATATCATAGAGATGGTTCATATTATATATAAAAGATAAAGTGCAACATTTCAAGACATTTCATTAAATTTTGTGGATTTTTAAGAGATTTAACGTTTAAAATAAGGTCAATTTGTATGGGAGGTAGGCGTGGTTTTGATTCGATTTTGCCAAATATCATAGTGGTGGTCAACGTTATGGTCTACTTCAAGACATTTCTTTAATTTGAGCAGATTTTTAAGATATTTAACGTTTAAAATAAAGCCATTTTTTATGGGAAATAGGCGTGGTTCTCATACGATTTTTTCAAATTTCATAGCCAGGATTAAAACTGAAGAGCAAAGCTCACCCGCCAAATTTCAAGGCATTTCTTTAATTTTTGTGGATTTTAAAGACATTTTACGGTTAATATCAAGTCACTTTGTATGGGAGGTAGGCGTGGTTTTCATCCAATTTGGCCCATTTTTGAACTTGATCTCCCTTTTTTAAAAATAAACTTATATTTTAAATTTCATAGCGATAGTTTCAAAATTGCGGCTGTAATCGTGTGGATGTTATTATTGAGGTAACATAAGCAAATTTCCTGATAACCGTCTCTTTTTCTTGTGTACAGTAACTGCAGCTTCAAGCTGTTCTCAACCCTGGAAGCCCTTCCCCTCTAACTACTCTTTTTAAAAAATTCCACAGTAGAAATGCGTCAACCAGAATAATAAAACATTATGTCTGAAGCAAGTGAGCAAAAAAATGCGTCAGCCAAAACTTTCTATATACAAGACTTGCGTCATTATTTTGTGTTTTGCGTATTTCAAAAGTTTTACACTATAGAAACGATTCAACGAAATATTAAAACATTGTGCCTTGGTTGTATTGGTCTCATGTACACTCCGACCCATAGGATATATTGTGGATCACATTGTGTCTTAAGCAAATATGTAAATAATATGACTATAAGAACTCTTTTACCAGTTTCTTGACTGCAAGAACAAAAGTTTTCCATACACAAGATTTGTCTCATAATAGTCTCAGAGGCAACGATCGCCTTACTTACGTTATTTGATTCAGGCTAAGATTTTGTTTGTGTGGGTTTTAGGTACGGGCAATTTGATTAAGTTAAGCTTTACATGGATTTTTTGAGTATAAAAAAATGATTCTGGGGTATGTTTTTCTCTGTGTAATAAAACCCACTAAAATTGTCAAAATTTGCATATTAAGGTTTTTTGAGCCCAGAATCTAATTTTTGTCATCAGCTTTCCAAAAAAACCAAACAATTTGGGGGGCTTCAGTACAATATTTTCGAAAATTCATCAAATACACCGAAAATCCTCCAAAAAATTTAAGTAAAATTTAGAGTAAGTTTCCATTATAAATCATAGCATTTCTTTCCAACAACAGCAGGTAATATGCGATAACAATAGAGTTGATCTGGATTTGCTATTTCTGCTATTTCTCAGCACTAACGCATTCGAAATTACGACCCAGAAATCATTGAAATTTCTGAACAATATGGATAAA
This sequence comes from Coremacera marginata, assembly GCA_914767935.1. Classification (NCBI taxonomy): domain Eukaryota; kingdom Metazoa; phylum Arthropoda; class Insecta; order Diptera; family Sciomyzidae; genus Coremacera; species Coremacera marginata. The sequence goes on from OU612044.1 coordinate 160,530,547, forward strand.
AATAGATCAAAACATGTCAATGCGAGAAAAATTTACTCACTAAAGCATGGCTTGTGCACAGCGATATCACGAGACGTAACAACTAACCATTCATGAACATAGATCTTATTGCACAATACTTTTAAATGAACTTGAGTTGATCTTTCCACAAGTTACCATCAAGAACGATACAGTTCTTAACAAAGGCACACATGCGGTTTAAAGGAGCAGTTTACATATAATTTGTTCTACTAACTGGTTAATAAATTTACCTGTAAGCATTTCTACTGCTTCTACGATTTGAGTTCAATTATATGAAAGGAATTAGATCTGAAAAAACGAATACACCAGTTGGTGTAAATAGACGATATCTGAAGAACTTCTTCATAAGGAAACGATCCTAATAATTAAGACAGTCTAAAATGTTAGTTTCATTTAAGCCCCTTAGAGCAAACCTTGGATTCTTTCTATTCCATCAACATGAACATTGTAACTTAGGGACCAGACTTGACTTGCCTACTCCAAGTGTGGACACACAATTGTATAATACATTGTTGTACTTTAAATCATGCTATTAAATTCTTTGGCCCAGCGTTTTGCTTTGTATATGTTTTTTTACAAATATAATCAGTATGAATGATAAACAATAGCTTCCCCAGGCCTTTGGCGGTATCTACACGACTCAAAACAGTATTTTTTATCCTATAATTAAAAATGCAATTATTTCTTTTTCGCGAAAAGGTTATAGTATGATATACGTATGTATCTTGATTGAACATATTATTTTTAGAACACCAAACTTCAAAGGATTTTGAATCAGATTCGAGTAGATATGAATTGTCTTCAAAATTAACCGTTATACAAAATATACAATATTTAAAAAATATACAATATTTTTATTTATAATATAATATTTATAAAATATACAATATTTTCATATCATCGCCATAAATAAACAGATAATAGTGTTCCATGATATGAGTTACATATGTTACATCATTGATGGTTAAAAAAAAGTGGACTAAGGTGGCTACTCTGAGGAACACCTGATATTGCTGAATTCAAAAGATAATACGTCATGAAAACGTATTTGATAAGATCCGCTCCATCAAATATGATTTAATCCAGTTTTAATCCAAACTCGAGTTTAAATAAAATTAGATTGTATGGTAGTTTATCAAATGCTTTACTAAAGTCAGTGTATGCACAGTTAACTTGGTAACCAGAATCAATAGAATTTTAGCAAAATGTTATAAATCGAGAAGACTATACTTAGTGGATCTAACATTAACAAAACAATGCTGACGAGTTGTTATGACTTCCCCAAATGGAATTTCCACCCAATCATAAACGATCCGCTCAAAAAGTTTTGGAATCGATGAGAGATTAGCGATAGGACGGCCAAAAATTATTGACATCATTCCTGCAACGTTTTGTTTTAAATAGGACTTATAAGAAATTGTTTCAAAACAAAAACATTAAAAACTACTTTCGTTAATTGATAAAAATTAATAAATTAATATTAAGTAATAAGCTAAAGAAAGTGGTTGACACAAAGAAGAACCACAATGTGTTAACACAGCAGGAATTCCATCGGGTCCAGCGCTAAAGTTTTCATAGATCAATCTAATATACTTCAAAATATCCTCTGAAGTAGAGGATAGGGGTTCTAAAGAAACCCTCATACTCATAACCCTAAATACTCATAATATTCTAAAGAGTGACCAACTAAGAACGATATGAAAAGAAAACAACAACTGTGTGAGATATCAAATTGATTCTGGCTTTATGTTGAAGCTACATTCAAGCCATTATATATGGAATGGCACATCATAAAAAGGACCACCTTATTCAAAATCATTCAAGTTCTCATTATATATTATAAAAAAAAAGGCATTCAGAAATGAAAAACGACAAGTTTATCAAGTCTTTCAAAATCATTTAACTGTAAAATCCACCATTTCTAGGAATTATAAATGAAAGAGCCTATTTATTGTATTAAACAATTTTTAGGAGCATTTTGATAAACAAAGAGAGAAAGAGATTGAGCGAGAGAGCGCAGCAACAGTACTTGTTGAAATAATATTTTCAATGACTGTTTCTTACAGAAAATCACAGCCCGTAGAATTTCCAAGGATGATTTTATAATATTTAATAATAACTTTAATGATTTTACCGGAAACTGAACAAAAAAGTGTTATTATGACACACATTTAACTTTGAACTTGATTAACTTTTGAACGAATAGATTTACGTATATCAAAAAAATTATTGGGATCATTTTTGTAAAACATTCAATACAAAAAAAAAAAAACAAGGTTGATATAAACATCAGAAGTTAAAAAATTATATTTTCCATGTTATTTACATGGATAATAAAAAATAGCGATGCGCGACCTCTCAATATTAATATTAAGACTTTCGGTTTTTATAGGCACCTCTTCTCACCTCCCCGAATCGATTTCAGTGGGGGCTTTTGAAAAAAAAAAGTATAATTTTTGAATTACAGTAATGTATGTCTACCTCGAGTATGCTACAGCAACGATAGTCAACAGAGCTGTGTCGCTATGTATTTGTTGTTGTATCTCATTGTGCCATTGAAAAAATAAGTCTTCAAATTTCGCTTAGTTTAGCTTATTTTAAAGAAGAGTGTCTCAATAAGAGTGCACGATTTAAATTTTGTGACAATTCTAAAAAATGTCCTGAAATTTGATTGCTTCGAAAATTGTTTATACTTGGTCGGAACATGTCTACTTTTGAAATGAAATAAAAAATATGCACTTTTATTAACCGAGAAAATAGCGTATGTTAAATTGAAAAAAAAACCTAGCATAATTTATAAAATGGCTTTGGCAGTTTTCAGCCTCCCAAGTACTTCATCAAAACGCCTAAATTTTAGAGCGGCGAAAAATTAACCAAGTATTTGGTAATTTTTTATACACTAATTTAAAAAAAAGATTTAAGATTTAAGCACCTCGACATCCACAAGGCCACCTGGCTGTCCCCGGATCAAAAAAACGCGAAACCAAATTGATCATGTTGTAATCGACGGAAGGCATGCCTCTAGTGTTCTAGATGTGCGTACATTTCGTGGGGTCAACATTGACTCCGACCATTATCTTGTTGCAGCCAAGATCCGCATGCGATTATGCAATGCGAAGAACATACGCACAGGAATGCAACGAAAGCTAGATGTCGCTAAGCTGCAATTACAACGAACTGCCGAGGCCTACTCCGCTCAACTCTCGGTTAAGCTCAACCAACCAACCTCTGGACCCGACGACGCCGGCGGACTTTGGGCGCATATATCCCACTCCATGCGCGCTGCCGCTGAAGAAGTGATTGGTTTCCGGCACCCGCAACCTCGGAACCAATGGTATGATCAGGAGTGTCGCATTGCGACTGCAGTAAAAAACGCAGCTTATAGAAAAACGCTGCAGTCAGCTGCAACGCGAGCCGTGCGAGAAAACTACCGCGAAAAGAGGAAGGAAGAGAGGCGCCTTTTCAGACGCAAGAAAAGAGAGCAGGAAAAGCGTGAGCGTAAGGAACTAGAGGTATACCAGGGCAAGAAGGATGCACGAAAATTCTATCAACAGGTTAAGCGTCTAACCCAAGGTTTCAAGCCCGGAGCATCCACTTGTAGAGACGAAAATGGAGATCTGAATACGGATACGCAGTGTGTGCTGAGATTGTGGAGATGGCACTTCTCCAATTTACTTACTGGCGACGATTCCACCAATGCCGCCCATGGAGAGCGCAGTTCAGAGCTACCAATCAACAATGACGGAGTGGAAGTACCACCACCTAGCCATGAAGAGGTTCGAGTTGCTATCCAACGACTCAAAAACAACAAAGCAGCGGGTGCTGACGGCCTGTCAGCTGAATTGTTTAAAACCGGCGGCGATGAATTGATAAGGCGCATGCATCAGCTCATCAGCAAAATATGGCTAGAAGAAAGCATGCCCGACGATTGGAACCTCAGCGTACTGTGCCCTTTACTTAAGAAAGGAGACCCCAACAATCTGCGCCCACTATCAAGGAATCAGTCTTATTTCCATCGCATATAGGATTCTCTCAAGCGTACTGTGTGAAAGATTAAAGCCGATTACAAAAACACTTATTGGACCTTATCAGTGTGGCTTTCGACCTGGTAAGTCCACCATAGACCAGATTTTCACGCTACGACAAATCCTGGAGAAAACCCACGAAAATCAAATTGACACACACCATCTCTTTGTCGATTTTAAAGCTGCGTTCGATAGCCCGAGAAGGGATTGCCTATACGCAACAATGTCTGAGTTCGGTATACCTGCAAAGTTGATTAGACTTTGCATCATGGAGGGGATCGTACGAAAGGCCGGTGTGCATCGTAATGGCACCATTTTCTATAAAGGTGTCCAGCTCCTTGCGTACGCTGATGATATTGATATTGTTGGCAGAACCAAGAGAGATGTTACCGCTGCTTTCGCCGCTATCGAAAAGAAATCAGCCAAAGTGGGTTTGACGATAAATGAGGGCAAAACAAAATATATGCTGTCTACAAACAAGGGAGCTCGGCGTTTAGACTCCCACGTTTCATCCGGCAGCTATAACTTTGAAGTAGTCAAGGAGTTCGTTTACCTTGGCACCGCCATTAACACTAACAACGAAATCAGCCTGGAGATAAAGCGAAGAACAATAATTGCTAATAGGTGCTACTACGGGCTCAGTAAGCAACTAAGTTCCAGAGCCCTTTCTCGATCGACAAAACTAACACTCTACAAGACGCTCGTTCTACCTGTGCTGCTTTATGGCGCTGAGGCATGGGTAGTTTCGCAAACTGACGCAGCCGCTCTGGGGGTGTTCGAGAGAAAAGTTCTTCGCAAAATCTTCGGTCCTGTTCGAGTCGGCGATGACTATCGCATCCGAATGAACCAAGAGCTGTATGAGCTCTACGATGACATTGACGTAGTTTGGCGTATAACTGTGCAGCGACTACGCTGGCTGTGTCATGTCCATCGTATGAACGACGAAGCTCCAGCGAAAAAGGTGCTCGAGGCGAGGGTCGCTGGTCAACGACGACGAGGGAGACCATGCCTCCGACGGATGGACCAGGCTGAGGAAGCCCTAACCGCACTTGGTGTATCCGATTGGAGAAGGCGCGCGCAAATCAGAGGCGCCTGGCGAGAGCTGATGAGGTCGGTTGAAAACCGGACACGGGTTGTTACGACCAACTAAGTAAGTAAGTAAGTAATTTAAAAAAAAAAATTGAATACCAAATATATAACTTTTTCGGGTTTACTTTTTTTTTTATTTTCCTTTTTTTTATGAAGCTGCCGCCGCCTCTCGTTCTGTGATTTGCTTGACTGAAATAGGCAACACCTTTTATCAACAATTTTCTTTAATCAACACCGTTTTTCTTAGAAATTAATGGCTTCTTGACTTTTCTTGCTGATTGACGTCTATTATAACAAGAACATTAAATTCCCACTGAACCATAAGCGAAGGTTTTGAGTAAGGTGAGAGTTTTGCGAACGTTTTTGGTTAGAATTTTTTTTTTTTAATATATTCTTTTTTATTTTGTCCCTTAAAAGTGCTTGTTATAAAAGATTAAATTCGTGAAAGCTTTTTCCATAAAGAAAAATTGTGCATATTTTGCGAAATTCATTAAAAACTTATTTTGAGTCGAAAATGAATCATTTTTGTATCATTTCAGTAGATAAGACTTCCTTGTAAATGAACCATTTTTTGTTCATAAATGAGTTCGGAAATGAATCATTTATGTTTCTTTTTTGTATTCTGAAATGAGTTAAAAAAATAATAATTTTTTAATCATATCAGTAGGAAACAATTTCTCATAAACGAACAATTTTTTGTTCATAAATGAGTTCACAAATGAATCATAAATGTTACTTTTTATATTCTAAAATCAGGTGAATAAAGGAACTTAAAATGAAAATGTTAACCTTACACGTATGAAAATTTTTAACATTTCTATAAAAAATTAAATCAAGCCCAAATAGAATAAAAATCCACGAAAACATTCCATGCAAAAATGTAATCAAATAAATTCCCCAATCAATAACTTAACTATTTTGATATTTCATATATAATTTGGAAGTTTGTCAAATTGGAAAACAATCACGCCTTTTCCCCTTTGAAACATCAATATAATGAAAACCACAATGCGTGAATTCCAGCCCAGGTATGTTAATCCTATTAACCCAATGATTAATATGATCTCTAATTTTAGTAATAATCATTTCTTCTTTAACAAAATATCGATATATCGATAATTTATAATTCACAAAGGTTCTTTTTTTAACTCATTATTGAACAAAAAAGGTTTGTTTTTGAGGGGCAATTCAGTCCAAAGATTGATTCAAAAAGGGTTCAATTTCGTTTCGGTTTCGAGTGCCGAAAAAGAACTTTTGTATGGTGCATTTTTGAACTCATTTCCGAAGAAAAAACAGTTTGTTTCTGAGAGGCATTTTCGTCCGGCGATTGATTCAAAAAGGGTTAATTTCCGAGTGCCAAAAAGAACTTCTATGGTTCTTTTTTTAACTCATTTCCGAACATAAAAGAGGATAATTTACGGTTCTTTTTTTAACTCATTTGCGAACAAAATAAGGTTCCTTTTAGAGAGGCATTTTAGTCCGACGAATGATATAAAAAGGGTTCATTTATGAGTGCCGAAAATGAACGTTTCTACCCGAAAAGGTTCATAAATGAATTCAAAAACGGTAGTTTTGGTTCACTGGGTACCTTGCAAATCGTTATACCATAGTCCCAACAACGCTGATCGAGTGTGTCCCAGAAGATAGGAAAGAAAAAGCAGCAACAACTACACACCTCTGTTCAATACTTTGGCCTTTTTTTCTCTACTCTACCACAGCAACGCTGTTCAACAGAGCTGAGCAGAGTGGCATTGTATTTTGTTGTTGTTTCTTTTATATGGGAAAAAAAGTTGTTTTCAATTTATAGTTTTTAACCATCTTAATGACTAAGAATTTGAATAGTAATTTTATTGTGCATTCGCTATGAACCAGAGCTTTCAATGGAATAAAAAAAAAGGAAACGAAATGGCCATCTCAGCCCTTGAAAGGACTTTGACCGAGCTTCTTATGATCAATTGCGTTGTGTGTGATGTGAAATGTTTGCACACATATGATCGAGAACTGGACCTACATGTTTTAAGCCTACTCCGAACGGCTTATGTTCTCAAGAAGCTTTTCATGGCAGTTTTTACTTTCTGTTTCAATTGAAAAAATTTTCTGTGTCAGATGGAGGATTCGAACATGGGTTCTCTGGCGTAAGAGTAAAAAAATACAAAAATTGTATTTTAAAAAATTCTTGTTGAGACAACTTTTCCAACAAGCATGAATTTATCAAAGTCGGTCAATTGCATCATGTTTGTTTGAGATCAATATAATTGTGAGGCTCTTTTTCAATTTTCAAAGCTATAACTTTTATACTAAACTTTCTACATTAAAATAATATGCAATATTAAAGTTATTAATTTGAAATGAAGGGTTAAAAGTTTAAAAAAAATATACTTTTTCGTAATAGCTCTTGAATATTAAAAGTGGATGCGGTACTGTTTTTAGAACACTTTCTTAGAAATAAGTATTTATTTTTGTAGCAATAAAACTGAATGAACCTGAGAAAAATATTTTTGTATTATAATTTTGTTAAGTTTAATACAATAAGATTAGAATAAAAAAATTTTTGTTGAGAGAAAAAACTCTACAGCTTTTTTTTTAAATCTACACTTATCTTTAAAATTCTTAAGTGACAGCATTGATTTCAACAAAGAATAAAACAAATGTTATTTTGTTATGTCTATGCAATAGGCTAAAAAAAAAATAAATTACCTAGCAGCTGTTCAAAATAATTCAAAAATTTCAGGAAAAATAAATTGTATGAAAGCTCTCTTACTAGCAGAAAAAAAACGAGTCATTCGTTTTTAAACGAGTATTCTTCAAACACGGTTCATTATTTTTAGTGCTAAAAGAATATTAATAATTTACAAAAAAAAAAAAAATGAAGTTGTTTTGCGCAGTTATAATTTTTATGGGTAAGTAAAAATTTTTAAATTTTTGTCACAAGCCATTTGAATGGAGAGGAAAATTATTTAATTATTAATTATTATACGTAATATTATACTTACTAAAATTGTTAACTTTCCTTGTATACAAAATCTCTTTTAGCTCCAGTTAATTAAAATTTAATTTAATTTAAAATGATTAAACTTTACTGAAAGTGCTTTGCTTCGTTTTAAGTAAAAACACTTTTATTAAAGAGATAATAACGGCTAGCAATACTGGAATAAATTTCAACATAAGCGAATTATTACAAAGATTTTTAATGCAAAAAGTATTAAATTAAATTACTTACATAGATTACAAAAGTTTTTTTAAAATTCTAATACAGTTTAAATTACAACGATATTTTGTAACCTTTGGAATAAATTTGATACTATGGTGAATATTATATTTTAATTTTAAGAAATGCTGTATTATTTTTCAATTACTTCCGCCGTAATTATCAGATTCTTACGATTCGAGAGTCTTAAGATTCAGAGTTTTACAATTTTTGTGAAACATCTTTATTTGATTATGGCGCACAAGCAGTGTTTACTTTCATTTTAATAATGGCGTGTGATCGAGATAAAATAACTGGGAGATAATTGAGAAATGAGAGTTTAAATGTATGATTATAAATAATTTGCAAACTCCTATATAGAATAAAGTTGAATGCTTACTTTTACATTGAAATTTATACCAAAATTAAATTAAGCATAAAATTTTAATAGAAATTTTTATTTGAAACAAGCAGAGTATCTCCGACCTTACTCGTGTTGTATTGAATTATACAGATAAAAGCAATTTTTTTTTTATTTTTTTCCTCCGTTCCCTCCGCTGGTCTTAATTCCTGAAATAATGCAGGCTCTTTGTCTTCGAGAAGTAACATTCGTATCGGAGAAGTGCACAAGCCTTCTTGAAGTTCAAGTCTTTTCAAGTAATTGAATTGAAGTATATATCCAAACTTGAAAAAGCAAGCTTTAGCCTGCTTAAGCCCGTAAGATACTTAATTTTTTTTTGTCCAATTTTAAAATCTGAAAACAAGTGGCGCGTGGGCTGGACACACATATTTTGTAAGAAAAGGATAAACGTTGTTACTTTTTTATTTCTGGTGTTTTGAAGAGCAGCTGCATTAAATAAATTAATATTATACTACGTTCACATTGAGAGCTAAATGCGCATTTACGAAATTGAATGTATATATTTGTCTCTTTTACTCTTACAAGGAGCATACGGCCACGCATTCTAAATTGCTAATGCGCATTTAGCCCTCAGTGTGAACATAGTATTAGCTACACACATCACTTCCAATTCAGCATACACTTATATTAAATAGTTTTGTTTACTCTAAAAATGTCAAATTAATTATTAACAGTACAGTAAATATTTGATCGAAACTTAACGAAGAACGAATTGAAAGAAACAGCAAGAAAAAAATGCAAAGAAAATACAATCCGTCTTACAAATTTTTCTCTAATTTGTACTATATGCGTACTCACTCACACCAATTGGATCCATGCATTCGTACTATTTGAACTGCTCTAGTTTTCATTTTCAATGACAAAAATTTACAAAAATACCAAACAGTTACAAGTCATATCCCCGCTTTCTCGTAGGCTTGGCTTGTTTAGGCTTACTATGTCGGGTAAGAAAGTTGAAAAGCTTGAAACGATCGGCGAAAGCTTTTAAGCTCGCAAGTATCCTATTAATTGAATTTAAAGTAAGTATCTAAGAAATTCAATGAGTTTGTTTAGGAAAATCTTAAGCTTATTAAGACTTCTAAGGGTTCTATGGACTCCGTGGTTGGCAATTTTAGAGGATAGCTGATTTCAAAATTGATGTAAAAATTTAAAATTCAAGATGGCGAATAGAGTTGCCATCTAGATTTTTGAAGCGAAGCTTTTTACTCCTCGTTCTGTGATTTGCTTAGAGTGAAATCTGAAAAATTTTCGACAGATTTTTTCTTAGAATTTTATAAGGTTTCTTTGTTTCTGCGTTTTTTATACAAACATAATTTTATATCTATACTATTAATAAATCTGTAGCCACTTTTTATGTTCACTCATCACGTTTAAACGACAACTCAGATTTTTATAAAATTTTGTACACATATTTATAGGTCAGCAGAGAGTGCAATAGGATACTTTATTTTAACCCATTAACAACCAATGTTACTATATGGAAACATATGCGTCTCGAATTTTCATTAAATACTGCATAATATTTCAAAAGTTTTAGTGCCAGTTTTTTAAAAAAAGTAAAATTAGCATGCAATAATAACTTATTTCTGCTCAATGGCATACATAGTTTTCACCAAAATGTTGCTTCAAGTCTAAAAATGTCTGTTTTTTATGGTTTTCTTTCGGTCCTAATGGATTAAATTGCACTTCGGTTAAACGAGAACAAAATCAATAAACGCTTTTAAATTTCCTTCAATTTGATACTAAAATCATGTATGTAGTTTGAAAACTGTGAAAAATTTTAGTACCAGATCTTTTTAGTATTAATTATAAGCTGAGAATGAGAGAAAAACGACTTGAAATTCACACTTTTAGCTTTGAAGGCAAATATTTCAGTCAGTTTGCAATGGATTTCAATAATTTTTTTTGAAAAATGTTGTTTGTTAAAATATCCTTCAAACATAAGTTGAAATTTTTACTAAACCAAAGTATTAATATTTTTAAAAATTTTTTTAAAAAATGTTCAAAAATTTTTAGTTTAAGCCAAAAAATTGGATGAAAGTTGTTTTTGTTGTAAAAAAAATTAAATCCAAAATTTAGGTTTTCGATTTCCTATCAGATAATATATACTAATCTTAAGGTTAATAATTTGTAGTATTACTTAAACAATAAAAAATCGTTTTGGTAGCGAAAAATCAAGCCTACCTACCCACTATCAATTTTTGAATGAAAACTTTTTGAAAACCCGGCGAAGCGGCCTGCTTAAGCTAGTATCAAATATAGAAAAACATTTCTCCACCTGTCGTGTGGATTCGAACCCGTCAACCACCGATTGAAGTTTTATACTCTATCCATCGAGCTAAACACCTTCTCTACGCAGAAGCATTGATTCAGTATTAAGTGCAATTGAAGCTATGTTGCAGCACATCCAATTATATATTAATGTATTTGTGTGGTTGGGTAGCTGCTCAGCCACTTCCTACAAGAATTATCAGTGTTGCCACTTTCCACAATTGTGGTAAATGTAGCACTTTTTTGGTTTCTATCACTATTTGAATTTTTTAAAATTGATCACTTTTTAATATATTTATATAAAAATGACTGCATTATAATTAAAATTTTAGAAATTTTATAACATATAATATTTTACTTATTATTGCATTTAATATTTTATTTTAGTGCTGTTTTAAGAACATTTTATGAGAATTATTTGCAATAAAACTAATTCGGCGTGAAAAAACTTGCTTTATGGTATACTTCTTATGATTTGATTTGCTGTAGGACTTCAATCGAAATTTTCCTTAAGAAGATAAATATATTCCAACGTTTTTTAAAATTCACCACTCATTTTTGACTCAACCTACCACTATCTAAAATTTGCAAGTGACAACACTGGTCATCATCCTCAATTTTGTAACGCCATCTGTTAACAACTGTTAACATAGCTGCATTTTTGTATTTAATTTTAAATCAACATCAAAATTCAACAGAGTTGTTTGGCTCGGTGGAAAGAGTGTAGGTTTATTCATCAATTGATCATGGGATTGATCCTCACGGTGGGTGAAGTAATTTTTTTTATTTTTATGTGAATGCGCTTGTGCTGTTGTTGGTACATGCTTTTGTTTTAACAATGACTGTAACATGTAATAAAATAAATAAAATAATAATGAAATGTAATAAAATTTACTGGTGTGAATATTAACGTGCGTTTTTTTAAGTTTTTTAATGTTGCTTTAAATTTTTGAATTTAAGTTATTTAAAAAAAAAAAACACCATTAAATTATTTAATCTACACACAGAAAAATACCTACGGCGTTTTGCCTAAAACAACTTGGGTAACTATTTTTGTATGAAGCCTAAGAAATTTGTGCAAATTTCATAAGTTTTTTGTCAACTTGGTCATGCCAACATTGTATAAAATGCCAAAGATACTTGAGCAAAAGTAAATTGGGGTTCTTACAATCTTTTCTAAGATCTTTCTTATTTGCTTTCCTTTTCTTATCATCTGTACTAACGTGCATGTATTTCGCAGCAATTTATTCGTTACACTGACGAGACAAGTAGAACATAAAGCTGCTTAGTGTACCACAGCGGCAACCACGCAAGACTACGGATGACTTGATATTAAATAATAATTAAGTTGATTAAAAACTGGAAAAGGTGTTAAAGAAAGCTGAAAAGATGAAAAAAACAAACAAATCCTAAGACAACAACGCAAGCGCTTGTTGCAAAGGCCATAGGAAATTTTCACTAGTATAAGTATAACTTACCTAAGGTTATAGGGTACCCAAGTTCCTTTTTTAATATTGCCTTAAATCTACAGCAACCCATTTTAGCAGAAGGCCTTCAACAGAACACACAAGTTCTAGCATAAATTGACCAATGGCAAAATAATGCGATTGCCTAAATTCGCTTTGTTGTATTAAAAAAATACTTAGATAACCCATTCTGGCCGAAGGTCTTAGGCAAATTATACCCGAAAATTTTAAAGTTTGAAATGTTTCCTCTGTGTGTATGAAACTGTGAAAAAGCTTTGCTTCTGTCGTGTGTCCAACGAAGCACCTGTATTTTTTGTATTTTTGCGAATTCTTGTTATTGTGAAATTTTAACAACGGATTTGGTTTCGAATTTAATGTCACAGTTTTAAAATTTATTGAATTTTTTGGATACTTGCTATTATATTGAATACTTGCCTGCAGTTTCAAGCTTTTCAAGCTTTATGCCGAAGGCATCAATTTTTCCTTTACTTGAAATTTCGTGCCGATTGCTTGTAAGCTAGCATACTTGCAAGTCGCAAGCTGTCATACTTGATTGAAAATAATCAAGCTCGAGCAAGCTTGAACTTGTATTTTAAGCAAGTACTTGAAATAGATTTCAAGTAGGCTTGTGCAGATCTCTGATTCATATAAAAAAGCATTCCATTGAGTGGGATGAACAGACTAAATTCTTGCATATCTAATATGAACTGATTCTTGTAGGCGTGTATAAGAAATAGTAAAATAAAATTATCAAAACAATTTAGTATAAAATTTGTTTATTTTTAGATGTTTTGAATTATGAATTGTTTGATTATTTTTTTCATTATTTTTTTTTCAAAGTTAATGAGAATTAGTTTCATTTACTTTCAATAATTTAATTTAAGTGAAGAAGTAAACTACACGCAAGTATTTCCAATAAGAATACACAAACTATGCACAGTCACCACAGAGTTGCAAAATTATTATTCCAAGTAACGAGCAGCGATAAAACAGGGAAAAAATTGCGGATTGAACTCAAAAAAGTCCTAGTAAATTAAGTTATCTAACGCGTAAGCTTATCAAAAAGCCTCTAAAAGTACACAAAAAAAAAAACTCTAAAAATGCAATTCCACTTTTTTACGCCCTAAATTTAGGGGAAAAGCTCCTAAGTTGGGAACCCTGGCAAGAAGAAAACTTACAACTGATAATTGAAAAATAAAATAAAAAGCAACGAAAAAATATTTTGCCAATAAATAGTCAACAAAACTATAATAAAACTATAAACAACAAATTAGTTAAAAAACGGCAAAGCTAACTGCAAATCTAACGAAAATAGTATCACATGCTCATCTGCAATGCTCACTTTTTTCATATTTTTTAACTTCCATTCTTCTCTGCATTGCGAGCAAGATGTAAAAACGGTACAATGCAAATTGTTTTTATAAACTTAAAAGCAGTTTTGTTGAAGCAACGAAACGAAATCACCTTATTTTCGCCTTGGAGAGAAAACGACAAACATGCAATGTTTTTTTTTTTTAACAAATGCTGTTCCTTTTACCGCCAAAGGTAACGATAGCGGCTCGCTTTATTTACGCTCAAAAGAGGACTCGTCTTCATATCTTCTAGAGGTATCGGTTTCTCTTTGCCTCAGAGAAAGGTGAACAATTTATCTTCCAAATTCTGGCTTGGATTAAAAATAGCACTCGGCAAGTATTAAAATTGAATACAATTTTAGTGTGGTATATATCTGTGGCAATATGTTAAAGTAGGTTAAAGCTCAGTATGCTGTTGAAACGAAAACAAAATTCCCATAAGAAGTACATTGAGTTTTTTGACAGCGAACAGGCAGCGGAATTTTTTTCGCTGGTTAGTACGCTGTTGAAGGAAAAAATTTGTTTAGTGTAGCCAAGTTCACAACCATGTGTGGAGAGTTAAAATTTCAAAATTTCGCTGACATTTGTATGCCCGTACATTTAATTGCCGCGGAAATTTGACAATCAACAATAAAAAAAAGCTGTTAGTATGTGTTGGTGTTGAATTTGTTATTAAACAAATTTATTTAGTTTATCAAGTGCATTATCACCACACAAAAATTTTGACTCCACATCAAAATTGAAAACACATCAAAATTGCGTGTAGAATTATATGCCCAAAAATGTTCGTTCCTACAGCATACTAGGCTCAATTCAAATAAACAAGTTTTGAATTATTGGCATTTTCAAAAATCATTTTAGAGAGTTTGATATGAAAAATCAGTGAAAGGCCATTAGGAATGTTGGCATAACTTGATTTCCAAATGGTGAATAAACATAAGGAAAAAACACAATTATGCATTATGAAATGGTTTATAATAATAAGTGGAATTTTAAGCTTACGCTTATGTCAACACAAGTTACCTTAACTTATTTCCACAGATATGTAAGCCCAATTTTATTGAAATTTATTGTATAAATTGTAATGTTGCATAAAGAATAACTGTCAAATGTCTAATATAAATATTTTCCTTTTTGCAATCTGTTATATAACATAATAAAATAAGAAATTTTGTTTTTATTTCTTATATAGCTGGAAGTTCCTGTTGCAATGGAGTGATATTAAGAGAACTTCCACCAACCAATTATGCCCCGTAAGTTTTTAACAATAATATAATATATATAATTTTATTTAAATTATGACAGAACTCTTCATTTGTTTACATACACTCAGAAAAAAACTGATTTTAATATCAAAATCTACCAGTTTTTGTTTTGAAAATTTAAAATTAAACAAAATTATTGACATTTGCCTTAGGAAACTAAGAATTTTAATTTAAAAAAATCAAATTTTCTTTAAAATATATGCTTTCGAGTAAAGCTTAGTATGCTGTAGGAACGAAAATTTTTGGGCATATAATTCTACACGCGAAATATTGGTTGGTGTAAAGTCAACATTTTTTGTGTGGAGATAAAGCACTTAACAAACCAAATAAATTTGTTTAATAACAAAATCAACACATACTTACTGCTTTTTTTTATTGTTGATTGTCAAATTTCCGCGGCAATTACATGTTCGGGCCAGCGAAATTCTGACATTTTAACACTCCACACATGGTTGTGAACTTGGCTACACTGAACAAATTTTTTCTTTCAACAGCGTAATGCCTACCGAAAAAATTGCGCTGCCTGTTCGCCGTCAAACAACTCAATGTACTTCTTATAGGAATTTTGTTTTCGTTTCTAAAGCATGCTGAGCTTAAGAGAAAAAAAGCTAGTTTGACTTATTGATTCTTTGCTTGCTTGCCGACAACCTTCAGCATAGAGCCTTCAGTATAGCCTTCAGCATAGAGCGTCAGACCCTCGAGATTGTAGCACGTGGGTTCGAAACCTCATGGCAGCGGAATTTTTTTCTATATTTTTTGGCTGTTTTTTTTTTTTTAATTTGGATGGGGATGGTGTAAGCGGCCGCAACTCAGTAGGCATTGGCAGGTATTCGAAGCGCTACTAGCAGGCCTTGAAATGGATGTCGGAGGTCTGCCCTACTCGTAGCCAAGCCCATTTACTTTTTTATATGAAATGGGAAAATTTTTCATTCCTTCCGCTCTCCCTGCTCTAAAGAGGTCTACTAAAAGCAGTCCTTTAGAATCAAAAAAGCGCTTTTCACAATTTTTCGAAATATTATGGGGACTATGACAAATAGAAAATACCATTAAAGAGCTAAGTTTTAGAATATTGAAGATTTTAAATTTGAAACCTTGACTACCTCAGTGATTACACGGTACGACAAGGTTTTTTAATTGAAAAAATTGTACAGTTTCTAATTTTAAATTTTACTGTGAAAATCTGTACTTGTCTATTTTATTAAATTGCTTCTAGTTGTTGTAATATAGGTTGTTTTATAGCTAAAATGTTTGAAAAGCACGCAAACTGCAAAAACATTATAAAACTAAAGCGTAGAGAAGAAGATGATAGAAAACTGAAAAAAGGGGTTATTTAATTTAATAGCTGCAAAATTTAAATTAAGTCACTTCTGAAACTTTCTTGGAAAATTTTATTTAAATAATCTTAACTGTAACTGAACTTTTATTTGACATCCATATTATAGCCATTTTATTGAAGCAGTAAAGATATCCTTGTTAAAATTTTTGCGTGTTCACTGAACCAAAAACATACAATACATAAAATCAAAGAAAAAATTCTTTGACACTATGAATCATACATTAAAATTAGTACAATGCACGAGTTCATAGCTTTGATGAAAATTTGTTCTTAAGTTTAAGAACAAGTTCTTATACGAACGAACTATTCCTTAAAATTAAGGAACTTTTCATTGTGACAATTAATAACGTTCTCTGATTCTATGAACATCATCTTATAACCTAAAAACCGTTCCTTTAAGTCCAGAAACTTGTTCTTCATCTTTAAAACAAAAATATTCATTGAATTTATGTAAATACATATTATGAAATTAATTCATTGTACATTACTTTAAAGAATACGTTAATCAATGTGAGAACAAGTTTTTGCTTCCTAATAAAATGCGTTCTTAAGTAAATTTGAAACTTATTTTGAGACAAAAACCGAAAATCCAAAATAAAAAAAAAATTTAATGAACGCAGATCCGTGCAAGCAGGGCTTAAAAATAGCTTTACTGTCATGCAACAGTAACAGCGAAAGCAACAGCAATAAAAATAATCTGTTGCTTTTCATTTGATTTCATTTTGGTTTCGTTATGGTAGAATAAGAGAAGGTAGATGCATTTCGGAGAGGCAGACTGCCGTAACTGTCAAAACGAATATGACACCTCTTCTAAGCAAAAAGTGATTTGTATTGATTTTGAAAATTTTGGCTATGAGAAAGAGAGCGCAGTCCGAAATGCATATACCTTCTTTAATTCAACCATGGGTCTCGTTAACTGTAGGTTCTCATTTCATTTTGTTCACTGTTCCTACTCATATTCATGTTAAATAAAAAAAAAATTAATAACATATTTGAACATTATACATTTTTTTATAGCCCAACAATATACGAAGGTTGTGAAAGTTTCTGCCCAAGTATTGACGATCCAGTATGTTCAATCAGAGCTGGGCCTAACGGCTATATATGCCACTTTTTCCCATGCTATAGTGCTTTGGATGGCCATAACTGCGACTTAAATGCTGCTGGGAATGTTTCGGGTAAGTTATCAACATTCAAAAATATTCGTTAGTTTTATTCAGATAATGACCATCACCCAGATGAATAAAAAGTAAGCAATTGCTTTTTCTTGAAATGCTTATGAGTAAAAACTCAAAAAATTGCTTGTCTTTCAAAAAATAGATACACCCACATGAATACATTTAAGCTATTGCTTGAAGATCTTAAGAAAAAGGAATTGCTTCGTTTTTATTCATCAGGGTCAATAATCTTCAGCTATTTCACGGAGAAAAAAAAAAATCAAGCTTTCTATGCTTGAATCAAGCAAATAAAAAATTTTCGAATCGGACAGTTAAGTCCGGTTCACAGTGTGAACGAGCCTTTCTGTTTGAATAAGGTGGTATACCGGCCGTAGCTAAACTTTTAGAGGGGTCAAATATATGAGCTGGTCCTATTTGTTCTTGCCCCTCAACATTTCTTCCGAACGCATCTATTCCCTAACTGCTGCCTTTCTTCGGGATCCCATACAAAAAACACAAATACTGTCGAAAATAGTTTATATCGGCCGGACCTGGACTCCTAGAAGGGTTAAATATATGAATTGGTTTTATTATTTTTTGCCTTTCAACATTTCTTCTGAACACATCTACCTCCTATCTGCCACCCTTCTTTAGGTCCCCATACCTGCCTTAGTCTACGAACGAAAGAACGAACATCTATTTATTTATTTCTCTACGAACGAACAAACGAACAATATATTTATTTTATTTCCCTACGAACGAACGAACGAACGAACAAAATATTTTAATTTTTTTCTACGAACGAACGAACGAACGTTCTTGCAAGGCTAAAATAAGTGCTAAATAAGCACTAAAAAGAGCTGAATTCAAGACCAAAAACCAATTATTTTAAATTGAATTATGTCTTTCGTTAAAACTTAAACATTGGTGTAGCTAATTTTTTTCGCTGGTCTTATAAAAGTGGCTGTATTTTTGCATTAAAAAATGTGGCAACATTGGTACCGCATGCAGTTCATGTTGCTGTCTCTATTTTTGGGAACTTTGTTCACTTTTTCTAATCTTGCTCAAAAAGAGCTTAAAAAAAAGCTTTGTCTCGCAGCGAAAAATAAATAATAAATTGTTGTATCTTGTTAGCTTTGCGCACAACCAGTTAAGCATTAAATGGAGCTTACAAAGCGAAAGCTTTTTTCTACTGAGGATAAGAATAAAGAAATTGTATGCTTATGCTCTTTTAATTTTAGCTAATTATTTAAATAATAATTGGCTAATTTATATATCCTATATCATAATTTTGGACCATAGCTATCCAAGAGAAAAAAATTATTCAAATAGCGCCTGCCGTTTTCCACTTCTGCGCGGCCGCACATACGCGAGTCTCCTCTTATATAATATTATGAACTCTTAATATTGTATTTTTGTTGTTGGGTAGTAAGAGCAAATTTTTTGTTGCAAGGAAATGATTGTCCACGCTGATTTAAAACCATTTTAAATATTCTTTATATAATTAAACGGTAGACTCTAAAACAAATAACATATAATAACGGTTTTCGCTTTTTGCTGTCTTAGTTTTTGAGATATTAAGCTGCAATTTCTTGATTCTTCATTCTCTTACCACCATCTTTCACAATTTCTACCGCGTGCATGATTCAGAAACACTTTTGCATTTTTGGCTTGCATAAACTAAATCAAATGTTGAGAACTTTCGTGAAAAAAGAAGAACTTTCTGCAATGTATATGTATGTGAATTCGTACTTTGAGATATTTGATAATGGTTTTCATGGTTCTGGGGGAAGAGGGGTTCGGACCCGCGGACTTCCATATCTACGCTACTGGTAAGCAATAATTTAATTTAGGATTCAAATAATATATGTGTTTTGATTTGAAATTTGAACAAAATCGCCGTTTAGCCGTTTGAATTAGTATAAAGGTTAAACAAACAGAAAATGAGTTTTATTATTATCAAAAACTATTTTTTTTCTTGTTTCTATTGTAGCTATTATGAGTTATACAAGCGATATGGCCTTATGCAGTGGAGTGTTAAGCCGAGAAGAACCATGCAATGCCAAGTAAGTTCTGAACATTTAAATGATATTTAGATAAGTTAATTCAAATTAAGACATTCTGAAGATTTTTGTGCTATTTTAAATACAAAACTTCATAAATGTATTAATAACACTGTGATCGAATCAGAAAAAATTTTCCGTCAAGCTGGGCATCCTTGAGTACGCTGAATCTAATGGTATTAGCCGTTTATCTAGGTTAGCTCCCCTAGTAGCACAAGGGGAAGATATAAGTACAACATCCAGTCTACAAAGCTGCGATGTATTTATAATAGCTCTGGTAACGTAATTAAAATGTAATATGCCTTTATAGTGAAATTTTGTTTAATAATGTCTTGCTAGAGCAGATACAAGACCATTATAGAGAGAGAGGCGCAAAGAATCTCTATAATATGCATTTTTAGAGCTCATATTGGAGTGATTATAAAGATGTTACGGTTTGTCTCGTTAGTGTTTTTATACTGTGCATAATGAAATTTTTATAAAGAAATGCTATAATTACTGGCTCGTTAATAGTAAGCAGCATTTGATGCGCCTAGTGCCAAGATGGGGGACCGCATTGAATACCGGTGGGGGGGAAAAAAGTATTTTTCCCCATTTTCTCTCATTTCTTATAGTATTTCAAACAGTTTGTAAAATTTTTGAAATTAAACTTTTATAGCCGCGTATACAACAATACGGCGAGCTAGATGGAAGGTTAAACCAATGTAACGAAATGATTCTTATGAAAACAACAACCGCACTAATTGTATAAAAACGAAAATATTGCTTTTTAAAATTTTTTTTATATAGTTGCTTCCACTGAGGATTGAACACAGTACGTTTGTACCCATAGCCGGCTGTTCTTACCACTCGGCCACGTAGACATATTTATTTGAGAAGCTCATACTTATGTTAAATCAACAATCAGTAGTTCTCTCTTTCTTTAATGATTGAATTGAGTCTTTCGTTCAATACTCTGAATGTAGAGTACGGTCAAAAAATTTGAATCTGAACGTAGCTTTTTTTCAGAACATTAGCACACTTTTAGGCATTTCTCAAATTGAGTTTTATAAATTCAGATTGATTGCATTGATTGATTTTGAAACAGCAACTGCTGCAATATTAACTGCATATTAGCTGCATTCTGCTTTGAATCTAAAATTTGTGTTCTTAGAACTGTGAATTTCCATATAATATCGTGTCTTTCATATAATTCGAATGTATTATGTATATACACATAATATTTCTCACATAGTATTTTAACACACAAAATGCTGGCTACATGTTCTTCCATTACCAACTGAGCTGTCAGATTACCTACGATATGTTGGTCGAAACTAAACCATTTGTCAATGCATATGTAATCCACCCGGCGAAAGTTCGTTGGTGTTGACTTTAATCGAAGAAAAATTTCGTATTTTTCCCTAACTGGCGATCAAAAATCGAAAGCTATTTCATACCAGTGTTATCGCATCAGCAATAATAAAAGTAAGTCTGAAAGTGTCAGAAAAGTTATCGGAAAGTATCTACATTGCAGTAAAAAAGTAAACAAAAAAGAAATATTCGCATTGGCAGTGACTTTAATCGAAGAAAAATTTCGTATTTTTCCCTAACTGGCGATCAAAAATCGAAAGCTATTTCATACCAGTGTTATCGCATCAGCAATAATAAAAGTAAGTCTGAAAGTGTCAGAAAAGTTATCGGAAAGTATCTACATTACAGTAAAAAAGTAAATAAAAAAGAAATATAATTATCTTCGCATTGGTATTGAAGAATAAAAATCGCTTTGAAAGCGAACCTTCGTTTACGAAGTAACCGTTTCGTCCTCCAAACGTATCGTTATCGAATCGTAATCCATATCGAATTCGATTGTTATCATCGCGAACTATTCGTAAATTTGTAAATTTTCGATAGCGAAGTCGGATTTTGTGCCGTGTGGGAACATAAAATACGATGCAAATCTTGTAACAAAAAACGCATTAACATTTTTAACTGTGTAGGCACGGTAATATTAACCCAAACAAGTATGCGCGGTAGCATAAGGTCAGAGCTTCTGACCACGAAGCAAAGGTTTAGTGGTTTATTTGGCAAAGGTTTATTTACAATCATACAGGCAGTTTTTGTTTTTTTTTTTAAGAAAAATTTTAAACAAATTATATAAATAAATCCCAAAGTATCGATTGATAATTATTTTGGATAAACAATAAATTCTTTTTGGCACCAATCCTATGGAATCAATTGAAAGATCTATACTATGCTTGCTTTCAGGCTTGTTCGTATTTTGTTTGCTTTGATGCAAGGGAGGCAATGGTGTGATGATAGCACGGTCAACTTGCAGTCGAATTGTATGCGGTTCGATGCGAGTATGGAAAGGGAAAAATGCATTATTTCCGACACAGGTTTTCGACAAATTTTTCTTTGAAATATTTATAAATAAAAATTTAATTAAGAAAAAAATCAAACAGCAAGATCTGTCGTCTGTGCTATGAGTATCGAGCCTGGGTACTACTTAAGTCATCAAATTAAAATAATAAATCCCCTTGATAACCAACTGTGTCTTACTTACTTACATACTTAGGTGGTCGTAACAACCCGTGTCCGGGTTTCGGCCGACCTCATCAGCTCTCGCCAGGCGCCTCTGCTTTGCGCGCGCCTTCTCCAATCGGATAAACCAAGTGTGGTAAGGGCTTCCTCAGCCTGGTCCATTCATCGGAGGCATGGTCTCCCTCATTGTCGTTGACTAGCGACCCTCGCCTCGAGCACCTTTTTCGCTGGAGCTTCGTCGTCCATACGATGGACATGACCCAGCCAGCGTAGTCGCTGCGCAGTTATAAGCCGAACTACGTCAATGTGTTCGTAGAGCTCATACAGCTCGTGGTTCATTCGGATGCGATAGTCATCGCCGACTCGAACAGGACCGAAGATTTTGCGAAGAACTTTTCTCTCGAACACCCCCAGAGCGGCTGCGTCAGTTTGCGAAACTACCCATGCCTCAGCGCCATAAAGCAGCACAGGTAGAACGAGCGTCTTGTAGAGTGTTAGTTTTGTCGATCGAGAGAGGGCTCTGGAACTTAGTTGCTTACTGAGCCCGTAGTAGCACCTATTAGCAATTATTGTTCTTCGCTTTATCTCCAGGCTGATTTCGTTGTTGGTATTAATGGCGGTGCCAGGGTAAACGAATTCTTTGACTACTTCAAAGTTATAGCTGCCGGATAAAACGTGGGAGTCTAAACGCCGCGCTCCCTTGTTTGTAGACATCATATACTTTGTTTTATCCTCATTTATCGTCAAACCCACTTTGGCGGATTCCTTTTCGATAGAAGCGAAAGCAGCGGTAATATCTTTCTTGGTTCTGCCGACAATATCAATATCATCAGCGTACGCAAGGAGCTGGACACCTTTATAGAAAATGGTGCAATTACGATGCACACCGGCCTTTCGTACGATCTCCTCCATGATGATGTTAAAGAAATCGCAAGACAGTGGATCGCCTTGCTTGAAACCTCTTTCGGTATTGAAGGTTTCGTAGAGGTCATTTCCTACCTAGGCGGAGCTGCGTGTGTTGTTCAACATCATTCTGCAAAGTCTAATCAACTTTGCAGGTATACCGAACTCAAACATTGTTGCGTGTAGGCAATCTCTTCTCGGGCTATCGAAGGCAGCTTTAAAATCGACAAAGAGATGGTGTGTGTCAATTGGATTTTCGTGGGTTTTCTCCAGGATTTGTTGTAGCGTGAAAATCTGGTCTATGGTGGACTTACCAGGTCGAAAGCCACACTGATAAGGTCCAATCAGTGCTTTTGTAATCGGCTTTAATCTTTCACATAGTACGCTTGAGAGAACCTTATATGCGATGGAAATAAGACTGATACCTCTATAACTTGCGCAGATTGTTGGGTCTCCTTTCTTAAGTATAGGGCACAGTACGCAGGGTTCCAATCGTCGGGCATACTTTCTTCTAGCCATATTTTGCTGATGAGCTGATGCATGCGCCTTATCAAGTCATCGCCGCCGGTTTTAAACATGTCAGCTGACAGGCCGTCAGCACCCGCTACTTTATTGTTTTTGAGTCGTTGGATAGCAACTCGAACCTCTTCATGGCTAAACGTTGATTGGTGGCACTGAACTGCGCTCTCCATGGGCGTCATTGGTGGAATCGTCGCCAGTAAGTAAATTGGAGAAGTGCTGTCTCCACAACTTTAGCACACACTGTATATCCGTATTGAGCTCTCCATTTTCGTCTCTACAAGTGGATGCTCCGGGCTTGAAATCTTGGGTTAGACGCTTAACCAGTTGATAGAATTTTCGTGCATCCTTCTTCCTCGCTTTTCTTGCGTCTGGAAAGGCGCCTCTCTTCCTTCCTCTTTTTATGGTAGTTTGCTCGCACGGCTCGCGTTGCAGCTGACTGCAGCGTTTTTCTACATTCGGCGTTTTTTACTGCTGTCGCGATGCGACACTCCTGATCGTGCCATTGGTTCCGAGATTGCAGACGCCGGAAGCCAATGACTTCTTCAGCGACAGCACGCATGGTGTGGGATATATGCGCCCACAGTCCACCGGCGTCGTCGGGTCCAGAGGTTGGTTGGTTGAGCTCAACCGAGAGTTGAGCGGAGTAGGCTTCGGCAGTCCGTTATAATTGCAGCTTAGCGACATCTAGCTTTCGTTGCATTCCTGTGCGTATGTTCTTCGCATTGCATAATCGCATGCGGATCTTGGCTGCAACAAGATAACGACCGGAGTCAATGTTGACCCCCCGAAATGTACGCACATCTAGAACACTAGAGGCATGCCTTCCGTCGATTACAACATGATCAATTTGGTTTCGCGTTTTTTGATCCGGGACAGCCAGGTGGCCTTGCGGATGTCGAGGTGCTTAAATCTGGTGCTACTAACTACCATGTTTCGTGCCGCGGCGAAGTCGATCAGTTTTAGACCGTTGTTCGTGGAGGTCTCATGAAAACTGAACTGACCGACAGTGGGGCCAAAGATGCCATCCCTTCAAACTTTCGCATTATACCAACTGTGTCACGAAAGTAAAAAAAACGGTGATCTTATTCTATACGTGAATATTGAACTTTTCAGTAACTGTCCATAAACAAAAGGGACAATTGATATTTCCCATGATATCGCCATGTTGAAAATACTAGTTGGCTTTATGAAAAAAAGACAGATCTTGAACTAATACTGGTATGAAGGCAGACTGCATGTTAACCATTTGGTTGCACTGAAGGAGGAACTGTTAATAAATTAAATTAGCAATCTTCCCAGAAATTCCATTGTTGGGTAAAAGTTTCACTTCTACCGCCACACATGGCACACACATATTTTTTTTTCCATAGTGTTGCCATTTTCGATATATTTTTCCTTTTTCTTAGGTGCCCTTTAATAGAGGGTGTCCAAAACTCTCTGCAGCCTGACCAACCAAAAAAAATTTTAAATGAAAAATTCGACAGTCTCTAAATTAAAATCTTAGTTTGATTTGAATGCTTTACTCAGTTTTATCAAATTGGCTAGGAAAGCTTGAAAAGCACATAAAATGAAAAACATTCTAAAACAGAAGCCTAGAGAACTAGATGACAGAAAACTGAAGAAAAGTTTGAATATTAAACAAAAAATTTATAATTTATATAAAATTTAAAAAAATTTATAATTTAAGTTGGTGAGACCGGTGGTGGTTGTGACAGGGGTAAGTAGTTACAGTGGCAACAGCGGCGAAACAGAAAACGCTATAGTGACGGAGAAAAGGAATAAATAACGCCGCCACTACCGGCTCACATAGCGCGAGAGACAGTGACGCTCGATTTTTTTTGAAAGGAGCATTTGCGTGTCGCCAATAAAACGTAGGCTTATAAATTTTTCGATTTTTAGTAATATTGGTCTACAATCTGTTCGTCAAATAATCAGAGAGGTGTCCTGCGTCATTTTTGAACCCTAATGCTTCTATTTTAGGATGAAATTACGTTGTTCAGTTATATTCCAAAAGTGGCATTTACTCGGGGCAGGTTGGGACTTGAAGGATCTGTTGATTTTTGTTTTTATTTTGAAATAATTTATATATATTTTCATTTTTATGAATTTTTTAATTTGAGTTTTGTTGCTTGCTTCTAAGTTTTTGTTCAATAAACAAGTTTATTATCTTCTTATAGGTAAGAAATAATCTATATTTTGTTTTCATAGTTATAAAATTAAATGGAAAAGATTTTAATTTTTTTTTTTCAAAATTTGTTTCATTCTAAGTATTTTTCTAATAAGGCAAAATATTGCTTTGTAGACATAATAATATGTTATTTGAAACGCATTTGTCTGCGATGGTTGTCCTAATAAAAAGTTTTTTATTACGTTTGTTTTTGTTTGTAACATCTTGCCGCATGTAGTGTAACAACCAGCTCTTGGTGCGGGGTTAAAATTGACAGGCCTCCTTTCTCAGAATTCATTCATTTACGTCTAATATAATCATTTAGTATATAAATAATTATTTAAATTTAATTACTGAATAGCTACAAATTAAAAAATATGACACTTTATAATTAAAATGTCACAACCATCTGCGTCCTCCCCTACTTTTGAAAAATTTTTCGGAATAATTTTTTTCATAATGTTGTAAACATTATGGGCAGCTTAACTTTAATTTGCCATATTATAGTCGTTTAAGTTTTCTCTGCTATAATTATTATAGAACCTACTTTAATTCATATTAAATGAAATTGAATCAATAAAATGAAAACAAAAAATTCACATATTTTTTATAGTATTTCTCCAGCTTGTGAAAGGTTCTGCGGAGCTGATGACCCTATGGTTTGCTCAATGAGATTTGATTCGGGAACCATAATGTGTAAGAAATTCTTATGTCGTAATGCTTTGGATGCTTATAACTGCAATCAAAATGGGAATCGTTCGGGTAAGTTGTCAGCATTTAAAAAAAATTTTTGATATATCATTCAAGATATGCCTAAGTTATTTGCATATGCAAAATTTTAAAATGATTTTAAATGCAATATTTTACGCTGAATAAGTAAAAATTAAATAAATTAAGAGCGGACAATATCTTTTTTAACATCAATTTTATTTTTTGTTCATTAAATCATAATTGCACTACATACTTCATTTGTTTTTGATTGAAGTTTGTTGTAGAAACCAAGGGCTCTTGGAATCAGAATTAAAACCAAGAAATACATAGGGGACATCGGATAACATAGGTTTCTGTGACATCTAAAAGATACACCGAATCCATATTACCACCAAATCAGAATCCATTGGACCTAAGCGAAATATTTGACGGTTTCAATTCTGATTCCAAGAGCTCTTGGTTTCTACAACAACCCTGATTATCTCGGAAACTGTTATAATTAACCTTCACATCAGAATAGGTTCAGCGTGCAATGTTAACTAAAGAATGACTGTCAAATATTATTTATTTTTTTTTTTATAATATTTTTTCAATAAGTTTTTAACTCAATAAAAAATAAACTTTTTTTTTTCTTATATAGCTCTTATGAACTATTTTCGTAACACTGCCATCTGCCATAATTTAACATTGGAACAAGAAGGTCCATGTAATTTAACTAGGTAAGTTGACCATATTTAAATGATTTAAGATAATTTTATTCAAATTACTTGGTTACACTAATAAAATAGTTCATCTATCAAATTTTGATAAAGAATTCAAACTAATTAAAATAAGTACTTATTGAGTGTACTTGTCAGAGATCTGTAGCATTGTTCCGCAATTTTGAAATGTTTTGTATAACTCAAACTCGCAAGTCCTCTATTTGAGTCCTCTCTTCTGCTGTGCAACCGATGTGCTCCAATGTGTTAATATTCTGATATATGACACATAACGACATTTTAGACTTTCATAATGGATCTTGCATTAAGACAACGCCAATGAGTATATACCAGGGATGATATTTGGGGGCTTTCAAGGCTTTTTTGAGCCCTTTTTTCGTAAGCTTTAGATTCATTCTAGGCCCTTTTGAAAAATTTTACTAAAATACTATGATAGTAAATAGTATGCCATCGATACACAAATTTAAAATTTTTAATTTAGAGATTTTAAATTGATATTTGTAAAATAAGTTCTGTTGAGTTTTTTTTATATAAGAAACCCATTTTGAAATTAAAAACTAAACAATTTTCTTCATTGTTGTTTTACTACAGCTAATAAGCCTACGCAGGAATGTTTTTGATTGGCTACAGAAATAGTACACTTTTAAAAAATTTTTTAAACTGAAGGAAATTTTTCAAAACCTTGCTTTCATAAATTTTGCATAAAGCCACCATGGTAATACAATGTAGCATTACTAACCAACCCATCTATCCTCCGTTTGGAAAGATCATCCTCGTTTTTAAGCCAAACATTTTGAAAACCTCCGAACTTCCCTTTTTCGCCTTGAATCCTTCTTTTATCCTCCAATCATCCTCGATTCATATCCAAATTATAACAAAAATTTCTCAAGGACAATAGCCCAAACACATAAAACGGAACAAGCGGCAATCTCATGCATTTCTTTTGGAGGCTTTGTAACAACATTGTTGCGCGGCATTGTCGTCAGCTTCAATTTTATTCTAAATTTTTAATTTGACAGGCGACAAAAGAAAATCTCTCATTGCTTACATTTGTCAGCAGAGATAAATAAAAAAAAAGAGTAGCAAATAAAAGAAAGTTTAACGTAAAATGAAGTTGAACAAAAACTTGCTGGACTAAAATATTTTGGACCAAAACCAAAACTTTCTGAGCGGGAAACCCGGCGAATCCGTAATTTAGCCAGCAACTCTTTGAACTCATCGCCAGAAATCGCGAGAGAATGTGACTTAAACGTATCACCGTGGACCATAAATCGTTCTTTAAAAAGCTCCCCTAACCTTATTGGACAAAAACTCAAATCTGCGCCCAAGATGTTGTCACGTCACCTCCAAGTCCACCTTGAATTTGCCCTGCAAAACATGGGACGGAATTGGAAACAGGTATATTTTTTAAGTAAAATCACGTAAATGAAAAAAATAACCTAAAATTTTGTATCAAGGTAATTTTCTCTGACGAGAAAAAATTTAAATTGAATGGGCCTAACGGGTTAAATACATATTGGAGAGATATACGGAAGGAACCCCTTCATTTTTCTAAACGAAACTTTGGTGGCAGAACAGTGATGGTCTGGCGAGCATTTACGGTAGATGGCATGCTAGAAATAGCATTTATCAGCCCACGTATGAGCTCTACCGAATACACACAAATATTGCAGAGACTCCGCTTTAGGTAGCGTTTACACTATTCATCGTAACTATTCTAAATGCTTTTACCTTCAACTTTATTGCAACACATAAAGGGCTCTACAGTTTCACTTATTTAAGAACTGTAGATGATGTTTTGCATCCCACGTACCGCATCACATGCAAAGCTTTAGGTCTTCTTGAAAGTGACGACCATTTGAGAAATGCACTGCCTGATGCCGCCGTCTCTGAAAAAGCTTGCCAACTTAGAGAGTTGTTTGCAATAATGCTGATTGTTTTCCAAATGTCCAACGCTTTACAGTTATAGAACGATTTCAATAAATAATTTTGCGATGGTATTTTGCACAGACATCGCTCACAATAAAATAACCAGGAAGTACCTTGGCGAAAAACATTTAAATGATTTCGGTTTGCCAGTTTGCCTAAAGAGAAAATACTGTAGTAGAAAATATTACATATACTCGCAAAATTTATTATGATCAAGATAATCTTTCAGTTTATAGATCTGATCAGGAACCAAAATTAACTCCAGAACAGATTAATGTCTACAACAAAATATTACAAAGTGTAACGAATAATGAAGTGCAAGAACAATTTTTTTTTTTTTTTTTGTTGATGTCCCTGGTGGTACTGGTAAGACCTACCTAACTAATTTAATTCTTGCTAAAGTTCGTCATGTACTAAAAATAGCAATTACAGTTGCATCATCCGGAATCACAGCAACACTTCTAAGTGGCGGTCGAACTACTGAATGCACCATTACACATAAGGCCCATATCGATGCTGTTAATACCATGTTGTAAGGTGTTAGGTCGTGTGATGGGTGGTATACATATTTTATCCTCGGGCGACTTCCTTCAAACACTACCGGTTGTATCTAAATCCACCCGAGCTGATACAGTAAAAGATATAATGAAGAAATCAAATGTTTGTCAATATGTTAAGAAAATTGACAATATTGACAATTGACAATAAATATACGTGTACATTTGAGAGGAGATCACGATACCGCTATATTTACAGCACTTTTACTAAAAATAGGAAAAGGGACAATTGCTCTTGACAATGGATTGCTTCATGTTTCAGATACATTGGATACATGCATTTTGACTATAGACAATTTGGTTTCAAATGTTTACCTAAATATCGAAAATTTGCGTCAAAAATCTGCCGCATGGTTATGTGAAGAGGTATTGTCTCCAACAAAAATTCAGAAGTGGATGTACAAGCCAATCGATACGTTTGTTAATGAAGATGATGTGATTCACTATCCAAGTGAATTTTTTAATTCATTACATTCCATAAACCCGCATCT
This sequence comes from Coremacera marginata, assembly GCA_914767935.1. Classification (NCBI taxonomy): domain Eukaryota; kingdom Metazoa; phylum Arthropoda; class Insecta; order Diptera; family Sciomyzidae; genus Coremacera; species Coremacera marginata. The sequence goes on from OU612044.1 coordinate 160,560,722, forward strand.
CACACATAAACTAACATTAAAAATTAATCTGCCGATAATTTTATTGCGCAATTTAGAACCTCCAAAACTTTGTAATGAAACCTGGCAAGTAAAGCAACTTTTAGCAAATATTATATTGTAGATAATCTATATCAATAAAAATCATTTTCTGTTTGTTTGTTTGACTTTTATATAAATTTAAACGGCCGAACGGATTTCGCTCAAACTGAAAAACTCAAAAAAAAAAAAATTTGTATTACTTTCGCCCTAGATTAGGTTATTGCATACTTAGTTTTAACCACGCTCCCTTTTACCTCCCCCAAATAAAAAAAAATGCAATATTTCAGACTGCTTTCGTCGTATAGGACTAAAATATTGTAATTAATTTCGTAAGATTATCGTCGGCAACTGTACTAAAAATGGGCGTGCTGACACTATATTTACGCCCACCTTTAAGAAATGATTAATACTCCAAAACTTTTGGGCCGATTGCGCTGAAATTTCGGCAGTAGATTGTTTTCGAGCACGAGATGGCTTATGAGAAAACAATCCTTGCCACACCCCCTTTCACCACTCACAAATCCGTGGCGAGGTCGCGGACAAGTGGGTCCTGCTAGGATTTTTATATATTTTGTCTTATTTGTATAACTTCAATTGAAGGAGGGGTGTTTAACACCCAAAACTACACGCTGCGTTCGCCCCTGTCTTAATTATGAAAAATTTAATATAAATTTATTATGAAAAATTCTACAGCTCTAAATTTAACTCTTCATTTTAGTTGAATACCTTTACTCAGATTTATCAAATTGGCTCTATATTTATCCGACTTCAAAAAGGAGGAGGTTCTCAAGTTCGTCGGTTTCTCGGTTTTTGTTTTTTTTTTTTTTTAAATGTATGTACATCGATAACTCCTAAACCATATACCTGATTGCCATAATTTTTGGGGAACAGATAGATATGATAAGCATGGAGGTGCCCGTAAAAGTGGGCGGTATTCGATAACTGGGCGTGGCAATAATAGATCTCGCAATAATAAATACTAGTGTATCTCGAATAATATTGACACTAGGGTACTGCAATTTTGTGTAGGGGTAGGCACAATTATTACAAATAATGGGCAAGAAAATGGGCGTAATTCGACAAATGGGCGTGGCAATATTAGAAAAACAGTGTATCTTGAATAATTTTGAGACTAGAGTACTGCAATTTAGTATAGGGGTAGACACAGTTAATACAAATTACGGGCAAGAAATGGGAGTAATTCGACAAATGGGCGTGGCAGTATTAGAAAAACAGTGTATCCCGAATAATATGGACACTAGGGTACTGTAATTTAGTGCAGGGGTAGGCACAATTATTACAAATAACGGGCAAGAAAATGGGCGTAATTCGACAAATGGGCGTGGCAATATTAGAAAAAGAGTGTATCTTGAATAATTTTGAGACTAGAGTACTGCAATTTAGTATAGGGGTTGACACAGTTAATACAAATTACGGGCAAGAAAATGGGAGTAATTCGACAAATGGGCGTGGCAATATTAGAAAAACAGTGTATCTTGAATAATTTTGAGACTAGAGTACTGCAATTTAGTATAGGGGTAGGCATTATTATTACAAATTATGGTCAATAAAGTGTGCGTTATTCGACAAATGGGCGTGGCAATATTATAAAAGCACTGTATCCCGAATAATATGGACACTAGGGTACTGCAATTTAGCGCAGGGGTAGGCACAATTATTACAAATAACGGGCAAGAAAATGGGCGTAATTCGACAAATGGGCGTGGCAATATTAGACAAACAGTGTATCTTGAATAATTTTGAGACTAGAGTACTGCAATTTAGTATAGGGGTAGACACAGTTAATACAAATGACGGGCAAGAAAATGTGCGTTATTTGGCAAATGGGCGTGGCAATATTAGAAAAAGAGTATATCTCGAATAATATTGATACTATGTTACTGCAATTTAGTATAAGGGTAGGCAATACTATTAAAAAATATGGCCAATAAAGTGGGCGTTATTCGACCAATGGGCGTGGCAATATTATAAAAACACTGTATCTCGATTAATATGGACACTAGGATACTGAAATTTAGTGTAGTGGTATGCACAATTATTACAAATTTCCGTCAAGAAAATGGGCGTTATTTGAGAAATGGGCGTGGCAATATTAGAAAAAGAGTATAACTCGAATAATATTGATACTATGGTACTGCAATTTGGTATAGGGGTAGGCATTATTACTAAAAATTACGGTGAAGAAAGTGGGCGGCTTTCGACTACTGGGCGTGGCAATATTAGAGAAACAGTGTATCTTGAATAATATTGACACTAGGGCACTGAAATTTATTGTAGTACAGGGGTGGGCAGAATTATTAAAAATTATGGTCAATAAAGTGTGCGTTATTGGATAAATGGGCGTGGCAATACTAGATAAACACTATCGCAGTTAATATTGACGCTGGGGTACTGAAATAAAGTACAGGGGTAGGCACAATTATTGGAAATAATGCTCAAGAAAGTGGGCGCTTATATAACACAGGGGCGTGAAAATATTAGAAAAACACTTTATCTCGAATAATATTGACGCTAGGGTTATACACCTCGTTACAAGAATGGGTATAATAATTTCAAAACATGTGACATCTTATTTAAATTTAAGAGGCAGATATTTGAAATAACCAACAAACTTTCAGAATTTAGTAGAACAAATTTTTTCGGAACAATTGTACTAATGTTGTTTGTACTCTTTTTTCGAAAATTTATCATATTCTCTGAAGAGGAAGAAATAAAAATTTAAAAAAAAAAAAACAACCGACTACAAAATCACTACAAAGTAAAAAATAATTTTAAAAATACTTTTCCTTTTAATTTCTTGGTCATATTTGATAATTTATTTAAACATATTTTTATATATGAAATCTTAATATCTTAATTTTTTTCTTATATGTTTTATTATCAAAAATATATTAATTTCTTGATGAATACAAATGCTTTGAAGTTGGCGCTTCTGATTAACAGTCTGATTATATTAGCGCCGACCTTAAAAGCATTTGTATTCAGCAAGAAATTAATATATATATGGTAATAAAACAAATAAGAAAAAAAAAGTTAAGATAATAAGATTTCATATTTTATAATATGTTTAAATAAATTATCAAATATGACCAAGAAATTAAAAGGAAAAGTATTTTTAAAATTATTTTTTACTTTGTAGTGATTTTGTAGTCGGTTGTTTTTTTTTTAATTTGAGATAAGATTGTTTTGAAACTAGAAAAGCTTGAAAGGCAAGAACAATAGAAAACATTCTAAAACAGAAGCCTAGAAAACTAGATGACAGAAAACTAAAAAAAGGTAGAATATCGCTGCAAGACTTATAACTTAACCACTTTTGAAAAATTCTTGGAAGAGTTTTTCCTAATGTTGTAAGCATTATAGATAGCTGCAATTTAATGTGTTAATAAAAATTAAATAATAAATAATTAATAAGTTAAATTAATAAAATACAAGAAAAATAAAATATTTTTTTTTTATAGTGCTTTGTCAACATGTAGAAGTTCCTGTTCACTAAATGACTCTATTGTTTGCTCAATGAGAATGGAAAATGGGAACAAGATATGTCGGAAATTCTTATGTCGTGATGCTTTGCAGGCTTATAACTGCAATCTTCATGTAAATGATCCAAGTAAGTTGGCAACATTCAACATATGACTAAAGACTTCTGTTATTTGTATCTGCAATATTTTAAACTGATTTTAAGTGCTTAATTAAACCCTGAATACATAAAACTTTAATAAATCAAAAGTGGATAAATATTTTTCTAAATTTCAATTAATTGTATACAAATTATTATTTTAAATTTTATTATAATTTTAACAACATACTTAATTGTATAATATATTGTAACTAATTTTCTTTTTGCACTATAGTTATATAACATTGTATTAATGTTTCTTTATAGCTTATATGACTGAAAGTGAAGACACTTCCATCTGCCACAATGAGTCATTCGACGAAGGCCCATGCATTGATCCCATGTAAGTTGTTAACATTTAAATGATTTAAGATAACTTTATTTAAATTATGATACAAGTCTGCAGGTATATATCTGTGTCTGAAACATTTTAAAGTAATTTTAAATGCAAAATTCAACGCTAAATAAGTGCAAATGTAATAAATCACAAGTAGTCAAAATCTTCTTCAATTCAAATTTAATTTTAAACTAGTAAGGAATGGAGCTTTGGCAGGGTATCGAAGCTAAAATACCCCCCCCCCCCCCGTATTGAAGTGTATCAAAAAATACGCAAAAATATTTGTGTAAATATAACAACTGACTGCTCATTATCCCAAAAAATATGATTGGAAAATTTGGAAGAAGTCAGACAAAATCTATAGAAGGAGTTCGTTTAACGAATCAAAGTCGCGCGCACCTATCTTTAAACTAATCGCTGCTGATTATTTCAAAGAATATATTAGTAAAATTTGGTTGAAGTCAAAAAAACGGTGTTGAAGGAGTTTCATTAAAATTAAAGTATCATGCACTCTGTCTAACTCCAACCACTTTTATAAACTACGGACTGCTTCTTATGGTAAAGAATATAATTGCAAAATTTGGTTCAAATCGGGCAGAGCGAATAGGTGGTGGAGTTGTCCAATCCCACCCACATTTGTAGGATTTTTGTGTTCCATTTCTTCCATCGTAAAAATCGAAGACACGAAAAAAGTTGTAAACAAAACACTGTCACTTTATCAAATGTCAACGAGAGACGCTGATATTTGGCAGCCTTGTCAAGACACTTGTGGCAACCTTCTAAAAAAAAATTTCGAATCGGACAGTTAAGTCAGGTTCACAGTATGAATGAACCTTTCTTTTTGAACAAGGTGGTACTTTTCTATGCACTGAGGGGAAAAAAGTATTAAATTTATCCAAAAATGTTTTTTATTCATCGATAAATGAGAAGTGAAATCGGCAGTCGCAGTCGCCTAAATACCAATCGCATGAAATCAATAGGAAAAAAGTGATTGTCAATTTGATAATCACCTTACATGGAGCAAAAGCGACGATTTTGATTGTCAACTATCAATTATTACTCTAGCCGATGCCACCCCAGATCGTTTTTGAACCATTGACGCATTTGCATAAATCAAATACGTAAATATTTAAAATTTTTAAAAGAAAACAAAACACAAAAATAATTAGATATGATAAAAAAAAACACGTGTGCGTCGTTGGACACACGAGAGAAGCGAAGCTGTTCGCAGTTACATAGATTTGATAGCTTAATAATTTTTTCTTTTTAATAAATTAACTTTTAAATTCAAAAATTTAAAATAACATAAAATAAATTACATATATACAGAAAACATATTTACTGCTTATTTTTTATTTTTGAATGTCAAATTTCTACGCCAATTACATATACGGGCATATAATGCCAGCGACTCTCCATTTTAACTCTCCGCACATGGTTGTGAACTTGGCTGCACTGAACAAATTTTTTCCTTCAACAGCTTACTGCGTAGCGAAAAATCTGTCGAAAATTTTTCAGATTTCACTCCAAGCAAATCACAGAACGAGGATTAAAAAACTTCGCTTCAAAAATATATATTAAAGAACGCACACGAAACAAAATTGAACAAACATTTTAGATACCTTGCCGATTTCATGCATGCGTTTGTTAACATAGAGTGTAAATTATGATCTAGAGATTGCATCAACTCTGCTAAATCTCTGGCATGTGTTAACAGAGTTATTTCACTTAAAAACATGAAGAAAAAAACTCGGTTAACCTCTGTTAACACATGCCAGAGATTTAGCAGAGTTGATGCAATCTCTAGATAATAATTTATACTCTATGCCAATAGCACCACAAACGCATTCACAATACAAACAAACCGATGCTGGAGACACCTTGTGGCAAATAAAAGCAAATTTTTGATAGTTGTAGCATAGCAAATACACAATCCTCTATCTATTGATAGATGATGACGATCTACTGCAGCATAGCTTCTGTTATAATTACCATTGAATTAACAACTATTTCTAGCAAGTCTTTGTGGCCTAGTGGATTGTGCATTGGACTCTCGTATAAAAGGACGTGGGTTCGATCCCCACGGGCAGGCCAATAAATATTTTTAGTATTAAAGTATTAAATTGTCTTGTTGTAATAAGCACTAGCAACAAAGAAACCATAAAATTTTCAAGAAAAAATCTGTGGAAAAGTTTTCAGATTTCACTCCAAGCAAATCACAGAACGAGGAGTAAAATAAAAAGCTTCGCTTCAACAAAACAAAACAAAAAGCAATCACCCAGCTACGGGTTTGAACCAGGGCATCTCGCTTACAAGGCAAGCAATCCAACCATTATGCCATGGCCCCCACAATTTAGGTATTGAATTTGGTTTATAGTAACAGAATAACTTATAACATTAATATTTTTCTACAACAAAAGAGTGGATACAGGTCGTTCGTCGCTTGTCGTGCGCAATGTGGCTAGGCTATAAGATTTAGTGGTATGCCATTAAAATTTGGTGGAAATGAAAAATTTTAATAGCAATATAAATATTTTTCATTACCGTTAAAAATTAAGTGGTAATGCAAATTTTTTCCATTACCATTAAAATTTTTCATTGCCACTAAATTTTTTGTATTAAAGCAACTTTTTCTTTAATCGTAATGTAAATTTTTCTTCCATTACCACTAAATATAAATGGCAATGCAATTTATTTCTCCATTACCATTACATTTTAATGGTAATTGCAAATTAAATTTGCATTACCAATAGCAGGATAGTTTTAATGATATTTTGAATGCGCTGATAATTGAATGCATTATGTGCATCTATGATATTTTGCTAGTTTAATAAGAAAATTGCTTGCCTTGTTTATTTTTTGTCTGAGATGTTGGTTGAAATTGTAATGTATCATCCGTTCGAAAGCTGTTAGGTTTGTCTACCAATTAAGTATAATCCTGTTGTTAGTTCTATGAAGATCAGAGTCTTAGAATGGTTTTTTACTATTTTCTTCTTTTTCCACTGTGAATTGTAGTCATGTCTGTTTTTTTAAAGATTGCAAATATGCCATCCACAAATTTAAAGGTGGTTGAAATATTAACATTTTTTCTTCCTTAATTCTTCCAAAACGTACTAATTTTCGATTTCTTTTTCCTTAGATGTTCTTATAATAAAGGGTGTCCCAAGCCCTCTGCAACCTGCCTATATTAATGATTTCAGAGTCCAAATAGATTTTTTTTTTTATAAAAATTCGACAGTTTCTTAATTTACAACTTACTTTTATTTGAAGCCGTTGCGGTAGTGGCATACTGGTTGACGTGCGTGGCTTGTATGCTATAGAACCCAGGTGCGAAACCCATCTGACTCAGAATGTTTTTTCAATTCAATTCATTTTTCTGTTTGGTCATCACCTCTCTGCAGACAACGGCAAACATCAGAGAGTAAAAAAGCTGCCATGAAAAGCTTCTTGAGAACATAAGCAGTTCGGAGTCGACATAAAACTTGTAGGTCCAGTTGTAGATCATGTGTGTTCGAACAAGCTCGGTTAGAGTCCTTTCAAGAGGCTGAAATGGCCATTTGGTTTTTTTTTTATGGTTTTTGATTTGAATCCTGTATTCTGTTTTTTATCAAATTGGCTTAATTTTTTGAGATATATGAAGAATGTTTTTCAGCTAGAAAAGCTTGAAAAGCACGAAAACTGAAAAAAATGCAAGCTAGAAAAGCTTGAAAAGCACGAAAACTGAAAAAAATTCTAAAACATAAGAGGACAGAGAACTAGATGACAGGAAACTGGCATTAGAATGAAAATCGCTGCAAAATTTATAATTGATATTCTTTTGAAAAATTTGTTTGGAAACATTTTTTTCCTAATGTTGTAAAAATTATAGGTAACTGATTTTTGGTTTGTTATATTTTAGCCATTTAAGTGTTTTCTGTTAATATTTTTGCACATACCTACATAAATTCATATTAAATGAAATTAAAACAATTTAATACAAAAAATTATAAATTTTTTATAGTGTTCTACCAAATTGTACAAGTACCTGCTACGCTAGAGATCCTTTTGTTTGCGCATTTAGACTAGGTTTGATAAGAGGAAGATTAACTGCAACATGCCAGAAATTTTTATGTCGTTATGCTCTAGAAGCTCATAACTGCTATTTTACTAGATTTTATGAACGTAAGTTGCCAACATTTAAAACAGATTTTGATATTTTTATCTAAGTTATGACTAAATTCTTCAGTTACTTGCATCTCCAACATTTTAATGAGATTTTAAATGGAAAATTTCACGCTGAATAAGTAAAAACTTAAGAAATCAATAGTGTACAAAACCTGTTTTAATTTCAATTTAATTTATTGTTAATTAAATAATAATTATTTAAATAATTTTTGCTTGGTTTAAACTGCAAGCTGTTATACTTATCATCTACATCATAATCGGATTCAGCGTGCAATGTTACATAAAGAATTAATGTCAAATATGTTATTTAATTATATTATTTTCTCAATAAGCTTTTAACTTAAAAAAAAATAATCCTTATTTTTGTGTATAATATAGGTCATATGTGGGGAGTTCAAAATGGTTCCACTTCTTACTGCAATCATTTAATAGTAGACGACGAAGGCACATGCAGGAATTTTCCGTGAGTTGTTAACATTTAAATAATTTATTTATTTATTTATTTGTTTATTTATTTATTTATTAACATAGCAAGGTAATCCTATAATCTAATTTTTTAAATACAATTTAACTTAATTTAAACTTCATATGAAGGTAGAGGATTGGCGGCCGTGGCATAGTGATTAAGGTGTGTGGCTGATGTGCAATAGAACCCGGGTTCAAATCCCATCTGCTAATACAGAATTTTTTTTTAATTCAATTAACTTTTCTGTTCGACCGTCAACTCTCTGCAGACAATGGCAAATCTCAGAGGGTGCACAAGCTTGTAGGTCCAGTTCTTGGTCATTTGTGTACAAACATTGCAACACACACAACACACAGTGGGTCCCTTTCCGTCCCCGTTGGACAAAGGATGCTACCGCTCGGAGCCCTTATACTTGAGCATGCTCCTTACATAAGCATCCTTTGTCACCTCAAGCATATCTTTGCAGGTCAGCTGACCAATCTCGGCTTCGCTAATAATTATTCTTGCCAACGCCGGATACTGGCACAGAATGTGTGCTGCCTTTTCCGGCTTCTCTAGGCATAACCTGCACGCATCGTCCTCGGTCAGAGTCACCTTCCTGAGATGGTACATGTAGGGACCGTGTTCTGTGACCAGCGCAGTAAGCCAGCTTAAAGTGCACAAATGATCTTAAGAAACTCGGTCAAAGTCCTTTCAAGGGCTGAGATGGCCATTTAGTTTCTTTTCTATAAAGGTAGTGGGAACAAGATGGTTCGCTTAGACAACGAATCTTCAGGTTTGGTTTGGGGGGTCGTAAGCCTAAGTTAGGTTTTTCTTCTTTTAATTTTTTTTTAGGCTGTAACATGATAGTTGCTTCTCCCCCACCCTCCCCCCTCCTACCAATATTCAAAGCATTCAAAGATGCTTTACTTATATTTCTAAAAAAAATGCTTTCATCAACTATTTTAAAAAATAACAAAACCATGCGCAATTCATAAAGACGTTTTGATTCCTTATTCTTAACGTGACCAAAAGCTCAGTGGAAAAACGTTTGACCGCAATATTCGATGCCAAGGTTTGAGCCACAGCTTGGGCGAAGTTTGAATAAAACTCCTAACAAAGTTTTCAACTCATAATAACAATTTCGTTAGAAATTAAACATTAAACATTAAAATAAAATAGAATGATACATAATAGAATAGAACGAACATTATTAGAATTAAGAAAAAAACTTTCTATCATCAGAAAAAACGTGTCACATATTTTTTATTGTCTGAGCCCGGATTTGAACCGCGGATCTCTTAACAAGCAATTCATACTCTTAAGAAATAAATTGGATTTATACACGTCTGAGCTGTAAGTGTTCATTTTAACTTTTGGACTTTTTGTCGGTTATTTTGAGTCACCTGATGGGTGACTATCATAGGTGGTCCTTCTGGGAGTCTAGTGCTGGTTGTGGTGTGTGTACACTGCTTGTACAGGTCTATAGTGACCGACCGGAGTCGCGCTGAGTACGACTGGGCTAGTATATCCATAATAAGAAAGCAGGCTTGATATAAACAGGAGATTTAAAGTCTCGTCTTGACCAGTAGATGGCTACTGGATGTCAACTGGTACTATTTAATTCAATATGAAGCTTTTATATGCCGAATTTTTTGTATCCAATATTTTTATCAAATTTGCTGAGTGCGGAACGATAAATAAAGCGAAGCCTGCAGAGCTCAATCGTTCACTAGCAAACAATCGAAAAAAGTGAGTTTTTCACGCATGAGAAGAATTGAGCAGCAGCAGCACAAATATTAAACGGCATGAAATACTATACGAAAATTATATTTTAATCGATTGCGATCGTATCTTGGGCTCATTACTAAGTGCATTATGTATCAAAATTTATAGGGTTTTTTATACTAAGTTGTGTTAGTTTCTAGTGAACAAATGAAGAAAATTTTAATCTAAGGCTTCCAGAAGGATTTGTTTGTGAACTTGATATCCAGTTGGTTTGTTTCTTTGGTTGTCATGAATATACTCATTTATCAAGGTGCTCTTGTGGTGGCCGTGGTGTAGTGGGTATAGTTTGTGGCCCATACGCCAGACAACCCTGATTCAAATTTCCACCGGACATAGAAAGTTTTTTCAACAGAATTAATTGTTCTGTTCGGCCGTTACCTCTCTGCAGACAATGGCAAACCTCAGAGAGTAAAAACTGCCATGTAAAGCTTCTTGAGAACATAAGATGTCCAGTTCTCGATTATTTGTTTTCAAACATTTCACAACACGCACAACACAATTGATCATAAGAAGCTCGGTTAGAGTGCTTTCAAGGGCTGAAATGGTCATTTCGTTTTTTTTTACTTCTTTATCAGAAAAGTATTGAGTAAGTGAGTACTTTATTTTCGCAACGGGAATGTGTTATCAAATCAGTGATTGAAGTCGCTTTAGTGTCGCCAACTCGGTATTGCGATTCAGCTATAATGTTTAATAAGAGATGCTTCGGTTTACGTAATGTTTTTTCTATAAATGAAAATCAAGTCTCGGAAATCACTTCCTTAATGTTTACTAAAATCATCAAGATTGCTTGCTTTCGATGAGTATCAAAACAGAACTGAATGGCATATCAGTCCAAAAATTTTGATGTTTTCTAGTTGTCACTTCATTAATGTCACATGGACTTTGCGGTCTGATCTTGTGCTCCTACGGGTCTTAGGTTCTCCTTTGTAGAATTTAGTAATATTTAAAACTGGTCTCGCTTGCTCTTCACCTTGGCTTGGTTTGGCTTCGAGCTTTTTGAATTAATTTGGCTTAAAATTAAATTAATTATATAATAAACTTATTTCGATTTTTCGATTTATTGATAAGGATATTCTTGCATTCTATTAAGTCTTTCAAAATAGGCGTTTTTTGCTTCGCTTTTATGGTGAAAGGATAAATAAAATTAAAAAAAATTTTAACTAAAAATTTTAAGATTAAAAATTTTACTAAATTCTAAATTTTTATGCTTTTTTTATAACAGGTATCACGAGTACATGAGGGAGTAAACTAAGCTAACAGCAAATACTGGAGCGGACTATTGGAGCTGATGCAGAATTTTTAAAATTGATGTGTAGAAAATACAAAAATATTTGAATTGTTCAAAAAAAAGTCCATGTTAAATAGATGAATCTATATAAATAAAAATCAAAATGCCTGCATGTATGAGCGATCATCACTTGAGAACTTCTTGACTGATTTGGCTGTGTTGTTTTTGTTTTTATGTGTTCGTAATTGTCAGGGCAAGGTGTGTATAAAAGAAAAATTCACCAGGAAAGTCAGAAATTTTAAAAGTAAATTTGTATAAAATGCTTCAGAAAGCTATATATTTGTCCCAGTAAGGACTCTCTTATCCCATCAAATCTACAAACGCTAAAGCAACACTTGATATATCATTACAAAATTTTTGAGCTGCACGTAGTCATTAGGTTTTTGATAAGTGGCAGCGTTTAGCAGATATGAGCGTTTGAACCAAATAATGCGCATATTATCCTTGGAATAATGAACAGTTCGTAGTCTAAAAAAGTGGGTGGTATTTTGAAACGGAGCATGTCACTTTAATTTAAATCGAACTCATTATACACCGTTTATCCGACTTTAACCAAGTTTTGCTTATATGTGCTTTGAGCGGTCCGTAGTCTAAGAAAGTGGCCGGTATTAGAAAAGGGGGTATCACTTCAATTTTAAACCTCCTACACTGTTTGGCCGATTTCAACCAAATCTTGTACATATGCTGTAACAAGCAGTCTTTGATATAATAAGCAGTCCGTAGTCTAGAAAAGTGAGCGTGATTGGACAAAGAGTTGTAACGCTTTCAGTTTAGAAGAAGTTCTGCTACGCCTCACAGTGGTTGATTCCATACAAAAAGTGCCAATATATGACAATGTGTGACAAAAATATTTTCAAACTTGCTTACAGTCCCGCCTTTCTCCCATATAACACAAAAAATAAAAACGCTAGTTTTTGATTTATTATAGATATATTATTATTATTATTATATTAAGGCTGAACTTAGTGGTTTATTTTATTCAAAGATATTATTTAGTGGTTTTTTATACACACAATAAAATAAATGAAAAAAAAAAAATCAAACTATTTCGTAGGTAACATATTATATAAAAACTTGTGAACCTTTTGCATTTTGCAGCAAATTATTGCTTGTTACATTTTTCTTTTTTGCTTGCAGCTAATTTCGAAATTTAAAAGCATATTTTAAGGCAGTGTAAAAAAGCTAATGCAACTCGCACTTTTCTGCGAAGTTTTCTGTGTGTGTAGCAATTCCTAAAAGTATACTAAATAAAATTGTTAACGCACAATGTTTTATCACTGATGCAATACTCTAAACCAGTGATTCTCAACCGTTTTTTATGTTGCGGCACACTTTTTACGATTTAAAAATTTGACGGCACACAAAGAAAGATTTAAGAGAGAACGTAAAATAGTTTATAAAATTATAATAGTTTTGTACCTATTAGTGACAAGTGTGAGACGACTTGAGGCATAACAATCAGTTTATGTTTCTAAGAAAGAACGCGTTGCATAACAAATGATGAAATAATTTAAAAATTTTTTATTGACTTAAATATCTATTCTTGTTAAAAGGAGTTTTCTTTTTAAATCATATTATCCAATAATATCTATATAAAAAAAGGCGTAGTCGAAACAGTTAAGAACCATTTTCTTCTATCAGCGAGAAAAGAAAAAAAAATATATATCATATATAACGCTTTTCTCTGTATATTTGTCTGTAAAAGGGTGGTTAAATTTTAAGGGCCCATGTTGATTTTGAATAAAACACAAATTATTTAGGAAATTATTCTCATTTCTTTTTAGTATGATAATATTGGTATGGTTCAATTATGTTTGGAACAAAATATCGGACAAATGGCCGCCGCGACCTCGGCGGCACACCTCCATCCGATGGTCCAAAGTTTCGATGATGCTGGGACATAAGTGAGGTTCTATGCCGTTAATGTGCCGAATTATCTCATCCTTTAGCTCTTGAATTGTTGCTGGCTTATTGACGTACAACTTTTCTTTCAAATAACCCCAAAGAAAGATGTCTAACGGTGTCAAATCACATGATCTTGGCGGCCAATTGACATCGCCACAGCGTAAGATAACACGGCCTTCGAATTTGTCGCGCAAAAGAGCCATTGCTTCGTTAGCTGTGTGGCAAATGGCACCGTCCTATTTAAACCACATATGGTCCACATTCATATCTTCCAATTCGGGCCATAAAAAGTTCGTTATCCTCTCACGATAGCGAACACTATTCACAGTAACTGCCTGACTGGCCTCATTTTGGAAAAAATACGGCCCGATGATGCCGCCAGGCCATAAACTGCACCAAACAGTCACTCTTTGGGGGTGCATTGGTTTTTCGACAATCACTCTTGGATGATCATTCGCCCAAATGCGGAAATTCTGCTTATTGGCGAATCTACTGAGGTAAAAATGTGCCTCATCACATCACTGTTGCCATTTCTTGCTACCATACTGACCATTGACGACGCTTGAAAAGGTCAAGAAGCTTTAGTTCTTGAGTCAATTGCACCTTGTAAGCGTGAAAATGCAAGTCTTTATGCACAATGTTCATCAACGACGAGCGTGAGAGGTGCAATTGTTGGGCACGACGACGAGTTGAGGTGGACGGCTCTTCAGCCACACTATCGCGAACAGCAGTAATATTTTCTGCAGTTCGAGCTGTACGAGCATGCACTGGTGTTTTCGCATCTCCTACAGACCCGGTTTGATGAAATTATTGCACGATTTTTCTGATTGTCTGACCCATATTCATAATAAGCGTGAATAACTTTAACGCGTTGCCCGATTGTGTATTTTTGCATGGTTCAAATTGAGTTAGTCTGAAATTGAGAAATGTCAAATGAAACGCTGAAAAAACTTGACGTTTAGTTGTGGCTCACATTCAACATCGGCTCTTAAAATTTAACCACCCCTTACAATAATCGACGAAGATCCGCACAAAGTAAAAAGAAAGAAGGCTCGGCACTTGACGCCAAAAAACTACTCTTTTTCTGTTTTCAATTTGACGCTCCGACTATTTTTTATATAAGTCTACACTCCTTTACCGTGTGAAATATTTTCTGATGTGTTTAACTTATTGTGGCTTTTAACATAGAGCAATTCCATATGAAAACGATCAAAATTGGCAAATTTTTGGACGACCTCTCTCCGATTTTAAAATAAATAGTCTCAATCGATTGCCCAGCAAAAAATAATGTACCTACATATTTTTTTGTTTTTTTTATAGTGACTGGTTTAGTGGTGGTGTACACCACTGTCATGTGACAAAATTGAAGAATTCTTCATAGAGGTCCCCATTGAAAGTTGTTTTTAAAAAAAACTACTAAAGCGATCGCAACGAGTGATAGCTCGTTGGAAAGGTATTGAATCAGGCTTTAATTAAAGAAAAATAAAATTTTCCTAATTTTTCTCAGAAATTTACCTTTTTTCCCATGAAAATTAAATTTTCCGATTTTCCACAGAAGCTCCTAAATTTTCCGGCTAATTTTATTTTTTTTGGATTCCTCATAATTTTTGCTTTAAGAATCAGCAATAAAAAATGGGCCCCGACTCCTTGTTTGGACAGGAGAAGAGCATTTAAGAGACCACCTTGTTCTCATTGTTTTTATATATTTTATAATTGAATTATTTTTAATTATTTAACATTATTTTATTTTATTATTAAAAATACATTTTAAAAATTATTTTACAGTTAAAAATACATTTATGAAGAAAAAATCTTTCTTATTTTGCTGCTTATACTTAATTACAATATTTATTAAAAATTTCAATTGTCTTGGCATCATTATAAAATTAAAGTAACTTTAAATTTAGCACGTCGGCAGACGAAGAGTACCGCTTTACATTAATTGATATATCAGAAATATTTGGTATGAAGCAATGAAACTTTTGCGTTCCAGTTATAGTTTTGACATTATTATATCTGTTTTGAATTCGTCGCTCCATGGCATCGTGTTCTTTTTGAGTGCATAAAACTGTGTTAATGGCAATTTCCTTGCTTTGAATCCACGAAAACAAATGTTGTACATTTAAGATCTGGTCAGTATATGGCCTTTGCAAACTTGCCTTAGTCGCCATGCGTTTTAGGGTTCCCCCTAACGCATCGCATGGGCCCTTACCGTGGACGTCGCAAAAAAATGCCACTCGACCTTGCATTTTTGTTCTTCTTCAATTATGCAAAGATTGTAAAAATTTTTTTTATTCTTGTACTGAGAAGCCGCGCCGTCTGAGAAAAACGTTACTTTGTCGATTGCATCGAATTTTGATCTTAAGAATTCAAACAGTTTCATTTGAAATAAATAAACGGACACATAATTATGAGCTAAACTCTTCGCGACAACAACAAGGCTTACGGTCTGTAGTTCGTTACCTTCGTTTTTGAAATAAATGCAAAAAGGATGCACCGTGCACTGGTCGTTTGCCCAGTGATAAGCCTGAATTTCATCCTGAACGAGAAAAGTGTAATTCTCGGCAAAGTCGCTTATCACAATGAATTCATTTTGGGCTAATTTCTCCTTACTTTCCTTTAGAAATTTCGATTGCATCTCGGATATGAAATGGTGCGCCTTCAGTTCATTCAACTTGAATCCGAATTCCTCGATGAATTCCGGAATCTGCTTTACCACGGTCTCAAGGGAACATCTGCCGCTGCTAATTATCCACTGTTTGAAATGCACCTCCTGAATTAAAAGCTGTTCAAACTTTTCCGCCAAATATTGCTCTAGCTCGTCAATCTTCGGACAATTGTCGCATTTGGAGAGATGACAATTTTCCGTGGGGTATGCGCACAACGACTTCGACAGGAGGTCCCTATATGTTTCAATTTCACCGTGAAATACTTTCAATTTCTTGCATGGAAAGAACATTAGTTTGATGTTTTGATGAAACATGCAAACGCAGACTGAATGCGTTCCGTGCCTGTCTAATGCCAGCACGCATTCTTTTAGTCGTAGGATGGCAAACTTAGAAAATCCCACTTTTTCTGCTGGGTATTTCTCTTTGAACTGATGGTATGCTTCGGATAGATTACATAATAATAATCTGCGCTGCTTGTGTACTTTTTCTCCATCTTCACGTGTGATAACATAGTCACGTGTACCTGGGCAGGCGCGGCTGTTGTCATAATTGAAGTAAAAATCTTGAATCAATTTCACCGTTGCTTCGCTGAGGGTCCTTGAGCCAAATTTCTTGGTGGGAGTCGCCAATATGCCCTTCTGTCGAACTAATTCTTTGCTTCTTCTCGCGATGTAAAAAGATGTTTGAAACTGTTCAGAAATCTTGCATATAGACCATGATTGAGGCAGCACAGATAAAATGAGATATTTCTCCGGAAAAGTGGTCGCTAAATTGAAATTTCTTTTCAACTGCTTAATCACTTGTTTGCCGTCATCAACGTCATCTGCTTGACTGCATTCGTTATCAGAGCCTTCATCAAATATTGTCGCGATTGCACTCATAACCTTGCCTTTTTTTTCTTTCCTGTATTTATCACTTCGCAACTTTCTTTTTCTAATAGGCGTTTCACCTAAAGTGGTAATAGCCTCATTCAAAGGACTCAAAGACATATTGACCATCGGAATGTCTGCCTCACTATCAGATGAAACATTTTGTTCAATTGTCATTACACTCTCGGATTGTGGTTGCATTTGTTCCAATGCATTTGCTTGTTGAGACAAATCGATTTTACACTTGGGGCAAATGAGTTCTGCTTCTTCACCGTATTGTATATTTAATTCATTCATGTATCGCTTCGAAACACCAGTTAATTTTAATACTTTTATCTTTTTCGAACGATGTCCACTCTTGTTAAACGGATTGCAGCAAAATTTATTCATTTTACTTTAAATTGTCTTTACAGCTTCACTCTTTACTTTACAAAAAAAACACTTTAACACTTTCACGTTTAGTATTCAACTGAAATTTGACTCAGAGTGTGTGAAGTATTTATATTTATTTTTTGGTAAAAAATAGGTAAAAAAAAATAAGCGATATTTGCTTTTCTTTAATAGGAAAATTTGCGTGAACTACTGGTCATAAAATGTTTTTTAAAGAGGGACTTAATTGGTTACTGCCAATAAGCCGACCACAGGTCATACAATGTTTTGTAAATTTTTTAAATTACCAGGTAATAAATATTTCGCCATATTTATGGAAAATCCGTGTTTTATGACTTGTTTCTGCACGTGTCATTTTAGGCGAAATATTTATTACCTGGTAATTTAAAAAATTTACAAAACATTTTATGACCTGTAGCCTCAGTCGGGTTTGGTGTGCCATTACATGCCACTGCTGCTATTATCCATGGATTTATGGCCGATCTTGTGAAGGCAGGCAGACCATATTCACTACACACTCAACTTGGGGCTCTTAAAAAAAAATTGATTTTTTCTTCATAAATGTATTTTTAACTGTAAAATAATTTTTAAAATGTATTTTTAATAATAAAATAAAATAATGTTAAATAATTAAAAATAATTAAAAATAAAAATTATAAAAAATATAAAAACAATGAGAACAAGGTGGTCTCTTAAATGCTCTTCTCCTGTCCAAACAAGGAGTCGGGGCCCATTTTTTTATGGCTGATTCTTAAAGCAAAAATTATGAGGAATCCAAAAAAAAATAAAATTAGCCGGAAAATTAAGGAGCTTCTGTGGAAAATCGGAAAATTTAATTTTCATGGGAAAAAAGGTAAATTTCTGAGAAAAATTAGGAAAATTTTATTTTTCAATTAAAGCCTGATTCAATACCTTTCCAACGAGCTATCACTCGTTGCGATCGCTTTAGTAGTTTTTTTTAAAAACAACTTTCAATGGGGACCTCTATGAAGAATTCTTCAATTTTGTCACATGACAGTGGTGTACACCACCACTAAACCAGTCACTATAAAATAAACAAAAAAATATGTAGGTACATTATTTTTTGCTGGGCAATCGATTGAGACTATTTATTTTAAAATCGGAGAGGGGTCGTCCAAAAGGTGATCGCTTTCATATGGAATTGCTCCATAGTAAAATAAGACAAGGTAGTGTTATTAGTTAAAAATTCTCTCTTGTGGTGGGTACCTCACCTGTCAAAACCAGGTTTATATGAATAAAAGCAAAAAAAAAAATAACAAAATTTGCAAATTATAATATTGTATGTGTTTGACAGCTGCAATACCCACCGCTCCGAGACGACACTACCTTGTTAAATATACCTTGTCTTTTTATGTGTGGTGAAGATCCACACAAGAATATTAGAGAAAAAATATGTTCTCCATTGAGATCGCAACTTGACGCCAAGAGACTCTTTTTCTGTGTTGAAATTGCCGCTACGAATATTTTTTATTGAAATCAACCCTTTTTTAAACGTGTTAATTATGCTCGAAAATCTGCACAAAAAGAATAGAGAAAAAATAGGTTGGGCACTGCCATATTAAAATAATACAGGTTAGCTCGCTAGATGAGAGCGTACTGTCCCGAATGTCAAAACAAAGTTGAAAACTCATATAAAATCTCAAAGCTATGAAAAAGATGTGAGAAAGCAAGAATTGTCAAAATGTAAACGATGTTAAATAGTTGAAGCTGTCTTGTTGCGTTAATTAAAAATTGTTCTTTTCCGTGTTTTTATTGATATTTAGGCAAACAAAAATTGCTTCAATGGTAACATCATTGAAAATTATATAAAAAAATATTTTAACTGCAACCACGTAGCGCCATTGACAATATCAGCAGTAACGAAGCAGAACGAAGAGAGAGTAACGAAGAGAGCACAATCAACGCTGCTCTACCTGTATTATTCTACCACGGGCACTGCTTCGTTAAATTTTTTTTTTCTTGACACTTGTGGTTTGAGTTCGGTTACATTCGCACATCAGCGAGAAAGACAACAAAAAAAGAATAATATAATGATTTTCTCTGTATATTTGTCTGCCAAATCTATATATAAATACCCGTAGGCGAAACAGTTAAGAACCGTTTTCTCCCATGTTTCTCAACCGATTTTCTTAATTTTTTTAAATGAATCAGAGGAGTGAGAACGAGTGCATCAAATATTTTTTATAGAATTTTTCCTGTTGGGTGGAATTTCCACCCAACTGTATCTTTATATACGCAAAAAAGATCCATACAAAAAGAAGAGAGAAAAAAAGACGTTCGTTATCTATATACTTCTAAATAGGCGTAGCTGAAACAGTTAAGAACCATTTTGTCGCGTGTTTCTTAACCGGTTTTGATCATTTTTTTTTTAAATAAATAAGAGTAGGGAGAAGGAGTGCATGGTATATATTTTATAGAAGACTACTTTCCACTTATTATGTGGGGTTAATATGCACGAAGAAAATATACACAAAAAGATGAGAAAAAAACGATCAGCATTGTTTCGTTAGATTTTGTTCTTTTTACACTGTGGTATGAGCGCAGAAAGAGAAAAAAAAAAACGAAGAATATAATTATTGAAGAGTTATGAACGTTATATAAGAAATATATATTATAAACAGAAACGAAAGATTTGCTATGTATTATTGTCGGAAAAATGTACACCCAAAGAAAGTTCCACATAAAATTTAAGATCAGCACATAGTGAGGGGATATGAAGCTTCCCAATTGACAGCAAAATAGACTTTATTCCATTTGTAGTTGGCCACTCACATTGTTTTCTCTTCTGAGCGAGAGAACTAATGGCTGAAAGTAAAAGTTAAGTCAAATTTAAATTTTGTATCGAATTTTATTTAAATGCAAGTAATACTATGTTCACACTGAGGGCTAAATGCGCATTTAACGAAATGCGCATTAGCAATTTAGAATGCGTGGCCGTATGCTCCTTGTAAGAGTAAAAGAGACAAATATATACATTCAATTTCGTAAATGCGCATTTAGCTCTCAATGTGAACGTAGTATTACATTTCAAATGTGAAAATTTAAAAAGAGTTGTGAAGTCAAATTCTTTTGGAAAATTTATTGATACCAATCCAGAAGACATTGAAACAAAAGTTTACCATTCATTCATGTCAATTCATTTTTTCAATATAATATTACGAAATAAATCAAAGTCATCCAATTCAATTCAATTACAAATTGTTAAATATCCAAATGTAAGTGTTATTCAAAATGTATTATAAAAATATATTTTTAAAAATATATATTAATAAAAATTATGTAAAAAATATTATAAAAATACAAAAAATATATTTTGTATAATACAAAATATAAAAAAAAGAATTTGTATCTAAAATTTGGCGGAACACTTTTAAAATTGTGAAAAGAGTTCAAATGAGCCTTTCTTAAACAAAGTAAAGAAACAAAAAAATCCAAACCAAGTCTGTGCATCGTTTGTCCAACTTAAATAAATTTTGTGCATATTAGCTGTCACAAAAAAACCAACTGCATGTGAACCTAATAGTTTTAGACCAGGCCTGCGCGCTCCATAGCTCACTGAGCGCTCTCAGAACGTAACTTTTCACATGTATACCATGAGACAATTATAAGGTAAGCTCACATTTCAATAGATACTCAAACAACAAGTTTTGCAACAACAAAGCTGAGAGAACGCTAAACGTCAAATGATAAAGGCAACAGCCACAATACGTACTTACTTACTTAGGTGGCCGTAACAACCCGTGTCCGGGTTTCGACCGACCTCATCAGCTCTGCCAGGCGCCTCTACTTTGCGCGCGCCTTCTCCAATCGGATACACCAACTGCGGCTAGGGCTTCCTCAGCCTGGTCCATCGATCGGAGGCATGGTCTCCCTCGTCGTCGTTGACCAGCAACTTTCGCCTCGAGCACCTTTTTCGCTGGAGCTTCGTCGTCCATACGATGGACATGACCCAGCCAGCGTAGTCGGGGAACAGGGGGCACCTGGGGGAACCTTCACATGGCAACGTGTCTGACCGCCTCAACCTGGCGAGGCCACCATTATCCATGTCGAAATCGTCTCAAGTCGACTCAAACCTCCAAGTGGTGTTCCCTGGGCAACGGCAAACTGGCATCCGTCAATTTGACGGCTAATTTGAGCGGCGGGTCGCTCCGTAGACCTTAAACATGGAATGTGCGCAGGGTTTGGGTCCCGCCACATTACTACTGCCCAATGAAAACTAAGCCAGCCTCGAACAACCACAATAAGAAATCTAAAATTTGATCAGCCGATTTTGACATACAGCTTCCTTTTTACTCCAACTTGAGCCTACCTTATAATTCTGCCATTATGTATACAAAGCGCACATCACAAGAGAATATAATTCAGTCGTTCGCTGACGGTGATGCTGTGAGACCTATGCCGCTTTGCTCTGCAAATTGTATGAGCACTCTTAAAAAACTTTGTTGATTAATCTATTGATTTATTAATTCGATGTAGATGTTGATATACAAGACATAATGAACAATACTGATTACAATTAATAAAATATTAAATAAAAACATATAACAGTATGTGCTGCGGTATTAATATACAAACTTACAAATCTAGATTATTGTATACTATACTATATACTATACAATACTAACACTATTGACGCACTATGGCCGGTCAGGTTTCTGACATTCATGCAAGCGGTCTATTTTACCCGAAACAATTTTATAAGCAAACATTAACGAAGAAACCTTACGCCTATCCTGAAGGGAAGTTAGCCCAAGAAATTTACGTCTAGCTATATATGAAGGGAGACCATCCGGTCAACACATTAAGGCATATTTAATCAAATGTTTTTGGACACTTTCAATTTTATTAGAATGAACATCAAAATATGGATTCCAAATCAGGCAGCCGTAGTCTAAATGACTTCTAACTAAAGTCACATACAGAGCCTTAACCGTCAAAGGATCTTTGAAGTCTTGAGTATTTCTTTTAATAAAACCAAGCATAGATTGGCAAATTTAAGCTTAGAATCAAATATCACACCCAAGTCTTTGACTTCGTTTCTACGACTAATATGACAATTATTGACTGCGTAATCGAACATTATTCAGTCGGCACATTTAGTATAAGACAAAACACTGCACTTATTAATATTTAATAAAAGCTTATTAGAAACACACCAATTATATAAAACATGTAAATCTGACTGCAGGTTGTGACAGTCTAAAAGCTTAGAAATTTTTAAAAATAATTTAACATCATCCGCTAACATAAGACACTTTGAGAGTTGAAATTGCTGCGGTAAATCATTAATAAATATTAAAAAAGAAGCGGTCCACAGTGAGTACCTTGGGGTATACCGGAAAAAATCTCCACCAAAATCTCGGATTTTAAAGAACAAATTTTAACAAAAAGTTTTCAGTTCGTTAAGAAACTTTTAAAGAATTTGACAAGATGGTCAGAGGTCAACTTATTTAAAGGAATGAGGTGGTCTACTTTATCAAAAGCCTTTGAAAAGTCAGTGTAAATAAGATTTAACTGGCTATGCTGCTCAAAGCTGTTGGTTATTTGATTTGTAATCAACGCCAAATTCGTACATGTGGACCTTCCTGGCAGGAATCCATGTTGTAATGCACTGGTAATGCATGTGGTTTTTTATACAAGATATTAGCTTGGTTTTGATGATATCATCGAATAGTTTAGCAAAAATACCTTGTTTGACTATAGCTCTATAATTAATTACATTGCATCGATCGCCGGATTTAAAAATCGGAGCTATCGAACAAGTTTTCCAACATTCTCAAAAGGTGCATTCATTTAAACATAACTGAATAGCAATACAAGTGGTACTGTAATATTAGCCAAGCAAAGTTTAAATAACATGGGTGGAAAACCGTCATGGTCAGATTTGTAACTTGGTTTCAAATTTGAAATGGCATTTATCACATCTTCATCGCTGACTAAAAAATTTTGCAATGGACTTGAAATTGGAGGTACAAAAGTAAGACTCTGCATATTATTGTGTTTTTCATAAACACTTTGAAAATATTTTGCAAATAGATTACAAAAATCAAGAGTGTTATAAAACTTTTCATCTAAGTCTATTCTAAACTTGATGGAAATCCATTAGTCTTCCGCTTCGTATTAACAAAGTCCCAGGAGGCAGAAGGATGAGATTTCAGTTTAGTTTCGATGCTATACATATATTGTTTATAAAATCGAACTCCTTCCGAACGCGAACAAAGCACAAACGATCCGATTCACTGTTGGTTTGCTTACATTTTTCAAAGGCTTATTTTTAATATTCTTAAGATTTGATAACCTGGCGTTAAGCCATGGAGGCTTTCTACTAGAACTGGAGCAATTTAAAGGAACAAATTCCGAGATTGAAAATTTTAAATTTTCACATATTATATTTTAAGTATCCCTGGGATCAGAGAGAACATTTAGAACTGACCAGTCAATGGATGCTAGGTATTCATTAATTGAAGCAAAGTTACCTTTAGAAAAATCGAGATAGTAATTATCATGCATAGGATTAATATCATAGCTATAAAATTCAAATGATACATGCAACGCCTTATGATGAACTGTATTCAAAGAAATAGGCAGCAAATTCAGGTCGCATTTGGCTTTTATATCACAAGTGATGAAAACAAGGTCAAGTATACGATCAATGTCATTCTTGACAAAGTTTATTTGTTCAAAATCATTCGTTACCAAGAATGATATTACTAAAGAATCACTTTCAGACTTAACATTTCGTGGCCTTAGCTTAGCCCCCTCCAAAGACCATACAATATTACACATGTTAAAGTCATCTAATAAAATAACCTGTTGATTAGGATGTAGGAATGTAAGATAACATAAAGTAAATAGATTTAGACCCCTCAAAATTTACTTCCACACAAATTTGCTCTACATTACTATCGACTACTAGCAAAGGTATTAATTTACTATTTAAAAAAGCCTTAACAGCTAAAAGTACTCCTCCCCCCCTTTCACGTCCTGTAGAAATTGAACATCGATCGCGTCGATGAACAATATAGTGCTTATCAAAATATTCTTCAGTTGCAATATCTCCATGCAACCAAGTTTCAGTAATGGCTACCAAATCGTATTCTTGCAGAGGCAATGGTCTCAGTAATTTCGTAGATTTAGTTCGCATACCACTAGCATTTTGATAGTAAAGCGAATATTTGGTCATCTGGGTTGCGTTCATAAAGTTTTGAAGAGCTGCTGAAGAACTATGGTGAACTGGGAAGAAAGTAGATGTAAGCACCTGCAAGGCAGGCTGACGTACGACGTTTTGAGTTTACTAAGAATGTTGTGAAGAATGCGTTCTAAGAGATGACAGCGAGGATAAAAGATGTGATTATGAACATTTAATGTGCGCTAAAGAGTTATCACGTTTACCCCTTCCATCTATAAAAAAGAAGTGAAAGGCCGAACACGCACATTAGCAGGCCACAACGCAGAGTTATTAACTTTATCATAGTCTCTGCTTGCTATTCCTACTTAAAAATTGTCTCTTCAGAGTGTTGCTTCATCCACACCTTTTTTAATAAGGCGGAAGCATTTAATATTACTCTTAAGAATATCGGTATGTGTAGCAATATATCCGCAATATATTCGCATAACTAAAGATATGAAGTACCTATGGCTTGAAGATGATGCGATAAAAGTTAAATGATGCAAGTTCATGTAAATTTTACAGGCAATTAAAAAAAATGTGTAACTTCTTCTATAATTCTAGCATCTTTCTATAATTTTTGAAGTCTGTATTGCAGTGCTCCTGAGCTTCTTCCGAAAACATTCCTTAAAATAAAAAAAAATTTTATTCGGTTAAAAAATAGTAAGCAATCTGTAAATATCCAACCTAATGGCAGAATTGCATAGAGCATGATGTCTCTACCATGAACTAAAACTTTATGGACTGCAGGAGACATGGTCCACCAACCATATTTTGTTAAAAGGATATCTAAATTATCTTTTGCATAGATATCAAATTTGCTTGCATCTATTTGTTTTGATGTGTTGATGGCAGTGAGTATGATGGAAAAGCGATGGATGAAGGTTTGGTTCTGAAGGCTCTGAAGAGATACGTTCCTTTTCGAAAACTTTCTGGTCGTGTTGACATTGTTTGATGATCCGAATCCTATCAAAAAAGTTGAAGAAAGATTTTGGGTTTATTTATAGATAGTTAACTACAATTAAAGTGCATTACCGGATTGTTGCAAATGTTGTTGTTATAAAAACCAGTTAGGTCACATGACATAGACAATGCTCTATTATATTATTCAACATAGTTGCCTTCGAGAGCGATACAACGAGTATAGCGATTTTCCAACTTTTCGATACCACTTTTATAGTACGATTTCTCTTTCTCGTCAAAATAGGCCTCAGTTTCAGCGATTACTTCATCATTGGACTTGAATTTCTTTCCGGCAAGCATTCTCTTCAGATCTGAAAACAGGAAAAAAACGCTGGGCGCTAAGTCTGGAGAATAAGGTGGATGGATAAGCAATTCGAAGCCCAATTTATTCAATTTTGCCATCGTTTTCATCGGTTTGTGACACGGTGCATTGTCTTGGTAAAACAACACTTTTTTCTTTGCAAATGTGGCCGTTTCTTGACGATTTAAGCCTTCAATCGATCCGAAAGTGCACAGTAATAGTCGCTGTTGATGGTGGTTTCTTTTTGGATATAGTGGATGAATATTATTCCTTTCGCATCCCAAAATACAGACGCCATCACCTTACAAGCCGACTGTTGGGTCTTTGGTCGCTTTGGATTCGATTCGTCGACTGCTGTCCACTCAGCTGTCTGTCTTTTGGATTCTGTTGTGTAATAGTGAAGCCATGTTTCATCCATTGCCATATATCGACGATAAAATTGGATTTTATTGGGGTTTAACAGCGCCAAACACTCCTCTGAAGTATCAATTCGTTGTTGTTTTTTGTCGACTGTGAGCTCACGCGGCACCCACTTTGCACAGAGCTTTCGCATACCCAAATGTTCGTGTAAAATGGTAAAAACACTACCACCTGATATCTTTACAATGTCAGCTAGCTCGTGCACCTTCAATTTGCGATCGCTCGTAACCAATTTTTTTGATGTTTTGTGAAATAACAGTCTGATTTGGGCGTCCACTGCGCTCTGCATCATTTGTGCTGGTACGACCACGTTTAAATTCAGCAATCCACTTTTCTACCATTTGTCTCGATGGAGCAGAGTGTTTATCAAGCCATTGTTTGGTTTCCACTGTATTTGTTTTTCATCAAAAAGCAATGCTTTATCAAAACTCGAAATCCATTTTTTTCCATTTTATTGTTTTCAACTACAATAGTTGCACACAAAATGCTATAACTCACGAATTAATTGTCAGATTGTTGTAAAAATGTTATACGTATCATTTGAAGGTTGCTACTAAATAAAAATCGTAGGGAAACACATCCAGTAACGCCATCTATGTGTCATCCAGTGTTCTTTTTGAACGTACTGTTATTATTAACATAAACATTCTAAGTGAATGCTTTTACGTTTTTTTAGATTCAACGCTATTTAGTATCAATTTAAAAACAAAATTTGTCTAGGAGCTCATTAATTCCGTGACTCTAATATATTCAGGCACTTTATTATGATCATTTTGAGCCCAATACACTTTACGTATGAATCGTTAAAATCGATTCCGTGCCCATCGAATCGCCCAATACAGTTTACGTTAAAATCGGCCGCAAAAATATTTGCTTTGGAAATCACTTTTTCTCATTCACATTAGATCGAATTTTTCCACTTTAAACGCTCATTTCTGCTAAACGCTGCCACTTATCTAAAGCCAAATAAACAAACATACAGCTAAAGACCTTACTAATGATATGTATATCAAGTGTTGCTGTAGCGTTGGTAGATTACGGTCCCATTAACCCTTACAGGCATAAATATATAGAAGACTCTGAAGTATTTTTCTACAAAAAACTTCTAAAGTATTCGGTTTTTCCGTTGGATTTTTCTTTTATACAAACCTTGTCCTAAGAGTTATGAACACATAAAAAAAAGTGATGAAGCGTCATACATGCGGACATTCATTTTTATTTATATAGATTCATATATTAACATTACTTAACATTACTTAACATTAAGGGGGCATATAGGTTACAAATTAAAAAAAATTAATGTTTTTTTCGGGAATTTTTTTCCAAGAAGGAAAGAAGATATTATTTTAAAATTTTGGACATATATTTATTAACATTTAAAGAATACAAAAATTGACGGTGTACAGGATATCACCAGTCTGGAAAGTCTGAGGAAAAAAAAACATAAAACTAATCCTTGTTTAAGTGGCTAACGCCTGAACTAGAATAATTTTTTTCCGCCGAAAAAAAAGACAAAATGGCGGCCATTTGAAAAAAGTCGATTATCGAGGTCATAAAATCGGCCGCCATTCTGTTTTTTCGGCTGAAAATCAGCCACTTAAACAGGCATTCATTTGGTTTTTTTTCCCCCTCAGATGTGCCAGACTGGTAATACCGTAAATTTTTGACATTTTAAAAAAAAATCAAATAATGTCAAAAACCACTTCAAAAATTTTGAAAAACAGTGCAAAATTTGAAAACGATATCTCTTTCTTTCTATGAAAAAAAAATTCTTGAAAAAAAATTTGTATTATATGTCCCCTTAAATTCATTAACTCTGCATCAGCTCAAAAAGTCCACTCCAATATGTGCTGTTAGCTTAGCTTACGCTAAACAGTTACTGCCGTGTCCTATTATAAACAAAAACCAAAAGAAAATTTATTAATTAATAAAATTTGTAATATTCAAATTTTTAATTGAAATTGTTTTTAATTGTTTTCATCCTTTCACCATATAGTCGAGGCAACAAACGACTATTTGAAAAACTTATAGAATGCAAGAATATCCCAAAAATATAAATCGAAATGAGTTTATTATTTAATTTAATTTTAAGACAAATTGACCAAAATTGACCAATGTTTGGTGAAGCAAGCAATCTTGAAGATATAAGTAACCATGTAAGGAAGCGATTTCCTAGTCTTGATTTTCTTGTATAGAAAACATTGCGTAAGCTAAAGCATCTGTTATTAAACATTATAACTGAATCGCAATATCACGTCAGGTTGCGGACATAGTGATTCAGTTCAGTGATTCGGTTCAGAAAGGCAGGCAGATTTCAGATTGGAGCAATAAAGAAACCAAGTCATGCATCTTCTTTGCTCTAATGTGTTTTCTGATATGATCTATCTGCCTGTCTGAACCGTCACTGAAGACCTTATGAAGAAGAAGAAGCACTGGCCTTATGCTACCCCGCTTACTTGTTTAGGTTTATTTTTCCGTGCCCACACAGTTGAAAATTTTGATGCGTTTTCGGTACAAGACTTGCATCGTATTTTATGTTGCATTTGCGACGATATTTAATGCTAAGTGATGCAGACATATGTATATGAATATAGAAAAAACTCCAACATAATCATAAAAACTGTGCTATTTACATATACATTGACCAGATCATTTTCGGTACAATATTTTAGTAACCAGAAGATTATGATTTACTTTCAACCAATGTAGCGTTGGTAGTCTGGTAGCTCAGTTGGTAATGGAAGAACTTGTAACCAGTAGGTTGTGGGTTCAAATACCGCAGCAACCTGTGTTTTTTTTTAAATTCAATATAAATGTGAGTTAAAAACTACATTTGAATTATATGGAAGATTAGGTATTTATATGGTAATTCAAAGATCTAAGGATAAGACAAATTTTAGATTCAACGTTGCATTCGTTCATATTGCAGCTTGTGCTGTTTCCAAATCAATGCAAGGTTTACTTCGAAAAACAATAATAAAAACTGAACTGGAGTCATATACGGAACAAATAGCATCTCATGTCAAAATAATTTTAAGTGTTATCAACGAAATAATACTAAGAAAAGCAGAAAAAAGCGAACATAAATATTTCAGCCATCTACTGGTAGATATGCTGGCAATATTGAAACTTATCGATTTTAATTAATTGAAATATTTGTCAGTTTTTGCAGCTGACCCTGCACTGTTATTGTTTTTTGTCGCAGCCTAATTAACAAAAAATTTTCCTTAAGAAAAATATATTAAATTGAAATTTAATAGCTTGCATACTTTGAAACAAACAACAAACAAATATAACAATTAAATCAACATTAGAATACCACCTTGTTCAAAAAGAAAGGTTCTGTCACACTGTGATCCGGACTTAACTGTCCGATTCGAAAATTTTTTTAGTGGGTTGCCACATGTGTCTATGAGAAGGCTGCCAAATATCAGCGTCTCTCGTTGGCATTTGGTAAAGTGACAGTGTTTTGTTTACAGCAACTTTTTTCGTGTCTTCGATTTGTACGATGGAAGGAAAAATTGAGCAACGAGCTTGTATCAAATTTTGTGTGAAAAATGGTTTCAACTGCGCCGATACTCGTAAAATGTTGATGAAATGTTACGGTGACTCTGCTCTATCGTATCAGAAGGCGTATCAGAAGTGGTTTAACCGATTTGTGAGTTGCCAAGACGAAGAAGAAGACGGCCCTCATACCGGGCGGCCATCGTGTTCGACTACCGAAGAAAAATGTTGGTCAAAAATCGCAAATTGACGATTAGAGAGATAGCAGAGGACGTCGGCATTTCAATTGGATCCGTTCAGAACATTTTGAAGAATGAATTGGGCTTGAGACGTGTCGCTGCGAAGTTGGTACCGAAAGAACTCAATTTCATGCAAAAAAGAGACCGAGTTGCTATGAGACATGGGTATACGAGTATGACACGCAAACCAGGCATCAGGCGAGGGAATCAGTCTCAATTTTTTCTTTCATCGTAAAAATCGAACACACGAAAAAAGTTGTTGTAAACAAAATACTCACTTTACCAAATGTAAACGAGAGACGCTGACATTTGGCAGACTTGTCATAGACATATGTGGCAACCTTTTAAAAAAAATTTTCGAATCGGACAGTTAAGTCCGGTTCACAATGTGAATGAACCTTTCTTTTTGAACAAGGTGGTAATCATTTTGCCTTTCAATTGCAAGTTATTTTTTGTCATATTCCTAAACATACTCCGCTTGTATGCTTTTCTTATGTTAGCAAGAAGTACATTTTAGTAGGGAATGTTTAAATTGCTGCAACAGCAATAGTAATGTTCATGCTCTCTCCCACAGTGTCAGAACTGTCAAAGCCAATGCAATAATTTTCCATCACATGGCAAACTGAGTCTCCGCTCTGTGTTGTTTTGGGTTTTTTTGTTTGACAGTTCTGACCAGTGTTCGGACTTTACTGCAATTGCAGTAGATCCAGTGCGCTTTTTAGCAAAATTTTCAACTGCCTGTTAATCCACAAGCCAATGTGGGGCGAATTCTGGCCCTTTAGTTCCCCTGAATATGAATGGTTTGGAGTCAGGCGCTCTTGACACTCTGGGCATATCGATACAATCAGACCTTCGTTGGAATGATCTCTCATTTTCGAAAGAAGCAGCCAAGTGCGTAGGTTTCTTAAAACGGGGTAAGAGATACCTCATACATAAGGCGTACATAATGGAGTACGATGCGCACATTTGGGCAGGAGCTTCGAGATCTTATTTAGAGTTTCTGGGCCGAATTCAACGTCGTACGATATATTTGATAGGATATGAATATATTTCACCCCTCTCAGTTCTCTTGGGCATCCACGCAATGTTTGTTGCCTAAGCCTTTTGTGTAGGTTCTACTATGGAAAGTGTTCAAGGTAGGTCTGGCCTGGTATGGCCTGACGCCATCAGTTCGTGTATTTTCTAGGTCCACTCGGGTAGTATTCGTATTATCGAGATAATTCGTTTTTAGTCGCCCATTAATATTGTGAAACGGTTTCCAAGTGAGCGTATTCCCCGACAGTTTTGATCTGTGTAAGTTTAAAGCAAATCTTCACCGACACTACTCCATCTTTCCAACTTCCAACTAACTATCACTCTTCTTCCAAATCAACGCAATGCTTACGCATTTAAAGAGCGCATCCCCTGAGCGATGGTTTAGTTAAAAAAAAAACAAACATTTGTATGCTTATTTCTCTTACAAACAGGAAGCACATGTAACTTGTTATCCTACGTTACGAGATCACTCGTAAATTTTGATATCAGCAACAAAGAAGCAAGATGCACACTTTTAGCATTTCATTATGGATAAAACAAGTATGCTAGAAGAATTCATGTGTTGTACTCCACGGCAGTGCTGCAACAGAAAGAAAGCTTTCGGAAAGGATTTTAATAAAAACTAAGTTTAGATATAAACTTAATGTCAATACTGTAAATAGCTTAATTTTTGCAGCCTGCTTAATTCCAGACAAAAAACAAAATATTTTTTTTTAAAACCACTTTAAATTATTACGAGTATTATAATTTTTTAAAAAACATAAATTTGTCGACGGCAAATATATTTTGAATCTTTAAAAAAATGGTTTCTTCAACATGCAAACATATAGTATATATATTTATTTATATATTTGCCGTATATGCCGTATGTATATTATGTTATTACTAGAAAATTTAGGTACATTAATATAAAATGTACGTACATGGTAGCAAAAACCAAAAAACTAGTGCGAAAAGTTTTTTTCAATTTACTGTGACTTACAAATTTTCAAGTCCGAACCCTAATTCTGACACTCGGTTCCAAGCCATCTACCTTCTTTTATTGTACCATGAGTTGAAGCAGGTACCATGTCGAAGAGCTGGCCATACTTTTTGTGCATTCTATTAATAGCTAATATACTTATCCGCAATTCAATCATAAAAAAAAGAAGAACTGATTTTTGATTTAAGATGAGTATGAGCTACACAAATAAATATGTTTTCGTGGACCAGTGGGTAGAACAGCCAACTATGGATTCGATCGTAGTGAGTTCAATCCTTAGTGGAAGCAAGAATATGAAAACATTTTAAATAGCAATATTTTCGTTTTTATACAACCAGTGTGGCAAATTTGCTGTGTGGTTGTTTACATAGAAACCATTTCGTTACATAGGTCTTACCACCCATCTAGCTCACCATATTGTTGTATACGCGGCTATAAATGTTTCACTTCAAAAACATGTTATGATTTCATTAATTTTTACAGTTTCTTCACTTACTGCAAAAGAAAAATGGAAAAAGTAAAGAGCTTTCAGTAAAATTTTAATTAAAAAAAATTGTAATTATTGCAATTACTTTAAAAAATTATTTTTAAATTGAAAAAGATTTTGCCTTCTTTCGATTTATTAAATTTTTACTTATTAAGCGTTGAATTTTGCATATGAGATGTCCTTAAAATGTTTCAGATGCAAATGCCTGAATATGTTTATCATATTTTAAATAACGTTATCTTAAATCATTTAAATGTTGACAACTTACCTAGAATAATTGCATGTGCCTTCATGGTGTAAATCTAAATGATTGCAGGAGACGGTATCAAGAGTATGAGCTATATAAGAAACAACAAAATTATTAAATTTATAATTTATAAAAAAAAAATAATATACGTATATTAGAGTGGCTACATTTTTTTATATACAAAGCGGATGTCAAAATCGTAATATACAACGAATTTTAAGAAGGTGTATACAAGAAACTATGGGTCTAAAATCAAAACCGAGCTTTTTTAAAATATGCTACAATTAAGATAAAAAAGAAAAACGTATAAATAAATATATTCAAAATTTTTTTTTTAAGTTATGTGTTTATATAAACTCCAATAATTTTTCAATTATTAAAGGTTATATTTTATCGAGCTCAAGGTCAATGTTGCTTTCCGAAGAAAACAACTGAAGGAACAACAACTAACAACAACAATACCCTATAGAGTATCAATCACATAGCAGACTAGACAGCTGTTTCGTTGGCCGCTACACAACAACAAAATCTTTGAGTATTTAGAAAAGCTTTGATCTATCTTCGAATAATAGAACATACTTTCCCTGAAGGTATGCTTCACAAATTAGAAGAACTTTAAGCTGCTTTCATATCATTTGTGTTCTCGTACCGCAATTCAGGGTAATTTACTAATTGCATTCGTGAAACAAGTAGAAAATTAAGAGCTTAGTGGATCACAGCAAGAATCACGATAAAAGGCTACTGATGAGTTGGTGTAGCGGCCAACGAAACAGCTGTCTAGTCTGCTTTGTGATTGATACTCTATAGGGTATTGTTGTTGTTAGTTGTTGTTCCTTCAGTTGTTTTCTTCGGAAAGCAACATTGACCTTGAGCTCGATAAAATATAACCTTTAATAATTGAAAAATTTTTGGAGTTATATAAACACATAACTTAAAAAAAAACTTATGAAAGAAGGTCGTAATTTTGCAATGTTTTCAAAATATCAAACTTTAATTACTTTCACCTTCCGCCAAATCATATTGTATTAAGCAAAATATTTTATATCTAAATGCAAAACAAAAACTTAACTGTTAAGGACGAAAAGCAAAAAAAATGAATACACTTTTTATTTCAGAATTACTTATTTTCAAGGTCTTGTTTGCAGTTCATCCTATGTGCTGCGTTTCTGCCATGACTGCCATAACACCATCGTGATTTTTTTTTTTAATAATTCGACGTGAAACGCTAGTTAGTACTTTATTTTAATTTTTATCAGCGCTAACAGTACTTAACGTTAAAAGTATTCTAATTTTTGGACTATTTTGAATATATATGCTTATGCGTTTTTCTTTACTATCTTAATTTTAGCATATCTTAAAAGAATATAATATGAACACGAAAAGTTTTTCGTTAAAAACGGGAAGCTTGATTTTGATTTTAGACCCATGGTTTTTTGGGCAAAACTTCTTAGAATTCGTCGTAGAATACGATTTTGACAACCACTTGGTGATTTTTTTTTTTATCCATACAAATTGACCCACTCTAATGTAGATAATATATTTGACAATCATTCTTGATGTAACATTGCACGCTGAACCCGACGGCTATGAAGTGAAAGATAAGTATAACAATTTCCGAGATAATGCTCAGTTTTTAAAATTTTCTCTTCAATTAAAGTGTTTTTAGTTTAAACAAAGCAAGACACTTTCGGTAAGCTTCAAGCAAAAACAAATTAAGTAGGTTTATTCATTATTATTTAATTAATAATAAATTAAATTGAATTGAAAAAGATTTTGTCCACTTTTGATTTATTAAATTTTTGCTTATTAGCGTGAAATTTTGCATATAAAATCCCTTTAATATGTTGCATATGCAAACAACTGAGGAACTTAGACATAGCTTAGATAAAAATATCAAAAAATTTTTTTAATGTTGACTACTTACGCCCAAAACTTCCAGGAAAATTGCAGTTATAAGTATCCACAGCATCTCGACATAAGAACTTCCGACATATTTGAGTTGGGGAATCTGAATCGTATCTTTCTGCGCAAACCATAGGGTCTGTAGCTTGGCAGGTACTTGCACAATTTGATGTAGATCCATAATAACTATATAATTTTTTTGTATTTTAATGATTGTATTTCATTTACTATGCAAACATTTAAACAGAGAAAACAAAATTGCTTAAATATGACAAATAAAGATGACTTACACATCAGGTTTACAACATTTGGAAAAAAATTATTCCAAAAATTTTTCAAAAGTACTTAAATTATAAATTTTGGAGCAATTTTCATTTGGACTTAGTTTTCTGGCATCTTACTTACTTACTTACTTAGTTGGTCGTAACAACCCGTGTCCGGGTTTCAACCGACCTCATCAGCTCTCGCCAGGCGCCTCTGCTTTGCGCGCGCCTTCTCCAATCGGATACACCAAGTGCGGTTAGGGCTTCCTCAGCCTGGTCCATTCATCGGAGGCATGGTCTCCCTCGTTGTCGTTGACTAGCGACCCTCGCCTCGAGCACCTTTTTCGCTGGAGCTTCGTCGTCCATACGATGGACATGACCCAGCCAGCGTAGTCGCTGCGCAGTTATAAGCCGAACTACGTCAATGTGTTCGTAGAGCTCATACAGCTCGTGGTTCATTCGGATGCGATAGTCATCGCCGACTCGAACAGGACCGAAGATTTTGCGAAGAACTTTTCTCTCGAACACCCCCAGAGCGGCTGCGTCAGTTTTCGAAACTACCCATGCCTCAGTGCCATAAAGCAGCACAGGTAGAACGAGCGTCTTGTAGAGTGTTAGTTTTGTCGATCGAGAGATGGCTCTGGAACTTAGTTGCTTACTGAGCCCGTAGTAGCACCTATTAGCAATTATTGTTCTTCGCTTTATCTCCAGGCTGATTTCGTTTTTGGTATTAATGGCGGTGCCAAGGTAAACGAACTCCTTGACTACTTCAAAGTTATAGCTGCCGGATGAAACGTGGGAGTCTAAACGCCGAGCTCCCTTGTTTGTAGACAGCATATATTTTGTTTTGCCCTCATTTATCGTCAAACCCACTTTGGCTGACTCCTTTTCGATAGCGGCAAAAGCAGCGGTAACATCTCTCTTGGTTCTGCCGACAATATCAATATCATCAGCGTACGCAAGGAGCTGGACACCTTTGTAGAAAATGGTGCCATTACGATGCACACCTTTCGTACGATCCCCTCCATGATTATGTTGAAGAGATCGCAAGACAGTGGATCGCCTTGCCTGAAACCTCTTTCGGTATTGAAGGTTTCGGAGAGGTCATTTCCTACCTTGACGGAGCTGCGTGTGTTGCTCAACGTCATTCTGCAAAGTCTAATCAACTTTGCAGGTATACCGAACTCAGACATTGTTGCGTATAGGCAATCCGTTCTCGGGCTATCGAACGCAGCTTTAAAATCGACAAAGAGATGGTGTGTGTCAATTTGATTTTCGTGGGTTTTCTCCAGGATTTGTCGTAGCGTGAAAATCTGGTCTATGGTGGACTTACCAGGTCGAAAGCCACACTGATAAGGTCCAATCAGTGTTTTTGTAATCGGCTTTAATCTTTCACACAGTACGCTTGAGAGAATCTTATATGCGATGGAAATAAGACTGATACCTCTATAACTTGCGCAGATTGTTGGTCTCCTTTCTTAAGTATAGGGCACAGTACGCT
This sequence comes from Coremacera marginata, assembly GCA_914767935.1. Classification (NCBI taxonomy): domain Eukaryota; kingdom Metazoa; phylum Arthropoda; class Insecta; order Diptera; family Sciomyzidae; genus Coremacera; species Coremacera marginata. The sequence goes on from OU612044.1 coordinate 160,597,286, forward strand.
GAGGTTCCAATCGTCGGGCATGCTTTCTTCTAGCCATATTTTGCTGATGAGCTGATGCATGCGCCTTATCAATTCTGACATCTACACTCAAAAAAATGTCCGGAATCTCTGGAAAAATGGCTTCATTGAGCTTCATGGCCGATTTTCTAAAAGTTAAGTACATATTTTTCGACAAATTCACAGCGAAAGTGTGAAATAGTTTAAAGAAATCTATTCAATAATTTATGAACTATTTCGCTTAATTGAAGAAACTTTCTTATTCCATTTGAGTAAATTTTTCATAAGCACTTAACTTGCGGGCCAAAAATTGCTTGGGTAGCCGTGCGGTCTAAACGAACCGATTACTAGTTAAGAGGTCCGCTGTTAAAATCCGAGCTTAGGCAATTTTTTAAAAAATTTTTTTTCTATTTTTGAAATAAAAAATATGTGACACAAAATTCTTGTGTTCTTATTTATTCCAATATAAGAATATGATATGTCGCATTTACAAATTTTTTGTGTTCTATGCATGGATGGAGGTCTTATGTGCATAAAAACAATTTTAAAACTTAAAGCAACCATTTTAGAAAAAAACTACTTGACAAAGTTTGATTAAATATAGATTTCAGTACAAATGTCGATTTTCGATTTTCTCGAAACTAGATAATTGCGACATATTACCTTCATTCATTCATGTCTTCAATTATAAAAAAGTATGAAGTCACTGACTTTTACTCTATTGGGATATGTTAATGCACATTAGTTACTTAATTTTATAAACCGAATTTTAAATGGAAATATGAGCAAAAGTATACTAAAATCTCTGTGAAATCATTAATATTATTCTATTATTTTAAAGATAATAAAATTAATATTAACTTAAAAGATTATAAAAACAGAATAATCTGAATAAAATCATTTGCTTAGTTGAACAATTTTTATAAGTTGAATTAAGTTTCTTAACACATACATTTTTACAGTATCTTTTCATTTTTTTTTCTTTAAATTTTCAACCCTTTTCAACCCTTTTCATTAATAATATAATAACCTTAATTTTAAAATTTGCATCACCGAGAAACTGCCTAGCTTTGATATTCAGTGTCTCTTTGTTTGGAGTACCCAAACGAATCATTGCAGATCAAGGTATATGCTTTGTTTGCACTGATTTTCCTGAATTTTGTAAATTTCATAATATTGCATTGCACTTAATAGCAACAGATACCTATTGCTCGTGCTAACAGACAGGTAGAAAGGGTGATGAGTACTCTCAAAAACATGCCAAGGCGCTTTGCCTGATATTCAATTGGCTCTTCATTGCACTATTAATCACGTGACTAACTGTAATCCACTTGAATTGATGATTGGAAAATTAGACATACCATTAGATTTGATTTTTTCAGATGAAATTGATCAAAAAACTGATATTGTAGAAATACGAAATTTAGAAAATCAGATAGAAAAATAACGCAAAATATGCTAAATTAAGGTTTGGCCAAGGTAGGGCAATGCCTGCTAAATGTAATATTGGAGAAATGGTTTTGCCACAGAATGAGGGTCGTAACCAAACTAAGCTTGATCCGAAGTATAAAGGCTACTAAAAATTGTTGAAATTTTAGGTGGTGATAGATATGTTTTATTGACTGTTAATAATAGAAACGAGGACGTGTGACATGTCACTATGGCCATATCGCAGATAAGGTTTGATCGCCAAGCAATAGTGTGTTGTTTGAATAGAGTGTCACCACTGTAGATAAAACTCCTAATTGATAAATTAACTTGATTTTGGTTGGTTGACTTTGCTTATGTTGGAATTTGTAAAAAAATAGATTTGAGATTGTTTTTGAAATTCTGACTTGGAAAAAGTCATAAATTGAAGAACAGAAACTCAGTGGTGAAAAACCATTGCGATTATGGAATCTTCGACAAAAATGTATATATAATCTTATTTCGGGTGTAGTTGGAAAAAGCAACAATTTGCTTTGTATGGCATATGCTTTAGTTAAGTATGCTCTTTCGGCTTTGTTCATATTTTGTTTACTTTAAAAGAAGTGAAGCAATGGTGAGATGGTAGCATGTTCAACTTGTAGTCGTATGGTACGCGGTTCAATGCGAGCATGGAGCGGAAAAAGGCAATGATTTCTGACAGGTTTTTTTCCAATTTTTTGTTTTAGATATTTCTCAATATAAAAATGTAAATAACAAAAAATTAAAACAGCACGTTTCGTCAACTGTGCTGTGAGGATCGAATCTGGGTTCTAGTCAAATCATCAAAAGAAAATAATAAAGACTTTTCATGCCCAACTGACCATGAAAGTAAAGTAATTTCGCGATCTTGTTTTGTATCGCCATCATGTTAAAAATACCAGTTGGCTCGGGCTGGATTCACTGACCACCTTCAGCAAGTTTTTGCGAAAATTAAAATAATGTAAATCAAGTTGAAGAGCATGCAGCAAGTCTCTCTCACTGAGCGGAGAGCTCCAAGATTTCATATAAAAAAAACGTGCAAAACTTGCTGAAGGTGGTCAGTGAATCCAGCCTAAATGAAAAAAAAGACCTTGAACTAGTACTGGTATGTATTCAGACGGCTTTTTTTTTTTTGCACGATTTTGTTGCACGAAATTTCAGTTTAATATCTCAAAAACTGAGACAGCTCTGATATTTGGTAATGCTTTCATGGCTGTTGTAGGGAGGGGAGGTGCGGACCCGCGGAGGCTCCCCATATCTATGCCACTGATTGCAATCGTCCTTCTTTTTTCCTGCCTATGGACAGGTAGGCAGCATCTTCGTAATACTAACCTGGCGAAGTTTTGAGTGTTAAAATACGATCTTAAAAAATAAGCAGAAAAATTGTCTGCTCTGTTTGACATTTCTAACATAACAAGGTTGTATCACAAAATATAACAAAAAATTAAGAAAAATATCGTTTATAGTTCGTATCTCTGCCAAATTTGATCCCTAGAGGAGTCCCTAGTTATCTTAAATCATTTATATGTTGACAACTTACTCAAATAAACTGCATGGACCTTCTTCGTCTAATGTTAAATCATTGCAGATGGAAGCGTCACGAAAATAAGACATAAGAGCTATATAAGACACAAAAAAAAAAATTTGTTTTATTAAGTTTATAACTTATTGAAAAAAAAAATATATTTATATAAGATATTTGAGAGTCATTCTTTATGTAACATTTTACTTTGAACCCGATAATGATGTTAAAGTTAAGTATAACAGTTTCCGCGATAATGCTCAGTTCTTACAATTTTCTCTTCAATCAAAGTGTTTTTCGTAAAACATAGAAAAACCCTTTCGGTAAACTTCAATCAATAACAAATTAAGTAGTTTCAATTATGACTAACTGAACAAAAAATTAAATTGAACTTAAAATAAGATTTTGTCCACTCTCGATTTATTTATTTTTTAATTCTCCAGCGTAAAATTTTTCATTCAAAATCACTTTAAAATGTTGCAGATGCAAATAAATGAAGACTTTAGTCATAACATGAATGAAAATATCAAAATTTTTTTTAAATGCTTACAACTTACCCGAACGATTTCCATTAAGATTGCAGTTATATGCATCAACAGCATTACGACATAAGAATTTCCGACACATCATGATCCCATCTTGATCAGTTCTCATTGCGCAAGCAATAGGGTCATCAGCTGAGCAAGACGTTATACAATCTGGTGAAGTACTATAAAAAATATATGAAATTTTTTTATATTTTGTTGATTTAATTTAATTTAATATGAGTTTAAGTAGGCATAGGCAATCTTTTTGCATACACATAACAGAGAAAACTAAAATGGCAATAATATGACAAATTAAAGTTCAGTTAACCATAATATTAACATGATTAGGAAAAATATTATTCCAAGAATTTTTCAAAATTACTAAAATTATAAATTTAGCGGCATTACTAGTGAATGCGATGTCAACGCTGCAGTGAAATGCAGTGCACTGAAGTACAGTACAGTAGTGAAGTGTCGCAAATAGAATGTTTTGTGCAGCTCTTTAGTTTAAATCGAGCAAAGGTATAAAAGACATTTGAAACACGTTCAACAAGTGTAGCAGTTTCAAAAAGGTGTTGTTTTGCTGAACTGAAGTGTGAATTCTTACTCTAAAGCAGTCATCGAATAAAGCTGTTATAACTTCACGCTCAAAGATTACAGCAAATAGTAATTAAAAAACTAAAACAAACATAACAATTTACACAATAGTCACATATCCAAGTTATATAATGTATAACATTGGTGTTCTTGTTAAAGTCAGAAAAGCTTGAATTTGTGCTTAGCTCTATTCACATAGTCAAATTTTTCATAAAATGGTTGGTTAAACACAACAGAACAACGTGAAATTTCCATGATATTTCCATAATAATAAAACTTATAATAAATACAATGTGCTCTATGCTTTCTTCAGAACAAACTGCTAAATCACAGAAAAAAATAAAAAAATGTAAAAAGTATAACGTGATATCGGTGGGAGGGGGGCTAAAGACTTTGTGACGATGTGTGACATAGGGACGGAAGGGGTCAAAAATTGGCCAAAAACAAGTGACGTAAATTATGAACAGCTCCTTATTGGAGAGATGAAAATTCCATGTGTAGCTTGTTATCAAAAAAAAAATAAAAATCCAACATTATCACAAGCGATCCAAAAACATACTTTAGAGTCGGAAATGTCATCCCATTTCAAAATGATATTTGAAATCAACTACACATAAAATATATTGAACATAAAACGATTTTGAAAAGTTATAAATTTCATACCATTTTAAGTTTAAAAAAGTCTTAACCCAATAAACCAAACGAATTCGTTTCGAATTCGAGGAGAACCTCGGATATTCATTTCGAAAACGAAGTTCGTTCTCGATTTGCTACTGAATCCAAGAGCGGGAGAAATGCACACTTAAAAAATTTAAAAATTAGCCAATATTTTTCGTATAATTTTAGCAATTCATTTTCGAAACGAAATTTTTTTAATTTTCATTGCTTACCCAAATCGATTATTATGAAGGTTTTTGACTTACAATATGCATTGCTTGCAACATTTGGCAGACAATGCGCGAAATATAGGATCATTAAATAAATTCAATGCATTTATATATGACAATTTCTTACATAAATTAAGCGTAAGTCAAAAACTAGTAAGGATGGAGCTTCGGCAGGGTACCGAAGCTAAAACACCCCCCACGGCCATATTGGAGTATATTCGAATTTTTTAGCCACGGCACACAAGATGACATTCAGTTTTATATATTAACGAAAGTTTTCCTTTTTTGATGACGTCACTTTGTATGGGAGGTAGGCGTGATTTTCATCCGATTTTGCCATATATCATACAGATGGCTTATATTAAATATCAAAGCTTTTTGCAAAATTTTAAAACATTTCTTCAATTGACTACAGATTTTTAAAGAGATTTACGTTTAAAATAAATCCAAATTGTATTGGAGGTAGTCGTTGTTTTCATTCGATTTTGGCAAATATCATACTGATGGTCTTTATTATATACCAAAACTTATGTGCAAAATTTCAAGACATTTCCTTAATTTTTGTGGATTTTTAAGAGATTTTACGTTTAAAATAAATCCACTTTGCATGGGAGGTAGGCGTGGTTTTCATCCGATTTTTCCAAATATCATAGCGAGGATTAAGATTGAAGAGCAAAGCCTGATCAAAGCCTGATTGAAGGGTCATTTCCTTTTAAGGCATCCCAATAAGAAAGTGGCTTTAATTTTTACTCTTCTTAGAAATGTGGAATTTTATATAAAAAAGTTATCGATCGCTATTTTAAATCGGATTCATCTCGAATTCGAATCGAATAAGAGATATCTGACCCGAGTTCTCGGTTTCGTTACTAATTCGAAACTAACCCGAGTTCGTTTTGTGGTTTATTGGGAAGTTGTACTTTGCCACTTAATATGTCAATTTCATATGTATTTGTACGCGTGGATGACATTTTTGAATCTTGTGATTCTTAAAGGAAAAGGACGAAGCCGTCAAAGACGCTTTCTACGCTAGTCTTGAGGACGTATACGACCACCTTCCGGTCCATGACGTGAAAATAGTCCTCGGCGATTTTAATGCGAAAGTCGGAAGGGAAGGCATCTTTGGCCCCACTGTCGGTCAGTTCAGTCTTCATGAGAACTCCACGAACAACGGTCTAAGACTGATTGACTTCGCCGCGGCACGAAACATGGTAGTTAGTAGCACCAGATTTAAGCACCTCGACATCCACAAGGCCACCTGGCTGTCCCCGGATCAAAAAACGCGAAACCAAATTGATCATGTTGTAATCGACGGAAGGCATGCCTCTAGTGTTCTAGATGTGCGTACATTTCGGGGGGTCAACATTGACTCCGACCATTATCTTGTTGCAGCCAAGATCCGCATGTGATTATGCAATGCGAAGAACATACGCACAGGAATGCAACGAAAGCTAGATGTCGCTAAGCTGCAATTACAACGGACTGCCGAAGCCTACTCCGCTCAACTCTCGGTTAAGCTCAACCAACCAACCTCTGGACCCGACGACGCCGGCGGACTTTGGGCACATATATCCCACTCCATGCGCGCTGCCGCTGAAGAAGTCATTGGTTTCCGGCGCCCGCAACCTCGGAACCAATGGTATGATCAGGAGTGTCGCATTGCGACTGCAGTAAAAAACGCCGCTTATAGAAAAACGCTGCAGTCAGCTGCAACGCGAGCCGTGCGAGAAAACTACCGCGAAAAGAGGAAGGAAGAGAGGCGCCTTTTCAGACGCAAGAAAAGAGAGCAGGAAAAGCGTGAGCGTGAGGAACTAGAGGTATACCAGGGCAAGAAGGATGCACGAAAATTCTATCAACAGGTTAAGCGTCTAACCCAAGGGTTCAAGCCCGGAGCATCCACTTGTAGAGACGAAAATGGAGATCTGAATACGGATACGCAGTGTGTGCTGAGATTGTGGAGACGGCACTTCTCCAATTTACTTACTGGCGACAATTCCAACAATGCCGCCCATGGAGAGCGCAGTTCAGAGCTACCAATCAACAATGACGGAGTGGAAGTGCCACCACCAATCAAAAACAACAAAGCAGCGGGTGCTGACGGCCTGTCAGCTGAATTGTTTAAAACCGGCGGCGATGAATTGATAAGGCGCATGCATCAGCTCATCAGCAAAATATGGCTAGAAGAAAGCATGCCCGACGATTGGAACCTCAGTGTACTGTGCCCTATACTTAAGAAAGGAGACCCTACAATCTGCGCAAGTTATAGAGGTATCAGTCTTATTTCCATCGCATATAAGGTTCTCTCAAGCGTACTGTGTGAAAGATTAAAGCCAATTACAAAAACACTGATTGGACCTTATCAGTGTGGCTTTCGACCTGGTAAGTCCACCATAGACCAGATTTTCACGCTACGACAAATCCTGGAGAAAACCCACGAAAATCAGATTGACACACACCATCTCTTTGTCGATTTTAAAGCTGCGTTCGATAGCCCGAGAACGGATTGCCTATACGCAACAATGTCTGAGTTCGGTATACCTGCAAAGTTGATCAGACTTTGCAGAATGACATTGAGCAACACACGCCTTCAATACCGAAAGAGGTTTCAGGCAAGGCGATCCACTGTCTTGCGATCTCTTTAACATCATCATGGAGGGGATCGTACGAAAGGCCGGTGTGCATCGTAATGGGACCATTTTCTACAAAGGCGTCCAGCTCCTTGCGTACGCTGATGATATTGATATTGTCGGCAGAACCAAGAGAGATGTTACCGCTGCTTTCGCCGCTATCGAAAAGGAATCAGCCAAAGTGGGTTTGACGATAAATGAGGGCAAAACAAAATATATGCTGTCTACAAACAAGGGAGCTCGGCGTTTAGACTCCCACGTTTCATCCGGCAGCTATAACTTTGAAGTAGTCAAGGAGTTTGATACCTTGGCACCGCCATTAATAATAACAACGAAGTCAGCCTGGAAATAAAGCGAAGAACAATAATTGCTAATAGGTGCTACTACGGGCTCAGTAAGCAACTAAGTTCCAGAGCCCTCTCTCGATCGACAAAACTAACACTCTACAAGACGCTCGTTCTACCTGTGCTGCTTTATGGTGCTGAGGCATGGGTAGTTTCGCAAACTGACGCAGCCGCTCTGGGGGTGTTCGAGAGAAAAGTTCTTCGCAAAATCTTCGGTCCTGTTCGAGTCGGCGATGACTATCGCATCCGAATGAACCACGAGCTGTATGAGCTCTACGATGACATTGACGTAGTTCGGCGTATAACTGTGCAGCGACTACGCTGGCTGGGTCATGTCCATCGTATGAACGACGAAGCTCCAGCGAAAAAGGTGCTCGAGGCGAGGGTCGCTGGTCAACGACGACGAGGACGAGGGAGACCATGCCTCCGATGGATGGACCAGGCTGAGGAAGCCCTAACCGCACTTGGTGTATCCGATTGGAGAAGGCGCGCGCAAAGCAGAGGCGCCTGGCGAGAGCTGATGAGGTCGGTTGAAACCCGGACACGGGTTGTTACGACCAACTAAGTAAGTAAGTAAGTAAGATTCTTAAAGAAAATTAGTGCTGCTTCTGTTGCAAGACAAAATCGTAGGCCGCATTACACTAACTTTCAATGTTGACATATACCACATCATCACTTGAATAAGAAAATATTTTAATGTGTTCATCATTAAGTTCTCACATCTTTTCAAATCATTTTTAGAAAAATATTTCCGCTCAAAGCGTGGATCGAGTTACGTAGAAACTAGAAATTCAGAACCTTTATGTTTGCGAATCGATTGTTAAATTGATCTCTTAAACGCTCTTTAAGTACCCTGATTTCTTAAGAACCAAATGTCAAAAAGAGAAGCTTTTACTAGTCTCTGACCGAATATTTGGTTTCGGTTTTGGCCATATTGATACCGAATAGCAAAAACTGGTTAAAAGAGCCGAAACTGACCGGAACCGAAACCTAACATTCGGTCGGACACCAGAAATTACGGAACAACGCTACTGATCTCTCATAAGTACACTTAAAAAGTATGTAATTATTCCAAGTAGTTGGTATTTTTTATCAAATATTGATAGAAGAGCTTATTTAATAGTGTAACCAACTGCGTCTAACCAAGTGGACGAGTCGACTTGTGTTCAAGGTATAAAAAAAAAAAAACATGTTAGGATTTCTTTAACTTTTACAGTTTGTTAATTTACTGCAAAAGAAAATTAAAAACTTTAAAAAAAAAAATAACCGACTACAAAATCACTACAAAGTAAAAAATAATTTTAAAAATACTTTTCCTTTTAATTTCTTGGTCATATATGATAATTTATTTAAACATATAATTATGAAATCTTATTATTTTAATTTTTTTCTTATTCGCTTTATAATCATAAATATATTAATTTCTTCATGAGTACAAAAAGCTTTTAAGGTCGGCGCTAATATAATCAGACTTTTAGTCAGAAGCGCCAACTTCAAAGCATTTGTATTCATGAACAAATTAATATTTTATGATTATAAAACAAATATGAAAAAAATTTAAATACTAAGATTTCATATATAATAATATGTTTAAATAAATTATAAAATATGACCAAGAAATTAAAAGGAAAATTTTTTTAAAATTATTTTTTTCTTTGTAGGGATTTTGTAGTTGGGTGTTTTTTTTTTTTTTAAATTTTTTATATCTTCCTTTTTAGAGAATATGATAAATTCTCGAAAAAAGTGTATAAACAACATAAATACAATTGTTCTGAAAAAATTTGTTCTATTAAATTCTGAAAGTTTGTTAGTTATGTCAAATATCTGTCTCTTAAATTTAAATTAGATGTCAGGTGTTTTGAAATTATTATACCCATTCTTGTAACAAGTTTTATTATCCTGGTGTCAATATAATTCGAGATATAGTGTTTTTCTAATATTGCCACGTCCCTTTTTTAAATAAGCGCCCACTATAGCGTTAATCCCAATAAATGTGCCTACCCTTGTACTTTATTTCAGTGCCCCAGCGTCAATATTAATTGAGATAGTGTTTTTCTAGTATTGCCACGGCCAATTATCGAATAACGCCTACTTTATTGACTGTAGTTTTTAATAATTCTGCCTACCCCTGTACTTATAATATTATTCGAGATACACTGTTTTTCTAATATTGTCACGCCCAGTAGTCAAATTCCGCCCACTTTCTTGACCGTAATTTATACTAATGATACCTACCTCTATACCAAATTGCAGTACCATAGTATCAATATTATGCGAGATATACTCTTTTTCTAATATTGCCACGCCCATTTGTCAAATAACGACAATTTTCTTGACCATCATTTTTATTAACTGTGTTTACCCCTACACTAAATTGCAGTACACAAGTGTCAATATTATTCGAGATACAGTGTTTTTATAATACTGCCACGCCCATGTGTCGAATAACGCCCACTTTATTGACGATAATTTTTAATAATAATGCCTACCCCTATACTAAATTGCAGTACTCTAGTCTCAAAATTATTCAAGATACACTGTTTTTCTAATATTGCCACACCCATTTGTCGAATAACGCCCATTTTCTTGTCGGTAATTTTTAACAATTGTGCCTACCCCTTTACTTAATTGCAGTACCCTAGTGCCAATATTATTCGATATACAATAGTATCTACTATTGCGAGATCTAGTATTGCCTTCATGCTTATGATATCTATCTGTTCTCCAAAAATTATGGCAATCAGGCATATGGCTTAGGAGTTATCATACTTTAACTAGTACATACTTTAAAAAAAAAAAAAAAAAAAAAAAAAAAAAAAAACAGAGAAATCGACGAACTTGAGAACCTTCAACAAGTGCTTCAACTTTGAGTCAAAGCAGTTGAAATAATTGAAATTATTTTTAATAAAAATTAATTAAATAAATAAAAATTTATTAAGCGTTGAGTTTTGCATTAAAAAGATTTTAAAATGTTTCTTAACTTAAAAAAAAATTGTTTGTAATGTAAATACCTGAAAGTTTTTATCATTATTTGGATAAAATTATCTTAAATTATTTAAATGTTGACAACTTACTTTAATAAATTGCATGGACCTTCTTCGTCTAATGCTAAATGATTGCAGAAGTAAGTGTGTTCAGTCTCATACATATGGGCTAAATAATTCACTAAAAATACAATTTTTTTCATTAAGTTTAAAACTTATGCAAAATAATATAATTATATAAGATATTTGACAGTTATTCTATATGTAACATAGCACGCTGAACCCGATTATGATGTGCAAATTATGTATAACAGTTTCAGAGATTTTAAAAAATTGTCTCTTCAAAGTTTTTCAATTAAAAAAAAAACTAAACACTTTCGGTAAACTTCAATCAAAAACAAATGAAGTAGTTTAAATTATGACTAAATAAACAAAAAATTAAATTGAAGTTAAAAAAACATTTTGTCCACTCTTGATTTTTTAAATTTTTGCTTATGCAGCGTGAAATTTTTCATTTAAAATCACTTTAAAATGTTGCTAATACAAATAACTAAAGACTTTAGTCATAACTTGAATGAAAATATCAAAATCTTTTTTAAATACTGACAACTTACGCGAAAGATTTCCAACAAGATTGCAGTTATAAGCATCCATAGCATTACGACACGGGAATTTCCAACACATTGTGGTCTCAAGATCAAATCTCACTGCGCAACCAATAGGATCATCAGCTGAGCAGGTTCTTGTACAAGCTTCTGGAACACTATTAAAAATATATGAAAGTTTTTTGTATTTTATTGATTTGATTTAATTTAATATGAATTTAAGTAGGTACATGCAAAAATTTTAACAGAAAAATAAATTAACAATTTAACAAATTAAACTTCAGTTACCCTACAGTTAACAATATTACGAAAAAAATTATTTCAAGAATTTTTCAAAAGTACTTAGATTATAAATTTTGCAGTGTCTCAATCGATAAATATGATTATTATATTGTAAAAAATATACATGACTATTTTAACTTTTAATCTATAAAATATACAATATTGATAATTGTTCCAGGCAAAAAGTTCTTTAGGATTTCTGTATATTTCAGAGTATTGAATTTTACGATCTTAATAAGGGGACGAAAAAATTGGTCTGCGCCTTGGGTGGCTGATGCCCACGCTATGCCAGTGTTTGTTGTACGGCCACCACATAAAAAAAGCCAAATCAATTAATTTAAGTAATTATTAATACATTTATGGAGTTTTGTATTTAAAATGGCATCGAAATGTTCAGTATAACATAATTTGAATAAACTTATCTAAATATCATTTAAATGTTCACAACTTACTTGGTATTGCATAGTTCTTCTCGGTTGATCTGTAATCCATTGCATGCTGAAAAAAGGCTTGTATAACTCATTATTGCTATATAAGAAAAAAGAAAAAAAAAACAATTATTTTTCATTATTAATCAAACTAATTTTCTGTTTATTTGACCTTAATACTAATTCAAACGGCCAATTGGATTTCTTTTCAAATTTGACAGATATATTATTTGCATTATAAATTAAATTATTGCTTTTGTAGTTTTGACTACGCCCTTTTAATAAACACAAGTCAAAATAAAATCCAAAAATATTATTATTTTTTGATAAAAAAAAATTTAACTTAACAATATAAGAGACAAAATGGCGAAATTTACTACCATGTTTATTTTTTCATAGAAACCCTACAATAGGTACATATCTTAATAATTTTTCTAAGAAATAGTTAGTTTTAAAAAATTGTTGTAATCTTAAAATCAAAAAAACATAATGTCATGTCTTTAAAAACATAGGGATTCTTAGCAAAACGCATCTTCATTGCGAAATCATTCCCTATATTTAAATCTTCCGCTCTTCCAAGCTTGCTTTACACAATTTTTTTCCTTAATTTAATTTTAATAATTTCTATAATTTTGCCATCATAACAATTCACATATCTTCAATACTATGGAAATTCTGAGTACAATCTTTTCTTAATGAAAAAAACGATCCTAAATTCAAAGTTTTAATTTTCGATGGAAATAAATCCGCTGTAACTAAATACTGTTTTGCCTTAAAGGCTAACAAAAATATTTTATGAAAACAATTTTAACAGAACGTTTAGTGGATAATTTATATTTTGAATAGTTATTTCGAATACAGTTCCAAAATATTAAATTTTTTTTTAAAAACGTGCAAAAGTTGTTTTTGTTGTAAATATTTTACTGCATGAGCTGAAAAGTCAAAGATATTTTTAATGATAACAAGCGTTGTGTGGGAAAAGTTATATTTATTCCTTAAAGTAGTTGCCTTCGAGGGCAATGCACTTGGTATAAAGATTTCTCAACATTTCTGTGCCATTTTTGTAGTACGATACGCTTTGGAAATACATCTCGGTTTCCGCGATGACTTCCCCATTCTATCTTAATCGTTTTCCTTGCATCCATTGCTTGAGGTTTGGTAACAGATAATAGTCGCTGGAGGCCAAGTCTGAAGAACGCGATGGGTGGCAACCAATCCGAACATAACTGATCCAATTTGACCAACGCTTTCAAGGTGGAGTCTGACGGTGCGTTATCGTGGATGATACAGAATTTTTTTCTGCACCATTTGGAGCCATTTTTCTCTATTTTTTCGTATAGTTTGTATTTACAATAACGCTTTGGTCTTTTTGCCACTTTGATTGGTGGTCTTCCAACCCATCTGCAGACTGCTTTTTGGACTCAGGTGTATTATACTGGACCCATGTTTCATCTAGAGTCACAAAACGTCGAAAAAGGGCCTGCTCGATTACGCTGCAACAACGCCGAACCACCCGTTGAATCATCAAAGTAATGTTTTTGTCGACGGTCAGCAAACCCCACACTCATCCCGGCTATAGCCTTGTCTAAAAGATCGTCAATCCAATATTATAAAAAACATGAAAACGTAAACTGAATCAAAAAAATTATTTGTATAAACTCCCGAGTATCACCGGGTATTTCATGTAGCTATGTTATATACAGACTTGCCAGATGGCGGGATTTTCCTCGATTTTCGGGATTTTTCGACTAAAACGGGAATGCGGGGAAAATATTGATCAAAACGGGGAAAGTGTAAAGCTAGTAATAAGCATTTTCAACATTTCTTTTAACTATCTTGTCGAACGAATATATATCATCTTAATTTAACTTTATGTAAATTTGTTTGACTATTTAGAAGATGGATATATATATATATATATATTAAACTTTATACGTTTTGGAACTAATCTGTTCTGAAAAAAATTAACATTATTTTTTCATTAACATTATCAGTCAAAATGGATATCTTGATATAGAATGCAGATCTCTAAGATATATCTTTACGATGATTTTGCTAAAGAGTTTTATACAACATTGATTCTGACATTTACTTTAAAAAAATGGTTCCGATTTATTTCTGTGCCTTCCAATAACCAGTCTTATTCACTTGATTAAATAGACATATTTGGTTAAAAAAGTAAAAAACAACTCACCTCTAAACGAGGAAGTGAAAATAATAACATGTTTGATTTAATCTGTGTTGAATCGAGCTGTGATTTAAATTTTCATAAAATTATTTTGTAAATAGTCAATTCAATATCATATTCAACATGTTATTGAGAGGAAAATGTTACCCGTAGCAAAAGTCTTTCTCATTCTCAATCTTTTGGTAGTATTCTTTGGGACCGATGAAAACTTTTGGGCAGCAATTGATTGTTACCGAATTTTCAGAACATAGCTGTTAGTGACACAAAAAAAAAAAATTATTAAAGATTTATAAAAATTATTTCGAAGTGGATGTAAATACGGAATGTTTAAGTATCCATATTAAATAAATGAGTATATATAATATAATATTATATTTATATCTTTGCACTGAAAGCTACGGTCGTTGGCCTGATTTTAAATTTATTTTTGAAAGCTTTAATTTATAAATTAAAAACGGGGAAACAAGCGGGGAAACAAGCGTGGAAACTTAGACTTAAAAACTGGGTAAATAATTATTTTGTATGCAAAAAATGGGAATTTTCTTCACCGACACTTGGCAGCACTGGTTATATAACTTAATGCAACAAGAAACAAAATTTTATCATGCTAGCCCAGCTATCATGTTTGTAAGCAGGCCTTCAACAAGAGATGTTATTTTAAATAAAAATATACGTATTTTTTGAAAAGCACTGATAATTTTATTTTAATACAAAGTACAAAATCTGAGGTAAGTAATGGAACAAAATACCTGTTTTGCATCGCATTTTCATCATAATTGTGGCTGTATTTCGTGAACAACATCTCTAATATTGTCTTTGAGTACTTGAATATTTGTTGGAGCATTGGCGTGGACTTTATCTTCAAACTTTAAGTCGAACGATCTCGGCCGCCAATCAAAGTCTGAATTTCGAGAAATCACACTTCCATTAAGTTTTTGTACGGCATGTGGCGCCGTCTTGCAGAAAATAAAAGTCGTGGACACGGCATGGCATCAATTTCAGACTAAAAAAGTCAGTCAACATCGTTCAGTAACGCAATTCACTGCGATTTACTGCAACAGTCACATCAGCATCATTTTCGAAAAAATATGGTCCAATGACACCGGCACTCCAGAAACTGCATCAAACTGTCACTTCTTTTAGATGAAGAGGTTGTTCGACTATTCTCTTGGGTTTTCGGAGCCCAAGTACCCAGACAGATAAAAATGAAC
The DNA here is from genome assembly GCA_914767935.1 of Coremacera marginata. Classification (NCBI taxonomy): domain Eukaryota; kingdom Metazoa; phylum Arthropoda; class Insecta; order Diptera; family Sciomyzidae; genus Coremacera; species Coremacera marginata. Next base: position 160,612,928 of record OU612044.1, read on the forward strand.
CACTCGAAATAATTTTTTTAGAGAAATCATGATCTTGTTCTTGCATTTCCAACACTCAATCAGCAAATGTACAACGTGGTCTAAAGGCTTGATTTCTTGTGTCAACTGCAGATCTTTATGCAAAATACGGAGTATAGTGGCTGTGGATAGGCCCAATTCCTGTGATCGTCTCGAAATGGACAAACCTTGATTTTCAGCCACACTCTCAGCTACAGCTGCAATATTTTCTGTTGACCTAGCCGAACGAGCACGAGTTGGGGTCTTAACATCGCTTACTTATCCGAGACGTTCGAACTTATCGATTAGTTTCACTATAGCTGTTCGAGAAGGCGCTTGATGATGGCCGAACTTTACGAATCATGTTCACGATATTTGAATCGTTTTTGTAGTGAATTTTCCCTACATATCTGAAAATCTCTTAGTTTTTCCGGACCTTTTGTGTCCGGATTTAGGTAGTTCTACAAAATACACCACGAAAAATAATATTAACCTCCTTATATGTTAATAAAACTTTGCAATAACTTAAAAAGTATCGGCATCTCAAATAGATCTACTCAATCATGCAAACTTGATCCGAACGTGTTAAACGACTTTTTTATTGAAAGCTCAATATCTGCAGTATCTACCGAAAAAGATTATGTCAACATTTCTGCGATGGATTTTCCAAACCGATTTGTCTTTCAGGCCATAAGCACATATGATATAGTACACTGCTTAAGAAAAATTAAGTCAAACTCTTCCGGAGATGACGGTATCTCGCTGAAATTTGCTATACTTATTTTGCCTTAAATCATATTTTTACTATCTCGTGCTATCCCATAATATGGAAGGCAGCCACTACAATTCCAATTGCGCGATAGAGCCAGCTGATTTTAGACCGATAAGTTTGCTGTCTTCAATCTCAAAAGTTTGCGAGTCATTAATGGCAGAGCACATTCACGCACTTGGTCTTATGTCGGACCTAAAGTCCGGATTCCGTCCTGGTCACAGCTGCTCCATCGCTGTCGTTAAAATCTTAGATTATGTCAGAATCCCATTTGATGAGGGACATTTGACCTTGCTCTGCTTACTAGATTTTTCAAAAGCATTTGATTCCGTGAACCACAAAATACTATGTGATACGTTAACTTTGAATATTGGATTTTCTGAGAGTTCAGCTCGTCTCATAAGGTCTCATAATCTTTGCGGTAGGTCACAGAGTGTAAGAGTAGAAACTAGTTTCTCCCCTTATAAAATCACCACTAGTGGAGTCCCCCAAGGCTCTGCTCTTGGTACACTTCTCTTTTCCATGTTTGTCAATGATATTTTTGTTAAGTGCAAGAATTTCAAAATACATGACAACGTAGATGACCTACAACTATACATATCTAGGCCGATTGGGCTTACTAAAGGCCTATGATTTGGATTAAACGAAGACTTAGGTATAATCGCGAAATGTGCTAAAACTAATATGTTAAATCTCAATCCTCAAAAATCGTACATATTACCAATATCTCAAACCTTGTTCTGGAATATTGATTTGCCACAAATCATTCTTAATAATGTTGAGTTAAAAGTTGTAAGCAAAGCTGTTAATCTCGGGTTCCAAATAAATAATTCTTTCTCCTGTGCGGATCACATTAACTCTTGTATAAGTAAAATATACTTTGTACTAAGAAACCATAGAGTGACAGCGGAGTTTGTTCCAATGGAAACCCGTCGTAAACTATTTCTTCAACTGTTGATGCCCGTAATCACTTATTCGGAAGTTGTCTACAGTAGATTAGATTCTAAACTAAATATCTAAACATTTTGATTCCAAGCTACCGGTATAAAAACTCTAGCAGACTGTTCTTTGTCAGTTCAATTAGATTGTGGAATTCTTTGCCAAATAGTATACAAATTGTTTCCAATATTATAGTATACAAACGTATACTATTTCATAATATACAAACGTTTAATTTTTGAACACTTTTCATAATTTCTGCTTCTGATTTCTTCTCTTTTATCTTTCAGTTAACTTTATGTAAAATAAATTATCTGTAATTCTCTGTCTAATTACCTGAATTTTTTATTTTGTTTAACTTTAATTTATTGGTTTATCCATTATTGTTAGTAAGAAATTTTGCTATAAGTATATCTAGCTTAAATTTTAATTATCTAGTTTTGTTGAAATTCATTGTTAACGTTTTTAATAGCTTGTAATCACTACTGATCGGAGTTATTGTACTACTCACTTATAGCTGTGTGATATCTTTATGAGAATTTTATGGTAGGCATAAAAAAGAAATGAATAAATATATATATATATAAGGGCAAAGGGAATATATGAAGGGCAAGCACAATGCTCTGCACCCAATATCGCCCAACAGTAACTATTTTTTGGGAGCAGCCTGAATATATGCACAGAAAATTCATTTGATGCTTATCAGTGGCATGCTTGCCTTTTATGTGTGTGCATACTTTCAGGCTGAACATTTTTCATTTCAACATATGTTGTAAAAGCACTGTAATAATTGCAAAAAATTATTACAGCTTAGCGTTCATGCTTCCAACATGTCGTAGGAGGGACTTTTATACTAGTCTAATATGAACAAAATAAAAGCAAATTCACAAGGTTGCAAAAGAAATTAAAAAACTAAAAACACTTATTATTTTACAAATAATAAGTTTTTCCACTTGTTGTGAGTGTCAAGTTATTACTAAATGCTTGTTGTGTTTATGTTTTGTAGTTATGTGTCTGTAAATATGTGCGAATTTTCTTGTGTCCGTTTTGAAGTTTATTCGTTTGGACGGACTTATTATTTGTAAGACAATAAGTATTTTTAGTTTTTTAATTTTAATTTGTTTTGTGACATTGTGAATTTTGTTTTATATTGTTTAAATGAGATGGTAATATTATTTTTATTTTTTTTTTTTAAGAACATTGTTGTTGTGGCAACCTGTTGCTTCATGAAATTACTAGGAATAAAGCTCTAAATGTAATTCTTAAAAATTAATATTTTTTAAGAATTGCTAAAAGCTAAATATTAATTAAAAAATGCCACAATTTATTTTTCAAATATTATTTTTTGTTTTGTATTTTGTACAATATCCTGAATATGGACACAAAAGGTATTTTAAATGTTTTTAAATATTGATAACTTACCCGAAACATTGCCAGCAATATTTTGGTCGCAGTTATAGCCATTCATCGCACTGAAACATGGGAAAAGCTGACATATATCGCCGCTAGGGCCAGTTCTGGTTGAACATACTGGATCGTCAAGACTTGGGCAGAAACTTTCACAACCTTCGTATATTGTTGGGCTATAAAAAATAAAGTAAAATGTTTTATTTATTTTTATTTAACATGAATTTAATTAGGTGCACTAAACTAAGTATTGTTCGGAAAATGAATGAGTTCCATTCATTGAACCAAATTTATTGATTCCATTGATCAATTCATTGGCTAAGGCAATGGTGTCCAACCGAATTTGAATTAAGAGCTACTTTGAAACCATGACCATGCTTCGTGGTCGCCGAGATGCTTATAAAAATATTTTCTTTTGTGTTAAACACACACACAAATCTGAAAAAGTTTATAAATTTGACATTACTAACGTCAGAAAAGCTTTTTTGTTTGCTTGTGAAATGTAAACTAATGAATTTTTCGAATATTTCAGTAAATTTTCGATTGATTTACCTGAGCAAAAACTTTTTTACTTAATTTAAAAACCATTATTAAAATGGTAATTCAATTTAAAATTGCTTGCGATATTTGTTGACCAGCTTTTCAAAAATTTAAAAAATCAATAAAAAAAAAATTTACCAATTTACAAATAAAAAATAGATTTGAATGTAAATAATGAATGCAGATGAAAATAAATGAAGACTTTAGTCATAATTTAAATAAAATTAACTAAAGATTATTTAATTGTTAAATACTTACGAGGCATAATTGACGGGTGGAAGTGGGCGTAATGTTATTCCATCGCACCAGAAATCTCCAGCTACATAAGACAAAAAAAAAAATATTTTTTTTTTATTATATTATATTATATACCAGATTGCATCAAGGAAAATATCTATTCTTTATGAAACATTATATGAATAGCAATACAAATAGGCTTACATATATAACCACACTAAAATTGTATTTAATATATTTGTGTTTGTATGTACACTCAAAAAAAAAAACTTCGTATTATGCACGAAATATTTATTACATTTCATAAATTGTTTGTTCTTTTCAGCCTATGAAGGGCTTTGTACATTCTACAGTCATATGTAGATATCCATAAAGTCATATGGATTCTACATATGACATACATATGCAATGTACAAGCATGAAAGAAAAAAAAAATTGTATATTTACGATAAAAAAAAAATATATTAATTATTAGTTTTAATTTTATTATTTAGTAATTTTTACTATGCACATAGCATTGGCACATTCTACAAATAATTACCGTTTGTATTTCTTCAAAGATTCTATTCGTATTTTTATACTAATTCTCTTTTGTAGACGATTAGACGAAAACGAGGAAGTGCTGAAGAAAGCAATCCTAATATTTTTTTAGATATGAAATATTGGCAAGAATTAATTCTGTTCATCCCACTCAATATCAATGCTTTTATCTACGAAAGTTACTTCTGAAAGACATCATTCCAGGATTTTAGACGAGTGGAGGGAGCAATGGAAAATATAAATAATTGTGTATTTCTAAATATTTTGCATGTATTACAAAAAGTTATCAATATAAATGTTCAAAACTAAAATAACATTAATTAAATGTTACATTACACGCATTCAATGTTTAAAAATTCTTAGAATAAAATTATTTTTACAAAATTTTATTATATAACATATGTAATATATGTAAGTTTTTTTGTAAAGTTAGAATTATATCTTTTCATTTTTAATAAAGCACTTTAATGAAACATAAAAAAAAACAAATTAAATTCACTTTTTACTCGGATACGAAAGATATTAAAAAAATTAGTAAGTTAAAAAAAAAGAAAAAAAAGAACCATTTATCTTAGAAGAAACTTCTGTTTAAAAATTAATACAAAAATACAATTTTTATAAAAATTTGTATTAAAATTTAATGTTTTATTTTAAATTGATTTAAGTTTCAATCGTCATTGGCACACTGGTTCAGGTGCGTGGCTTGTATGCGATAGAACATAGGTTCAAATCCCATCTGACATAGAATGTTTTTTCAATTGAATTTATTTTTCTGTTCTGCTGTCACCTCTCTGCAGACAATGAGAAACCTCAGAGAATAAAAGCTGCCATGAAAAGCTTCTTGAGAGCATAAGCCGTTTGGAGCAGGGATGATATTGAGCAAGTTGTAAAAGGGCCAAAATTTATACAAAAATAGGGCTTTTTTGACAAAAATGAGGCCTTTAGTGGTAATTCAATATTAAAGACCACAAATATTCGAATATATTTTAAATTGACTGTTTCGGAAAATCAAAACAATTTAAAGTTCATGATTTCGTGTTTTTTTTTTTTTGCTTTCACTGATTTAATCAAAATCTAAAAAAAATGGTCATAAAAATGGCACACTTTAGTTTAAACTATCAGCTCTCAAAGCCAAAAATTATGGGTCAAAGTGATAAAGTTTAATTGTTTCCTATAAAAAGATTCTATTTCAGATTGCAAAAGTCAAATATATGCCAAAAAAATAATCAATATAGTTAATTTCCTCAAAAAATTTTTAACAAAGCAATTTATTTAATAAGTTAATAATAAAAATAGCAAAGCGTTTCCACAGAAAACCGCAATTTGGATCGATATATTCATCGTTAAAGAGTCTTAGGAGTATTTTTTCGAGTCCTTGGTTATATCATAAGAATGTCAGAAAAATATGATAAGAGATATGAGTTAAGACTTGTTAGTAGACGAATCAATGATGCGGGACGAAATGGGCATGATACCAATTGTTGCTGCTTAAATAAACTTATTTTTGTTTATTATACTATCTTTTAAAATTATCGTATTCTAATGAATTTTAACTACTTTGAATATTATTCCCTTTTTTGTTTTTGCGCTTTCTGGCAACACTGTAAAAATATGAACATTGTTAAAAAAGACTGAAAAGAACAAACGAACTAAAAACAACCTTTAATGAGAAAAAATCAATTTTATTTAATAAAACTTAAAGTTAAAAAGCCAAGTTTGTTATTTTGATTTTTAATAATTCCTGCCACGGAAACAAAGTTGCACCAAGCCGCAACAGTTTTTTAGTTCAGTTCTTTGATTTACATAAAATAAATGCGCAGAAGTTCTAGACCGAACAAAGGAAAGACGCCGGCGCACCTTCTAGAATACTCTTGCAAAATGTCGACATCAGAAGGCTCAACAAGCGAAAACGAAGCTGAAAAAACCTTTGTGGAAAATGAAGGTGCCGAAATTGCAGCACTTCGAGAACAAGTAAGACATTTGAAGGCTTCCTTAGCTACCTCGGAACGAGAGAAAATTCAACTCCAACGACATGCACCAGATGCAAGCATACCCATACCTGGCAACTGCTCTGCTGCCAGCTCTGCCGTCACCGTGCCGCACACAGACATCATAGCCTCAACTTCAAATATTGCCGCCAGCCACATGCCACTGCATGCCGCCATATCTACGCCGCATGCTACTGCTCTAAGTTCATCATCTAACGACGCTCCCAATGCCGCTTTATATACCGCCGCACCAATGATGTGTGCCAACAATATTCATCGCTCTGCAAACGTTACGCTGCCGTGCAATACACAATTCTCAACATCACATCCTGGAACTTCAAAGGTTGCTGTTATTGCTAATTCATCGTATCCGGGCACATCGGCCAATCACTGCCCTCCCGGTATGTATAATTATTCATCGCCAGTTACTCAAGCCAACTATTCACATAATTTTTACACCTCGAATATGTTTTTGCCGTCATGCTCGAATGGAAATGCTTTGGATTTTCCAAGCCCACCTCAGCCACCAATACCAAATTCGTGGCAATGTTCGCCAACACTGAACAATCAGCAAATAAGAAAATTGCAAGATTTGCCAGAATTTTCTGGCGCTCCCGAACAATGGCCAACGTTTTGTGTAGCGTACAAAGAAACAACAGCCGCGTACCGGTACTCTAATCTAGAAAATTTAACGCGTCTACAAAAGGCGCTGAAAGGAGTTGCCAGGGATCAAGTGGAGGCGTTACTTATACATCCAAACAGCGTAGACGCAGTCATGAACGCTTTGGAATTCCGATTTGGGCGCCCCGATATACTCATCAGAAGTCAAATCTCAAAGGTACATGCATATCCTTCAATTTCTTTTGCGAAAATGAGCGATATAGTTCCGTTCAGCACAATGGTTGTTAATTTGGCAACTTTTTTGGAAAGCGCTGGTGCAGCGCATCATTTGTCTAACCCAACTTTACTAGAAGAGTTAGTTAACAAGCTGCCTATGAGCAGACGTGAAGAATGGGCTAAGTATACATACAGTATCATGCCGCGATACCCAAATGTAAGAGAATTTTCAAATTGGCTCCAACAAATTGCGATGTACATTTCAATGGCCGTAGAAATGTCGCCCTTTAAAACCCCTAATAATGAAAATAATGAAAAGAAGTTTAAGAACCTTAAAACAGTATTGACTGTGGTGCCAGACAACAAGTTCAAATGTTTACTTTGTCAAGAAGAACACCGTTTGCACCTGTGCAATAAGTTTAAAAATCTTTCAACTGACGAACGCTGGAATTTTATAAAATCTAATCGACTCTGTTTTTGCTGCATGCGCTCTGGTCATGTTACTCAAAACTGTACGCAGCGCCGAGAATGTGGTATTTCTTCTTGTCACAAATGCCATAACCGTCTTTTGCATAACCATGAAATGAATCGTAGTAAGCCTCAATCAGAAATATCCACCGCTTCTCAAGCAACAGACTTAACACCTAAAGCTCCGAATTCACTGCCAACTAAAAACTCATGTCAACAAGCCGCCATTATTGGAGCTATCGCAAATGAGCCAACTCATAAGAAAACGCTTTTTAAGTTTTTACCAGTTAATTTGTATGGCCCAAAAGGACACTGCCAGGTTATTGCCTTTATTGATGAAGGGGCCAAAATTTCATTAATTGAAGAGCAAGTGGCTAACGCAATCGGAGTTAAGGGTGCATCTGATTTATTATCATTAGGTTGGATAGGTGGTCGAAAGACAAGCGAGGTTTCTCAGCATGTCAACATGGAAATTTCAAGTAATTTTAATGAAGCGTTACGATTTGAAATTCGAAATGTTCGTACAACACAAAAATTAATGTTGCCAGCTCAAAATCTGAAAATGGAAGAATTTAAACAACAATATGATGAATTGAAGGACATTTCAATTCCAAGCTATTTTAATGGTTCGCCCCAGCTTTTAATCGGGTTGCCTCATATGAACTTAGTACGTCCTGTGGAAATATTGAATTTTGACGATGGTTTCTCCGCTCATAAGACCAAACTAGGTTGGGTGCTTTTCGGCTCGAATGAAGAAAATTGTAAAGAAGCTACGATAAGTCATATTGACTATAGAAAACAAATTTTAGAAGACCTGCATAAACAAGTGGAAGATTATTTTAGTATTGAAAATTTTGGAATTACTACGGTTAAAACAATTGTATCGGAAGCTGATATACGAGCTGAAAGAATCCTCGAGCAAACTACTAAAAAGTTGGGAAATCAATATGAAACTGGTCTCTTGTGGAAAAACGATGACATAGCTTTCAACGAGAGCTACACGATGGCGGTAAAACGTCTTGAATCAGTTGAGCGCAAAATAGCAAGGGACCCAGGTTTATTGGATTGGTATAAATCAAAAATAAATGAGTATATATTAAAAGCATATGCAAGGAAGCTGCCGCCAGACGAAGTAGCCAAGATTGATAAGCGAACATGGTATTTACCGCATTATGTCGTGCGAAATGTTAACAAAGGCAACAAGCTTAGACTCGTATTTGACGCCGCAGCCAGCATTGGGAGTATATCGCTCAACTCGATGTTAATGAAAGGTCCCGAGGCGTATCAACCAAAACCGCTACTATCCATCTTATTTAAATTTCGACAAGGTCAAATTGGAGTATGCGCTGACATCCGTGAGATGTTCCATAGAGTCAAAATTCGCGATGGTGATCAAAATGCGCAAAGATTTTTATGGCGAGACGGAGATTCATCGAAACCACCGGAGACGTATGTGATGAGCGCCATGATTTTTGGTTCCGCTAGTTCGCCGTGCTCGGCGCAATATGTGAAGAATCTCAATGCCGCACAGTACAAGGATGCCTACCCTCGAGCTGTTTTCGCCATTACAGACTGCCACTACGTTGATGATTATGTGGACAGTTTCGATACACTCCAAGACGCTGTAGAAACTGCAACAACCGTCGTCGATATTCACAAAAATGCAGGCTTCGAGTTAAGAGGATTTGTATCAAATTCTTCAGAATTTATAAGAACCATAACAAACGATACCTCCACTTCGTTGGATACAAACCAGACGAACATGTACCATGATGAGTCAAATACGGAAAAAATCCTTGGTCTGTTTTGGGATTCGAAATCCGATCAATTTTGTTTTCATTTAAACTTTTCAAAAGTCCCAAAGGCAGTTTTAGACGGAACCAGACGACCAACCAAACGAGAAGTTTTGAGCTTAACGATGTCTATTTTCGACCCGTTTGGTTTTCTAGCAAATGTAATTATATTCTCAAAGCTCCTTCTCCAAAAGCTTTGGAAGTTAAACGTCGAATGGAATGAAGCAATACCAGAAGAAATTTATTTGAAGTGGTACAAATGGTATCAAGAGTTGAAATTCGTCGCGGATTTTCAAGTGCCTAGGTGTTATAGTTCCGTTTTTAGAGATTTGCAAGCTAGTGTGGAGCTCCACATATTTGTTGACGCTAGCGAAGTCGCCTTCGCCGCCGTTGCGTATTGGCGCGTATGCTACGAAGAAAGTGTTGACATTGTATTCGTTGCAGGCAAGTCACGTTGTACGCCAATTAAATCAATCTCAATTCCTAGGCTGGAGCTACAAGCGGCGGTGCTTGGCGTTCGTTTGAAGAATGCTATAATTAAAAGCCACGAAAGGCTACCGTGTGAAATAGTCTTTTGGTCGGACTCAAAAACGGTCATACAATGGTTAAGAGCAGACAGCCGTCAATATAAACAATTCGTTGCTCATCGCATTGCTGAAGTCCTTGACGCATCTGAAATCAGGCAATGGAGGTGGGTAGCCGGAAGCCAAAATCCAGCTGACGACGCAACGAGGCCACTTATCAATAATAATGCTTTTTCAAGTTCCAGGTGGATCTGTGGTCCACAGTTTTTGAAGAGCCCAAAAGAGGATTGGCCGAAACTTCCAAAAAACATCGCTGAACATGAAGCCGTAAAAGAAAAAAAACAAAATTTCATATTTACTACCGACGTTGGTGATAACGTCATTCCATTCCATCGTTTTTGGAGCTACTATAAATTGCTGCGAGTCATGTCGTGGGTTCATCGAGCCGTAATAAATTTCAAAAAAAAGAAATTAGAAGAAAGTACACTTCAACAACTTACTGCAACGGAAATCAAAGCAGCCGAAATGTCAATTATTCGGTATGTTCAACAAACAAGCTTTTCAATGGAGATTAATTTACTGTTATTGGGTAAGTCCATACTTAAAAGAAGCTAAATATATAATTTAACTCCATCGTTGGACGATGAGCATATAATTCGATTGGGTGGACGCATTGACAATGCAGAATGTGTATCTTTAAACACGAAGAGGCCAATAATACTACCAAAAAACCATATACTATCAATTTTAATAGCACGACACAATCACGAAGCTTTTCACCATCACAACCAGGAGTCTGTGATCGCCGCAATACGTTCCAAATTTTGGATTCCGAATATTCGTAAGCTTGTTCAGTCGACCAAATCAAAATGCCAGCTCTGCAAAAATTTGAGCGCTGTTCCGAGTCAGCCACAGATGGGCCAGTTGCCTATCGATCGTCTTACGCCGTTTGTTCGAGCTTTTACGTATACAGGGCTTGATTATTTCGGTCCAGTACAGGTTGCAATTGGACGTCGCCGTAAAAAAAGGTGGGTTGCTCTTTTCACTTGCCTTACGGTAAGAGCAATTCATTTAGAATTATCCAAAGATTTGTCGAGTGACGCAGCTATTTTGTGTCTGCGTAATTTTGTTAACCGTCGAGGCACTCCAGTCCGTATAAGAAGCGATCGAGGAACGAACTTCGTTGGGGCAAGTAAGGAGGAGTGGCTTATAGTCGCCGAGAGTATGGAGGGAGAATGCACACGTCGTGGAGTCGAATGGGTTTTTAACTCTCCAGCGAATCCTTCTGCAGGCGGAGCACGGGAGCGCATGGTTGGATGCGTGAAAAGAGCGCTGTCATTCACTTTGAAGGAGAAGGCGCCACAAGTCGAGACATTGCAAAGTCTGCTGATTGAGGCCGAAAACTTGGTAAACTCCCGCCCATTAACTCATATTCCGCTAGAGAGCACCGCAGCCGATCCATTAACACCGAATCACTTCCTTCTGGGCTGTGCTAACTATACACAAACGCCAGCCGTCACAGAATATGTTTGTTTGCGGAAACAATGGCTTACATCACAACAAATGAAACGCACGTTCTGGAAGCGGTGGGTGTTAGAATATTTACCAACTTTAACACGTCGTACAAAGTGGCAAGGAAAATCGATTCCCTTAAAAGAGAAAGACATCGTCGTTATATGTAATGAATGCCGGGGAGAGTGGAAACGTGGTGAAATCATCAAAATATTTCCGGCGCCTGATGGACAAGTTCGTTCAGCACTTGTAAAGACAGCCACAGGGACTCTTCAGAGGCCAGCATCAAAATTAGCCGTTCTTGATATTTGTGAATCTCCATCGAAGACATCGATTCACGGTGGGCGGGATGTTGCTGCTTAAATAAACCTATTTTTGTTTATTATACTATCTTTTAAAATTATCGTATTCTAATGAATTTTAACTACTTTGAATATTATTCCCTTTTTTGTTTTTGCGCTTTCTGGCAACACTGTAAAAATATGAACATTGTTAAAAAAGACTGAAAAGAACAAACGAACTAAAAACAACCTTTAATGAGAAAAAATCAATTTTATTTAATAAAACTTAAAGTTAAAAAGCCAAGTTTGTTATTTTGATTTTTAATAATTCCTGCCACGGAAACAAAGTTGCACCAAGCCGCAACACCAATATAAATTCAGTTCTACCAAAAAAATATATGTTGTAATGAACATTTAAATTAGTTAGATCACATCGAATAAGGCGATAAAAAAAATGTTCTATCGCAGTTTCCGCAGTCTTAATTTTTTTGAAAAAGCTTATAGTGTTCGTGTTAAAACATTCTGAAATTGAAAAATTTTCCTTTTGGATGGCATTTTGGGACAGCTAAACTGAATTTTTTTCTAAATCCAATATTTCTTAAAATTTATGACTTGAAACCCCTTTTCTATTCGGAAAAGAATGTGTATAATACCGGTTTTAATTTTTAGATCTAATTTTTTTTTTAGTTGGAAAAAAATTAAATTTTTTTTGCAAAAAATTCTTTATTACTTCTTAAGCACTTATTTAAGATAAATTCTGACGCCATAATCTAAAAGAGCTTGAAGTTTTATATAGGATATCATACGTCGGGAATTATTTTACGTATAGTTGTTAAAAAATTGCATTTTTTGCAAAAAATTCTTTATTACTTCTAAAGCACTTATTTAACATAAATTCTGACGCCATAATCTGAAAGAGCGTGAAGTTTTATATAGGATTTCATACGTCGGGAATTATTTTTCGTACAGATGGACATTTCGTACAGAAATGGATGAAAATTCATTGAAAATTGACGACAATAAACTCTTAATCGATTTAGGTTACTTATGACTACGATGGAGCCTTTTTTATGGATTTGCCTTTTCATATGCATGATAAAATGATGTAAGGAATATAGTGTGCATGAAGCTGTCCACCTCATAATTCCATTCTTAAACCTATAGAATTATTTTGGAAGAAGTGCTGGTATCTTCATACTTCCTTCATTATAGTAGATATAGAATATTTGTAAGGAATTTCCCTGTAGATGTTAATCAATAATGAAAAAAAATGGTTATTTTGCATAATACTAACAAGGTGGCTGCATAAAAAATATATGAACGTCAGTTTTTTACAAATTTTCTTCAGTTTTAATATATGTTTACAAGCGTACTATTTCTGTAGCCTATCAAAAACGTACCTGCGTTGGCTTATTTAGCTTAAATATAGCTTAAAAAAAAACAAAATTGAGGAGAATTGTTCAAGTTTTTTTTTTTCTAAAGCTATAATTTCAAAAAATCTACGGAACTTTTTTACTGAGATCGATTTCAAATCCTTTGATTAAAAATTTAAGATTTGTACATCATGACATATTACTGAGATGATATTTTTTTTTAGTAGAATTTTTCAAGAGGGCCTAAAATGAATCGAAAGGGCTTCGGGGCTTATGATCTCAAAAAGGGCTCAAAAAAGCCCTAAAAGCCCCCAAATATCATCCCTGGTTTGGAGTCGTCATAAAGTTTGCAGCTCCAGTTCTCTATCATTTGTGTTCAAAGATTTCACAACACACACAACCCAATTGATCCCAAGAAGCTCGATCAAAGCACTTACAAGGGCTGAAATGGCCATTGGATTTTTTTTTCAAGCTTAAAAAGTAAGCGTTCAATTTCATTCTATATAAGAGTATACAATTTATTTATAATTTTTTTGTTATGTTTATAACTCGAATAATTTTTCATTTATTATTTAAGAGTTATATTTTTGAGCTCAAGGTCTATGTTGCTTTCTGAAGAAAACAACCAACGTGGTGAAAACCGAGTGGTGAAAAGCTTTGATATATCTTCGAAAAAAAGAGCTTACACCAAATAAGTGTGAATCTGAAAATTCGAAGAACTTCGCTGCTTTTGGTTTCATTTGTGTGTACAATGTAATTCAGAGTAATTTTCTCTAACATTGACGTAAAACAAATAGACAAGAACGGCTTGGTTTATCATCGCTATCATATAAAGGCTACTGGCGAGTTGGTGTAGCGGCCAACGAACAACTGTCTAGTCTGCTGTATGATTGCCACTCTATACAAAGGGTATTGTTGTTGGTGTTGGTTGTTTTCTTCAGAAAGCAACATACACTGGCGGTCATGAAACATTAAGTCATTCGTGAGTGATCTCTTGTTGCAACTGGGTTGTGTTGTGAAAACTACGAAATGGGTGCAAAATATAAGCAGTTGGACCGTGATAAAAAAATTGCTATTGATGTGTTAGTGACGGAAGGACTGTCTTATAGGACAATTGCTAAGAAAATAGGCTGCTCACACTCTACTGTCGTGCCTTTTTTACAAAAAAAAGGATACTTTGAAGGTCTTCGAGCGGAAAAAAGGAGCTGGTCCCAAACGTTCAACTGCCAGAAGAATAGATGGCATAATAAAAAAGATAAGCTTAAAGGATTGCTTCAAAAGTGCTGTTTCTATACGGACAGAGCTGGAAACACACTACGGAGTGAAAATAAGTGTAGAAACAGTTCGTAAAAGATTGCGAGAAGCCGGTTTGTATGGAAGACGTCTTGCAAAAAAGCCGATGCTGACCAAAAAAATTAAAAAAGCGCGTCTAGAATGGGCTAGACCACATAAAAAGTGCACACTTGATCAATGGCGAAACGTTTTGTGGTCGGACGATAGCAAGCTTAGCTTGCAGTGCGCCGACAATTTGCCGTATGTGCGCCGCTTTCATGGAGAGCGAAATAAGGAACAATGTATTGTGAAAACCGTCAAGTTTCCTCAAAGCCAGATGATCTGGGAATGTTTTTCGTATTACATCCATGTGCCTTTGCACTTTCTATATGGTAGAATAAATGCCCAAAAATATGGGTAAGTGGGAAGAACTTTTTAGCCCCGGCTCTCGAAGAGCATTATTATTATACTTCGGACGCAATTTTTCAAGACGACTCTGCGCCATGCCACCGAGCTGAATCTGTAAGTAATGGTTTATATCGATTCCGTCATCTTCTCCAACCATAAAATTATAAACAAAATATAAATAAAAATTTTATCTTTTTTACAGCTGGAAAAAGTGTTTGAAGAAATAGGAATTTCACGCTTGGCTTGGCCGGGAAACTCCACCGACTTCAACCCAATCGAGCACTTATAGCACGTTATGAAACGTTAAGTAGCAGAACAGATACCCTATAACAAGAAGGAATTAATTTCGTCTTTGGAAAACGATTGGCAACATGTTCTTACTGAGGAAACACTTAAGGACCTTGTTGATGCCATGCCTTCAAGGATAGTGGCCGTTATACAGGCTAGAGGAGGTGTGATATCATATTGATTTATTTTTATTAAACAATACTTCCTAAAAAAAATTTTGTACCGCAAAAAGAATATAAGTGCTTGCTACGCTGTTAAAAAAATTTTGTTGCACTATGCATTGAATTTTTTGTTTTTCTTTATATTTTTATATTTGGTCCAAAATCAAAGGTAAGTATAGTTCAGGAATGAGGTTTTACTCCACCACTACCTCCTATTCTAATTGAATAATCCTAGCTTTAAATAAAAATTACTTTTCTGTAATTTAAATCTGTAACATAACAAAATTTCACTATATATTTTGAGGTGGTGCGGTTTTCATGACCGCCAGTGTAGACCTTGAGCTCAATAACTCTTAAGTAATAATTGAAAAATTATGAGAGTTATAAACATAACACAAATACTTATGAAAAGAGGTCGAATAAATTTACAAATAAATTTATTTATAATTATACATTTATACTATGATTTCCCAATTATCTCCAACTGTAGGCATTTCAACATTGTAAACATTGCTTGTGCACCATAATCAAATCAAAAATGTTTCTTAAAAATTGTGATACTCTGAATCATAATAGCTTTGAAAATATTATGCAGCACGGCTAAAAGCTCAAATATAATATTCACCACAGCATCAAATTTATTTCAAATGGTATTTAGTATAGTTGTAATTTAAACTGTATAAAAATTTAATAAAAAATGTATTTAAAAATTTTGTAATCTATTGAATAGCATTAAATTTAATACTTTTTAGTAAAAAAATATCCTTGTAATAACTCGCTTCTATTATAATTTATTCCAGAATTTGTTACCGTAACTTTTACTTTAATAAAAGTGTTTTTACTCAAAATGAAGCAAGGCACTTAAGGTAAAAGTTTATCAAAAACAATTGAAGTAAATTAAATTATTATAGATTGGATTTAAAAAAGATTTTGTATATTTTGTATATGTACAAGGAAAGTTAACAAGTTTTTATTAGTTTGATGTCACGTTATTTTAATAATCTGCCTATCCATTCAAATGATTATGATTAGTAAAACAAAAATTTAAAAGTTTTCACTTACCCATAAAAATTATAATTGCGCAAAAAAATTTCATTTTTTTTTTCTTTTTTTTTTCTTTTTGCTTGCGAAGTATTAAAATTTTTGTATCATTTAAAATAATGAACAGTGTGCTAGAAGAATACTGATTTGAAAATGAATGCCTCGTATCTTCTGCTAGTAAGATAGGTTTCAGACAATTTACTGTTTCCTGAAATTTTTCTAAATAATTTGTACAGCTGCTAGTTTGTTTATTTTTTTCTAAAACCTATTGCTTAAACATAACAAAAAATATTCGTTTAATTTTTTGTTGGAATAAGCTGCCATTTAAACATTTTATAGGCAGTTGGTGCCTGTTTACATTCGCCTCACTTCACTGACTTATTTTTATGTGTGGTAGCTGAAAATGTTCACACACATTACTTGTCTCACTTCAACCTTGAACAATTCAATCAAGAACTAACTCTTCGCTGTTAGAGTTCTATCGAAGCTGTCTTGCACTAAAAAATCTTCATAAACATTTAAATCAATTTTTCCAAATGAATATTGCGCAACAAACAGAAAAAAAAAAATCAAATGGCAAATGTCAAATCAAAGTGAGTTGCAGAATTTTCAAAAATTTTAAAATTCTTGACTCACAACGACATCTTTCTAAATCGTTAAATTAAAATTCCTAACAAAAATTGCATCTATATAAATTGAAAGAAATCTTTTACTATACATTTACACACAAATACAAAGCAATCATTTTGCTATATTTTTTCCCTCTAAGAGCCATTGTTTTCCTTGAAATTAATAATAAAAAAGATAAGCCAGTTTGTTAAATGGATTTCTAACAAAAAAAAAAAAAAAAAAAAAAAAAAAAAATAGCTTGTACCACACAAGTCGTTTGTCAAAATTATTTTTATTAGAAAAGAACAAGGTTGATTTATAAGGTTGTCGCAGAGCTGATCGCATACTCTTCTCAGTACCCATAATTGTCAAAACCAGCCAATTTTGCGAATGACTACGAAAGAGAAATCGACGATAAAAGAGAGCACTTGCAGATCTTCTATGAGCTGTCAACTTCGATACCAATTTAAGTTTCAATAGTGCAATATTTTTAACGACTTGACGATTTAAATTTTTCTGTGATATTTTATATTTAATTGATAAGTTTGTGTTTGTGCCGTCAAAAAGTAGTATTTATTTTAAATGTAAAAAGGAAAACAATTCAACAAATTCATCCCTGAAGATACTGGAAAAGAACCAGCGAAACGTCGGAGGAAAAAAATTAAATAAAAATTGTTTTTATTTGCATTTGAAAAATAATAAGACCAAAAAAGCCCGATCAAACACATTATATACGTATAAAAGATGTTTTGGTTAATTGAAAAATAGAGAAATTTGCATACTTTACTTTCGACAAAACGACTTCTTTCAAAAGGCATCTTTCTCTTTTGTCAAAAGGGAATTGTTGGAAATGTGCTTGAACTATATGGAGAGAGAGGTTGTTTTGTCAAGTTTCCGTTAATAGCCGTTTTAAAATTGTTTGAACTTTCAAGGAAGTTGTTTTTTTCAAATTTGAATTCAAGAAAAAACTTAAAAGAGGTCGATTGGCGGATTGCGTAATATTTTTTGTAAAAGTCATAGAAATACGGAGATAAGACCAAAGTAAGCGCTTTAAAATTTTATATCTAATATATAAACCTTAGAAAAATGTCTTCTCTCGAGAGAAGGCGTTAAGTCAAATAACCACAGACTTGTAACATTTTAATGCACTGTGTTAAGCTTCGACTGGACACTACAATCACAAAAGTAAAATAAAATCTATTCATTTTCTAACATAATAATACGTTTAATAAGTCCATAGGATGACACATAGATGGCGTTACTAGATTTTTTCCATATGTTTTTAATCTAGTACCAACCTTCAAACGATACGTATAAAAATTTAACAACAATCTAACCACTGATTCGTGAGTTATAGCATTATGTGTGCAACTTTTGTTTTTGAAAAAAAAAAAATGGAAAAAGTGAATTTCGAGTTTTGATAAAGCATTGCTTTTTGATGAAAAAACATACAGTGGAAACCGAACAATGGCTTGATAAACATTATCCAGACTCTGCTTCATCGAGACAAATTGTAGAACAGTGGATTGCATAATTTAAGCGTGGTCGTACCAGCACAAATGATGCAGAGCGCAGTGGACGCCCAAATCAAACTTTTATTCCACAAAACATCAAAAAAATCCACAAAATTTTTATGAACGATCGCAAAATGAAGGTGCACGAGCTAGCTTACATTGTGAGATATCAGATGGTAGTATTTTTACCATGGCGGGGTGTTTGGCGCTGTTTAAATGCAATAAAATCGAATTCTTTCGTCGATATGTGACAATGGATGAAACATTGCTTCACTATTACACACCAGAATCCAAAAGACAGTCAGCTGAGTGCACAGCAGTCGACGAACCGAATCCAAAGCGAGCAAAGGCCCAACAGTCGGCTTATAAGGTAAGGCACCTGTATTTTAGGATGCAAAAGGAATAATATTCATTGACTATCTCCAGAAAGGAACCACCATCAACAGCGACTATTACTGTGCACTGTGCACTGTGCACGGATCGATTTTAGGCTGAAATCGCCAAGAAACGGCCACATTTGCAATAGAAAAAAGTGTTGCTTCACCAAGACATTGCACCGTGTCACAAACCGATGAAAACAATGCCAAAATTGAATGAATTGGGCTTCGAATTGTTTACCCACCCACCGTATTCTCCAGATTTAGCCCCCAGCGACTTTTTTCTGTTTTCAGATCTCAAGAGAGTGCTTGCTGGAAAGAAATTCAAGTCCAATGATGAAGTAATCGCTGAATCTGGGGCCTATTTTGACGAGAAAGTGAAATCGTACTATAAAAATGGTATCGAAAAGTTGGAAGATCGCTATACTCATTGTATCGCTCTCGAAGGCAACTGTGTTGAATAATATAATCGAGTTTTATCAAAATTTTGTTTTTATCTTACTTACTCTACGGACTTGTTGAATGACCTGTTATTATATGTTGTGGCTTGTAACGGTATCTCAAATAAAAGTGATCATTTTGAGATAAATTTTCCAAGAAATTACATAAAATAATTGAAATGTGCAAAAAATGTTATTTTGGTATTGTAAAATCCATTTATTCACAGCCACTTCATTTTTACCGGAGGGCGCATGCCCCCTTACCCCGCTTCCGGCGCCCCTGTCTGTTTATTTTTAGTGCTGAGAAATGGCGAAAATGCTATAGCAGCTTAGCTCTATTCTAATCGCATGTTACCTGCTGTTATTGGAAACATATACTCTGACTTACAATGAATACTAACTCTAATAGCTTTTGGGAGTAAAATTATTCTTGTTTTACGATTTCACAATGTTATTATTTTATTTATTTTTTCTTTTCAATGATGTGTGAAAACAAAGGGGAGCCAAAATCATGTTCGTTTGTTCCTTCGAACTGTATCGGGAAGCCCTCGCTTACATGTCTTTGAAGCATTTTGCGCAAAAGCAAACCAATCTCTGAAGACTTGGAGTAATCATGATGAAGACTATCACATAAAAGAATTTAATTTTATTATTAAGCTAACACAAGCAAATTTTCTGATAACCTTCTCTTTTTCTTGTGTACAGTAACTACAGCTGTAATGCTGCCCTCAAAATAGAGCTGCCTAGGGTAGAACGCATTCCCTCCCCGCCCCCTTTTCCCTCTAACTACGCGGCTGTGTCAATAAAGTCTTAGATATTTAAAAAAATGCCAAAGTAGAAATACTTCAACCAGAATAATAAAACATTATGTCTCAAGCAAGTAAGAAAAATAATTCGTCAAACAAAATTTTCTATATACAACATTTGCGTCAATATTTTGTATTTTGCGTATTGTAAAAGGTTTTACACTATAAGGCCCAACCAAAATAGACGAGCTACTCCGTAACGATTAGAGACGAAAATGTTCGCTTTAATGCAATTCAATATTGTTGCCCAAAATGAACAAACGTAATTTAACGAAGCTGAACGAAACAGCTTGTCCAGATGTTTTGTTCCGAAAGAACCGAACTGCTTGCGTCTCAACTCGTCAGACTTTCGGCAAGTTACAATCGTCTCGTTTCGTCTATTTTAGTTGGACCTATAGAAACGAGTCAACGAAAATATTAAAACCTTCAGCCTTACCAAAAAAATAATTTAGTGCTGGCTCTAATTAGTGCCAGCTCTAAACAAATTTTTACCATAAGCTTAGCAGAGGCTACAGATGCTAGTAAATTAAAAAGCTGACGCTAAAATTTAATTTCAGTTTTTTAGTAAGGCAGATTGTGTCTTAAGCAGATATGTAAATAATATGACTATAAGAACTCTATTATCAGTTTCTTTATTGCGGAGACCAACGTTTTCCATACACAACATTTGTATCAATAAAAGCGTTTTTTAAAAATATTTCACAGTGAAAACGTGCAAGCGAAAATAATACACCTTTGTCTATGACAACTGCGTAATAGACGCAATGACAGCGATCGCCATACATTCGTTATTTTATCTAGGCTAAGATTTTGTGTGTGTGGGTTTTAGGAAGGTGCAATTAGAATAAGTTAAGTTCTACATGAATTTTTTTGTTTGAGTTTAAAAAAAGAGTTCCAGTGTATATTTTCTCTTTAAAACCAAACGTACCCGACCACCCAGCCCCCTTCCACAACACACCTTGTTTTAGCTTCGTTTTCGATTGATCGATTTCGTCAAAATTGGCATGTTAAGTCGGTCTTCTCATTGAGCAACTTTTTTTTTTTTGACTTTTTTTTTGCATTTATTTATAGCTTGGGTAGTTGTGAATATGCCCCTAAAAGGATTTTTAGAAATTCGAAATACTTTAGAAGATACAGCCTTTTTTGTGAAGCAAGGTCTTCGTCAAAATGAGCTATAAAAAAATTACTTCAAACTTTAAACGCGTTTATCTCGAACCCACGTTTTTCGAACTGGCGGCCATGATATCTCCAGTTCAACTGAACCGATTTTCATGAAACAAAGTGGAATCGACGCAGAATTCTCACCATTCTCGGGTGAACCTCGACCATAATTTTAAAAAATTTTTTACTATTTTTTTTTTACACTAAACTACAAAAAAAAAACCCGAAATTGAAATTTTTTTTTTGAATGGCCGCCATTTTGTCAAAAAAAATCACAAAATTAAGCTTGAGGTTCACCCGAGAATTACATCTATACTAATTATAACCCCGTTTTTTTTTTCATTTCAGACGCTCCGGAGACCCGGATTCGTGGCCGCCGTGACGACACCTTTTTTTTCACCACCAACTTTGAAGTCTCATTACTTTTTGAACAGCCCACGTATCGAGGCAAAAAAAATTTTTTTATTTACTTTGAACCTTTTGTAATACAATAAATAAAAAAAGTTTTCAATTATTCTTTGCGTTTTCAAATAAGAATTTTTTTAAAAAGGGTCCAAAAAACGGGTTTTGAATGAGAAGACCGCCTTAAGGATTTCAAAAAAATCATCTAATTAGAGGGCTACAGTACAATTTTTTGAAAATTTCAGCAAATCCACCGAAAATCCACTAAAAAACTTAACTTAATCAAACTGACCCACCTTAGTTCTTGTGCGACAAAGCCCATTTGCAATTCATCGTGGGAATACTATTTAGTAGAATTATAATCAAAATATAAGAAAAATCTCTTAAATAACACGAGAAAAAAATGAAAAAAAACATTTAATTTTGCATTGGAGGTGAGTGTGATTTTGGAACAACCGCGTCCATTTCTACAGTGAATTTCTCTTATCGTTTCAGAAGTAACTTAACGGAATACGAAGTCCATATCTCTTTCGGAATATTTCTGTTATTGGTGATTTCACGTGTTTTGCTTCACAAAGAAATTCATATCTCAAGCAATTTAAGAGTGCACCCCATAATGGCACACTCAAAATTTTGTGCAATACTCAGTATTCTCAGAAAAAATTTCTGCTTTTAAAAACTAGTTTTTGTAAAAAAATCTTTTTTAATACAAAATTTTGTGTAGAAATTTTCGCTCCAAAAATAAAATGGATAGACAATTTCTCGAAGCGGTCACCTATATGTGTGCAATTTTTTCAGATTGTCCCTTGCTTCCCTTGCTGTTTTGAAATAATCGAAAATCAACGAGAAATGTTTTTTTCTTTGTACTGTAACTTTTTTAAATATACATATAAAGCTGGGTCAAATTGTTCGGGTGCAAAACTAAATTTATTCAAAATTCTAAGGAAACTTCCGCAAGAAATTAGTGGTCTTCAATTAAAACCTAGCTCCCGCCGAGAGACATAAAGATTTCAGTTTAAGGTTTTTTAAAAAACTGCACAGATTCGATGGCAAACAACATGTTATTATTGAGAGCAATATTATTATTAGTTCGTGCTTGCCTTGAACAAAATATTGTTAACATTTCTTTTTTCTTATCCGTGTTTTATTAAAGGTTTGATTTAAGAAGTGCCGAAAAGTAATGAAAACTTGCAACTACTGCTATATCATGCCAAAACACAAACATACGTGCTCTATTTGAACCTACTTATCCCATGCTTTTTTAAATCAAATTTGATAATGAATAAATTATTATATCTGTACTAAGTATTGCACTAATAATGCTCTTCAAAGAAAGGGCGAAAGGGGCATTAAAAAACGCTGTTTTATCTTGAATAATTAATTATACTAGTATCGCCTGTGGCGGAAATTCGATCATACCAAAACCGATTTTTCTTTTGTTTTTGTTTGCTGAATGCACCAATCCAGTCTGCATAGAAGGAATGGCGTCAACTGCGCTCTCTGTCGCAGCGTCATCTCGAAATAAAACACCAAGTATTGAACAAAATCATGGTCGAATTATAAGGTGGTTGCTGCGCTGATCGTACTCTCTTCTCAGTACCCACAATTGTCAAAATCAGTTCATTTTGCGAATGACTACCTTGGTAGAATAAGAGAAGGTAGATACATTTCGGAGAGGCAGACTGCCGTTACTGTCAAAACGAATTTGGCAACTCATAGAAAATCTGATAGCGATGAGTAGCTGTAATTGGAAAAATATAAACAAAAAAGTGATTTGTATTGATTTTGACAATTTCGGCTATGAGGAAGAGAGTGCACTCCGAAATGCATCTACCTTCTTTTATTCTACTATGATGAATACGAAAGAAAAACAGGTAAAAATTGATAGCATTGGCAGATATTCTATGAGCTGTCACCATTGATTTGACAATTATGGGTACTCGCTCTCTACCTTGCGACAACCGTATAATTCAACCATGAACAAAATAAACAATTACAAACGTCCTTGCACGTCTTATATAAGGCAAGCAGCAGCTTAACAGTTTTTTGACGCTGACGCGGTGGCAAATTCTTTCTGAACAGGCAATCGTTATGTTCGAAGAAAGAAAAATTAAGAGAAAGCAACAACAACAATAATGATACACAGCTCTTTTGAAGTGTCTGCGTCACTCTCGTATTGTACTCTTGCTCTTGTATGCTACAGCAACAATGCTCAACAGAGCTGTGTCGCTATATATTTTGTTGTTGGTTTCTCACTATCCCATTGGGAAAAAAGCTTTTTATATTTGCTTAGTTTTACGTATCTTAATGACAACATATTCGAATAAAAATTATATTGTGCAAATCTACACGAAAATACCTTTCCACCGATTTAAGTTGTATGAGAATATGTTGAAATTAACACAGGTAAAAAAGGATCACAAACTTTTTTGTTTGCGTATTAATATAAAGATGACTTAACTTCTTAAGCTCAGAACTTACATATGAGAAGCATCCCATTAATTTCGACTCCACAAATTATACGGATTTAGTCCGTATTTGTATATATATGTATATTGTATATTGTATATATACAAAATCGGCCAGCGGAAACTATGCGCAGGCAGCAATGGGTTAATGGTCAACAAAAGGGTTAATGAATTAACCGAATAACTTTTCGTTAACAGGTAGGGTGGGTACGGACTTACAGGGAAATATAACATCTCCTTCTCTCTTGTACATATATCGGTTCATCGTTTGTGTTTTACAGGTTCCTTCCGTTTTAACTTTCCTTGCTTTCTAGTTCCATTTCCGTCTGCATACATACTTTTTTTTTCGTAGCCATTCGTCCTTAGATTTGCTTGACAGGCAAGCCCACACCCATTTTCCCCTGAGCTAAGCTGAAGCATTTCTAGGTATGCAGACCCGCTTTGTCAAGTAAGCACCAAGTCGTTCCGTCATTTTGACGTTTCGGTGGAGGTTTGTCACATCTTTGACTAGATATTTTAATTTTTCCTCTTATTTCCTCGGTACCTCCAAAACTTAAAATTTTTTTTTTTAAGAAAACAAAAGTTCATAAAAACTCATTGATTCGAGGGGATGAACGAACACATATCGAAGGCGAACGAATATGCACCGAAGGCTAAAGACCAAAAACGAAGATAAACTTGGCCAAAAATCAAATTTGCTGTAACTTTTCTGCCTACGAATGAAATGAAAAACTTTTATGTACAAAAGTTTAATGATTTCTTATTAGTTTTTTTTCTTAAATAAATAAATACAGTTTTGGGGGTAAGAAGAAAAATTAAAATATCTTATCAAAGATGGAATCGGAGGTAAAAAACTTGTTAAAGACGAATTGTTGCCGTTATTGAGACCGATCCAAAGACATACTTTCTTTATGATCGGTTAAAAACTGTTGAAGTTAAAAAAAAGACCATCTTCGGCACAGTTTCGGTTCACCTAAAAAATTATTTATTATGATTCTAAGACCCTCTTAACAAACGCTTTCAAATGCGGGGGATCTTTTCAAACTTTTTACGAGTATATTGTACACTCGTATCTACAAAACAGGCACAACTTAAAATTTACAAATTTTTACTTCTTAATGTTAAACTTTTCGTAGTGATTACCTCCATTTACTACCAAAATCGTTCACTCATCTTCTCACTCTTTAATTAAAAAAAAATCATTTTGTCTCTTTGCTTTGTAAAAAAAAAAAATTGTTTCTTGCTTCTTCTGAAAATTTTAAAATTTTAAATTGTGTCTCTTTTGTAGATAGTGTGCGATACTTTCAACGCTCATAGCTCATCAATCAAACCAACATATGAAAAAAAGTCAGACTTAATACCTTTCAAACAAGATCAATTTTACGTAAATCAAATAAAAAATGCGCCCTTTACCGCGTTTTTAACAAAATGTGTTTTTAAAAATATCAAAAAATGCGATAATTTTAAAAATTTTTTTATGTGAAAATGTTGGTATAGACAAGAAATTTATCTTTTAAGCATATTTGGATATGCGTTCTCTGTGAAAAATAAAAAGTAACAAGCAAACAAACTTGTTTTTTAACAGAAAGGACCTTCAGGAGAATCGAAATGGCTCCGTGGAATTTTCTCCGATTAAAAAAAAAGTATGCAGAAATCGTTATTTTGAGTTCCTCTAACTTTTGAGACCCTGAATGGTGGAATTTAAATTTCGATCCGGTCTACTGCGCATATGACAAATTACAGCTTTGTAAAGAAATGTCTTTTCTGAACTACTGTACTGAATAAAGAAAACATTGACATTTGTTGCAGAAGCATGTAGTGCTAATGTAATTACTAAAATGAAGTGCTTGCTCGGGATGAAGTGTTTCTTTAATAGTGCTTGCAAGTAAGAGCTCCTAATCTATAGCGAAACGTGCATCTATGGCATCAACGTTAAGATTGGCAGCTAAAGTATTCGCTTTGGAAATCACACTTTCTCATTCACATTAGAGTGAGATCGTGTCTGAAGTCTTTATGCAATTTTTTCAACTTTAAACGCTCATACCATCCATGCTGTCACTTCTGGTGTACCTCAAGGAAGCCACCTCGGGCCTCTTCTTTTTTTACTGTTTATAAATGACTTGCCATCTGTCATAAAGCATTCGAGTATTTTAATGTACGTAGACGACGTGAAACTATTTCTTCCTTTCCAAAATGCTAATGATGCCGTACTCTTGCAAGCTGACATAGAACATCTTTATAGCTGGTGCAACGTGAATCGTATGAATCTTAACATGAAGAAATGCAATCACATGACCTTCACTCGAAAATCTCCTGTCACATGTATTTATAAAATTTGTGACCATACATTAGAGTCTTTAGATGTCTTTCATGATCTTGGAGTAAGTATGGATACTTAACTTCGCTCTCATATTCATATTAATAAAATTATAAATCGAGCAAATAGTACTTTAGGTTTTATTAAACGATGGGCAAAAGAGTTTAATGATCCCTATATAACAAAAACCTTATTCACCTCTCTAGTGCGACCTATTTTAGAGTATGCTTCAATTGTGTGGTGCCCTCGATACAGTTGTTACATTGACGACATAGAATCAGTTCAGAAAAAGTTTCTTTTGTTCCGCTTAAGCCATCTTTACTGCAATTTTAACTATCACCTACCACCTTATGAATATCGTCTGCAACTTTTAAATCTTCCTACTTTAAATAATCGGTGAACTATGCTAAATGCTACTCGGTTTTTCAAACTTTTGCATGGATATGTAGACAGTCAATACTTACTGAGCATAATTTACTTTAATATTCCTCTCCGACCTAGAAGATCTTTTGAGTTACTTTGCATGAACTTTTGTAGAACTAATTACTTGCAAAACGAACCACTTAGAAGCGCTTGTGGGGACTTTAATTTTATTTCAGATGCGATTTCTTTAAATGAATCCGTTTACTCAATTTAATTTAATATTTTAGATTATCTACAGTACCGCCACTAATCTGGATCATGCTTTCCAAGGATACCTAATATTTTCCTCTGATGTTTGGTAACAACTTATACAATCTTGCTGTGTAGTTTAATATGATCACGAGACCACGTCCGTCTCGCCTGGCATATGCCGGTTTGACGACGTACGACTAGCTTTGCATGTGTGAGCTGTGCTCTAATCCATATTCATATAGATATACACGCTATAGATATATTTTGCTTATCCAGAGCAAGACCTCGTCTGTCTTGCCCAGCACATGTATGAGCTATCGATCTCGTCCGTCTAGCCTGGCATATGGGAGCACCGCTCTAATCAATTCATTCTTTTTACTACTAAGAAGCTAACCGGATTGCAACTGTCTATACCTGAAATCCTGACAATTTTACATTCTTATAAAATTTAATTGTACATAAATTAATTGTATCATATTTATTTTGTTTAATATTAATTGCTATAAAGCCATATGTGCTTAGCATTAAAATAAATAATAATAATAATATCTGCTAAGCCACTTCTCAAAAACCTAAAAATTAAGTTCAGCTCAAGACCCCTCTGATAATATAGTATATCAAGTGTTGCTGTAGGAAGTGTAGATATGCTGGAATAAGAGAACCTTTACAGAAATAAATATTAAGAACATTCTGAAACATCTTATACAAAAACACTTTTAAAATTTCCGACTTTTCCGGTGTATTTTTCCTTTATACAAACCTTGTCCTAACAATAACAAACACATAAAACACAATCAGTCAAATCGGTCGAGCCGTTCTCAAGAGATGATTGGTCATACATGCGGACATTGATTTTTATTTATATAGATTCATATATTTAACATGCAAATTTTTTGAATAATTGAAAATTTTTTGTATTTACTACACATTAATTTTAATAATTCTGCATCAGCTCCAAAAGTCCGCTCCAATATATGCTCTTAGCTTAGCTTACGCTTAACTGTTACTGCTGTGTCCTATAATAAGCAAAAACCAAAATAAAATTTATTATAATTAATAAAATTTGTAATCTTAAAATTTTTAATTAAAATTGTTTTTAATTTTATTCATCATTTCACCATATAGGCTATAAATATAAAAATCGAATATTTTGAAAGACTTAATATAATCCTTATTAATTAATCGAAGAATCGAAACGAGTTTATCATGTAATGAATTTATTTTCAAGCCAAATTGACCAAAAAAGCCCGAAGCCCAATCATTAATGCATAGCATTGCTTGGTGATATGGTGAAGAGCAAGTAAAATCAGTTTTTAATAATACTGAATTCTACAAATGAGAACCTCAGACCCGTAGGAGTATAAGATCAGGGCGCAAAGTCCATGTAACATTTATGAAGTACCATCTTTAACTAGAACGCATCAAAAATGTCGGACTGATGTGTTATTCAGTTCTATTTTCATACCCATTGAAGCAAGCAATCTTGAAGATTTAAGTAAACACGTAAGGAAGTGATTTCCTAGACCTGATTTTCTTGTATATAAAAAATTGCATAATCTAAAGCATCTCTTAATCATATAATAATCTAAAGCATAAAGGCAGACAGATTTCAGATTGGAGCAATGAAGAAACCAAGTCATGCACCTCTTTTGCTCTACTGTGTTTTCTTATTTGAATATCGTTCTTCAAATCTATACGAATATTTAAAACAATTGCTTTTGAACAACAAAACGGACATGGATACGTGGATGTCGCAGTTTACTGCCCATTGATACTAAAAAGCAATTTTAAATCTTAAGCAAATTTTTTAGAGTTATTATTGAGTTTAGTTATATTAAAAAAAATTTCCATATTTTCATACATTTCTTTTACGCAAGGTACAATGCACAAAAATATTAACCTTTGGACACTGCAATTACAACGGACTGCCGAAGCCTACTCCGCTCAACTCTTGGTTAAGCTCAACCAACCAAACTCTGGACCCGACGACGCCGGCGGACTTTGGGCGCATATATCCCACTCCATCCGCGCTGCCGCTGAAGAAGTCATTGGTTTCCGGCGCCCGCAACCTCGGAACCAATGGTATGATCAGGAGTGTCGCATTGCGACTGCAGTTAAAAACGCCGCTTATAGAAAAACGCTGCAGTCGGCTGCAACGCGAGCCGTGCGAGAAAACTACCGCGAAAAGAGGAAGGAAGAGAAGCGCCTTTTCAGACGCAAGAAAAGAGAGCAGGAAAAGCGTGAGCGTGAGGAACTAGAGGTATACCAGGGCAAGAAGGATGCACGAAAATTCTATCAACAGGTTAAGCGTCTAACCCAAGGTTTCAAGCCCGGAGCATCCACTTGTAGAGACGAAAATGGAGATCTGAATACGGATACGCAGTGTGTGCTGAGATTGTGGAGACGGAACTTTTCCAATTTACTTACTGGCGACGATTCCACCAATGCCGCCCATGGAGAGCGCAGTTCAGAGCTACCAATCAACAATGACGGAGTGGAAGTACCACCACCTAGCCATGAAGAGGTTCGAGTTGCTATCCAACGACTCAAAAACAATAAAGCAGCGGGTGCTGACGGCCTGTAAGCTGAATTGTTTAAAACCGGCGGCGATGAATTGATAAGGCGCATGCATCAGCTCATCAGCAAAATATGGCTAGCAGAAGCATGCCCGACGATTGGAACCTCAGTGTACTGTGCCCTATACTTAAGAAAGGAGACCCTACAATCTGCGCAAGTTATAGAGGTATCAGTCTTATTTTCATCGCATATAAGGTTCTCTCAAGCGTACTGTGTGAAAGATTAAAGCCGATTACAAAAACTCTGATTGGACCTTATCAGTGTGGCTTTCGACCTGGTAAGTCCACCATAGACCAGATTTTCACGCTACGACAAATCCTGGAGAAAACCCACGAAAATCAAATTGACACACACCATCTCTTTGTCGATTTTAAAGCTGCGTTCGATAGCTGGAGAAGGGATTGCCTATACGCAACAATGTCTGAGTTCGGTATACCTGCAAAGTTGATCAGACTTTGCAGAATGACGTTGAGCAACACACGCAGCTCCGTCAAGGTAGGAAATGACCTCTCCGAAACCTTCAATACTGAAAGAGGTTTCAGGCAAGGCGATCCACTGTCTTGCGATCTCTTCAACATCATCATGGAGGGGATCGTACGAAAGGCCGGTGTGCATCGTAATGGCACCATTTTCTACAAAGGCGTTCAGCTCCTTGCGTACGCTGATGATATTGATATTGTCGGCAGAACCAAGAGAGATGTTACCGCTGCTTTCGCCGCTATCGAAAAGGAATCAGCCAAAGTGGGTTTGACGATAAATGAGGGCAAAACAAAATATATGCTGTCTACAAACAAGGGAGCTCGGCGTTTAGACTCCCACGTTTCATCCGGCAGCTATAACTTTGAAGTAGTCAAGGAGTTCGTTTACCTTGGCACCGCCATTAATGCCAAAAACGAAATCAGCCTGGAGATAAAGCGAAGAACAATAATTGCTAATAGGTGCTACTACGGGCTCAGTAAGCAACTAAGTTCCAGAGCCCTCTCTCGATCGACAAAACTAACACTCTACAAGACGCTCGTTAGACCTGTGCTGCTTTATGGCGCTGAGGCATGGGTAGTTTCGCAAACTGACGCAGCCGCTGTGGGGGTGTTCGAGAGAAAAGCTCTTTGCAAAATCTTCGGTCCTGTTCGAGTCGGGGATAACTATAGTTCGGCGTATAACTGTGCAGCTACTACGCTGGCTGGGTCATGTCCATCGTATGAACGACGAAGCTCCAGCGAAAAAGGTGCTCGAGGCGAGGGTCGCTGGTCAACGACGACGAGGGAGACCATGCCTCCGATGGATGGACTAGGCTGAGGAAGCCCTAACCGCACTTGATGTATCCGATTGGAGAAGGCGCGCGCAAAGCAGAGGCGCCTGGCAAGAGCTGATGAGGTCGGTTGAAACCCGGACACGGGTTGTTACGACCAACTAAGTAAGTAAGTAAGTAAGTGTTGAGCGAAATTGGACGGTACGGATTTTCTTCCAGCATTGGATTTTATAAAATTTGTTAATTTTTTCATGTCACTACCCGATGCACCCTTATTAACTTGATAATTATCCAGGTTTTCGGTAGTGAAGATTTGCTTCATTATGCTTAGATTTCGGATTAAAAATTACTTTTGCTTTTGAGTCTCACGTACTTAATGTTAGTTCGACGTTACTGACAGAGAAGCTGTTATCAACATCCACATCCAACATCTGTCAAAGCAAGCCTATCTATAATTTTAACATCATTTTCAGAACTGGATTTACAGGTATGTTTTTACCGTTACCTGTTTTTTTAAGACATTTTGTGCATAATGTTATTGAATTATTAGATTTATTGGCATCTAGTGGCGGTTTCAGTGGAAGTCGGTCACTTTTTGGAGATCCATAAAGTCCATTACAAGTATCGATGTGATTAGATAATGATCGTATACTGCTTTTACCTCTCTTGATTTGTGTGTGTCCTTTGAATGACCCTGTTAGACAGATATAACAATTGCGCGAATCATTATTTGTCGAGCTTGTTTTAGTAATTTCATATTGCATTTTCGTAATTCGGCATAGTTGAAAAAAAGAGTCTCATAAAAATACCCTTGTGATGCTCGAGAGGAGTTATATTGAAATATTGAAATTGTTATTCAACAGAATTTTTTCTTCAATTTCAATTTCAATTTATTTCAGTAATAGTTAGAACAATAAGAATAGTTTCTTTAATAGTACAACAATGTAGGAATAAGAAGCATGTTGTCTTAAAAACTAAACATTAACTCTAAATTTATATCTATCTTAAGCATAACATATAATCTAACACAAACAAATACCAATCAGATAACAGATTTTTGGCTATTTTTAGGGCTAACGACAAAAGTTTTACGAGCTAAAATTTCAAATCAGAAAAGGGCTTACATATTAAAAGTTTAAAGTTCGTTTTCCTATCAATACATTTTAAGTTATTCTGTAAAGAGTTCCATAATCGAATGGTGTTAATAAAGAAGAGTCTCGTTGAATTTAAAAATTTATATTTAGGTATTATTAAGTTTCTACTTATATTAAATTGGCTAAATTGCAGCTTTTCATAAAGATACCACAGAGTTTTTGAATGAATAATGTAATGTAAGATAATACAGTTTCTTGCATTCATATAGAAAGTGATGCCACATCCAAGAATGCTCTTACTCCAAGATGAGATGTGATCAAACTTATGTAGACCATACACATACCGTGATACATTATTAAAAGTGAGTTGTATTTTATGAAGCGATTGGGAGCCTAGATTACTATAAACAGCCACAAATTAGCTGATTATAGGAACAATCAACTGAATCACTAATCGTTTTTTGGTTACTGCACACCTACAGTGTGCCTACAAAGAAGCAAATAGTCTTAAAATCCGCAGTGTACAATAAATCTTACTAACCACACTATTAATATGGTCAACGCATGTTATTGAAGAATTCAACACAACCCAATATTAGTGACTTTGTTTACAAATCTAATGTTAGTATTTTCAATGATGATTGGAAGAATGTCTTCAAGATTAAGAATATGATGGTTTTTGACCGCCCATAGAAAAATTATTTTGAGTAAAGATACCCAATCTACTTACTTACTTACTTAGATGGCCGTGACAACCTGTGTCCGGATTTCGACCGACCTCATCAGCTCTCGCCAGGCGCCTCTGCTTTGCGCGCGCCTTCTCCAATCGGATACACCAAGTGCGGTTAGGGCTTCCTCAGCCTGGTCCATCCATCGGAGGCATGGTCTCCCTCGTCGTCGTTGACCAGCGACCCTCGCCTCGAGCACCTTTTTCGCTGGAGCTTCGTCGTTCATACGATGGACATGACCCAGCCAGCGTAGTCGCTGCACAGTTATACGCCGAACTACGTCAATGTCATCGTAGAGCTCATACAGCTCGTGGTTCATTTGGATGCGATAGTCATCGCCGACTCGAACAGGACCGAAGATTTTGCGAAGAACTTTTCTCTCGAACACCCCCAGAGCGGCTGCGTCAGTTTGCGAAACTACCCATGCCTCAGCGCCATAAAACAGCACAGGTAGAACGAGTGTCTTGCAGAGTGTTAGTTTTGTCGATCGAGAGAGGGCTCTGGAACTTAGTTGCTTACTGAGCCCGTAGTAGCACCTATTAGCAATTATTGTTCTTCGCTTTATCTCCAGGCTGATTTCGTTGTTAGTGTTAATGGCGGTGCCAAGGTAAACAAACTCCTTGACTACTTCAAAGTTATAGCTGCCGGATGAAACGTGGGAGTCTAAACGCCGCGCTCCCTTGTTTGTAGACAGCATATACTTTGTTTTAGCCTCATTTATCGTCAAACCCACTTTGGCTGATTCCTTTTCGATAGCGGCGAAAGCAGCGGTAACATCTCTCTTGGTTCTGCCAACAATATCAATATCATCAGCGTACGCAAGGAGCTGGATACCTTTATAGAAAATGGTGCCATTACGATGCACACCGGCCTTTCGTACGATCCCCTCCATGATGATGTTGAAGAGATCGCAAGACAGTGGATCGCCTTGCCTGAAACCTCTTTCGGTATTGAAGGTTTCGGAGAGGTCATTTCCTACCCTGACGGAGCTGCCGACCTTAGTTCTTTGAAATCTATTAGTTAGATAACACGACACAAGCTTTACAGCACAGTTTGAAAACCCGAAAAAACGAGACAATTTTTGCAAAGAATACGATGATCGACCGTGTCAAACACTTTAGAGATGTCTAAGAGGAATAGAAGAGTGATAAATTCAAGATCGTATTGAATTCGTATATCATCAATAACTTTAGTCATAGCACTAGAGCAATTATGTCCTATGCGGAAACCTGATTGTAGTGGTGATAGGAGCTTCTTTAAGCTTAGATGGATAGTAATTTCTTCCGCCATGAGGGACTCACATACTTAAGATAGACATAAAAGGATGCTTATGGGTCTGAATTCATTTGGTTTTCTAGCCGATGATTTTTTAGGAACAGGGATTATAGTACCCACTTTCCAGATTTTGGGAAACATGACATAGTATACGTAAAGCAGTTATTTAAAATATGCGTCAACGGGCTAAAGATATACGGCAATATCATTTTAATAAATTTTATAGAAACTTGGTCTTCACCAACAACAAATGAGCGCTGTTTCAATATACACCTTGCGACATCATTTTCATTAACTGCAGTAAATTCAAAAGATATATCAGTTAGCTAAGGCATGCCAAAGTCATTTACTCCAACATTAAAATTTGAATTAGTACTGAGTGTTGTTTTTTTTATCAATGACCAACATTCACAAATTCGCCCACAGTTGCTTAGATGTGAGAGATGTGTTAAGCTTAGAGGCAAAAAAAGGTTGGTTTTTGCTGTCCTTGCCAGAAGTGTGACTTGATTACGGGCCTAATCTATAATTTCCCCAGTGCAAATTCGTTGGATGCTTTTCCATTTAGAGTACAATTTGTTTCGATTTTTAATTCCAGCTCTTACAGAAGAAGTGAACCACGGACAGGAAACATTTTTAGTATAGACCGTGCGAATTGGAACATATTTATCGAATAAGTTATTTATTATTTATACTTTTAATAAGATCTTTAACATTTTTATTGATGAAAAATGAGTCGGGCTTTTTTCCCGCAGACAATTTTCTTTCCACAAGGCGCATAATTTTTTCTTCTATTTTTTTCATGGCAACCTATTAATAGAAGGCATTATGAATAAATAAAATTCACTATCAAAATACGTCGGTCGAAATAATTGCCAATAACTTTGTGTTGCTATGCATAGTGCTGATCAATGTGATATGCGAACACACCCAGTGGAAAAAGGAAGTAGTTAAAAGGCATGACAGGAGTACTTCTCACACATGCACACTGGGGTGGTTTTAAAAAATCGATGTCGGATTTTTTTTTTGGGGCACCCCCCTAAAATGTTTCATTTTGTTAGATTTTAAGATTGCCAAAGTTTGAGCACAATTGGAAGATGTTAACCCGTGCCACTGGGGCCTCAAAATTTTGAAAATCTCGATTTTTTGGCAGTTTGGCAACTTCAGCGACCCATATCTCTGGAACGGCTAAAGCTATTTGCCCGTGTCATTCATCAAATTAAAGGCCATACTGTTTTTAACATTTTTTATTTTACACAATAAATAGGCAACTAGTACTAAAACAGAAAAAAAAATAGAGCCAATGTACCTAAAATCGTGACTAGGTACCCCTGAGAGCGAAGATCCGTTATTTGTATTATTATTGCTTATTATGGACAACTACTTGTACTTTGGAATCCCATTTCATTTAAATATATTTGCTATGGTATACCGTTAATTTTATTTTTTCCTCCTTCCTTTTATGTTTTCCTCATACTGTATCACTGGCGACCTCAAACAGGTAAAACCAAACTAGTTTAAAAATGTATTGGGTTACCCTACTACCTATTGTTATATTTTAAGTAGAAATCCAGGGGTTCAGAGGCTGTTATTAAAAAAAGAAAAGGATAGCTAGGTGGTTCTTGCTTTTATGATTTTGTTTCTTGGTCAGTTGAAAAGTATTCGCTGAACAGTGAAAGTCGTATTTTGTTCTACGTTCGTGTGATCGAGTTTAAAAAACCCCACTTAATATTAACTACAAAAGGCATTTTTATTTTAATTACGTCGGCACCTACTAACACGTACTCTTTGTTTTAGTTAGTGTCATTTTATCTTTCTTCTAGTGAACATTTTTTTGGAGAAGGCGCGCGCAAAGCAGAGGCGCCTGGCGAGAGCTGATGAGGCCGGCCGAAACCCGGACACGGGTTGTTGCGACCACCTAAGTAAGTGAACATTTTTTTTTCTCGTAAAAGTGATGGCTTCTACATCTGGCATGAGAGACAAACTTTTTCTAATTGACTATCCAGCTCATCAGATAACTGGATGTAAGCTGCCCTCCAATCGACAAGTTTTAGCTACAATGTTTTACAATTTGCGTACTGTGAAGTTAAATGTGAGAGACTCTGCCACAACTACTGTTGACGAGGTTTTCGTTTTTTAGACAAAAGCTCGAATTCCTACAAAACAAAAGAAAAATGTCATAGTAAAGCTGAAACAACTGTACGATCATTGGAGAAAAATGCAAAAGTGCAAGGATAGAAAAACGGAAAGTGCAAGAAATGTTGTAAAAGAGTTTACCCTAAAGTTGTATGATCTCTTTGATATTGCCCACCAAGATGCCCTGACGATGATGGCTTCAGAAGAAGTATCTGTTGAAACAAAGACAGAAAGGAAGACCAGGCTCCATGCTCGGAGTTGACCTGAAGTTGGCTCAAGCTGAAGAAAGATTACTTCAGAAGCAACGGAAGGTCTTGGACAAACAAAAAAGCTATTTACTGTCTGAAAATACAACTCTTACGTGACCAGTTTAAGCTGACTTCCCAAGAACAAAAGGCCCTAGAAGCACTTTGTTTTTCCATCGTTCGAGTCTACTGTAAAGCCTGGCTTAACGCCCCCAGAGCGTGTTTAGCACCAAAACAAGACCTAAGCCTCATTGAAAATCTATTGATATACGAATGCATTGACAAAAAAATATCAGAAAAAGGAATTAACAAAATGATAAATCACCTGTGGTATCTTAGTCCTGAACTTGTTGCACCCTGGCATTGTTTGACCCGACAGTGCAAAACAGCGTAAAGAGCCAAATCTTAACAAATCAAGCAGAAGAAAATGAGATGTGCTCCAGAAATATGCGACCCAAACTAAAAAAAGAACAACTGCCGAAATTCCTAGAAAAAGGTCTCCCAGCCCTAATTACAAGTGAGACTTACCTGTTGTTCAAGAGATTAAACATTAACACCGAATTTCTGGAAAAAGATCCTGCAAGCAGGTAGTTATCAGGAGGGGCAAAGGATGGTAAACAACTTGAAAGTTGTGAACGACATGGCAGAGCGAGGAGTCAAGCTCATCACAGATTACAACCAATTACTTACAAAGGACGAGCAACAAAAATAATACGTTCTCCAAGTAGTCAGCAGATGCCGTCAGCTGTATCCAGATAGCTCCAAGACCACATTATGTCAGTCCCTAGAATAAATTTATATAAGAATAAAATGAAAACGACATTTATTATACTTGATTTTTTAAATACATAATTGTTTTCATTCCAAAAATTCCAAAAAAGGAAAATGGGTTTTTCACAATAGGTTCCAACTTCGCTCTAAGCGGTACCTAGTCACGTTCTTAGGGACATTGGCTTCATTATCTCGAACTCAGTACTACTAACGTATTTTTTTATTGCATATAAAATATAATAAACAGTATCGCCTTCAATTTGATGTATGACACGGGCAAATATATTAAATAGTTCTAGAGATATGAGTCGGAAAAGTCGCCAAACTGCCAAAAAAATCGAGATTTTCAAAACTTTGAGGCCCCAGTGGCACGTGCTAGCATCTTTCAATCGTGCTCAAACTTTGGTAATCCTAAAATCTGACAGAAAGAAGCATTTTAGGGGGGTGCCCCCAAAAAAAATGCAGACATTGTTTTTTTACCCTATGAGATAAAACCACCCTAATGCACACACACATACTCAACAAAATACCCAGTTGGTGTTATCGTACGATATTATGACCAAACACCATTAAAAAAAAATGTATTTTCGCGGGTTTTCGAGAAGCTGATCGGTTATAATTTCGAGTTTTGCATTTTTTTGATCATAAAACGAGTACAAATAAAACCCCGAAACTCAATTTTAGCTACATTTTCATCACACCTATTGACTCATCAAGACAACTTTGCTAATAAGTACACTCAATAAGTACTAATTATTCCAAGTATCTAGTTAGTATTTTTTATCACATATTGATAGAAGCTTATATAGATAGCTTCGTCTAACCAAATTGACGAGTCGAGTCGTGTTCAAGGTATGAAACTAACAAAAAAACACGCTAGGATTTCTTTAACTTTTACAGTTTCTTAATTTACTGCAACAGAAAATTACAAATAGCAAAGCGTTAGATTTTGCATTTAATATGTCTTCAAAATTTTCAAATACTTAAAGATTTTTATTATAATTTGAATAAAGTTATCTTAATCATTTAAACTTACCTATTGCATGGGCCACTTTGATCGAATGTGGTTAACTGATTGCAGTAGGAAGTGCGACGAGTCTCAAACATATGATCTATATAAGACACAAAAAAAAAACTTTTTTTAATTTTTATTTAAGATAAAATTAAGTTAATCACTTATTGAAAAGATTATATAATTTTGATTTTAAAAATTTTTGACCTTTTTGATATAAATATATTGACGAAATAGACGAGCTTCAGGTCAGATTTTTGTGAAAATTATTTAAATTGTATTCCCAATATTTCGTTTTTCTTTGAAAAACATCATCAGGAACTAAAAATACACAATAATTACAAATTTTTACAATATAATCAAATAACATAATCGACTCAAATGCCTCAACTTTAAAATTTATTTTTATACTCGTACATTTAATAACAAAAAAAATATATATAAAGCCAAAACGTGAACTAAAATGAAAAAAATAAATTTCATTGACATTTGTCATATATGTATATACTACATATATGACTTGGTTACCCATCATCATAATAAAAGCGTACGTAATTAGGTAAGTTCTAGAGACGTATATAAATTTAGAAATTTTCAAAATGGAAAATATACAAGTTTACTACACAATATCACTGGAATTGAATCTTTTAGTAGGCTTATCTGTATATAAACGGCGATCCATTTTGCAGGATCTTCACAATATCAGTGCCTTAAGCTTTTAAAATTTAAATGTATTTTACATTTTGAAAATTTCTAAATCTATATACATCCCTAGAACTTACCTATTTACGTACGCTTTTATTGTGATGATGGGTAGCCAAGGGAGAGGTTCTTCTGAATCTAGAATGTACCTACTATATACATATATGACAAATGTCAATGAAATTTATTTTTTTCTTTTTAGTTCATGTTTTGGTTTTAAATAAAAGCATATTTTTTAAAAATTTTTTTATATATTTTTTTATTTTTTACTTTTTAGTCTTAAAGGTTTATTATGACTATCATTTATTTTGAAAGCCTTACATATATCATTATAATTTTTTAGACCATTAACCTTAACAGTACATATTAACATTGTTTATACCATTTACATTGTTTATTGCATAATATACTTTATGATGATATACCATTTTTATTGATTTGTGGGTGGGAATAGGAGGTGTGGCCAAATTTCAGCCCCTATCTCCTACTTGATGTAAATGTGCTGCCAAATTTTCATCTGAATCGGTCTAGTAGTTTTGGAGATATAGCATTCTTATTGATTTGT
The DNA here is from genome assembly GCA_914767935.1 of Coremacera marginata. NCBI lineage: Eukaryota > Metazoa > Arthropoda > Insecta > Diptera > Sciomyzidae > Coremacera > Coremacera marginata. The sequence continues at coordinate 160,652,363 of OU612044.1, forward strand.
GGGCGGTTACAGAGGGTGTGGCAACATTTTTCTTTTAACCCATGCAATACTTGAAGGGCATTTTCTGCCAAAATTTTAGCTGAAACAGCCGGTAGTTTTGGAAATATATGAATTTGTGGGCGGAAAAAGGGGGTGTAGTGACATTTTTTCTTAAACCCCATTTTCTACTTGAAGGAAACTTACTACCAAAATTTCATCTGAATCGGTCTAGTAGTTTTGGAGATATAGCATTCTTATTGATATGTGGGTGGTATAAGGGGGTGTTGCAACATTTTTTTTCTAAGCCATGCAATACTTGAAGGACATTTACTGCCAAAATTTCAGCTGAAACAGCCCGGTAGTTTTGGAGATATATAATAATTTGTGAGCGGTAAAAGTGGGTGTGGTAAAATTTTTTCTTAAACCCAATTTTTTACTTGAAGGTAATTTACTACCAAAATTTCATCTGAATCGGCCAAGTAGTTTTCGAGATATAGCATTTTTATTGATTTGTTGGCGGTATAAGGGGGTGTGGCAACATTTTTTTTCTAACCCATGCAATACTTGAAGGATATTTACTGCCAAAATTTAAGTTGAAACAGCCCGGTAGTTTTGGAGATATATTTATTTGTGGGCGGTAAAAGGGGGTGTAGTCAAATTTTTTTCTACACCCTATTTTCTACTTAAAGGAAATTTACAACCAAAATTTTATCTGAATTCGCCTAGTAGTTTTTGAGATATAGCATTTTCATTGATTTGTGGGCGGTAAAAGGGGGTGTGGAAATTTTTTTTCCTTAATATTGCATTGTCACCGGGCTTACACATGTATACTAAATTTCAGCATAATCAGAGACCCACAAGCTGTCGAAAAACTGTTTGTAAGATTTGCGGACATAGCAAGTTAAATGTAAATGCAAGTTAAAGCTTATAATAACTATCGCAAATAGGTCGCCCACGTATTTTGTCATTAATGTTGGTTTCACTGGGAGATTCTCTAAACATTTTTCTAAAAGGTCTTCCAATACGACGTCCGCTACTATTGGTGGCACAGGTGATCCCATAGCCGTGCCTCGAAATTGTAAATACATTTTGTTGTCATATTTTAAATATCTGGCGTCTTTAATACAAAGTGATAACATCCCAATAAACAAAATGACTCACTAATGTTATCGTTTACGAATCGTTTTCTCGTACATTTCATTCATTAGCAATTATTAGTAGCGATTCATTTATAATATCGGTAGCGGGAGAACTTCCTCCTTCTTTAATGAATCGTCAAAACCGAAAAAAGCAATTCGTTAACGAGTCGCCAAGACTATTAAAAGCAATTCGTTAACGAGAGGCCAAGACTATAAAAAGCAATTCTTTAACGAGTTTCCAAAACTAAAAGAAGCAATTCGATAACGAATCATATAAATCATATAAAAAATAAACTTTAAAAAAAAAAATAAAAAATAATTTCAAGCTTACCACGTCAAGAATCGAAAACAAGACTACTGAATTCTAATCCGGCACCTTACCCACTCAGCTCTTTCAGATGCTGAATATATCTTGCTTAATTTGCTTGTTAATAAAAGCCAGCATACACTGACACGGGTTCGCACCCCAACTTGGTAAAAAAAAAATTAATTTTTTTGTTTTTTTTTTGTTATTTAGGCATTTTTTGTACAGATTTGGCTTTTCAAAAGTTCGAAATTATTTTTTTTATCATTTTTTGACCAACTTTCGGCTTTTCGGCTTCGTTACACATTCGTCAAAACCGAAAAAAGCAATTTGTTAACGACTCGCCAAGAATATGAAAAATCAATACGTTAACGAGTCGCCAAAACTAAAAAAAGCAATTCGTTAACGAGTCGCCAAAAACTATAAAAAGCAAAATATAAAAATATAAAAAGCAATTCGTTAACGAGTCGCCAAAACAACAAAAAGCAATTTGTTAACGAGAACTTATTCATATGAAAATCTCGAACATATTATAAGTGGAAATTATTTATATAAAGAATAAGCACGAAATAACATAACAGAAGAAAAAATATTTCACAAAATTTTTTTATATAAAAATTTATGAATATTTATATTTAAGTCGTTTTTCACTTAAAATAAAAAAAAAAACATAAAATTTAAAAAACAAATATTCGCTTAAATCACGTATTAAGAATAGAAAGTTAGTAAAAAATACTTTTTTAAAAAAAAATTGTATATTGAATAGTCGGAAAAAATTGTTCTTTTTTGTTTCAAGACATCTTAAATGGTGTTTGGGAAAGTCATGATTTTAATCGGTTCTTTCTTTAATCATCAAGCCAACCTCTGATGAAGTCGGTATGAAACTATTCGATAATTTAAAAAAAAACGATTCACAAGCGATTCGTTATCGAATCACCCCTCGCCACAATGTTTTTTGGGATTGTTTTTTGGTTATATTTGTGTATTTTTCCATTATTGTCCATTTTCTTTCTATTATGTTCATAGCAAAGTCAACTGGCATACTTGGGAAAAGTGATACTACATCAAATGATACTAATCTTTCATCGTCCGAAATGTATATTTTGTTAAGTTTTTAGGTCCTGTGAGTCTTTTATGTTGTATTTAGATGTTACAGTTAAATTATTTAATATTTTAACTAAATATTTGCTGAGCTCATGTGTTGTGGAGTTGATGGAATAGTTTGAATTGAAGAAGTTTGAATGATATATCAAATTCCGTGCAAAGGAGACGGATCCAATTTATGCAAAAAGGTATATGTTGGAACAACAACAACAAAACTACGGACGAGGTTAGCAGGCCATAAATCAGACTTTAAATCACTTGACAAACCCATAGAGCAAAAGACAGCATTAGCAGCCCACTGTACCAAGTCTGGACACGCTCCAAATTTTGACAAAGTAAAAGTATTGCAACAAGAGAAAAATGATAGGAGACGATACATGCTTGAAATGCTACACATTGTCAGCGTCCCTAAAAACTTGAGACTAAATTTTAAAACTGACACGGACAACTGCGCTCACATTTACAGACACCTAATAAACAAAGAGCATCAAACGAACAAAACATGACAACAATTAACAACAATTAAGGCCTGACTATAATAGCTACATGCTGGCAGACTGATCTGTCAATATAAAATCGAGGCCATATACATATATGAGTATACCTATAATTGGAATTGCCACAATTTCTTTAAATTTCTCAAAGTCAATGCATGGTAATTATGGGTATTTTTCATTCTGGCAACAGCCGGCTGACTTTCCGTTAGGCTTTTGGCATTAGAGTATGCCAGCATGTGTCTATTATAGTTATGCCTTTAGTCATCAAAGTCCGTCGTCAAGTGTTGTTTATTTTATGCTAGATGTTGAGTGTTTTGTATTTTTTCTTTATTAAATGTATAAAAATAAAATTTAAAGTTGTAGCATATTTATTTAATTTTTGTAAGTTCTTGTACGTCGATTATGTTATTTGATTATATTGCAAAAATTTATAATTCTTGTGTATTTTTAGTCCCTGATGATATTTTTCAAAGGAAAACGAAATATTGGAAAAAAATTTAAATAATTTTCACAAAAATCTGACCTGTAGCTCGTCTTTTTCGTCATTACTGACTTTAATTTTATAAGATATTTGGCAGTAATTCTTTATGTAACATTGCACGCTGAACCCGATTATGATGTTCATTTTATAAAATGTTCATTTCAATCAAAGTGCTTTTACTTAAAAATTAGTTTCAATTATAATTAAATGAACAAAAAAATAAAATTGAAGTAAAAAAAACTGTCCGCTTTTGATGTTTTTTATTTTTACATATTTTTAGCCTGAAATTTTGCATTAAAAGTCACTTTAAAGTGTTGCAAATGCAAATAACTAAAGACTATAGTCATAACTTGAATGAAAATATCAAAATCGTTTATAAATGTTGCCAACTTACTCGCATGATTTCCCATAAGATTGCAGTTATGAGCATACATAGCATTACGACATAAGAATTTCTGGCACATCATGGTCGTAGAATTAATTCTCACTGCGCAAACAGTAGGATCATCTAATGAGCAGGATCTTGCACAAACTTCTGGAATACTATATAAAAAATATATATTAAAGTTTTTGTATTTTATTGATTTTATTTCATTTAATAAGAATTGCAAAAATTTTAACAGGGAAAACTAAAATGGTTATAATATGATGAATTAAATTAAAATTAATTTTGAATTAATTATTAACAGTTTTATTATTTATTAACAAATATAAAATATTTTTTTATAAAATTATTCATGTCTTAACTATTTATATCAAGATCAGGGGGCGAACCTTCACATGGCAACGTATCTGACTACCTCAACCTGGCGAGGCCAGCATTATCCGTGTCGAAATCGTCCCAAGTCGACTCAAACCTCCTCGTGGCGTTCCCTGGCAACGGCAAACTGGTTTGACGGCTAATTTGACACGGGTCGCTCCGTGGACCTTAAACATGGTTTGTGCGCAGGGTTTGGATCCCGCCACATTACTACTGCCCAATGAAACTAAACCAGCCTCGGATAAGAACCCCAATTACGTTGACTTTCCCGGTGGTCGGAACGATAAACGGACAATGATTTACGGATATGCACCTGGAATGTCTGAACCCTTTATAGAGAAGGTGCCATTATCCAACTGGCGGAGCCCTCAAAACAATAAATGTAGACATCACCGTCATCCAGGAAATGCGATGGAAAAGGCAAGGCTGCTCTAAACAAGCAGACTGCGATATCTACTACAGCTGCCATGCGGAGAGGCGCGAAATCGGATGTGGATTCGTCGTTAGCCGGAAACTATGCCACCTTGTTTCCCGTTTCACACCTGTGATCGAAAAATTGGCCACGATCCACATCAAGGCAACATTTTTTATCGCACGCCCCGACGAAGGAAAGGACGAAGTCATCAAGGACGCTTTCTACTAGTCTTGAGGACGTATACGACCACCTTCCGGTCCATGACGTGAAAATAGTCCTCGGCGATTTTAATGCGAAAGTCGAAAGGGAAGGCTTCTTTGTCCCTCTGTCGGTCAGTTCAGTCTTCATAAGACCTCCGCAAAAAACGGTCTAAGACTGATCGACTTCGCCGCGGCGCGAAACTTGGTAGTTAGTAGCACCAGATTTAAGAACCTCGACATCCGCAAGGCCACCTGGCTGTCCCTGGCTCAAAAAACGCGAAACAAAATTGATCATGTTGTAATCGACGGAAGGCATACCTCTAGTGTTCTAGATGTGCGTACATTTCGGCGGGTCAACATTGAGGAGTGTCGCATCGTGACAGCAGTAAAAACGCCGCTAACAGAAAAACGCTGCAGTCAGAAAACTACCGCGAAAAGAGGAAGGAAGAGAGGCGCCTTTTCAGACGCAAGAAAAGCGAGCAAGAAGGATGCACGAAAATTCTATCAACAGGTTAAGCGTCTAACTCAAGGTTTCAAGCCCGGAGCATCCACTTGTAGAGACGAAAATGGAGATCTCAATACGGATATACAGTATGTGCTAAGATTGTGGAGACAGCACTTCTCCAATTTACTTACAGGCGACGATTCCACCAATGACGTCCACCAATCAACGATGACGGACAGGAAGTACCACTACCGAGCCATGTAGAGGTTCGAGTTGCTATCCAACGACTCAAAAACAATAAAGCAGCGAGTGCTGAGGGCCTGCCAGCTGAATTGCTTAAAACCGGCGGCGATGAATTGATAAGGCGCATGCATCAGCTCATCAGCAAAATATGGCTAGTGGAGAGCATGCCCGACGATTGGAATCTCAGCGTACTTTGCCTTATACATAAGAAAGGAGACCCAACAATCTGCGCCAACTATCGAGGTTTCAGTCTTATTTCCATCGTATATAAGGTTCTCTCAAGCGTAATGTGTGAAAGAGTAAAGCCGATTACAAAAACACTGATTGGACCTTATCAGTGTGGCTTTCGACCTGGAAAGTCCGCCATAGACCAGATTTTCACGCTACGACAAATCCTGGAGAAAGCCCACGAAAATCAAATTGACACACACCATCTCTGTGTCGATTTTAAAGCTGCGTTCGATAGCCCGAGAAGGGATTGCCCATACGCTACAATCTCTGGATTCGGTATACCAGGAAAATTGATTAGACTTTGCAGAATGACGTTGAGCAACACACGCAGCTCCGTCAAGGTAGGAAATGACCTCTCCGAAATCTTCAATATCGAAAGAGGTTTCCGGCAAGGCGATCCACTGTCTTGCGATCTCTTCAACTTCATCATGGAGGGGATCGTACGAAAGACCGGTGTGCATCGTAATGGCACCATTTTCTACAAAGGTGTCCAGCTTCTTGCGTACGCTGATGATTTTGATATTGTCGCCAGAACCAAGAGAGATGTTACCGCTGCTTTCACTGCTATCGAAAAGGAATCAGCCAAAGTGGGTTTGACGATAAATGAGGGTAAAACAAAGTATATGCTGTCTACAAACAAGAGAGTGCGGCGTTTAGACTCCCACGTTTTATCCGGCAGCTATAACTTTGAAGTAGTCAAGGAGTTTGATACCTTGGCACCGCCATTAATAACAACAACGAAGTCAGCCTGGAGATAAAGCGAAGAACAATAATTGCTAAAAGGTGCTCAGTAAGCAACTAAGTTCCAGAGCCCTCTCTCGATCGACAAAACTAACACTCTACAAGACGCTCGTTCTACCTGTGCTGCTTTATGGCGCTGAGGCATGGGTAGTTTCGCAAACTGACGCAGCCGCTCTGGGGGTGTTCTTTGCAAAATCTTCGGTCCTGTTCGAGTCGGTGATAATTATAGTTCGGCGTATAACTGTGCAGCGACTACGCTGGCCGGGTCATGTCCATCGTATGGACGACGAAGCTGCAGCGAAAAAGGTGCTCGAGGCAAGGGTCGCTGGTCAACGACGACGAGGGAGACCATGCCTCCTATGGATGGACCAGGTCGAGGAAGCCTAAGTGCACTAGGTGTATCCGATTGGAGAAGGCACGCTCAAAGCAGAGGCGTCTGGCGAGAGCTGATGAGGTTGGCCGAAAACCGAGCGAGGATTGTTATGGCCACCTAAGTAACTATTTTATAGCAAGAAAAAGTAGGTATACAAAAAAAGGAAATGGGCTGACAAATATGTCTACCTCCCATATAACCGAAATCGGTAATCTGGTATATTTTTCCAAAAAATTATCCCAGATCCATAAAATTTGGTATGCATAATGGTTTTATAGCAAGTAAGAGTTTCATACGCAAAAAAAATACGTGACCATAAGACAGATCTAAAAAAACCCCCTTTTAACTATGAATTAGTTTTGTAATTTAGCCAAACCATGCTCCAGAAAATTACCTATAACTTCTTAATTTTTTATCTGTCGCAACAAATCTTTTACGAAAAATGTTAAAAAAAGCTTCCACTAAAATCATATTAAGATTAAAAAAGATTGAAAAGACTTTTTTTCTAATTACGTTTTAAACTTGTGAAAATTATTGTATTTTTCTCATACAAATTTTCACATTATGGCAAAAACATGCTCCAGGAAATTGCTTATTATTTCTGATAGTTTTAGCTGCCGCAGCCAAACTTTTGCAGAAAATGTTGAGAAAGCCTTCAGTAACATCATATTAAAATTTTAAAAAAAAATATTGATATTACGTTTTTTTTTTTTTAATTGCGTTTTAAACTTTTGAAAATTATTGTATTTTTTCCACACAAATTTTTGCATTTTGGCAAAAACATGGTCTAGAAAATTACCCGTAATTTCTGTGTTTGTGAGTTTTTTTAAAACAAATTTAAAAAAAAATACTTAGAAAGAATTATAAAAATTCAAAAAAACTAAGTACAGTTAAAGAAATTTTTGTAAGAAATTTTTATTTGTTGTTTTTTTATAGGTTATTCAGTTTCTTTTTTTATAAAACAGATTTTTTTCTTTCTACGACTTTTAATAAAAAAAACTGAGGCTTTATCATGTGAAATATATGAAACCTAGAGTACTTAACTGTGAAAAATTAAATTTAATGAGTTTTGAGAGTCCCATTAGGGGGCATGGCATGTCTGCAAATTAAAAGATATTGTAAAATCCTTTGAAATCAAAAATAATAAGATTCCTGTTTGTAATTCTGTGAACTTAGTTTTTCTAAATTCCAACAAAAAATATTTTTCGACTTTTGTCCGCACCTGTGACACTGCTGCGCCCATCCAATTGGACGAGTTAAGTCGTGTTCAAGATATGAAACTTAGTGAAAACCATGTTAGAATTCCTCAAATTTTTTTTTAACCGACTTCAAAAAGGAGGAGGTTCTCAAGTTCGTCGGTTTCTCTGTTTTTTTTTTTTTTTTTTTTTTAAATGTATGTACCATCGATAACTCCTAAACCATATGCCTGATTGCCATAATTTTTGGAGAACAGATAGATATCATAAGCATGGAGGTGCACGTACAAAAGTGGGCGGTATTCGAGAATTGGACGTGCCAATAATAGATCTCGCAATACTAGATACTACTGTATCTCGAATAATATTGACACTAGGGTACTGCAATTTTGTTTAAGGGTAGGCACAATTATTAAAAATTACGGGCAAGAAAATGGGCGTAATTCGACAAAAGGGCGTGGCAATATTAGAAAAACAGTGTATCTTAAATAATTTTGAGGCTAGAGTACTGCAATTTAGTATAGGGGTAGGCATTATTATTAAAAATTATCGTCAATAAAGTGGGCGTTATTCGACACATGGGCGTGGCAGTATTATAAAAACACTGTATCTCAAATAATATGGACACTAGGGTACTGAAATTTAGTGTAGGGATAGACACAGTTAATAAAAATTACTGTCAAGAAAATGGGCGTTATTCGACAAATGGGCGTGGCAATATTATAAAAACACTGTATCTCGAATAATATGGACACTAGGGTACTGAAATTTAGTGTAGCGGTAGGCAGAATTATTACAAATTGCCGTCAACAAAATGGGCGTTATTTGACAAATGGGCGTGGCAATATTAGGAAAAGAGTATATCTCGAATAATATTGATACTATGGTACTGCAATTTGGTATAGTGGTAGGCATTATTAGTAAAAATTACGGTGAAAAAAGTGGGCGGATTTCGACTACTGGGCGTGGCAATATTATAAAAACAGTGTATCTCGAATAATATTGACACTAGGGCAATGAAATTTATTGTAGAACAGGGGTAGGCAGAATTATTAAAAATTATGGTCAATAAAGTAGGCGTTATTCGATAAATGGGCGTGGCAATACTAGATAAACACTATCGCAGTTAATATTGACGCTGGGGTACTGAAATAAAGTACAGGGGTAGGCACAATTATTGGAAATAATGCTCAAGAAAGTGGGCGCTTATTTAACAAAGGGGCGTGGCAATATTTGAAAAACACTATATCTCGAATAATATTGACAATAGGGTAATAAAACTCGTTACAATAATGGGTATAATAATTCCAAAACATGTGCCATCTAATTTAAATTTAAAAGGCAGATATTTGAAATAACCAACAAACTTTCAGATTTTAATAGAACAAATTTTTTCGGAACAATTTGATTTATGTTTTTTGTACACTTTTTTCGAAAACTTATCATATTCTAAAAAGAAAGAAATAAAAATTAAAAAAAAAACAAACAACCGACTACAAAATCACTACAAAGTAAAAAATAATTTTAAAAATACTTTTCGTTTTAATTTCTTTGTCATATTAGATAATTTATTTAAACATATTATTATATATGAAATCTTATTATCTTAATTTTTTCTTATTTGTTTTATTATCTTAAATATATTAATTTCTTGATGAATACTTTGAAGTTGGCGCTTTTTTTAAAAGCATTTGTATTCAGCAAGAAATTAATATATTTATGATAATAAAACAAATAAGAAAAAAATTAAGATAATAAGATTTCATATATAATAATATGTTTAAATAAATTATCAAGTATGACCAAGAAATTAAAAGAAAAATAATTTTAAAAATTATTTTGTACTTTGTAGTGATTTTGTTGTCGGTTGTTTTTTTTTTTAAAAAAATTTTTCAGTTTCTTAATTTATTGCAAAAGAGAATTAAAAATAGCAAAAGCGCTTAAATCAAAACAATTGAAATAATAAACACTATTCTTAAAAAATAAATTTAAATTGAAAAAGATTTTTCATTCATAAATAAAAAATAATTTTTATATATTAAGCGTTGAGTTTTGCATTTAAAATTACTATAAAATATTTCAAATGCAAATACCTGAAGATTTTTGTCATAATTTGAATGAAATTATCTTAAATCATTTAAAGTTCACAACTTACCCATTAAAATTGCATGGACCTTCTTCGTCTAATGCTAAATGATTGCAGTAGTGAGTGTGATCAGTCGTGTACATATGAGCTAAATAATGCACTAAATATAAAAATTTTTTATATTGTTTATAACTTATAGACAAAAAATATAATGATATAAGATATTTGATAGTTTTTCTTTATGTAAAATTGCACGCTGAAAGTGAAAGTTAAGTAGAACAGTTTCCGAGATAATGCACATTTTAAAAAATTGTCTCTTCAATCAAAGTGTATTTACTCAAAACAAAGCTTAACACTATCGGTTAACTTCAATCAAAAACAAATAAAGTAGCTTCAATTCTGATTAAATGAACAAAAAATTCAATTGAAGTTAAGAAAAGATTTTGTGCGCTATTGATTTACTTATTTAGTTTTGACTTATTTAGCGTGAAATTTTGCATTTAAAATCACTTTAAAGTGTTGCAGATGCAAATAACTGAAGTCATAACTTGAATAGAAATAATAAAAATCTTTTTTAAATGATGAAAACTTACGCGAAATATTTCCAATATCATTGCAGTTATGAGCATCCACAGCATTACGACATAAGAATTTCCGACACATTGTGGGCCGAGGACCAAATCTCATCGCGCAAGCATAAGGTTGACCAATTGAGCAGGGTCTTGTACAAGCTTCTGGAACGCTATAAAAAATATATGAAAGTTTTTTGGTATTTTATTGATTTCATTTCATTTATTATGAACTAAAGTCGGTACATAGAAAAATTTTAACAGAGAGAATTAAAATGGCTATAATATGAAAAATTAAACTTCAGTATATTATAACCCAGCGGCAAATGGGCAATACACTTCGAAGACAATGGCCGCTTTCTAGGCAGACGGGCTACATTTTCAATTACAAAATATGCCAACGAGCAGTCAAGCTTGCTAGTCAAGCACAGAGAATACATTTTTGATTACAAATTATGCAAACAAGTAGTCGAGCTTTCTTCTCCTATATACAACTTAGCGTTCAAATTCATATATGAATAACATAACACAAGTAGACATTCCTTTGATATATGAAATATTGGAGTAATCCGTAAATTTTTCGCTGGGAAATTGCGTGATTTGAGAAAAAGAGACTTTATGAAAGTTTTTTTTTGTATATCTGCTCCCATTAGCATAATCAAAATTAGAAAGTCGTGCACCTTGGCAGTTAAATTGGGCCGCTATAAGCAAATTTATTAGTCGTCAAACTTAAAATTCAATCTACTCAAAACTATCGAAAGCCACATACGACACTTAATTTTTCAGGCGACGATTTGCTATTTTAATTATACTTGGTAAGAAATTAAGATCTGTACAAATTTGTATATCCTAGACTTTGAGAAAAAAAAATCGCCAATTTGTTTAGTCAATTTTGGATGCCAAAAATATGAAAAAATTTTGGCATTTCAAAGTTTTTTTTGGCAAATTTAAATATCACAAACAGTATCATGGTAAGGTGCTTTTAAAAAACTAGCTTAAGCAAAACACTTAAAGAACACCATAAAATCGAAGTTTTTGCATTGAAAAAGCCAAAAATTAATTTTCCGCCTAATTTTAACAAACAATATATTATAAGAAAGAGGAAAAGAATAAAAGAAGAAAAAATTTCGAAAAACTATTCGCGCTGGCTATGTTATGTTAAATTGGTTGACATATGTCATAGCAAAAATATTTATGTGTCGTAATTTTTCCAGATTTCTTACCTTCTAAAATTGACTGAAAAAATTGGGGTAAAAAGACGGTATTACACAACTACGTATTAACGTAGATACGTTTGAACTAACAAAAAATACTTTGGTTGCAATATTTTGTTTGTTAACTTTGAACAGTAAAACTCAAAATAGGCACAGTCAAACGACGATAAGTGAAGAGAGTGATTAATGCACTCTAAAATATTTGTTGAAATTTGTTGTCAAAATGAATGTGAATTTTTGTTGTTTCAGTTGTTGTCTAATACTTATTAATACCTTTTCGTCACATTTTATAAAAAAGAAACAGTAATTGTTTAATTTTTAACATAAAGTTATGCAAAATTGAAATATGCTACAAAATATGTTTAAATTGCAACAAAAACGTGTTTGATGGTGAACACAAGATATGTAAAAATTTCAAATAATACAGAAGTTATTAAGAAATGCTAAATTTTAAGCAAAAAATAATGCAAATCTAATATAAAAAAGAATGTGTTTAACTTCCAACACAAAAATGTGAAGTTTGACAACATGCTTATGCATTGATTTTTGTTTGATTAATTATTTATATGAAGTAGAATATACGCTTCATATTATATATAAGTTTAATATAATAAGTAAAATTCTCTTCCTCGAAGCAGTGCGTAAGCAACAGCTCAGCCAACGGGTTGCGCTTTGTTGAAGCTATAGAAGCGTATCAACAATCACTAGCCTTGGAGCCTTGAAGCCATGCTTTATACGCGTGAGTTACAAGGATGTGGTGGATCATCTGTTGGCTGTCCTTAATAGGAATGAAAATTCAGAGTCATTGCATGAGCTGTCCGATGAAGCAGGCGCTGGTGCTGCGGTAAAGGCTAGACAGTTTTTTTTGTTTGGAGAATGTGTGCTAATAGTCGGCAACACTTTGCCGACTGTTAGTACATAAATTTACACACGTCAACTCTTACATACTTTTTTGTTCATTATTCAATTATAAATGTTGAATTTAAGAACATGTGTAAAACTAACCATTTTTTCTCGGTAATGTGTTGCCGACGATTATCGTCGTAAAATTCAACAAAACTAATTTAGAGTGTGGGTATGGACGCACGATCTGTGGTGGTAACATATACTCAGATCATTATCTTGTCGCAGCTAAAATTCGTACACCTCTGTGCGCTGCAATCCTACACAAAGAATGCGCGCAATCCTACACAGAGAAAGCTAGACGTCGACAAGCTGCAGTCAAAACGGACACCCGAAGCCATCGCCACTCGACTCTCACTCTTGCTTCAAGAAAGCACTCTATGTGCGCAAATATATGTGCGCATTAGGCACACATCCCACTCCCACTCTCAGCGTACGGCTGCCGAAGAGGTTATTGGCTACCACCGTCCTCGCCAAAACCAGTGGCACAACCAAGAGTGTCGTGACGCCACAGCAGAGAAAAATGCCGCCTGCAAAGCCACCCTGCAGTCGGTTGTAACGCGTGCTGCTAAGGAGCGATACAGAGGGAAGAGGAGGGACGAGAGAAGTCTTTTCAGGCGAAAAAAAAAAAAAGACAGAAAAGCGCGAGTGTGAGAAGATTGAGATGTATGGTGACAGGAACGAGGCCCGAAAGTTTTTTGAAAAGATAAGACGCCTGGCCGATGACTCTAAAACCAGGGCCTCTTTTTGCAAGGATGAAAACGGGAAAGTGACAGATATCCAGAGTACACTGACGTTATGGAGGGAACACTTCTCTAGTCTTCTGAATGGCGATGATGACAACAATCTCGCCAATAGAGATGATATCCCGGAAACCACAATTGTGGATGACAGCGTTGAAGTTCCGCTGCCCGACTATAATGAAGTCTTGACAGCAATAATACGGCTTAAGAACAACAAAGCCGCGGAAGCCGATGATCTACCCGCTGAGTTGTTTAAGAACGGAGGTGAAGCTCTATTTAAATGCATTCACGAGCTTCTATCCAGAATATGGTCGGAAAAATGCATTCCAAACGATTGGAACCTCAGTGTACTCTGCCCAATCCACAAGAAAGGCGATGCCACTATTTGCGCCAACTACCGTGGGATAAGCCTCCTAAAGCTTCTATCCAGAATATGGTCGGAAGAATGCATTCCAAACGAATAGAACCTCAGTGTATTCTGCCCAATCCACAGGAACGGCGATCCCATTTTTTGCCTATAAATATCGCCTATAAGGTCCTGTCGAGCGTATTATGTGAAAGACTGAAGCCCATCGTAAGCCAACTGCTTGGGCCTTATCAGTGTGGCTTCAGACCTAGAAAATCTACCACCGACCAGATATTCACACTACGACAAATCTTGGAAAACACCATAGAGAAGCAAATCGACACACACCATCTTTTTGTCGACTACAAAGTCGCTGTCGACAGTCCAAGAAGGAATCATCTATACTCCACCATGTCTGAATTTGGTATACCTGCAAAATTAATCCGTCTATGCAGGATGACACTGAGCAACACCAGCAGCGCAGTTAAAATCGGGAAGGACCTCTCCCCCCCCCCCCCCCCCCCCCCCCCTCCCACCATTTGTTACCAAACGAGGTTTCAGACACTACGGACCAATCTGTGTCAATGGCGTGTACCGAATACGATGGAACGATGAGCTGTATGAGCTATACGCCGATATCGACATAGTAAAGCGCATAAAAATCTAGCGGCTTCGCTGGCTAGGTCATGTTGAGCGGATGGAAGAAGACACTCCAGCGAAGAAAATATTCGATTCGGTACCCAGCAGCGGACAACGCAGAAGAGGACGACCGCATCTCCGTTGGAGGGACCAAGTGGAGGACAACCTGACGAAACTTGGAGCTTCCAACTGGCACCAGCAAGCGCAAAACAGAAATGGCTATCGCAATTTCTTACAACAGGCGGAAACCGACTTACGGTTGTAGGCGCCTTTTAAGTAAGTAAGTAAGTGGGTACGCTCAAGAAAGTTGTAAGTAAGTAAGTAATGCAAGAGTAGATTATGAACTCATAAGTTATTTTGTGTAAATCTAAAAAAGTGCGTAAAAATCAAGCACAAAAATAAATCCGAGTTTTTAAAATTGAGCAAATATTATATATAAAATTGGGGATAGTACGAATGTTTATTAATACTAGTACAATTAAAAATTTTGTTGTATGGAATACATGGAAGTAGTACATGTACTAATATTGTAGCTTTTTCAGCAGCACTGCCTAGCGTCTTATTGATAAGAGAAAACGTCCTTGGCGAAGCCATGGTCCACTGGGTCCCGCTACTTTGTTGTAAATGTGATTATAATATTGTAATGTAACATGTAATGTAATGTAACATGGCTATTTCAATTTGTAATCTATACAATACACAATATTGATGTTTGTTCTTGCCGAAAAGATCTTTAGGATTACTGCATATTTCAGAGTCTTGAATTAAAAGATCTTAATTAGGGGGCGGCGAAATTTGCCTGTAACCCGGGCTGCTGAAACGCTAAGCCACTGTTTGTCACACGGCCGCTACTTAGAAAAAAAACAATTCAATTAATTTTAATTACTATGACATAATAAATGTATGTATATAAAATATAAATTCATATACGGCACGTGCAGAAAACGTATTTTTCTAACATATTTCTACATGCGACATGTGGAAATATGAAAGCTAAGCAGATTTGTAGAAAAACCACTCAATCATGATGGACCTAAAAATTCACATGCAGTGTTGAAACTCATACCTGACTCTCATATTTTGTGTATTGAAATCCCCAACCTAAACGAAATTTTAGATTTTCTGCATGAAATTTTAGAAAATCATAAGTTACATGCCTACCTATACAGCTTTCAGGTTGTGTTAAAAAAAGTACGATGCTCACATCTTGGATAATGAAATCTCAAAGCTACACGAAATATTTTGAGTTTTCTGCACAAAATTTTCAAAAATCATAAGCAACATGCCCGTGTTGAAAAGTTGCACCAAAAATTAAGCTTTATGTTGTATAGAAATTGAGCTGCTTGAATGTATATGTGCATGGTTTCCTGAGAAGTTCTATTGTTCATATTATTCCAATTCAAAACTATAATCCACATATGGTTTTTTATCAATTCTTCGTTTGGTAGTTTCAAACATTGGTAGTATTATGTATTATGGTTTGTATAATTATGTATTTACTTGAACTCTTGCAGAAGAATTTTCATTGATTTTTTTATATTTTTTTATTGTACAGTGGGAATCTTCAACGTACGTGTAGAAAAGCTAAATGTATATGTAGAAACTCTAAAGAGATCCATGCGTATATAAGAAACCTGCATGCCGCATCTAGGTCTACACTTTCCACACGAACGTGCAGAAAAGCTACACGTAGATGTAGAAACCCTAAAGGTCAAAACGTGTAGAAAAGCTGCATATACGTGTAGCTTTTCTTGATTTTGCATTCTCTGTGTGGAATTTTGTATTAAAAAAGGCATGAAAATATTCAGAATGTTATAATTTGAACAAATTTATCTAAATCTAATTTAGCCCTGGATGGTTATATTTATTTTACATACTTTCAAACAACAGGCAAATTTCCTATTTATAGATATTTTTTTTGCGACAACGATGCGTTGTAAGAAAAAAAACGGAAGTGTGCGATGACTAGATACAACAACAATGCAAAAAATAAAATACTATTGCTTCGTCGATTCGACGAAGTATAACCATCCAGGGTTAATGTTTACAACTTACTTGGTATTGCATGGTCCTTCTTGGTTTAAATTTAGTCCACGGCATAAGGCTGAAATGTTTGTATAAGTCATAGTTGCTATATAAGAAAAAAGAAAAAAACAAACAATTATTTTTCGATATAAATAAGACTCATCATCTGTTTGCTTGACTTTTCTACTAATCCAAATGGCTAACTAGATTTTTTTTTCGAATTTGACAGATATATTATTTGCATCCTAAATTAAATAATTGCTTTTGCAGTTTTGACTACGACCTTTGAATAAACACAAGTCAATATAAAATCCAAAAAAAGTTATTATTTTTTGATAAAAAAAATTTAGCTTAACAATATAAGAGGCAAATAGGCGAAATTTACTATCATGTTTATTTTTTTATAGAAACCCTAGAATAGGCAGTGTTTTATGAAATATATCTAGTGAATATTAGATATCTTAATAATTATTCTAAGGAATAGTAAGTTTTAAAAAATTGCTGTAATCTTAAAAACAAAAAAAAAAATAATCATGTCCTTTAAAACATAGGTATTCTTAGCACAACGCATCTTCATTACGAAATCATTCCTATTTATATCTTCCACTCTTCCAAGTTTATTTTACAAAATTTTTTCTTCAAATTAATTTTACAAAGTTTCTGTAATTTTACCATCATAACTATTTACATATCTTCAAGACTATGGAAATTCTGAGTACAATTTTTTCTTTATGATAAAAACGATCATAAATTCACTGTTTTAAGTTTCGATGGAAATAATACAATTTATTTACCTTTATACAATTTTGCCTTAAAAGCCAATAAAAGTGTTTCGTAAAAACTATTTCAACAGTACCTCTAGCGGATAATTTATATTTTTAATCGTTATTTCGAACACAGCTCCAAAATATTGAATTTTTTTTTTTGTTTTGTTTGTAAATATTCAAGTTTACAACTTATTTTATTATATAAATAAAAAGTTGTTTTTGTTGTTAATATTTTACTGGACGGTCTGAAAAGTCACGGAAATTATTGATGAGAACAGTCGTTGTGTGGGGAGAGTTATATTTATTCCTCAACGTAGTTGCTTTCGAGGGCAATATATTTGGTATGTATTGTATGTATATTTAGTACGAAATGCTTTGAAAATACATCTCGGATTCCGCGATGACTTCCCCATTCTATCTTAATCGTTTTCCTTGCATCCATTGCTTGAAGTTTGGTAACAGATAATAGTCGCTGGAGGCCAAGTCTGAAAAACGCGATGGGTGGCAACGAATCTGAACATAACTGGTCCAATTTGATCATCGATTTCGACGGTGCGTTATCGAAGATGATACAGATTTTTTTCTGCATTGGAGCCGTTTTTCTTTATTTCTTCGTATAGTTTGTACAATAACGCTTTGGTCTTTTTGCCACTTTGATTGGTTTTCGTGGTTTCCAGCTCATCTGCAGACTGCTTTTTGGACTCAGGTGTATTATACTGGACCCATCTTTCATCTAGAGTCACAAAACGTTGAAAAAGGGCCTGCTCGATTACGCTGCAAAAACGCCGAACCACCCGTTGAATCATCAAAGTGTTGTTTTTGTCGACGGTCAGCAAACGCTACACTCATCGCGCCTATAGCCTTGTCTAAAAGATCATCAATCCAATATTATTAAAAACATGAAAACGTGAACTGAATCAAAAAAATTATTTTTTGAAAAGCACTGATAATTTTATTTTAATCCAAAGTACAAAATCTGAGGTACGTAATGGAACAAAATATCTGTCTTGCATATGGAAAATATTTGATGAAATTTTTCATCTCATTTTCGCATAATTGCGGCTGTATTTCGTGAACAGCATCTCTAATATTGTCTTTGAGTGCTTGAATATTTGTTGGAGCATTGGCGTAGACTTTATCTTCGAACTTTAAGTCGAACGATCTCGGCCGCCAATCAAAGTCTCCATTTCGAGAAATTACACGTCCAGGAAGTTTTTGTACGGTATGTGGTGCCGTCTTGCGGAAAATAAAAATCGTCCGTGTCCATGGCATCAATTTCAGGCTAAAAAGTCAGTCAACATCGTTTAGTAACGCAATCCACTACGATTCAATGCAATAGTTGCACCAGCATCATTTTCGAAAAAATATGGCCCAATGACACCGCCACTCCGAAAACCGCACAAAACTGTCACTCGTTGTAGATGGAGTGGTTGTTCGCTATTGCTCTTGACTTTTCGGATTCTCAGATGCGATAGCTTTGCTTATTCACGTACCCAGACAGATGAAAATGAGCCACAACACTCAGAATGATTTTGCTTGAGAAATCATGATCTTGTTCATGCATTTCCAGGACTTAATCAGCGAAAGTACGGCGGCTTACATGGTCTAAAGGCTTCAATTCTTGTGTCAACTACACCTTATAACGTAGTGTGGTTAGGCCTAATTTCTGTGATGGTCTCGAAATAGACAAACCTTGATTTTTAGCCACACTCTCAACTACAGCTGCGATATTTTCTGTTGACCTAGTCGAACGAGTACGAGCTGGGGTCTCTACATCATTAAATTGTCCGTAATAGGCGCTTGAGGATGGCCGAAACCAATATGAACTTTACGAAAAATGTTCACAATATTTGCATTGTTTTTGTAGTGAGTTTTCACTATTTCATTGCGTTGTGAGAGTGTGTATCGATCCATATCTGAAAATCTTCTAGTTTTTTTTTTTGTCAAACGTCATCGAATGACAGTTGTATTTTGCCATCTCAAAATAAGGTGGGACTTTTTAAATGGCACCATTTGTTGAAAGACCCTTTATAATCATACAGTTTTCGATATAACGCCCAGTTATTTAAATGTTCGTTTTTTTCTTAAAACGAACGAAATCACTTTAAATAAACTTTAATCAGAACTAATTGATTTCATTTAAATTATTATTAATAAATCAAATTGAAATCAAGAAAGGTTTTGTTTACATTTTATTTATTGGATGTGTACTTATTCAGCGAGAAGTTTTTCATTTCAAATTACTTCATAATTTTGGAAATGCAACATGGAGAGAAATAATATTCCCATTTTTTTAAATATTTTGCTTGACCTATGAAAACTAAAATTAAGCTTAATTCGCTAAAATCAAGCATCTAAAACTAAAATTAAAAAATTTTATTATTAAGATTTATTTCTAAATTTGGGCTCAAACAAGAATAAAATATTTTATTCTAGAACCTGTAACAAGGCTTGAATCAAGAAAATATTTTCTTAATATAAGCAAACGCAGAGTTGGTCATAACTATTCTTGTATTAGGCAATCATTTTGTTTGATTTAAGAAAAATGTTTGTTTAAAATCAAAGAAAAAACTTCTATCATTTCTTTTGAAGTTAAAATATAGGTGTGTGCAACTTTTGTGAATGTGAAGGGAAAAAAAAAGTTTTATTATTACTAACTTTAATATAATATTATATTTTAATATTAAATTTTTTCGTAGGGAAAACTATTTTTAATTGAAATTTTGATATTGAGAGTGACAATTGTTTGTACGGAAAAAAAAACTATGGGAAAAACAGTAGGAACAAATTGGCATGTGCTTGGTTCTGCAACTACACTGGCTTATTAAAAGGTTTTTTTCTTGTGGGGGTGGGTCTGTAACTATTTTGGTATAGTTTTACACTATGGCCCACATTGGAAGATATATAGACAAAACCCTCGCATTCAGGGTTATTCCAAAGTAACGGTGTTTACTAATTTTTGCTACTTTTTGTAAATTGGATACATCCAAAATGTAAAAAAAAAATTCGTGCTGCATACATCTTAGAAATTATATTCTCATTCGAATCGGCACATACAGAATGGCTGATGAACTTCGTGTTTTATTTTAATTTCATAAATAATTTTAGGATTTATGAAAGCATCGTTCAACAAAGGGAAAGTACTTTTTTAAACCATATGAAAATAATAATAGCAAATTGTCAATGCTAATGCAAAAACATTGGTCAAGGACATAATTCAGTTTAATATCGATAGGACCATTTTTATGCTAAATACGGAATTCGAAGCGATTACCATTATCAGTAGCAAAAAAAAACACGTATTGCAATTTTTCCATTATTTATTAAAAAATTACATTTAATACAATAATTTTTCAAAATTAAGAAATTCTGTAAAAAAAAACAAAATCTGAGCATGCATTTAAATACCGAAAAGCCTAAAGAAAAACTATTTTATAATTCAAAAACCATTTTACTAAGACGAATCTTAGCAATTTGTCAACTCATGATTTGAAATGCTTAAAAATTACAAATAGAATTAACTACAAAGGATTTGAATTTAAAAACTCGCACTTTATGCTTAAGTCCAATAAATTATATAAAATACTTAAAAAAAGCCTAGCATATATTAATCCCTCCAATATTAAGAGATATGGAAACTTTTCATTTTAAAAAATTAAAGTTTCTGCTTTTAAGCCACTTCAATATTTTTATTATATATCACGAGATATCAGAAAATCTTTTAAAATAAGGTATTAATAATATTACTATAAAATATTAATAAAAAATATTATTAAATAAAAAATTTCAAAAAAATTACAAGTTTGTGTTTAATTTAAACGCACTGAAGCTAGCTTTTTACTTTTTTCAGATACAAGACACAAAATAATCTTATATATCAAGCAAAACCTTTCAGATAATTAATAAATTGGATCAAACTAGTTCTTTTCTTAGTTTTTTATAGCATATTGATAACATTTTAATAATGGGAAAAATTTTTATTCTAAATGAAGCAAATGCAACTCGATTCTAGGAAAAAAAGAAATTCTCAAATCAAGTAAATTATTCTCATTTACAGCAAATTTTTAACTTGGATCAAGCACATTCTGCTCCTAATAAGAAAACTTTTTTTTCTAATTTGAAGCAAAGCATTCTAGTTTTGAGAAAATTATTTACTTGAATTAAGCAAATTCTTCTCAAATCAAACAAATAATTCTAGTTTTCAGTAAATTGTATACTTGAATCAAGCAAATTGTTCTCAGTAAAGCAAATATTAACTTGAATCTAGAAAACATATTCTTGAGTTTTAAGCAAATGTTTATTGAATTAAACATTTTTTTTTTTTCTTAATATCATGTGTTTGAAAATTGCTCAATTATAACAAAATATTTATTGAATTGAGAAATTACCGCTTGAGTGTAAATTGATAGCCAATTTGCTTGATTCAAGCATAGAAAGTTTGTTTTTTCTCTCCTTGAAATAGCTGCAAATTATTGTTATAATTTGGAAAAAACTATCAAATATTTTTAAATGTTGATAACTTACCCGAAAAATTTCTAGCACAATTTTGGTCGCAGTTATAGCCATCAATTGCACCAAAACATGGAAAAAGCTGACATATATTGCCGCTAGGACTAGGTCTCATTGAACACACTGGATTGTCAAGATTTGGGCAGAAACTTTCACAACCGATGCATGTTGTTGGGCTATAAAAATAAAATATTTGTATATTATATTAATTTAATTTTATTTAAAATGAACTTAAATAGGTTCACTGAACTAAGTATTGTTCTGAAAATTAATTAGATCCATTCATTAAACCAAATTTAAAATGATAAATTCATTGGCTATTTGCTCTCAATATATTCAATATTCAAGTTTTTTTCGCATTTATGTTTATGTTTCAAAACAAGTTTCAAATTTAATTAAGAACGCATTTTGTTAAGAAGCAAAAACTTGTTCTCGCATTGAAATAACGCATTTTCTTAACCTATTTTAGCTCAGAGGGGTAGTTTTCTATTCCTGAACTATGAAACTATGAAACTATAATTGATAAAAATTATTTGCTCACACATAAGTTATATTTGAAATGTTGGCTGTCATGCTTATATTAACCATGCACGCTATTCTTTTTCTAAGCGGTTATCATGTACTTCCACAATGAGAACTATATTGGTTACTAATTGGTTACTTAGGAGTACCACTTGTTCGAGAAGCCTTACCTCGAGGGAGATGCGAGGCAATCAAGAAGTTCATTCATTTATCAGACAACATCGCACTGGATACGGCTAATAAATTTACGAAGATTTGGCAGTTTCTCTAAACAGGCAACAATCGTTACATGCAGTTTGGGATTTCGTCCCATGATTTATCATTTGATCAGCAGATGATTTCATATTTTGGGAGACATTCTTGCAAAATATTTATACGTGGGAAGCCCCTTTGCTTCAGCTTCAAAGCCTGGTGTTTATGGAGGAGCTGCAATACCACCTTACAAAACCGTTGACCTTGGACCTGGCGTTGTTCTAAAAATATTGAAGAACGTTTCATCGATATTTGCGCTTTTATGGTGGTGGCCTATTTTTACAAATACGCTTTCCAATATGTTGGTCAATGCCAGGAACTTGATTGTTTAATGGCAAAGATTAAGAACAGAAGACCGTTTTCACAGTTGGAACTCAGATCACAAGTTACTCAAGCTCTTTTATTGTCAGACAAGCCTACTAAGAATGTGCCCAATGTATAAGAGCATTATCTGATCAAAACGAATCAAAGCATTTCCCAAGTAAACGCACTAATGGCACACCACAAAAACGATGCAAATTTTGATAATGTAAGACTCCGTTCATTTGCAAGGATTGCAATGTAAACTTGGATCCAAAATGTTTTGAAAAATATTATAAACATAAATAAAATATCCAAAAATAAATATTTTTTGTCTTAGCAAGTGTATATATTGGCCCAATGGGTAGAAAACTACCCCAACCGTTACTCGAAAACCATTACAGATAGGAAAAAAATTTCAATTGATTTTTCCTGATTAGGTTCAAAGTAGCTCAACTACAAATGAAAGCCCCCCGTTTTTCGAAAAATTATGAAAAACACTTTTTTTTTTGTTAGGATTTGACCCTTATATTAAAATGCTAACTATTCCAAAAACGATTTGCATAGGAATATACGATTTCTCACTTTATCCATCCCCCTGCGTTTCCTGGAAATTTTTGAATTTTCAGTAAAATCAAGCTATATTAAACCTAGCATTCCTTATGGTAGGGTAATTTAACCAGTTGTGGGCATTATCCGTTTGCGGGAACCCCTGCATAACTTTTGACAGTGAGTAGATGCTGCTACTCTGCCAATTGTTGTTTGTGCGTTATATCAGCACGACGCTTGAGTGCTGACACCGAAGCGATCAAACGCCTATATTTGGTTTTCGAGTAGCTACAATCGACATGATCTTTTCATTTGTGAAAATCAACAGTGATCTTGTTGTTTTTAGTGTTCACAGAGCAATAAATTGAAATGAATTATTGCAAGAAGGTTAGTAGGATATATATCTCTGAAGGAAATTCAATATATTTTTATATCGGTTCGATCAAAATGTTCGCGCAGAAAAATTTGCTGGTAATTTTTTGACAGCTCAGCCAGCTGTGGACACCAACATTCTACCGTTTGTTAACACTAGCCGGTTAACATGTACTTTAAGTCAGTATCATGCGATGAGACAGCATTATTTTTACACAATGTTATTTTTTTTTCAATTATCTGCATTCACAGTTGAAATTTTTCGCCCAAACCTTGGCAAGTTAAGCAACTATACATCAACATTGGAAGAATATGGAACAGCGCTAACAGGGGAATTGGAATGAAACTATGATGGGTGAATATGTTTGGTCTCTGGAAAGAGAATGGCCCATCATTTCAAAATATAAAAAGCGGATTTTTTTTTCACTCGTTACTATATTGAAAGTATCTACAAGATTGCACATTAACATTAATGGCTGTATTTTGAAAAACGCAGGCGATCACCTCACTGATCTTTCTGCAAATAAATTTCATTAGAAAATTTGATTAAGAGAAAGAGCGTTTGTTTTACTTCATATGAAAACAGAATTGTTAGTCAAGTAAACCAGAGGTGTGGTGATTGCTTGCGTTTTATATGATAAAATACGGCAATTTATAACCCAAAAAGATATGTTAGAAAAATAAATGAAAATTTTCGTCATGATAAGTTACCATCATGAAATTTGTGATTGGTTTACCTTTATAACAACTTTTTCGGTTTATTGAAAACCTTTGTTTCTATTATTTCAAGGTAATCCAATTTGAAATTGTTTGCGATATTTGGTGACCAGATCTGATTATTCGTTTTGGTGTTATGGTATATATGACCACGTTTTCAAAAATTGTCTTTACAAAAAAAAAAACAGATTTAGAAGAAAAAACTTATCCATAGATTTGAATATAAATAACGAATGCAGATGTAAATAAATGAAGACTGCTGCCATAATTTAAATAAAATTAACTAAATATTATTGAATTGTTAAAAACTTACGGAGCATAATTGGCTGGTGAAAGCGGGCGTAATGTCACTCCATTGCAACAGAAATCTCCAGCTATATAAGAAAAACAAATAGATTATTATGTTATATAGCAGATTGCAACAAGGAAATTATCTATATTACACATTTGGCAGTCGTTCTTTATAGATGGAGAGCCAGCGGAATAAAAATTGTTTTCATTTAAAAAAGTATTTTAGTTGTGTACATACACATATCGCGGTTAGTCAAGCGAACTTTAGAACAGGCGGGTCATATATGTTATCAAACGTGTCATATTTTTGGTAGTAATGGTTAACATTTAAAAAGTCTGAACATTATTATAAAGGTTTCATATTTCATATAAATAATAACAGTTATGTCAGTCAGTCAGTTCAATGTGGGAACGGAGCTGGTCAGTTAGCAACAATGTAAGCTTGAAACTTTTTGAAGGGGTAATTAATTGTATATTAATCCTAAATAAAATAGTATATATAATAAATAAAATATATCCTAAATAATAGAACTCCCGTCAGTCAGCACAAAAATAGAAAATATTTATACCCCAACGCGTACTGCTTAAAGTAGCTTTGTAGTCTTGGACCTTCTTTTTTAGAAAGAAGCTCATAATTTAAATTACATTAAGATAGCTTTCAAATTACGGTTGTAACCGTGATCACAGCTAGATAGACGGAGAGACGGACATAGCTAAATTGACTCAGGTGGTGATGCTGACCAGAAATATATATACTTTACTTTATATATTTTTAGTGGCGGCCGTGGCGCAGTGGGTAGTGTGTGTGGCCCATACGCCAGAGAACCCTGGTTCAAGTCCCACCTGACACAGAAAGTTTTTTCAATTAAATTAATTTGTATGTTCGGCTGTCACCTCTCTGCAGACAACGGCAAAACTCAGAGATTAAAAACTGCGATGAAAAGCTTCTTGAGAACATAAGCCGTTCGGAGTCGGCATAAGACTTGTAGGCCCCAGTTCTCGATCATTTGTGTTCAAACATTTCACAAACACACACACAACACAACTGATCATTAGAAGCTCGGTCAAAGTCCTTTCAAGGGTTGAAATGGCCATTTCGTTTTTTTTTTTTTTTTGTATTTATTAGTATACCTCTTTATTGGCGTTACAAACGGAATGACAAAGTTAAAATACCCCTAACGCAGTACGCGTTGGGGTATGAATATACATTTATCTTAGAAGAAAGTTCTTTTTAAAAATTAGATTTTCCATCTTTGCTATTAATTCAATTCAGCACGAAAAAGGTCGGGTACTTTGCTAGTTTTAAATAAAAATTTGTATTTAAATTGAATGCTTAATTTAATTTTAGTATAAATTTTAATCTTTAAAAGTAACGCTGCATTACAAACATTATCTTTTGTTCTGTCATATGAACCAAATATACTTTTCGGATAGAGGGGGAAAAACGTAAAAATACACGTATCGTAAATACTATTTAATAATAGTATAGTCGTTTTTCATGCACACGTTACAAGTTTTTTTTTTTTGTTTTTATGTTTTAAGTTCTGTGGTGCCACACAGTGAGAGATAGCTCCATATATTTGTTGGAGAGACTAGAAGCAGTTGTTGGAATTTTATTGGAGTTATTGGATTCAATTTCTAAAAGAATAATGGCACGCTGGTTCCAAAAATTTGCTTCTGTCTTAACATGAATACTATTATCTATTTTGAATATTGATAAAAAAAAGTTAATGAAAAAATAAACAAAAACCGACAAAAAAAAAAAATAAAAAAATTTCAAAAGTATTAACATAACCACAAGAGTGGTCCTTATTTTTTTTTCGAAAGTAACGAATTGCGCACCTGGGCTTTGTTCCTTATCATGACAGAGGTAAACTGTAAAATTTTCAGAAGAAAATATTGATATTTAAGCGTGCTTGAAAATCTGATTTACCTAAGAATTTTATTGGGACTTTTTTGGGAAAACAGCATTATTTTCCCATCTAACACCTTCTTTTAGGTCCAATTAGGAAATTTTTTTTAGTTGGTTGTCACATGTGTCTATGACAAGGCTACCAAATATCAGCTTCTCTCGTTGGCATTTGGTAAAGTGACAGTGTTTTGTTTGAAAGCTCTGAAGGCCATACCAAAAACCGTGTTCAGAAAGGTTTCCGTGACTGGATCAAGCGCTAGCATAAGTGCGTTGCAGCCGACGGGAACTACTTTGAAGACGACAATATTGATATGGATGAATAAACTTGTGCGTTAATTGTTTTTCAATAAATGAACCCTTCTTTTTGAACAAGGGGGTATTAGCTCAAATTTTCCAAAAACTTGTATTTCGTTTTTGATTAATTTTTTCTTTAATATACATGCAATAACAATAGAGTTCAGCTACTACAGCTATATCGCACTTCCTCAGCATTAACCCATCTAAAGCCACTACCCAGTAATCATTGAAAATATCAATGTTATGGATAACCGTGACCACAAACAAGTTAATGTGGGAAAAATTTACCCACCAATAAATGGGTTGGGCTCAGGGACAACACAAGACGTAACAACTAACCATGCGTATATATAGATATAATTACACAACTAATTTTAATCTACTTTTGAGTAGACCTTTTGACAAATTAACATCAAAAACGCTACAATTGTTAACAAAGGAACTCATGCGACTTAAAGGAGCAGTAGCCATATAATTTGTTCTACTAAATGGCAAATAAATTAAGTTGTTAGCGTTTCTACTGCTTCTACGGTTAGTGTTAAAATTTATGTGAGAAAGAAGTTCTGGAGAATCGAATACACCAGTTATGAGCTGGTTATGAGATCCATGCCTATACCTAGGTCTTTGACGGTGTCTACATGACTCAAGGCAGTATCTTTAATCTTATAATCAAATATAAAATTATTCCTTTTTCGCGAAAAGGTCATAGTTTGGCATTTATCTGAATTTAAAAACATATTATTTTTAGAACACCAAACTTCAAAGGATTTTAGATCAGACTGGAGTAGATCTGAATTATCTCTAGAATTAATCGTTCTGTATATTTTCATATCATCGGCATAAATAAGCAGATGAGAGTGTTCAATGACATGAGTTACATCATTGATAGCTAAAATAAACAGAAGAGGACCAAGGTGACTACCCTGAGGAACACCTGATCCAGCAATAAATTCAGAAGACAATGCGCCTCGGAAACGTATTTGATAAGATCGCTCTACCAAATACGATTTAATCCAGTTCACAAAATATTGTGGAAATCCCATTAACTCAAGTTTAAATAAGATTAGATTGTGTGGTAGCTTATCAAATGCCTTACTAAGGTCAGTGTAAACACAATCGACCTGGTTACCAGAATCAATAGAATTTAAGCAGAATGTTGTAAAATCGAGAAGATTAGACACAGTGGATCTGCCATTCACAAAACCATGCTGACGAGTTGTTATGACTTCCCCACAGTGAATTTTCACCCGATCATACACCATCCGCTCAAAAAGTTTTGGAATCGATGAGAGCTTAGCGATAGGCCTATAGTTACTAACATCGTTCCGGCAACCCTTTTTAAAAATAGGACTTATAAATGATTTTTTCCAAAAAAGTGGAAAATAACTTTCGTTAATAGATTTATTGAATAATAAAGAAAGTGGTTGACTCAAAACGGAACCGCATTGTGTTAACACTGCGGCAGGAACACCGTCAGGTCCAGCACCAAACTCTTCATCGATCGATCTAATATACATTAAAATATCCTCTGGAGTGAAGGATATATGTTCCAAAGATACTCTGGGTTCGGAATTCATATATTCAAAGTACTCTCCATCAGGAGTAAAAGAATCTGAACAGAATGATTCTTTAAAAAGATTGGCGAATAGGCCACAAATTTTGACGGGATTGTCAGTAAATCCCTCAGGAGTTCTAAATGAAGAAGGAAATCCATCAGATTTCTTCTTTGTGTTTACGAATCCCCAAAATTTCTTTGGATCTGTCAATATTCTCAGCTTAACATTATCTAAATATTCGTGATATAATGTAGCTGAGCGATTTTCAAATTCCAGAAACAAACGTTTGTAAGTTTCTAGGTCGTTTGAGCCTAGGCTACAGACGTATTTCTTCCATGCCCTATTCCTGTTGTTGCGAAGAGTCTTTAAATCCTTTGTGTACCACGGGTACGCAGAATTCCTCGCAAATTTGAGACTATAAGGCACTGATTGAGAAAACACAGCAAAGAGTTCCATATAAAAAAAATGTATGGAGTCATCAAGGCAATTTACATTTATATATTCTAAAATTGCATTAAGTTTACCATGAAGCAACTGATTCAACTTCAAAAAGTCAGCATTTTTAAAATTGAATTCATAAAGCTTATCTGCTGAATTAGAATTTACTATATTTGCTCTGTCGGATTTGTACCAAATACTCAATGGTGGATGATATTCATCAACAATAGTTAGAGCATGAAAGGCCCTCTTAACAACAACATTGTTACTGTCTGTAGTTAAGACCAGGTCAAGAAGTCTTTCAAGACTTTTATAAATACAACTCACTTGTTGTAAGTCTGAACATATATTATCAACAAATATATGTTCTTGGCGGGTCTTCGAATTAGATGCACAATAGTACGTATCATCGTCAGAAGAATGCCATTTTAAATCAGGTAGATTAAAATCGCCCAATAATAAAATGTCGTCATTAACGTCAAGTAAATCAATTATGTAATCTATGCACTCCGCAAGGCTTGCATAGACCTCTACACTACTCTTCGGAGGAACATATGCATTAATAACATATACATTAGAGTTACAATGTATAACTTTAACGCAAATTAGTTCAATATTAGAAGAGCAGGGAATGTCAACTATAAAACTGACAAAGCAGTTCCTCACAGCCAAAAGGACACCACCACCGACAGAAGAAATATTGTCAGTGTATCTGTATTTTCTAAAAACTTGAAAACTATTGTCAAACAATTCCAAATCAGTAATGCTTCCGTTTAGCCACGTTTCTGTTAACGCGATAATATCCTCAGAGCAATTTTGAGTTGATAGAAATAAGCTCTGCGTCTTAGAACGTAGTCCCCTTACATTTTGATAGTAAAGGGACAGCCTATTTAGTTTTTTTGAGTCTGGCGGGCGGCTTGAGTCACCCTTTTAGACTTATTTTTTGGCTTGAACTCAGTAACAAGAATATTATCGGCCGACAAATTAGATTTAAGAACAGTTGTAAAATCTTCGGCTGCAACTGTTAGAATAAAAGAAGCATGGGAAGGCTTATTACCAATTTTTTTCCATGAACAGAATGCATTTGAGTTCACTAACTTGGATTGCCTGACAAACGTCAATATATTTTCTATTGATGTGTCGGGCTGAAGACGTGAAATGAAAACATTTCTGGTCCTCGAAACTGCTCTTAAATTCAAATGACTGTTAGGCGTTGTTGAAATCGTATTTGGGCTACTAGTCAATGGAGGAATAGAAGATGGTGTATGAGAAATCACCGTATTATTATTTTCTGATGGCATTGCTGGGGGCTGCTCTGCCTTGGAAGGTCTGGAGGACGCCTTCCGACGCTTATTTTTGTTTTTGTTTTTCCTCTGTCTTTTAGAGCTTTTTAGGTCTTTTTCTGATGAAACTGACAAAATTCCGGAAGATGCAGTCATGGACGAAGGAACCGAAATGTTATCCTGATCAGTTATTTCATCAGAAACGCTGGTAGTGTGTGCGGCACTAACTTCGCTGAAAAATGTAACAATTTCTCTGAAATTATTATTTAACAAGTTAAGACTTTCCCCAAAAAGCTTTATTTTAGAATAGAGTTCATCCGGGGAAAGGGCCCTGCACGAAGCACAATACCAGCGAAGACCAGATCGGACTGACATTAAATCGTCAAGGCACGATTTAGAAATACCAGCACAAGAAGCATGGAACATTCGCTCACATGGGCCAGAACAGCTGAACATAGGGTACAGAATATTCTGGCTTTTGCATTGCTCGTTTAGAGAACAAGCAGCAATATTGTCAATGGATAAATAATCCATTGCAAAAAAAAATTTAAATTATTCTGTGAGCAAGTGTTTTTGTATGTAAAATGTGCTTATGGGGTTAGCACAAAAGTGCAGCGTACACAAAACCGTTAAAAAACAACAACACTAGATACGCTGACTGCACTACAAATAAACAAACACCGCACAAAGAGAAATTGAAAAATAATTAGGCAGACGAACAAGCACTGAATTTTAATATAAACAACAAAAACTATTGCAACTAATTATATATAAATAAAGACGATTATTAATAAACACTATTTAAATTAAATTGATTAAAAACATAGAAAACGTTTATTAAAAGATTTGTTGATACTTAACGTTTACAAGATTCAACAATACACAGTTATAAAATTCACTTATCACAGCAACACAACTAAAAAACCAACCGATCACCACAAGAAGACGAGATCAACTGAAAATAAATAACTTTAACTTTATAACTTTAAAATAAAATATCAAACATGAAAATCGGAGTTGAATTACCAGACTTATGATTTTTTACTTTCGGAAAAAATATAAATTTATAAAGCTCTAACGGCATAAAGCTCTAAGTGTAATTCTTAAAAATTAATTTTTTTAAGAATTGCTAAAAACAAAATAACTTTTTTTGTTGCATTAAAAAATCGCAAAATTCCAAATTTT
Source organism: Coremacera marginata (assembly GCA_914767935.1). NCBI lineage: Eukaryota > Metazoa > Arthropoda > Insecta > Diptera > Sciomyzidae > Coremacera > Coremacera marginata. Next base: position 160,683,946 of record OU612044.1, read on the forward strand.
AAAAAAAATCACTTATATTTCATGGAAAAATTTTCTAAAACTTTACTTTCTACATATACAAAAAATTGTGGAATTACGTTTAATAATTTGGTCGTTACGTGATTTTTTGATAGACATATGACTCTTCGGAAATGTTGAGTTTAAACATTTTTTTGAAAAAATTTGTGTGGAAAACCATATCAAATTCCCTTAACTTCTTTCCTATTATTGCGAAATACTAGTGATGTGACTGACGAGTCGAATACTTTATCGACTTAGTTACTCGAGTCTGAATGATTTTGACTCGAGTAGAAACTCGAGTTGACGAGTTAGCGAGTCAGCCTTTTGAAGTCAATTTTACCATTTTTTTTACTCGCTATAAGCAAATAAAAAAAAAATTGACTCGTTTCGATTTACGAGTCAGCTAAGCAACAGCGAGTTAAGGCCAGTTTTTCAGTACGAGTTTAAACTTTATTTAAATTAAACCGAACTTAACTCACCAAAATTGCACGTTTAAACTCGGTTTAACTAGATATTTTAGCATTCGTTGAATTTAATTGACTTAAATTATCATATAATGTGTTTCTTTTTCTTTCTTAATTCGATCTTAAACGTCCAATTTCAGTTTCTCTTACTGAAAAACTGGCCCTTAGTGTTTTTTTACTCATTATTTGAGATGGACCAATTTTGCTAATTTGTTACAACAAGTTTAAACACAGAAAACCATAAAATTCATTTAAAACAAAAGCATTATTGAAATAAATTATTTAATTTCTGATTAAATGTTTTTGAGCTTTACGTCTGTTATTTTATAGAGTAGTAAATTTTTAATTTATTTGTACTTCTAAACAGGGTTCTGAGAAAAATACTACACTACATTTGTCTTTAAATTTTACTGTGCTTTCATCTGCACATACATGAAAAGTATTTGACAGTGCGAAACAAAAAACTCGCTTATTTTTTTGAAAACTCAAGTCGCAGCAAAAAGTGACTCGAGTCGACTCGATTTCGAGTTTGACTCGACTTAACGAGTAAAAAAACTCGACTCGTCACATCACTACGAAATACTCAATAAAGTCAAATATGCAAGCACACATATACACACATACAAACGTTCATAAGAAAGCAAAGGTGAGTTGAGTAAAAAAGTGATGTAACTTTTAATACATTTTATATGGTGTCTACATTTGTAGACAACCGACCAGGAGATGAACATTTTGAAAAGTAGGGTCTAGGGGTGACAATTTTTTTTCTTATGCCTATAGTGACCAAAACTGTTTAGAATTAATTTTTAGGAAGCTACTGAAAACATCAAACATTTTTGATGTGTATTTTTTTTCTATTCAACTATTCCAGCAAAAATGCTACAAGCGGATACTCCGAGTACATAAAGGATAAAGTGCCCCTTTTATGGCTTATCGAACAGAGAAAAAAAAATCAGAAAACATAGATTTCTTATTTAAAATGACTTGAATAATTCTTAAAAATAAATCTGATTTTCTTTCGAAATATTTTGAAATTCCAGGATTGCCAAAATATATATAGGAAAATTGGGTTGCCCAGGCTTAAGTTATAAAAACCTCCTAAAAAAATTTGAGCTAATAAAAAAGATATTGGGATTTGTTTTGGAAAAACAGCACTATTTTCCCATATAAATCAGATTTTCAATATAGAGGTCGCTTGAGGTACGTTTAAATATCAATATTTTTTTCTGAAAATTTCACAATTTACCTCTGTCAGACCTCTTTGTTTACCTCTGAACAAAACCCTGGTGCGTAATTAAAGATGAGAAAAAAAATTGTTTCCTCCATACAACTAAGGACCACTCTAATAACCACCAAAAAAAAAAAAAAAAATCGGGTTTTTAACCAACTGAAACCGGTACAAAAACCAATATCAATTTTAGAACCAGCGTACCATTTTACATTTCATAAAATGACGTTTCATCCAATTTCTACAACTCATACTATTTTTTGGATCCATCTCTACGTGGGGCACCACAGAACTTAAAACGTCAAAAATAAAAATTCTGACGTGTACATACAAAACGACGATAAACGTGAATTTTTTATTTGTTTGCCCCCTTTCCGAAGAGGTATATTTGGTTCATAAGACAGAATGTGTGTAATGTTTCAACTACATATCTTCTATTGTAGGTTTCGACCACACGTCATCATTGAAATGAAAGTAAACGTTGTTTGTGAGTCATAATCAAATAAAAAATGTTTCACAAAAGTTGTGAAACTCTGAATCATAATACTTTTGAAGCTTAAGAATCTAATAATGAAGACGAAAGCAATTGAAATATAAAACAGCATAGCTTTTAACTCGAATATAATATTCACGATAGTTAGTATAAAATTAATTCTCAATTTTACTCAAAGCGAAGCAAACTTCAGTAAAGTTTAATCACTTTAAATTATATTAAATTAAATTATTATAAATTGCACCAAAAAGATATTGTGCATACAAGGAAAGTTTACAATTTGTAATAAGTATGATGTTATGTATAGTAATTAATAATTTTATAATTTGCCTATCCATTCAAATGACTTGTGAAAAAAATTTAAAAGTTTTTACTTACCCATAAAAACTATAAATACGCAAAACAACTTCATTTTTTTTTTTTTTTTTTTGTTTGAGAGTATTAAAATTTATTAAGCATTAAAAATAATGAACCGTTTTTGAAGAATACTCGTTTGAAATAGAATGACTCGTTTTATTTTCTGCTAGTAAGAGAGCTTTCATACAACATATTTTTTTCTGAAATTTTTGAAGTAATTTGAACAGCTGCGAGTTTATGTTTTTTTTTTCTAAGACATATTGTATAGATAGAACAACAAAAATATTTGTATTCTTCTTTGTTGAAATTAATACTGTCACTAAAAAATTTTAAAGATAGTGGTTAGGGTGGGGCCATTAGTATGGAAGGAAAAAAATCTTAATGGGCACTTCGCGTTTCTGATTCTTGGGATTGTAATAAGCAAAAAAGTCCACTAGACAATACGTCTACGGTGAAAATCGAGCTTCCAGATTTTATATTGCAGTTTTTTCTCAGACTTTTGTCATGTTTTTTTGGATATTTTGGCCTATAACAACCAAACCATTAAGATTTTCGATACAATACTGAGACAAAATTGTAAAAATTGTAGACAAGACAATAGTTAAGAACTCTCTAGTGCATCGCAAAAGCATTGGAACGCTCCTTCAGGCATCTTTGCCCTTGTGAAAGTGCAAGTTTTTCGTGAAAATATTGATAAATTACCATTTTCAGTTGTTCATAGCGCAAAATCATAAAAATGTTCTATTTCTTATTTGTATTCTATTTTTTTATTTTATTCTATTTTATTCTATTTATTTTATTTCATTTTTTTTATTCTTCTATTGTTTTCAGTTCATTTGATGCATTTTTGTTAGTTTATTGTAAACGATCACAGCATCAAATACACATAAAATGAAATACGCACTTTAAAATATCTGCCGCAAATGTAAGTTTTAGAAATAATTGTTTCGTGTATAAACTGTGCAGTGCTTATAAAAAACATTTTTTTAATTTAAGATATAAATTTAAATTTAATTTAAAGTATGTACAGAGAATGTGGAGATGGAGAATCAAGCAAGAATCACAGCGTCATCATCAAATCTAGAACATATGCCTTCGCAAAACGTATTGGCATTCGGCTTAGAGGCTGAATTAGACGATATTTCGCTTCCAACTAGGAGCGACATTTTGAAACATTATTTTTTCTTGGCCGCTCGTTGCAAAAACGCAAATAAAATGTTTTCATGCGGCACATTCACCCCACACGTTTGCGACAAATTGATACAAATTTGGAACAAATTAAATATTGAGGTTATTGGAAAAAAAAATATTATTAAGAAATTAGGCAGATTATTGAAAAATTACCGTGAAGCTTGTAAGAGACAAACAAAAAATGATGCTAAATTCAGAGAATTTGTTGACAGCACAACGAAAATTTTTTACATCGGAAAATGTAAATGCCAGCTCAAAACAGCTCGATGTAATTGTTGACCGACTCCAAGAATTCATGTCGGATCAGCATAACGAACGCAGGCTTACAATACCTGAATATTTGCCAGTCGAAACAGAAATATCGACTGTGTTACCATCTTTACATTCAGGTACATCATCTGATCCAATATTTCAACCAACCGCATCAGATGTGCAATAATTGGAAAACTATGAACCTCCTGGTTCGGAAATCCATACACCAACCGCGCGTAGAATGTATACTCCACGATATAGTACACCACGGTTTGCAATGATGTGCGATCGCTTTGGGGTATCCGATCGATTAGCATCTGTTTTGCCTTCAGCTTTATTCGCTGACATACAGTTTAAGGATGAGCGAGGTGAAACCATTATTATGGATATAAGAAAAGTGAGCCGAGAGCGTACAAAATCGAGACACGATATTTTACGAGCAAATCAAGATGGTGAATCGTTGATCACTTTTTCGTTTGATAGTCGCAAAATTGATTCATTAACTCTGGAGAAAATTAATGAAGTATATCACACTTCAATGCGAAAAGAACCACACCTAGTAGTAATACGTGAACCACATTCGTCACTAATTGGCTATGTAAATTTAGAAGGCAAAGGCGAAACCTCCAAAGCGAAACAAGCCGAATTGATTGCATTTTTCAAATCTAAAAATCTTTCACTTGAAAATTTAATTGCCGTCTGTAGTGACGGTTAGGTGGCAAACACTGGCACAATACACATGGTGTATTGCGTCTTATCGAACGCTATCTAGATAGACCAATAAATTGGTTTATCTGTTTACTTCATTACAACGAATTGCCGTTCCGACATTTGTACAACTCTGTCGAAAAATCGGCCACTACTGGACCGACAAAAAGCACTAGATCGTTAGCTCAAAGGATAGATATTTGCAATACATTACAAGAAAATATCATAACTATATGTACTTCTATTTCTATACGATATAGTTTTGTAATTTTTTTATTGAAATAATCTAAAAATTTTTCAGATTATCGAAAATTTTCAACTTATTCCACTTGAACACATTCCTCCAATGAGTACAGATGCTGAAAATCAATTTTCCACGGACAATAAACATCTATACCAAATTGCCCAAGCCGTTTCAAATGGTAGTTGCTCATTTAATCTTGCAAACATCAAACCTGGACCGGTGGGACATTCGAGATGGATAACAAAAGCTAGTAGATTGCTCCGTGTGTATATTGCGACAGAAAACCCATCACAAAAACTTACAAATTTTGGCTAGATACATCATGAAAGTGTATGTTCCCATGTATTTCAACGTCAAATACTACAATTCGGCTGTATACGGTAGTGCTCTGCTTGGGAAATTCATCCAGTGGACGCTATATTTACCAGACAACTTACGAAACATCGTAAATTCCGTAATACAGAATAATTTCCTATATAAACACAGTGAAAATGTTTTGTTGAGCATGTTATTCGATGATTGTAAAGAAATTCGTAAATTGGCACTCAAAAAAATATTGCATATTCACGACAACGTTTGCGATTTAACTGAGCTTCGCAAATATGTAAAACCAAACATCAATTTTGATTGTACGGATAACGTTCACATGATCGATTTAGAGGATAAAGCATTGTTATTTGAAGCGCCATTTACCAGGAAAATTCCGTATGAGCATTTACAACAATACCTCGAATGTGTAGATGATGAAGATCCACCATTTCCAGACCCACTAATACCTTGTCATATTCAAGGTACGGAGCATCATGTCCAGCTACTAGCTAGTGTTGCTAAGCGCTCAATCGACAAAAACCGTGAAGGTATAATGGCATCTGTATCTGAAGGCCGAAAGAAAGCGCCTCGTAAGGAATCTCGAAAAGATTTGGAAGGCAATCTTTGAATGAAAAATACACTGAATTGGAATTTTTGATGTGAAATCGTTTAAAACAATAATTGCTTTCTTTTTGATTCATACCTTGTCTCTACCAATACAATTACTTTGTAGTTTAAATGAATTTTTCATAATTTTCAAAATAAATTTTGAGCAAAACAAAAAAAAAAAACATTATATTTTTGGATAAAAAAAGTGGAAAAAATAAGAAATAGAATATTTTTATGATTTTGCGCTATGAACAACTGAGAATGGTAATTTATCAATATTTTCACGAAAAATTTGCACTTTCACAAGGCCAAAAGTGCCTGAAGGAGCGTTCCAATGCTTTTGCGATGTACTAGAGAGTTCTTAACTATTGTCTTGGCTACAATTTCTGTTGGACCGAAGTATTGGACCGAAAATCTCAATGGTTTGGCTGTTATAGGCCAAAATATCCAAAAAACGTGACGAAAAGTGTTGAATTTTCTACATTTTCGACTTTTTGACCATGAAAACGACGTTTTTTCTAAGTAATATGTTCAGAGAAATTGAAGCCCGAGACAATAGCTACAACTTTAGTTTGAAAATAATTCAAAATTTCAAATAGTTTACGAAATATGAGCCCAAAAAATTTGCAAATTTTCCTAAAAAATAAAGTCTGAGAAAAAACTATGTCAAAATCTGGAAGCTCGATTTTCACCGTAGACGTATGGTCTAGTGGACTTTTTTGCTCAGTACAATCCCAAGAATCAGAAACGCGAAGCGCAAATTAAGATATTCAAATCGCCCCACCCTAATAGTGGTAGATTTAAAAAAAGACTGTCGATTTTTTTCGCCCAACAAGAAATTTGGAACAAGTCCGCTTAAATTTCTGATAGTTGTTTGGTACAAGGCATGGCGGAATTATAATTGTTTCATGCGTTCAAGGTAGCATTTCTTTCGTAGACTAGAAAGTGATCTATGATCTATGAGAAAGTGATCTATGAACTATGATCTAGTTCATTCAAGTGTGTAATAAAATTTTTATTAAAATATTTTGTCATTAAGGTTGAATAGCATTACTGTGGGAGAGTAGTGAAAAAAACAAGCTTTTCAACAGAGCTGTGTGGTTATTGTTGCTCTTTGGCACAGTTTACAAGTCATTCAAATTGAAGGATCATTCAAAATTTGTTGTTGTTTTCCCAGCAAAAAAAAAGGATGAACTCTCTGCGAGAGCGGAAATGAACTTTCAACACTTCATCGCATCAATTAAAATTTTGATGGAGCTCAAGACCTGCATCAATCAATCACAGGGTTGCATAATCAACTTTTCTGGTACTTACAACAATACTTTTAGTCAGCATCGGCCATTTAATCAAAAAATCACGTGTGAACAGCTATTCAATCAAATATCTCGAAGAGAGTAAAAGAGAACAAAAAATGCGATATTCTTCATACAATTTGAATGACGTATAAACTCTGCCTTTCTTTCCTATCTTCTCGGGCACACTTGATCAGCGTTGTTGAGATAAAACAAAATAAAGGGTGTCTCAATAAAAGTGCATATTTTTATTGCATTCTAAAGTAGACTTGTTCCGAGCATAATACAATAATAAGGTAGGGTAAGGAGATTCACCACACCGACCTCGAATGTTAAAATGTATTTTGCATTGCCACTTTTTTGTATTATTGACAAATGTGGGACAAATAATAAGAAAGGAAATTATTTGTAGGGTAAATAGGGTATATTAGAACATATGTATTTACAATGAAATAAATAGCTGTTTTGTGATTTTAAACCTTTGTTTTCAGTAAATTATTATTGCCCATTGGTTTTTGTTTAGCTTTTTGTGTTCTTAATTTTTTATATAAACTTTTTATTGTAATGCCCACTATAAATGTAATACAAAATGTTTATATTGCCATAAGACAGAGAAACTTTTGTTTTTGAAAATGCTTTTATTCCATCTTTTTAGTCTTTAATCCGTTGGTTCTTTAAGACACTTAAGTTTTCTTTGATTCAAGTTATATGACAGATGGCAGAACTTTTTTTTGACATTATTAAAAATTTTTAAATTAACTATAAACTGAAGTGCACAAAAACTGAAGTGCACTACTGTATCAGAGAACGAATTTATTGGCCTATGGCTTAATGGCGAATGAAAAAAAAAACTTAAAAACTTTTCTAATAATAATATAATGTACTTCCCCGGCCGTGGCGCAGTGGGTAGAGAGTGTGGCCCATACGACAGAGAGCTTTGGTTCGAATCCCACCCGACAGAATGTTTTTTCCAATTGGATTAATTTTTCTGTTCGGCCGTCACCCCTCTGCAGACAATGGCAAACCTCAGAGAGTAAGAAACTGCTACGAAAAGATTCTGAGAACATAAGCCATTCGGAGAGGCCATAAAACAAGCAAAAGTTCTCGATCATTTGTGTTCATACATTTCAAAACACACACAACACAATTGATCATAAGAGATCGGTCAAAGTCCTTTCATTGGCTGGAATGGCCATTTTGTTTTTTTTTACTTCCCCGTATTCCAGTTCGAAGCAAAATATCAATATTACAGAACGTTAAGATAATAAATAGAACTGTCTAAAAAAATGGAAACAAAGCAATATTTTATCGAAATTATCGCCCGCGGAATGTGTTACAAATTGTCGAACATAGAAGTTTACGAAGTTAAAACATATCGCCACAGCTAAGTAATGCATGGAACACATTAACGACGGCGACGACGTTACGCCATCTGTCAAATTTATTTTACATGTATTTCTTATGGAGGTGAGTTTGGTGAATATGTCTCAACGACATTGTCGCTCTTGTTGATGTCGTCGGTATAGAATTATTTCTATTTTGACAGGCGACAAAAATTGCTCTATTTTCATTGCTTATACAGCATGTCAAAAGCTTTATTCATTTAATAATTTGGCTTTGCGTGTGGGAAAGCTTTTTGTTGCGTCGCTTTCAAAATAATCAAGTAGCCATAGGTATGACTACATTTCTCACCTTTGTCGTGTAGTAGAGCCGTTGCCGTCATCAATTTGTTCCATGCATTTTTCATCGAAAACACTAAGACATGGATTTTTCATGTATGTTTTAACAACATGTAACAACAAATATATAGCGACTCAGCTCTGTTGAACATCGTTTCTGTAGCATACTCCAATTGAAATATGAATCCTCAAAGCGAAATATGCGAAGCCGTCTCAAAGAGCATGGATGAATATTCAGAGTATGCACTGACGCTCTGCAAGGCAAGTCATGTTACTGTCAGCAAAGAATATAGGCCTGTTTGCATTGGCCTCGAAGCATTAAAAAACGAATTTTTTATAATAGCAGAAATGTCTTTTCATCAAAGAACTGTTTTTGTAATGCTTAGAGAACTATATTTTGAAAGGCTTTATTGAATGCAAGAATATACCTATTGATAAATCAAAATGAGTTTATTATTTTATATAATTTTAAGACAAATGACCAAAAAATCCCGAAGGCATATCATTAATAAATAGCATTGTTTGGTGATATGGTGAAGAGCAAGCAAAACCAGTTTTGAATAATATTGATTTCTACAAAAGGAGAACCTCAGACCCGTAGCAGCATTAGATCAGGCCGCAAAGTCCATGTGATACTTATGAAGTACCATCTTTAAATAGAACACATCAAAATTTTTGGACAGATATGTCATTCAGTTCTGTTTTGATACCCTTCGAGTGGAAGTGATTTCCGAGTCTTGATTTTCTTTTATAGAAAAAACCTTACGTAAACCAAATCATCTCTTAATAAACATTATTGACAAATCGCAATATCGCGTTAGCTCGGTGAAGCGACACTAAGTTCGACTTCAAGCTTTGATCTCACCATGCTTGTATCGTAAATATGTTCATAAGCATAAAGAGTGGTAAACAAGCCCATGTTTATGTCCAGAGTGTACCCCTTCCTTAATGGCTTTATTCTACTTAGGGCCGATTTTTCAGTGCGAGTTAAACTTTGTTTCTGGTTTAAGCAAAGTTTAAACCAAGCAGCTAGTTAGGTAGAAGTAATTAAAAAGGGAAGTTCCAAGAATTAGGAATTAGTAAAACAACTTTTTTGTTTTCAACCACCGCACAGGTAGCGATTTTTTTTTTATTTCGTACAAGCGAACTAATTTCAAAAATAAAGATTCAGTTAAGACTCGAACTCAGCCGAAGCTGATGTCTTAAAATTTTCGCTCGGTCGTGATAAAATTCGCTATTAATTTTTTTGGAACTTATTTCATTTTGTGAGTGATTTAAGTTAAGTGCATCGGTTTCATAAAAATAACAAAGAAAACATTGTATAATATATATATATATATATTAGAGTCTTTAGATGTCTTTCATGATCTTGGAGTAACTATGGATACTTAACTTCGCTCTCATATTCATATTAATAAAATTAAAAATCGAGCAAATAGTACTTTAGGTTTTATTAAACGATGGGCAAAACAGTTTAATGATCCCTATATAACTAAAACCTTATTCACCTCTCTAGTGCGACCTTTTTTAGAGTATGCTTCAATTGTGTGGTGCCCTCGATACAGTTGTTACATTGACGACATAGAATCAGTTCAGAAAAAGTTTCTTTTGTTCTGCTTAAGCCATCTATACTGCAATTTCAACTATCACCTTCCACCTTATGAATATCGTCTGCAACTTTTAAATCTTCCAACTTTAAATAATCGGAGAATTATGCTAAATTCTACTTGGATTTTCAAACACTTACATGGATATGTAGACAGTCAGTATTTACTCAGCAAAATTTACTTTAATATTCCTCTCCGACCTAGAAGATCTTTTGAGTTACTTTACATGAACTTTTGTAGAAGTAATTACTTGCAAAACGAACCACTTAGAAGCGCTTGTGGGGACTTTAATTTTGTTTCAAATGCAATTTCTTTAAATGAATCCGTTTACTCAATTTAATTTAATATTTTAGATTATCTACAGTACCGCCACTAATCTGGATCATGCTTTCCAAGGATACCTAATATATAAAGCTGTGTAGTTTAATATGATTATCCAGAGCGAGACCACGTCCGTCTCGCCTGGCATATGCCGGTTTGACGCCGTACGACTAGCTTTGCATGTGTGAGCTGTGCTCTAATCCATATTTATCTGGATATACACGCTATAGATATATTTTGATTATCCAGAGCAAGACCTCATCTGTCTTGCCTAGCATATGTATGAGCTCGACCTCGTCCGTCTAGCCTGGCATATGGGAGCATCGCTCTAATCAATTCATTATTTTTACTACTTAGAAGCTAACCGGATTGCAACTGTCTATAACTGAAATCCTGACAATTTTACATTCTTTTAAAATTTAATTGTACATAAATAAATTTTATCATATTTGTTTTGTCTAATATTAATTGCTATAAAGCCATATGTGCTAAGCATTCAAATAAATAATAATAATAATAATATCTGCTAAGCCACTTCTCAAATACCTAAAAATTAAGTTCAGCTCAAGACCCCTCTCATAATATAGTATATCAAGTGTTGCTGAAGTAAGTGTAGGTATGCTGGAATAAGAGAACCCTTACAGAAATAAATATTAAGAAGATTCTGAAACATTTTATACAAAAATACTTTTTAAATTTCCGACTTTTCCGGTGTATTTTTCCTTTATACAAACCTTGTCCTAACAATAACAAACACATAAAACACAATCAGTCAAATCGGTCGAGCCGTTCTCAAGAGATGATTGGTCATACATGGGGACATTGATTTTTATTTATATGGATTCATATATTTAACATGCAAATTTTTTGAATAATTGAAATTTTTTGTATTTTCTACACATTAATTTTAATAATTCTGCATCAGCTCCAAAAGTCCGCTCCAATATGTGCTTATAGCTTAGCTTACGCTTACCAGTTACTGCCGTGCCCTATAATAAGCAAAAACCAAAATAAAATTTATTATAATTAATAAAATTTGTAATCTTAAAATTTTAAATTAAAATTGTTTTTAATTTTATTCATTATTTCACCATATAGGCTATAAATATAAAAATCGACTATTTTGAAAAACTTAATGTAATCCTTATTAATTAATCGAAGAATTGAAACGAGTTTATCATGTAATGAATTTCATTTTAAGCCAAATTGGCCAAAAAGGCCCGAAGCGAAATCATTAATGCATTGGTGATATGGTGAAAGCAAGTAAAATCAGTTTTTAATAATACTGAATTCTACAAACAAGAACCTCAGACCCGTTAAGATCAGGCCGCAAAGTCCATGTAACATTTATGAAGTACCATCTTTAACTAGAACGCACCAAAAATTTCGGACTGATTCAGTTCTGTTTTTATAACCATTGAAGCAAGCAAATCTTAAAGATTTAAGTAAACACGTAAGGAAGTGATTTCCTAGTCCTGATTTTCTTGTATAGAAAAAATTGCATAATCTAAAGCATCTCTTATCAAACATTATAGTGAACGCCGGTTCAGAAAGGCAGGCAGATTTCAGATTGGAGCAATAAAGAAACCAAGTCATGCACCTCTGTTGCTCTTCTGTGTTTTCTTATTTGAATATCGTTCTTCAAATCTATACGAATATTTAAATCAATTGCTTTTGAAAAACAAAACGGACATGGATACGTGGATGTCGCAGTTTACTGCCCATTAATTCTAAAAAGGTACGATGCACAAAAATATTAACCTATGGACACTTGTTAATTTTCATTGGCTGATATTGATGAGATTCATTTTCAGCAGAATTAAATTTCGATTAATTATCTGGAAGTATTGGTAATAAAATTTTAAAATACCCCTATCTACCATCAGCCATAACTTTTATAACATAATTGCCGATTATGTTTCGCTCACTGACTATTTCTTCTGTTAATTTTTCAACATCTGCCCAAACTTTCACAATAAATTTAAATTTTCACAATAGAATTCAAAAATGCTATCGTTATATTCATTCTCTAAGGTTTTTGAATTTTGGGTATCATGTTGAGCGAAATAGGACGGTACGGATTTTCTTCCAGCATTGCATTTTATAAAATTTGTTAATTTGTTCATGTCACTACCCGATGCACCCTTATTAACTTGATAATTGTCCATGTTTTCGGTAGTGAAGATTTGCTTCATTATGTTTAGATTTCGGATTAAAAATTGCTTTTGCTTTTGAGTCTTACGTACTTAATGTTAGTTCGGCGGTATTGACAGAGGAGCGGTTATCAACATCCACAGTTTTCTGACGTATTTTTGTCTTTAATAATGACTGTTCAACTTGGTCTTGTTCTGTTGAAGCAAGCCTATCTATAATTTTAACAACATTTTCAGAACTGGATTTACAGGTCTGTTTTTTACCTTTACCTGCTTACCTTAAGAGACCAAGAATAGAACCTTCTGTTACTCCAGACTTAATGGGCTTAAATTGTGAGTAAAGAGACCCAACCATAGTTCTAAGAGCCCTTGTGGAGAAAAAAATCAATTAATATGTTGGGTTCTAAAAAATAATTGACATTTTTTTTTTTTGTATCAAAGACCAACATTCACAAATTCGCCCACAGTTGCTTAGATGTGAGAGATGTGTTAAGCTTAGAGGAAAAAAAGGTTGGTTTTTGTTGTCCTTGTCAGAAGTGTTACTTGAAATTTTCTTTCCACAAGGCGCTTTTTTTTTTATTTTTTCAATGGCAACATTTAATGAAGGCATTACGAAAAAATAGAATTCACTATCAAAATGCGTGGGTCGAAATAATTGCCAATAACTTTGTGTTGCTATGCTTAGTGCTGATCAATGTGATATGCGAACACAGCCAGTGGGAAAAGGAAGGAGTGGAAAGGACACACGCACACACACATACTCAACAAAATACCCAGTTGGTGTTTTCCTACGATATTATGACCATATACCGTTACAAATATTAAAAAAAAATGTATTTCCGTGATTTTTCGAGAAGCTGATCGGTTACAATTTCGAGTTTTGCATTTTTTTGATCATAAAACGAGTACAAATAAAACCCCGAAACTCAATTTTAGCTACATTTTCATCACAACTATTGACTCATCAAGACAACTGAGCTGATAAGTACACTCAATAAGTATTAATTATTCCAAGTAGCTAGTTAGTATTTTTTATCAAATATTGATAAATGAACTCCGTCTAACCAAGCTGACGAGTCGAGTCGTTTTCAAGGTATGAATCTAAGAAAAAAATACGCTAGGATTTCTTTAACTTTCACAGTTTCTTAATTTACTGCAACAGAAAATTACAAATAGCAAAGCGTTTTCAGTCAACTTTATGTCAAAACAATTGAAATAATTGAAATTATTTATTATAAAATTTTAATTGAAAAAGATTTTGTCTACTTTTGATTTATTAAATATGCTTAATAAGCGTTAAATTTTGCATTTAAAGTGTCTTTTAAATGTTGCAAATGCAAATACCTAAAGATTTTTATTATAATTTGAATAAAGTTATCTTAATCATTTAAACTTACCTATTGCATGGGCCAATTTGGTCGAATGTGGTTAACTGGTTGCAGTAGGAAGTGCGGCGAGTCTCAAACATATGAGCTATATAAGACACAAAAAAAGCTTTTTTTATTTTTTATTTTAGATAAAATTAAGTTTTTAACTTATTGAAAAGATTATATAATTTTATAAGATATTTGACAGTAATTCTTTATGTAACATTGCACGCTGAACCCGATTATGAAGTGAAAGTTAAGTATAACAGTTTCTGAGATAATGTTCATTTTATAAAATGTTCACTTCAATCAAAGTGCTTTTACTTAAAAGAACGCTACACACTTTCGGTAAACTAAAATCAAAAACAGAAGAAGTAGTTTCAATTATAATTTCAATTATAGTTCAATTATAAATGAACAAAAAAATAAAATTGAAGTAAAAAACAAAAAATCTGTCCGCTTTTTTTATATTTCATTTTTACTTTTTCAGCGTGAAATGTTGCATAGACCTTAGTCATAACTTGAATGAAAATATCAAAATCGTTTTTAAATGTTGCCAACTTACTCGAATGATTTCCACTAAGATTGCAGTTATGAGCATCCATAGCACTACGACATAAGAATTTCTGGCACATCATGGTCGTAGAATCAATACTCACTGCGCAAACAGTAGGCTCATCTAATGAGCAGGATCCTGCACAATCTTCTGGAATACTATATAAAAAATATTTATTAAAGTTTTTGTATTTTATTGATTTTATTTCATTTAATAAGAATTGCAAAAATTTTAACAGGGAAAACTAAAATGGTTATAATATGATAAATTAAATTAAAATTAATTTTGAATTAATTATTAACAATTTTATTATTTATTAACATATATAAAATATTTTTTTATAAAATGATTAATGTCTTAACTATTTATATCAAGATCAGGGGGCAAACCTTCACTTGGCAACGTATCTGACTACCTCAACCTGGCGAGGCCAGCATTATCCATGTCGAAATCGTCCCAAGACGACTCAAACCTCCTCGTGGCGTTCCCTGGGCAACGGCAAACTGGTTTGACGGCTAATTTGAGCGGCGGGTCGCTCCGTGGACCTTAAACATGGATTGTGCACAGGGTTTGGGTCCCGCCACATTACTACTACCCAATGAAACTAAACCAGCCTGGGATAAGAACCCCAATTACGTTGACGACCACCGGGAACGGAAAACGGGCAATGATTTACGGATATGCACTTGGAATGTCCGGACCCTTTATAGGGAAGGTACCATTATCCAACTGGTGGAAGCCCTCAAAACAATAAAAGCTGGTATCACCGTCATCCAGGAAATGCGATGGAAAGGGCAAGGCTGCTCTAAACAAGCACACTGCGATATCTACTACAGCTGCCATGCGGAGAAGCACGAAATCGGATATGGATTCGTCGTTAGCCGGAAACTACGCCACCTTGTTTCCCGGTTCACACCTGTGAACGAAAGATTGGCCACGATCCGCATCAAGGTACAATTTTTTTTCATCAGCCTTGCGCGCCCGCCCCGACGAAGGAAAAGGACGAAGCCGTCAAGGAGGCTTTCTACGCTTGTCTTCAGGACGTATACGACCACCTTCCAGTCCATGACGTGCAAATAGTCCTCAGCGATTTTAATGCGAAAGTCGAAAGGGAAGGCATCTTTGGCTCCCTGTCGGTCAGTTCAGTCTTCATAAGACCTCCGCGAAAAACAGTCTAAGACTGATCGACTTCGCCGCGGCGCGAAACATGGTAGTTAGTAGCACCAGATTTAAGCACCTAGACATCCGCAAGGCCACCTGGTTGTCCCTGGATCAAAAAACACGAAACCAAATTGATCATGTTGTAATCGATGGAAGGCTTGCCTCTGGTGTTCTAGATGTGCGTAAATTTCGGCAGGTCAACATTGACTCCGACCACTATCTTGTTGTTGTTGCAGCCAAGATCCGCATGCGATTATGCAATGCGAAGAACATACGCACAGGAATGCAACGAAAGCTAGATGTCGCTAAGCTGCAATTATAACGGACTGCCGAAGTCTACTCCGCTCAACTCTCGGTTAAGCTCAACCAACCAACCTGTGGACCCGACGACGCCGGCGCATATATTCCACTCCATGCGCGCTGCCGCTGAAGAAGTCATTGGTTTCCGGCGCCCGCAACCTCGGAACCAATGGTACGATCAGGAGTGTCGCATCGTGACAGCAGTAAAAACGCCGCTTATAAAAAAACACTGCAATCAGCTGCAACGCGAGCCGTGCGAAAAAACTACCGCGAAAAGAGGAAGGAAGAGAGGCGCCTTTTCACACGCAAGAAAAGAGAGCAGGAAAAGCGTGAGCGTGAGGAACTAGAGGTATACCAGGGCAAGAAGGATGCACGAAATTCTATCAACACGTTAAGCGTCTACCCCAAGGTTTCAAGCCCGGAGCATCCACTTGCAGAGACGAAAATGGAGATCTGAATACGGATACGCAGTGTGTGCTTAGATTGTGGAGACAGCACTTCTTCAATTTACTTACTGGCGACGATTCCATCAATGCCGCCCATGGAGAGCGCAGTTCAGTGCCACCAATCGACGACGACGGTGTGGAAGTATCACCACCTAGCCATGAAGAGGTTCGAGTTGCTATCCAACGACTCAAAAACAATAAAGCAGCGGGTGCTGACGGCCTGTCAGCTGAATTGTTTAAAACCGGCGGCGATGAATTGATAAGGCGCATGCATCAGCTCATCAGCAAAATATGGCTAGCAGAAAGCATGCCCGACGATTGGAACCTCAGTGTACTGTGCCCTATACTTAAGAAAGGAGACCCTACAATCTGCGCTAGTTATAGAGGTATCAGTCTTATTTCCATCGCATACAAGGTTCTCTCAAGCGTACTGTGTGAAATATTAAAGCCGATTACAAAAACACTGATTGGACCTTATCAGTGTGGCTTTCGACCTGGAAAGTCCGCCATAGACCAGATTTTCACGATACGACAAACCCTGGAGAAAACTCACGAAAATCAAATTGATACACAGCATCTCTTTGTCGATTTTGTTTTCGATAGCCCGAGAAGGGATTACCTATACTCAACCATGTCTGAGTTCGGTAAACCTGCAAAGTTGATTAGACTTTGCAGAATGACGTTGAGCAACACACGCAGCTCCGTCCAGGTAGGAAATGACCTCTCTGAAGCCTTTAATACCGAAAGAGGTTTCAGACAAGGCGATCTACTGTCTTGCAATATCTTCAACATCATCATGGAGGGGATCGTACGAAAGGACGGTGTGCATCGTAATGGCACCATTTTCTACAAAGGTGTTCAGCATCTTGCGTACGCTGATGACATTGATATTGTCGGCAGAACCAAGAGAGATGTTACCTCTGTTACCGCTGCTTTCACTGCTATCGAAAAGGAATCAGCCAAAGTGGGTTTGACGATAAATGAGGGTAAAACAAAGTATATGCTGTCTACAAACAAGGGAGCTCGGCGTTTAGACTCCCACGTTTCATCCGGCACCAATAACTTTGAAGCAGTCAAGGAGTTTGATACCTTGGCACCGCCATTAATAACAACAACGAAGTCAGCCTGGAGATAAAGCGAAGAACAATAATTGCTAATAGGTGCTCAGTAAGCAACTTAGTTCCAGAGCCCTCTCTTGATCGACAAAACTAACACTCTACAAGACGCTCGTTCTACCTGTGCTTCTTTATGGTGCTGAGACATGGGTAGTTTTGCAAACTGACGCAACCGCTCTGGGGGTGTTCGAGAGAAAAGTTCTTTGCAAAATCTTCGGTCTTGTTCGAGTCGGTGATAACTATAGTTCGGCGTATAACTGTGCAGCGACTACGCTGGCCGGGTCATGCCCATCGTATGGACGACGAAGCTCCAGCGAAAAAGGTGCTCGAGGCAAGGGTCGCTGGTCAACGACGACGAGGGAGACCATGCCTCCTATGGATGGACCAGGTCGAGGAAGCCTAAGTGCACTAGGTGTATCCGATTGGAGAAGGCACGCTCAAAGCAGAGGCGCCTGGCGAGAGCTGATGAGGTTGGCCAAAAACCGAACGAGGATTGTTATGGCCACCTAAGTAACTATTTTATAGCAAGAAAAAGTAGGTATACAAAAAAAGGAAATGGGCTGACAAATATGTCTACCTCCCATATAACCGAAATCGGTAATCTGGTATATTTTTCCAAAAAATTATCCCAGATCCATAAAATTTGGTATGCATAATGGTTTTATAGCAAGAAAGAGTTTCATACGCAAAAAAAATACGTGACCACCAGACAGATTTAAAAAAAAAAACCTTTTAACTATGAATTAGTTTTGTAATTTAGCCAAACCATGCTCCAGAAAATTACCTATAACTTCTTAATTTTTTATCTGTCGCAACAAATCTTTTACGAAAAATGTTAAAAAAAGCTTCCACTAAAATCATATTAAGATTAAAAAAATTGAAAAGACTTTTTTTCTAATTACGTTTTAAACTTTTGAAAATTATTGTATTTTTCCCATACCAATTTTCACATTATGGCAAAAACATGCTCCAAGAAATTGCCTATAGTTTCTGATAGTTTTAGCTGCCGCAGCCAAAGTTTTACAGAAAATGTTGAGAAAGCTTTCAGTAACATCATATTAAAATTAAAAAAAATTATTGAAATTACGTTTTCTTTTAATTGCGTTTTAAACTTTTAAAAATTATTGTATTTTTTCCATACAAATTTTTGCATTTTGGCAAAAACATGGTCTAGAAAATTACCCGTAATTTCTGTGTTTGTGAGTTTTTTTAAAACAAATTTAAAAAAAAATACTTAGAAAGCATTATAAAAATTCAAAAAAACTAAGTACAGTTAAAGAAATTTTTGTAAGAAATTTTTATTTGTTGTTTTTTTATTGGTTATTCAGTTTCTTTTTTTATAAAACAGATTTTTTCTTTCTACGACTTTTAATAAAAAAAAACTGAGGCTTTATCATGTGAAATATATGAAACCTAGAGTACTAAACTGTGAACAATTAAATTTAATGACTTTTGAGAGTCCCATTAGGGGGCATGGCATGTCTGCAAATTAAAAGATATTGTAAAATCCTTTGAAATCAAAAATAATAAGATTCCTGTTTGTAATTCTTGAACGTAGTTTTTCTAAATTTCAACAAAAAATATTTTTCGACTTTTGTCCGCACCCGTGACACTGCTGCGCCTAGCCAATTGGACGAGTTAAGTCGTGTTCAAGATATGAAACTTAGTGAAAAACATGTTAGAATTCCTCTAATTTTTACAGTTTCTTAATTTATTGCAAAAGAAAATTAAAAATAGCAAAAGCGCTTAAGTCAAAACAATTGAAATAATAAAAACTATTCTCAAAAAATAGTTTTAAATTGAAAAAGATTTTGCCTTCATAAATAAAATATAATTTTTATATATTAAGCGTTGAGTTTTGCATTTAAAATTACTTTAAAATATTTTAAATGCAAATACCTGAAGATTTTTGTCATAATTTGAATGAAATTATCTTAAATCATTTAAATGTTCACAACTTACCCATTAAAATTGCATGGACCTTCTTCGTCTAATGCTAAATGATTGCAGTAGTGAGTGTAATCAGTCGTGTACATATGAGCTAAATAATGCACTAAATATACAATTTTTTTATATAGTTTGTAACTTATAGACAAAAAATATAATTATATAAGCTATTTGATAGTTTTTCTTTATGTAAAATTGTACGCTGAAAGTGAAAGTTAAGTAGAACAGTTTCCGAGATAATGCACATTTTAAAAAATTGTCTCTTCAATCAAAGTGTATTTACTCAAAATAAAGCTAAGCACTATCGGTAAACTTCAATCAAAAACAAATAAAGTAGCTTTAATTCTGTTTAAATGAACAAAAAATTCAATTGAAGTTAAGAAAAGATTTTGTCCGCTATTAATTATTTTAATTTTAACTTATTCAGCGTGAAATTTTGCATTTAAAATCACCTTAAAGTGTTGCAGATGCAAATAACTGAAGACTTAGTCATAACTTGAATAAAAATAAAAAAAAATCTTTTTTAAATGATGAAAATTTACGTGAAATATTTCCAATATCATTGCAGTTATGAGCGTCCACAGCATTACGACATAAGAATTTCCGACACATTGTGGGCAGAGGACCAAATCTCATCGCGCAAGCAAAAGGTTGACCAATTGAGCAGGATCTTGTACAAGCTTCTGGAACGCTATAAAAAATATATGAAAGTTTTTTGGTATTTTATTGATTTCATTTCATTTATTATGAACTAAAGTCGGTACATAGAAAAATTTTAACAGAGAGAATTAAAATGGCTATAATATGAAAAATTAAACTTCAGTATATTATAACCCAGCGGCAAATGGGCAATACACTTCGAAGACAATGGCCGCTTTCTAGGCAGACGGGCTACATTTTCAATTACAAAATATGCCAACGAGCAGTCAAGCTTGCTAGTCAAGCACAGAGAATACATTTTTGATTACAAATTATGCAAACAAGTAGTCGAGCTTTCTTCTCCTATATACAACTTAGCGTTCAAATTCATATATGAATAACATAACACAAGTAGGCATTCCTTTGATATATGAAATATTGGAGTAATCCGTAAATTTCCCGCTGGGAAATTGCGTGATTTGAGAAAAAGAGACTTTATGAAAGTTTTTTTTTTTTATATCTGCTCCTATTAGCATAATCAAAATTAGAAAGTCGTGCACCTTGGCAATTAAATTGGTCCGCAATAAGCAAACTTATTAGTCCTCAAACTTTAAATTCAATCTATTCAAAACTATCGAAAGCCACATACGACACTTAATTTTTCAGGCGACGATTTGCTATTTTAATTATACTTGGTAAGAAATTAATATCTGTACAAATTTGTATATCCTAGACTTTGAGAAAAAAAAAAATCGCCAATTTGTTTAGTCAATTTTGGATGCCAAACATATAAAAAAATTTTGGCATTTTAAAGTTTTTTTGGCAAATTTAAATACCATGTACCATGGTAAGGTGCTTTTAAAAAACTAGCTTAAGGGGGTCTTCTCATTGAGCAACTTTTTTTTTCAACTTATGCCCCTAAAAGGATTTTTAGAAATTCGAAATACTTTAGAAGATACAGTTTTTTTTGTGAAGCAAGGTCTGATGGACAAGAAGGTGATGGAGGTAATAAAACCAGCTTACGAAGCGCTGTTGGCAGATAATTTGCTTGAAAGATGCCTTGGATCTGAAACTCAGAATTCCAATGAGTCCTACAATTCTGTTCTTTGGTCACTTTCGCCCAAACACATCAACTCAGGCGCACGCACCATCGAAGTGGCCAATTTCATTGCAACGTGCCTCTTCAACGACGGTTTTATACCCATACTTAAAATTATGGGTTTGATGGGTATTGCGATTGGCAAAAACGCATACGAATACGCACTATCTCGCAATGAAGACAGATTGAACCGATCAGAGACTCGAGCTGCGGCATCATCAAAAGCTGGCAGAACGGCTCGCAGAGCAGAGAGGGCAGCAGAAAGCAGTTTCTACGAAAAAGAGGAAGGTGGCCTGTATGGAGCTGGCATCGCCGACTAATATTTGTAAGTAAAAATTGTCAGCTCTTTAAAACTGCATTTAAACATTTTTGATTTTTTTTTTTTTTTTTCCCAAAAAAATTACTTCAAACTTTAAACGCGTTTATCTCGAACCCACGTTTTTCGAACTGGTGGCCATTATATCTCCAGTTCAACTGAACCGATTTTCATGAAACAAAATGGAATCGACGCAGAATTGTCACCATTCTCGGGTGAACCTCGACCATAATTTTAAAAAATTTTTTACTATTTTTTTTTTACACTAAACTAAAAAAAAAAAACCCGAAATTGAAATTTTTTTTTTGAATGGCCGCCATTTTGTCAAAAAAAATCACAAAATTAAGCTTGAGGTTCATCCGAGAATTACATCTATACTGATTATAACCCCGTTTTTTTTTTAATTTCAGACGCTCCGGAGACCCGGAATCGTGGCCGCCGTGACGACACCTTTTTTTTTCACCACCAACTTTGAAGTCTCATTTCTTTTTGAACAGCCCACGTATCGAGGCAAAAAAAATTTTTTTATTTACTTTGAACCTTTGGTAATACAATAAATAAAAAAAGTTTTCAATTATTCTTTGCGTTTTCAAATAAGAATATTTTTAAAAGGGTCCAAGAAACGGGTTTTGAATGAGAAGACCGCCTTAAGCAAAACACTTAAAGCACACCATAAAATCGAAGTTTCTCCATTGAAAAAGCCAAAAATTAATTTTCCGCCTAATTTTAACAAACAATATATTATAAGAAAGAGGAAAAGAAGAAAAAATTTCGAAAAACTATTCGCGCTGGCTATGTTATGTTAAATTGGTTGACATATGTTATGTCATAACAAAAATATTTATATGTCGTAATTTTTCCAGATAGATACGTTTGAACTAACAAAAAATACTTTGGTTGTAATATTTTGTTTGTTAACTGTAAACAGTAAACCTCAAAATAGGCAAAATCAAACGACGATAAGTGAAGAGAGTCTAAAATATTTGTTGAAATTTGTTGTGTAAATGAATGTGAATTTTTTCAAATTTTCAGTTGTCTAATACTTATTAATACCTTTTCGTCACATTTTATAAAAAAGAAACAGTAATTGTTTAATTTTTAACATAAAGTTATGAAAAATTGAAATTTGCGACAAAATATGTTTAAATTGCAACAAAAACGTGTTTGATGGTGAACACAAGATATGTAAAAATTTCAAATAATACAGAAGTTATTAAGAAATGCTAAATTTTAAGCAAAAAATAATGCAAATCTAATATAAAAAAGACTGTGTTTAAATTCCAACACAAAAATGTGAAGTTTGACAACATGCTTATGCATTGATTTTTGTTTGATTAATTATTTATATGAAGTAGAATATACGCTTCATATTATATATAAGTTTAATATAATAAGTAAAATTCTCTTCCTCGAAGCAGTGCGTAAACAACAGCTCAGCCAACGGGTTGCGCTTTGTTGAAGCTATAGAAGCGTATCAACAATCACTAGCCTTGGAGCCTTGAAGCCATGCTTTATACGCGTGAGTTACAAGGATGTGGTGGATCATCTGTTGGCTGTCCTTAATAGGAATGAAAATTCAGAG
Source organism: Coremacera marginata (assembly GCA_914767935.1). Lineage (NCBI taxonomy): Eukaryota > Metazoa > Arthropoda > Insecta > Diptera > Sciomyzidae > Coremacera > Coremacera marginata. The sequence continues at coordinate 160,707,381 of OU612044.1, forward strand.
TCATTGCATGAGCTGTCCGATGAAGCAGGCGTTGGTGCTGCTTTAAAGGCTAGACAGTTTTTTTTGTTTGGAGAATGTGTGCTAATAGTCGGCAACACTTTGCCGACTGTTAGTACATAAATTTACACACGTCAACTCTTACATACTTTTTTGTTCATTATTCAATTATAAATGTTGAATTTAAGAACATGTGTAAAACTAAGCATTTTTTCTCGGTAATGTGTTGCCGACGATTATCGTCGTAAAATTCAACAAAAATAATTTAGAGTGTGGGTATGGACGCACGATCTGTGGTGCTAACATATACTCAGATCATTATCTTGTCGCAGCTAAAATTCGTACACCTCTGTGCGCTGCAAAGAATGCGCGCAATCCTACACAGAGAAAGCTAGACGTCGACAAGCTGCAGTCAAAACGGACACCCGAAGCCATCGCCACTCGACTCTCACTCTTGCTTCAAGAAAGCACTCTATGTGCGCAAATATATGTGCGCATTAGGCACACATCCCACTCCCACTCTCAGCGTACGGCTGCCGAAGAGGTTATTGGCTACCACCGTCCTCGCCAAAACCAGTGGCACAACCAAGAGTGTCGTGACGCCACAGCAGAGAAAAATGCCGCCTGCAAAGCCACCCTGCAGTCGGTTGTAACGCGTGCTGCTAAGGAGCGATACAGAGGGAAGAGGAGGGACGAGAGAAGTCTTTTCAGGCGGAAAAAAAAGAGAGACAGAAAAGCGCGAGTGTGAGAAGATTGAGATGTATGGTGACAGGAACGAGGCCCGAAAGTTTTTTGAAAAGATAAGACGCCTGGCCGATGACTCTAAAACCAGGGCCTCTTTTTGCAAGGATGAAAACGGGAAAGTGACAGATATCCAGAGTACACTGACGTTATGGAGGGAACACTTCTCTAGTCTTCTGAATGGCGATGATGACAACAATCTCGCCAATAGAGATGATATCCCGGAAACCCCAATTGTGGATGACAGCGTTGAAGTTCCGCTGCCCGACTATAATGAAGTCTTGACAGCAATAATACGGCTTAAAAACAACAAAGCCGCGGAAGCCGATGATCTACCCGCTGAGTTGTTTAAGAACGGAGGTGAAGCTCTATTTAAATGCATTCACGAGCTTCTATCCAGAATATGGTCGGAAAAATGCATTCCAAACGATTGGAACCTCAGTGTACTCTGCCCAATCCACAAGAAAGGCGATGCCACTATTTGCGCCAACTACCGTGGGATAAGCCTCCTAAAGCTTCTATCCAGAATATGGTCGGAAGAATGCATTCCAAACGAATAGAACCTCAGTGTATTCTGCCCAATCCACAGGAACGGTGATCCCATTTTTTGCCTATAAATATCGCCCCATCGTAAGCCAACTGCTTGGGCCTTATCAGTGTGGCTTCAGACCTAGAAAATCTACCACCGACCAGATATTCACACTACGACAAATCTTGGAAAACACCATAGAGAAGTAAATCGACACACACCATCTTTTTGTCGACTACAAAGTCGCTGTCGACAGTCCAATAAGGAATCATCTATACTCCACCATGTCTGAATTTGGTATACCTGCAAAATTAATCCGTCTATGCAGGATGACACTGAGCAACACCAGCAGCGCAGTTAAAATCGGGAAGGACCTCCCCCCCCCCCCCCCATTTGTTACCAAACGAGGTTTCAGACAAGGTGATTCCTTATCGTGCCACTTTTTTAATCTAATCATGGAGAAGATCATTCGACCTGCTGATCTGAGACAAAGCGGCACAATGTTCTATAAGAGTGTTATGCTGCTAGCGTTTGCCGATGATATTGATATCATTGGCCATCATACACGCAAAGTCAGTGCAGCAATCTCCAAATTAGAAAAAGAGTCGAGTCGCATGGGTCTTGCAGTAAACGCAGATAAGACGAAATATCTGGTGTGAACAAACAAACAGTCGCAGCGTATTGGTCACCCACGTCACTGTTGACAACACCTCCTTCGAGGTTGTGAAGGACTTCGTCTACCTCGGTTCCAGCATTAACTCCACCAACGATATCAGTAGAGAGATAAAACGAAGGTTAGCTCTTGCTAACAGGTCTTACTTTGGGCTCAGTAGGCAATTGAGAAGCAGAGTCGTCTCTTGACGAACAAAAGTCACGGTCTATAAGTCACTAATCATGCCCGTCCTGTTATATGCAGCACAAACCTGGACGTTGAGCAGCTCTGGTGAAAAGATTTTGGGAACGTTCGAGAGAACGATCCTTCGTAAAATCTACGGACCAATCTGTGTCAATGGCGTGTACCGAATACGATGGAACGATGAGCTGTATGAGCTATACGCCGATATCGACATAGTAAAGCGCATAAAAATCGAGCGGCTTCGCTGGCTAGGTCATGTTGAGCGGATGGAAGAAGACACTCCAGCGAAGAAAATATTCGATCCGGTACCCAGAAGCGGACAACGCAGAAGAGGACGACCGCATCTCCGTTGGAGGGACCAAGTGGAGGACAACCTGACGAAACTTGGAGCTTCCAACTGGCACCAGCAAGCGCAAAACAGAAATGGCTATCGCAATTTCTTACAACAGGCGGAAACCGACTTACGGTTGTAGGCGCCTTTTAAGTAAGTAAGTAAGTGGGTACGCTCAAGAAAGTTGTAAGTAAGTAAGTAATGCAAGAGTAGATTATGAACTCATAAGTTATTTTGTGTAAATCTAAAAAAGTGCGTAAAAATCAAGCACAAAAATTAATCCGAGTTTTTAAAATTGAGCAAATATTATATATAAAATTGGGGATAGTACGAATGTTTATTAATACTAGTACAATTAAAATTTTTGTTGTATGGAAGACATGGAAGTAGTACATGTACTAATATTGTAGCTTTTTCAGCAGCACTGCCTAGCGTCTTATTGATAAGAGAAAACGTCCTTGGCGAAGCCATGGGCACTGGGTCCCGCTACTTTGTTGTAAATGTGATTATAATATTGTAATGTAACATGTAATGTAATGTAACATGGCTATTTCAATTTGTAATCTATACAATACACAATATTGATGTTTGTTCTTGCCGAAAAGATCTTTAGGATTACTGCATATTTCAGAGTCTTGAATTAAAAGATCTTAATTAGGGGGCGGCGAAATTTGCCTGTAACCCGGGCTGCTGAAACCCACGCTAAGCGACATGTGGAAATATGAAAGCTAAGCAGATTTGTAGAAAAACCACTCAATCATGATGGACCTAAAAATTCACATGCAGTGTTGAAACTCATACCTGACTCTCATATTTTGTGTATTGAAATCCCCAACCTAAACGAAATTTTAGATTTTCTGCATGAAATTTTAGAAAATCATAAGTTACATGCCTACCTATACAGCTTTCAGGTTGTGTTAAAAAAAGTACGATGCTCACATCTTAGATAATGAAATCTCAAAGCTACACGAAATATTTTGAGTTTTCTGCACAAAATTTTCAAAAATCATAAGCAACATGCCCGTGTTGAAAAGTTGCACCAAAAATTAAGCTTTATGTTGTATAGAAATTGAGCTGCTTGAATGTATATGTGCATGGTTTCCTGAGAAGTTCTATTGTTCATATTATTCCAATTCAAAACTATAATCCACATATGGTTTTTTATCAATTCTTCGTTTGGTAGTTTCAAACATTGGTAGTATTATGTATTATGGTTTGTATAATTATGTATTTACTTGAACTCTTGCAGAAGAATTTTCATTGATTTTTTTATATTTTTTTATTGTACAGTGGGAATCTTCAACGTACGTGTAGAAAAGCTAAATGTATATGTAGAAACTCTAAAGAGATCCATGCGTATATAAGAAACCTGCATGCCGCATCTAGGTCTACACTTTCCACACGAACGTGCAGAAAAGCTACACGTAGATGTAGAAACCCTAAAGGTCAAAACGTGTAGAAAAGCTGCATATACGTGTAGCTTTTCTTGATTTTGCATTCTCTGTGTGGAATTTTGTATTAAAAAAGGCATGAAAATATTCAGAATGTTATAATTTGAACAAATTTATCTAAATCTAATTTAGCCCTGGATGGTTATATTTATTTTACATACTTTCAAACAACAGGCAAATTTCCTATTTATAGATATTTTTTTTGCGACAACGATGCGTTGTAAGAAAAAAAACGGAAGTGTGCGATGACTAGATACAACAACAATGCAAAAAATAAAATACTATTGCTTCGTCGATTCGACGAAGTATAACCATCCAGGGTTAATGTTTACAACTTACTTGGTATTGCATGGTCCTTCTTGGTTTAAATTTAGTCCACGGCATAAGGCTGAAATGTTTGTATAAGTCATAGTTGCTATATAAGAAAAAAGAAAAAAACAAACAATTATTTTTCGATATAAATAAGACTCATCATCTGTTTGCTTGACTTTTCTACTAATCCAAATGGCTAACTAGATTTTTTTTTCGAATTTGACAGATATATTATTTGCATCCTAAATTAAATAATTGCTTTTGCAGTTTTGACTACGACCTTTGAATAAACACAAGTCAATATAAAATCCAAAAAAAGTTATTATTTTTTGATAAAAAAAATTTAGCTTAACAATATAAGAGGCAAATAGGCGAAATTTACTATCATGTTTATTTTTTTATAGAAACCCTAGAATAGGCAGTGTTTTATGAAATATATCTAGTGAATATTAGATATCTTAATAATTATTCTAAGGAATAGTAAGTTTTAAAAAATTGCTGTAATCTTAAAAACAAAAAAAAAAATAATCATGTCCTTTAAAACATAGGTATTCTTAGCACAACGCATCTTCATTACGAAATCATTCCTATTTATATCTTCCACTCTTCCAAGTTTATTTTACAAAATTTTTTCTTCAAATTAATTTTACAAAGTTTCTGTAATTTTACCATCATAACTATTTACATATCTTCAAGACTATGGAAATTCTGAGTACAATTTTTTCTTTATGATAAAAACGATCATAAATTCACTGTTTTAAGTTTCGATGGAAATAATACAATTTATTTACCTTTATACAATTTTGCCTTAAAAGCCAATAAAAGTGTTTCGTAAAAACTATTTCAACAGTACCTCTAGCGGATAATTTATATTTTTAATCGTTATTTCGAACACAGCTCCAAAATATTGAATTTTTTTTTTTGTTTTGTTTGTAAATATTCAAGTTTACAACTTATTTTATTATATAAATAAAAAGTTGTTTTTGTTGTTAATATTTTACTGGACGGTCTGAAAAGTCACGGAAATTATTGATGAGAACAGTCGTTGTGTGGGGAGAGTTATATTTATTCCTCAACGTAGTTGCTTTCGAGGGCAATATATTTGGTATGTATTGTATGTATATTTAGTACGAAATGCTTTGAAAATACATCTCGGATTCCGCGATGACTTCCCCATTCTATCTTAATCGTTTTCCTTGCATCCATTGCTTGAAGTTTGGTAACAGATAATAGTCGCTGGAGGCCAAGTCTGAAAAACGCGATGGGTGGCAACGAATCTGAACATAACTGGTCCAATTTGATCATCGATTTCGACGGTGCGTTATCGAAGATGATACAGATTTTTTTCTGCATTGGAGCCGTTTTTCTTTATTTCTTCGTATAGTTTGTACAATAACGCTTTGGTCTTTTTGCCACTTTGATTGGTTTTCGTGGTTTCCAGCTCATCTGCAGACTGCTTTTTGGACTCAGGTGTATTATACTGGACCCATCTTTCATCTAGAGTCACAAAACGTTGAAAAAGGGCCTGCTCGATTACGCTGCAAAAACGCCGAACCACCCGTTGAATCATCAAAGTGTTGTTTTTGTCGACGGTCAGCAAACGCTACACTCATCGCGCCTATAGCCTTGTCTAAAAGATCATCAATCCAATATTATTAAAAACATGAAAACGTGAACTGAATCAAAAAAATTATTTTTTGAAAAGCACTGATAATTTTATTTTAATCCAAAGTACAAAATCTGAGGTACGTAATGGAACAAAATATCTGTCTTGCATATGGAAAATATTTGATGAAATTTTTCATCACATTTTCGCATAATTGCGGCTGTATTTCGTGAACAGCATCTCTAATATTGTCTTTGAGTGCTTGAATATTTGTTGGAGCATTGGCGTAAACTTTATCTTCGAACTTTAAGTCGAACGATCTCGGCCGCCAATCAAAGTCTCCATTTCGAGAAATTACACGTCCAGGAAGTTTTTGTACGGTATGTGGCGCCGTCTTGCGGAAAATAAAAATCGTCCGTGTCCATGGCATCAATTTCAGGCTAAAAAGTCAGTCAACATCGTTTAGTAACGCAATCCACTACGATTCAATGCAATAGTTGCACCAGCATCATTTTCGAAAAAATATGGCCCAATGACACCGCCACTCCGAAAACCGCACAAAACTGTCACTCGTTGTAGATGGAGTGGTTGTTCGCTATTGCTCTTGACTTTTCGGATTCTCAGATGCGATAGCTTTGCTTATTCACGTACCCAGACAGATGAAAATGAGCCACAACACTCAGAATGATTTTGCTTGAGAAATCATGATCTTGTTCATGCATTTCCAGGACTTAATCAGCGAAAGTACGGCGGCTTACATGGTCTAAAGGCTTCAATTCTTGTGTCAACTACACCTTATAACGTAGTGTGGTTAGGCCTAATTTCTGTGATGGTCTCGAAATAGACAAACCTTGATTTTTAGCCACACTCTCAACTACAGCTGCGATATTTTCTGTTGACCTAGTCGAACGAGTACGAGCTGGGGTCTCTACATCATTAAATTGTCCGTAATAGGCGCTTGAGGATGGCCGAAACCAATATGAACTTTACGAAAAATGTTCACAATATTTGCATTGTTTTTGTAGTGAGTTTTCACTATTTCATTGCGTTGTGAGAGTGTGTATCGATCCATATCTGAAAATCTTCTAGTTTTTTTTTTTTGTCAAACGTCATCGAATGACAGTTGTATTTTGCCATCTCAAAATAAGGTGGGACTTTTTAAATGGCACCATTTGTTGAAAGACCCTTTATAATCATACAGTTTTCGATATAACGCCCAGTTATTTAAATGTTCGTTTTTTTCTTAAAACGAACGAAATCACTTTAAATAAACTTTAATCAGAACTAATTGATTTCATTTAAATTATTATTAATAAATCAAATTGAAATCAAGAAAGGTTTTGTTTACATTTTATTTATTGGATGTGTACTTATTTAGCGAGAAGTTTTTCATTTCAAATTACTTCATAATTTTGGAAATGCAACATGGAGAGAAATAATATTCCCATTTTTTTAAATATTTTGCTTGACCTATGAAAACTAAAATTAAGCTTAATTCGCTAAAATCAAGCATCTAAAACTAAAATTAAAAAATTTTATTATTAAGATTTATTTCTAAATTTGGGCTCAAACAAGAATAAAATATTTTATTCTAGAACTGTAACAAGGCTTGAATCAAGAAAATATTTTCTTAATATAAGCAAACGCAGAGTTGGTCATAACTATTCTTGTATTAGGCAATCATTTTGTTTGATTTAAGAAAAATGTTTGTTTAAAATCAAAGAAAAAACTTCTATCATTTCTTTTGAAGTTAAAATAAAGGTGTGTGCAACTTTTGTGAATGTGAAGGGAAAAAAAAAGTTTTATTATTACTAACTTTAATATAATATTATATTTTAATATTAAATTTTTTCGTAGGGAAAACTATTTTTAATTGAAATTTTGATATTGAGAGTGACAATTGTTTGTACGGAAAAAAAAACTATGGGAAAAACAGTAGGAACAAATTGGCATGTGCTTGGTTCTGCAACTACACTGGCTTATTAAAAGGTTTTTTTCTTGTGGGGGTGGGTCTGTAACTATTTTGGTATAGTTTTACACTATGGCCCACATTAGAAGATATATAGACAAAACCCTCGCATTCAGGGTTATTCCAAAGTAACGGTGTTTACTAATTTTTGCTACTTTTTGTAAATTGGATACATCCAAAATGTAAAAAAAAAAATGCGTGCTGCATACATTTTAGAAATTATATTCTCATTCGACTCGACACATATAGAATGGCTGATCAACTTCATGTTTTTTTTAAATTTCATAAATAATTTAAGGATTTATGAAAGCATCGTTCAACAAAGGGAAAGTACTTTTAAGCCATATGAACATTGGTCAAGGACATAATTCAGTTTAATATCGATAGGACCATTTTTATGCTTAATACAGAATTTGAAGCGATTACCATTATCAGTAGCAAAAAAACCACGTATTGCAATTTTTCCATTATTTATTAAAAAATTACATTAAAAAAATTACAAGAAATTCTGTAAAAAAAAAAAAATCTGAGCATGCAATTAAATACCGAAAAGCCTAAAGAAAAACTATTTTATAATTCAACATTTGTCAACCATGATTTGAAATGCTTTTTTGGTTTGAATAGAATTAACTACAAAGGATTTGAATTTAAAAACTCGCACTATATGCTTAAGTCCAATAAATTATATAAAATACTTAAAAAAAGCCTAACATATATTAATCCCTTGGACAATATTAAGAGATATGGACAATCTTCATTTTAAAAAATTAAAGTTTCTGCTTTTAAACCATTTCAATATTTTTATTATATATCACAAGATATCAGAAAATCTTTCAAAATAAGATGATAATAATATTATTATAACATATTAATAAAAAATATTATTAAATAAAAAATTTCTAAAAAATTACAAGTTTGTGTTTAATTTAAACGCACTGAAGCTAGCTATTTACTTTTTTCAGATACAAGACACAAAATAATCTTACATATCAAGCAAAACCTTTCAGATAATTAATAAATTGGATCAAGCCAGTTCTTCTCTTCACTTTTTATAGCATATTTATATCATTTTAATAATGGGAAAAATTTTTATTCTAAATGAAGCAAATGCAACTCGATTCTAGGAAAAAAAGAAATTCTCAAATCAAGTAAATTATTCTCATTTACAGCAAATTTTTAACTTGGATCAAGCACATTCTGCTCCTAATAAGAAAACTTTTTTTTCTAATTTGAAGCAAAGCATTCTAGCTTTGAGAAAATTATTTACTTGAATTAAGCAAATTCTTCTCAAATCAAACAAATAATTCTAGTTTTCAGTAAATTGTATACTTGAATCAAGCAAATTGTTCTCAGTTAAGCAAATATTAACTTGAATCTAGAAAACATATTCTTGAGTTTTAAGCAAATGTTTATTGAATTAAACATTTTTTTTTTCTTAATATCATGTGTTTGAAAATTGCTCAATTATAACAAAATATTTATTGAATTGAGAAATTACCGCTTGAGTGTAAATTGACAGCCAATTTGCTTGATTCAAGCATAGAAAGTTTGTTTTTTCTCTCCTTGAAATAGCTGCAAATTATTGTTATAATTTGGAAAAAACTATCAAATATTTTTAAATGTTGATAACTTACCCGAAAAATTTCTAGCACAATTTTGGTCGCAGTTATAGCCATCCATTGCACTAATACATGGAAAAAGCTGACATATATCGCCGCTAGGGCCAGCTCTCATTGAACACACTGGATTGTCAAGATTTGGGCAGAAACTTTCACAACCGACGCATGGTGTTAGGCTTTAAAAATAAAAGTGAACTATTTTTAATATATTATTAATTTAATTTTTTTTAACATGAACTTAATTAAGTACACTGAACTAAGCATTGTTCTGAAAATTAATTAGATCCATTCATTAAACCAAATTTAAAATGATAAATTCATTGTTCTCAATATACTCAATATTCAAGTTTTTTTCGCATTTATGTTTATGTTTCAAAACAAGTTTCAAATTTAATTAAGAACGCATTTTGTTAAGAAGCAAAAACTTGTTCTCGCATTGAAATAACGCATTTTCTTAACCTATTTTAGCTCAGAGGGGTAGTTTTCTATTCCTGAACTATGAAACTATAAAACTATAATTTATAAAAATTATTTGTTGACACATAAGTAATATTTGAAATGTTGGCTGTCATGTTTGTATTAACCATTCACGCTATTCTTTTTCTAAACGGTTATCATGTACTTCCCCAATGAAAACTATATTGGTTACTTATTGGTTACTTAGGAGTACCACTTGTTCGACAGCCTTACCTCGAGGGAGATGCGAGGCAATCAAGAAGTTCATTCATTTATCAGACAACAGCGCACTGGATACGGCTGATAAATTTACGAAGATTTGGCAGTTTCTCTAAACAGGCAACAATCGTTTCATGCAGTTTGGGATTTCGTCCTACGATTTATCATTCGATCAGCAGATGATCCCATATTTTGGGAGACACTCTTGTAAAATGGTTATACGTGAGAAGCCCATTTGTTTCGGCTTTATGGAGGAGCTGCAATACCACCTTACAAAACCGTTGACCTTGGAGCTGACGTTGCTCTAAAAATATTAAAGAACGTTGAATCGACATTTGCTCTTTTGTGGTGGTGGCCTATTTTTTACAAATACGCTTTCCAATATGTTGGTCAATGCCAGGCAACTTGATTGTTTAGTGGCAAAGATTGAGAACAGAAGACCGTTATCACAGTTGGAATTCAGATTCCAAGTTACTCGAGCTCTTTTATTTTCAGACACACCTACTTAGAGTGTGCCCGATGTATAAGAGCATTATCCGATCAAAAGGAATCAAAGCATTTTCCAAGTAAACGCACCAATGGCACACGACAAAAATGATGCAAATTTTGATCATGTAAGACTCCGTTCATTTGTAAGGATTGCAATGTAAACTTAAACCCAAAACGTTTTGAAAAATATTATAAACATAAATAAAAACAAAAAAAAAATCTTTAGTTTTTCATTTAATTACATGTATAACTTAAATTTGTTCAATATAACTTCATAGATTTTTCAAAACTCTATCCAAAAAAAATTAGTTTTTGTCTAAGCAAGTGTATCTATTGGCTATGTGAAGAATACTACCCCGACCGTTACTCGAAAACCATTACAGATAGAAAAAAAAATTAAAATTGATTTTTCCTGATTAGGTTCAAAGTAGCCTGACTTTCAAAATACACAAAAAAATTTCAACGGGATCGGGTACCGGGCCAAAATGGGTTAAATAATGTACAATAAACTGATTTCAATGTTTTAATGAATATTTTATTTAAGAGTAAGAACAATTTTCTTGATTTAAATTAGCGATTCTCTGGTTCTAAGATAAAGTTCATACCCAATAGCCAATGAAGCTAGGTCTTTTCTAACGAAGGCGTGCATTTACTGGTACTTTTGGCACATGGCTTCCTCGCTGCTTCTGCGAGCGCTTCTATGATACCTTAATTTTTCGCTACCCAGGGCAGTACAATAATTATATTTTTCCTACAAAAACTGGTTCTGCTTTTATTTTAGAGTTACTTTTTCGTCAAAAGTTTAAATATATATTAGTTCAAAAATTCTGAATAATAATCAACGTCATGACTTAAAAATTCTTATCTGACAAAAATATGTAAAATGAAAAAATTAAATCACAGAATATATATAAAAATATAAGAAAAAGTAATAAATAAAAAAATATTTTATTAATTGTTTTGGTTAACCACTTCTTTAAATCATTCTAAATGAGTGCCTTATAGCAGGCCTCTTTTAATCAGGGAGAGCGGAAGGCCTAGAAAATTTGGCCATTTCATATAAAAAAATATAAGGGCTTGGATATGAGCGTGGAAGGACTACGAAACCCATTTGAAGCCCTGCTAGTAGCGCTTCGAAGACCTGCTTTTGTCCACTGGGTAGAATCAAAGAACGTTATTAATCTTCATAATGAAAAGTTTCGTAAGTTTATAGGATAGTTCGTTCGCATAAGAACTTGTATTTGAAGTTAAGCACATAGATTCATCAATCCAATGAACTCGTACATTGTGACAATTTTAATGTATGATCCATTGGGACAAAGAACTTTTTCTTTGATTTTATTGTATGTTTTTGCTTCAGTAATAAGGCAACAAATTTAACAAAGAAATTTTTTTAACGTGGTGGGCTTCAAAACCGACGCACAACCTATTTAAGGCTAGGTAGCCCGCCGCTCAAATTGGCCATCAAACTGACGGATGCCAGTTTGCCGTTGCCCAGGGAACACCACGTGAAGATCCGAGTCGTCTTGGGACGACTTCGACATGGATAATGCTGGCATCACTAGGTTGAGGCAGTCAGACACGTTGACATGTGAAGGTTGGTCCCCTGTCCTCAAAAACGGCTATAATATGGATGTCAAATAAAAGCCCCACCGTTTTTCGAAAAATTATGAAAAACACTTTTTTCTTGCTAGGATTTGACCCTTATATTAAAATGCTAACTATTCCAAAAACGATTTGTATAGGAATATACGATTTCTCACTTTATCCATCCCCCTGCATTTCCTGGAAATTTTTAAATTTTCAGGAAAATCAAGCGATATAAAACCTACCATTTCCTTATGGTAGGGTAATTTAACCAGTTGTGGGCATTATCCGTTTGCGGGAACCCCTGCATAACTTTGGACAGTGAGCAGATGCTGCTAATCTGCCAATTGTTGTTTGTGCGTTATGTCAGCACGATGCTTGAGTGCTGACACCGAAGCGAACAGACGCATATATTTGGTTTTCGAGTAGCTACAATCGACATTATCTTTTCATTTGTGAAAATCAACAGTGATCTCATTTTTTTTTTTGTGTTCACAGAGTAATAAATTCAAGTGAATTATTGCAAGAAGGTTAGTATGATATACATTACTGAAGGAAATTCAATATATTTTTATATCGGTTTGATCAAAATGTTCGCTCCGAAAAATTTGCTGGTAATTTTTTGACAGCTCAGCCAACTGTGGACACCAACATTCTATCTTTTGTTAACACTAGCCGGTTAACATTTACTTTAAGTCAGTATCATGCGATGAGACAGCATTATTATTACACAATGTTATTTTTTTTCAATTTTCTGCATTCACAGTTGAAAATTTTCTCCTAAATCTTGGCAAGGTAAGCAACGATTACATCAACATTGGAAGAATAACAGCGCTAACAGGGGAATTGTATTGAAACTATGATGGGTGAATATGTTTGGTATCTGGTTAGAGAAACCAGTTGCAGCAGGCAAAGTAAGAGAATGGCAGATCATTTCAAAATATAAAAAGCAGATTTTTATTTTCACTCGATACTATATAGAAAGTATCTACTAGATTACACATCAACATTAATGGCTGTATTTTGTAAAACGCAGGCGATCACCTCACTGATCTTTCTGCCAATAAATTTCATTAGCAATTTCATTGAGAGAAAGAGCGTGTGTTTTACTTCATATGAAAACGTAATTGTTAGACAAGTAAACCAGAAGTGTGGTGATCGCTTGCATTTTATATGATAAAATACGGCAATTTATAACCCAATAAGATATGTAAGAAAAATAAATAAAAATGTACGTCATGATAAGTTACCAGCATGAAATTGGGATTGATTTACCTTTATAAGAACTTTTTCGGTTAATTAAAAAACTTAAAAACAATAAAGCAGCGGGTGCTCTACTACTGGCGGCGATAAATTGATAAGGCGCATGCATCAGCTCATCAGCAAAATATGGCTAACAAAAGCATGCCTAATGATTAGAACCTCAGCGTACTTTGCCCTATACACAAGAAAGGAGACCCAACAATCTGCGCCAACTATCGAGGTATCAGTCTTATTTCCATAGCATATAAGGTTCTCTCAAGCGTACTGTGTGAAAGATTAAAGCCGATTACAAAAACACTGATTGGACCTTATCAGTGTGGCTTTCGAACTGGAAAGTCCACCATAGACCAGATTTTCACGCTACGACAAACCTGGAGAAAACCCACGAAAATCAAATTCACACACACCATCTCTTTGTCGATTTTAAAGCTGCGTTCTATAGCCCGAGAAGGGATGAAGGGACGTTGAGCAACACCTGCAGCTCCGTCAAGGTAGGAAATGACCGACACCGTCAATACCGAAAGAGGTTTCAGACAAGGCGATCGACTGTCTTGGGATCTCTTCAACATCATCATGGAGGGGATAATACGAAAGACCGGTGTGCATCGTAATGGCACCATTTTCTACAAAGGTGTCCAGCTCCTTACGTACGCCGATGAAATTGATATTGTCGCCAGCACCAAGAGAGATGTTACCGCTGCTTTCACCGCTATTAAAAACGAATAAACCAATGTGGGTTTAACGATAAATGAGGGTAAAACAAAGTATATGTTGTCTACAAGCAAGGAAGCGCGGCTTCTAGGCTCCCACGTTTCATCGAGCAGCTTTAACTTTGAAGTAGTCAAGGGGTTTGTATACCTCGGCATCGCCATTAATAACAACATCGAAATCAGCCTGGAGATAAAGCGAAGAACAATAATTGCTAATAGGTGCTACCACGGGCTCAGTAAGCAACTAAGTTCCAGAGCCCTCTCTCGATCGACAAAACTAACCTGAAGATTTTTGTCGTAATTTGAATGAAATTATCTTAAATCATTTAAATATTCACAACTTACTCAGAGAAATTGCATGGACCTTCTTCGTCTAATGCTAAATGATTGCAGTAGTGAGTGTGATCAGTCTCGTACATATGAGCTAAATAATTCACTAAATATAAAATTTTTTATAAAGTTTATAAGTGATTGATAAAAAATATAATTATATAAGATATTTGATAGTTTTTCTTTATGTAAAATTGCACGCTGAACACGATTATGATGTGAAAGTTAAGTAGAACAGCTTCCGAGATAATGCACATTTTAAAAAATTGTCTCTTCAATCAAAGTGTAGTTACTCAAAATAAAGCTAAACACTATCGGTAAACTTCAATCAAAAACAAATAAAGTAGCTTCAATTATGATTAAATGAACAAAAAATTCAATTGAAGTTAAGAAAAGAATTTGTTGGCTATTGATTAATTTAATTTTTACTTAGTCAGCGTGAAATTTTGTATTTAAAATCACTTTAAAGTGCTGCAGATGCAAATAACTGAAGACTTTAGTCATAGCTTGATAAAAATTAAAATAAAAAAATCTTTTTTAAATGATCAAAATTTACGTGAAATATTTCCAATAAGATTGCAGTTATGAGCATTCATAGCATTACGACATAAGAATCTCCGACACATTGTGGGCCCAGGATGAAATCTTATCGCGCAAGCCAAAGGTTCACCAATTGAGCAGGACCTTGTACAAGCTTCTGGAACACTATAAAAAAATATATGTAAGCTTTTGGTATTTTATTGATTTCATTTCAGTTAATATGAATTAAAGTCGGTACATACAAATATTTTAACAGAGGAAACTAAAATGGCTATAATATGAAAAATTAAACTTCAGTTTATTTTAAATCGGTATAAAGAATATCAGTATATTTAAAGTCGGTACATACAAATATTTTAACAGAGAAATCTAAAATGGCTATAATATGAAAAATTAAACTTCAGTATATTATAACCCAGCGGCAAATGGGCAATACACTTCATCGATGAAAGGCAATATACTCGTAGGCGGTAATGTACACATGTTCGTATTGTATCCACTTTCAACTTACTTTAATAAGACAATGGCCGCTTTGTAGGCAGACGGGCTACATTTTCGATTATAAAATATGCCAACGAGTCAAGCTTCCTAGTCAGCACGTCACGAAACGTAACGTGCAGCTTTCAGCTTGTGTTAAAAAAAACACGATGCTCACATCTTGCATAATGAAATCTCAAAGCTACACGAAATATTTAAGTTTTCTGCACGAAATTTTAGAAAATTATAAACTACATGCCCGTGTTGAAAAGTTGCACGAAAAATTGAACTTTATGTTGTGTAGAAATTGCGCCGATTGAATGTATATGTGCATGTGTTCCTGAGAAGTTCTATTGTTCATATTATTCCAATTCAAAACTATAATTCACATATGGTTTCTTCGTTAAATATTCTGTTCTTTCTTTCCCTTTCGATCCAAGACCAAACATTGGTTATTTTACGTATTATGAAAAATTATTTATTTACTTGAACTTTTGCAGAAGAATTTTCATCGATTTTTTTATATTGTTTTATGGTACAGTAGAGATCTACAACGTACGTGTAGAAAAGCTAAATGTAGATGTAGAAACGCTAAAGCTCCATGCGCATATAAGAAACCTGCATGCCGCATCTAGATCTACACTTTCCACACGTACGTGCAGAAAAGCTACACGTAGCTGTAGAAACCCTAAAGCTACATGTGCATCTCAGAAACCTACATGCTGCGTCTACAGTTTCTAAAAGTACGTGCAAAAAAGCTGCACAAGCGTGATGGGTGCAAAATCCCGGTCAAAACGTGTAGAAAAGCTGCATATACGTGTAGCTTTTCTTGATTTTGTATTCTCTGTGTGGAGTTTTGTATTAAGAAAGGCATCAAAATATTCAGAATGTTATAATTTGAACAAATTTATCTAAATTTTATTTAACCCTGGATGGTTATATTTATTTTACATACTTTCAAACGACACGCAAATTTCCTATTTATAGATATTTTTTTTGCGACAACGATGCATTGTAAGAAATAACGGAAGCGTGCTACGACTAGATACAACAACAATGCAAAAAATAAAATACTATTGCTTCGTCGATTCGATAACCAGCCAGGGTTAATGTTCACAACTTACTTGGTATTGCATGGTCCTTCATGGTTTAAATGTAGTCCACGGCATAGGGCTGAAATGTTTGTATAAGTCATAGTTGCTATATAAGAAAAAAGAAAAAAAAACAATTATTTTTCGATATAAATAAGATAACATATTATAATCCAAATGGCCAATTAGATTTTTTTTCAAATTTGACAGATATATTATTTGCATTCTAAATAAAATAATTGCTTTTGTAGTTTTGACTACGCCCTTTCAATAAACACAAGTCAATATAAAAGCCAAAAAAATTATTTTTTTTTGATAAAAAAATTTAGCTTAACAATATAAGAGACAAAAAGGCGAAATTTACTACGTATATATGTATTTTTTTTTCATAGAAACCCTAGAATAGGCAGTGTTTTATGAGATATTTCTAGTGAATATTCGATATCTTAATAATTTTCATGTCATGTTCTTTAAAACATAGGGATTCTTAGCAAAACTCTTCTTTATTACGAAATCATTCCCTATATTTATAACTTCCACTCGTCCAAGTTTATTTTACCAAATTTTTTTCTTCAAATTATTAAAAAATTTCTATAATTTTGCCTTCATAATTATTCACATATTTTCGAAACTATGGAAATTCTGAGTACAATTTTTTCTTTATGAAAAAAACGATTATAAATTCACTGTTTTAAGTTTCGATGGAAATAATACAATTTATTTACCTTTATACAATTTTGCCTTAAAAGCCAATAAAAGTGTTTCGTAAAAACTATTCAACAGCACCTCTAGCGGATAATTTATATTTTTAATCGTTATTTCGAACACAGCTCCTTAAAATTTAATTTATTTTTTGTTTGTAAATATTCAAGTTTACAACTTATTTTATTATATAAATGAAAAGTTGTTTTTGTTGTAAATATTTTACTGGACGGTCTGAAAAGTTATATTTATTCCTCAACGTAGTTGCCTTCGAGGGCAATACATTTGGTATAACGATTTTTCAACTTTTGTGTGACATTTCTGTAGTACGAAACGCTTTGGAAACACATCTCGGTTTCCACGATGACTTCCCCATTCTATCTTAATCGTTTTCCTTGCTTCCATCGCTTGAGGTTTGGTAAGATAAGATAATAGAAGTAGTAGACAGATAATAGTAGCTGGGGGCCAAGTCTGAAGAACGCGATGGGTGAGCAACCAATCCGAACATAACTACTCCAATTTGACTAACGCTTTCAAGGTGGACTCTGACGGTGCGTTATCGTGGATGATACAGAATTTTTTCTGCACCATTTGGAGCCGTTTTTTTCTATTTCTTCGTATAGTTTGTACAATAACGCTTTGGTCTTTTTGCCACTTTGGTCGGTTATCGTGGCTTTCCAGCCCATCGGCAGACTGCTTTTTAGACTAAGGGGTATTATAATGAACCCATGTTTCATCTAGAGTCACAAAACGTCGAAAAAGGGCCTGCTCGATTACGCTGCAACAACGCCGAACCACCCGTTGAATCATCAATGTGCTGTTTTTGTCGACGGAGGTCAACGCAACACTCATCGCGCCTATAGCCTTTTTATGTCCAAAAGATCGTCAATCCAAAATTATTAAAAACATGAAAACCGTGAACTAAAACACAAATATTATTGGTATAAACTCCCGAGTATCACCGGGTATTTCAGGTAGCTATGTTATACAACTTAATGCAACAAGAAACACAATTCTATCAGGCTAACCCAACTATGATGTTTGTACGCAGGCCTTCAACAGTAGATGTTAATTTAAATAAAAAAATAAGTATTTTTTGAAAAGAGTTGATGATTTTATTTTAATCCAAAGTACAAACTCTGAGGTAAGTAATGGAGCAAAATATCTGTCTTGCATATGAAAATTATTTGATTAAATTTTTCATCACATTTCCGCATAATTGCGGCTGTATTTCGTGAACAACATCTCTAATATTGTCTTTGAGTGCTTGAATATTTGTTGGAGCATTGGCAGACTTTATCTTCGAACTTTCGACTCACTTTCGAAAAAATATGGCCCAATGACACCGCCACTCCGAAAACCGCACAAAACTGTCACTCGTTGTAGATGGAGTGGTTGTTCGACTATTACTCTTGACTTTTCGGATTCTCAGATGCGATAGCTTTGCTTATTCACGTACCCAGACGGATGAAAATGAGCCAAAACACTCAGAATAATTTTGTTTGAGAAATCATGATCTTGTGTCAACTGCACCTTATAAAGTGGCTGTGGTTAGGCCCAATTTCTGTGATCGTCTCGAAATGGACCAACCTTGATTTTTAGCCATACTCTCAGCTACAGCTGCGATATTTTCTGTTGACCTAGCCGAACGAGCACGAGCCGGGGTCTTAACATCGCTTACTTATCCGAGACGTTCGAACTCATCGATTAGTTTCACTATAGCTGTTCGAGAAGGCGTTTGATGATGGTCAAAAGCAGTACGAACTTTATGAATCATGTTCACGATATTTGAATCGTTTTTGTAGTGAGTTTTCACTTTTCTGAAAATCTTCTATTTTTTTTGTTGTCAAACGTCATCGAATGACAGTTTTATTTTGCCATCTGAAAAGAAGGTGGGACTTGTAAAATGGCAGCACTTGTTGAAAGACCCTCTATAATCATACAGTTTTCGATATAACGCGCAGTTATTTAAATGTTCTCTTTTTTTTCTTAAAACGAATGAAATCACTTTTAATAAACTTTAATCAGAACTAATTGATTTCATTTATGCTATGCTCCGCCTAGGAGCTCGAGGAAACGATGATGATGAATTGATTACATTTAAATTATTATTAATAAATCAAATTGAAATCAAGAAAGGTTTTGTTTATATTTTATTTATTCAATTTGTACTTATTTAGCGTAGAGTTTCGGATTTGAAAAAACTTCATAATTTTGGAAATGCTACGTGGAGAGTAATAACATTCCTATTTTAAGCAAATACTTTGTTTTATCTATGAAAACTAAAAGTAAGCCTCATTTGCTAAAATCAAGCATTTAAAACTAAAATTAAAAATTTATATTATTAACATTTATTTCTAAATTTGGGCTCAAACAAGAATAAACTATTTGATTCTAGAACCTGTAACAAGGCTTGAATCAAGAAAATATTTTCTTAATATAAGCAAACGCAGAGTTGGTTATTAAAACTTTTCTTGAATTAGGCAATAATTTTGTTTGATTTAAGAAAAATGTTTGTTCAAAATCAGAGAAAAAACTTCTATGATTTCTTTTGCAGTTAAAAAATCCCGTTAATCGACCAATATAGGTGTGTGCAACTTTTGTGAATGTGAGGGGGGGGGGGGGGGGGGGAAATGGTTTAATTATTAATAAATTTTATTATTATATTACATTTTAATATTAAATTTTTTTATAGGGAAAACTATTTTAAATTGAAATTTTCATATTGAGAGTGACAATTGTTTGTATAAAAAAAAAAAACTATGGGAAAAACTTCTGCAACTTCACTGGCTTACTCAAAGGTTTTTTCTTGTGTGGGTGGGTCTGTAGCTATTTTGGTATAGTTTTACTTAACGGCCCACATTGGAAGAAATATACGGGTTGCTTAAATTCAGCCTTTTTTAAATTTTTTTGTAATATCTTTAAATTTTTATTGCGCTTTATTTTTCATGATTTCTTATAATTCCTCGAAATACTTTGGATGTGATAACTTCAAAATTTTACCTTAAAGATGAGACCAAATTTGTTTGCAGATAGTTGCAGAAGTTAGAGAATTTTCAATGCAAATTTGTACACTCAGCTAAGTAAATTAAAAAAAATTATATCAAAATTATGTTGAAACAATGAAATTTTTATGTTACAAAGAAGTGAATAAGTAAGGTATTTATTTGTTTTATAATAATATATTATTATTAGGTTTTAAGATATAAAATGCAATGGATTACTTTTCAAAGTAGATAAATACTTCAATTTGCTTCACAGAGATGTCACATTTGCAGATGTGGTGAGAAAGAGATGAATTATTTTAATAATATGGATGCTGCACTAGCTGTAAAGGATCGAAGCGATATTTTGATGCATGGTGGGGACATGATATCTTATGCAGTTCTACTATTAGGTTTGCAAAATTAAAATTTTGTTTTTACGCATTCATATGGTAATAATAATGGTAATGTGAAATTTCGCGCAAACTTAAAGGATTGGATTATTTACATAACAGCTCAAATAATTAAAATTTCTCCCCAATTACAGCCTTAAAATTTTTCAGAGTATAGAAAATTGTTTTGATGATTCTGACCGATTTCATTTCACTTCTGTATGGATCAAAATCAACTGTAAGACATATATCTCATCTCGTCGCCATATTGGGATACAAAGCGTTTTTAAGTTCAACGCCAGCCTTCCTTTTCGTCAGTCAAAATATTAAACTGTATTCTGCTTATCGAGTCAACTGAAAATCAAATTCGTGCTGCATAAATCTTAGAAATTATATTCTCATTCGAATCGGCACATACAGAATGGCTGATGAACTTCGTGTTTTATTTTAATTTCATAAATAATTTTAGGATTTATGAAAGCATCGTTCATCAAGGGGAAAGTACTTTTTTAAACCATATGAAAATAATAATAGCAAATTGTCAATGCTAATGCAAAAACATTGGTCAAAGACATAATTCAGTTTAATAACGATAGGACCATTTTTATGCTTAATACGGAATTTGAAGCGATTATCATTATAAGTAGCAAAAAAACACGTATTGCAATTTTTGCACTATTTATTAAAAAATTATATATCTTACAATAATTTACCAAAATCCAGAAATTCTGTAAAAAAAAAATCTGAGCAAGCAATAAAATACCGAAAAACTTAAAGAAAAACTATTTAATAATTCAAAAATCATTTCACTAAGACGAATCTTAGCAATTTGTCAACTCATGATTTGAAATGCTTAAAAATTACAAATAGAATTAACTACAAAGGACTTGAAGTTAAAAGCTCGCACGATATGCTTAAGTCCAATAAATTATATAAAACACTTAAAAAGGGCCTAACATATATTAATCCCTCGAACAATGTCAAACTGAATTCGCCATTTGAATTGTTTTTGAATATTAAGAGATATGGAAACTTTTCATTTTAAAAATTTCTTCATTTTAAAAAAGCTTCTGCTTTTAAAACATTTCAATATTTTTAATATTTATCACAAGCTATCAGAAAATCTTTTAAAATAAGATATTAATAATATTATTAAATAAAACATTTCTAAAATTCTAAAATTACAAGATTTTGTTTAATTTAAAAACACTGAAGCTATCTTTTTACTATTTACAGATACAAGATACAAAATAATCTTATATATCAAGCAAAACCTTTCAGACAATTAATAAATTGGATCAAGGTAGTTCATTTCTTAATTTTTTTTAAATTTTTTTATTGGAAAATTTTTTATTGGAAATGAAGCAAATGCAACACTTTTCTAGGAAAAAAAATTCTCAAATCGAGCAAATTATTCTCATTTTCAGCAAATATTTAACTTGGATCAGGCACATTCTGCTCCTAATCAGAAGATTGTTTTTCTAATTTGAAACAAAACATTCTAGTATTAAGATAATTATTTACTTGAATCAAGGAAATTGTTCTCAAATCAAGCAAATTATTCTAGTTTTCAGTAAATTGCATACTTGAATCAAGTAAATTGTTCTCAACTAAGCAAATTTTAAGCTTGAAAAATAATTCTTAAGTCTTAAGCAAATGTTTAAACTGTATTAAACATTTTTTTTGTGTTTTAAAATTGCTCAATTCTAAAATAATGCTTGAATTAAGAAATTACCGCTTGAGTGTAAATTGATAGCCAATTTGCTTGATTCAAGCATAGAAAGCTTGTTTTTTCTCTCCTTGAAATAGCTGCAAATTATTGTTATAATTTGAAAAGAACTATCAAATATTTTTAAATGTTGACAACTTACCCGAAACATTTCTAGCACAATTTTGGTCGCAGTTATAGCCATACATTGCACTAAGACATGGAAAAAGCTGACATATATCGCCGCTAGGGCCAGTTCTCATTGAACACACTGGATTGTCAAGATTTGAGCAGAAACTTTCACAACCGACACATGTTGTTGGGCTATAAAAATAAAAGAAAAATATTTTTATATACTTATTAATTTAATTTTATTGAACATGAATTTAAGTAATTACACTGAAATTAGCATTGTTCTGAAAATTAATTAGATCCATTCATTAAACCAAATTTAAAATGATAAATTCATTCGCTATTTGTTCTCAATATCTTCAATATTCAAGTTTTTTTCGCATTTATGTTTACGTTTTAAAACAAGTTTCAAATTTAATTAAGAACGCATTTTATAAAGAAGCAAAAACTTGTTCTCGCATTGAAATAACGCATTCTCTTAACCTATTTTAGCTCAAAGGTGTAGTTTTCTATCCCTGAACTAAAATAGGTTTTTCTATGAAACTATAATTTATCAAAATTATTTGTTGATACATATGTAATATTTGGGATGTTGGCTATCATGTTTGTATTACGATAATCTTGGATTAACCACGCCGACCACCATCAACTTCCAGTAAGTGAGAGCCTCCAAGAACACCATCTTTTGATTAAAAAATTAAAAAAAATTCGCAACTACCCTGTGCTTTCCGATGTTAAATCTGAGTGGGTAGTTTTCTACTGATTGGGCCAATATGTTCATTCTTTTCGTGCAATTTTGACATTTATTGAAAACGACACCATATCTTACTGCGCATATCATGTTCTGCAGCTGTTTTGAATTATTTCTGCATTCTAACTAGTTTTTCTAGTGTCTTCGGCTTACATAAACATTGATAAATATTATTAAATAATAATTTATTTAAAGTTTTCATTACAGTTACAATACGGTAAAATTATTTTGATTTGAACATCCATTTCAATATTCCAGGTAAACGTTGAAGTAACTTAAATCGGAAGCATTGCAAAAGTTCTGTGTATATATTTATTACTAACCTTATATTTTTGCGACGTTAAGGTTATACAAAAGTATGTTCCTCGACAGAGACATGTTGGCAGAGATGATCAAGTTCGGCAACGATTACACTGCGGAAAACAATGCAAATCTTGGCCTCGAAGAATTTGAGTTGAAGCACTTTATTGCTATTCTTTTTCTAAGCGGTTATCATGTTCTTGAGCAATGAAAACTATATTGGTTACTTATTGGTAACTTAGGAGTGCCACTTGTTCGAGAAGCCTTACCTCGAGGGATATGCGAGGCAATCAAGAAGTTCATTCATTTATCAGACAACATCGCACTGGATACGGCTGATAAATTTACGAAGATTTGGCAGTTTCTCTAAACAGGCAACAATCGTTACATGCAGTTTGGGATTTCGTCCCATGATTTAGCATTCGATCAGCAGATGATCCCATATTTTGGGAGACACTCTTGTAAAATGCTTATACATGAGAAGCCCCTTTGCTTCGGCTTCAAAGCCTGGTGTTTATGGAGGAGCTGCAATACCACCTTGCAAAACTGTTGACCTTGGAGCTGACGTTGCTCTAAAAAATATTGAAGAATGTTTCATCGACATTCGCGCTTTTGTGGTGGTGGCCTATTTTTACAAATACGCTTTCCAATATGTTGGTCAATGCCAGGAAACTTGATTGTTTAGTGGCAAAGATTGAGAACAGAAGACCGTTATCACAGTTGGAATTCAGATTCCAAGTTACTCGAGATCTTTTATTGTCAGACAAACCTAGTTAGAGTGTGCCCGATGTATAAGAGCATTATCCGATCAAGGCGAATCAAAGCATTTCCCAAGTAAACGCACCAATGGCACACGACAAAAATGATGCAAATTTTGATAATGTAAGACTCCGTTCATTTGCAAGGATTGCAATGTTAACTTGGATCCAAAATGTTTTGAAAAATATTATAAACATAAATAAAATATCCAAAAAAAAAATATTTTTTGTCTTAGCAATTGTATATATTGGCCCAATGGGTAGAAAACTACCCCAACCGTTACTCGAAAACCATTACAGATAGGAAAAAATTTTAATTGATTTTTCCTGATTAGGTTCAAAGTAGCTCAACTACAAATGAAGGCCCCACCGTTTTTCGAAAAATTATGAAAAATACTTATTTCTTGCTAGGATTTGACCCTTATATTAAAATGCTAACTATTCCAAAAACGATTTGCATAGGAATATACGATTTCTCACTTTATCCATCCCCCTGCATTTCCTGGAAATTTCAGGAAATTTTTGAATTTTCAGGAAAATCAAGCTATATAAAACCTACCATTTCCTTATGGTAGGGTAATTTAACCAGTTGTGGGCATTATCCGTTTGCGGGAACCCTTGCATAACTTTTGTCAGTGAGCAGATGCTGCTAATATGCCAATTGTTGTTTGAGCTTTATATCAGCACGATGCTTGAGTGCTGACACCGAAGCGAACAGACGCATATATTTGTTTTTCAAGTAGCTACAATCGACATGATCTTTTCATTTGTGAAAATCAACAGTGATCTTATTGTTTTTTGTGTTCACAGAGCGATAAATTGAAGTGAATTAGCAAGAAGGTTAATATGATAAATGTTTCTGAAGGAAATTCAATATATTTGTATATCGGTTTGAGCAAAACGTTCGCGCCGAAAAATTTGCTGGTAATTTTTTGACAGCTCAGCCAGCTGTGGACAACAACATTCTACCGTTTGTTAACACTAGCCGGTTAACATTTACTTTAAGTCGATATCATGCGATGAGACAGCATTATTATTACATAATGTTATTTTTTTTCCATTTGTATAAAGGATTAAAAGGCTAAAAATTCACTTTCTGCATTCACAGTTGAAATTTTTCGCCCAAACCTTGGCGAGGTAAGCAATGATTACATCAACATTGGAGGAATATGGAACAGGTATTATGTTTGGTCTTTGGTTAGAGAAACCACCCCTGACAGTTGCAGCAGGCAAGGAAAGAGATTGGGCCATCATTTCAAAATATAAAAAGCAAATTTTTTTTTTTCACTCGTTACTATATAGAAAGAATATCTACTATATTACACATTAACATTAATGGCTGTATTTTGTAAAACGGAAGCGATCACCTCACTGATCTTTCTGCCAATAAATTTCATTAGCAATCTCATTGAGAGAAAGAGAGTTTGTTTTACTTCATATGAAAACGGAATTGCCAGATAAGTAAACCACAAGTGTGGTGATCGCTTTTTTTATAAAATACGGCAATTTATAACCTAATAAGATATGTAAGAAAAATAAATAAAAATGTACGTCATGATAATTTACCAGCATTAAATTGGCGATTGATTTACCTTTATAAGAACTTTTTCGGTTAATTAAAAACCTTTCTTTCTATTATTTAAAGGTAATTCAATTTGAAATTGTTTGCGATATTTGGTGACCAGATTTGACTATTCGTTTTGGTGTTATGGTATATATGACCACGTTTTCAAAAATTGTCTTTAAAAAAAAAAAAAAAGATTTATAAGAAAAAAGCTTATCCATAGATTTGAATATAAATAACGAATGCAAATGTGTATAAATGAAGACTGCTGTCATAATTTAAATAAAATTAACTTAATATTATTAAATTGTTTAAAACTTACGGTGCATAGTTGACTGGTGCAAGCGGGCGTAAAGTCACTCCATTGCAACAGAAATTTCCAGCTATATAAGAAAAAAAAAATATTTTATAATGTGATATAGCAAATTGCAACAAGGAAATTATCTATATTGCATATTTGGCAGTCGTTCTTTATAGATGGAAAGCCAGCGCAATTAAAATTGTTTTCATTTATAAAAGTTGATTTTCTCTACAATTGGTTATTGTAGTTGTGTACATGCACATACCGCGGTTAGTCAAGCGAACTGTAGAACAGGCGGGTCATATGCCATGCTCAAAAGAACTAGGCACCCTGTAATATCACGTGAAACAAAGCGATTACAATTTTTTCAATATTCTCTTCTATTTACACATAATGAAAGAGAAGTAAAAAACTTTTTAAAACCCGTTATAAAGTCATAGACTCATAAAGTAAAATTGTTATTGTCGAAAGTGTTCAAATAACAAATTTTTGCTTATTTGGTTATTAGTGATTTACGTGTCGTTAAGTAAACACAAAATAATGCTAATAGAAAAAAATTTTAATATTATCTTAAAACGGAAATTTTTTTATATGAATCGTAGAAAAAATATAAGAAAATGCAAACCAATTTTGCTATTCGTTATTCGCAGAAATCAATTGCGAAAGAGATGAAGTGCTCCAGATGTGCCGTCCAGAACGCTCTAAGACGCTATGCTGACACTGGATCTCACAAAAATAAACCAAAAACAGGGCGAAAACTGAATACAACAAGCCGTATAGACCGGCAGTTGGTGAGATTGTCCTTGAGAAATATGAAAAAAACATCTTCTCATTTAGCTGCTGAGTTGCAAGACAGTTCAGGAATCCTAATAAGTGCTCAGACTGTGAGAAGACATCTTGCGGCAGCAGGATTGAATGGTCGCCGAGCTAGGAAGAAGCCATGGCTTTCACATAAAAACATGGAAGCGCGACTAAATTGGGCCTTGGAGCATCAAAATTGGACTGAACAAGATTGGGAAAATGTTGTGTGGTCTGATGAGTCCAATTTTCAGGTGAGTTTTCTTAGGTAGCTTACTAATGAAAAAAAATTACTTTCATAAACTTAGAACACAGTTCACATTAAAATTTTAGGAGCTACAAAAAGATTGTTTTTTTGTTTTTTTTCCAGATTTTTGGAACACCTGGTGTGACCTACGTAAGGCGTCGAGTAGGTGAAGAATATAACCCCGATTGCTTGGTACCTACTATTAAGCACGGAGGAGGCATTATAATGGTTTGGGGTTGCATGGCTGCATGTGGAGTGGGAGAAATGTTAGTTTGCGAGGGTCGTATGAATAGCGAACGGTATATAAATACTCTGAACAATGCACTTTTACCCTCATTTACCCGGATTTTTGGCGATACTAACCTGGAAAACGTTGTCTACCAACAAGATAACGCACCTTGCCACAAATCCGCCACAGTTATGTGCTGGTTTCGTCAAAACTGCGTCCCAGTCATGAATTGGCCTGCTCAGTCGCCGGACTTAAATCCCATTGAGCATTTGTGGTCCGAATTAAAGCAGACAATAAGGAAACACAGCATATTATCAAAAGAAGGCCTGAAACATGCTTTGAAACTAGAATGGAACAACATTGGTGAAGAAACCTGCAAAAACCTAGTTCATAGTATGGTGCGTAGAGTAAGGGAGGTCATAAAAATGAGGGGGGGACCAACAAAGTATTAATATTTTCTAATAAGTAATTGAAAACCAAAAACTTTTGCATTTTTAGTTTTGTCGAAAATTGAATGATCGCTCTGTTTCAGGTGATGTTAAAGGGTGCCTAGTTCTTTTGAGCATGGCTTTCGTATTTCATATAAATAACAGTCAGTCAGTCAGTTCAATGTGGGAACGGAGCTAGTCAGTTAGCTACAATGTAAGCTTGAAACTTTTTGAAGGGGTAATTAATTGTATATTAATCCTAAATAAAATAGTCAGTCAAAGAACTCCCGTCAGACAGCACAAAAATAATAAATGTTTATACCCCAACGCGTACTGCTTAAAGTAGCTTTGTAGTCTTGACCCTTATTTTTTAGAAAGAATCACAACTAGATAGATGGAGACGCGGATATAACTAAATCGACTCAGGTGGCGATGCTGACCAAAAATATATATACTTTACTTTATATATTTTTAGTGCTGGCCGTGGCGCAGTGGGTAGTGTGTGTGGCCCATACGCCAGAGAACCCTGGTTCAAATCCCACCTGACACAGAAAGTTTTTTCAATTAAACTAATTTTTATGTTCGGCTGTCACCTCTCTGCAGACAAGGGCAAAACACAGAGATTAAAAACTGCGATGAAAAGCTTCTTGAGAACATAAGCCGTTCGGAGTCGGCATAAAACTTTTAGGCCCCAGTTCTCGATCATTTGTGTTCACACATTTCACAAACGCACACACAACACAACTGATCATTAGAAGCTCGGTCAAAGTCCTTTCAAGGGTTGAAATGGCCATTTGTTTTTTTTTGTTTTTTACTTAATAGTATACCTCTTTATTGGCTTTACAAACGGAATGACAAAGTTAAAATAAACCTATGAATATGGGGTATGAATATCCATTTATCTTAGAAGAAAGTTCTTTTTAAAAAATAGATTTTCCATCTTTGATATTAATTCAATTCAGCACGAAAAAGGTCGGGTACTTTGCTAGTTTTAAATAAAAATTTGTATTTAAATTGAATGCTTAATTTAATTTTAATTTAAATTTTAATCTTGCTCTGTCATATGAACCAAATATAGCTTTTCGGAATGAGGCGAAAAAAGTAAAAATACACGTATCGTCGTTTAATAGTATCGTATATACTATTAAATAATAGTATCGTCGTTTTTCATGCACACGTCACAAGTTTTTTTGTGTTTTTATGTTTTAAGTTCTGTGGTGTCACACAGTGAGATAGCTACATATATTTGTTGGAAAGAATAGAAGCAGTTGTTGGAATTTGATTGGAGTTAATGGATTTAATTTTTAAAAGTATAATGGCGCGCTGGTTCCAAAAATTTGCTTCTGTTTTAACATGTTTTAACATCTATTTTGAATATTGAGAAAAAAAAGTTAATGAAAAAATAAATAAAACCGACAGAAAAAAAAAATACAAAAAAATTTCTGAAATCACAGCTTAAGGAATTAAAATACCTTAAGAATTTAAGTATTAACATAACCACTAGAGTGGTCTTTACTTTTTTTTTTCGAAAGTAACGAATTGCGCACCGGGGTTTTGTTCCTTATCATGACAGAGGTAAACTGTGAAATTTTCAGAAAAAAAATATTGATACTTAAATATTGATACTTACCTAAGAGTTTTATTGAGAAAACAGCACTATTTTCCGATATACCACCTTGTTAAAAAAATAAAGGTTCACTCACACTGTGAGTGAACCGGACTTAACTGTCCGATTAGAAAATTGTTTTTTAGTTGGTTGTCACATGTGTCTATGACAAGGCTGCCAAGTTTCAGCGTCTCTCGTTGGCATTTGGTAAAGTGACAGTGTTTTGTTTGAAAGCTCTGAAGGCCATACCAAAAACCGTGTTCAGAAAGGTTTCCGTGACTGTATCAAGCGCTGTCATAAGTGCGTTGCAGCCGACGGGAACTACTTTGAAGGCGACAATATTGGTTTATATGAATAAACTTGTGCTTTACTTTTTTTCAATAAATGAACCCTTCTTTTTGAACAAGGTGGTATTAGCTCAAATTTTCAAAAAACTTATATTTCGTTTTTGATTTAATTTTTCTTTAAAATAAAATTCAAACATGAAAATCGGAGTTGAATTACCAGTCTGATGATTTTTTACTTTCGGAAAAAATATAACTTTTTTTGTTGCATTACAAGATCGCAAAATTCTAAATTTAATAAAAAATCACTGATATTTCATGGAAAATTTTTCTAAAACTTTAATTTCTACATATATAAAAAATGGTGGAATTAAGTTTAATAATTTGGTCGTCACGAGATTTTTTGATATAAATATGACTCTTTGATAATTTCGAGTTTCAACATTTTTACGAAAAAAATTTGTATGGAAAACCATATCAAATTCCCTTAACTTCTTTCCTATTATTGCGAATACTCAATAAAGTCATATATGCAAGCACACATATACACACACACAAACGTTCATAAGAAAGCAAAGAATGATAAAATTGACAAAAAGGCATTTTTCAACAAGCTCAAATCAAATAAATTTTGAGTTGAGTAAAAAAATGATGTAAATTTTCATACATTTTATATGGTGTCTACATTTGTAGATCATAAAAAATCAAAATACATAGGTTTCTTATTTAAAATTACTTGAATAATTCTTAAAAATATATCTGATTTTCTTTCGAAAAATTTTGAAATTCCAGGATTGCCCAAATATATATAGGAAAATTGGGTGGCCCAGGCTTAAGTTATAAAAACCTCAAAGTCAGTTTTGGCATGCGCTTTTATTCCGTTTTAAATGTACCAGTTTTCAAAAATTTGAGCTAATAAAAAATTTATTGGGACTGTTTTGGGAAAACAGCACTATTTTCCGATATAAATCAGATTTTCAATATAGAGGTCGCTTGAGGTACGTTTAAATATCAATATTTTTTCTGAAAATTTCACAGTTCACCTCTGTCAAACCTCTTTGTTTACCTCTGAACAAAACCCTGGTGCGTTATTGAAAATCAGAAAAAAATTGTTTTCCTCCATACAACTAAGGACCACTCTAATAACCACCAAATAAAACCAATATCAATTTTAGAACCAGTGTACCATTTTCCATTTAGAAATGAAGTTTCATCCAATTTCTACAACTCATACTATTTTTTCCAACAAATGTATGGAGCCATCTCTACGTGGGGCACCACAGAACTTAAAACGTCAAAAATAAACATTCTTAAATTTCATAAACAAGAATTTTTTATTTGTTTGCCCCTTTTCCGAAGAGGTATATTTGGTGCATAAGACAGAATATGTGTAATGTTTCAACTACATATCTTCTATTGTAGGTTTCGATCACACGCCATCATTGAAATGAAAATAAACGTTGGTTGTGCGTCATAATCAAATAAAATATGTTTCGCAAAAGTTGTGAAACTCTGAATTTGATAATTTGATAATGAAGACGAAAGCAATTGAAATATAATACAGCATGGCTTTAAACTCAAATATAATATTCACGATAGTTAGTATAAAATTAATTCCAAATGGAATTCATATAAAATAGCGTTGTAATTTTAACTGTATTAAAATTTTATAAATTAAAATTTATTTAAAAATTATCTAATCCATTAAATAATATTAAATTTAATACTTTTTGATTAAAGCAAATTTTTTGTAATATTGCGCTTGTATTAAAATTTGTTAAAGACGTTCTAACCGTAACTTTCCTTTTAATAAAAGTGTTTTTACTCAAAGCGAGGCAAAGCAAACTTCAGTAAAGTTTAATCATTTTAAATTAAATTAAATTAAATTAAATTAAATTATTATAAATTGCAACTAAAAGATATTGTGCATACAAGGAAAGTTTACAATTTGTAATAAGTATGGTATGTATAGTTATTTATAATTTTATAATTTGTCTATCCATTCAAATGACTTGTGAAAAAAATTTAAAAGTTTTTACTTACCCATAAAAACTATAACTACGCAAAACAACTTCATATTTTTTTTTTTTTTTTTTTTGAGTGAACCGTGTTTGAAGAATACTCGTTTGAAAAAGAATGACTCGTTTTATTTTCTGCTAGTAAGAGAGCTTTCATACAACATATTTTTTCCTGAAATTTTTGAAATAATTTGAACAGCTGCTAGTTTATTTTTATTTTTTCTAAGACCTATTGCATAGATATATACGTAACAACAAAAATATTTGTTTTATTCTCTGTTGAAATTAATAATGCCACTTAAAAATTTTAAAGGTAGTGGTAGATTTAAAAAGAAGCTGTCGATTTTTTTCTCCCAACAAGAAATTTGGATCAGGTCTAGTTTAATGAACCCGCTTAAATTTCAGAAAGTTGTTTGGTACAAGGCATGGCGGAATTATAATTGTTTCATGCGTACAAGGTAGCATTTCTTTCGTTGACTATAATGGTATTGAACAAAAATGTCACATCCCTTCTGTGACCCCACTGTGACCCAAGCAATCCCTCGAAATTCAGCGGGTTCATTATAGTAGACTTAAGCCAAAAATTTTTATTAAACCTCATAAAAATATAATACAAAAATAATTTTCTCAGATTTATTCAGTTTTATTGCAACAAAAATAAATACTTAAATAAATATTGTATTAATAAATACTTAGTTCTCAGAAAGTCTTCTAAAAACAGTACCATATCCACTCTTAATATTCAAGAGCTATTATGAAAAATTATAAATTTATTTTATAATTTTAATTCTTCAATTAAAATTATTAATTTCTATTATTTTAGTGTTGGAATTTTGGTCAAAGAATTATAAAAATTATGGTTGTGGTTTAAAAAAATTGAAGAACAGCGTCACAAAAACTTCAATGATTTCAAACGAACATGATGAAATTGTCCGATTTTGACAAATCATGCTTGTTGGTAGGGTTATCTCAATAGAAATTTTTAAAATACAATTAACCGTTATATATTCTCAGCACCAAGCCCCATTCTTTTGTTTTTTTTTGTGGGCAGAATATCTACTTATTAATACGTAAACACAAAACTTCCTTTTTCCCACTTCAAAGACAACACATTCAAATGAAACTTCATTTCATTTGAAAGCTCTAGTTCATTCAAGTGTGTAATACAATTTTTATTAAAATATTTTGTGATTAAGGGGTTACATGACATTGGCAGTTTTTTGAAATCGCTTTTTTTTAATAATTTTGTATTTTAAAAATTCCTACGGGTTCGAAAGTTACAGCCGAATTAGTGAGAGCGCATTTTTAATTTTTGCGCTACCTACGTACGGCAGCTGGTATATACTTGTTTTACTTGCTACCTGTCTTTTGGTGGTTGTTATTTCGTACCTACTTGAAGGGTGAAGGGTGAAGCCCGAATTGCTAAACGATTGCAAAAAACTATAAGAAACAGCACAACACAAGATAACGAAGGCATACAGTACGAAGCAGGCATGGCAGATTGAAGGTAACCTTTTTTTTTCTTTGTTCACAAACTTTGAACGCGTTTATCTCGAAACCATGTTTTTCGTACTGGTAGCGGCACTAGCGGGTTAATTTTTTGACAAAATTTTTTTTTTGTATTTTTTAAACTTGATTCGCTATCGTGTAATACGAAATTTTCAAAAATTGAAGAAAAATTTTAATAAAAACTCGTGTCATACGATAACCAATTTTGTTAAGATTTTAAAAAGTCATTTTTTTCCAGATCGGACAATTTTTGCAACTCCCAGCGCTGCAACCACCAGGCCCCGTTTTTTCTCTGCCGCCAGTTTGGAGCTCTATAAAACCATGTTGGAGTGAAAAATATATTCTTTTGAATTTTTTTTTCTTGTAATCTATTCAATCCTCTACAATAAAAAAAAAAAATTTTGGAAAAATGTTTGTGTTTGACTGAGTTATGAATTTTTAAAACAAGGTCTGTTTTCTCTGCCGCGAATGTCATGTCCCGCCTTAAGATAGGTACCTAAATATTATTAATTGAAAACATATTTCTTTTTCTGTTGAACAGCGTTGCTGTGGGAGAGTTGTAAAAAAAAACAAACTTTTCAACTGAGCTGTGTGGTTATTGTTGCTCTTTCTTTCCTATCTTTCCTATCTTCTATCGAGCACACTCGATCAGTATTGTTGAGATAAAACAAAATAAAGGGTGTCTCAATAAAAGTGCTTATTTTTATTGCATTCTAAAGTAGACATGTTCCGAGTTAGTATTAACAGATTTCAAAGATATCAAATTTTTTTAAAACTTTTTTCTCCAATGGAACAATGAGACACAACAACAAATACATAGTGACACAGCTCTGTTGAACATCATTGCTGTAGCACACTCTAGTTGAGCTTCGCAAATGCGAAGCCGTCTCAAAGATCATGGATGCATATTCAGAGTAAGCACTGACGCCCTGCAAGACGCGTCATTTTACTGTCAGCAAAGAACATAGGATGTTCACTCATAAAAAATTCGTTTTTTAATGCTTAGAGGCCAATGCAAATAGCCGAAATGTCTTCTCATCAAAGAATTGTTTTTGTAATGATTAGAGATCTATGCAAACGCTCTAAATATTTACATCATATGTCTATTAATCGAATTTTTTTATTATCTGAAACCATCATAACGATTTTAGCAATTTAGAGCAGTCAATTGTATTTTTTTAATTACAACTTTTAAAAAAAACTTTTAATTTTTGGGTCACGGTAGACTTTTTTCTGGAAATGCCTATATTTCGTAGGGTTTTTTTCTCCCGTTTTACTCTTAACATCAAAAGCAGCTAGGTTTCTAGATGTTTTTGACAAGAGTGTGACTGCTTTTTTGTTTTCATTTCGTTATGTTCATCACATTTGTTGTATTTTGTACATGTTCTTCTGTATGTATTCATCAAGTGTCACAGTTGACGTAGATGCGCAGAAGATTTCATTTTTTGCGCAGTGAATGTGCTGCCTATATATCATTGTATCATGCTGAACTTGCATGTCGGATAAAGTCTTCTTATAAATAGTGAAGGAGTTTTGAGTTGATGAAAAAGTAATTGATTGCCGATTTTTTGTAATTACTACTTACAATGCCTGTTTTACAAATTGACTTCTATGAATTCATCAATAATTGTGTGGATACGTCGACACATTTAAATTTTAACTATTAAAAGTAATTTCGATTAACTAAGTGAAAGTTTCTATCTAATCGATTGGAATGGCTTATTTTTAAATAAATGTACTTCTTCCAGTTATGGCTTATTTAAATCAAATGTCTTTAATATTTGTAGTGCTTTTGTTCCAAAAATGAAACAAAATTTATAAGCTACCATGGGGCACAAAAGGTGTAAAGAAATTAAAAAATCTCAGTAAATCTCAATAAATTTTTCAATCTTCATAAAATTACGAACAACACAAAACACGAAGATCACAAAAACTAATATTTGCAATATATGAGGGAGTATAACTTTCGAAATAAATTCTTGTACAAGCCATATATATTACGAAGTGAAAGTAATATTAAATCAAAGCCAATTTTTTTTTTTGGCAACTTATTCAGTCACGTACAACTTCTTCTTACATTCCAACTTCTGTAACATATAACAATAAAGTATCGAATTCGATATTAGACTCATTAAACTTGTATGCGGAATATTTCAAATCCAACTTTGAATCTGGCCTAGGGCCTAGTTCTGTTGAAAATTGAACCATCAATCAATCCTATTGTGACTTAGGTGAACTTAAATTGAGCCTATTTGATATAAAGA
The DNA here is from genome assembly GCA_914767935.1 of Coremacera marginata. Lineage (NCBI taxonomy): Eukaryota > Metazoa > Arthropoda > Insecta > Diptera > Sciomyzidae > Coremacera > Coremacera marginata. Next base: position 160,742,929 of record OU612044.1, read on the forward strand.
ATGGTATCTCGAACTTGAAAAGCTCCCGAAAATGCGACATTGATGGTTTATCAGCCGTTTTCTTAAAAAATTGTAGTTTTTTACTTTCGAAACCGCTTTTATACATTTTTAATAAATCTCTATCTTCGGGGGATTTTATTTATAACTAGAAAATTGCACATATTACTCCTGTTTTGAAATGTGGCGCTAAGAATGACGTCAAAAATTATAGGCCTATCTCTAAATTGACAACTGTCTCCAAACTTTTTGAAAAAATAAACAAACATGGGCTTGTTACCGGGTTTGTTACCGGTCAGTATGGTTACAAATCTAGCTCTTTTTCTTAGTACTGCATATCCTCCTTTGAACCTGGACATCAAGTTGATGTTATATATACGGATTTTTCAAAGGCTTTTGATAAGGTCTCTCATAAAGTTTTAATAAATAAACTTTCCAAAATAGGTTTCCATTCAAATTTTTTAAAACTGATACAATCATACCTAAGCAATAGACTTTGTTATGTAAGTATCAATAATATAAATTTTTACTCTTTTATCGCAACATCAGAAGTTCCACAAGGTAGTATCCTAGGTTCTTTGCTTTTAACGTTATTTATAAATGATATTTCTCTTTGTTTTAATAAATCAAGTTTTCTTCTGTATGCTGATGACTTAAAAATATTCTGTTAAATTGATGGTCCATTAGACACTTGTTCTTTTCAATCAGACTTAAATAACCTGCTAAATTGAAGCAAAACGAATAAACTTCCATTGAATACTTCCAAGTGTTATCATGTTACTTACTTACTTACTTAGTTGGTCGTAACAACCCGTGTCCGGGTTTCAACCGACCTCATCAGCTCTCGCCAGGCGCCTCTGCTTTGCGCGCGCCTTCTCCAATCGGATACACCAAGTGCGGTTAGGGCTTCCTCAGCCCCTTCCATCCATAGGAGGCATGGTCTCCCTCGTCGCCGTTGACCAGCGACCCTCGCCTCGAGCACCTTTTTCGCTGGAGCTTCGTCGTTCATACGATGGACATGACCCAGCCAGCGTAGTCGCTGCACAGCTATACGCCGAACTACGTCAATGTCATCGTAGAGCTCATACAGCTCGTGGTTCATTCGGATGCGATAGTCATCGCCGGCTCGAACAGGACCGAAGATTTTGCGAAGAACTTTTCTCTCGAACACCCCCAGAGTGGCTGCGTCAGCTTGCGAAACTACCCATGCCTCAGCGCCATAAAGCAGCACAGGTAGAACGAGCGTCTTGTAGAGTGTTAGTTTTGTCGATCTCGAGAGATGGCTCTGGAACTTAGTTGCTTACTGAGCCCGTAGTAGCACCTATTAGCAATTATTGTTCTTCTCTTTATCTCCAGGCTGATTTCGTTTTTGGTATTAATGGCGGTGCCAAGGTAAACGAACTCCTTGACTACTTCAAAGTTATAGCTGCCGGATGAAACGTGGGAGCCTAAGCGCCGAGCTCCCTTGTTTGTAGACAGCATATATTTTGTTTTGCCCTCATTTATCGTCAAACCCACTTTGGCTGATTCCTTTTCGATAGCGGTGAAAGCAGCGGTAACATCTCTCTTGGTTCTGCCGACAATATCAATATCATCAGCGTACGCAAGGAGTTGGACGCCTTTGTAGAAAATGGTGCCATTACGATGCACACCGGCCTTTCGTACGATCCCCTCCATGATGATGTTAAAGAGATCGCAAGACAGTGGATCGCCTTGCCTGAAACCTCTTTCGGTATTGAAGGTTTCAGAGAGGTCATTTCCTACCTTGACGGAGCTGCGTGTGTTGCTCAACGTCATTCTGCAAAGTCTAATCAACTTTGCAGGTATACCGAACTCAGACATTGTTGCGTATAGGCAATCCCTTCTCGGGCTATCGAACGCAGCTTTAAAATCGACAAAGAGATGGTGTGTGTCAATTTGAGTTTCGTGGGTTTTCTCCAGGATTTGTCGTAGCGTGAAAATCTGGTCTATGGTGGACTTACCAGGCCGAAAGCCACACTGATAAGGTCCAATCAGTGTTTTTGTAATCGGCTTTAATCTTTCACACAGTACGCTTGAGAGAACCTTATATGCGATGGAAATAAGATTGATACCTCTATAACTTGCTCAGATTGTTGGGTCTCCTTTCTTAAGTATAGGGCACAGTACGCTGAGGTTCCAATCGTCGGGCATGCTTTCTTCTAGCCATATTTTGCTGATGAGCTGATGCATGCGCCTTATCAATTCATCGCCGCCGGTTTTAAACAATTCAGCTGACAGGCCGTCAGCACCCGCTGCTTTGTTGTTTTTGAGTCGTTGGATAGCAACTCGAACCTCTTCATGGGTAGGTGGTGGTACTTCCACTCCGTCATTGTTGATTGGTAGCTCTGAACTGCGCTCTCCATGGGCGGCATTGTTGGAATTGTCGCCAGTAAGTAAATTGGAGAAGTGCCGTCTCCACAATCTCAGCACACACTGCGTATCCGTATTCAGATCTCTATTTTCGTCTCTACAAGTGGATGCTCCGGGCTTGAAACCTTGGGTTAGACGCTTAACCTGTTGATAGAATTTTCGTGCATCCTTCTTGCCCTGGTATACCTCTAGTTCCTCACGCTCACGCTTTTCCTGCTCTCTTTTCTTGCGTCTGAAAAGGCGCCTCTCTTCCTTCCTCTTTTCGCGGTAGTTTTCTCGCACGGCTCGCGTTGCAGCTGACTGCAGCGTTTTTCTATAAGCTGCGTTTTTTACTGCAGTCGCAATGCGACACTCCTGATCATACCATTGGTTCCGAGGTTGCGGGCGCCGGAAACCAATGACTTCTTCAGCGGCAGCGCGCATGGAGTGGGATATATGCGCCCAAAGTCCGCCGGCGTCGTCGGGTCCAGAGGTTGGTTGGTTGAGCTTAACCGAGAGTTGAGCGGAGTAGCCTTCGGCAGTCCGTTGTAATTGCAGCTTAGCGACATCTAGCTTTCGTTGCATTCCTGTGCGTATGTTCTTCGCATTGCATAATCGCATGCGGATCTTGGCTGCAACAAGATAATGGTCGGAGTCAATGTTGACCCCCCGAAATGTACGCACATCTAGAACACTAGAGACATGCCTTCCGTCGATTACAACATGATCAATTTGGTTTCGCGTTTTTTGATCCGGGGACAGCCAGGTGGCCTTGTGGATGTCGAGGTGCTTAAATCTGGTGCTACTAACTACCATGTTTCGCGCCGCGGCGAAGTCAATCAGTCTTAGACCGTTGTTCGTGGAGGTCTCATGAAGACTGAACTGAACGACAGTGGGGCCAAAGATGCCTTCCCTTCCGACTTTCGCATTAAAATCGCCGAGGACAATTTTCACGTCATGGACCGGAAGGTGGTCGTATACGTCCTCAAGACTAGCGTAGAAAGCGTCTTTGACGGCTTCGTCCTTTTCCTCCGTCGGGGCGTGCGCGCAAATAAGGCTGATGGAGAAAAATTTTGCCTTGATGCGGATCGTGGCCAATCTTTCGTTGACAGGTGTGAACCGGGAAACAAGGTGGCGTAGTTTCCGGCTAACAACGAATCCACATCCAAATTCGCGCCTCTCCGCATGTCAGCTGTAGTAGTTATTACAGTGTGCTTGTTTAGAGCAGCCTTGCCCTTTCCATCGCGTTTCCTGGATGGCGGTGATGTCAGCCTTTATTGTTTTGAGGACTTCCGCCAGTTGGATAATGGCACCTTCCCTATAAAGGGTTCGGACATTCCAGGTGCATATCCATAAATCATTGTCCGTTTTTCGTTTGCGGTGGTCGTCAACGTAATTGGGGTTCTTATCCGAGGCTGGTTTAGTTTTCATTGGGCAGTAGTAATGTGGCGTTTAAGGTCTATGGAGTGACCCGCCGATCAAATTAGCCGTCAAACTGACGGATGCCAGTTTGCCGTTGCCCAGGGAACACCACGTGGAGGTTTGAGTCGACTTGAGACGATTTCGACATGGATAATGCTGGCCTCGCCAGGTTGAGGCGGTCAGACACGTTGCCATGTGAAGGTTCGCCCGCTGTTATCATGCTACATTTGCACCTATCATCCTATCCTCCTATCATCTGGATAATAGCTTGATAACAAAGGTTGATGAAATTCTTGATTTGGGAGTAGTTTTCGATACTAAATTCACTTTCGTGCCACATATGAATTATATAATTCCGAAAGTATATTCTTTGCTTGCTTTTTTCCATGTAAGAGTTCAGAATACTTAGACCCCTATACTCATAAATTGCTTTACACTTCATTTGTACATTCCAAACTCGAATATGCGTCGTTTATTTGGTACCCATATTATGTAACACACTCGGCAAGACTTGAACGAATGCAAACAAAATTTCTAAAATTCTCTCTTAGATCCTTAAGTTTTGATGAGCCACTTCTCTCATATAATACGCGATGTTTGCTTATTCGACTTCAATCCCTGGAAAGTAGGAGACGAATTCGTTCTTAAATGATTATTTCCAATATAATTTGAGGTCAAATCGACTGTGCAGTCTGTTCTTCAAATCTGTTAAGTCTTATTAATTTATTTTTTCCTTTGCGACAATTACGTCAACAACATAACATGTTTGGCATTCCATTTCATAGTAGTAACTAGGCGCTCAATGAGACAATTTCTAGAACTAGAATGAATGATTATAATTTGCTCTCTAGAAATCATAGCATCGACTTTTCTATTTCTAGGGATAGCTTGAAAGCTATGCTAAATGAATTGTTTGTACTCGTATTATAGTATCTTTGCTTCTTAAAAGCCTTAATATTGAATATTTTTAATAAAGAAATTTTTAACATTTATATATATTCCAGTCTGTAAGGTTTGTACCATAGACAACTAAACAAATAAACAATAATGCAATTAGGGAGTTTTTCCAATTGCATTAATGAGGAATTGTGATGTCCTATTATCAATTTCTAAGCATAAGGAATTGGAATTAAGGTGCAATTACCACCTTGTTCAAAAAGAAAAGTCCATTCACACTGTGAACCGGACTTAACTGTCCGATTCGAAACTTTTTCTTACATCTTAAAAATCGAAGACACGAAAAAAGTTGTTGTAAACAAGACACTGACACTTTACCAAATGTCAACGAGAGACGCTGATATTTGGCAGCCTTGTCATAGACACATGTGGCAACCTACAAAAAAAAATATCGAATCGGACAGTTAATACAGTGATCCATTGAATATAACGGCTGAAATAAATGAACTTTTTTGACTGTACTTACATTAGAAAGTACAGATAAATGCAATTTAAAGCCGTCCTAAGCTTTAACGAAAAAAAAGGTGACTGATAGCTAATATAAAGAATTAATACAAAGAATTTTTGAAATACTTGAAATGTAAGGATGTCAACAAAAAAAAAAACCAACAAATTTTTCATGATTTCTTCATGAATTTTAATTACAAAGTTAGAAATCTATGTATCGTCGCTACAAATGTGAAGTTGCGAATCTGAATAATTTAATATTGCATCCTATTATTTTAGTGGAGATATGTGCAGTGCCAAATTTGCAAGTTTCCACTCCTTACAGAACCTTGTAAATCGATCAGCAATTTCTTATTCCAAGAGCATATCATACTTTCTACAAACAGCTTCCAACTTCAGAAAGTACTCGAGATACTCTACCAGAGCCTGACGAAAAAGATGAAGAAAAAGATATTGGGAGAATTGGGGGAATCACACACATTTATTTTCGTGTTTATTAATAAATATTAACCATTAATTAAAATTAAATATAATAAAACACCTAAAATAGTACACAGCAAAGTATCGAATGTGGCATATTCGTTACTTTACAATTGAAAAACAGAGAAAAAAAAAAATACAAAATTTCCTTGTTTTCAAACTAGCGAATATGATTTGTCAGCAAGGAGTATTGACTTAATTGTTAAAACCATAAAAAACTGGCATAAGGTAATGTAAAACTTCGTAAATATAGTAGCAAGAACAATAATAATGGCCGCGCCCAATTGCTTTCGAGTAAAAAATGTGTTCGAAAAAAGTATCGATTTTCAGATTCGCAACTTCACATTTGTAGCGACGATATATAAAAATGGATCTTGGTTTGTTCGGATGCCAAAGACTTCAAAAGGACTGGACCAAATTGAATACTTCCTTCTGCGGGTTTGTTCATAATTGCTACGCAAAGGTTTAGGAAATAAAAAAAGTTTGCCACATCCCTTTTTCTTACCACAAACTCATAAAAATGTTATAATTCAGATGGTTTTGGTGGTATTAGACTAAAATGTATAAATTTAGTATGCATTCTTACTGTCGGCAACTGCACTAAAAATTAGTTGCCACACCCTTTTCACCGCCCACAAATCATTTAAAATAGAATATTTTAGACGAATTTTGACGTATCAGGCTTCAATTTGGTTTTGTAATTCATATGGTTACTGTCGGCAACTGTACAAAAATGTGCGTGGTCAAACTATAGCTACGCCCACTTTTTCAGAATTCATTAAAATTGACTGCTATGCCGATTGACCTGAAATTTTGGCCGTGTATTTTATTCGACTACGGTATAGCTTACAAAAACTTGCACTTGCGCGAACGTTATAGGCATAGAACAATTAACGTACTGTATGTGGGCGTGGCACAATTTGGAATTATAGGTCGCACAGCCTCCGAATTCGGTATTTGACCTCAATCCTCAATGGACATTGAAGTCCATCCTAGCCGTAAAATTAAATTTAAAAATGCCATGTTTGGAATTCTTAGAAGATTTCTTTGAATCTCTACGAAGTAGAAAATTTCTCGTACAATAACATTAGCTTTGATCAAGATGAAGTGACGACTTACTATGATAACTCTTCGCTATTCTTAATAATTAATTCTTAATTATTCGCTTGATAAAAAAATTTTTATTTACATTTTAACCTGATAAAAAAAGGTGGCCGGAAAACCTGTTTTTTGGTCTGATTTAGTGAATTCCTCCTGTTTTTTTAGCCAAAAAATGAGATTTAACCGTTAGTCATACATAATGACATTGATTTTTATTTTTATAGATACATATATTTAACATGAAATTTCTGTGAATAATTGAAAAAATTTTTTATTTAGTACACATTAAGTTTATTAATTCTGCATCAGCTGCATCATCCAATAGTCCGCTCCAATATGTTATGTTGGCTTAGCTTACGCTTTATAGTTGCTGCTGTAGCCTATTATAAACAAAAGTCAAAAGGAAAATTTTTAATTAATAAAATTTTTAATTAAATTTTTTTTAATTTTATTTATGCTTTCACCATATAGGCGAGGCAAAAAATTACTATTTTGAAAAGCTTAATTGAATGCAAGAATATCCCTATTGATAAATCGAAATGAGTTTATTATTTTATATAATTTTAAGACAAATTGACCAAAAAATCCCGAAGCTAAATCATTAATAAATAGCATTGTTTGGTTCGGCTTTATTCTACTTAGTCCCATGACTACGGCGTCGATAGTTCATGCCTATGGTGGCAGAATCCACGCCCTTCATCGACACGATTTTGTAGGCCAATAAAACTACAATATATGAAAGGAACCGATGAACCTACTTGTGAAGCAAGAAAAATAAAATATTGATCTTCAAATTCCAAAATTAATTCCAACTGATGTCAATTTAAATGGCAGGGATTATGAAGTTATCCATAGACCTATGTTTACTGGTTGATGGAAAAATATGCAACTCTTTATCCGAGACTAAATTAACCCTAAACTGTTATTTATGTGATGCTACAAGTCTGAAGTTCAATAATATTGATCAAATGTTATTGTGACCTACAAAGAAGGAGTATATGTCATTTGGTCTATCGGTAATGCATTCTTGGATAAGATTTTTTAAATGTATATTGCATATTTCTTCCAATCTTCCAGTCAAGACATGGCGTTTATGTGAACAAAACAAAGAGATTGTTGAGAATAATAAAAAAAGAATTCAAAACGAGTTTTTAAGAAAAAGGTCTCTAATTTTTAATACACCCGAGCCTGAATTTGGAAACTCAAACGACGGAAATGCTGCTAGGAAGTTTTTCCAAACGTGGTAGGTGCTGATATAGCTGGTATTTATAATGAACTTTTAAGAAAATTTTATATAATTCTTCAAACAATATCTTCTTCAATCATTCTGCCTTGAAACAGCAAGACTTACGTCAGTGCCCGTGGTATCCTATGACACCCACTCTGTATAAAATGCTGATACATGGAATCGAAATTATCCAACACGCATTGCGTCCGTAAGGACAACTAAGTGAAGAGACCCAGGAGGCACGAAATAAGGATTTTAAAACTATAAGGGAAAATTATAGCAGAAAAACCAGCATCCGTTAGTCACGAATACGCAATCTTTGCCGATTTTAAGTTGAGTTGGTGAACACGAAAGCGGATTCTGACACTTCTGATGAATAAAGTTATGTTATTGAATTGAAATATCTTTATAAATTTAACCAAACTTATGTCAGTAGTTGATTTAATAAAGTCAACGTTTTTGTTTATGAAATTTTTATGCAAAAAATGCTTCACCCCTTTGTTATTGTATATTTTAATAAGTTTGTAATGTTTAGAAGGTCCCAAAATATCAGAATATCAATTTTGGTGAAAATACATCAAGATATGAATACAGAAGATATGGAACAAAATACTAGACGAAGTCATGCGCTGTTTTCCCAAGCGTTTACGGCTGGCAAAAAAGAAAATTAATGGTGAAAGATTTGAAATTAATCATTAAAAACTAAATCAAATAAGTGCTGAAATTAAAATAATATATTTTCTTCAAAAAGTCAGTAACGGTCATCTTTATTTTTAATAAAACTTTAGGAACAGTTATTCGTTGCCACGCTGTAAGTTCTTGTGTATTGAAATTAATTTTATACGGCTTGTTTCCTTGCATAGACCTTGTATAAAACTTGTTTCAATTGTATATCAATCGGATTCTTTAAGGAAGTTTTAATCTTCCTTCCTACATAAATTCCTTATACAAATCTTTACTCATGGCTTATTTAGGTGAAATTGTAACCTGGGCAGTGCCCTATTATAACAAGCGAAATTAATACAAATATTGGATACAATACATTTTGTTACTTATACTTAATACAAGATGCACCAACTATATAAAAGCTTCATATTGAATTCAATAGTAGTAGTAATCTACAGGTCAAGACGAGATCTTAAATCTCCTGTACATACCGAGCATGCTTTCTTATTAAGGATACGACCAGCCCGGTCGTACTAAGCGCGACTCTCGTCGGCCACTCTAGATCTGTGCAAGCGATGTACCCAAGCCACAACAAGCACGAGACTCCCAGAAGAACCGCCTATGATAGTTACCCACCTGATGAAGCTCTTTCAAATTTCCGACACAAAGGCCAAAAGTTAAAATGAACTTTTACAACTCGTTATCAGTTCAGTATACTCGATCCAATCACTGAAAGCTTGGAAGTGTATAAATACAAGTCATTTCTTAGGAGTTTGGATTAAAGATTACTATGTCTCATGATATTCTACGTAGAACCCTTTTCTAAGGTCCTTATGTCGGCTATAGATCAGGTCTCTTATCATTTTAGTGGAAAAAAGCAACTGGACAATTGCTATTCCTTTCACAGATACGTGCCAAAGAGATATACCCACTTTCCATACCTGCTCCAAGGAATGGCCGTCAACGCTGGGTTCCAAAGTAGGTCCTCCTTTTCATTAAAAATAACTAGGTAATAAATCTTCCCACGCCTTCTAACCTAACTCTAATTCGTGGGCCTATAATATGCTCGATGCTGAGCCTAAACCTAAGAATTGGTTTTGAAGGAAGACTCAAACCGCCCGTATGGCCTAAAAATATTAAATAGACAATAGACTGTCTTTAAATGTAAAGGGACTAAGTTCTAAGACGAAAAAAAAACGAAATGGCCATTTCAGCCCTTGAAAGGACTTTGACCGAGCTTCTTATGATCAATTGTGTTGTGTGTGATGTGAAATGTTTGCACACAAATGATCGAGAACTGGACCAACATGTTTTACGCCGACTCCGAACGGCTTATGTTCTCAAGAAGCTCTTCAAGGCAGTTTTTACTCTCTGAGGTTTGCCATTGTCTGCAGAGAGGTGACGGCCGAACAGAAAAATTAGTTCAATGAAAAAACTTTCTGTGTCGGATGGAGGATTCGAACCTGGGTTCTCTGGCGTAAGAGTCACACACTCTACCCACTACACCCCGGCCGCCACGAGATATATTTTTGTGCCACGAGATATATTTTTGTGCCACGAGACATATTTCTAAGACGCGAGACATATTTTTGTCTGTTCATCAACTTCCAAAGTATTTTGTCGGCAGGCATTAAGCAGGGCTACTTTTACAACTGGGTTGCTTCATATGACACATGCAAAGACATTACGTCTGTTCCCGTACTGGAAAATTCGTACGAATTCGTACGGTTTTCTGCCATTCCCTGCTTTTTCCTGTTACCGTACCCAAAAAGTTCGCAAATGAGAGCGAAAATGAGAAATCCAGTCCTTTTCAAATGTTGCTATTTCCTCCTATACAAAATTGGCGAAGTTAAATTCACAACAATTTGCTGGCTGCCATATTTTGACAGCTTATGCTAAAATATTGCATCAGCCAATGCCAGCTGATGATAAAATTTAATAAAAGAAATAATTTATAATTGCTTATATTGTTCAATGCTTGGTCATTTATTTCGAGATGATGTAAATTGTACGAGATGATGCAGAGAGCGCCGCTAACGCCGTAGATTCTATTCAGGCTATGGATTGCTGCGTTCAGCAAAAAAAAAAAAAACAAATAGAAAAAAAAAGAAAATCGAATTTGATATGGTCAAATTTCGATCACAGGCGATACTAGTGTTATTTATTTCACACAAGGTTGATTAATATAGGTTGGCCACTTGAGAGAAAATCACTCTTTTTCGCCTTTGTTCGAACTGTCAAAGTAGATGTTTGCTAAAAATTGTCTGATTCAGGTTTTTTTTTTATCTTGATTTCCTTTCATCCATTTGAGAATTCGACCGAGCACTCTCCAGTGACTTAACCTATATTAACCTATGTTTTGTCTTAAGGCGATCACTGATCATATTCAGCGTGTTTTGGATATTTTTACATTGAGTTTTTGTTCTCTATATCTCTTCTCACACATTCAAAGAATTACAAAATTAGCGCTTTTTATTGATTAAAAGGAAACGTAAAAAGCACACGGATCACTGTGTGCTGCTAGTTAAATATAATCAATTTCTGTTGGTGTATCCTTTATAGACTCGGAAACAATCCTTCCGATTTACTCCAAATTTTCAGAATATATTTGTTTCGGTTTCTTTTGAAACATTGAAATTTCGATAGACTTCCATATTCACTGAATCATCTCTGATCTGTTTCATTTGAATTGATTTCAATACGTTTTGGCACTATCACATCTGCTCTATCTGCCTCCAAAGGGCATTTCAAAAAACCGTGATACACAAAAAAACGAGCACACAAACACACAAAAAAAGCTAAAAATAATTGATATCAAGGCGTAGTAAAGCGTGCCGGGTAATACCTACTTTATTATATACATGAATAAATTAACTAAAACTTACTCAGCAGTATTGCATGGGCCTCTTTGGTTTAATGTTAAACCATTGCAGAAAGAAGTGTCATGACTATGATACATATAAGCTATATAAGACAGAAAAAAAAATTTTGTGTCAACTTATTAAAAAAATAAATATACAATTAAATTAGATATTTGACAGTCATTCTTAATGTAACATTGCACGCTGAACCCGATTATGATATGAAAGTTAAGTGTAACAGTTTCCGAGATAATGCTCAGGTTTTATAATTTTCTCTTTAATTTAAGTGTTTTTAGTTTAAACAAAGCAAAACTTTTGATTGAAAGTCGGTAAACTTCAATCAAAAACAAATGAAGTAGGTAAAATAATTATTATCTTGTCAACAATAAATTAAATTGAATTAAAAAGATTTTTGTCCACTCTTGACTTATTCAATTTTTGCTTATTCGGCGTGGAATTTTGCATTTGAAATCACTTTAAAATGTTGCAGATGCAAATAACTGAAGACTTTTCTCATAACTTGAATAAAATTATCAGAATATTTTTTAAACTTCGACAACTTACCCGAATCATCTGCATTAAGATTGCAGTTAAAACCATCCAAAGCATTACGACATAAGAATTTCTCACACATTAAGGTCCCAGATTCAAATCTCATTGCGCAAACATGATGATCTGTATCTGGGCAGTCATCTGAACATATTGCTGAGCTGTAAGGACAATTGTTTTTAATATGATTAATTTTATTTATAAGTATGTTTCAATAAGAAGGTTTATTTTAAATTAAAAAAAAAACACAAAAGTAATATTGTTGTGAAATGATCTGTTAATTTATTTAAATTCAAAGTACAAACTCTGAGGTTAGTAATGGAACACAATATCTGCCAAACGTATGCCGCAGCTGTTCTTGCCATTCTTTTGGTGAAATTATTCATCACATTCTCGCTAATAGTTGCGGCTGTATCTCGTAAATAACAGCTCTAATATTGTTATTGAGTGCTTAAATATTTGTTTACGTTATGTTTATGTTTAACGCAGAAAAAAGTCTTATGGTGCTTATTCGCTTGATATCGGCGCCCATCAAAGTCTCCATTTGGAGAAATTACACGTTCAGGAAATTTTTCACGCAATAGAGCAGTGTCGGCAAAATTCAAAATGAGACTGTAAGTGAAAGTGAGACAAAACAATTGCATATCATCCGAAACAAAGCTGCTTCGCCAATAGTTATTAATTTCGAAAACGAAATTCGTTCTCGATTTGCTATTGAATCCGAGAGCTGGAGAAATACACACTTCATTCTCGAAATGAGATTTTCAATATAATCGAATCACTTACGCAACGAGAATTTAAAAATTAGCAAATCGTTTTCGAATAATTTTAGCAATTCATTGTTGAAACGAAATTTTTTAAATTTTCATTACTTACCCAAATCGATTGTTATGAAGGTTTTTGACTTACAATATGAATTGCTTGCAACATTTGGCAGACAATGCTCGAAATATTGCATCATTAAATAAATTCAGTGCATTAATATATGAAAATTTCTTACATAAACTAAGCGTAAGTAAAAAAAAAGTACAATTTTGTATTCATTTTGTATAGGCAAGTAGAGCAAAGCGTATGTGGAACACTACAAAAAAAAAAAAAAAAAAAAAAAAAACAAATTAAATTAAACCAATTAGAAAGTGGTTTTAATTTGTACCCTTCTTAGAAATGTGGAATTTTATATAAAAATTGTTTCGCTATTTTAAAAGTTCTCGGATTCATTACGAATTCGAATCGAATAAGACATATCTGACCCGAGTTCTCGGCTTCGTTACTAATTCGAAACTAACCCGAGTTTGTTTTGTGGTTTATTGGGAAGTTGTACTTTACCACTTAATAGGTCAATTGCCTATGTATTTGTAAGCGTGGATGACAAGTTTGAATCTTGTGATTCTTAAAGAAAATTCTGTTGCAAAACAAAATCGAAGGCCGCATGTTACACTAACTTTCAATGTTGACATATACCACATCATCGCTTGAATCAGAAAATATTTTAATGTGTTCATCAATTAAGTTCTCACATCTTTTGAAATCATTTTTAGCTAGAAATTGAGAACGTTTATGTTTCCGAATCGATTGTTAAATTGATCTGTTAAACGCTCTTTAAGTAGATTTCGGATTTCTTAAGAACCAAATGTAAAAAAGAGGAGTTTTACTAGTGTCTGATCGAATATTTGGTTTCGGTTTTGGCCATATTGATGCCGAATAGCAGAAAGTGGCTAAAAGGGCCGAAACTGTTCCGGAACCGAGACCGAGACCGGTCGGATACTAGAAATTACGGAACAACGCTACAGATCTCTGATAAGTACTCTTAAAAAGTATGTTATTATTCCAAGTAGTTGGTATTTTTTCTCAAATATTGATAGAATAGCTTTTTTAATAATGTAACCAACTGCGCCTAACCAAGTGGGCGAGTCGACTCGTGTTCAAGGTATAAAACTTAAAAAAACATGTTAGGATTTCTGTAAATTTTACAGTTTGTTAATTTACTTGCAAAAGAAAATTAAAAACAGCAAAGTGCTTCAATCAACTTTAAGTCAAAGCAATTGAAATAATTAAAATTATTTTTAAAAATTAAATTTAAATTGAAAAAGATTTTGCCTATTTTTGATTTATTAGATTTGTATTTATTAATTTTAAAATGTTTCCTAACTTAAAAAAAAAAATTGTTTGTAATGTTTCAGATGCAAGTACCTGAACCTTTTTATCATACGAGTAGTTAGAATAAAATTATATTAAATTATTTAAATGTTGACAACTTACTTTAATAAATTGCATGGACCTTCTTCGTCTAATTCTAAACGATTGCAGTAGTAAGTGTGATCAGTCTCATACATATGAGCTAAATAATCCACTAAAAATACAAATTTTTTTATGTAGTTTATAACTTATGCAAAATAATATAATTATATAAGATATTTAACAGTAATTCTATATGTAACATAGCACGCTGAACCCGATTATGAAGTGATTATGAAGTGAAAAGATTTTGTCCATTCTTGATTTTTTAAATTTTTTTAATGTTTTAATGTTTAATGTTTTAAATGTTGCAAATACAATTAACTGAAAACTTTAGTCATAACTTGAATGAAAATAACAAAATCTTTTTTAAATACTGACAACTTACGCGAACGATTTCCAACAAGATTGCAGTTATAAGCATCCACAGCATTACGACACGTGAATTTCCAACACATTGTGGTCTCATGATCAAATCTCACTGCGCAACCAATAGGATCATCAGCTGAGCAGGTCCTTGTACAAGCTTCTGGAACACTATAAAAAATATATGAAAGTTTTTTGTATTTTGTTGATTTGATTTAATTTAATATGAATTTAAGTAGGTACATGCAAAAATTTTATCAGAAAAATAAGCTAACAATTTAACAAATTAAACTTCAGTTAACCTACTCTTAACAATACTACGAAAAAAATTATTCCAAGAATTTTTCAAAAGTAGGGTAACCTGGGGCACCTTTGACTTTGGGGCACATTTGACTTTGACGATTTCGGTGTGAACGCAGCGTTATGTTTTAAAATTTTATTTATATAATTTGGCAGCATTGAATTTCACTAAGCGTAACGTAGTTTGAAAGTTTTCCCATTACTTGGAGAAAAGTAACACGTGATTTTGTTGTTTTGTGTGCGCAACTGTTATTTTTTGAATTCATTCGTAAAAAGATTGTGGCAGTCTAAAGAGAGATTTTTAAAAGTGTGTTTTGAATTAGGTAAGAACAATTAGTGTTTTGTTTGAATATGTAAAAGAATTTCAATGGAACTAAAAAAAAGCAAAAACAAATATAAAAAATGTCGCCAAGAGCATCAGGGGCACATTTGACATTTTTGAATGGGGCACCTTTGACAAATATCAATCGTACCCCATGTTACTAATTCATTAAAAAAATTGAATTTAATGTATTTCTACATGGTTTTTAAACAGAAATGGTTCGAAATTACAAGAAAAAATCCAATCGTGATGCGATCGATGAGAAAAATGTGGGACTGAAACTCTAACAGCAGTTGCGGCAAAATATGGCATTAAGCGAACTACATTGATAATGCGTATAAAAAATAAAAATCCAATACATTTTATTGATTCTGGAAGCGACAGTTGCTCTGAAGTTGATTTCAAATTCCAATCAAAGTTTTCTTCTCGTCAAGTTTTTACAAAGCAACAAGAAATCGACTTGGTTGAATATGTTAAGAAGTGTGCCTTTCATTCGCATGGTTTAACCTATCAGACTTTCAAAAAGTTTGCGTATGATTACTCCAAAGCTAACGGAATTGTCACACCCATTGGTTGGGAAAACGATAAAGAAGCAGGGGACGATTGGCATTATGGATTTCGCAAAAGAAATCCTACAATTTCACTCCGGAAACCAGAAAGAGTAAGTTTGGCTAGACTTACCGGCTTCACAAAATCAGCTGTAGAAGGCTTTTATGCAAACCTTGCTGCTTTGTATAAAAAACAATCATTTCAACCAAAGGATATATATAATTTAGACGAAACAGGCGTCTCCACTGTCTACTAAGGTAAGGCTGGAAAGAAATACTTTATAAAGGTGTGTTTCTAACCATTTTGATGCTTAGATTTTCGCTGCAAAAGGCAAGCGAACAGTGACGCAAGCCTCGTCAGCTGAACGTGGCAGCTTAGTAACTATGGTTGGCATAGTAAATGCTTGCGGAAATCGCCTTCCCCCGGCTTATATATTTCCTCGCATTCGTTTCAACAAACGATTCGGAAATGGATGTATTCCAGGCTCTTTGATTTTAAATTCCAAGTCCGGATGGATGGTGGCACAGCTTTTTATTGATGTTCTTAAGCATATAATGAGTTACACTCATTGCTCAGTCGAACACCCAATTCTTGTTTTGCTGGATAATCATACTTCGCACTGCAGTTTTGAAACCATTGAATATTGTCGAGAAAATGGGATTATGCTGCTGTCTCTCCCACCGCACACCTCTCATAGGCTTCAACCATTAGACGTTTCAGTATTTGGACCATTTAAAAAATTTTGTCGCAAAAGTTTCAATGACTTTATGACTGCAAATCCTGGAAAACATATCACCATATATGATCTGGGAGCCTTGACTTATCAGCCTTTCCAAAGATCGTTTTCATCAGAAAATATATTGAGCGGTTTTAGAGCATCAGGAATTTATCCCTTCAACACACAAATGTTTGATGACGACGATTTCACTTTGGAAAACATAGAAGAAGGTGAATCCCTGCCCATTCTTCAACACATCGAAAACAGTCCGGTCTTATCTCAAAATATAGAACCGACTGCGAATGTTACCACGAAAAGCTTGATACCGCAAACAATACGACCAATACCACGCCTCAATGCCTCTAAGAAATCTGTTAGACGAGGAGTTTCACGCATCTAACTAGTTCACCCGAAAAACAAAGGACAGAAGAATTGGTTGAAAAAAAAGAGACAAAGAAGTTAAACGACTTTTGAAATTTTCACAAAGTAATGTTTCTCAACCGAAAAAGAAGCAGCCAAAAAGATCGCACTACGTTGAGCTGGAATCATCTAATGAAAGCGAATGTGAAGTCAGTTATGCCGAGTCAATTGATTCTACTGGGCTGTTTAATGATGATGGATATTCCGATGTCGAAAATAATCATTTTTCACAACTAACAGATGACGACAAGTTAGTTGTTGGTGACTATGTGCTGGTCAAATTTTCTACCCGCGCTAAAATTCCGTTTTTTTATGTTGGTGAAGTTGAGGAAGTATTCAGCAACTTCACATTTAATATTAATTTTTTGCGTAGAGCATCTACATCAGGTTGGTCTTTCGTCAAGCCGTTAGTTGAGGATATCGCTCTAACTTTGCGCCACGAAATTGAAGCAAAGCTACCCTCTCCTGAGAATCCAGCTTCGACATCTCGATGCCGCACAAAATATATTTTTAATGTTGATTTTGGAAATTATAATATACGATAATCGAATTGATCTCCACATTTATGTTCTGTTTTGACTTAATTGTTTTTTTATGTTAATTGAATGAAATAAACATATTTCCTTTTAATAATATTTGTATTGGACTGATCTCGTTACATTTAATTGTTTTTAAACTTTTGTCTACTCTACCAATCATATATAAAAGATATAATGAATTTAGGTTGGAGTAATGCTGGTTATTAAATTTCTTAAATAGTTAAAATAACTTTGTCAAATGTGCCCCATCAAATGTCAAAGGTGCCCCGTGTACGGGGCACATTTGACAAAACGACCTTTTATAGAAAATATTTAAAAAAGACATGTAAAGACTTTCATAATAAAATATGCTTTGTAGGTTTCTAACTTGAATCATTAACGCTTAAAAAGCACTAAAAATTTTGGGAATCGATCATCAATTTTCGAATCACCACAACTTTGAAAAAAGGTGTCAAAGGTGCCCCAGGTTACCCTACTTAAATTATAAATTTTGCGGTGTCTTGATCGGCAACGGTAACATACGTCTAAGAATTTTTGTTATAAATATGATTATTATATTGTAAAAATATATACATGACTATTTGTAATCTATAAAATACACAATATTGATGATTGTTCCAGGCAAAAAGTTCTTTAGGATTACTTTATATTTCAGAGTCTTGAATTTAAATATCTAAATAAGGGGGCGGTCAAATTGGACTGCGGCCCGGGCGACTGAAACCCGCGCTAAGCCACTATTTGTCATACGACCGCCACTAAAAAAAAATAATTCAATTAATTTAAATTGCTACTAATACACTAGCTGAGTGCCCGGCTTATCTCGGGAGTTGATATAAATAATTTTCGATTTCATTCGTCGATTTGAAAAAACTTTAGAAGGAATTTTGTGTGCATCTTTCAAACCGGTAACTTTGGCGAAATGAGCAAAGTGTAGCTTTAACATCTGAAATTTATGAGAAAAAGTCAGGGAAATCGTGATTTGTGCGTGCGTGCCGCCGATCGCTTGCAAAAATATATTTTCAAGTTTTATATTGTATTCGATAGTTTGCACCTTTTTGAAAAAATCAGAGCAAAAACGAATTTTCGGGAACTCGCGACGAAACTGGACAAAAATTAAATAACTTGCACATGTGTTGATGCGTACTCAAATACCACAGAATTCGGCATCAGCTGTTCTGATTTGCGAAAGAGGAAAGTGGAATATAAATACACATAAAGAAGAAAAGAAGATATTTATCCCCCTTCGCGCTTTGCTACGCCATACTGCATTTTGTAATACAGCGCCCTCTGGGGTTCAAGATATAGCCAAATACATAGCGCCAAAAGACTCACCGCACCCGAAAACCAATTATAAAAATCATACTTATCGGATGAGTATTTGCACAACAGCGCCCTCTGCTTTTCGAGATCTTTTTCGAGAATAAAAAAATAACTATCCGATATCCGATATACAAATATTTATCTAAGTCGCATGAGCGGTTTTTGAGTGTTTCACTATTTCTTAAGTGATTTGCTCTACAGTACCATCTGGTGTTTAAGATAGCGCAGAAAAAAAAGTCCAAGATACCCACCGTATCCGAAAACTTCTATGTAAAAGTTTTCACGCAAATTGGATGTGCTGCTAGGATTTTTTCGATATTTTAAAACATTTGTACTGCAGTGCCCTCTGGTGTTCAATATAGAACAAAATATTGTAGATAAGCCATAAAAACTACCGTACTCGAAAACCCCTAAACACAAATATTCATGTTAATCGGATGAATGGTGTCGGAGATATACTATAACAAAATTCGTGGAACCCGATCGCAGCGCCACCTACCGGCTTCAATTGTGAATCTTAACCATCCAGGGATCCACTTAAGCACACATAAAATATTTCATCAAAATCGGTGCAGCCGTTTAGAAACAGTTTAATAACACGAACACGTACAAATTGTGCAACAGCGCCCTCTAGTTTCGAAACAGAGCAAAAGAGATAACGCCAAAACAGTTGCCCTTTACGGCAATCCTTTAGTAAAATTTTTGATTCAAATCGGATGAGCGGCTTTCTACTTTTCCACAATTTCTTAAGAGATTTGTACTACAGCGCCCTCTAGTGTTCAAGACAAGAAAAAAGATAAGTCCAAAACAGTCACCGTATCAAAAAACCCCTATATACCAATTTTCATGAAAATCTGATAAACAGCTTAGAAATTTTTTTTAAAATATTTGTTCACAGCGCCCGCTGGTTGAACGGTTTCAGAGATATGCTTTAAAAACAGAATGCCGTAAACACGATTACAGCGCCACCTACCGGGTCCAATTGTAAATCTGAACCATCCAGGGATCCACTCAAACACACACCAAAAATTCATCAAAATCAGTGCAGCCGTTAAGAAACAGTTTAATAATATACACACGTGCAAATTGTATAACAGCGCCCTCTAGTTTCGAGAAAGAGCAAAAAAGATAGAGCCAAAACCCCTGCCGTACTCGAAAATCACTATTTACAAATTTTTCTCCAAATCGGGTGAGCAGTTTTGAGTTTTTCATGATTTCTTAAGATTTGTACTAAAGCACCCTCTGGTCTTTAAGATAGCACAAAAAAGATAAGTCCATAAAACTCACCGTATTAGAAAACCACTATTTTCCAATTTTCATACAAACCGGATGCACGGTTTTTCAAAATGTTTGTACTACAGTACCCTCTAGTGTTCGAGATAGAATAAAGTAGATAAATCAAAAAGCTCAGCGTGTCCGAGAACCTCTACATACAAATTTTCATGCAAATCGGATGAACGGTTTTGGACTTTTTCGATGTTTTTTAAAACATTTGTACTACAGCTCCCTCCGGTGTTCGAGGCTGAACCTAGTTTATAAGTCATAAAAACTCACCGTTTCCGAAAATCTCTATAAACCAACTTTCATGCAAATCGGATAAGCGACTTAGGAGTTTTTTGACTTTTTTAAAATCTTTGTACTACAGCGCCCTCTGGTCTTCAAGATAGAACAGAGTAGGTAAGTCATGAAAACTCACCGTATCAGAAACTCCTATTTTCCAATTTTCATGTAAATCGGATAAACGGCTTAGGAGTTTTTCGAGGTTTTTTATAAGATACATATATAAGATAGAACAGAGTAAATAAGTCATAAAAAGACACGGTATCCGAAAACCTTTATATACAATTTTTCATGCAAATCGAATGAACGGTTTCGGAGATAAGCTTGAAAAAAGAATGACTGGAACCCGATCGCAGTGCCCCCTACCGGGTCCAACCTTTTTTACTGAATAAAAAGTAGCATATATATTGACCGGGGGTATAAGGAACCTGGATGTCGAGTTTCATTTAAATCCATCCAGTGGTTTTCGCGTGATGCTCTAACATACAGACAGACAGACAAAAATTTTAAAAATGCGATTTTTAAACTCAGCGACGTTCAAAATGTCCATCTTTTGAATTTTTTTTTTACAATTTTATATATACACAGAGAAAAAAGCTTCTGTTAAATGGGAAACAAACCCTAGTATAATTTATAAGATGGTTTTGGTGTTTTCAGCCTCCCAAGTAATTCACCAAAACGCCTAAGTTTTACATGTTGACTTGCCAATTTTATTTGGGTGATAAATTAACCAAGTATTTGGTAATTTTTTTAACACTACTTTTTAAAAGAAAATTGAATTTCAAAAATATAACTTTTTTTAGGGTTTTGGTTATTTTTATTTTCCTTTTTTTTTTTTAAGCTGCCGCCGCCTCTCGTTCTGAGATTGGGTTGACTGAAATCGGCAACACAAATTTTTTTTTTCTAAGAAATTAATGACTTTTTCTTACTGCTTGACGTCTATTATAATAAGAACATTAATTAAATCAAATTTAATTAAATTAAATATCAAATAAAAAATTTTACCTTCTCATGCCGTTGAGATTCGAAACCAAACCAACCGATACCACTGTGTATGAAGTCACTACACTACGCATTGAGCTAAACTCCTTCGTTACGCGGAGTGATTTATTCAATATTAATAACAACTGAAGCTATACTGCAGCATAACACAATAACCTATTAAAAGATTTTTGTTGTATCGTTATCAACAGAATACTACGACATACTGCATCTGTTAATTCAGCATGTTAACATAGCTGCAGTTGTGTCAGCAAGTGGTAGCAAGGCTGCTTGGATCAGTGGGTAGAGCGATGGACTGGCACCAAAAGTTCCAGGTTCGATTCCGCACGGCGGGCAAAGAAATTTTTTTTTTCTTTACTTTTTGTTGATGAAATGTAATAAAATTTACTGGTGTGTTATTAAAGTGTGTTAATAAATTAATCTATCATTAAACTATCAAATCTATCCTTCCCTCGTGTGTCTAATGACCCAGTTGTGTTTTTTTTTTTGCAGAAAATAGCTCAAAACTATGCTTAAGCCATCCTTGCTAGTTGTTTTTTAATTTAATATTTTTGGATTTTGGGCTAAGGTGAATCACATATTTTTTTTTTTGGCAAGGTATCGAAGTATGTGCTTTCAAAGCAATGTATTAAACAATAAATTGCTTAGGTGAATAAGCATAAGTTTATAATTCCCATACAATTTTCTTTACCAAAGCTGACTTAGGTGATTTACCTATTGCTTTTTTGATCGGTGTATGTAGATATAGATATAGATCTAGATAGATTTATGGAGTTTTGTATTTAAAATGGCATCGAAATGTTCATAATGTCATAACTTGAATAAACTTGTTTAAATATTATTTAACTGTTCACAACTCACTTGGTATTGCATGGTTGCTCTTGGTTTATATCAAATCCACGGCATAAGGCTGAAACCCTTGTAGAGGTCATAATTGCTATATAAGAAAAAAGAAAAAAACAATTATTTTTCGATATAAATAAAATTAATGTTCTGTTTGTTTGAAATTTAGAAATTATAAAAAATTATTCACATATCTTCAAGACTATGGAAATTCTGAGTACAATTTGTTCTAAAAGAAAAAAATGATTATAAATTCAAAGTTTTGACTTTCAATGGAAATAACTCCTCTGCTTTTAAATACAATATATTTAACTTAATTCCAATTTGCGTTAAAGGCCAATAAAAGTATTTCGTAAAAATTATTTCAACAGTACTTTTAGCGGATAATTTATGTTATGAATCTGAATTTGATTTTTTTCTGAAAAACTGGCGCAAAAGTCCAAATGGGTCAATAAATGGGCCAAAAAGTCACGGAATTTTTTAATGAGAACACGCGTTGTGTGGGCAAAGTTATATATTTCCACAACGTGTTGCTTCGAGGGCAATGCACTTGATCAGTGCCATTTCTGTAGTACGAAACGCCTTCGAAATACACCTCGGTTTCCGCGACGACTTCCCCATTCGATCTTAATCGCCTTCTCTGCATCCATCGCTTGAGGCTTGGTAACAGATAATAGTCGCTGAGAGCCAAGTCTGGAGAATGCGCTGGGTAGGCTATCAATTCGAACATAACTGGTCCAATGCTTTCAAGGTGAAGTCTGACGGTGCATTATCGTGAATGGTACACAATTTTTTCTACACCAAATAGGGTCGTTTTTATCTATTTCGATACAATAACGCTTTGGTCTTTTGGCCACTTTGGTCGATTTTCGTGGCTTTCCAGCTCCTATGCAGACTGCTTATTGGACTTGGGCGTATTATAATGGACCTATTACGCTGCAACAACGCCGTACCTCCCGTTGAATCATCAAAGCGCTGTAGTTTTTGTCGACGGTGAGCAAACGCTACACACATCGCGCCTTCAATAGCTTTTTTATCTTCAAAAGATCGTGAATTTAAAATTCGCATGAATGTTCATTTTTATTATTCTGATTTATTAAAAACATGAAAACGTGAACTGAGTCACAAAAATTATCACCGGTCTATCACCGGCAGTATTGCCACTTAGCAAATTTCATCCTACCAAAACTTTTCCAAAATTGTATCAAAACTAATCTAAGCCTACCAAAAAATCAAAATAGGATAGGATAACATTTTAAATAGTATTAAATTTTTTTAAGTTAAGAAAACAAATTGAATACATAAACATTGGTCATTAAGGGGTAAAACCACACTATGGCTTTGGAAGACCCGATTGTCCTTAAAGTCATCGTTGTGGAACGAAGTGGAGAAGCAGAGCATCAATATGGATGGCCAAATGTATGGTGCAGGCGTCACAGATTAGAGGCAAAATAAAACCAGTGGCACGACTAAGAGTATCGCGACGCCACTGCAGACAAAAACACCGCCCACAAAGCCACCCTGCAGTCGGTTGTAACGCGTGCTGCTAAGGAGCGATACAGAAAAAAGAGGGGACGAGATACAGAGGGACGAGAGACGTCTTTTCAGGCGGAGAAAAAGAGAGGCAGAATAGCGCGAGTGTGAAAAAATTGAGATGTATGGTGACAGGAACGAGGTCCAAAAGTTTTTCGAAAAGATAAGACGCCTGGCCGATAGCTCTAAAACTAGGGCCTCTTTCTGCAAGGATGAAAAGGAGAATCTAGTGACAGATATCCAGAATACACTTCTGAATGACGTTGATGACAACAATCCCGCCAATAGAGATGATATCCCGGAAACCACAATTATGGATGACAGCGTTGAAGTTCTGCAGCCCGACTATAATAAAGTCTTGACAGCAATAACACGGCTTAAGAACAACAAAGCCGCGGGAGCTGATGGTTTACCCGCTGAGCTGTTTAAGAACAGAGGCGAAGCTCTATTTAAACGCATTCACGAGCTCCTATGCAGAATATGGTCGGAAGAATCCATTCCACGCGATTGGAACCTCAGTGTACTCTGCCCAATCCACAAGAAAGACGATCCCACTATGTGCGCAGCATTCGATCCCACTAAGTCAGTGCAGCATTCTCCTAATTAGAAAAAGAGTCGAGTCGCATGGGTCTTGCATTAAACGCAGATAAGACAAACAAACAGTTGCAGCGTATTGGCACCCACGTCACTGTTGACAACATCTCATTCGAGGTTGCGAAGGATTTCGTCTACCTTGGATCCAGCATTAACTCCACCAACGATATCAGTAGAGAGATAAAACGAAGGACAACTTTTGCCAACATATGTTACTTTGGACTCAATAGGCAGTTGAGAAGCAGAGCCCTCTCTCGACGAACATAAGTCACGGACTATAAGTCACTAATCACGCCCGTCCTGTTATATGCATCACAAACCTGGACGTTGAGCAGCTCTGGTGAAAAGATTTTGGGAGCGTTCGAGAGAAAGATCCTTCGTAAAATCTACGGACCAATCTGCGTCAATGGCGAGTACCGAATACGATGGAACGAGAACGATGAGCTGTATGAGCTATACGCCGACATTGACATAGTAAAGCGCATAAAAATCGAGCGGCTTCGCTGGCTAGGTCATGTTGAGCGGATGGAAGACAACTCTCAAGCGAAGAAAATATTCGATTCGGTATCCAGCGGCGGACAACGCAGAAGAGGACGACCGCATCTCCGTTGGAGGGACCAAGTGTAGGACGACCTGACGAACTTGGAGCTTCCAACTGGCGCCAGCAAGCGCAAAACAGAAATGGCTATCGCAATTTCTTACAACAGGCGGAAACCGACTTACGGTTGTAGGCGCCTTCTAAGTAAGTAAGTAAATAATTTGAGAATTTATGAAAGTATCTTTTAACAAAGGGAAAGTACATTTAAACTATATGAAAATAATAATAGCAAATTGTTAATGCTAATGCAAACAAGATTGGTCAAAGGTATAGTTCAGTTATATATAGATAGGACCATTTTCATGCGCAATACGGAATTTAAGACGATACCATTATCACTAGAAAAAAAAATGTATTAAAATTTTCCATTATTTATTAAAAATTATATATCTTACAATAATTTATTAAAATCAGGAAACTCTGAAAAAAAAAATTTGAGCATGCAATAAAATAATGAAATTCTATCTTAACGGTTTGTCAACCCATGATTGGAAATGCTTAAAAATTACAAATAGAATTAACGGAATTCTAAAAAATAGCATTTTATGCTTAAGCCCAATAAATTATATAAAATATTAGACATTATAATAATAACGGCTTACATATATTAAGCCCTCAATGTCAACAATGTCAAACTGAATTCGATTTTAATTGCTTTTCAATATTAAGAGATATGGAAATTTTTCATTTAAAAAAATATATGTAGTTTCTGCTTTTAAATCATTTCAATATTTTTGTTTATCACAAGATATCAGAAAATCTTTTAAAATAAGATATAACTAATATTATTTTATGAAATTAATTAATGAAAACTATGATTGAATACTCGTAAAGCATTTCAAAAATTTTACAAGTTTTTGTTGAATTTAAAAACACAGAAGCTAGCTATTTACTATTTTCAGATGCAAGATACAAAAGAATTTTATATATCAAGCAAAACCTTTCAGACAATTAATAACTTGGATCAAGCCAATTCTTCTCTTTATAAGAAAAATCAAAGCATTTTACTAATGAGAAAATTTTTTATTGGAAATGAAGCACATGTATCTAGTCTAATTATTCTAGTAAAAAAATTTCTCAAATCGAGCAAATTATTCTCATTTTCAGCCAATGGTTAACGTGGATCAAGCACATTCTGCTCTTAATAAGAAAATTATTTTCTAATAAAGCAAAACATTCTAGTATTAAGAAAACTATTTTCTTGAATCAAGCAACTTGTTTTCAATTATTCATTACTAAATTATTTTAGTTTTCAGTAAATTGTATACTTGAATCAAGCAAATTATTCTCAATTCAATCAAATATTAGACTTGAATCTAGAAAAAATATTCCTGAGTTTTAAGCAAATGTTTATTAAATTAAACATTTTTTATTTTTTCTAAATATCATGTGTTTAAAAATTGCTCAATTATAACAAAATAATACTTGAAGTTTTGATTAACTCGTAATTGGTGATGGCTGTTATTTTCTAATTTGGTCTGGCCAGTAACATTAAATCTAAAAAAAAAAAAAAAAAAATAATGCTTGAATTGAGAAATTACCGCTTGAGTGTAAATTGATAGCCAATTTGCTTGATTCAAGCATAGAAAGCTTGTTTTTTCTCTCATTGAAATAGCTGCAAATTATTGTTATAACTTGAAAAAAACTATCAAATATTTTTAAATGTTGATAACTTACCCGAAACATTTCTAGCACAATTTTGGTCGCAGTTATAGCCATCCACTGCACTAAGACATGGAAAAAGCTGACATATATCGCCGCTAGGGCCAGCTCTCATTGAACACACTGGATTGTCAAGATTTGAGCAGAAACTTTCACAACCGACGCATCTTGTTGGGCTATAAAAATAAAAGAAAAATATTTTTATATACTTATTAATTTAATTTTATTGAACATGAATTTAAGTAAGTAAACTGAACTTAGCATTGTTCTGAAAATTAATTAGATCCATTCATTAAACCAAATTTAAAATGATAAATTTATTCGCTATTTGTTCTCAATATCTTCAATATCCAAGTTTATTTCGCGTTTATGTTTACGTTTCAAAACAAGTTTCAAATTTAATAAAGAACACATTTTATAAAGAAGCAAAAACTTGTTCTCGCATTGAAATAACGCATTCTCTTAACCAATTTTAGCTCAAAAGGGTAGTTTTCTACCCCTGAACTAAAATAGGTTTTTCTATGAAACTATAATTTATCAAAATTATTTGTTGATACATAAGTAGTATTTGGGATGTTGACTATCATGTTTGTATTACGATAATCTTGGATAAACCTCGCCCACCAAGAAAATAATTTTTTTAATTAAAAAATTAAAAAAATTTAACATTTATTATGATAACATTTACATTCGTTTTATATTGCGAATGGATGGTAGTATCAATATAAGCAAAAAAAAATTACCTTCGCAACTACTATCCTTGTGTTTTCCAATGTTAAAACGACACCATATCTTACTGCGCAATTCACGTTCTGCTGTTGTTTTGAATTATTTCTTCATTCTAACTAGTTTTTCGAGTGCCTTGGGCTCACATAAATATTGATAAATATTATTAAATAATAATTTATTTAATGTTTTCATTACAGTTAAAATACGGTAAAATTATTTTGATTTGAACATCCATTTCAATATTCCAGGCAGCCAGTCAACGTTGAAGCAACTCAAACCGAAAGCATTGCAAAAATTCTGGGTATATATTTATTACTAACCTTATATAATTGCGACGTTAAGGTTATACAAAAGTATGTTCCTCGAAAGAGACATGTTGGCATAAAAGATCAAGTTCGGCAACGATTAGACTGCGGAAAACAATGCAAATCTTGGCCTCGAAGAATTTGAGTTGAAGCACTTTATTGCTATTCTTTTTCTAAGCGGTTATCATGTACTTGCACAATAAAAACTATATTGGTTACTTATTGGTTACTTAGGAGTGCCACTTGTTCGAGAAGCCTTACCTCGAGGGATATGCGAGGCAACCAAGAAGTTCATTCATTTATCAGACAACATCGCACTGGATACGGCTGATAAATTTACGAAGATTTGGCAGTTTCTCTAAACAGGCAACAATCGTTACATGCAGTTTGGGATTTCGTCCCAAGATTTATCATTTGATCAGCAGATGATCTCATACTTTGGGAGACATTCTTGCAAAATGTTTATACGTGGGAAGCCCATTTGATTCGACTTCAAAGCTTGGTGTTTATGGAGGAGCTGCAATACCACCTTACAAAACCGTTGACCTTTGAGCTGACGTTGCTCTAAAAATATTGAAGATCGTTTCATCGACATTCGCTCTTTTGTGGTGGTGGCCTATTTTTACAAATACGCTTTTCAATATGTTGGTCAATGCCAGGAAACTTGATTGTTTAATGGCAAAGATTTAGAACAGAAAACTGTTATCACAGTTGGAATTCAGATCACAAGTTACTCGAGCTCTTTTACTGTCAGACAAGCCTACTAAGAATGTGCCCAATGTATAAGAGCATTATCTGATCAAAACGAATCAAAGCATTTCCCAAGTAAATGCACCAATGGCACACCACAAAAACAATGCAAATTTTGCTCATGCAAAACTCCGCTCATTTGCAAGGATTGCAATGCAAACTTAGACCCAAAATGATTTGAAAAATATTATAAACATAAATAAAAACAAAAAAAAAAAATCTTTAGTTTTTCATTTAATTATATGTATAACTTACATTTGTTCAATGAAACTTCATAGATTTTTCAAACTTTTATTCAAAAAAAAATAATTTGTTTTTGTCTAAGCAAGTGTATCATTGGCCCAATGGGTAGAAAACTACCCCAACCGTTACTCGAAAATCATTACAGAAAAGAAAAAAAAATTTAAGGTATTTTTCCTGATTAGGTTCAAAGTAGCCTGACTTCCAAAATACAAAAAAAAATTTCAACGGGATCGGGTACCGGGCCAAAATGGGTTTAGTAATGAACAATAAACTGATTTCAATGTTTTAATGAATATTTTATTTAAGAGTAAGAACAATTTTCTTGATTTAAATTAGCGATTCTCTGGTTCTAACATAAAGTTCATACCCAATAGCCAATGAAGCTAGGTCTTTTCTAACGAAGGCGTGCATGTACTGGTTCTTTTGGCGGTAAGACACATGACTTCCTCGCTGCTTCTGCTAGCGCTTGTATGAGGCCTAATTTTTCGCTACCCAGGGCAGTACAACAATTATATTTTTCCTACAAAAACTGGTTCCGCTTATATTTCAGAGTTACTGTTTCGTTAAAAGTTAAAATATATATTAGTTCAAAAATACTGAATAATAATCAACGTTATGACTTAGAAATATTCTTATCTGACAAAAATATGTAAAATAAAATAAAATCACAGAATAAATAGGTAAGTATACAAAAAAAGAAATAAAAAAAAATATATTTTTTTTACTGTTTTGGTTAACCACTACTTTAAGCCTTTCTAAAGGAGTGTTATAGCAGGCCTCTTTAAAGCAAGGAGAGCGGAAGGCCTAGAAAATTTGGCCATTTTATATAAAAAAGTATATGAGCTTGGAAATCCATTAGAAGCCCTGCTAGTAGCGCTTCGAAGCCATGTTTTTACCCACTGGGATATATTTGGTTTGCAAGTACCCTGTAGGAAAATCAACTAATTTAAAAGTAGTTGATAAAGTAGTTTTTTGTCAACCACAACTAGTTGAAATTCTGACTTTTTTCCATAGAACGAACTAACTTATTTTGTATGGTGATGTCCGCTAAATAAGTCAATTGACTGTCGTCTGCATATATTTTCAACTACTTGTTAAATTAGTTACATTTAAATTATTTTTTTAATTGCTTTAAAATAACCAATTGAAAACTATTACTGATGGCCAAAAGTTAATAATATTTGATGAAATAACATGGTTAAATATATATAAGCTTGTAATCTAATAAAAATTTTAACAAAAAAAAAAAAAAAAAAATTAAAACATGCCAACATCAGAGTAGTTGCCGCCTTAATATAATTCAAAGTAGTTTATCAATCACTGGTTTTTAAGTAGTATTTCAATTACTTCATATATTGAAGTGGATGCCGCCTTAATATAATTCAAAGTAGTGCATATACTGGTTTATTTTAAACTAGTTTTTTAATTAGTTGTTTTTAAAAACAAGGTAGTTTGTTCCTATAGGGTAGCTACAATCGATATCATCTTTTCATGTGTGAAAATCAAGTGATCTAATTGTTTTTGTGTTCAAAGAGTGATAAATTGAAGTGAATTATAGAAAAAGTAAGTGTGATGTATATTTCTGAATGAAATTCAATTTATGTTGTAATTTTATATCGGTTTGATCAAAATTTTCGCCCTGAAAAATTTACTGGTCATTTTTTGACAGCTCAGCCAGTTGTGGGCACCAACATTTTACCGGTTGTTAACACTAACCGGTTAATATTAGCTATAAGTCGGTTTTATCATGCAATGAGTAAACATTATTATTACATAATGTTATTTTTTTTCAGTTTGTATGATAGGAGGTATGATGTCGTTAAAAATTCACTTCCTGCATTCACAGTTGCAATTTTTCCCCCAAACCTTGGCAAGGTAAGCAACAATTATAGTGAGCAATTACATTAACATTTGAATAATATGGAAGAGCGCTATAAGGGGAATTGGAATGAAACTATGATGGGGGATTATGTTTGGTCTCTGGTCAGAGAAACGAACCCTGACAGTTGCAGCAGGCAAAGAAAGAATCGCCCATCATTTCAAAATATAAAAAGCAGATTTTTTTTTCACTCGTTACTATATAGAAAGTATCTACTATATTTCACATTAACATTAATGGCCGTATTTTGTACAACGCAAGCGATCACCTCACTTGGGGTATTTTGTCTGGCAATAAATTTCATTAGAAAATTTCAGTGAGAAAAAGAGAGCTTGTTTTGCTTCATATGAAAACGGAATTGCCAGATAAGTAAGCCACAAGTGTGGTGATTGCCATTTATAACACAATAAATTATGCTAGCAAAATAAATAAAAATTTTCGTCATGATAAGTTACCATCAGGAAATTGGAGAGTGATTAACCTTTATAAAAACTTTTTCGGTTAATGAAAAAACCTTTGTATGCATTATTTAAAGGTAATTCAATTTGAAATTGTTTGCGCTATTTGGTGTCCGGTTGATACGAGTATAACCACCTTTTCAAAAATTGATTTACAAAAAAAAAAAGATTTATAAGATAAAACTCATCCATAGATTTGAATGAAAAAAATGAATGCAGATGTAAATAAATGAAGACTGCTGTCATAATTTAAATAAGATTAACTAAATATTATTCAATTGTTAAAAACTTACGGGGCATAATTGACTGGTGATAGCGGGCGTAATGTGACTCCATTGCAGAAGAAATCTCCAGCTATATAAGAAAAACACATTTTTTTTATATTATTATATTATAAAACAGATTGCAACAAGGAACTATCTATACTAGACATTTGACAGTAGTTCTTTATGCAACATTAAAACTTTGGAATAAAATTGTATTAAATTTTAATACTTGCAGAATGCTATATTTAATCTGTAAAATATTCATGTTTGATTGTATGTTAGCTCAAAAAAAAACTTTGTATTATGTACGAAATATTTTTTACATTTTACATGTTGTTTGTTCCAGAGACATAAATGTTATTTAACTGAATTGAAAAATTGTAACAAAATTTTCAATAGTTAAATCAGGTACAGCAATTGTATCCATGTCGATGGAGGCTCGCCTTATACTTCTCTGGTCGCTCCTTTTTTTCAAGGAAGCTACCATTAATCTTTTGGTATCATCCTCGATTGACCTATCAAAAAATGCTAAGCCCAAAAGAGGTTCTAATAAATACCAGAGATGACGGACGATTACGCTCAGAAGTTCATTAGCCATCACCACATGAATGTTATAGACATCTTCAACATAATTTTGGTCGTTATGAGCGTCCAACTGAGCGCACTATTCGTAACAGTGATTTGACGTCATTGAATTAGTTTCTTTGGAGATATGTTAAATCACTTGGTTATGTCAACAAACCCGAAACTATTGACACTTTGGAAACCAACATTACTCGTGTTATTCAAGGAATACCGGCCGATATGCTCGAAAGAGTTGTTGGAACCACAGAATGAACCATTAAAGAGTTTGTCGTGGGCAACATTTGAAGGAAATACTTTTTAGACATTAAGTTGTAGGAACCGAACTATCATACCAAATAAAGAATTGCATCAATACATTGATTTTTATGTATTTTATTTAGAAAACAATGTAGGAAGCTCTTATTGGATCATCCTTTAGTAGCGCTGAGCTTTTGAGATATCAAATATAAACATATAAAATTAACTATGCATTGCTTCTACGTATCAGGCGGAAAAAGTAGTCTTACCCTAACTAATTGGAGTCTGCCAGCAGGCTGAATGTTTTTAAGCAGCGCAAGCATTTATATACGTAAACATTTCTTGTAAAGCACACAACAAACAACACAATGATGCGTTCGAGATTTCGGCACGAACTAAAGCAACGAGCATAAGAACGTCAGCAGCAACTGATGATTTTCTCATGCAATAATGTGAATTGCAATAGAAGAAAACTTATTTTCTTTTGTTATCTTGTAGCTTTATTAAAGAAGTGACAAAACCCAAAGTTACACATTCCTTTTATTGACGATACAACCGATATTTCGGCATACATTTTATATTCGTGCGATGAATATTAAGGGCTGTATGTATACTCTAAAGTGTACCTCAAACACGTAAGCATGACCTTGAAAAAATTTGTGAGAATACCCCATACAAACCGCGCTGTTAGACGTAATTCTACGTCTAAGCAGATATAAAACAATATATTGGTCAAAGAAATCTGTAAGCAACAATTGGTAAAGCCTGATTAATGATAAATTTCTTCATCATAAGAATTCATTCATTACTGGAAAATGATTGATTACTTTAATTAATCACTGATTACTTTTGCATGATAAGTGATTTCCTAAAAAAATCACTGAGTACTTTTAAGTGATTACTAGTTTTTTTAAAGTAATCAAGTAATAAGTTTATGTATTATTAATTGTAATTAGTAATTTTTTCATAAAAATTACACAAAAGTAATCATTACTGTCAAACCCTAACTGAATATATATATTCAATGTTTTAAAATTATGAGAATAAAATTATTTTTACAAAAGTTTTTATGTGATATATGCAAGTTTTTCGTTAAGTTAGAATTATATTTTTTTATTTTAAATAAAACAATTTAATGAAACATAAAAAAAATCAGTAAGTAAAGCAGGATGGGCAAGAAAAAATTATTGAGAAAGAAAAAAAAATATCCATTAATCTAAGAAGAAACTTTTTTAAAAAATAAGTTTTTCCTTCTTTGCTGTTAATTCAATTCAACAAGAATAAGGTCGGATATATTGCTAGTTTTTAATAAAAATATGTATTAAAATTTAATGCTTGATTTGATTTTATTCTATATTAGAGTATAGAATTTATTTATAATTATACATTTAGGCTGTGTGCTATTCGGAAACTTTTCACTCGGACGATGAAATTTTGACAGTCTGAATGAGAATATTTGGCACTTGCGAGGTGAATATGATTATCCAAAATTCATCTAGCCTCAGGGGCTAGTATAAATTTTGACAATTGGCAAGAGAATTTTTGACACAAGCATAATTAGAAAAAAAAACTTGTAAGTTCGCGCTTAAAATAACTAAAGTGAAATGAAATGAAAGCTAAACTTTTTAGTTAATTATAACTTAAAAAAGTACAAAGAATTAAAAATTAATGGAAATCCCAACAAAAGAGCAAAGGAAGTTCTGCGTAATATGTAGCTTTGTAGCATTGATCTGCGCAATCCCATAAAGCCACTTGCTACTCGATAGCAAACCACTTCATACTTTATTGACCATCCATGATGCTTCGCTGGAATAAACTCCACAATTTTGAGAAAAGAGCTAGCAGACACTCTTAAATGCATTTAAGTTTGTGCATTGTCTGCATTCAAAATGGCATTTAATGTTTCGGAATAACCTCTTGGCCGAATATAGGTAATATTCCTAAAGGAATAATGTTTTAGGTAGTTGTCCGGAGCAGAAAAGCAAAAGCAGTATTTACTATTCCCCCTTCCTTTAAAAAAAGTCATAAAGAAGTTCAAAACTTTTTGCTCCCGACAGCAAAGCAACCAGAAGTGGAAAATATTTGCTTAAAATTCTGTTCATTTTCAGTTATATCAACAATTTTCCAAAATAAATTAAATTCTCGCGATAATACACTAATGAAATCTAAAATGCCAAAATTTCTAGTTCTTTTGGCACAGCAAAAATGACAATTTTATTTCAACAGACAGAAATTGTATTCAACTCAGAAACTTCTTTCTTACCACGAGTGAAAAGTTTCCGAATAGCACACAGCCTTATACTATAATTTCCCTCTAATATAAATATGAATTTATATTATTTAATGCTTATAAGTAAGCATTTAATTTCGTTCAATATTAGAGTATAGAATTTAATTATAATTATACGCTTAAACTATAATTTCTCTACTATCTCCCAAGGTATCGAGCACACGTCATCATTGATATAAAAGTAAACGTAACTTGTGCACCATAATCAAATAAAAATTGTTTTGCACACAAAAATTGCGGAACTCTGAATGATCGTAATGAATCGTAAGAATCTGATAATTAAGACAGAAGTAATTAAAATAGAGTACAGCATGTCTTAAAATTCAAATATAATATTCACCAAAGTAACAAATTTATTCCAAAGGTTACAAAATATCAATGTAATTTAAAAAAAATTTTTATTTTAAAAAAATGTTTTTATTTACCCATAAAAATTATAACTGCGCAAAAAAACTTCATTTTTTTTTTTGTTTGTGAAGTATTAAAAATTATTTAGCATTAAAAATAATGAACTGTGCTTGAAGAATACTCGTTTGAAATAGAATGACTCGTTTTGCTTTCTGCTAGTAAGAGAGCTTTCATACAATTTACATTTCATAAAATTTTTGAAATAATTTGAACAGCTGCTAGCTACTTTATTTATTTTTTTTTTTTTTTCTAAAACCTATTGCGTGGATATAACAACAAAAATATTTGTTTTATTCTTTGTTGAAATCAATGCTGTCACTTAAAAATTTAATAGATAGTGGTAGATTTAAAAAAAAAGGCTGTCGAGTTTTTTCTCCCAAGAAAAAATTTTGATTCAAATTTTTTTGTATTAAACTTCATAAAATTATAATACAAAAATATTTTTCTCCGGTTCATTCAGTTTTATTGCAACAAAAATCAATATTCAGTTCTCAGAAAGTGTTTTTAAAACAGTACCGTATCCACTCCTAATATTCAAGAGTTATTACGAAAAATTATAAATATTTTTAAACTTTTAATTCTTCATTTAAAATTATTAACTTTAATATTGCCAATTATTTTAGTGTAGAAAGTTTTATGTAAAAATACAATTAACCTTATTAAGGGGGAGGAGCACCAGCCCCATTCCTCTTTTTTAGTTTTTTTTTTTTGGTGGAACATATATATATATATTAATACGTGAAAAATTGTACTCCCTTTTTACCCACTTCAAAGACAACACATTTGAATAAAACTTATATCATTTGAAAGCTTGGGTTCCTATCAAGTGCGCAATAAAATTATTGTTAACATCTTTTGTCATTGCGATTAGTGTTGCCAAGTTAGACTCTTTCAGGCTAGATTTAGCTATTTTCGAAGTGAAACTTTTATAGCCGCGTATACAATACAGCGAGCTAGATGTGGGGTAAAACCAATGTAACAAAATGGTTCTTATGAAACTAACAACACAGCATTTCGCCGCACTAGTTGCATAAAAATGAAAAAATTACTAATTAAATTCTAGTTTTTTTATATTTTTGCTTCCACTGAGGATTGAACACAGTGCGTTTGTATCCATAGTCGGCTGTTCTAATCACTCGGCTATGTAGACACATTTATTTGAGTAGCTAATACTTATGTTGAATCAATAATCAGTTGTTCTCTCTTTCTTTTATGATTGAATCAGACCAGCCAGATGGCGGGATTTTCCCCGATTTTCTGGAGTTTCGACTAAAACGGGAATGCGGGGAAAATAATGATCAAAACTGGGATAGTGTAAAGATAGTAATAAGCATTTTCAACATTTCTTTTAACTATCTTATCGAAAGAAAATATATCATCTAAATTTAACTTTATGTAAATTTGTTTGACTATTTAGTAGATGGAAAAGTATAAAAAACTTTATACTTTTTTGAACTAATCTGTTCTGAAAAAAATTCACATTATTTCCGTTGGACATGTCAAAATGGAAATCTTTATATAGAATGCAGATTTGTATGATATATCTTTACGATGATTTTGCTAAAGAGTTTTATACAACATTGATACTGACATTTACTTTAAAAAAATGGTTCCGATTTATTTCTGTGCCTTCCAATAACGGTCTCATTCACTTGAATAAATGGACTTATTTGGTCAAAAAAAGTAAAAAACAAGTCACCTCTAAGCGATTAACTGAAAATAATAACATGTTTGATTTAATCTGTGTTGAATCGAGCTTTGATTTAAATTTTCATAAAATTATTTTGTAAATAGTCACCTCAAAAACATATTCAACATGTTATTGTGAGGAAAATGTTACCCGTAGTAAAAGTCTTTCTCATTCTCAATCTTTTGGTAGTATTTCTTTGTGACTGATGAAAACTTTTGGGCAGCAATTGACTGTTACCGAATTTTCAGAACATAGCTGTTAGTGACACAAAAAAAAATGACTAAAGATTTATAAATATTATTTCGAAGTTGATGTAAATACGGAATGTTTAAGTATCCATATTAAATAAATGAGTATATGTAATATAATATTATATTTATATCTTTGCACCGAAAGCTATGGCCGTTGGCCTGATTTAAAATTTATTTTTGAAAGCTTTAATTTATAAATTAAAAACGGGGGAAAAAGCGGGGAAACTTAGACTTAAAGACGGGGAAAATAATATTTTTGTATGCAAAAAAAGGGAATTTTCTTCACCGACACCTGGCAATACTAGATTGAATTGAGTCTTTCGTTCAATACCCTGTAAGTACAGTACGGTCTAAAAATTTGAATCTGAACTAAGCTTTTTTAGAACATTAGCATACATTTAGGCACTTCAGTTTTATTGATTTGGAAACAGCACATGCTGCAATATTAACGAATGCAACTTTGAATTTAAAATTTGTTTAATTCTTAGTTCTGTGAATTTCCATATAAATATCGTATATTTCATATAATTCAAATGTAGCTTTTAACTCACATTTGAATCGAAATAAAAGAATAATCGCATGCTGCGGTATTTTTACACACAAAATACTGGTTACAAGTTCTTCCATTACCAACTGAGCTGTCAGATTACCTACGATATGTTGGTCGAAACTAAAACATAAGAAGGATATGTTAAGCCCGTATGATACTTCATTTTTTTTGTCCAATTTTATAATCTGAAAGCAAGTGTTGCGTGGACAGGGCATATTTTGTAAGAAAATGATAATGGTAGTAAGTTTTTCATTTCTGGTGATTTTAAGAGCAGCTACATTTAATAAATTAATTTTAGCTATATACATCACTTCCAATTCAGCATTCGATTTTCTTAAATAGTTTTGTTTTCGCTAAAAAGGCCAAATTAATTATTAACTGCAAAATATTTCACAGTTAATATATAATCGAAACTTAACGACGAACGAATTGAAAGAAACGGCATAAACAATGCATTGAAAATGTAGTTAGTCCCACACTTTTTCTTCAATTCCTACTATATACATACTCACTCACACCAATTGAATCTATGGATTCGTACCATTTGAACTGCTCTAGCTTAATTTTCAATGGCAAAAAAATGAGCAATTTAATGAAGTGTCATACAGGCTTAAAATATTGTGCCGAAAATTAACTTTTGTGAATGCATATTTAACCCACCCGCCGAAAGTTCGTTTGCAATGAAGTTTTATCGAAGAAAAATTTCGTATTTTTCCCTAGTTGGCGATCAAAAATCGAAAGTTATTTCATACCAGTGTTATTGCGTCAGTAATAATAACAGTAAGTCTGAAAGTGCCAAAAAAGTTATACAAAAATCTCCACTTTACAGTTAAAAAAGTAGAAAATAAATTTATCTTCGCATTTGTGTCGAAGAATTAATCGCTTTGGAGTTGTAAACGAATAATTTTTCGAAACATAATCGAACTTTCCTTTACGAAGTAACCGGTATGTCCTCCAAACGTATCTGTTATCATCGCAAACTATTCGTTAATTTTGAAATATGTGATTTTGTGATTTTTAACGTAGAATTACGTCTTACAGCGCGGTTTGTATGGGGGTATTTTCACAAGTTTTTTCAAGGACATGCAACGTTTTTTGGGGGGCACTTTAGGGCTTTACTTAGCTTTTAATATTCATCGTACAAAGATAAAATTTATGCCAAAATATCAGTTATTAGAGTTTTACAAGCAATGCATACGTATATATTGTAAATGCTTGCGCCGATAAGAAGCTTTCAGTCTGCTGGCAGACTCCAATCAGTCAGGGTGGTGTCGCTTTGTCCGCCTAATGCCTGAGAAAATAAGACGTTGCAATATGAAGAAGCGATGCATAGGTTACTATATAAGTTTATATTTGGTATTGAAAAAAAGCAGCGCTACTACATATAAACCATTATATATAAAGAATCGTAACTTCTCGTGTTGTTGTCTATATCAATATATATATAAAATTGTACATGATATATTTTTTTGAAATTTTTTTACGTTGAATGAAAAGAAAAGAAGAAAAATGCACATTTTTGTATGAGAAAAATGCATTCATTGCTCATTCAGTTGCTGCTGACGTTCTTATGCTTGTTGCTTTAGTTCGTGCCGAAATATCGAACGCTGCATCGTGTTGCTTGTTGAATAGAATCGTTTCATGAATTTCGCAGAGCTTTACAAGCAATGCATACGTATATAAATGCAATCACTTAGGGTGGGGTCGCTTTGTCCGCCTGATATACACAGAAAATAAGACTTGGCAATACGAAGAAGCGATGCATGTTCATTACACTAGCTTATATTTGGTATTTAAAAAACGCAGCGCTACTACATATAAGCCATTTTAAATCGGTTGTTGTTATTGTTGCAAGTAGCTAGTTTCAAATTGTCACAGAGTGATGAGAGAGCTCTTACTTGATTCTCTAAACAAAGTATTTTTTTGTCATATTCATCAAATTTATACAGAAGTTGTTGTTGTATTGAACACACTTCACTGACGAATTTATCAAATTTGCTTGCAAGATCTGATGAGAGACGCATACAAATTTGATCAACATGCTGACGAAGTCGATTTTCCCAGCTTGCATTTTCTTCTTTTGTATTTGCACGTAGACGCTCTTCTAGGGCAATAAGTTGAGTGCAAAACGTCGCAGCGCTGCTACCTTGGCCAGCAGTACTTACTTTGGCGATCCATCAGTTTTGTTAACAGCACGATTGACAAGTTGTTGCTCCCGTTGTTGACGTGTTTACGTGAGTGCAAGGTATATTTAACAAGGTAGTGTCGTCTCGGAGCAGTGGGTACCGCAGCTGTTAAACACATAGTATATCATCATTTGCAAATTTTGTTACTTGTTTTGCTTTTATTCGTAAAACCCTGGTTTTGACAGGTGCGGTACCCAGCACAAGAGAGAATTTTAACTACTAACACTACCTTGTCTTATTCTACCATGCATGAGTGAGGGCATGGCAGAATTATAAGGCAGGGCCGGTTGGCTCACTGTCCTCACGCGTCAACGAATAGTGGATAATGAAAAGGTTGGTTAGTTGTCAAAACGACGAATTTCCTAGGAATTGCAAATGAAGAAAATATTTTATGTTTCCAAGATGCAAGATGTGTGTTAAATTTGTGATAATTTGAGTGAAAATATTATTAAAACAGTGTAATAACAACTATAAAATGCGAAAGAAGTCTTAAATTGGCAAAAACACCTGTAAAAAGTTTAACCTAAAATCAAGTACGAAACATGAACATAAAGAAACTCGAGATGAACAGCTGATTTTAACATCTAGCCCGCTTTATTCTGCTTTCTACTTCATTAATCTCCGAGTCGACCCTACCTTATAACACTGTGGAACAAATTCAGGTTAGCAAAAGTTAGGTCGATTCTGAGAGTGAGGGGGCGAAAATAGATGCTAAATTAGAAGACCCGTATCGCGGCGTTTGTTTATGTTACTTCGAATTTTTTTTTAATCGACCTTCGAACTTTGCAGTCAAATTCCGATCTTCAGCATTTTGTTTATATGGTTTTTTGGCTATAACTCGTCTACTAACTAATATTTTTTCAATCTGTAAAAGCCAAATTATTGCCAGAGACCTGTGCAAAAATTAAAATATTTTAAAAAATTGATTTAGAAAATTTTTGTGGTGCTTATGAAGCAAAATGTTGGAAACATTTTTTTTTCATGCTTTTTGAAAATATTTTCCACAAAACTAAGTCTTTTTTGAATTCTGTTTGATCTATAATATGCTTCTCAGAATCTTCAATAAATTTCATTTGATAAAAAAAATGGTCTCAGTCGATAATTTGCGTTGAAAATCCCAAAACCATTAAATAAATAGCGATTTAGGTAGAAGTAATTAAAAAGGGAAGTTCGAAGAATTTGGAATTAGAAAAACAACTTTTTTATTTTCAACCACCGCACAGGTAGCGATTTTTTTTTATTTCGTACAAGCGAACTAATTTCAAAAATAAAGATTCATTTAAGACTCGAAACACATCCGAAGCTGATGTCTTTTAATTTTCGCTCGATCGTGATAAAATTCGCTATTAATCTTTTTGGAACTTATTTCATTTTGTGAGTGATTTAAGTTAAGTGCATCAGTTTCATAAAAATAACAAAGAAAACATTGTATAATATATATTTTATTAAAATGTCGGAACCAAAACATAAAATTGACCATATTTGTAATGTTTGTGGACGTTTCATAGCAAGCGATGAAAAACGTGGCAATGCGAGTGATTTATTTTGGAGCCTATAAACAATATTTCTCGCAAGAGTTTATCACTGACGTAAGCTATGCCCCTTAAAAAGTTTGCTTTAATTGCTATTCAACTCTTATGCAATGGAAAAATGAAAAGAAGAAAGCTTTGCCTTTTTGATATACATATGATGTGGTTAGACAACAGCCCGCATCAAGAAGAAAATTTCTATGGATGTATCAACTACCATAAAACTTTGAATAGAAGGAAAGCAAAGAATAAAACTTATGTAGCAGTGCCAAGTGCCCAATTACCATTGCCGCACTCAGAATTCGTTCCAGTACCAACATACCGAAGTATTGATCTTCAAACAGATATCAGTACTACAACCGCAGCTGCTACATCCATGGATTTCTTCTCAGAAGACGACCCTGGTGAAGGTACATCCTATGAAACATCACAGGACCCAATCCTAGTCACACAAAAACAATTGGATGGAATTGTTGCAAATTTGTGTTTGACTCAGAAAAAATCAGAACTAATGGCTTCATTTTTGAAAGGATATATGTAATTTGCTGGCGAAAGATGCCAAAGTAACAGAATATCGAAAACGCCAAAAAGAGTTAGAAAAGTTCTTCAATGTGAATGATTTCGCTTATTGCAACGATATTGAAAAGTTAATGGAGACGATAGGGTTAACCTATAAAAAAGATGATTGGCGTTTATTCATCGATAGTTCACTAATCAGCTTAAAAGTTGTGCTTTTGCACAAGACAAATATAATGCCTTCTGTTCCGATTGCGTATAGCACTGACACTAGTGAAATTTCGATAATTTGAAACACATTCTGGGTGTAGTCAAATAAAACGAACACCAGTGG
Organism: Coremacera marginata; assembly: GCA_914767935.1. NCBI lineage: Eukaryota > Metazoa > Arthropoda > Insecta > Diptera > Sciomyzidae > Coremacera > Coremacera marginata. Next base: position 160,784,774 of record OU612044.1, read on the forward strand.
CGCATTTTCTGCGACCACAAAATAGTTTCATTGATTACAGGCTTAGCAGCATCTGGTCGTTCAAAATATCCGTGTGTTTTGTGCGATTGGGATTCACGATACGGAGGAGGTATTAAAGGAAGAAACCAGTACAAACAGCAAAACTGGAATAGTCGCATTGGACGGAAATTGTCTAAAGACAATAGGCTACACGAAAGTCTTGTTTCTGAAATGAAAATTTTGTTGCCGTTGTTCCACATTAAACTTGGCATTGCTAAAAATTTTTTGAAATGTATCGCAAAAAGACCAGCAGTATTCAACCGATTTAAAGACATTTTCCCAAGACTAAGTAACGCCAAAATTCAGGAAGGGGTTGTTAATGGTCCCGACATACGGAAACTAATGAGCCGTCAAGATTTTTACTTAATTCAGACAGACCGAGAATTAAATGCATGGCTCGCATTGAAAGCAGTCATTAAAGGACTTTTGGGTAAAGAACGCAAAGACAACTACAGGCAATCTGTTGCAAACATGTTGGCAGCTTTCGATGAAATTCTGGTTAATATGTCGTACAAAATTCTTCTCTTGCATCAGCATCTTGATCAACTCGCTCAACAGTTGCCAACTGAATCTGATGGGCAAGGCGTTACGAACGTTATCACCAAACTGCGCTTCCATTTGAAATAAGCTAACTATAGAGTGTGTATATTTTGAATTCCTAGATTTTTCTAATATCTTTGTCAGAGTGCACATGCACATGTTAACGATTGAAAACTATTTTCGTTTCAGGTGCAGAGGAAAGAAATCTCCAGATGAAATAATCGCTGAAATTTGTTGGTGGTATAAAAACACCTTTGAAGAAGAGGAAGACGAGGAGAATGAGGAAGAAGAGGAAGAAGGGGAAGACAAAGATGAAATTCCAGAATATCTGTTGGACGAAATTATCCACCTTTCTGATGATGATGACGATGACCAAGATATTAGAGATGATGGCCGAATCATTAATTTAATTTAATTTTTTTTACTTAAGACTTTTCATAACTAACATTTCAAAATTATATTTTTTTCCATATTTTTATAATTTCTTTTTCAATGTTTCTTCAAAACCAACACTGAACAAAATTGGTACATAAAAAATGAGAAGTAAATTAATATTAAGCTGGAAAACGCAAGTTTTGTATTATGATTGTTTTCTTTTCAAATGAAATTTATTGAAGAAACTGAGAAGCATTTTATAGATCAAACAGAAAGCAAAAATAAGTCTTTTTTTGTGGAAAATATTTTCAAAAAGCATGGAAAAAAATAATTTTTCCAACATTTTGCTTCATAAGCACCACAAAAATTTTCTAAATCAATTTTTTAAAAAATTTTAATTGTTGCACAGGTCTCTAGCAATAATTTGGCTTTTACAGATTGAAAAAATATCAATTAGTTGACGAGTTGACCAAAAACCATATAAACAATATGCTAAAAATCGGCATTTGACTGCAAAGTTCGAAGGTCGATTAAAAAAAAAATCGAACTAACATAAACAAACGCCGTGATACGGGTTTTCTAATTTAGCCTCTATTTTCACCCCTCACTCTCAGAATCGTAGATGATGTAGAGTTTTGAGAGCACAATAGCGGTGCAAGCGACGAATAAACAGCAGTTTCACTCAAGCTGTGCATTCAGTTAATGGTTAGGGAAATTCAAAAGTATTGTGGTCGGTTCTTCCACCGGGTAGTAAAATTGATACAATTCTGGTCCAGGCTACAGATATAAAATTTTTTCCTAGACTGCGCATATGATAAATTACAGCTTTGTAAAGAAATGTCTTTCCTGAACTACCTCTTTGGTGTGTTTGCCATTTTTTTAACTTCAAACGCTCATATCTGCTAAACGCTGCCACTTATCAAAAGCCAAATAAACAACCGCACCGCTAAAAAGCTTTCTAATGATATATCAAATCTTTGCAGCGTTTGTAGAATTGCTAGAATAAAAGGACCCTCACAGGAATAAATATATAGAAGATTCAGAAGTATTTCATACAAAAACACTTGTAAAATTTCCGACTTTTCCGGTGGATTTTTCTTTGATACAAACCTTATCCTAACAATTACAAACACATTAAAACAAAAATCAGTCAAATCGGTTAAGCCGTTCTCAAGTGATGATCGGTCAAATATGCGGACATTGATTTTTATTAATATAGATTCATATATTTAACATGAAATTTTTTTCAATAATTGAAGAATTTTTGTATTAACTATGTATTAACTTAATTATTTCAGCATCAGCTCCAATAGTCCGCTGCAATATGTGCTGGAAGTTTTGCTTACGCTTAACTGCTAATGCTGTTACCTATAATAAACAAAAGCCAAAAGAACATTTATTAATTAATAAAATTTTTAATTCAAATTGATTTTCATTTTCTTTATCCTCTCACCATATAGGCGAGTTGAAAAACGACTATTTTGAAACACTTAATAGAATGCAATAATATCCTTATTAATAAATCAAAAAATCGTAATGAGGTTATCATATAATTAATTTCATTTAAAGCCAAATTGACCAAAAAGCCAGAAGCCAAGTCATTAATAAATAACATTGTTTGGTGGTATAGTGAAGAGAAATCAAAACCGGTTTTAAATAATACTGAATTCTACATTTCGCGAACCTCAGACCCGTAGAAGCATAAGATTATCTTTAACTAGAAAGCATCAAAATTCAAATAATATGTAATTCAGCTCTGTTTTGATATCCAGCGAAAGTAAGCAATCTTGAAGATTTTAGTAAACATGAAAGAAAGTGATTTCTGAGTATTGATTTTCTTGTATAGAAAAAACATTACGTTAACTAAAGCATTTCTTATTGAACATTATAGCTGAATTGCAATGCCACGTTGGGTCAGAGATGCATGACTGCTCGAGTTGAAATGACGAGTTCTTATGCAGCAATACCAAATTCGACTTCAAGCTTTGATCACACCTTACTTACTCGTATATCGTAAGCATGTTCATAAACATGAAAGATTGATAAACCAGAACGTGTTTATGTGTAGAGTAGAACTCTGCGGCCTAGTCTCATGACTACGGTGTCAATAGTTCATGAAACAAGAGACAGTTCTTTACAACACACTCCCGGTTCGAAAATAAAATACTCACATACTCATTACTTTCCTGTTACAGAGCACGTAGAATATTCATGACACATGAAGAAACAAACTACTGGGCGTCAATTTCATAAGCACTGACCTGACCAGTGCCCTATTCTAGAAACAACTTTGAGACAAATATTGCATACAACACATTTTCGCACTTGTACCAAATACAAGATTCACGAACTATAAAAAAGCCTCATATTGGATTTCATAGTACCAGTTGATGTGCAGTAGTCATCTGCAGGTCAAGACGAGACGAGCCTGCTCTCTTGGTAAGGAAATACCAGCATCGGCCATTCTAGACCTGCGCAAGTGATGTACACAAACCACAACCAGCATGAGACTCCCAGAAGGGACCGAAAAAAAGGCCAAAAGTTCAAATGAACTTTTACAACTGGCCATGCCCAGTTTGAACAATAGCTTACATCAACCGCGTTATCAGTTTAGGATACTCGATCCATCACTGAAAACTTGGAAGTGTATAAATCCAAGTCATTTCTTAGTATTTTGGATTAAGGATTACTATGTCTCAAGCTCTTTAACATAGAACCATTACAAAGGTCTTTATGTCAGTTATAGCATCTTTCCTTATTATATTAGGCTAAAGGACTACTAGGCAACTGGACAATTTCTACTCAATGTACAGACGCGAGTCAAAGGGCAATACCAACTTTCCATACCTGCTCCAAGAAATGCCCGCCAACGCCAGGCTCGAAGATAGTTCGTCCTTTTCTCGTTCAAAAAAATAGGTAGTAAACCGTCCCACGGCTCCTTTATTCTCACAGTTTCAGCTTTCACAAGCTTTCCGAGTATAAAAGACACTGAACTCTACGTTTAATGTTGAAATGTTTGATCGTAAAATTGATGTCAACCGAATTTTATTTCTCAAAAATAATTTTTTTTAAAAACAGTGTCAAGTGTGTGGATTCTGTGCTATAGTTTGTTCTAAATAATCCAAAAAGGCCTAGCGAATGCCAACAGAGAAAGGCCAAGGATATGCAATTCAAAAAATTAAAAGAAAATCAATGCTTCAATTGGTCAATAAATCTACAAAAAAATGTAATAATGTTTTAGATGTAGAAAATTTATTATGTACCCATAATATACATAGGGCACATTAAAGATAAGAAAACAGAAGCAGGAAAAATTATTGACTTCAATGAAGTTTTCAAAATGTTTGCATCTCTAAAAGCAAGAAAGAAGAAATTTAAAATCTCGATACCTTAAAATTTGATTTTATGAATGATATCACTAAGTAATTTTTTGATTGGGTGTATACATTGTAAACCGATTATTTAAGGATGAAAATAATGCTCTACTTTAATTAATTAATGAAATTTTATTCAAAATATTGTCTATCGCTTGCGATCACTTTTTCCCACCATTCTGGTTGCAAATGAATTCCGCGTCGGAAAAGGCTTCCTCCATTGAGGCCAAGAATGATCAAAACCAATTTTTGATACCTTGCTCAGAAGTAAAGCATATTCCAGTGAGGGCATTTTGCATCGAACGAAATAAATGATAGTCGGATGGCGCCAAGTCTGGTGAATATGACGGATGAGGTTAAACTTCCCAGCCATTATTCTCCAGGTAATTTTTGACCGTTATAGCAACGTGTGGTCGTGTATTGTCATGAAGGAAAATTACAGACTCATGCCTGGTCGAATATTCCGGCCGTTTTCAACGTTCAAACGAAATAATTGTTGTCGGTAAAGCTGTCCCGTAATGGTTTGACCTGATTTCAGAAACTCGTGGTGGATCGGTCCTTTTCGATCCCACCAAAAGGTAATGCCCTTAGAGCCGTGTTTATTCGGCTTTGACATCGATGTCCTTGGTTGGCCGGGCTTCACATACGAAGCCCTTTGCACTTTGGGTTATCAAAATGTAGCCATTTTTCGTCGCCAGTAATAATTCGATGCAAAAACTACTTCTTTTGTAGCGTTCGAGGTGCATTTCAGACATGCAAAATCGCCTTTCGACATCTCTTGGCTTCAGTTCGTGTGGCACAAAATTTCCTACCTTCTGGATAAACCTAATGCTTTCAAACGCGTGGAAATGGTCTTTCCACGTTAAACTAGTCTTCACAGAGGAGAGTCTCTAATACTTCGTCTTCAAATTTTTTGACTTGACCACAGCGTTCTTTGTCCTTGATGTCAAAAACGCCAATTTTGAAGCTTTTAAACCACTCAAAACACTGTGTTCTAGATAGAGCATCGACGCCATAAACATCCACCAGCAAACGATGACTTTCGGTGAAAGTTTTATTGGCAAAAAAGTATCCCAGCAATACTTCCCGCAAATGTTGTTTTTTTCGCCAATTTTCGAAGTTTTCCATGAGGTTAGAAAATTGTCTTTGTGCCTTTGACAGCTGACCGATAGTTCTTTAAAATGACATATATGTCATTGGAGAGTTACAGCGCATGTGTTGGAGATGCCAACTGGTGTAAAAGTTCGGTTTTCAATGCATACACCCAATATATCTTTTCAGACACCGCATCGATGTTTTTAAAAGTGCAAAAATTAAATATACTCAATGCATCTTAACAAAATTATTATAACAAAACAAAATTTCAAACAAAAAATACACAACTATACACATTTTTATTTTTTGTATAAGGATTATAGGTATGTATAAGCATAACCTCCCTAACTTGCGGGGAACCACTTAGAACAAACCATGTTATGAATTCTTTAATTTTTACAGTTTCTTAACTAACTGCAAAAAGAAAAACAAAAATAGCAAAGTGCTTTCAGTAAACTTTAATTTAAAACAATTGAAATAATTAAATTTTTTTTTTGTTTTAATTAAATTTAAATTGATAAAGATTTTGCTTACTTTTGATTAATTAAATTTTTACTTATTAAGCATTGAATTTAGCATTTAAAATGACCTGAACATGTTTCAGATGCAAGAAGCTGACGATTTTTATCATAATTTAACTGAGATTATCTTAAAGCATTTAAATATTAACAACTTACCTAGAAGAATAGCATCTGCCTTCTTCATCTACTGCTAAATTATTGCAGGCGGAAATATTATAAGTGTTATGAAAATAAGCTATATAAGACACAAAAAAATAAAAAATGTTTATTAAATTTGTAAAAGATTGAAAAATTAATATAATTATATAAGATATTTGGCAGTCATTATTTATGGAACATTGCACACTGAACTCAATTATACAGTGCACTCGCGATAACGTGAACTAATTAAAACCAAGAGCGTTCACATTTGCGAACGCCAAAATTTTGGGTCAAAAGGTATCTTTTTTTTCATCATTTTGGCCTACATATGCAATATGGCTTGATTAGAACTTACTTTTCTGAAGAAACCAAGAAAAAATTTATTTGAAAAATATGATTCCATGCAAGCAAATACATATGAATCGTCATATGAAATCACAAAAAAAGTCGTTAGTTACAAAAAATTCAAGAAGCTTTTTGATTGATTGTGACCGCACCGTATTAAAGTGCATGTTCCTGCTAAATTTTTAACTTCTTTCATCTCAAAACGGCGTTTTTATAAACAAAATTCTAAAAGCCCTTTTAAAGCAAGCTTCTTAGGTTAGCTTCTTATTTCTTTGCTTCTCGTGTAAAATTTTTGCAATGTAGCTTACGAATTTTTTGATTTCATATGACGATATTGTAGCAATAAGTTATATTATAGATTTATATTTATCTTACACCATATGCTTATTTATCTCATAGTCTGTATTCCTTATCATAAGAATAATTAAATTAATACACCCTGTAAATAGTTGTTAAGAAAATAATGTCAATGCAACCCTGTTAAATTAAACAACCGAAGCTTCGTCAAGAAAACGTCTGAAGTAGACAGAATAAAAGTAACCATCAACAAGTGCGGTCGTGTTTTCATTCTCTAACTACAATATGAGCATCAGAACATAATTATTTATTAAAAAAATGTGTTATCTTTTTCTGATGCTTTTTCTTTTTCAATAACTGTTATACTGCTTGCTCCTTCAAGCGTCTAAGCGCATTCATGCCGCTTTGATTACATTTTGACTTCTAGCCCATTCCAATGCCTTACTAAAACTATCAATTACTTTACTTCAAATTTTAAAATTTTTAATAAAATTGTTGGTCAAACACAATAAAACAAGGTTATTTCCATATTAATTAAAATTAAAATAAACCTAACGTGTTCTAAGATTTTTTCATAACAAACTGCTAAATTATAGAAAAAAAAACTTAAAAAATTTATAAAACTAAAATAGTGACGTGACATATTAAGACTTTGTGACGAAGTGTAACATACAGGGGAGGGGAGGTAGGCTTAATTAGGAATTCCCAAAAATTTAAACCAATGTATATGCATATTTATGTATGCTCAACACATACTCTTATTGAAAAACTGACTGTTCACTTTTAAGGCTTTCTAATCTTGTTCACGTTTTATAGTAGTCAATGGAAAAAAAATTGTGTTCACGTAATGCAGAGTTGACGTTATCATGAGTGCACTGTAATGTAAAAGTTAAGTGGTATAAGTTAACTTCAATTAAAATGTTCTTAGTTTAAACAAAGCAAAACACTTTCGGTAAACTTCAATGAAAAGCAAATGAAGTTGGTTGATTAATTATTAATTAATTAACAATAAATTAAATTGAATATAAAAAAGCTTTTTGTTCACTCTTGGATTATTACATTTTTACTTATTCAGCGTAAAATTTTGCATTTAAAATCTCTTTAAAATGTTTCCGATGCAAATAACTGAAGACCTTAGACATAACTTAGATAATAATATCTTAACTCTTTAAATCTTTTTAAATGCTGATAACTTACGCCCAAGAATTCCAGTAATAGGGCAGTTATAAGCTTCCAAAGCATGATGACATAAAAATTTCCGACATGTTATAATACTCGGGCGTGCATAATCTAGTCTGGATGCACAAACATTGACGTCTTTTGCGTAGCAAGCACTTGTACAATTTGGTAGAGTACTATAAAACATGTATAATTTTATATATTTTATTGATTTAATATCATTTAATATGAATTTTAGTAGGTACATGCAAATGTTTTACCAGAGAATACTAGAATGGCTAAAATATGACATATTAAAAACATTTCAGAACATCCTGTCCTGTTCAGACAGGCAGGCAAATCACATCAGAAAACACATTAGAGCAAAGAGACAGGTGACTTCGTTTCTTTATTGCTCCAATGTAAAATTCTGATCTGATCTGATCTGATCTGCCTGCCTGCCTAAATTGGAGATTACTACTTTCGCAACTTGGTATAGTGATCCAATTTTTTAGGGGGACTCCTCACCATTGATAATCCACAAATGGTTTACTAATTTTCGTTGTGATTTACAAAATTGAAGATGTTTGTACAAATCTACAAGGTTGCTTGCTTTCGATGGGAGCCAATACAAAACTGAATGGCACATCAGTCTAAAAATGTTAATACGCTCTAGTTAAATATGGTACTTTGTGGCGTCATATATTTTATTATTAAGGTACTTTTCACTTTGCCCTCGCATATGGGACAATTTCAACGGCAACACAGCATACTGGAAAAGAATTTTTTAATTTTATTTATTTTACACAAAAAATTTAATTAAATATTGTATATATCGATGCCGCTCACTTTATTAGACGCATTTGTTGATATAACCAAAAAAAATGTCTATTAGAATTATGTTAAAATAATAACAACAACTACTTGGCATCACATTTCGAAAACAAAATATTTGTAAAGTTTTATTTTAATAATTTTATTTCACAATATTTAATAATTATCACTTTGAAATTTAGATTTTTCATTGACTCTCTAATTGCAATGCATACTTAACTTTTTATTACGACTCGTTAGTTTTGCTGATATCAAAAATTCGATGCTGTGTGTCGACTTTTGTTTATCACTGTACATAAAAAAAAAAAAACGAAATGGCCGATATTCAAGATGTATATGAAGAAATATTTTTGAATAAAAGAAAAAATCATTGTTTATGAAAAAGAAGCTAAGGATTTTTTTACCTTTTTTTATAATATAATTCTTTCTGATAAAAATATAAATTTACACATTGAATTTATTTAATCGCATGAAGTGTGATAAAATTTGCAATTTGACTCATAAACTTATTGCTTGTAGTTCCAAAGTTTCAACGAAAATTGTGAAAAAACGCGTGTAACCAAAAAAAAAAATTCTTATATATTTGTTCTTCAAAAATGGTACTATTTGTGTATTTATGGTCATTCGCTAGTGGCGGCCGTGGCGTAGTGGGTAGAGTGTGTGACTCTTACTCCAGAGAACCCTAGGTTCGAATCCTCCATCTGACACAGAAAATTTTTTCAATTGAATTAATTTTTCTGTTCGGCCGTCACCTCTCTGCAGACATTGGCAAACCTCAAAGAGTAAAAACTGCCATGAAAAGCTTCTTGAAAACATAAGCCGTCGGCGTAAAACATGTAGGTCCAGTTCTCGATCATTTGTGTGAAAAAATTTCGCATCACACACAACACAATTGATCATAAGATCGCTCAAAGTACTTTCAAGGGCTGACATGGCCATTTCGTTTTTTTTTTTTTTTTTTTATTGTCATTCGCCAATACAAACATAAATTATTTAAAAATTAATGTTTCTAATTATTAATCCGCGTTTTGGCTACGGTTCAACTCACTGCCTGGTAGTTGCGAGTTTGAGATATGCAAAAAATAATTATTATAATAATTATAAACAACACTACATATCTCAGATAAAGGCTGATTCACTGACCATCTATGGCAAGTTTTGTACGTTTTTTTTTTATATGAAACTTTTGCGCTGTCCGCTCAGTGAGCGAGATTTGCTGCACTCTCTTTAACTTGCTGAAGGTGGTCAGTGAATCCGCCTTAAGTACACTCAATAAATACTTATTCCAAGAAATAGTTGTTGTTAAATTTAATCAAACATTGATAGAAGAACATTTTTAATAAGGTATGCGACAAAAAGATAAGGTCAGTCTGTTTTTTCTTTGTGGAGCTCAATTTGAGTGATTACTCTTTGGATCTTGTGGATTTTATTGTTCGATAGAGAGAATGCAACAAATAAATTCTAATACTTATAATGAGTAAACAAAGTCCCGTTAGTTTTAAATACATCAAAAATGAAAAAAAGCTAAATTTTGCTGTGACAAAATGATAAGGTCAGTTGCAATTTTTGCATTGTTTGGTCAGGTGAGTGTTCCGTTTGTATTAAAATTTGATTTATTTTAATAATTAAATTATTAAACAGTTTTTGAAGAGAAATGGGTCGTGGTAAGAGTCTCACTACTTACGAGAAAGGATTTATTGACGGAAAGGTTGTTGAAGGAGTTGGAATGAGACAAATCGCCAGAGACCTTGGAAGATCACTGAGTGTTGTACAAAATAATTTGAAGGATCAAGAAAATTATGGAAAAAAAGAGTCCTGGTCGAAAAAAAGTACTTTCCGCGACCACAGTGCGCTCCATTGGACGAATTGCCTCAAATTCTACCATAAGTGCAGCAAAAATTAAGGCAGAGCTTAAGCTTACTGCATCCAAGAGGACAGTACTCAGAGCCATCGACGGAAATGAATTTTTGAAGCGAGCCAAAATGAAAAAAATTCCTTGCCTCAATGCTGACCATAAAGCGAAGAGGCTTGAATTCGCTAAATTAAACATGTCAACCAATTGGCATCAGGTAATTTTATAATAAATAAAAAGAAAATCATTTGTAGGTTTTAATGACATTTTTTTTTTCTTTCAGATGATTTTTTCGGACGAGAAAAAATTCAATCTTGATGGCCCAGATGGTTTAAATTATTATTGGCGGGATTTAAGAAAGGAGCCTCGATATTTTTCAAAAAGAAATTTTGGTGGTGGTTCGTTGATGGTGTGGGGAGCATTCAGCTCTATTGGAACATTGCCTCTCGCATTTCCGTCAACACGCATGAACAGTGCTGAATACCAGGAAGTACTCTCCACATGTTTGCTGCCTTTTCTTGCTGAAAATCGAGAAGCGCCGCTTGTTTTTCAGTAAGATAATGCAGCGATCCATGTGAGTCGGTCAACAAAGGAGTGGTTTGTGGGCAATTCAGTGGAAGTCTTGGACTGGCCCGCACGCTCACCTGACCTGAATCCCATGGAGAACATGTGGGGAGTTCTTGTACGTGAAGTTTATGCCGATAACAGGCAGTTTAGCACTGTTGCTGATCTGAAAGTGGCCAAACTGAATGCCTGGAGAGAAATTCGGCAAACAACACTCGCGAGCCTGGTAGGATCGATGCCGGGGCGTACTTTTAAGACAAAACAAAAAAATGGAAGCCAAATTAATTAAAAAAATTTATTCTGTACATTAATAAACTTGTTTTCGTAAAAAATTGCAACTGACCTTATCATTTTGTCACAGCAAAATTTAGCTTTTTTTCATTTTTGATGTATTTAAAACTAACCGGACTTTGTTTACTCATTATATTAGAATTTATTTGTTGCATTCTCTCTATCGAACAATAAAATCCACAAGATCCAAAGAGTAATCACTCAAATTGAGCTCCACAAAGAAAAAACAGACTGACCTTATCTTTTTGTCGCATACCTTATTTTAAAAAATTGCATCTAACCAAGTGGACGAGTCAAGTCGTGTTAAAGTTATGAAACTTAGAAAAAACACAAGTGCGTCGTTTGACATACGAGAGAAGCTATCTTAATAGATAGTTGATTGTTATTGCTGCAACATAGCTTCAGTTATACTTAATGCATATTAAATCAACAACTCTGCGCAACAAAGTATTTTGGATTAGTGGATAGGGGAAGAACTCTCAATCGATGGGGTACGAGTTCCGATACCCACGGCGGATCAAAGAAATATTTTTAATATATTAATACTACAGTTTCTTGTTGTAATCGACGCATGCAAAAAATAAACAATAATTTCTGAGAAAAACGGTGTCAAAAAATTTCCCATTTGATATTTCACTCAAGCAAATCACAAACCATGGTGTAAGAAGCGTCTATTAAAAAATGTGAATATGCCTGGTTAGTAACTAATGAATTATATAAAGAACAGAGTTTTCAAGTTAGGGAATATGATGATGAGAGATCAGGAACAAGAATTATGTATTTCATAGGATTTACATACAGTTTGTCAAGAAAGTGTTTTGACACAGTGAAATTATTGAAATTTTTATTTTTGATTTAAAAAAAAACGATCTTAATTTTTGGTTTGATTATTTTTATTTATTGATTTAATATTATTTATTTAATTATATAGATGTAGTGGTGAAAAAAGTGAAAAAAGAAACAGCAGCAGCAAAAGCAACAACGAAAACTTAAAATACTTGGAAATTTTACTATCAAGAACGTGTTTTTACATTAAAATCTACTTATATTAGAACTGTACCAAAAGTGTAATTAAAAGAATAGATATTTGGGATGATCCCCTCTGGAGTTATTTACTGCGGGTAACCTATTTCTAATAGAATATTTTAACTTTTTTTCGTCGTATTACATAGGAATTTTATTTCATTGTTCTTGAATAGCATTTCTTAGCTCTGCAAAGGTTTTTGGCTGCCGTTTGGCAACCTTTTTGTTTAAATACGTCCATAAATTTTGTATGGGGTTAAGATCCGGCCTCTGGGCTGATGTATCTAGTACTCTTTCACAATTGAAAAGGAGTCACATCTTCACTGTGTGCTCCTTATGTTTCGGATAATTGTCCTGGTAGAATTTAAATGTTTTATTTAATCCAAATTCTTAAGCGGCGTTAGCTAGATTTATGTCTAAAATCTTCAAATATTATTTCGCTGTCATTGTGCCTTCAATGAGCACAATATCACCAAGCCCTCTGCTTGATTATATACCCCCATACCATAACAAATAGTTGGCCGAATTTGACTGTAGGAATAGTATTTCGTTTTGCCAATGCTTTTAAGGGCTGACGCCATACTTTATTGGGTCTGTTATAAAATAAGAACATTTTTGACTCGTCACAGTATATGACATTATCCCAATAGGATTCTGGCATAAAAATGTACCTCATCGCGAACGATAATATGCTGTGTCGAGCTTCGGTTTCCTACATATGTGCTACTCTTGAAGGATTGTCTCACATACTCATGCGAAATAACATCAAAGAACTCTTCCTTAAACATAATAGCAAGAGCTCTTGTAGATATTTTAGGGTTGTCATTTTAGGGTTGCTCTTGCGGTCGACCGATTGATGGACGGTAATGCAGACTTTTCTCATTTTCTGCACGATTTCTAATGTTATAAACTGTTTGTCTTGTATCAGAAAATATTTCAAATAACTCATTTACAGTTCTCCCAATGGAATGAATTTAATAAATTAACTGAATTATATCAAAAGATGTCTTTTTACCGGGCGTTTTTATTTAGTTTTATTCGTATTAATATTCACTGTATAGCACGATATCTAAAGCGCTACAAAAAACAAAACAAATAATGGTTTACTCTATTTACTTTAAAACGTAAGCCCATTTCTAAAAAAAATAAAACCAATAACAGTAAATCCTTACAATAGCTTCAATATAGAAAGAGAGCGAAATGTAAAAACACTTTCTTGACAGTAAAATTTCGAAGTTATTTCAGTTTTTGTTGTTGCTTTTGCTATTGCTGATTTTTTTCATTCTTTTTTCACCACTACATTTTTGTCATGGTATAAATAATTCTAAGTCAATAAACAAAAATAACACAAAACAAAAATTATGCAAAACTGCGATTCCGCTTAGGTTTTAGCAGAAGGTGTGCTTATAAGATTTTCAAAGTTAATGGACTGCATGAGCCACAGAAGATTACTGATGAGTTGGTGTAGCGACCGACGAAACAGCTGTCTAGTATACTGGTGGTTGTTCTGTAAAGAACATTGTTGTTGTGGCAACCTGTTGCTTCATGAAATTACTTGGCATAAAGCTCTCGAGTGTAATTCTTAAAAATTAATTTTTTTAAGAATTGCTAAAACCTAAAAAAAAAAATTATGATAGTTTTTGTAAGGCAAAAATAAAAATTACAATTATTTCACTATGTAAAAAGACTTTCTTGACAAACTGTACATAGATCTATCATGTACTATTTTAAATACAGGGTAACACTTTGTGTTATATGTAACACTACAATGTTATGATTCCTTTAATTTTTACAGTTTTTTAACTAACTTCAAAAATAAATATAGCAAAACGCTTTCAGTAAACTTTAATTAATACAATTGAAATAATTAAAATTAAATTTGAATCGAAGAAGATTTTGCCTAATTTTTTAATTTAAAATTGCTTTAAAATGTTTCAGATGCAAATACCTGTAGGCTTAAATCATAATTTGAATAAAGTTATTTTAAATCATTACGGGTACAACTTACGGGTAATAAATGCATGGGCCTTCGTCGAATAAATTTGCGTGGCAGATGGAATTTCCGTCAATGTCAACTTCTTCAGTTTCAACCATAAAAGCTATATAAAAAAAAAACATTTTTACCATGTTATAAAACTTAGTACAAAAAGAAAACTATTTACAATATATTACACATTTGACAGTCATTCTTTATGTAACATTACAGTCTGAAGCCGATTATAATGTGGAAATTAAGTATAACAGCTTCCGAGATAATGCTCAGATTTTCAAATGTTCTCTTCAATCAAAGTGTTTTTACTTTAAAAAATGCAAAACACTTTCAGTAAACCTCTATCAAACCTCAAACAAATGAAGTAGTTTAAATTGTTATTAAATTTACAATAAATTAAATTGAAATTCAAAAATGATTTTTCCCACTTTTGATTCATTCAATTTTTACTTATTCCGTACATAATTAAGCATTAAAAATTATTTTTAAATGCTGCAGATACAAATAACAGAAGACTTTAGTCATAACTTGAATAAAATTATCAAAATATTTTTTAAGTGTTGCAAACTTACCAGAATGATTTACATTAAGATTGCAGTTATAAGCATTCAAGCCATCACGACATAAGAATTTACGACATATCTTGTTCCCATTTTCAACTCTCATTGAGCAAACAGTAGCATCACTAGCTGAGCAGGAATATGGACAAGCTGATGTACTATAAAAAATAAATGAATGATGTACTATAAAAATTTTGTATTTTATTGATTTAATTTAATTTAATACGAATTTAAGTATTACAAAATTATTAATTCATAAATAAAACAGCGACTATCACCCTCATCGCATGAACGCTCAGATCATACTAACTTCAAATTTAAATCATATCAGAAAAAACTAAAGGCCCAACCAAAATAGACGAGTTGCTCCGTAACGAGTAGAGACGAAAATATTCGTTTTAATGCAATTCAATGTTGTTGCCCAAATTTAACAAATGTAATTTAACGAAGCTGAACGAAACAGCTTGTCCATAAGTTTTGTTCCGTAAGAACCGAACTGCTAACGTCTCAACTCGTCAGACGTTCGGCAAGTTGCAATCGTCTGGTTTCGTCTATTTTGGTTGGGCCTTAACTTTTACGCAGTGTACGTACACAGCGAGCCGATTGCTCTTCGTGCACAAAAGCACAAAATTACACGAAGCCCGCGTGTTATGGGAAAACATGTTGTGATCACCACTGGCTTATAGGCATGTTTGGAAAAAATGAGCTAATGAAGCAAAAAATAGACAGAATCTATTACCTTTTCGATGAAATTCCTTTCAGTAAAATGCTAAAAAGAAATGAATATATAAACATAAGCATATGTTAATCGTAATAAATATAGATCAGTGTCGATCACGTAGTAGCCTCGTGAAGTTAGTGACACTTCGTCTTAATACGAAAACGCGAAAGAGTAAACGAGGCAAATGGTGTTGCTGTTTTCGACTCTGATATGAATGTATTATTTTTCAAAGAAAATTTTTTTTTTTTGTTTGTTTAATGTGTTCTTTGTAGTTTCTAGGATATACATACATGTTTTTAAAACAGTGATGGGCCCACTAAAACTATTATATTTTCTATAGTTTTGTGCTTGTGGTAGTCAAGTCGCTCTCATTTATTTTTCGCTGCATAACAATCAAGTTTGAAGCATCAAGCAGCGTGGAACTTTTAGCATGAAGTCTCAGAGCCAACTGATTGAAATAACTCAATGTCGGTGTTTCTATATGTGAGAGAAGAGAGTGAGTTCGTAAACGAGTCTCTAGTACGCGTGCCTCTACGCGCCCAACACTGTTTTAAAACTATACCTGGCATTGCAGATTAAATAAAAGTAATTGTTATCAACTGATAATTTTAAAAATATATGCAAAATTTCGAAAAACAAAAACTTTAAACGCCATTTCCTAGAAACTAGTTTTTTTTAAACGGTTCCATAGATAACTCCAAATCTATTGGTTTAATTTCAATAAATCTTAGTGCATTTTGTTCGTTATTTTGTTCTTTAAGCATTCTTCAATTCAAGTACCTGCGGTTTTTTTTTTATAAACAAAAAGCGAGCGAAATTCTATCTCTATTTTATCTTTTTACTCTAACCGTTGTCATAACTTTAAAAAAACTCCCCAGTGGTCGTTAGTAGAGGGATGCCTAATTAATGGTCTGTACTTAAAAATTACATTTGATTTTTTTTATTTCAGATACGTGGGAAAGGCCATATCCATCAAACCGTTTTGGATGTTTTGTTTTTGTAATGTCACTTTCAGCGCCCTTTATATAAAAGCCTGAAAATTATTTAAAAACAAAAAAATATTTTTATAAAGTAGGTACTTTTTATGTACAATAAGCTATAAATTTGTATAAATTTGAAAAAGAAATAACTCCTTGTGTCTAAAAATTTTTTTATAAAAGCTGCTTTTTTATTGCTACACTTCCACTCAAAGAAAAAACCTTGACGAAGCTTTTTTTGACTCTATACCAGTGGTGATCACAAAATGTTTTCCCATAGCTCGCGAGCGTCGTGTGTTTTTATGCTTTTGTGCAAGAAGTTGCTATTAGGGGCGGTCACATTATCACATTCTTCATCAAATTATTGGTCAAATAGCTTGACCACGCAAGTTTTCATATTATCAAATTTTTCGTCAAATTTCATTATTGGCTTGCACACCGAAGTGAACACTCAGCAGCACTCCATATGCTTTATTTTTTAATAATCTTTTTTTATAAATTTCCGATTTAATCTGCCACAGTTATGGATGTAGTCTATAAATTTCAATGAAATCATTACAAAAATCTTCTTCATCGTGCATTTTGAATCGATGTGTTCACGTTGAAATCTTTTTTTAAGTGACGACATCGCACTAGAAAATTTGACGAGTGTTCAAACGTCAAATTTTTCATCAATCGTTGGTCAAATAACCGAAAAATCAAAATATTTGGTTTTTCTTTAAACGATTTGACCAACAATTTGATGAGTGTTCACATGTCAAATTTTTCGTCAAATTCCATGTATATTTCTGTTGGATGACTTCTCGTCGTCACTGCAGCTTTTTCAGTGCTTTAAATTTTGCGCACCTCACGTCGCCTGCCTCACCTCCCTTGCCTAAGAAAACCGGTTTCATGCAGACTGAGCACTACAGTGTATTTTGGGCCAGTAAGTATGAAAGAATATAACTTTAAAAGGTACTATTTTTCTTGTCATCCACAACTGCATTTAATGAGTAGTGAAGTTAGAAAACATTTTGTAAAAATTTTTATTGATTATTTTGGCAATGATTTGAATGACTGGTATGTTGTTAAGATGGTAAGATGATGGAGTTGATTTTGATGATGATGAAAATGGTAATGATGATAACAATGGCGATGATGATGATTTTGACACTGATTTTACTTTGATTTACATAGTGGAGATTTTAACAACTTCTTGTTTCAGTGTAAAGCTGCGTACTCGGAAAGCTCTCTTTGCTGTTGTTTGAACCATGCGTTGATCACCACTGCTCTATACTGACAAAAAATGTATCAACTCAACCTAGGAATTCGTCAACATGAACAACATTGTCTGTATCGACGAATTCCTAGGTGGAGTTGATATATTTTTTGTCAGCATAGAGTCATGCTTTTTTTGTCATGCTTTGTGTCGTAAATATTGTCGAATCTTGTAAGAATGGGTAAAGTGTTTCAGATGCAAATATCTGAAGATTTTTATAATAATTTGAATAAAATTATCTTAAATCATTTAAATGTTGACAACTTACCCAGCTAAATTGCATGGACCTTCTTCGTCTAATGTTAAATCATTGCAGATGGAAGGGTTACGAAAATAATTCATAATAGCTATATAAGACACAAAAAAAATTTTCTTTTTATTATGTTTATAACTTATTGAAAAATTAATTTATTTATATAAGATATTTGACAGTCATTCTTTATGTAACATTGCACGCTGAACCCGTTAATGATGTTATAGTGAAAGTATAACAGTTTCCAAGAAAATGCTCAGTTTTTAAAATGTTCTCTTCAATCAAAGTGTTTTTACTTCAATCAAAAACAAATGAAGTAGTTTCAATTATGACTACATAAAAAAAAAAAATTAAATTGAAGTTAAAAAAAGATTTTTTCGACTCTTGATTTATTTAATTTTTACTTATTCAGCGTAAAATTTACATTTAAAATCACTTTAAAATGTTGCAGATGCAAATAACTGAAGATTTTAGTCATAACTTGAATGAATACATCAAAATTTTTTTAAAATGCTGCCAACTTACCCGAACGATTTCCATTAAGATTGCAGTTATAAGCATCCATAGCATTACGACATAAAAATTTGCGACACATTAAAATCCCAGAATCAAATCTCAATGTGCAAGCAATAGGGTCATCATCTGAGCAGGACCTTGTACAATTTGGTGGAATACTATAAAAAATGTATGAATTTTTTTTTGTATATTATTGATGTAATATCTGGAATGAATTTTAGTAGGTAATGCAAGATTTTTACAGAGAAAACTAAAATGGCTATAATATGACAAATTAAAGTTCATTTACGCATTATGCTTACAACATTAGGAAAAAATTATTCCAAGAAATTTTCAAAATTACTTAATTCACGATCTTGTTGCATCGTTGCAAACGCGTTTTTGAAAGAGAAGATTTTTGTGAACACACCATATTGCAAATGCATATCAATGCGTTTTGTTTTTGTAAAAGCAGCTAATTTTGCACTTGCAATAAGATCGTGAATTACCCTTCTGTATTTTATTGGGTCGGATTCACTAAAAAATTTAACACATTTGTTATTTCAATTAAGCTTTCAGTATGTTAAAATAGTAACCTGCTGCTCGAAGACTTGGTCTCATCTTCTTCTTCTGTCTGCTCCGTATCTTTTCATGGTTTCTAAGTCACAACAACAAACCTTTAATAATAATATTTAAGTTTTACAAATACGAAAAACATATTCATTTATCTAATACCCTACCCATCCATATTTTTTCGTTCTGTTTTTACCATCGACCACTGGCAAGCGAGATTGGAACCCAAATATATTTTAAATTTCACAGTTAACTTATAACTAGCAAAGTCACCTGTCAAAAGTCATATGATAAAAATGAGTGCATTCAGTTGTCGTGCATGGGTGCGTTCAATTAAACACATTGGCCCATAATCATAAACAAATAAAAGCCTGCTTTAAATTTAGTGCAAGCTATTTGACAACAAATTATATTGAAAAACTGTCAAAAATGCTTACATAAATAATAAAGCCGCCTTTATTTTGTTTATGATTATGGGCCACTGTATGTAAAAAGTTGCGGTTCATGCATTTACTTATTAAGAAAATCAAAATTAAATGTCAAGTTTTTCTTTTTTCATTTCTGCAGAAAAATTACCAAATGGAGAAAAAATTTACCAAGCGACCAGGTAAAAAAAAAAATACAGGTGCGTCGTTGGACACACGAAGGAAGCGAAGCCTTTTCGCAGTTACATAGGTTTGATAGCTTAATAATTTTACCTTTTTAGTAAATTTACTTTTAAATTCAAAAATTTAAAATAACATAAAATAAATTACATATATAGACAAAACATACTGCTTATTTTTTTATTGTTGAATGTAAATTTCCACGCCAATTACATGCACGTGCATATAATGCCAGCGACTCTTCATTTTAACTCTCCACACATGGTTGTGAACTTAGCTGCTCTGAACAAATTTTTTCCCTCAACAGCGTACTACCTAGCGAAAAAATATTCCGCTGCCTGTTCGCTGTCAGAAAACTCAATGTACTTTTAATGGGAATTTTGTATACAGGGAATTATAGGGCAACCAAGATAATATGTTATTGTCTTAAAGTAAGAAAATATTAAAAGAACTAGTAAGGAATGGAGCTTCAGCAGGATACCGAAGCTAAAATACCCCCTCCCCCCACCCCGCGGCCGTACTGAAGTATATCCAAAGTCTTTCGACGTCTACAAAATTTTTATGTATAATCTGCAAAAATATTTGCGTCATACGCTTAATTTAATTTTACTCTTAGCTGCCGCATAGAGTAATTTGTAAACAAAGTAAAACGTCACACCCACTTTTCTAGTATTAAGACTCCACACTTTACCGAAGAATATATGTATGGGTTGGATAAACGACGTGGGCGGACTTGGGTACATAAAGACGCGATGTCATTCAGTTTTATATATTTACGAAAGTTTTTCAATTTTGTTGACGTCACTTTGTATTGAAGGTAGGCGTGGTTTTCATACGATTTTGCCAAATATCAAAGAGTCGCTTATGTTAATATCAAAGTTTGTATGCAAAATTTGAAGACATTTTTGTAATTTTTGCAGATTTTTAAGAGATTCAACGTTTTCAATAAAGCCACTTTGTATGGGAGGTAGGCGTTGTTTTCATCCGATCTTGCCGAATATCATAGTGATAGTCTATATTATATATAAAAGCCTATGTGCAAAATTGCAAGACATTTCTGCAATTTGAGCAGATTTTTAAGGGATTTTACGGTTAATGTAAAGCTTCTTTGTATGAGAAGTAGGCGTGGTTTTTATCCAATTTTTTCAAATTTCATTGTCAGGATTTATAATGAAGACCAAAGCTTAAATGCAAAATTTCAAGGCATTTCCGTAATGTTTGTGGATTTTGAAGAGATGTAACTGTTAAAATAAAGTCACTTTGTATGGGAGGTAGGCATGGTTTTCATCCGATTTTTCCAAATTTTATTGCTATGATTTGTATTGAAGATAGATTGTATTGAAAGCATACGTATGAAATTTCAAGGTATTTCATTAATATTTGTGAATTTTGAATAGATTTTACAGTTAAAATAAAGTCACTTTGTATGGGGGGTAGGCGTGGTTTTCATACGATCTGGCTCATTCTCGAACTTGATCTTCCTTTTTTAAAAAGAAGCTTATATTTTGAATATCATTGCGATAGCTTTAAAATTACGGCTGTAATAGTGTCGACAGACGGACAGACAGACGGACACACGGAAATCGACTTAGGGGGTGATGCTGATCAAAAATATGTATACTTTTCTATACCTGCCACGCCTCCTTATTGGCGTTACAAACGGAATGACAAAGGACAATCAATCATCAGTGTTATGTACCTGTTATATCGATGTAAGTAGCATACGTCTAAGAATTTTTGTTATAAATGTGATTGTATTGCAAAAATATATATATATTACTATTTCAATTTTTAATCTTTACAATACACAATATTGCTGATTGTTCTTGTCGAAAAATTTTTTAGGATTACTGTATATTTCAGAGTCTAGAATTTAAAGATCCTAATAAGGGACGGCGCAATTGGCCTGCTGTGTCCCGGATGATTGAAACCCATGCTACGCCACTGTTTGTCATACGGCCATTAAAAAAAAATTAATTAGTTTCAATTTTTATTAATATATTTATGGAGTTTTGTATTTAAAATGGCATCAAAATGTTCAGTATGTCATGATTTGAATAAACTTATCTAAATATCATTTAAATGTTCACAACTTACTTGGTATTGCATAGTTCTTCTCGGTTGAACTGTAATCCATTGCATTGGGCTGGAATGTCCGTGGGAGTCATAATTGCTATATAAGAAAAAAGAAAACGCAATTATTTTCCGATATTAATCAAACTCACTTTCTGTTTGTTTGATCTTTATACCAATCCAAACGGAGAAACGGATTTTGTTCAAATTTGACACATACATTATTTGCATCCTGAATTAAATTATTGCTTACTTAGTTTTGATTACGCCCTTTTCGCCTATTTGGATAAACGCAAGTCCACATAAAATACAGAAAAATTATTAACCATATGAAAGACAAAAAGGCGAAATTTACACCCATGTTTATTATTCTCACAGATACCCTACAATAGGCAATGTTTTATGAAATATATACAGTGAATATAAGATATCTTAATAATTTCTCTAAGGAATAGTAAATTTTAAAAAATGGCTACAATCTTAAAACCTGTTATGTCTTTAAAGACATAGGAATTGTTAGCACAACGCATTTTCATTGTGAAATCGTTACCTATATACACATCTTCCGCTCTTCCAAGCTTACTCTACAAAATTTGTTTCGTCTAATACATCTTAAAAAATTTCTGTAATTTTGCCATCAAAATTATTCACATATTTTCAAAACTATGGAAATTCTGAGTACAATTTTTTTGTAGAAGGAAATTCTCTGAAATTCAAAGTTTTGACTTAAATGACTTTCGATGGAAATAACTCCGCTGTTTTTAAATATAGAAAAAAAAAACGAAGCCCTTGAAAGGACTTTGACCGAGCTTCTTATGATCAATTGCTTTGTGTGTGATATGAAATGTTTGCTTACAAATGATCGAGAACTGGACCTACATGTTTTACGCCGACTCCAAACGGCTTATGTTTTCAAGAAGCTTTTCATGGCAGTTTTTACTCTCTGAGGTTCGCCATTGTCTGCAGAGAGGTGACGGCCGAACAGAAAAATTAATTCAATTGAAAAAAATGTCTGTGTCAGATGGAGTATTCGAACCTGGGGTCTCTGGCGTTAGAGTCACACACTCTACCCACTACGCCACGGCCGCTACATACAATACATTTAATTTAATACAATTTTACCTTAAAGGTCAATTAAGGTCAATCAATTATCCAGCTTTAGTGAATAATTTGTATTTAGGATTTGTTATAAGAATTTTACTGCATGGGCTAAAAAGTCACGGAATTTTTCGATGAGAACAGGAGTTGTGTGGGCAAAATTATATTTATTCTTCAACGTAGTTGCCTTCCAAGGAGATATTTTCAACATGTCATTGACATTTCTGCCAATACGAAAATGATTTCCCCATTCAACCTGAATTCCCCCCCATTCCCTGCATCCATCGCTTGAGGTTTGGGAACAGATAATAGTCGCTGGGGACCAAGTCGAATCATAACTGGTCCAATACGCCCAACATTTTCAAGGTGGAGTCTGACGGTGCGTTATCGTGAATGTTACTGAAATTTTATATATGTATATGTATATGTATATGTATATGTATATGTATATGTATATGTATATGTATATGTATATGTATATGTATATGCCAATTTATGTATATGTAAATGTCGCATCTAAAACTGGTTTACAAAGCTGAATATCACGCATTTTAATTTTAATCAAACTCCTACACCTTTTGCCCGATTTCAACCAATTCGCGGACATATATTCTTAAGTATAATAAGAAGATTTTGGCTTAAAAAATGTCGGGATGAGACAAAAGAGCGTTTCAAATTAATTCTAATCGAACTTCTTCTACACCATTTGTCTCACTTTAAACAAGTCTTGCTCACATATTCTTTGGTATTTGAGCTATCCGTAGTTTAGAGAAGTAGGCGGGATTATACAAGATGAGTTGCACTTTAATTTTATCTAAACACCTTCTACATCGTTTTTCTTAATTTACGCATACAAGAATTGTGCAGTATTATGCAGTATTATGCAGGGAGCGTGACACTTGAATTTTTATTGAACTTATTCTAAACCGTTTATCCGACTTTATCCAAATTTTGCACATTTATTTGTATTTTAGACATCCTGTATAATAAAAGCGCAGGCGGGAGTATCTCTTTAATTTAATCGTGAAGAAGGGGCACCGTTTTGCACACATATTCATGGTGTAATCTATATATATAAAAATGAATGTATGTATGTGGGTATGTGGGTATGTGGGTATGTGGGTATGTGGGTATGTGGATATGTGTGTAAATCACGTATAGACTCCAAAACCACCGAACCAAACTTTATGCAATTTTTAGGGATACTGAAGCAACATTCGGGAAGTGTTCCTGTGAAGTTTGGTGTTGATTGGACAAGGGGGCGTGGTACCTCCCATACAACCCAAATTGGCTCTATCGCCCACAAACCAAAAAAAATGCTTTATATCAAACGGTTTTAATCATATAAAACTAAAATTTAGTAATTTCGTTCAGATGGTTACTTCCGGTGACTGTGCAAAAAATGGGCGTGGTCACACTATATCTACGCCCACTTTTAAGAAATCATTGTAATTCCTGAGATGTTCAAGTTTTGATAGTGAATCTTGGTATGCAGGTGCTATGGATCCAAATGGAAGTCAGTATGTAAATGTAAATGTTGTCACGCCCACTTTTACCGCCCACAAATCAGTAAAAATGCTTTATATCAGACGTCTTTTGCCGTAGAAGACTAAGATTTGGTAATTTAGTTCGTATGGTCACTGTCCGCCAATGTACAAAAAATGGGCATGGCCGCACTATATCTACGCCCACTTAATCGAAATCTTGCTTATTCCTGAGCTGTACACGTTTTGATAGTCAATCTTGGAATGCAGGTGCTATGGGTCCAAGTGGCAGTCACTATGTAAATATAAACGTTGTCACGCCCACTTCTACCGCCCACAAATCAGTAAAAATGCTTTATATCAGACGGCTTTTGCCGTAGAAGACTAAGATTTGGTAATTCAGTTCGTATGGTTACTGTCGGCCAATCCACAAAAAATTGGCATGGCCGCACTATATCTACGCCCACTTGATCGAAATCATGCTTATTCCTGAGTAGTGCACGTTTTGATAGTGAATCTTGGAATGCAGGTGCTATGGGTCCAAGTGGCAGTTACTATGTATATATAAACGTTGTCACGCCCACTTTTGCCGCCCACAAATCAGTAAAAATACTTTATATCAGACGGCCTTTGCGGTAGAAGACTAAGATTTGGTAATTTAGTTCGTATGGTTACTGTCGGCCAATGCACAAAAAGTGGGCATGGCCGCACTATATCAACGCCCACTTTATCGAAATCTTGCTTATTCCTGAGTTGTACACGTTTTGATAGTCAATCTTGGTATGCAGGTGCTATGGGGCCAAGTGGCAGTCACTATGTAAATATAAACGTTGTCACGCCCACTTTTACTGCCCACAAATCAGTAAAAATGCTTTATATCAGACGGCTTTTGCCGTAGAAGACAAAGATTTGGTAATTTAGTTTTAATCATTACTTGATAGTGAATCTAAGTGTGCAGGTACTATGGATCCCAGTGGCAGTCACTATCTATCTATATATATAAAAATGAATGTATGTATGTGGGTATGTGGGTATGTGGGTATGTGGGTATGTGGATATGTGTGTAAATCACGTATAGACTCCAAAACCACCGAACCAAACTTTATGCAATTTTTAGGGATACTGAAGCAACATTCGGGAAGTGTTCCTGTGAAGTTTGGTGTTGATTGGACAAGGGGGCGTGGTACCTCCCATACAACCCAAATTGGCTCTATCGCCCACAAACCAAAAAAAATGCTTTATATCAAACGGTTTTAATCATATAAAACTAAAATTTAGTAATTTCGTTCAGATGGTTACTTCCGGTGACTGTGCAAAAAATGGGCGTGGTCACACTATATCTACGCCCACTTTTAAGAAATCATTGTAATTCCTGAGATGTTCAAGTTTTGATAGTGAATCTTGGTATGCAGGTGCTATGGATCCAAATGGAAGTCAGTATGTAAATGTAAATGTTGTCACGCCCACTTTTACCGCCCACAAATCAGTAAAAATGCTTTATATCAGACGTCTTTTGCCGTAGAAGACTAAGATTTGGTAATTTAGTTCGTATGGTCACTGTCCGCCAATGTACAAAAAATGGGCATGGCCGCACTATATCTACGCCCACTTAATCGAAATCTTGCTTATTCCTGAGCTGTACACGTTTTGATAGTCAATCTTGGAATGCAGGTGCTATGGGTCCAAGTGGCAGTCACTATGTAAATATAAACGTTGTCACGCCCACTTCTACCGCCCACAAATCAGTAAAAATGCTTTATATCAGACGGCTTTTGCCGTAGAAGACTAAGATTTGGTAATTCAGTTCGTATGGTTACTGTCGGCCAATCCACAAAAAATTGGCATGGCCGCACTATATCTACGCCCACTTGATCGAAATCATGCTTATTCCTGAGTAGTGCACGTTTTGATAGTGAATCTTGGAATGCAGGTGCTATGGGTCCAAGTGGCAGTTACTATGTATATATAAACGTTGTCACGCCCACTTTTGCCGCCCACAAATCAGTAAAAATACTTTATATCAGACGGCCTTTGCGGTAGAAGACTAAGATTTGGTAATTTAGTTCGTATGGTTACTGTCGGCCAATGCACAAAAAGTGGGCATGGCCGCACTATATCAACGCCCACTTTATCGAAATCTTGCTTATTCCTGAGTTGTACACGTTTTGATAGTCAATCTTGGTATGCAGGTGCTATGGGGCCAAGTGGCAGTCACTATGTAAATATAAACGTTGTCACGCCCACTTTTACTGCCCACAAATCAGTAAAAATGCTTTATATCAGACGGCTTTTGCCGTAGAAGACTAAGATTTGGTAATTTAGTTTTAATCATTACTTGATAGTGAATCTAAGTGTGCAGGTACTATGGATCCCAGTGGCAGTCACTATTTATATATAAATGTTGTCACGTCCACTTTCAACGCCCACAAATCAGTAAAAAAGTAGAAGACTAGGATTTGGTAATTTAGTTTATTTGATTACTGTCGGCCAATGCACAAAAAATGGGCATGGCCGCACTATATCTACACCCACTTTCTCGAAATCATGCTTATTCCTGAGTTGTACACGGTTTGATTGGAAATCTTAGTACGCAGGTGCTATGGATCCAAGTGACAGTCACTATGTATATACAAATGTTGTTACGTCCACTTTAACCGCCCACAAATCAGTAAAAATGCTTTGTAGAAGACTAAGAATTGGTAATTTTGTACATAAGGTCACTATCGGCAACTGTTAAAAATGGGCGTGGTCGCACCATATCTACGCCCACTTTTTCGAAATCATGCTTATTCCTGCGTTGTACGCGTTTTGATAGTAACACTTCATACGCAGGTGCTCTAAGTGGCGGTCAATATATATATATAAAATTTGCCACGCCAACTTGTACCACCCGCAAATAAAAAAAAGTAACGCGAAATGGCCAATTTCAGCCCTTGAAAGGACTTTGGCCGAGCTTCTTATGATGAATTGAAATGATCGAGAACTGGACCTACAAGTTTTATGCCGATTCCGAACGGCTTATGTTCTCAAGAAGCTTTTCATGGCAGTTTTTACTCTCTGAGGTTTGTCATTGTCAGCAGAGAGGTGACGGCCGAACTGAAAAATTAATTCAATTGAAAAAACTTTCTGTGTCAGGTGGAATTCGAACCAGGGTTCTAGCCCATATGGACCACACACTCTACCCACTACGCCACGGCCGCCACTTTTTTTACCCACAAATCAATAGAACTTCTATAAATCAGACAATTCTCATCGTTAAATACTAAAATTTGGTAATTAAGTTCATACGCTTACCAAAAATGTGCATGGTAGCACTATATCTGTGCCCACTCTTCAGCAATCATTTTATTTAATTTATTTATTTATGTATGTTTTATAGTTAATTACAATTTAACAATTATAACTAAGTAAGCACTAGCTGCCAGGGCTATCGGTTAGAAATAATTTAAATTCCTGAGATGTGAACGTTTTGATAGTCAATGATTTGATAGGTATGCAGATGCTATAAGTCCAAGTGGCGGTCACTTTTTATATAAATTTTGTCACGCCCACAAATCCGTGAAAGTATATAAATCCAAATTTACAGTAAAAGTCGCACTTTATCTACGCCGACTTTTCAGAAATCATTGTAATTTCTGAGCTGTACATGTTTTGATAGTGAAACTTGATATGTAGGTGCAATAAGACCAAGTGGCGGTCATTATACATATAAATGTTGCCATGCCTAAATGTTTGTTTGTATACGTATACTAGAGCTCCTCACAAAAAAAAAGGTGTTTTTGGGTCGGTTGCTCAAAATAACGCTTTTTGTTATGATGATCCCCCAAATATTTCGACAGAAGCTGGAATAGTTTGAAAAAAAAAAAACAAAATCGAAATGGCCATTTCAAACCTTGAAAGGACATTGACCGGTCTTCTTATGTTCTTAATAACAAACGGTCAGACTTAATAGTTATTTTGTCTTGCCATGTTACTTTTGGTCAAATAAATTATCTATTCATGATAAAATATAGTGTAAAGTGAAGAATTAAATTGAATGAAATTACAAAAAAATGTACACATTTTTTAACATTTTACAATTTATTTGACTAAAAGTAGTATGGAAAAAAATTAATTTGAATTTTAGTGAAAATAATATGAAATAAGTTAAACCAATCCATAAAAATCCGCATTATCTTTGGTCCAACGGAAAAAATTTAAGATTTTTGATGCAAAAGAACTTTTTCATTACTCTTATTTCTGACCGTTTGTTTTTTTTTAACTACCATACCAGGCAATATTTTTAGTCGAAATTTTTTGGGGCTCATCGTAACATAAGCCATGGATTATTTTGAAGACCCGGACTAAGCAACTTTTTTTCTAAGGAGCGTGAGGCGACTTAATGTATATACGTATGTGGGTATATGTGTATATCACTTAAGGACTCCGAAACCGCTAAGCCAATTTTTATACCAAAGCCTTGAGAGGGTTCCTATGAAGTCTGGTGCCGACCGCAAAAGGCTCCTTAAATACACCAAAAATTTTCGATATCGAACAGTTTTGGTTTTTTTTTGTAGGTCGCACAGTCTCGGAATTCAGTATTCGACCTCAATTTACACATGCCGTTCCACTGGTAACATTTTATGGGCGTTGGTCGAGGGGCGTGGTACTTTTCGGCACCCCAAATAGTCGGTATAGTTTTCGAAATAAGTCACACATCAATAAAACTCGGTACGAACTTACTATAAAAGTATGGCTTCACTAAAGCTACACCCTCTTTTAGGGGATAAGCGCTGAGCGCAGCGAAGCGCGCCGGGTATAAGCTAGTCTTTCAACTAAATTTTGTACGTGTATTCTTGATGTAATGAGCAGTCCGTAGTCTAGAAAATTGCTCGGTATAAGTCAAGGGAGCGTGACAATTTTAATACTTTATTTCGGCAAATATTTTCACCATAGTATTAATGCTTCGCATACAGATAGATTGGGTCTGTACCAAGCACCATGCAAAAAGTGGGCGGCACTAGAAAAGGAGCGTGACAGTTTTTTAGAAATCTATATATCAGTTTTAAAATTTATAAATCGCATATGACCCTACAGCTTAAAAGCTTAAGGTGAAAAAATCAGGGTAGAGAAAGGTGCGCTCGTGTACGCACGCGTGCTAGTACACAGCTCCTTTTGGTACACGCTCGTGTTCCTTTTATAACGTCTCACTTCAGCGTACGTGAGCAAAAAAAATAAATATATAGCGTACCCATCCACGAGCGTGTACGCAAATGAAACGATTTGTGCTCATGGGACGGCTCATGTACCGTACATGATAATGAATGAAAAAAGGGCGTAGTAGAGTTCCAAGGTAGGAATCAGAGAACTGCAAAACTCACATAAAAATATGCGTACGTGATCAACACTGTAAAAATCATGCCTCTGTGTTCAATCGATCATACTTGCTCGAATGCATACACTCGCTGTTGAGTTAAATTCAATCAAACCATGTGCTTCGTGTTGGCTCAGTGATTTTAATCAACAGACGTCTTCGGATACATATTTCATGCTTGTTCGTTGGGCTCAACAACGATTATTTTCATCAAGAATGAATCGCAAAAAGGAAAAATCAACACATATGAGTGTGTTCGTGTGCAGACAGAGATAGAGGGAAAAAGAGAACAAGAAGAAGAAGGGTGAAGTTTTTATAACGATTGACTGCAAACAACTAAATTTCACTATTTCTTTGAGTTCTCATTTACGAAACACATATCCGTATACACTTCAACGCGAATACTCAAACATGTGAATTCAATCCGTCAATCAGCTCACACAAACGATGCCTTCAGCAGCATCATTTTATTTTATTCAACGCCAAAACTCGTTCACTCAAACATGTGAGTTCGATCAGATGAACTCCAACTCAAACTGACACAAAAGATGCGTTCCTCAAAAGTGTGCTGATTTTATTCAACGCTGAACATTGTTGAATGAGTTGAGTTGAGTAAGAATTCCAGTGAATGATTTAATCAAGCAAAAAGTGAGTTTTGCAGTTCTCTGGTAGGAATTTTTATTGATTCTATAGATTTTTAAACAAAACTATTGACTCCTTAGACAAAAGTCAATGCACATATTTTCGAACTTTTGGCTTATGTGGACTTCATGAACAATAATTTTTTTGACAAATAGGTTCCATTTTCAATATTTTGGAACTAGTTGAATCATTGAAACTTTTTTTGGTTTTTTGGCCTCTCTGGAGAAAAATCTTGGTTTTTTCTAATAAATAGCTTCCACTTTTATTATTTTTAGAATAACTTTGGTCATTGGAAGTGTTTTGGTTAAATTTCTTTTTTTGTGAGACTCCTTAGGCAAAAACATTGAATTTTGACAAATAGGTTCCACATGAACAAGTAGGTTCCAGTTAAATGACATTTAATCATTGGAACTTTTTTGAGCTTAGTAGACTAGTTACACGAAAATTTTTTGACAAATAGGTTCCGCTTGGACAAGTAAAGAAAAAAACGAAATGGCAATTTCAGACCTTGAAAGGACTTTGACCGAGCTTCTTATGATCAATTGTGTTGTGCGTGTTGTGAAATGAGCACAAATGATCGAGAACTGGACCTACAAGTTTTATGCCGACTCCCAACGGCTAATGTTTTCAAGAAGCTTTTAATGGCAGTTTTTGCTCTCTGAGGCTTGCCATTGTCTGCAGAGAGGTTTCAATTATTTCAATTGAAAAAACTTTACGTATTAGGTGGGAATTGAACCAGGGTTCTCTGGCGTATGGGCCACACACTCTACCCACTGCGCCACGGCCGCCACAAAATGTTCAATAAACATCTCAGAAAACAGAGTTTCAATAGTAATCTTTTTCAGTCAGCATTTCTGAATAATTCCCAAACACTTAAACTTCCACGTTAGCCCTTGCACTTCCCTAAGAAAAATCCTGCGGACGCCCATGTAGCTCAGAATAATTTTGTTTCAGAAATCATGATCTTATTCCAGCACTCAATTAGCAAAATAACGGCATGTACCATGGTATAAAGGCTTCAGTTCTTGGACATGTAGGACAAGATTTTTATGCAATATACGGTGCAAAGTGGCTATGGATAGGCCCAATTCCTGTGAGCATCTCGAAATGCATAAACCTGGATTTTCAGCTACACTCTCAGCTACAGCTGCAATATTTTCTGTTGATCTACCCGAACGAGCACGAGTTGGGGTCCTTACATCGCTTCGAATTTATCGATGAATTTCACTTTAACTGTGCGAGAGGACGCTTGATGATGACCAAAAGCAGAACGAACTTTACGAATCATGTTCAAGATGCTTGCATCTTTTTTGTAGTGAATTTTCACTATTTCAATGCGATGTGCAAGAGTGTATCGATCCATATTTGAAAATATCTTTTTTTTATTTATCAAACGTCATCGTACGACAGTTGTATTTTGCCGTCTGAAAAAATGGTTGGTTATTTAAAATGACACCTTTTGTTGGAATATGCTTTACAATTATACAGTTTTCGATATAATGCCCAGTTATTTAAAATTTTTCACTTTTTCACTTAAATCACTTTTTGCAAACTCAAAACTCAAAACTAACTAGTCAAATCCAACTGAATTAATTTAAATTATTATTAAATTATTATTATTATATTATGTATATAACCAAATTGAAATCAAGAAAGATTTTGCTTACTTTTTATTTATTCAATTTTTTACATATTTAGTTTTATGAGTTTTGCATTTAAAACTATTTCGAAATTTTGCAAATGCAAATAGCTTTAGATTATTGCCATAATTTGAATAAAACTATAAAAACATTTTTAAATGTTAAAAACTTACCCGAATAATTCCTAGCAGCACTTAAGTCGCAGTTATGGCCATAGAACGCACTATGACACGGGAAAAAGTGACATATATCGCCGTTGGGGCCAGATCTGATTGAACATACTGGCTCGTCACTATTTGGGCAGAAACTTTCACAACCGGCGTACATTGTTGGGCTATGAAAAAAAGTATAATGTTTTTGATTTTTATTAATTTTATTGTATTTAACATGAATTTAAGTAAGAACTAAGTATTGTTCTGAAAATGAATGCGTTCCATTCATTAAACCACATTTATTGATTTCAATGATCAATTCATTGGTTAAGGGATAACCTTCTTTAATGCACTCAGAAAAAAGTTTCTAGGAATATTAGAAAAACGCAACATATTTATAGAAAAATGGTAATGAATTTGCTCTAGAGAATGCTTTTCTCTAAATGTGATCCTAAAAATTCCCTAAATATGGTAAAAACTTTCCATGAAAAAGAAACATATTTTCTCATCAATAAAGACACCTTCTCTTTAACAGAAAAATATTTCTTAACCGTTTTCTTCATTGTGTCAATTTTTCCCGAAAACACAGAAATCTTTATTTAATTTTAATAAATATTTTTCTTAAATTGCGTTTATAGTTTCTCACAAAAACTGAACACTTTATTTAAAAAAAATATATATTTTCTTAATATTGGTTAAAAAACTATTTCTTTATTGCGTACATTTTTTCTCTAAAACCGAGAAGTATATCTGGAACTACGATCAAAAATGTCTTTTATCTGTATTGACACCGTATCGAGTATGCATTTTGTAATAAAAAGCAAAAAATAATAGTAAGAATCTTTTGACTTTAAAAGCTTAAAATTTTTAAATTCAATAAGATAGGTTCTAATGATATCTTCGAAGGGCAGTACGACAATCTTACTCACTATATTAATTTGGTTTGAAAATCAAAAAATAATTATTATTTGCAATCACTGATTTAATGAAGTTACACTCCTTTTAATCCTTTTGTGAAACATTTCCTTCAACCCAGTTCTACGCAAAGTAAATATTGTATTGTGATTCGGTTGTAAAAATATTAGTTAAAAATATGTCAAGAGGCACAGGCAGAATAATTGTTGTTCCATTACTTTTGAGGACCGCTTATAAATATTCCAGAAATTTCTTGTAAGAAACGATTTTATAAATGCATCCAAAGAATTAGTGGATTCAAAATCAACAAAAATCCCTTTGAAGGAAATATCGTCATAGTATGTAGAATATGCAACACTTGCTTTTCACAACATCATTCACACACTCTCACGCTTTCTATTTCTTTTTCCGTGCCTAATTCAATATAAGAAAAATATATCGTTTTTAGAGAAGCACACTTTTTTATTTTTC
Organism: Coremacera marginata; assembly: GCA_914767935.1. Lineage (NCBI taxonomy): Eukaryota > Metazoa > Arthropoda > Insecta > Diptera > Sciomyzidae > Coremacera > Coremacera marginata. Next base: position 160,818,483 of record OU612044.1, read on the forward strand.
AGAAATGATTTGTTTTTATTGAAGAAAATATTTCGCATAGTGAATTGTTTATTTAACAATAGAGAAAATTTTTCAGTTTCAATAAATTTTTCTCTAAGAAATGAGAATTTTTACTGCGAGAAAAATACTTATCATTATTAGAGACATGAAATATTTTCATTTCCCACGAGCGAAGAAAAATAAGTTCGAATATGTGAAAATTTATTCTAATTGAAGGAAGTTTTTTTGATAGTTTTTGATAGTTTTTTCGCATTTTTTGTTTTTGTTTCAAAACAAGCTTTAAGCTTACTTAAGAAAGCACTTTATAAAGAAGCAAAAACTTGTTATCATATTCAAATAAGGCATTCTTTAAAATAATGTACAATAATCTGATTTCAATGTATTTATATAAATTCAATGAATACTTTCTTTGAAAGGAAGAACAGTTTTCTAGATTCAAACGAACAATTATTTGCTTGTAAGATAAAAGTTCCTTAATTTTAAAGAAAATTTCGTTCACATAAGAACTTGTTCTTAAAGTTAGGATTAAAGATTCATCAAACCGATGAACTCGTATATTTGTATCAATTTAAATAAATGCTTCATTGGGACAAAGAACTTTTTGTTTGATTTTATGAACCTTTTTGGTTCAATAAATATGCAAAAATCTTAACAGAGGAATCTTAATATAGATGTCAAATAAAAGTTCAGTTATTTAAATAAATTTGTCCAAGTGAGTTTCAAAATCAAATATATAAATTAAAATTTTGCAGCTACTCTTATTTCAATTTTCTATCATCTACTTCTCTGGGCTTTAGTTTAAGAGTGTTTTTCCATTTTCGAGCTTTTCAAGCTTTTTAGCTATAAAACAATCCATATTTCAAAAACTGGAGCCGATTTAATAAAAAAGACAAGTACAGATTTTCAAAGCAAATTTGAAACGAAGAAACTATCAAAATTTTTTGGAATTAAAAAACCTTGTCGGACCGTGTAATCGTTGAGATAGTCAAGGTTCCAAATTTATACCCTACAACATTCTAAAAACTAACACTTTTCAAAGGAGAATTGCGAATATTTTCGAGCACTTTAATCGAATTTTCGAGTTATGCATAGTTCCCACTAGAGCCCTGCATGAATATATTCATCAAGTGAATATACCCTGATTCTCTGTTGTAGCAGTCACTGCAAGCAAAACTGCAAGCGAATAAAATTAAACAACAGGTCGTGTAGCAACCAGGGATGATATTTGGGGGCTTTTGGGGCTTTTTTGAGCCCCTTTCTGCTTTCGTAAGCCCCAAAGCCCTTTCGATTCATTTTAGGCCCTTTTTCAGAAATTCTACTGAAAAAATATCAAGTAGTATGTCACATCAAGGTACAAATTTTAAATTTGCAATAAAATCGTTCTCAGTAAAATAAGTTATGTTGAATGTTTTGAAATTAAAGCTTTAAAAACACAAAAAACTTAAACAATTCTAATCAAATTTTGCTTTTTTAAGCTATATTTAAGCTATATACGCCTACGCAGGTACGATTTTGGTAGGCTACAAAAATTACTTGTAAAAATTATTAAAACTGAAGAACATTTTTAAAAAACTGACATTCTTATATTTTGTATAAAGAAGAATAATCAATTTTTGTATTATTGATTGGCATCTATACAAAAACTCCTCACAAACATTTGGTATCTACTATAATGGAGGAAGTATAAAAATTCCTAAACACTCTCCAAAAGAATGTCTAAATTTTTGAACCGATTTTACTTTTAATAGTATCCCAAAGTAATTCTATAGCGTTAATTTTCAAAGAATTTTTGTCCATTTTTTTTTTTATTTTATCTGCACCAAAAATAATTTCCGACGTATTTTACGCTCTTTCAGATTATGGCTTCAGAATTTATCTTAAATAAATGCTTAAGAAGTAATAAACAATTATTTGCATAAAAAAGCGATTTTCTCCACCACAAAAAAAAAAAAAAAATTAGATCTAAAAAATCGGAAATAAAAAAATGTTTTCGAGTCATAAATTTTAAGAAATATAAGGTTTGGAAAAAATTCAGCATAGCAGCTTCAAAATTGCACCCGATAAAAATTCTTCAATTTAAAAAAAATGAAGACTGCGATGGAATATTTTTTGTCACCTTATTCGACGTGATTTAACTAATTTTGTTATTCAAGGCTCTATATTCCAAAATTTTATAACATTTATGAAATTCTTCTTTATTCAATTTAGTCATTCCTCAATATATTTTTTTGATGGAACTGATTTTGTTTTGGTATCATGCCCATTTCGTCCCGCATAATTGATTTGTCTTCTTACAAGTCTTAACGCATATCTTTTCTCATATATTTTGACATTATTATGTATATAACAAAGGACTCAAAAAATTACTCCCAAGACTCCTTAACGATGAATAATCGATCCGGTTTTTGCGGTTTTTGGTGGAAATGCTTTTCTATTTTTATTGTATTATTAACTTATTTAATAAATGGCTTTGTTAAAATATTTGTGAAGATTAATTGATTATATTCAATATCCATATCCAATTAAATGATATGGATTATGTTTTGGTATATTCTTGACTTTTGTAATCAATGCACATTCCACAATGCACATTCTTGCTTAGGTGCAATGGAACCTCTATGTATGAAATAAAATCTATTTAAAAAAAAAAACAATTATACTACATCTCTTTGATCCAAATGTTTTGATTCTGAGAGATGATCATTTAAACTAAATTGTATTATTTTTGTGACTAAGCAAAAACTTCCCCGCTTAGGTGAAAACAGTGAAAGCAAAAACAAAAAAACACGAAAACTGAATTTAAAATTGTTTAATTTCCCGAAGCAGTTAAATCGAAATCTATTTCGGATGGCTAAATATTCAAATAGAAAGTTTTTAATATTGAATTGCCACTAAAGGTCCCATTCTTGGCAAAAATGCCCTATTTTTGTATAAATTTTGGCCCTTTTACAACTAAACCAATATCATCCCTGGTAGCAACAGGTCGGGTAGCGCGAGAGAGTAACTTTTTATTTGTTCTCTGTTCTCTTTTTATACATTCTTGCACTGAGGTGAGCTTGCGATCTGCGCGTTGTTTCAGGTGTTTCTCTGAGCACTTAACCCTTAATAGCCTGACTTTTTTTTTAAATGAAAAAATTTTATATGTTGTATTTTAGGACCCTTAGCAACGTTTGTTCTACGACTTTTCACAATTTTGAGTTTTGGACATTTTAGGGGAGGTTTTGTGTGTTGGTTCTTTGAAGAACCACCAGGCACTCCTTTGACAAGTAAAATGCATATGGTTTATATATGAAATTTTTTTTATTTTCATGTAAATTATATATATTTCAGTTCATTTATTCAATGTTTTGTATGATATTCTAGAAAGCAGTTTTTTGTGGATTGGAAACATAATTCTACCTCACATTTAATGCAATACACTGTTGTTCTAGATGTGCAATTGGGCATTTTACAACGAGGTTTGCCTGTTGTTAGGTATTTCGGGAAGTGCCCAACATTATCAAACCGCACGTCACTAGGCGGCATTACTACCCGAACTCGTTTTGGCACATTTTCAGGGGTCTCACATCCTCCAGTGCTTCTTGGACGTCCTTTCCTTATGGATTGTGTGCCAGATTTTACTAAAACTTTGCTGACGTCTACGATAAATTCGTGCAAAGTCAGCATTTTATCTGTACGAGGAGATGAAGAGAATTGGCGTTTATATAAAATCCATGCATTTATCATGGCCATGTCCATCATATGTTATATAAGACGATTTGTCCATTTGCGTGACTTTATTCTTATGCGGCTTCTACCAAAGCACGAATCCATAAGATCAACACCTCCCATGTACTTGTTGTACTCGTGGATTATCGCAGGGCACTGAATATTTACGGTACACTTATTTTTTTTGTCAAATCTAAAGAAAATAAAAAAAATTATATTCAGTAAGTATTTGTTGAAAGTATAAAATACCTGGCAATCGTAGGCGCGTCATCAGTTTCGTTTGCATTTGTCGATTTCAATTGCAAGCAAAGTCGATGCCATATTTACAACTTTGTTGTCCCTCCATGCTATAGTAGTTATATCTATACCATGAATACTGGTCATATATTCTTCGCAGTCTCCTCGATTGGGTAATTTTTCTGGCAATTTGCAGCCAGGAATTCGGTTACGTCGAACTGTTCCAAGCCCATAGATTCCCTGGGTGCGTAAATAAGCCAATAAAGGAATAGTTGTGTAATAGTTATCGAAGAAAATTCTGTAGTTCTTGAAACGCGGAACTTTACGAGCAAGCCGCACCACAACATTTGCTGCGGCTCCCAAGTCTGGTTCATTGTCCAAAACATGGTCTTCATTGCCAGTATAAATTTCAAAATTATAGCAGAATCCCATATCGTCACACATCAAAAATAACTTATTGCCCCACGGGTGAGGCTTGTCTGGCAAGTATTGTTTCAAATAGTGCTTAATTTTTGTCGCACAAATTTGTTCATCCACACACAAACGACTGCTTTTTGGAACAGAGTCAAAGTTTCGATTTAGGGCATCAATAAGCGGACGAATTTTATATAAACGATCAATGTTTGATGAATCAGTGTTTTGTGGACGCAATCCTCGTCGACCTGAAGGAGCTGGTTCTTGAGCTGACGGACGTGGCATCTTACTGTTGTCATTTAGATGCAAAAACTGGCGTACCTTGTCATATCGATTTCTCGTCATGGTATTCATAATAGCCGGTATGCCAAATTCACCCCAATACGTCCTGATACTTGGGTACTTGAAGACGGACATAAAATATGTAATGCCAAAAAAGCGTTTTATTTCGTATGGCGTTGTATTTAGAGGTTTCGATGAATCCTTTTGAATTGCGTACAAATTGCTTTGGTGTACAATATTAGAAATTATATCGTCATTTACAAAGTAAGAAAAAAATTTGAAAGGTGTATCTAGTGCCATTATTTCTGTTGTCAATTCAGAATCGCTGCCAAACTGAACCCAACTTGCATGATTCTGCATATGGTTTTTCTTCCAGATACATTTTTTAAACTCGGAAGAGTCCTTGTCAATTGTGATATCTTTGTAAAATGTTGCATTTTGATGCCAGCGTGTGCTATCTCCAGTAACAACAATATCTTCATTTTGAACACTCTCATCAGCAGTTGGTTCCACACTCACAACTTGTTCAGCATCTAGTTCGTTCACATTTTCGAACACATCATCCTCCAACTGATCAGTGATATTCGCATCATCATTTGTCACTATATTGAAATCAGGATCGTCTAGACTGTCGTCGTCAAAATCTGATATATCGCCAATTTCACTTGCTGACCATTCAAAATCATTGACGAATGCTTCAAACTCTTCAGCCGTGGCAAAATCTTTGTATTTACGTGGCATTTTTCTATGAAAAATTAAAAATTTACACTAAAATTAGAAAAAGACGCTAAAGCACTAACGAATTTCACTTCTCTAATGAGTGCCTACTGGTTCTTTGAAGGACCGAAGGACTTTTACACGAAAAACACAAACAAAAAAAATTTATATTGCTAAAAAGATACTTACATGGTTTGAATATAGTGCACAAATAATAAAAATGAATTTTATTTGGTTCTTTTGGAGCAAAAGTTTTGATTTCAATCAATTTGAAAAAGCACGATTTGTTCACTTTGAAGCTTTTGTGTGTTTTTCTGATAAACGTCAAAAATCAGGTGTTCAGCCCCGAAAAGCATATGATTTTCTTTTCCGCTAGATGGCATACATTATAAAGAGAATATTTGCTGAATAAACATTGCGCAAAAAATGTAACAGTTTTGAAAAACAAGTCTCTAAAGTTGAGGTTCCTGAAGGGACCACCAGGCTTTTAAGGTATCTACACGAATACTCAGGTATCTGATGCAGTTTCCTGAATAAGAGTTAATATGTTGGGTTTTCCCCGCAATAAGCTTTTGTTATTCTTAATGCATATTAGTGTTCTTTTTTGTTGAATTATTCGCTACCTTCCTTGAGCATATATTCAAGGAGGCGAAAAAGCATATTCATGCCGGCCTGTAGTTCCCACCATTTTTCGGAAAACCGTTAAAAGCTCTTTTCTCTTGCTAGGGTTTGACCCTTATTTGAAAATGCTAACTACAGTCACTCACAAAAGTATTCGGAATTTGATATTATTTTTTTAAAGTCCAAAAAATATGTAGAAAGAAAAGTTAACTGAAATGAGATTGGAATCGATTGGAAAGAATAATTTAGTTTATTTTCAACGAAATAATAATAAAAACATAACATTTTTCTTATAATAGCAAGTACAAAATATAATTCAAGCCTACTTGAGCGAATTTCATCTCACAGAAGTATTCGGAATTTGCTAGTTTAATAATCATAGGGGTAAATATGGCATAGTATTATCGAAATTTTCGTACATTTTCAAGAACAACGTTTATTGGTAAGCAATTTAACGTGTTTACGCAGCATTAGTAAAAGTTTTAATTTCAATTTATCAAAAAAAATTTACCACATTTTGAAACGGATAATTTGCATCTTCAACAGCGAACTGGTCGTCCCGCAAAACTAAACTAATGTTCTAAATCGCTTATAATTAAAAAATTCAAACAACGACCAAAAATAACTAAATTAATAGAGAAGTTGCTTAGTATAGCAGGTTTAATCACAAGAATGAAACAGTGCATAGAGTGCTACGTAGTGCTGACTACAATGGGTGCACTCATCGCATTAAACCAAATTTGAGTGAGGTCAACCGCAAAAAAGGGGCTACTTAGCCTTTGCCAAAGAGTGCCTTTATTGTTCGCACTTAATATTTTGGAACTGCAAATCTGTTCGGGACAATTAAGAAAATCCAAAGACGACAAATAGCCACAGCAAATCTTTTTTGTGGTTGACTTCGTTTGCGTATGGCTTGCGGCGAGGAGTGCGTCCATTGTGACCAGCATTACGTACACTCAGAAAAAAATGTCCTAAAATCAAAGAAAATTTAACTTGTCTTAGCGCCAAAGAATTTATTTTTTATATCAAAGTGAAATTTTGAAAGGAAAAACAAACTTACTTTTGAATTAAAAAGGAGTATTTTAGAATAAAATAAAATTTCTTAAGAACTGAATATATCAAAAAATTTCATTCAAGCTAGTGGTATTGTGCTCCTGTAAATTTTACATATTTGTTGAAATTTAGTAACAAAGATAAAGAGTTTATTATAATTACTATTATTTTGTATTCAATCTGAATGAACAATTTTATTATTGAGCTAACATAAGCAAATTTTCTGATAACCATCTCTTTTTCTTGTGTACAGTAACTACAGCTGCAATGCTGCCCTCAAAATAGTGCTGCCTATGGTAGAACGCAGTTCACTCGCCCCCCCCCCCCCCCTATCTCTCTAACTACTAGGCTGTGTAAATAAAGTCTAAGGTATTTAAAAAAATGCCAAAGTAGAAATACGTCAACCAGAATAATAAAACACTGTCTCAAGCAAGTAAGAAAAATAATGCGTCAATCAAAACTTCTTTCTACAACATTTGCGTCAATATTTTGTGTTTTGCGTATTGTATAAGTTTTACACCATAGAAACGAGTCAACGAAAATATTAAAACATTTTGTCTTAAGCAGATATGTAAATAATATGACTATAAGAACTTTATTATCAGTTTCTTGACTGTGGAGACCAACATTTTCCATACACTACATTTCTATCATAAGGTCAACTCAAAAGTAGATTAAAACCGGTTGTGTTATTAGATCTATGTATATACATGGTTAGTTGTTATGTCTTGTGTTGTCCCTGAGCCCAACTCATTCATTGGAGGGTAAATTTTTCCCATATTAACTTTATTTGGGTCACTGGTATTCAGAACATTGATATTGTTCAATGATTTTGGGGTCGTGGCCTTGAATTGGTTAAAATTATTTTTGCAATAAAAAGAAGTATTTTAGAATCAAAAAATGTTCTTTAAAAGCTGAATATATCAAAAAATTTCACTCAAGCTGGTGGTATTGTGCTTCCGTGAATTTGATATTATTGTTAATATTTAGTAACAAAGAGTTTATATACAATTATTATTATTTTATATTCAATTTAAATGCTACCATCGCAGGAATTGAACCTGGGCCGCTCGTGTGCCAGTCTGTCCTACGCACCAGATCAGCTATTATCGAATAGTGGCATAAATATCTTAAAAAAAAAACTATGTCGACAGAGCGTTTGTTCTAACATTAAATAACATGCGTATACATATGCAAAAACAATAATTTTGCGACCGAACACACCATCGACGAGTAAGGTGCTGTTTTTTTTGATTAAAATTTTAGAATAAAAGCAGCCAAAAAAATAAAGGAAATTCTGCAGCCATGAGAATCGAACTCACGTGCAACAATGACCGCATTCAGCGGAGTCAAAAGTTGGCAGCAGTTGTGTAAAAATTCGCTGAGTGGTACATTTATTTGAGCGCTCACTAAAACTGATCAGGTCGCGGACGCCATTTAAACGAGCGAAAAATTCTATGCTAGATGTAGCACAACTTCACAACTGTTGAGTGCCTTAACACTTAACTGGTACACCTCACAAAATGTAGTTACAAGTTTGTGTTTTTTTTTTTCAAAACACGCCTTAAATAACAACACGACTGATCAATGCAAAAGCGTGCACACACCTGAAAGCTTGAAATCACTGAGCTTTAGAAAATGAATGGTGAAATAAGGAGAGAAATATAATCTTTTGTTTTTTTAAGAAAAGTTAAGGCTTAAACTTTGGCTCCAAACTCTTAGCTTTGACAACTTTTCTGACGCTTAGAGTAACAACACATTCAGAGAAAAACATCGCCTATAATTTTTTTCTGAGTGTAGCACTCTTCTATCGTTAAGATTAACTCACGTATTGTAAAGATACGTTTTCTTTTTTTTACAACAGTTTTTGATGGGTTTTCTCCCGTTTTTTTAATCAAATAACTATTATTGGTGAATAAGATTGAAAACTTTTACTAATGCTGCACTGACGCTTTTAATTGCTTTACAATAAATATTGTTCTTGACAGTGTAGACAATTTTGATAACACTATGCCATATTTTCCGTTATGATCATTAAACTAGCAAATTCCGAATACTTATGTGAGATAAAATTCGCTCAATTTGCGTTTTAATTATATTTTGTTATTGTTATTAAAAGAAAAAAAAAACGTTATGTTGTTATTATTATTTCATTGACAAGAAGCTAAGGAATAAATTGATACCAATCTCATTTAAGTTAGTTATTAGTATTCATATTGTTTGGAGTTGGGAAAAATAATATGAAATTCCGAATACTTTTGGAGTGACTGTATTTAAAAAACGAAATGGTAGCAATCTTCTATTTCTCGTTTTATACATTCCCCTGCTTGTTCTGAAAAATTCAGGAAATTTTCGAAAATCATGCATATGAAATCAACCATTATTTAAAGGGTTATTTAACCAGTTTGGGGCATTATCCATTTGTAGGCCCCTGTGCATAACTTTTGACAATGAGCAAATGCAACTAGTTTAGCAAATGTCGTTTGTGTGCTATGTCAGAACGATGTTAAAAAAAAGAAACAAAAATTTTCGTCATTACCTTTGTATATACTTTTTCAGTAAATTTAAAAACCTTTGCATGCATTGTTTAAAGATAATTTAATTTGAAATTTTCGCGATACCTTTACAAAAAAAAAATTTATAAGAAAAAACTAACTCATAGATTTGAATGTAAATAATGAGTGCAGATGTAAATATATAAATACTTCTGTCATAGTTTAAATAAAATTAACTTAATTTATAGTTAATGTCATAGTTTAAATAAAATTAACTTAATATTATTTAATAGTTAAAACTTACGCGGCCAAATTGACTGGTGGATCTGGACGTAATTGCACTCCATTGCACCAGAAATCTCCAGCTATATAAGAAAAAAAAAATGTTTTCATATACAATTATGTTATATAACAGATTGCGATAAGGAAAATCTATATATATAAGACATTTGACAGTCGTTTTTTATGCAACATTACAATTTTAGAATATATCTGTGGTCACAAGTCATTACATGTTGAAAATACTAGTTGGCTTTATAAAAAAAAAGACAGTTCTTGAACTAATACTGGTATGAGGCAAACTGCTTCTTAACCATTTGGTTGCACTGAAGAAGGGAATGTTAATAAAATAAATTACGTCTTCCCAAAAATTCCATTTTTGGGTAAAAGTTTCACTTCTACCGTGCGTAGTGGCCACACACATACTTTTTTGTTGACATTTTTTTTTTAATTTTTTGTATTATTAACAAAAAACGTTTACAAAAAACGTAACAAATGATTTAAGGGTTAATTTTTCTCCATTGCTCAAAAAATTGAGAAACAATAAAAAGTCAAAAAAAAGTTTGCTTTCGGGCAAATGGTATGAGAAAAAATTTCACATTACATATCGTTGAAGTCGAACCATAGCACAGTGGCAGAAATGGCCAATCTAGTGCCATTTAATTCAAATTTTAAAGTTTCGAATTCCACAATTGTTTTTATTCACATCCTTTAGTACACCGAGAAAAAAAAACAATACGTAAATCACCTAAGTCGGCTTGGTTAATGAGAATAGTATGGGAATTATAAACTTATGCTTTATTCAACTAAGCAATTGATTGTTAAATACATTGCTTTGAAAGCACATACTTCGATACCTTGCCAAAAAAAAAAAATATGATTTACCTAAGCCCAAAATCCAAAAATACAAAATTAAAAAACAACTAGCCTGGATGGCTTAAGCATAGTTTTGAGCTATTTTCTGCAAAAAAAAAAAAAGAAAACACAGCGCTAGACACACGTTAAACACGTTAGACACGTTAGACATACGAGAGGAGGATAGATTTGATTATTTAATGTTTTTTTTTTTTAATAAAACCACTTTTAAGTACAAAAATAACACAAAGTAAATTTAAAAACACACGTTAATATTCACATCATTAAATTTTATTACATTTCATCAACAAAAAAAAAAGAAAAAAAAGATTTGTTTGCCTGCCGTCGAAACCTGAAACTTTTGGTACCAGTCCATCGCTCTACCAACTGATCCAAGCAGCCTTGCTGCTGTTTGCTGACTAACTGCAACTACGTTAATTTACCTAAGCAATTTATTGCTTAATACATTGCTTTGAAAGCATATACTTCGATACCCTGCCAAAAAAAAATATTTGATTCACATATGTTAACAGATGCTGCATTAACAGATGCAGTGTTTCGCAGTATTCTGTTGATAGCTGCAGCATAGCTTCAGTTGTAATTAATATTGAATAAATCACTCAGCGTAACGAAGGCGTTTGGCTCGAAGCTAGTATAGTGGCTTCATATATAGTGCTATCGGTTGGTGTGTGTTCAAGTCTCAACGGCATGCGAAGGAAAAATTTTTGTATTTGATATTTCATTTAATTTTATCATATTATAATTGTTATAATAGATGTCAAGCAGCAAGAAAAGCCGAGTTGTTGCCGATTTCAGTCAAGCAAATCACAGAACGATAGCAGCTTCAAAAAAAAGTAGAATAAAAAAACCAAAACCCGAAAAAAGTTATATATTTTTTCAAAATTCAATATTTTTTTAAAAGTAGTGTATAAAAAATTACCAAATACTTGGTTAATTTATCACCCACTAAAAATTGGCAAGTCAACATGTAAAACTTAGGCGTTTTGATAAAGTACTTGGGTGGCTGAAAACTGCCAAAGCCATCTTATAAATTATACTAGGTTTTTTTTCAATTTTTTTTAATTCACCTGAGGAAGCTTTGGCTCTTTACGTAGATGGTGATTTCACGAAGCATACTTATAAGCTGATGCAGTCTGGTGCAAAATTAAGAAAGGCAAATAGTTATCCCAGCCTATTTATGCCTTGGTATTAGCAAAAAAAAAGGGTTACCGGCTGAAGTAACTATTATCGACATTTCGGCTGAAGTGCCTCTTCAGAGCTTAGTTGATCAGACAATAAAATGGATCGTTGAAGTACAGGAAGAAGTGTTCCAAAACATAAGTTCGGAAACGATTACTGTCATTTACAAATGGGGCTGTGATGGTAGTAGTGGGCACTATATGTTCCGACAAGGCTATAGCGACATGGAAACATATCAGAGTGATGAATGTGTGTTTGTCGTGTGTATTGAGCCTTTGCAAGTGCAAGTAGGAGCAACAATCTTATGGCAAGACTCGCGTCCATCATCTACTTGGTTTTCTAGACCAATAAGAATAACTTTCAAAAAAAAATCGAATGAGCTGAATCAACCCGATTTTGAAAAAGTTGAAAAAGTACTAAATTCGGACTTCTATAGACGTAGCAGAAATGTAGCAAGTGCGAGCGGACCCTGAACCTAATCCACATAGGGCTAAATTCCGGATCGGTCAGGCCCAGACCCCGTTGGCACTGATACGCTACGTCCGAACGTATAAAAAGAGCGATGACCCTATGCGAAGAACACAATGGCAGTAAGTGATACCCAGGGATATGAAAATCCAGTGGATCTGCATCCTCGCTCATCTGGGTCTCACTTAATGCCATTATTTGAGACCTATTAAGAGCACAATGTGCATAGACCGAGAAGAAATTCGCCCTCAGTCCACGTATATAGCAAAAATCTATGCGAAAATGACTCGACATTCTCGCACCGTGCAAATATTAAATAAATAGGGCAAAAAAGGTAATTAGTTACAAATGATAACTGATATTTAATATATATTCAATGATAACTCTGTGGACATAAAAATGTGCAAAGGCCAGTGTTATGCCTTCACCTTAGCACAACTTTGCCCACAGTGCAACCTCACTCACAGCCGCAACTAAGCGGAGAGGATGGAGGAGTTGACGGACACGAAAAAAACAACAATTACTTACGCGGCGAAGAGCATAGAAAAGCCCTTCGCGTGGTCAGCTAAAAAAAACGTTGACTGCAGCTTAGTGTTGTTGTTGCTGCTGGACGCACTCAGCAAAGCAAATATCAGATGATGATGATGATGTTGTTGTTGATGCTGTTTTTAACCGACTTCAAAAAGGAGGAGGTTCTCAAGTTCTTCGGTTTCTCTTTTTTTTTTTTTTTTTAATGTATGTACATCGATAACTCCTAAACCATATGCCTGATTGCCATCATTTTTAGTGAACAGATAGATATCATAAGAATGGAGGTGCCCGTAAAAAAGTGGGCAATATTCGAGAACTGGGCGTGGCAATAATAGATCTCGCAATACTAGATACTACTGTATCTCGAGTAATATTGACACTGGGGTACTGCAATTTTGTGTAGGGGTAAGCACAATTATTACAAATTACGGGAAAATGGGCGTTATTCGACGATTGGGCGTGGCAATATTAGAAAAACAATGTATCTTGAATAATTTTAAGACTAGAGTATTGCTATTAAGTTGCTATTAAGTAAGCATTATTATTACAAAATATGGTCAATTAAGTGGGCGTTATTCGACAAATAGGCGTGGCAATATTAGAAAAACACTGTACCTCAAATAATATTGACACTAGTGTACTGCAATTTACTGTAGAGGTAGACACAGTTCATAGAAATTACGGTCAAGAAAATGGGCGTTATTTGGAAAATGGATATTTGGACGTGGCAATATTAGAAAAAGAGTGTATCTCGAATAATATTGATAGCATGGTACTGCCATTTGTTATAGGGGTAGGTATTATTAGTACAAATTACGGTCAAGAAAGTGGGAGGTATTCGACTACTGGGCGTGGCAATATTAGAAAAACAGTGTATCTCGAATAATATTGACACTAGGGCACTGAAATTTATTGTAGTACAGGGGTAGGCAGAATTGTTACAAACTGCGGTCAATAAAGTAGGCGTTATGCGTCAAATGGGCGGGCCAATACTAGATAAACACTTTCTGAGTTAATATTGACGCTGGGGTACATAAATGAAGTACGAGATAAGCACAATTATTACAAATAATGGTCGAGAAAGTGGGCGCTTATTTAACAAAAGGGCGTGGCAATATTAGAAAATTACTATATCTCGAATAATATTGACACTAGGGTAATAAATCTCGTTACAAGAATGGGTATAATAATTTCAAAACACGTGACATCTAATTTAATTTTAAGAGACAGATATTTGAAATAACCAACAAACTTTCAGAATTTAATAGAACAAATTTTTTAAGAACAATTGTATTTATGTAGTTTATAAAGTTTTTTCGAAAATTTATCATATTCTCTAAAAAGGAAGAAATAAAAACTTTTAAAAAAATAAACCGACTACAAAATCACTACAAAGTAAAAAATATTTTTAAAATTTTCCTTTTAATTTCTTGGTCATATTTGACAATTTATTTAAGCATATTATTACATTTTTTTTATAATGTTATAATTGTGTTGTTGTTATGCTGTTGTTGTTAGTATTGTGTTAAAACTGTTTTTTCGCTTGCTTAGCTTTTAAATTTTCCATATGTATGTATTTTTTTTTTTAAGAACACAAAGCACTCGACACGATACAACCGACGGACATTAGTTTATATAATTAAGGGCACGAATCATTCACTTTTTTTATTTTTTTTTAATTTATTTAATAAAACCCGACAGAAACAAAAGACAAGGACGGACGAGCGGCACGTCTGTATCCCCTCAAATCATGATAACTACTCTGATAAATTTTACTAATCTTAATGTAGACTAACAAAATGATTGGATACAGATATTCACATGTCTTGAATTAAATGCCGCTAGATAGGCCATTTCGGCCACTGTGCATCTGGAACACGTTATACGTGCATTTTAATGCACTCAAGCATGCATTTATAATAATTAAATTAATTCCAAAATTTTATACAAAATTTTTATACAAATTTTTTAATCAATTGAATACATTTAATTTAATACTTTTTGAAGTAAAAATCTTTGTAATAATTCGCTTGTATTGAAATTAGTTCTAGGCTTTCCAACCGTTATTTTCTCTTATATGGAATTAAATTGTTATAAATTGGAAATTAAATAGATTTTGCATACAAGGAAAGTTACGAATGTGTAAAATGTATAATGTTATGTATAATAATTAATAATTCAATAATTTGCCTCTCCATTCAAATAATTTGTGAAAAATATGTAAGAGTTTTTACTTACCCATAAAAACTATAACTGCGCAAAACAATCTCATTTTTTTTTAGATTGTTAAAATTTCTTTCGCATTAAAAATAATGAACCGTGCTTGAAGAATGCTCGTTTTGTTTTCTGATAGTAAAAGAAATTTCATACAATTTGCTTTTTCCTGAAATTTTTGAAATAATTTCAACAGCTGAATTTGAACAGCTGAATAATTTGGACTTTTTTTTTCTAAAACATGACAACAAAATCAATGCGTCACTTAAAAATTTTACAGATAGTGGTAGATTTAAAAAAAGGGGCTCTCGATTTTTTTCTCCCAACAAAAAGTTTTGATTCAAATCTTATTGTATTAAACCCAGTGTTGTGACATATTACTTTGGAAAGTAATGTGTTATTTATTAAATATTGCCGACACCCTAACCGTTCGCGGCCTGAAATGACGTAAATTTAATGTATTTTTCAATTGTTGTGTTCAGTAGAATAAAATTGTTAAATTTAGCTTAAATCTTATATAATATAGTATTTTTTCATGCTCTTTCCGAATCTATGCTAAAAAGGTAAAAAAATGCAAAATAAAACCTTGTAAATATCGTGAATTTCAAAATGAAGCACATCATGCTGAATCTCTGTATATGGTTGCATTTTGAGTTTCTCTAAAAGATAGGACCAAAAGTCAGATGAAATTCAATATGGCCGATTCAAAATGGCTGCCAAAACGTAGAACCAGGGTTGTCAAAAAACTGTTTTGGAAAACAAAAGCATAAATAATAGACTTTATATGTAATACTTAATACTAATGTTAACCGTAATGTCCAAAAAATCAAATTTTGTCGTTTACATACACATTACTAACTCCATGGCTTTAGTTTTCTGCCGAAAATCACTGCTTTGAAAGGTGGTGGAGTCGGTTAAATTTCGGTCGGTTAAATTTCGAAAATTTCGTCCACCATTTTGAAAAATTACTATGGGATTTGGGGTTTGAGTTAAATTGAAAACTATTTTTCTACTGAACAGGTAGGTTGAAAAATGTTGCTTCTAGAAGTAACAAATTTTTTTCAAAATTAGAAAACGGTTAAATTATAATAAAAATTAAAACTTTTAGGGGGGTTTTGAGTTAGATTATTTTCTAAAATTATTTAAAATTGTGAATTTGTGTAATTTTAAAAATATAAAAAAAAAACAATTTTTTATAAATAATTTCGACGATACGTTATGCTCCAAATTGACAAATTATTGATGAATATGCTTTCCCGAACGTCGACAAAATTTCTTTTATGATTTTACAATGAGTTTAATAGACATAATTTTTGTTGAATGATCACAAAAATAATTTTTAAAAAAAATGTAGTTCAGAAGTTACCCCCCGCCCCCCTTTAAATTTCCATTTTTATTATTATTTTAGAGTTTTCTAATTTTAAAAAAAAATTGTTAGTCTTTATTTAACGACCAATATTTCGCTAGCTACAGCCCTGACGTGAACTTAACGGCATTTCAGGCCTTTAAGTAATAATATTATATTACTTATTGCTTGAAAATTAGACTAATTAGTTACTTATTACTATACTGTCGTCATAAGGAAGTGTGCGGCATCTAACATGAAAATCAAAATTAATTTTATTGTATTTTCCTTGTTATTCACCCACCCTCTTTAAGATTGTAAAATAAAAATCCCGAAATTTTGGCATTTTGACCGCAAACCTAAATAATTTAACCTAAATTCTTATTATTCCAGGATAAAACGCAGTATCTACATAAATAGAGTAAAAAATTCCGTATCTACATGTAGATGCCGCACTTTTTGTTTGGTTTTTTTTTATTTATTTTATATACACAATTTTTATTTTCAGTTATAAAAAGATATTAATTCTAATCGAACATTGTTTGGCCGCCTTCAACCAAATCTTGTGCATATCGTATAACAAGCAGTCTTTGATATAATAAGCAGTCTGTAGTCCGTTCACAATCACGCCTATTTTTACAATCACAAAAACGCTATTATTTTTGTTTTATTAAACGGCATAGAGAGCACTTCGTTACACCTCCTAAAGATAAAGTGCAATATTCCACCTACCATACGAAAAGTTTCACTGCTCCTGATTTTTAAAATTGCCCGAGCATTTGTGGCGCCCTAGGCAATAATTCTAACTCTCGCCCCTTATTTCTAACTTTATGTATTATTTAATCTAAATTGTTAATAAAATAATTTTATTTTTTTTATAAAATTTTCTATATTACAAAATTTTTATACTTTTTTACTTACGCAAAAAGTTTAGTGCGAGCTAAAATAGCTGTTTATCAAAATTGTTGATAAGATCATCCAATTTCAATTTTGTTACTATATCGTGTTCGATGGAAAGCCAAACGATCAAGGCTATCTTGGAGCATTGTAAAGTTTTTGTTAATTTAAGCTTCTCTCTACGCTTGCTACAGTTATTCGTAATGTTATTAGGTGTATTTCTGTACTCAACACTGTGTAAGATTTGTGTAAGTTCAAACTGAGAGAGTAAAAATGAAATGTGAGAATAGTTGCAAAAGTACGGAAACAGCTTCTAGTAAGTTTCAAGCACAAAACAGCTGATTTTGACTGCAGACATGTCAAACGTAAATTGCGCCAATTAAAATTATCGTCAATTTGTTTGTGAAGTTGATGCATGTTCTTCTTGATGCTTGTTCTTACTTTACTCGGAGTCTTGAGTTCTAGCACTCTCTGTGCACTATGTGTGCTCGAGAGAGCGGTTTTATGCTTGTTCTTCTTCTCCCATTTTAAGCACAGAAAGTACGGAAACAGAAAATAGTGTCCCACAAGTTACACAGTGGGAGTACGGAAACACCTATTATTATTCGTAATGCAATATACAGGGTGTCCCGCAATTGAGTGCAACTATTTCCGGAGCTGAAAGGCTATGTCGAGCTGAGCAAAAAATCGTATGGGAGGGGGGGTATATTTTTACATTCTTAGGAGCTACAGGATTAATTAATATTTCCCGACTTTGATTCACGTTATTGTTTCTAGCAGAATAACAAATTTACAGAAAACTTATTTTTATAACTCATTGGTAAGGCAATGAAATCACATTTCCAACGGTATATCAACAAATCCCACTGACTAAACCGTTACCGAGCTGTGCTCATGTAAAGATGAAATCAATCAGTTGAAACTACCAAGTATCAACTTTGAGTGCAAATTTCTCAGAATTTCACGTAATAAATGAATTTTTTTTTAGCTTTAATATTGTAATTTATTCAATGCTCTTTTCAATGACACCAAAAACATAAACATATCTTAAAAAATAAAAAAGTTGGCTGTACTAAAAAAATTATACTTACTAAAAAACAATGACATCTACTGCATAACTAATTGTAATGTCATTATCATTATTTTTTAGTATAATTTTTTTAGTACAGCCAACTTTTTAATTTTTAAAGATATGTTTATGTTTTTGGTTCCATTGAAATTGAATTAATTACAAAATTGATCTTAAAAAAAATTTCATTTATTACGCAAAGTTCTGAGAAATTTGCACTCAAAGTTGAAATTTGGTAATTTCAACCGATAGATTTCTTCTTCGTTTGTTGATATACCGTTAGAAAGGCGATTTTATTGCGCTATCAAAATGATCATATCAAAATAATTTTTGTGAGTTTATATGTGATTTTATGTGAGTTAGTTTTTCTGCTAGAAACAATAACGTGAATAAGAGTCGTGAAATATTAATTAACCCTGTAGCTCCTAAGAATGTGAAAAATCAACGTTAACGAAAAAACGTTTAATCAACGTTACTACTTTCTGCGCAGATAATGCTAATGTACACTTTGGGTGTAAAAAAATCAGTTTTATTGAGTTAAAAAGAGATAACCCAGATCTAAATGGTGTAGGATGTTTGTGTCATATACTAAATAATGCTTTTAACACATCGTTGAAACTTTTCAAATTTAATGTGTGGAAAGTATTGTTGTTGAAAGTATTGTGGAAAGTGAGTATTGAAAGGTCTTGCTCTGTAGATGTGCAATAAGATCTTATTTTTTCTTTAATATTGTGTATTTTTATATTTCTGTTCTGTTCCATATTTCTGTGTGATGCCTAAAAGTATGTGATAGGTTTTACTTATAATGCTTTGATAATTAATAACTGGGCTACTCAACAATTCAATAGTAACATAGAAAGTTTCTATGAAATTCTTGGTTCAAAGCTAAAAATAGTCCTTAATATAAAAACAAAATTACATATCACTAGATATTTCTTATTTTGGCGTTTTAACGCCACACGAGATTTCTAGTTATATATAACTATAGTGAATTAAATGTGATAAATCAAAAGTGTTCTGTTTTTTTAAAATGTACTGTTTTTTCGCTGTATAAAATCTAGTTACTCTAATTTAAAGTGACACGCCCCACCACATATTCTAAAATACCACCCACTTTCTTAGGCCGTGTATAATGAGTTTGATTTAAATTAAATTGACTTCCCCCTAATCTAATTCCACTCACTTTTCTAGACAACAAACTGCTCTTTATCCCAAACAATAAATGTGCAAAATTTTGTTGAAGTCAGACAAACAGTGCAGAACTAGTTCAGAGTGTGTAAAAACTCTACCGAAAAATGTAATTAGTGTGAGTCATACTCTGATATGATAGAGCTCGTCTTTCTATATGTTTTTAGTTCAACAGTTAGTAAATTTATAACTTCCTTATTTGTAAGTGTGCAATGCTAATTTTTTTTTACAAAGAAGCGTTCTTTTAATATGTTTTGGCCAATTATGCTAGAAGACGACTCAAAAATCCAACTTATTTGGTTAGCTTTCATTTTGTTTAAGCATATTTTGTGGTATGCTGATCCTTAAATTCAATGCTTCTTCTTGGCCGTTTCAGATGCCCAAAATAAAATTTCATTCTCATTTGTGCGCATGTTAGTAGTAAGCATCAGTTTATAAAATATGGCCATATTGAACGAACTAGTCTTCTCCACCGGGAACGATAACCTTACCAGCAAATGGAATATAATTTTAATGAATATCTCGAAGTAGCTTTTCGAGACATAGTAACGCATTTCCGGTTGCCAAGCTTGTTCCATCCCAAATAGCAACGCTACATTTTTGAAGTGCTAGGCCTTTTTTGGTACTTGATTTTATCAAAAAAAAAACACGGAATATTAAATTAAGGGTTAAGGCAATTTAAAAGCATTGTGGGCGGTTCTTCCACCTTGTAGTAAAATTGATTGGCTACAGATATTTAATTTTTTCTAAAACTGCGCATACGGTAAATTTCAGTTTCTTGAACAACCGTACCGTCAATAAGCAAAGCATCACATTTCAAACATTTGTTTGAAATTCAACTAATAGTCGTGCAAAGTTTCCTAAGAAGTTGAGGTGATAGATAGAGTTGATCGTGCTTTCTGCATAATGGGCTACGGTTAGGGCATTGGTGGAGACAGTAGACATTATATTCGACAGTGTCGGTATTTGATCATTTGTAACACAAGTAACTCTAAACCACCGTTTGATTTCTAGATTTCTAATATTCCCTCTGAAGACAGAAACTTTTCCATAATTCAGGTAGTCAGCGCTTTGCATGGTCTCATCCTGGTTTATTACCAGTCCCAATTTGGTTGTTCCTTCTTTGATTTTGGATAAGATCACATGATTATTTTTTACAATATTTTGAATATTCTCTAGGAGCTCATTGTCTGTTCTGTGTTTTTGAAGGCTATACTGGGTACATATGACTTGATTGTCTCCTTGGGCGAGGCACTTTATTTTCGTGTTCCTGTATGATCCTTCTCTCCGAATCACGAGTAAGTTTAAGATACTCCAGCCTTTCTGTCTCAGACCCTCCAATCCTCCTGCTTGCCCATCCCAACAGACTCTGTGACTAGAATTATTTTTTATCCTCACGTCCACGACAGTCATTAGATCTCTTCGACCTGCATGATATATCAGTGCTCTCTCAAATAACTCATGAGTATATGATATTAAGTTCGGGTAACCCAAAAATTGACCCATTACTCTAAAAACAGGAGATGTTGCTTTCTTTCTCTGGTGATTATTCCATTTGTCATAATCGATGTGGTTTGCTATTGATACATAACCATAGTCATCTAGACCTTGGCCATTGGCATTCTCCATCATCTTTTTCATAACTGTTGTTAGATCGTCTGCCATCGTAAGACCATAAAACAATGGAACAAAATGCTTTTTGATCAAATGCTCTGTCATAACGAAATAGTCTCGAACTTCCCAGGACATTAAAGAGAAGAACCGTCCAGCTAACTTGATCTCCCTTTCTTTTTCCTTGAGTCCTATTGTTAAAACATTTAAATCAAGTCCATAGTCATTGACTCGTTGTAAAAATGATGGCCAATCCGTGGCAGAAATTTGTAAAAGAGTGTTTAATACCTTTTTTGTCGGAATGGCGGAATGATTTTGCAGATGTGCCATTATTTCATCTCTATTCATTGAATGACTCTTATCCGAGTATATAATAGAGGGGTCTATCATTTCGGGTATATCAAAACAAGGCTTAAGAGGTAACAGGTGCCAGTTGTCACCAAAATTTTCGATTATTGAAGGAGTAGGATAGGTGTTACTTTCTATAAACGGATAAAGTTTATTAGTTTTATCCAATTCATCTAGTTGAACCATCCAATGGCCTTTCTTTTTGTGTTGATCTCTTAGTACGATATATGCTAAATCACTTGCTAAGGTTGATGCATATGCTTCATCAATCTCTTTCTCACAAGTGAACTGTTGATGTAGCTTGTTCAATCCTGCGATTGTATCAATGAATGGATGTGCCCAATGACGAAATGCTCCGTAGTATGACAGTAGAGTCTCTACATGTGTCTCAGTAAGAATCGCATCAAATAGGTCATCACGGACGTTTAGTTTGCATATAATACTTTGGATGGGACGACGGAAATTCCGGAATCAAGGGTCAATTGTGTCAGTCTTAAATTGCATGAGGGCTCTATGAGCTTGAAGAGTTCATAACTGTCAATTCCATTCACAGTTCATCACAGTTCCAAATCAAAACATTTGTTCCAGGAGCATTGAATCCTAAGGTAATTACTTGAAAGATGTGCTTGCTTTAGATTTAGTATTTCTTTAATCGGGTTTCCAAGTAGGAGGTCCTGATCGATATCGAATTATGTATCCATGGCATCGATGTTAAAATCGGCGGCATAGAACGAGTTAAATTCACATTAGAGCGAGTTGTGTCTTAAGTTTTTTGCCATGTTTTCAACTTTAAACGCTTATATCTGCTAAACTCTGCCACTTATTAAAAACCGTATGATTACGTTCAGCTCAAAACCTTTCTAATGATTTATCGAGTGTTGCTGTAGCGTTTGTTGATTAGGGTCCCCTTAGCCCCTCCAGGAATTAATATGTAGAAGATTCTGAAACATTTCATACAAAAACACTTGTTAATTTTCCGTCTTTTCGGGTGGAATTTTCTTTATACAAACAATGTCCTTACAATTATGAACACATAAAAACAAAAAAGTGATGACCAGTCAACATGCGTACATTGATTTTTATTAATACATATTCATATATTTAACATGGAATTTTTCAAAATAATTGAAATTATTGAAAAATTTTTGTGTATTAAACATTTACTTCATTAATTCTGTAACAGCTCCAATAGTCCGCTCCAATATGTTATGTTAGGTTAGCTTAGCTTACGCTTAACATTTACTGCCGTGATCTGTTAAAAAAAAAAACCCAAAAGAAAATTTATTAATAAATTTATTAATAAAATTTTTATTCTTAAAATTTTAAGTTAAAATTGTTTTTAATTTTATTTATCCCCTCACCATATAGGCGAGTGAAAAACGTACTATTTAGAAAGACTTAATAGAACGCAAGAATATTCTTATTAATAAATCGAAAAATCGAGATGAGTTTATTATTTAAATAATTTCATTTTAAGCCAAATTCACCAAAAAGCCCAAAACCAAATCATTAATAAATAGCATTGTTTGATGATATGGTGACTAGCAAGCAAAACCAATTTTAACTAATGCTGAATTCTACAAAGGAGAAACTACACAGAGAGTTTAGTTTGAGTTTCCAGTAAAAAGTTGAGTTTTGCCGCTGAACTCAAAATAAACTCTTGAGTTCCCAGTACAATGTTGCTGGATGAAACTCATTCAAACTCAGTTCGCTTTCTGAGTTTATCAAAACTCAATTTGAGAAATATCTAAAAGTATGCTAGTGTTCTGAAAAAAAGCTACGTTCAGATGCAAATTTTTAGACCGTAATGTACAGTCGGAGTATTGAACGAATTTGTTCTGCAAAATATATCAAACTCAACTAAACTCAATTCTGCTGACACATCTCTGAGCAAACAGCTTATATTGAACATCGACTAAGCTCAAACTAAACTCTCTGTGTAGACATGCTATGCGATTAGACCGCAAAGTCCATGTGACATTTATGAAATACCATCTTTAACCTAAACGCATCAAAATTTTCGGACTTATATATCATTCAGTTCTGTTTTGATACCCAGTTCAGTTTGAAAGCAAGCAATCTTGATGATTTTAGTAAACATGAGGGGAAGAGATTTCTGAGGCTTGATCGCACATTACTTATATCGTAAATATAGTCATAAACATGAAGGAGTGTTAAACAAGCCCGTGTTTATGTTTAAAGAAGACCCCTGCCTTAACGCCTTAATTCTACTTGGTCCCATGACTAAGTGGTCGATAGTTCATGAAACAACAGACAGTACTTTGCAACACACTCCCGGTGCAAAAATAAAACACTCACATACTCAATACCTTCCAGTTAAAGAGCACATTGCAAAAGAGTAGAATATTTATGACATCCAAAGAAACAAACATACTGGGTGTCAATTTTAAAACAATAAAATGACGTGACCAGTGCCCTATTCTAGAAAACAACATTTATACAAATATTGGACACAATACAATTTTGCACATCTGCTTAATACAATCCAGTCCAGTTGTAGTAGCAGTAGTCATCTACAGATCAAAACGAGATAACCCCTAAATCTCCTGTATATATTGAGACAACTCTCTCATTAAGGATTTTTCAGCTCGATCATACAAAACTTGACGTCGGCCACTCTAGATCTGTGCAATCAATGCACATGAACCACAAACAGAACAAGACTCCCAGAAGTGCCGCCCGTGATAGTCACCCATCAGATGAGGCTCTTCAAAGTAATCGACAAAAAAGGACAAAAGTTCAAATTAACTTTACATCAACCTAGTTATCAGTTCAGGAAAAACTAAAAACTCGGAAGTGTATAAATTCAAGTCACTTCTTAGGAGTTTTGATTAAGGATAACTATGTCTCATGCTCTTTTACTTATTATATAAGTGACTGCACTCTACTTCATTCACAGACGCGTGCCAAAGAGCTATACCCACTTTTCATACCTGCTCCAAGGCATGGCCGCCAATGCCGGACTCCAAGGTAGGTCCTACATTTCATACAAAAAAATAGGTGATAGACCTTCCCACGCCTCCTTAATTCCCACAGCATCAGCTGATGAGTTTTCAATTGATCTTAACTCTACTTCGTGGGACGATAATATTCTCGTTGTTGAGTTTTAGCCAAAAGATGGGTTTCGAAGGACAACTCAAGCTGCCCGTCAGGCCCAAAAACGTTAAATAAATTATACCTTTACTATCAAAATTTAAGGGGATTTAAGTGAAGCATTACTGACGTAGAATTGTGTGATAATAACATAGTTTTCAACTTTACAGATCGGTGATGGAGTCCTATTAAAAGTAAGTAACCTATTTTGTATGTTTTATTATTGATATTTCCTGCTCTGCTTATTTCAAGCGTGATGGCCGTGGCATACTGGTTGAGGTGCGTGGCTTGTATGCGATAAAACCAAGGTTAAAATTCCTTCTGAAGCAGGAATCTTTTCAAATGAGCTAATTTTTCTGTTCGGCCGTCACCTCTCAGCAGACAATGGCAAAACTCAGAGAGTAAAAACTGCCATGAAGAGCTTCTTGAGAACATAAGCCGTTCGGAGTCGACATAAAGCTTGTAGGCCCATTTCTCAATCATTTGTGTTCAAACATTTCACAACACTCTCAACACAATTGACCATAAGAAGCTAGGTCCTACAGTCCTTCCAAGGGCTAAAATGCCCATTTCGTTCATTTTTTTTTTTTTGCTTATATCGAACTTATATGCGTTAAGGTTTTACCTATGTTATAGTTCTAATGTACAGTGACTCACGAAATTGATCACGCTTCAAAATGTTTGACACAAGAAGTAGTTCAGAATGAAACTACAGACAAAGTTTTCAAAATATGTTTGTTAAGTTTTGTTTCATAATTCGTTTTAACTGGTTTTTGTTTTTTTCAGAAACTAACGGTACAACTGCACTGAAAATGATCATTTCTGTGACTTTCGCTGTTGGAAGAAACCCGTGGCGAGGAAATTATTCTTGAATAAGGAATTACTTTATAATATAGTAAAATAATAAATAACAAAAGGTAAGTGATAAAATTAAATGGGAATTTGTATAAAAAGTTATTGTTGATGCTTACCAGACATGGGAGCAGGCAACAAAGACATAAGCAGAGTAATAAAGGACAATATAGAAAAATTACTGCTGTAAGGGGAAACAAATCGAGCAATTTCAATTAAGTTAAGAGTTTCTGTTGGTGTAATAAGTAAAATTAGGAAAAAATTCATCAAATCAATAGCCAGTTACGCGAACGCGATTTTCAGAGGCATACGAAGTGGCAAATACAAAAATGTCGTACAAATATGCAATAGTCTTAAAAATTTTGAAAATGTTAGCGTCAGTGCAAAGACAGTTCGACGAACTTTGCGAGATTCAAAGAACGTGCAAAAGTAAAAAAGCCATTGCTAACAGAGAGGCACAGAAAGTTACGTTTGGAATTTGCTTAAAAAAAATAATAGGGGAAAGATTACATGGTCAGTTGAGACCAAAATAAACCGCTTAGGATTGGATGGCTGTGAGTGGGTCTGGAGGAGTAAAGGTTCGAAACTTCAACCTCATTACGTTAAGCCCACACTTAGGCTTGGAGGAGGCACAATTATGGTGTGGAGATGTATGACTACCAAAGGTGTTGGCAGAATGACAGCGGAGTCTTATGCTTCTTAATTTGCCGCAAAAACAACATTAAAAATAGCAAAGCGCTCTCAGCAAACTTTAATTCAAAGCAATGGAAATAATTAAAACTCTTTTAAAAAATTGAATTTAAATTTTTCCTACTTTTGCCTACTAGATTTTGCCTACTTTTGGTTTATTAAATTTTTACTTGTTAAGCTTTTAATTTTGCATTTAAAATATTTCAGATACAAGTACCTGAATTTCAATAAAGTTATCTTAAATCACTTAGATGTTGACAACTTACCTAGATGTCGAGCATGTGCCTTCCTGGTCTAAGGTTAAATGACTGCAGTAGAAAGAGCGACGAGTCACGTGCATACGGGCTATATAAGACACAAAAAAACAAAAATGGTTTTTATTAAACTTATAATTTATTGAAAGAAATAATAGTATTATAGTATAAGTTATTTGACAGTAATTCTTTGTGTACCATTGCACGTTGAACCCGATTATGGTTTGGATGTTAAGTATAACAGTTTCCGAGATAATGCTCATTTTATAAAATTTTCTCTTTAATCAAAGCGTTTCTATTTAAAACAAAGCTAAACACTTTCGGTAGCTTCAATCAAAACCACATAATGAAGTGGTTTCAATTGTGATTAAATGAACAAAAAAATTAAATTGAAGTTGACAAAAGATTTTGTCCGCTCTTGATTTATTAAATTTTTACTTATTCAGCGTGAAATTTTCGGCTTGAAATCACTTCAAAGTGTTGCAAATGCTGACAACTCACCTGAAAAATTTCCACTAACGTTGCAGTTATAAGCATCCATAGCACCACGACATAAGAAGTTCCGACACTTTAGGGTTCCAGAATCAGATCTCATTGCGCAAACAGTACGATCATTAGTAGCGCAGGACCTTGTACAATTTCGTGGAATACTGTAAAAAATTTTAGATGTTTTTATTTTTTTTTTTAAAATTGTAACTTAGAAACAAAAATGGCAATTATATGACAAATTAAAATTCAGTTACCCAGAATGTTTACAGCATTAGGTAAAAAATTAGTCCATGAATATTTCAAAAGTACTTAAATTATAAATTTTGCAGCGATTTTCAAAACTGCTTTCAGTTTTCTGTCACCTAGTTCTCTCCATTTGACACAGAAAGTTTTTTCAATTGAATTAATTTTTCTGTTCGGCCGTCACCTCTCTGCAGACAATGGCAAACCTCAGAGAGTAAAAACTGCCATGAAAAGCTTCTTGTCGGCGTAAAACATGTAGGTCCAGTTCTCGATCATTTGTGTGCAAACATTTCACATCACACACAACACAATTGATCATAAGAACCTCGGTCAAAGTCCTTTCAAGGGCTGAAATGGCCATTTCGTTTTTTTTTTTTTCGTTTCTGATAAGTACAATTTTTTTAGTATGGTATAATTTCTGGAAATTTCCCATGAAAGGCGACGTCAATACGAAGGTTCTTGTGCCTATACCGTCTTTTCATGTATATTGGTTCATGAGTTATAGACATTTTAGTGAAACTTTCTTTAATCTATATATGTACACTTATAAAAATTATTGCTATACGCTTGTCTTGCTAAAACTCGAAACTCGACGATCGATTGAGCTCAAATTTTTGCATTACGTGTACGAGATAAAATAATTAAAGGTAGTATTAGAAATGTAGCGTGGTATCTCCCATATAAATCAAACACATCAAACGTGATATCTTAGCCGATATCTGGCCGATTTGCATGAAATTTTGTATATAGGGGTTTAAGGATACAGTGAGTGTTTAAGAGATATACAGTGAGCGCCAAAACAAAGTGTACATCATATTTATACCCCAACGCGTGCTGCGTAAGTGGTATATTAACTTTGTCATTTTGTTTGTAACGCCAATAAGGAGGCATGGCTGGTATAGGGCAAGTATATATATTTTTGATCAGCATCACCACCTGAGTCGAATTCCGTGTGTCCGTCTGTCAGCCTGTCGACACGATTACAGCCGTAATTTTAAAGCAATCACGATGAAATTCAAAATATAAGCTTCTTTCTAAAAAATGAAGACTTATTTCGAGAATGAGCCAAATCGGCTGAAAACCACGCCTACTTTCCATACAGTGACTTTATTTTAACCGTAATATCTCTTAGAAATCCACAAAAATTAAAAAAAATGCTTTAAAATTTTACACATATACTTTGATTTTCAATAGAAATCCTGACTATGAAATTTGGAAAAATCGAACGAAAACCACTCCTACCTCCCATACAAAGTGGCTTTTTATTAACAGAAAATCTCTTAAAAATCTGAAATCGAAGAAAGGTCTTGAAATTGTTCACATAGGCTTTGATATTTAATGTAGACCATCATTATGATATTTGACAAAATCGGACGAAAAAGTAGGGGTGGTACCTCCCGTACAAATTGGTTTCTTTTTTTAAACGTTAAATCTCTTCAGAATTCACAAAACTTAAAGAAAAATCTTGAAATTTTGCACATAATCTTTGATATTTAATATAAACCATATCACTGATATTTGGCAAAATCAGATGAACACTTCGCCTACTTCCCATACAAAGTGGGTTTATTTTTAGCTTAAATCTCTTAAAAATTCACAAAATTAAAGACATGTCCTGAAATTTTGCACATGAGCTTTGATATATAGATATGAACCATATCTATGGTATATGGCAAGATCGAATGAAAACTACGAGTACTTCCCATGCAAAGTGACGTCATCAATATAGGAAAACTTTCGGAAATATATAAAACTGAATGTCATCGTGTCTGTTGTGGCTAAAGACCTTGAATATACTTCAATACGGCCGCGGGAGGTATTTTAGATTCGGTACCCTGCCTAACCTCCATTGCTTACTAGTTTAATAGTATAAATAGTATATTTAGATCATATTTATCAAAACTTATTTAGCGTTGAATTTTTAATTAAAATACACTTTATAATGTTTTAGGTACAAATACCTGTAGACTTTTATCATAATTTGAATAAAGTTATATTAAATCTTTTAAGTGTAGACAACTTACCCAGAAGTATCGCATGGTCCTTCCTCGAATGTACTTGCGTTGCACATAGAATTTTGTTCAACGTGAAACATATAAGCTATATAAGTAAAAAAAAACAATATTTTACTTTGTTATATAACATAGTGCAAAAGAAAAAATAGTTACAATATATTATATGTATATATATATATACAATATGTATATATGATAATTATTTGTTATGTAACATTGTACGCTGAACCCGACTATGATGTGAGAGTTAAGTAAATTAGTTTCCGAGATAATGAATTTTTAAAATTTTAAAACCTGAAATTATCTCTTCAATTCAAGTGTTTTTACTTTTATCAAAGCAAAAGACTATCAGTAAACTTTATTAAAAAACAAATAAAGTAAAATAGTTTAAATTAGCACTTAATTTAATTGAAATTATAAAAAGATTTTTTCCACTTTTGATTTATTAAAGTTTTACTTATTCAGCGTTGAATTTTTCATTTAAAATTATTACTCCACAAATTTGTGAAAACCTTTACCACAACGAATGGCGATAACATTTTCTATAGTAAAGCTCACCATAGAATCCGAATATGCCGAATATGTGACAAAATGCAAAAAAATCTATTGTTGACAGCACATACTTAACATAAATGCTTGGAAAAACTTAAAAATTCTACCAATACATTTTAATGTTTGTGCGAAGAGCATCAGTGATATGGCTGCGGCACTCCAATGGTCTGAACAGAAGCAGTAGATCATTCTGATTGTTATTTTTGTGCAGTAAATCTTACTGGTATAAATGGTGAAAAAAGAAAATCAATGGATTATCCTAATGTTACTACTACTAAAAAAACTGTACTATACTCTGAATGCAATGCACCAAAACCGAAGCCTCGTAATAAACACCTAACATACATAAATATAAGTAGTACTGAGAACAGTTTTGAATCATCTTCATCATGTAACTGTGGTGTTCAAATTAAGCATTTTATAAGTCAACCTGAATTACATGGCCTGATACGAGATTTCGTTAGTTTCGACGAAACTATCTAAAGTAGATAGTGAAATGCTAGTATCACGTCTGCAACAGTGGAATTGCCTAGATAAGTCAACCAAAGTGTTTATTTATCGAAAAAGAATTGGCCAATTCTCAGTTGATTTTTTTTAAAAAGTTTTTATCTTGACGGTAATTTGTAATAGTTGTGCCTACTCCTACACTAAATTGCAGTACTACCTAGTGTCCATATTATTCGAGATACAGTGTTTTATAATATTTCCACGCCCAATTGTGCCTTCCCCTACACTTAATTGCTGTACCCTAGTGTCCATATTATTCGAGATACAGTGTTTTTATAATATTGCCACGCCCATTTGTCGAATAACACCCATTTTCTTGCCAGTAATTTGTTATAATTGTGGCTACCCCTACTCTAAATTGCAGTACCCTAGTGTTAATATTATTCAAGATACAGTAGTATCTAGTATTGCCACGACCAGTTCTCTAATAACGCCCACGTTTTTACGGGCACCTCCATGCTTATGATATCTATCTGTTCCCCAAAAAATTTGGCAATCAGGCATATGGTTTAGGAGTTATCGATGTACATACATTTAAAAAAAAAAAAAAAAACAGAAACCGACGAACTTGAGAACCTCCTCCTTTTTGAAGTCGGTTAATAAAAAAAATACAATAAATTTTAAGAAAAATTGGCTAAAAATCTAAGTTTTTACAAGCGGTTATGTGAAGAATGTGCTCTTAATAGTGGATTTTGTAAATTTTGCCGTTTACATCAAAATTGGAGCCAATCGAAAAAAAAAAAAATCATTACGATATTCGGATTTTATTTAAAATTTTACTATAGAACATGTATCGCCATTCGTTAAGGAAAACTTTGTTAGTTAGTGTCAACAGAAAACTTTATTCATATACCGAGAAAAAAAACCAATAGGTAAATCACCTATGTCAGCTTGGGTAAAGAGAATTGTATAGGAAGATATTAAAATATTATTAATTTAATTTAAAAGTTTATAAAACTTATGCTTATTCACCTAAGCAATTGATTGTTTAACACATTGCTTTGAAAGCACATACTTCGATACCTTGCCAAAAAAAAATATTTGATTCTAACCTAAGCCCAATATCAAAAATACAAAATTATAGCACAACTAGCATGGATAGCTTAAGCATAGTTTTGAGCTATTTTCTGCAAAAAAAAAAAAAAAACACAGCTGCGTCATTAGACACACGAGAGAAGGATAGATTTGATAATTTAATGCTCTTTTTTTGTAATAAAACCACTTTTAAATTGAAAAATAACATAGCTTCAGTTGTAATTAATATTGAATAAATCACTCCGCGTAAATAAGGAGTTTGGCTCAATGCGTAGTGTAGTGACTTCATGCATAGTGGTAACGGTTGATGTGGGTTCGAATCTCAACGGCATGCGAAGGTAAAATTTTTGTATATGTTATTTAATTTAATTTAATTTAATTTAATGTTCTTGTCGAGCCGAGAGGTCTTTAATTTCTAAGAAAAAAACCGTGTGTTGATAAAAGAAAAATTTGTGTTGTTGCCGATTTCAGTCAAGCAAATCACAGAACGAGGAGGCGGCAGCTTCAAAAAAAAAGGAAAAAAAAAAAACCAAAACCCGAAAAAAGTTATAATTTTGAAATTCAATTTTTTTTTAAAGTAGTGTATAAAAAATTACCAAATACTTGGTTAATTTATCACCCAAATAAAAATTAGCAAGTCAACACGTAAAACTTAGACGTTTTGATGAAGTACTTGGGAGGCTGAAAACTGCCAAAGCCATCTTATAAATTATACTAGGTTTTTTTTATCAATTTGACCTAAGCTTTTTTCTCGGTGTAACTTGAAAAAGAATTATCAAAATATTTTTTAAATATTGGCAATTTACCTGAATTTCCTATATCAAGCATGCAGTTATGAGCATACAAAGCATTTTGACAAAAGAATGTCCGACATGTCAAGGCCCCAGGTGACACTCTCATTGAGCAAACAGTAGGATCACCATCTGAGCAGTACCTTCTACAAATTTCTGAAATACTATAAAAATTAAAAATCAATTTTATTGATTTGATTTAATTTTATATGATTTTAAGTAGGTAAAAAAATTTTAACAGAGAAGCTAACATGGCTCTAATATGACATATTAAAGTTCAATCACCCATAATGTTACAACATTATGAAGAAAAAAAAAAAAAAATTCCAAAAAAATTGGAAGAAATTTTCAAAAGTACTTCAATTATGAATTTTGCAACAATTTTGAGTCGGATTTCAGTTTTCTTTCATTTATTTCTCTTGACTACTGTCTTAAAATGTTTTTAATTTTTCGGTACATTTCAAGCTTCATCTCAAAAAATAGAGCAAATCTGATTAAACGGAGTACATGATTCATATCAAAGTAAAGTTTAAACATAGAACTGCCGAATTCTTCATAACAAAAAATTTTTCGGACCGTGCAATCATTAAAATAGTCAGATTGCAGAGGGTTAGGGTTAGGTGCCTTAGAGAGGCACCAAAGTGAATCCACAAAAAATCCACTAACGTTAGAAAAATTTCTTCAAATTTTGCGCATTAGCTTTTATATATAATTTGAACCATTTCTTTGATATTTGGCTAAATCGGAATACAAAGTGACGTCATCAAAATAGGAAAACTTTCGTAACTATATAAAACGTAATGTCATCGCGCTTATCTTGGCTAAAGACTTCTAAAAAATACTTTAACACGGTCGCGGTGGGAGGAGGGGGGGGTGAAGGGGGTATTCTAGCTTCGGTACCCTACCGAAGCTTCATTCCTTACTGGTTTTCGAATAAATTTTGGAATCTCATGTTTGCCAAGTTATCAGTCCCTGGTTTTGAGGTAAAATATATTAAAAAAAGACCTCAAAAATAAAAAAAACACATCAATGTTTTTAAATTTGCACCGCAATAAAAGTTAAGACAAAGATTGCTTTTCAACTTGGGATCCAGGATTACTATTTTCTTGCTTTAAAGTAAGAAAGTATTAAAAAAAACTATACTAAAGTTCGATTGAATTTGTTAAGTTTTCAAACTTTTATTTTTTTTTTTTTTTTTTGGCTTAAGACAAGAAAATGGTATCTTGGCAGCCCTGGAATTCCAATATCAAAAAAAAAAAAAATTTGCTTTTACTTATTTTGCAGGGAATATCTATTTTTTTAATTATTTTACAAGGTTTTGTAAAAATAATCATAGTAGAAATTTTCAAATTGTATTTTATATTCATTTCGAAAGATACATTTTATGTTCACTTCGCATTTTATATTCAATATTAAAAAGCTTAATCTTCTCGATCGACAACGGACAATCATCAGTGTTATGTACCTGTACCTGTTATATCGATGTCAGTAGCATGTCAACGAATTTTTGTTATAACTATGATTATTATATTGTAAAAATTTAAACATGATTATATTAATTTGTAATCTTTACAATGCACAAAATTGATGATTGTTCTTGCCGAAAAGTTCCTTAGGATTACTGTAGATTTCAGAGTCTTGAATTTAAAGATCTTAATAAGGGGGCAACGAAATTGGCCTGCTCCCCGGGAGGCTGAAACCCACATCAGTGTTTGTCATACGAACGTCACTTAAAAACAAAAATAATTCAATAAATTTAAATTATTATTAATACACTTATGGAGCTTATGGTACAACTTACTTGGTATTGCATGGTTGTTCTTGGTTATACTGAAACCCATGGCAAAAGGCTGAAATGCTGGTATAGGACATAATTGCTGCATAAGTAAAAAGAAAAAACAATTATTTTCGATATTAATAAAATTAATTTTCTGTTTGTTTAACCTTTATACTAATCAAACGGCTAAATGGATTTTGTTAAAATTTGACACATATATTATTTGCATCATAAATTAAATTATTGTTTACTTAGTTTTGACTACTCCCTTTCGGACTATTTTAATCAACTTAAGACCATATAAAATTGAGAAACACTTATTTTTGTTAAAAAAATTAAGCTTAACCATATCAGAGATAAAAAGGCGAAATTTACTATCATATTTATTTTTTTTTTTTACAGAAACCCTACAAAAGACAGTATTTTGTGAAGTATATCTAATGAATATAAGATATCTTAGTAATTTTTCTAAATAATAGTACATTTTAAAAAATTGCTGTAGCCTTAAAACCTGTGATGCCTTTAAAAATTTATTGCGATTTATTGCGAAATCGTTCCCTTTATTCACATATTCAGCTCGTTAAATTAATTTTAAAAACATTCTGTAACTCTGCCATCAAAGTTATTCAAATATTTTCAAAACTATGGAAATTCTGAGTACAATTTTTTCCTAGAGAAAAACGATCACAAATTCAAGATTTTGTCTTTCGATGGAAATAACTCCGCTGTTTTTAAATATATTTATGCAAATAAATATAATTTTGCCTTAAAGGCCCATTGAAGTATTTCGTAAAATTTATTTCAATAGTACCTTAAGCGGATAAAATCTATATTTTGAATCATTATTTCGAAGACAGCTCCAAAATATTGAACTTTTTCTCAAAAACTGGCGCAAAAGTTTTTTGTGCTGAAAAGTCATGAAATTTTTTGATGAGAAAAGGCGTTGTGTGGGCTAAGTTATATTGATATCTCAACGTAGTTGCCTGCGAGGGCAATGCCAAGTGCATAACGATTTTCCAACATTTCATTGCCATTTGGTACAGAATATATTCTGCACCAAATGGGGTGCAGTACAATTTCGATTGTACAATAACGCTTTGGTCTTTTGGCCAATTCGGTCGGTTTTCGTGGCTTTCCAGCCCCTTTGCAGATTGCTTATTGGTCTGGGGCATATTATAATGGACCTATGTTTCATCCAGCGTCACAAAACGTCAAACATCGATGTAACCGTTGTCTTTGTTTGAAGCTAACATCGGTCATTTTCGGTTCGATCGCATCCAGCTGTTTCTCATAATGAACAAATGGTAAAAATCATTAGTTGTATTCAGATAGATAATGAAAAGCTGACAATTCAATAAAGTTTTATTGACTTCATTTGTACTGTTAACTTCATTTGTACTCGCACTTAGAAATGATGAGCTCAATATCTAAGAGCAAAGGATCAAGGTTACGATAATGGAGTCAATATGTCAGGATGATATCGAGGAGTGCAAGCACAAATCAAGGAAAAAATTATCTAGCGGCTTACATACATACGCTTGTGCAAGCCATAACTTCCCTATAGGAACAAACTAACTTGTTTTTAAAAACAACTAGTAAAAAAACTAGTTTAAAATAAACTAGTATATGAAGTACTTTGAATTATATTAAAGCGGGATACACTTCAATTCTAAATAGTTTTTATTGCATTATATATGAACTAATTGAAATACTACTTAAAAAGAAGTGGTTGATAAACTACTTTGAATTATATTAAGGCGGCAACTACTCTGATTTTGACATGTTTTAATTGCAAATTTTTATTAGATTACAAGTTTATATATATTTCACCATGTTATTTCATTAAATATTATTAACTTTAGGCTTCACTAAAATTTTTTTTCAAAAAGACATATTTTATTATTTACGACATTGAGCTGTAAGACAGACGTGGTAAACACACTTTAAAACTGATAAACTGCTTCAAATTTAAGATATTTTGCCTTTATTATTTAAGATACTCAAATTAAAAACTGGTAGTGCTTAGCAAACATTGCACAATTTGGACTCTGTACGGAAATTGATTGCTTAACCAATCAGCAAACACCTCATCAATTCAGTAGTAAAGACGCACGCCTTTCCCTACGTAGCGTCGAGTCCGTTTCATCACTTCATTGCGATTGACACTTAAAAGAAGCACTAAGCAAAATATCGGTGTGTCCATCGACCATGATTGATGGTTGCAAAGCGTGGAAAATCACGCTGACACTCTTGTTTAGCTCATATTTTGAAATGAAGCATCAAAAAGCTGGCTCGAGTTAAATAACAGGCACAGTATCCACACAATTCCGATCAATTGGATCGACACCTTCGCTCATGTACCCGGGCGGTGGCGTGCCCGTTTTTGGAAACTGCTTCCGTGGTACGTATGCTCACATATAAGCGCAGAGTTCCTCCAGCTTCTGAAACTATCACCTGTTGGAAGCAGAAATAGTCCAATGAAGAAAGGAATAATGAAATTATATCTACCCTCGCAGTGTACTTCTGTTGCGCTCCTTGAATGTAATTACTAGTCCTTTTTTGAATTAACTGGCAATGAAGTTTGACATGAATCACTTTTGAATTATTTTAAAATCAATTAAAACACCACAAAAAATGATATTTCACAATTTTCCATTAAAAAACTCTGACCACTTTTAAAATTGTTTACATTTTGCTTTCAGATTTTATATTTCAGAATTTGTTTGTGTCGACCAGGCATGATTTTTTGGCATGATTTATGTATTTATGTATTTTTCAAAACAGTCAATTAAATGATCTCTTTGATGTATAGAAATTTAAAATTTTTATGCTTTTAAATTAATCTTGAGTAAGTGAAATATTAAATAGTTTTCAATTGGTTATTTTAAAGTAATTAAAAAAATAATTTAAATTTAACTAAATTAACAAGTAGTTGAAAATATATGCAGACGAAAGTCAATTGACTTATTTAGCGGACATCACCATGCAAAATATGTTAGTTCGTTCTATGGAAAAAAGTCGGAATTCAACTAGTTGTGGTTGACAAAAAACTACTTTTTCAACTACTTTTAAATTAGTGGATTTTCCTACAGGGTTGTATCTGCAAGTAGTACATTATACTACGTTCACATTGAGAGCTAAATGCGCATTTACGAAATTGAATGCATATATTTGTCTCTTTTACTCTTACAAGGAGCATACGGCCACGCATTCTAAATTGCTAATGCGCATTTCGTTAAATGCGCATTTAGCCCTCAGTGTGAACATAGTATTAGGCTTATATATAAAACATTATTTCGAAAACATTGAAAGCATTTTAAAGTTTTTTTCATGTTTTACAGCTCGATACAAGATGAGCTCGATATAAGATGGACATCAAAGGTCAACGCAGTAAGGTCAATGAATACTAAAGTTAAAGACTTATATTGACTAATTCAAGATATCATCGCCAATCCCACCAATTCTGACTATTGGCCGAAAGTTTTTTGTCTCGATCTTTGGAAAAGGTCAAAGTGATCGCGTCACTACAGCTTTGCAAGCTAAAACTTTGTCTATGGAAGAGAGAAAAGACTGAAGAATTCAATGTTAAAACTTTGTATAACTTTGTAATAGAGAACGAAAACTTCATACGAGCATCTGCATTGGATACTCTTGAATTAAAAAATGAGTACAAACGAACAGGAAAGAAGAACCTAGGAGTTGGACGAAGTACAAGACTTCGTGGTTGAGTTTGTTATTGAGATTTCTGATTTGAGGCATGTTGTGTTGTTTATTTTCTATGATAACATTAAATCCGTAACGGGTTAAGAATTACTACAACTGAAACCATATACAGTTGAAACCATATATTGTACATTATTTATGACTATGTAACTATGGATTCTGTTATAAATAAATACAGGCTTAATAGAAACATTTCCATTTATCTTTCAAT
This sequence comes from Coremacera marginata, assembly GCA_914767935.1. Lineage (NCBI taxonomy): Eukaryota > Metazoa > Arthropoda > Insecta > Diptera > Sciomyzidae > Coremacera > Coremacera marginata. The sequence goes on from OU612044.1 coordinate 160,856,268, forward strand.
GAAATATTTGAAACTTTTTCATTTTTTTTTATACGAGGAGCAAATTTTTGAATTCGCCTCGGACACCAGAGCAACTTGTTACGGCTCTGCTTAAGAGGGGACATGACATTCGCGGCAGAGAAAACAGACCTTTTTTTAAACAGTCAAAAACATACATTTTTTCAAAATTTTTTTTTATTATTGTAAATTTTTTATTATAAATTAAGCAAGTTACAAAAAAAAAAAATTCAAAAAAAATATTTTTCACTCCAACATGGTTTTATAGAGCTCCAAACTGGCGGCAGAGAAAAAAACGGGGCCTCGTGGTTGCAGCGCTGGGAGTTGCAAAAATTGTCCGATCTGGAAAAAAAATGACTTTTTTAAATCTTAACAAAATTGGTCATCGTATGACACGAGCTTTTTTTTAAAATTTTTCCTCAATTTCTGGTGATGTTCCAAATTTGAAAGTGTGGTTTTTCGAAAAAAATATTGACTTTAAAAATTCATAAAAAATCGAAAAAAAAATTTAAAAAAAAGCTCGTATCATGCGATAGCGAATCAAGTTTAAAAAAAAAAAAAATTCGTCAAAAAATGAACCCGCTAGTGCCGCAACCAGTACGAAAAACATGGTTTCGAGATAAACGCGTTCAAAGTTTGTGAACAAAGAAAAAAAAGGTTACCTTCAATCTGCCATGCCTGATTCGTACTGTATGCCTTCGTTATCTTGTGTTGTTCTGTTTCTTATAGTTTTTTGCAATCGTTTAGCAATTCGGGCTTCTTTTGAAGCTTCATATGCCTTCACTCTGGCGCATTTCAAACGATTTCCATCATTTTTTCCTTTGGAAAAATTCAATGCTCTAGCTCCTATGGTGATACCACGTAGTTGAAACATTTGCAAATAACTATAAGCGCCGTCATTGTAAGTAGACACTGCCATGCAGCTTGCAATAATAACGACGCTTCATTTTTCAATATTTTTCATAAAAAAACCACGACTTCACGCTGCAAAAGACGCCAAATAACTGAGCATATAAAATAAAAATTCCACTATATGAGTTATATATATAAAGAAATATAAAGAAATCCAAAAACACAAAAAAAAACCCACCCTTCAAGTAGGTACGAAATAACAACCACCAAAAGTCAGGTAGCAAGTAAAACAAGTATGCCGTACATAGGTAGCGCAAAAATTAAAAATGAGCTCTCACTAATCCGGCTGTAACTTTTGCGCCCGTAGGAATTTTTCCATGAAATTTTTTTTCTTAGAATCTTAAGAATATTTACTAAAATACAAAATTATTAAAAAAAGATTAATAATTCGATTCAAATAAAAGATTTCAAAAAAATGCCAATGTCATGTCCCCCCTTAATGCAACAAGAAATAAAATTATGTTAGACATTTGACAGTCTTTATTTGTGTAACATTGCATGCAAGTTGCATAAAAGTTGCTTCATTTCAATGTTTCGGTAAACTTACATGGGTTAGTAGCATTTGTTGATGTTGCGTTGTTTTTCAATTGCTCTGTATGGAAAAAGCATTAGTAATAACTTGTCACTCACAACAAGTAGACGGACATATTATTTCTATAGTAATAAGAGTTATTAGTTTTTTAACATTTGTTTTGCAACATTGTGAATTTGGTTTTATAATGTTAATATTAGATGTAAATATTATTTCTGTGTTGTATTTTTAGACGGAATTAATTTCCTGAAGACGGAAACCAAAGGTGTACGAAATATAGAAATCAAAAATCAATAAAGTAAAAAAGACCTAGAGGCTCTGGGAATAAAGGGCAAAAAACAGTACAGAATTAAAGTCGCAGAAATAAAGAGCAAGTTTTCAAGTTTTCTTAAGAAAAATTAAATTAAAATTATAATTAATAAATCAAATAGAAATCAAGAAGGATTTTGCTTACTTTTAACTTATTCAATTTTTATTTATTTAGGCATATGAGTTTTGCATTTAAAATTTCTTGAAAATTTTGCAAATGCAAATAGATGCATATTATTGCCGCAATTTGAAAACTATCAAATATTTTTGAATTCTGATAACTTACACGAAACATTTCCAGCAGCACTTTGGTCGCAGTTATGGCCATTCAACGCACTATGACATTGGAAAAGCTGACATATATCGCCGCTAGGGCCAGATCTCGATGAACATACTGGATCGTTAAGATTTGGGCAGAAACTTTCACAACCGTCGTGTATTGTTGGGCTGTAAAGAAATATTAATAATTTAATTTAACATGAATTTAAGTAGGTGCTCTGAACAAAGCATTGTTTTGAAAAGGAATGAGTTCCATTCATTAAACCAAATTCATTGATTTCAATGATCAATTCATTGGCTAAGGGAATACGTTCTTTAAGTTTTTTTGTTTTCAATATACTGTTTATTGCTTGTAAAAATCTGCGTTCATTTAAGTTTTTTCGCATTTTTGTTTTTTTGTTTTATTTTTAAACAAGCATAAAATTTACTTAACCCTAATCCTACTGCGGTGTGACTTTGGATCACATTTAATTTTAGAAGTATTGTATTTCCTAAAAAATTGCCTTTTTTGCGTTCAGCCCTTTTTTTATTCTCAAATGAATTCATTTTCTTCAAATTTGTAGGTACATAAATTTCATGGCATTATCCGTAGTTTTTTTTTATATCTTTTGTAAAATACGAAGCCACATCGCAGTAGGATACGTCACAAAATAACGCAGTAGGATTAGGGTTAAGATCGCAAAAACTTGTTCTCACATTGAAATAACACATTCTTTAAAGTAATCAGTGGCATAGCTAGGATATTTAGCGCCCGGGGCAAGTAATGATCTGCCGCCACCCGACGTTTTACGCCATTTCTGCGAAACAGTCAGTTTTGAAACTTGCTGAATTTTATCCAGACGACTTGGACAACAAAAACTTATTTAACGATATCCAGCACATTATACTTCAGCTGAAAAGAGTGAAGAAAAATGAAGAAATTATGTAATTACTGCCTGAGCAATTTTTATTGCGCATTTCTTCAGTGGGATTGGAAACCTACAAGACTTTAGCGACTGCTTTGAAGATATTTCTTGCTATACCTGTTTCCCTTGATTCCAACGAAAGATCATTCAGCAAACTTAAATTTATCAAATCGTACTTAAGATCAACCATGAGTAGGCTATCAAATCTTGCAATTCTATCAATAAAATGTGAAACTCTGTGACTTTAAATTACGATTATATGTCAATTTGCGGCAATTAAAACAAGAGTAGTAAACTTTTAAGTTTTTTATTCTCATGGAAAAAAATATTAAATTTGCAAAATTAAAAGAGTATTTCAATCGAATATTAAATTTCAATTTTTTTTTTTTTTTTTTTTTTTGTAATGAAACGAAATGTAAATAAACGAATTTTGTTAAAAAAAAAAAATGTTGTTCCCCCAAACTGTTACGCCCGGAGCGACCGTCACCTTGGTCCCTCCCTAGCTACGACACTGAAAGTAATGTACAATAAGCTGATTCCAATCTTTTAACATAAGTTCAATGAAAATTTTCTTTGAGAGGAGGAACAATTTTCTTCATTTAAAGAAGCGATTCTTTGTTTGTAAGATAAAACAGAAAACAGTGAAAGAATATCGAACAGCGCTGTCAGTGAAATTTGAATTAAGCAATGATGGGTGATTATGTTTGGTCTCTGATTAGAGAAACGACTCCTGACAGTTGCAGCAGCCAAGGAAAGAGAACCGGCCAGCATTTCAAAATACACAAAGTAGATTTTTTTTTTTATTTTTTTAACTCGCCAGAAAATACCATAAAACACATTAAAATTAAATGGCCCATAAATAACACAAGTTTACGAAATGAGGTCAACTTTTGCACCAGAGAAGACGAAAGAGGTCTTATATGTATTTTTGCGCGCTGAATTCAAATCCGCAATTCGTTTTTCTATATCAGGTCGAGCTTAGGGGTTATAGGCAAAATTAAAAAAACAGTTCTTTTTCTGATAACTGCACTATACCATTTCAACGCAGTAGCCAATTTTAATTATCATATATAGGTTTGATTACAAAATACTAGACCTAACTATAACTGTTTACAAAAATTCATTGTATTTTGTAATTTTAAAGATATCAGCCTTCAAAGTTCAAAAATTTTAAAATTGTTACATTTTTTCATGTTTGCAATCCTGTAACTTTGTTTTCTTCCAATTTATTTTCAAAAACTTTATTTTGTCAGATAAAATGTCTTATAAGCTTTACAAAACTTTTTATTTTTTGCCAATGTCTTTGACAGTTTATAAGTTATTTAGAAAAATTTGAATTTTCAGCTTTTGTAATTTTTTAGGAAAATTTTAATAAAAACTCTAAAAGGTAATTCAATAAGTCTGTGGAATAAGTAAGAAAAAACCAAATTTTGATAAAACTCGATTATATTATTCAACATAGTTGCCTTCGAGAGCGATACAACGAATATAACGATTTTCCAACTTTTCGATACCACTTTAATAGTACGATTTCACTTTTTCGTCAAAATAGGCCTCAGTTTCAGCGATTAATTCATCATTGGACTTGAATTTCTTGAAATCTACAACAGGAAAAAGTCACTGGGGGCTAAGTCTGGAGAATACGGTGGGTGGGTAAGCAATTCGAAGCCCAAATCATTAAACTTTGCATCGTTTTCATTGATTTGTGACACGGTGCATTGTCTTGGTGAAACAACACTTTATTCTTTTGCAAATGTGGCCGTTTCTTGGCGATTTCAGCCTTCAATCGATCCAAAAGTGCACAGTAATAGTAATCGCTGTTGATGGTGGTTCCTTTTTGGAGATAGTCGATGAATATTATTCCTTTCGCATCCCAAAATACAGACGCCATCACCTTACCAGCCGACTGTTGGGTCTTTGCTCGCTTTGGATTCGGTTCGTCGAACTCAGTTCCACTGCTGTCCACTCAGCTGACTGTCTTTTGGATTCTGGTGTGTAATAGTGAAGCCATGTTTCATCCATTGTCACACATCGACGATAGAATTCGACTTTATTGCGGATTAACAGCGCCAAACGCTCCTCTGAAGCATCAATTCGTTGTTGTTTTTGGTCGACTGTGAGCTCACGCTGCACATACTTTGCACAGAGCTTTCGCATACCCAAATGTTCGTGTAAAATGGTAAAAACACTACCATCTGATATCTTTACAATGTCAGCTAGCTCGTGCACCTTCAATTTGCGATCGTTTATAACCAATTTGTGGATTTTTTTGATGTTTTGTGGAATAACAGTCTGATTTGGGCGTCCACTGCGCTCTGCATCATTTGTGCTGGTACGACCACGTTTAAATTCAGCAATCCATTTTTCTACCATTTGTCTCGACAGAGCAGAGTCTGGATAATGTTTATCTAGCCGTTGTTTGGTTTCTACTGTATTTTTTTTCATCAAAAAGCAATGCTTTATTAAAACTCGAAATTCACTTTTTTCCAATTTTTTTTTTTCAATAACAATAGTTTAAAAAAATTATACGGAAAAAAATCTAGTAACGCCATCTATGTGTCATCCTATGGACTTTTTGCACGTACTGCTAATTGGATAAAACTACCAATTATTCAATTAACTAATATCTAATATCTTAATATTAACTAATATCTTAATATTGTCAAAAAATAAAAAGTTTACTAAAAGTCCAGCATATTTCTATCAGACAAAAGGAATAACTAATAGTGTAAAATTATGTGATAATGTAAAGATTTTGGAAGCCAGCTTCAGCTAGAAATAAAAAAGTATGAATAAAGAGTCTGAAGACGCAGTACATAATTTTTCCCAGACACCAACAAGTATTTTCTTTCCTTTGAAGCGGACCAGTGTGGATAGTACACATTAAAGTAAGTAGTATACAATCGGCTGGTAAGCCATTATAATACACACCCAAAATCTTTTGGCAACCTCACGGCTGTCTATTCATTTGGCAGCTACCCTGCAGGTTAAATATAAGGTCATATTTTTTTTTTATCAAGGGAAACTGTGGTAGGATGCGATCATTCCTATTGGAGGAAAGACGCATAAGGTTTTGAATCAGATAGCACTTCACTTTAGGGCCACGTCTAAGGACCTACGGGTATCCTAACAGGGAGGATCCCAATACTTTGGAGAGAACCGAAAAACCACACGGATGATTGTTACTTCTGCTTGACGAACGTAATCGGTGTAAATTCCAAAAATATGAAGAGCTTTAAGTATCCAGAAGTTTCTTCTGTGTCTTTCAATTTCCCAATTTCACGTTGCAAAGATGATCGATTGCCTATTTGTGCCAGCACGAACACTCCCACTGCAGATGAATGTATGAGTAGTGGTAGTGGAGAATTTGTGGGGATCTGAAGGTATTGAAAGACATATTTTACTTTTATATATATATATATATGCAGTAGTACCCTGTACTTAATTTTCAGGTTATAGGCTTGCTAATTGGGATGCAATCTGACTTTACGAAGTACTGCTACTTTCTTTGCCTCTGGGATAGTCGCACTGCCAAGCATCATTACCACAAAAAGGATTGGCCGCTTCGTCACCAATACACACCAGGACAAGATAATGCTTCCTCATACTCCACTGGTTGATCCAACTCGTGTTTTACTTCCACCTTTACATATTAAACTTGGTCTAATAAAAAATTTCATGAAGGCCCTTGAGCAAGATGGGCCCGGCTTCCAGTACCTTATAAAGATTTTCCCAAAGTTTTATATGCCAAAATTAAAGAAGGCGTTTTTGTCGGACCGGATATCAGGAAATTGATGAAGGACAACAACTTTACCAAATGTTTATCGGCCACGGAAGCGGCAGCATGGGACTCATTTATAAGCGTTGTTCAAAATTTCCTAGGTAATAGAAAGAGTAACAACTACAAGCAAATTGTTGAGAAACTGCTGAAGAACTATTGCAAAATGGGTGCCCGAATGTCGTTCAAAATTAATTTTCTTCATTCCCATTTAGATTTCTTTCCTAACAACTTAGGCGAAACCAGCTATGAGCAACGTGAACGATTACACCAAGATTTACAAAGAATTGAGAAGAATTACAAAGGTTTTCGGGATGAAGGTATGCTAAGCGATTATTGTTGGTCTCTAATACGTGAAACGGACCCTGACAATTGAAAACGGCGCAGTTCCAACGCACTTCATTTTTGAAATTTTTCCAAATAAAGTAATGGTTTTTTTCTTGAAAATTGCTCAAAATGTCTCTATGATTTTTTTTTTAAGAAACAAGTGGTAAGTAACTCGTAATCAGCGATAAAAGTTAAATATAAATCGAATTTCTTATGCTTGGTCAAAAATTTGTCATTAAGTTTCCGCCATCAGATTTTCTTAAAGCAAATTCAATAAAAATTCAGATTTTTCTAAATAACTCATAAACTGTCAAAGATATTGACAAAAAATAATAAGTTTTGTGAAGCTAATAAGATATTCTATCTGACAAAGTAAAGTTTTTGAAAATAAATTGGAAGGAAACAAAGTTACAGGGTTGCAAACATGAAAAAATTTAACAATTTTAAAATTTTTGAAATTTGAAGGCTGATGTCTTTAAAACTACAAAAGGCAATGAATTTTTGTAAACAGTTATAGTTAGATCTAGTAGTTTTTTTAATCAAACCTATGTATATAAAACCTATATAAGATATAATTAAAATTGGCTACTGCGTTAAAAAGGCATAGAGCAGTTATCAGAAAAAGAACTTTTTTTTAATTTTGCCTATAACTCCTAAACTCGACCTAATAGAGAAAAACGGACTGCGGTTTTGAATTTAGCGCGCAAAAATACATATAGCACCACTTTCGACTTCTCTGGTCCAAAACCGTGTATACCTGTGTAATGTTAAAAAAAGAAATAAAAATGTTCGTCATGATGAGGCACTGTCAGTAAATTGTCGATTAATTTACCATTGTAAAATCTTTTTCGTTTATTTTTAAAACCTTTGTATGCATTATTTAAAGTTAATTTAATTTGAAATTTTCGCGATATTTGGTGAACACATCGGACAATTCGTTTTTGTGTTATAATATGTATTTAGTTTAGTTTAGTTTAGTTTAGTTTATTTCATAAAGTCTTTAGATACAGAAATCTTTACAGACTAGGATTAAAATAATATATTATAAAATAAGTTATACAATTCCAGGTATAGGTAATAATGGTTTAAGAAATAATAATAGGCTTATGTTAAAAAAATATTATTAATTAAGTTTTTAAAAACATGTTTGGGAACATATAAATCAATTTCATGTGAAATACATAGTTCATTAAAAAGAGTCAAAGCTCTCATAATAGGCTCATTTAAACCATAATTAGTTCTACAATATTTTAAATAAAAGAGTTTTGAATTTCTTAAATATCTTGACGGAATATTAAAAGAAATAAGCTCTAAAAGAGAATGACAGTCAATAGTGCCAGAAATTACATCATGTATGAATAAGAGCGATGCAATCTTACGTCTTGATTCAAGAGATTTAAGTCCTAGAAGTAATAGGCGCGTACTATAAGGTGGCAACGGATCATGAAAATTTATTGAACGCAGCACAAATCTGGTAAAGTTCTTTTGTATTTTTTCAAGTCTAAAAGAGGTAGAAGCATAAAATGGAGACCAGATAATGGAAGCATACTCAAGTCTAGATCTTACAAAAGCATTAAATAACATACTTAAGGTATGTGGATCGGAGAACTCACTACTATTTCTACGTATAAATGCTAGTAAAGAGTAGGCCTTAGGAATGAGAAAATTTACATGGTCAATAAATGTAAATTTCGCATCAAAAATAACACCAAGATCGCGATAAGTATCAGCCGATTGAATTATTGAATTATTTAAAAAGTAGGAGCTGCTCAATGTATTGAGAGTGAGTTTAGATAAAGTAAGATGATAACATTTTGCTAAGTTTAACGTTAGGCCATTAGTTTGACTCCAAGTATAAACTCTAGAAATATCAGCTTGTAGCTCAACAACGTCTGTCGAGCACGAAATTTTCCGAAAAAGTTTTAGGTCGTCTGCATAGAGTAAGAAACGAGATTTTAAAATGCATTTGGAAAAATCGTTGATAAAAAGAATAAAAAACAAGGGACCAAGGATACTACCCTGCGGAACGCCTGAAGAGGCTGTAAATTGAAAAGACTTAACATTATTAATACTGACAAAACATATCCTGTCTTGCAAATAAGACTTTATCCAAGCCAAATATGACGAGTGAAATCCCATTTTTGATAGTTTTAAGAGTAATAGTTTATGAGAAACTCTATCGAATGCTTTTGCGAAGTCTGTATAAACTACATCGACTTGATGACCCAGCCCAAACGCGGATACACAGTACTCAGAGAAAAGGATTAAATTTGACACTGTTGACCGACCAGCAATAAAACCATGTTGTTCCGGACAAATATAACGTTTAATCAAGAAACTTAGTTTAACTTTCATGACACTTTCGAAAATTTTGGAGACATTAGACAGTTTAGAGATTGGCCTATAGTTAGCAACATTGCTTTTATTTCCAGACTTAAAAATGGGGGTAATAGAGGCGATTTTCCAGCACTTAACAAAATTACCTTCAGACAGGGACTTATTAAATATGTCGCTAAGTGGGACCGCTAAAGCATGTGAACATTTTAAGAAAATTATTGTGGCAAAACCATCAATATCACCCTTACATGATTCTTTCATACTCAAGATGGCCTCAAGTACATCGTTAACAGAAACAGAAAAAGTACCTATATCTGTAAACGCGTCAACTGGATCCACAGCATTACCAATAAAATTATTATTGTCAACGACAAAGTTTGACTTGAAAAACTCGGCAAACATATTTACAGTGTCTACTAAGTTAGTTGAACACTGATCATTTAAAAACACTGAAGAAGGAATTTGCGATCTCCCTCTTTTGGACTGTATGAAATTCCAAAAAGATTTAGAATTTTTTTTAATATTTGATTCAGATTGCAAGATGTATTGCTTATATAAAAATTTATTAAGGAAATTAAATTCACGCATGAAATGTAAATATTTTTCCTTATATGTTGGCTCATTGGTAGCCCTAAATAATTTCAAAAACTTATTTCTTTGGTTTTTTAACTTTTTAAGACCCCTTGTATACCAGGGGAGCTTGTGACTAGTTTTTTTTCTACGCGGAATATACGAATTGCACATAGTCGAAACCTGAGATTTAAAAATACTAAAACATGATTCGGCATTATAACCATCAAGCAGTACACGCCAATTTAGATTAAGTAACATGTTATTCAATATATTGAAATTACAACGATTAAAATTGTACAGTTTTTTATCTTCAGCAAACTCAAGATATTCATAAAACTCTAAATCAATTATTAGTTTATTTGATGATGATATAAAAAAAAAATTAAAAAATAAATCTTACTCATAGATTTGGATGTAAATAAATGAAGAGTGATGCCATAATTTAAATAAAATTAACTAAATATTATTTAATTGTTAAAAACTTACCGAGCAAAATTGACTAGTGAGCCGGGTGGTGTTGGGCGTAATGTCACTCCATTGCACCAGAAATCTCCAGCTGTATAAGAAAAAATTTTTTTTATTATGTTATATAATAGATTGAAAGAAGGAAAACATCTTTATTAAATATTTGACAGTCGTTCTTTATGAAACAATACAATTTTTTAATAAATTTTAATACAAATGGGATAACATATATAATCCCACTAAAATTGTATTAAATTTTAATGCTATACTTAATCTATAAAATATTTGTGTGTTGCTTGTATGTGAACTCAAAAAAGAAAATTCGTATTATGTACAATTACATTTCACAAATTGTTATTTTTAGAGACATAACTTTTATAAGAAATATTTTGTTGCAAAAAAAAAAAAAAAAAATTACGTATAATTGCTATTTTCAACAGGAACTTATGTTTTCTCCGCGATAACAAGAATAAGTAATGAATGTTTTATAGTTGCTGATAACTAGGGTGCGGATTCTTATGCAAATGCATATTTTTTCTCTTGGGTATCTCTAGAATAAAATTAACTAAATATCTTTAAGAATCATTGAATTTGCTTTAAAATGGCATTTAAGGGGTCTTCTCATTGAGCAACTTTTTTTTCAACTTTTTTTTGCATTTATTTATAGCTTGGGTAGTTGTGAATATGCCCCTAAAAGGATTTTTAGAAATTCGAAATACTTTAGAAGATACAGTTTTTTTTGTGAAGCAAGGTCTGATGGACAAGAAGGTGATGGAGGTAATAAAACCAGCTTACGAAGCGCTGTCGGCAGATAATTTGCTTGAAAGATGCCTTGGATCTGAGACTCAGAATTCCAATGAGTCCTACAATTCTGTTCTTTGGTCACTTTCGCCCAAACACATCAACTCAGGCGCACGCACCATCGAAGTGGCCAATTTCATTGCAACGTGCCTGTTCAACGACGGTTTTATACCCATACTTAAAATTATGGGTTTGATGGGTATTGCGATTGGCAAAAACGCATACGAATACGCACTATCTCGCAATGAAGACAGATTGAACCGATCAGAGACTCGAGCTGCGGCATCATCAAAAGCTGGCAGAACGGCTCGCAGAGCAGAGAGGGCAGCAGAAAGCAGTTTCTGCGAAAAAGAGGAAGGTGGCCTGTATGGAGCTGGCATCGCCGACTAATATTTGTAAGTAAAAATTGTCAGCTCTTTAAAACTGCATTTAAACATTTTTGATTTTTTTTTTTTTCCCAAAAAAATTACTTCAAACTTTAAACGCGTTTATCTCGAACCCACGTTTTTCGAACTGGTGGCCATTATATCTCCAGTTCAACTGAACCGATTTTCATGAAACAAAATGGAATCGACGCAGAATTGTCACCATTCTCGGGTGAACCTCGACCATAATTTTAAAAAATTTTTTACCATTTTTTTTTACACTAAACTACAAAAAAAAACCCGAAATTGAAATTTTTTTTTGAATGGCCGCCATTTTGTCAAAAAAAATCACAAAATTAAGCTTGAGGTTCACCCGAGAATTACATCTATACTGATTATAACCCCGTTTTTTTTTTTTCATTTCAGACGCTCCGGAGACCCGGAATCGTGGCCGCCGTGACGACACCTTTTTTTTTCACCACCAACTTTGAAGTCTCATTACTTTTTGAACAGCCCGAGGCAAAAAAAATTTTTTTATTTACTTTGAACCTTTTGTAATACAATAAATAAAAAAAGTTTTCAATTATTCTTTGCGTTTTCATATAAGAATTTTTTTAAAAAGGGTCCAAAAAACGGGTTTTGAATGAGAAGACCGCCTTAAATGTATATGCATATTCTTGCATATTTCGGCATTTTCGCCAATATTTGCATATTTTCAGTTATTTGCATATTTTTCCTCATACTTTCCATATTTCATTAATTTTTTAAGGTGTCTCTTTTTTTCAACGATGTAGTCAACGATTTTAATGGTGCAGATGTATTTTCTATTAAAAATACTTAAGAATTATTAAATTTACCTTCTCTTCAAATTCCACTATCTTATATTAACACAAACTATAGGTTTCTTAGTGAATTTATCACTAAATTAGAAGGAAGGAAAAAAGGAAGGAACCTTTTAAGAAAAAAAAAAAATTTATGCTATGCTCAAAAAAAAGAACGGTTTTAAAAAATTAATAAAATTTCATAAAGTTTAGATCTCGGTAATAGTTTTGAAAATTTAGTTAGTAGTGGCGCATTGGGTATAGTATGTCGCCCATACGCCAGACAACCTTGGTATGATCTCCACCAGACACAGTAAGTTTTTTCAATTGAATTATTTTTTCTGTTCGGCCGTCACCTCTCTGCTAACAATGGCAAATCTCAGAGAGTGAAAAACTGCCATGAAAAGCGAACATAAGCCGTTCGGAATCGGCATAAATCTGGCAAGTCCAGTTCTCGATCATTTGTGTTCAAACATTTCACAACACACACAATACAATTGATCATAAGAAGCTCGGTCAAAGTCCTTTCAAGGGCTGAAATGGTCATTTCTTTTTTTTTTTGTTTTGGAAGTAAATATATTCCCGGTGAACTATCTTCTTTCAAATATAGTCCAATTACGTCCGTTGATGTAGATCGATCATTTTCGCTGTACAAAAACTTTTTGAAGAAAAATTTCTTGTATACGCTAGCAATGCAACCTCTACAGATATATGATTGAATAGAGCATATAACTTTAATATTTTATTATTGAATTTTTATTTATTATTTAGAAATGTAGTTGGCAGGCCGAGTTACAATAATATATTCAAATTTTTATTACTAGAAGCAGGCCCGTAGCCAGGATTTACCTTAGGGGGGTTTTTGATAAAATATCTATAAGTAGATACCAGTAATAACTGAAAGAAAGGATATGAACATTTTTAAGCAAATCCGTTTTCTTTTAAGACTATTTGTTAATATGCTTGTTTTTAAATGACCATAAGATAGATGAGAAGAGTTTATTTATTTTTTTTTTACATATCAATTTTGAGTACTAAGTTTTTTGATTTTTGCCTATGGTTTGTTGAAAAATGGTATAAATTGAGAATTTTTAATTTCTTTCAAAAATATTATTCCGAAAATTAGCACAAACAGTAAAAATGTCTGTGACAAAATTTTACTAATTCAACAATATTAATGTGAACGGTAAAAATAGGTTAGATTCCTTGCAGTTTATTAAAATCAAAATTAAAATCAGCTATGAAAAATGCAAACATTTTTTAATAAGTTCAGCTGGTGAAGCTGTATTCACAACTTTTATGGACATTCCATATAAACGGGAGAAAAAAAAATTTTAGTCTTTAGATTTGGTTTATTTTTGGCCATCTTACGCTTTTGTTGATCCCCAGCTTGTGTACAACTATTTGAACCTGTATGAACCCTAGTTCGAGTTATCGTTAAGGGCTAAAATATTACTGTTCTCGAAAATGATTCGACAATTTAAATAAATTCAAAAGAAAATATTTGAAGATCTTTAAAAATTTAACAGTTTCATTTTCTCATGATTCGATTCCAATAACAATTACTATATATATTTTTTTTTGTTAAAATTTTTTGATTAGAGGAATCGACTCCGATAAAGTCACATTTAAATTTCAGACTATTTTTCAAAAACCGTAATTCGAATACTGGTTTGTGCACAGCACCAGTATCTTATACCCAATTTATGATGTAAGATATCACATGAAAATAAGTTCATGTTAATATTAAAATAATTACTCCGCTAGATAAATTTTTATAAAAAGAATGAAACGGTAATTTTTTGGATATTTAAGAATTTAATCGGTTGTGGACTTATATTTAAATTATTTGCAAATTAAAAACACTAAAAACAAAACTTTTTTTAATTCCAAATTGTTTTTTAATTTTTTAATATAATAAAAATAATTTTAAAATGCTGAAGCTTAAAAAAATGTAATTGTAATTTTTTTATGGAAATTTGGTAACATGATTAAAACATTATCAAATCACTATAGAATTGGACTGTATACAATGTTTTACAAAAATTTTTTCTATTGAGAATTTTTTTTTAAAAAAAAAAACATATTTAGATTTAAGTTGATTTTCCGAAACCTGTTATTTGGAAAAGTCTTCGAACAGGGCTAAATTTTTGTGCCAAGTTGGGAATTTTAGATGTTAAATTTGTTGGTCATTCGCTTTACGTGGAATACCTTATAATGTGTTAAATTTCCTGGTTCATATCTATTTTATACTTTTAAAAATGAAAAAAAAACCCACTCAAATGAATGCTTTTCCAAAAGTTTTGGGTCTAATAAGCTTACCCAGGAAACCATAGTTGACGACATTGTCGAAATTCCGACGAATTCATACCTATTTCGAACTGTCTTAAAGGAATCGTTACAATTTCGTTACGCAAATATCGGAACAGTTTCACTTTTTATACGAATTTACAAAGAGTTTCGTTATGCGACTGTTTGTAAAACATATTGAGATGCAAACAGAGTAAACTTTCCTTTCTTTCGAACTGGCGAATCGTACTTTTTTCGTAATATTTTCGTTAATACTCGTTACGAAATTGTTACGACATTTCGTTACGAACTCGTGTAAACCACTTCATAAGATAGTCTTTACGATTTCGTAACGAAATCAGATTCTGAAATCGGAAAGATTGTAAAATATTTGTTACGATTTCGCTATGAATATTTCGAAATCATTCCGATTTCGTTTGCGAAATCGTAACGAAAATCGTATGAAGGGGTTGACACGACTTTGTAACAAAGTTTCGTAATGATTTCGTAACGAGTCCTAACGCAAATGTTACAAAAAAGTTACGATTTAAGAATTAATAGTCGCATAACGAAATTTTATATAAATTCGTATAAAAAGTGAAACTGTTCCAATATTTGCGTAACGAAATTGTAATGATTTCTTTAATAAAGCTCGAAATAGTGACGAATTAGTCGAAATTTCGACATAGTCGTCATCTATGGTTTGCTGGGAAGATATGGCATAAAAAATGTCAATCTAATTTTCTTCAATTTACAAAATTATATTCATTCTAGGTATAAATTTCATATATATATTTTACTGGATATAAGGGACTTCCTTGGAGATGAATTCCAATATAATGATTATGACTCTTATAAGGAAAATTAATCTTTCACTTGGCCAAAAAAAAAATGTTCAACAATTAAGTGAAGTTTTCAAGAAAATTAACATCATTATCACAGTTTATCAAAAAGAAAATCACATTTTGAATTTAATTGTCTCATTTGTGTTACTTCTTTATACTTTCTGGACCCTAAGGGGGGGCTTTGAACACCTAAAACCCTGCCGCCCCCTTGTCTACGGGCCTGACTAGAAGTAAAGAATTCATTGCTTTATCTCTATTTCTTGTTATTTAATGCTACAAAATTGATTTCAAAACATTCAACAAATTTTTTTAAAAGTGGTTTATTTCTTGATTTTATATTTTTCGATTTCTAGTGCATAATTTTAAATTTTAAGTGCATATTTTATGTGCATATTTTTGATTTATTTGTGCATAAAAATCCGCACCCTACTGATAACGTTTATTTTCAATATCAATCAAACAGTTATGTACGAAAAAAAAATGTACGTTGCTCATAACTTTTATTTGGAAAAAATTTTATTTCGTTGTTTTTTTTTTTAATCATTTGTAATTTTTCTTGTTTTGGCAAAACGAACGAAGAAGTTCTTGCTCTCAGAAATAGAAGCTTAAAAAAATATATATATATATATGCGTTTATCAATTCTAGAAACGCAAAAAAATGTTTGCATATACTGTCTAATTGTATACATATACTGTCCCATTAATAGTGGAGACATATAAGGTCTGTACTCTAACGTTTTAGTACAGTTTACCAGTCTTGCAGGTTATAGTTTGAGAAGCGTTCCCGTACTCGAAAAAATGATAAAAGAGAGAAAAATTTCCCCTCCCTGTCAAAAGCTGCAAGTTTTAGTCCAAGAAATTTCTTCTGGCAAAAATGGTAAAACTGCTTAAAATCAGCTGGAAAATACCAAAAGTTCTTTGATATACACAAAAACTATTAGAATGGAAATATTTTGAATGGAAGAATGGTAATATTGTTTAAAATCTTTAGCATGCCGTCTGCACTGCCGATGCTTCACATCAAGCCAGCAACGACTTTATTTAACAGTTTATACCATTTTAGTCCGAAAAGCATTCCCATACTTTTTTGCTTAGCTCTATATTTGAGAGATTTTTTTCTTAATGCTTAATCTCACGCTTTTGATGTTTTACCTATAAAGTAAAGAAACTCGATATAAGAACCCCGGAAGTGAACATGCGGTAAGTATTACTGCAAAAAAATTAATAACGTCTTAGGAAAAATTGTAATATTTTACTTTATTTTAAGCTTACAATGGTTTTAAGTGCAAGATATGTTCCACCGATTTCATAGGAGACAATTTTACTATTCTAAAAAGGCATATGGATCTCTATTATATAATGAAAAAAAAATAGTGGAATTCACTGTATAATTAAATAAAAATGAAGTGTGGAATACGTGCATTGTCTTCGCAACGAAACAATCGCTTCCATTTTAATTGTTTGATACAGATGCATTCAAAACCAATTTTCAAAGGCTTAAATCTGACGCCTGCAACTTCCACAAATGTGAGGGAGCTAATAAGCGAACGTTGCCAGACAAGTGGTGAAAACATTGACAGACAGAAGATGGGATTTGGGACACTAAACGCTTTCGCAAGCTTTGTTAAATGAAATTCATAAAATAAAGGCTTTAAACTACCAAAATTGTTGATTTAATTACATATAATGTCTATCAAATAACGAAAAAATTTTAATTCTCTAAAATAGCTCTTACCAGGCAAAGTAAAAAAAGTAAAATATTGATGCCCAACACTGACTTGGAGTAACAACCAGTGGATTAGCCGAAAACGAAAAAGTCGTATAGAAAGCAATCCTAATACTTTAATATATGAAACATTTGCAAGAATTACATAAATCTGTTCATCCCACTCTTTATTCACGAAAGTTACGTCTTGAAGTCAAATGACCTGTATCATTCAAGGATATGAGACAAATGGAGGTCGAAAAATTTCGACAAAACAGGATGTTGGGGAGCTAGTTATAAGCCAATTTGTAAATTTTTGAAACCATCTTGTCGAACCAATATATATTATATCTTATTCTTAATTCATTAAAGTAGATCTGTAGATCTGTATTGTTATGTATAAAATTCTTCATCTAGATCCGTATTGCAGTCAAATTCTTCTCAATCGTGTAATAATATAGGATAAAATTAATAAAGAATAAAGATCACCCAGAAATATTTTTGGTTTTTCGAATCGACTATCAGAAAAAGTTCAGAACTTTCGCAAAAGTGTTTATACATTGGTTCTGAAGCTACGTTCAAAAAAAAGTTCAGATTTTTTCTGTGCCTTTCGCTGGAAGTCACAAAATTGTTAATAGACGAGGCGATGGTAAAATAAAAAGAAGCATAATTTTAACCATCAGTGTTGAATTAAATTTTCATTCAAACTCTTATGAAAGCTCTAACTATAAAGTAAGGTTCTCTCAGATATTTTGTTGGTGTACAGTTTTTCTATATCTATACTCTATACTCTATACTTTTTTAGTTAAAATTTTTTTTAGTGCCCCCCTCGAATAAAATATCTCATTTTTTAGTAAAAACTATGGGAAAAGAAAATTAAACTTGTTTATTTTATTATGTGGCTGTCGTGGCATATTGGTTAAGTGCGCAACTAATGCGCTGGTGGCCGGGTTTCAATCCTCATCTCTGGCACAAAACTTTTTCCAATTGAATTAATATATGTTTTTTGGGCCGTCATCTTTGTATTAGCGTTTTTTTTCGAATGTGTTTCTGTTGTTGTAGTTTTAGTTTTTTTTTAACTGATTGAGTGAGAATATTAACGTGTGTTCTTTTAACTTATATGGTGATATTTATATTTTTGAATTGAAAAATTTATTTATTCCAAAATCATAAAATCATCAAACCTATGAAGCTGCAAAATAGCTTCGATTCTCTCGTGTGTCCAATGATGCACCTGTCTTTTTTTTATATTGTATCCTTTTCTCTTTTTGCATAGTACAATAATTTTGAAGATGGGAGCGACCACCAAACCCCAAAAATCTGGGCGTGCCTCTGCCGGGTACATATGCTCTAACAAAATATTAAAAAAGAAAAATATCCATTTATCTTAGAAGGAAGTTTCAATTAAAAATAAGTTTTATCTTTTTTGCTATTAATACAATTAAACTGGAACAAGTTCGGGTACTCTGCTAGTTTTTAATAAAAATTTTTATTAAAATTTAATCAATTATCTTCTATTGTAGGTTTCTATTGTACGTGAAACTCTGAATCATAAGAGTTTTGAATACTAAAAATCTGATAATTAAGACGGAAGTAATTGAAATATAATACAGTATTAAATTTAATACTTTTTCGAATTAAGAATCATTGTAATAATTCGCTTGTATTAAAACTAATTTCAAGATTTCTAGCTGTAGTTTTCTCTTTAATAAAAGAGTTTTTACTCAAAACACACTCAGACACAGTAAAGTTTAATAAAACAAATTGATTTTATTTAAATTATTATAACTTGGATTTCAAAAAAAATTTAGCATACGCACAATGAAAGTTAACAACTTTTGATTAGTATGATGTTTTGTTATTTTAATAATTTGCTTCAAAAATGATTTGTGTCAAAAAAGTTTTTGACTTACCCATAAAAATTATAACTGCGCAAAAAAACTTCATATATTTTTTTTTTGTTTGTATATAATTAAAATTTATTTAGCTTTAAAAAACTGAACCGTGTTTGATAAATACTTGTTTGAAATTGAGAGACTGTTTTTTTCTGCTAGTAAGAAAGCTTTCATACAATTTAAATTTTCTTGAAATTTTTGGAAATAATTTGAACAGCTGATAATTTTTTTTTATATCTATGAAATATTTCTTTTAGTTTTTGTTGGAGTCAATGCTGTCACTTAAAAATTTTTTAAACACTTGTAGATTTAAAAAAAAAGGACTGTAGAGTTTTTTCTTCTAACAAAAAATTTTAATTCAACTCTTCTTATATTAAACCTATTAATATATAGTAAACAAATATTTTTCTCAAGGTTCATTAATTTTTATTGCAACAAAAATAAATACTTTTGTTCTCAGAAAGTGTTATAAAAACCGTACCACATCAACTCTTAACCCTTCGTTGCATGCCATTGCATATATGCAATGTTGAGTTCGCGGGTATGTGGCAACTCTCCTATTTCAAATTATGCTGTTATTATTTCTCTAGACCGAGAAAAAAGCTTATGTTAACTTGAAAAAAACCTAGTTTAATTTATAAGATGGCTTTGGTGGTTTTCAGCCACCCAAGCACTTTATCAAAACGCCTAAGTTTTACATCTTGACTTGCCAATTTTTATGGGGTGATAAATTACCCAAGTATTTGGTGATTTTTTATGCACTACTTTAAAAAAAAATTGAATTTCAAAATTATAACTATTTTTTCGGGTCTTGGTTTTATTATTTTCCTTTTTTTTTAAGCTGCCGCCTCTCGTTCTGTGATTGGCTTGACTGAACTTGGCAACTAAACAAATTTTTCTTATATCAACACCGTTTATTTCTTACAAATTTAATGGCTTCTCGGCTTTCCTTGCTGCTAGACGTATATTATAACAAGAACATTAAATTAACTTAAATATCAAATACAAAAATTTTTCCTTCAAATACCGTTGAGATTCGAACCCATACCCACCGATACCACTGTGTATGAAGTCACTACACTAGCTTCCAGCATAACTCCTTCGTTACGTTGAGTGATTTATTCAATATTAATTACAACTGAAGCTATGCTGCAGCTATCAACAGAATACAGCGACATACTGCATCTGTTAACATCTGCGAATCAAACATTTTTTTTTTTTGTCACGGTATCTAATTTTGTGCTTTCAAAGCAATGTATTAAACAATAAATTGTTTAGATGAATTAACGTAGCTGCAGCTATGTCATCAAACAGTAGGAAGGCTGCTTAGATCAGTTGGTAAAGCGATGGACTGGCATCAAAAGTTCCAGGTTCGATTCCGCACGGCGGGCAAAGAAATTTTTTTCTCTTTTTTTTATTATTTTTGTGGATGAAATGTAATAAAATTTACTAGTGTTTTCAGATGTGTTATTTTTTTGCAGACTATGCTTAAGCCATCCATGCTAGTTGTTTTTTAATTTTGTATTTTTGGATTTTAGGCTTAGGTTAATCAAACATTTTTTTCCCCATACAATTCTCTTCACCCAAGCCGACTTAGGTGATTTACCTATAGCTTTTTTTCTCGGTGTATATTTTTTTGTTAGGGCGCTCAATGATAACAATATTGAAAAAATAATTGAAGGCTTGCAAGAAAGCGAAGATGAGTTTTTCCAATGATGAGGATGAGGATGAGGATAATATTGAATTCAACATTCGTCGACGGCAATATATGGAGGAGGAAGCAAATGAACGAGAGGAAACACATTCAAAACTAGATCATAATGTACACGAGAGCAATAATGCTGTTAATATACGACCTTTAAAGAAATATATCAAAAAATAATTTGGAAGCAAAAAAAGCTCGAAATGAATTTTAACACTGATTTTAAAGGCAGCGAAAACCTTCCAGAAACGTTTTTGAATTTCAGAGGACCTTGTAGCTATTAAATAAATTTTTTATAAACAGATAGAACAGTCAAACTTATACACTTGCCAGAAAAATGCAGATAATCGTGATTATATTGATAAATTGGCCTTGCAAAAATTTTTGAGTATATGTGTTGTAATGTCTGTGGTTCAAATTCCAAACAGTCGTCGATATTGGTCACCTGTTGCACTATGTCAATAAAACGATAAAATGAAGTCTATGCTACATTTCAATAACAATGATGAAATAAAACCAAGAAATGACGCAAGTAACGATAGGCTTTTCAAAATTCGTCTTGTTGATAAACATTTGGCTGACAAATTTTTATCGGTTCCATTTGAAAGCTGCCTTTCTATGGATATGCAATTATGATCTACCAAATGTAAATCATATTTAAAGCAGTATCTTCCAATGAAACCACACAAATGGGTTTTAAGTTGTATGTGCTCGCAGGAATATCTGGTTTCAATTATAACTTTGAAATATATACTGGCCAAGAGAAAAATGCGTTGTACAGGCTTCCTGAGGAAAGTGTAAAGTTTTCTTTGATAATTATTACACATCGCTGCCGTTAATGATTACATCAGCCAAACTTGGTATTTTTTCGCTGGGTACAGTCCGCCGTAATAGAATTCCGAACTTAAAACTTCTAGATGAAAAAATTATGATGAAGAAACCACGCGGAAACTCTTGTGAATATGTTGCAACTGTTGATACTTTCGATATATCAGTTGTTTCTTGGAGAGACAATAAAATTGTTAATTTAATGTCGAAGTATTGTGGCAAAAATTCTACACTAGAATTGGAAAGGTTCGACAAAAAGCTAAGAGAAAAAATAAATGTCGATTGCCCAAACATTGTTACAGAAAATAACAAGTTTATGGGTGGAGTCGACTTACTAGATTCTTTCATAGGGCGTAACAAGATTAAAATACGCTTTAAGATATGGTATATGCGCCCCTTTTATCACTTAGTAGACACAGCCTTGGTCAAAGCCTAGCTTTTATACAAACGCGCTGAATTACAAAAAGGCGTCATTGTTAACAAAACATTGGCAGATTTTCGTTTAAAAGTAGGCGAAACTCTTTGCAAAATGGGTAAAACCATAACACCACGGGGAAGGCCTTCATCAGAGTTAAGAAAAATCTTGCTCGCAAGGTACCGATTATTTCTTTTTTTTTTTATAAATAATTTTATAACTCAACAGTTTTTAGTAAACTTGTTCTTTATTTTAGAAGCATCCAAGAAATTTACCAATTCACCAAAACGAAGTTCGTCTAGATCACTTCGGTCACTGGCCGGTATGGGTAGATAACCGAAAAACATGCAAACTGTCGGGCTGCAATGGATAAACATTTGTCAAGTTCGAAAAACGTGGCACAGCTTTATGTTTCAACAAATCGAGAAATTCTTTCAAAAAATTTCATACAGAGTAATTTTTCAAATAAATAAATCTTATACTTGAATATTTTTTCGATTCTTTAAAAAATTTAATTTCTAAAGCTATTATGAAAAATTATAAATTTTTTTGAAAGCTTTGTGTAGAATTTTAGTGTAAAAATTATGGTTTTAAAAATTGAAAAAGAGTTTCACAAGAACAATATAATGTATGCAGCGGAATTTTTTGTCGCTAGATAATATGCTGTTGAAGGAAAAAAATTATTCAGTGCTGTCAAGTTCACAATCATGTGTGGAGAGTTAAAATGTCAAAATTTTGCTGGAAATTGTTTGCCACGTATGGGCATGAAAATTTGACATTCAAAAATAAAAATAAACAGTAAGTACGTGTTAGTGTTGAATTTGTTACTCAACAAATTTCTTATTACATTTATTTAGTTTATTTATGTGTAGCCTTTGTATTTTATGGAAATCTGTGTAAATTTAAATCAAATCTTCACCGACACTACTCCATCTTTCCACCCTCCAACTAACTATCACCCTTCTTCCGAATCAACACAATGCTTTCGCATTTATAGGGGGCATCCCCTGAGTGCTGGTTAAGTCTAAAAAAAAAAAAAAAAATAAAATTGGAGCAAATAAAATATGAATCCAGCAAAGTGCTTTTTCTCCACACAAAAATTCTGACTCTACACCAAAATTTCACGTGGAGAATTATGTGCCCAAAAAATTTATAGTTGTTAAAATATAAATTATAAAGGGCCAACAAAAAACCCTTAAAAGTTGATTTGCTCGAAATCGTAAAAAATACACCTTTTGCTTTTAAGCCCTAAGGCAAGCAAGTTTTTTTAGGTAATAAATTAAATCTTGTATTGCGATTTCACAGAATGAATGTTCTAGAATTAAGCAGTTTTGGGTTATTTTCAATGATATTGTGTGAAGACAGAAAGGCGCTAAAATCACGTCTGCATGTTCTTTTGAAGCCCTCGCTTACATGTGTGTGAATTATTGAGCTCAGAAGCAATGAAAACAAAACTCTGAAATCTTAAAATAATCATAATGAAGATTATTATTTAAAATAAACTTCTTGTTATTATTGAGCCCAATTAGGCAAGTTTTTTGATAATTATCTCTTCTTCTTGTGTACAGTAACTGCAGTTTCAATTGCTGGAACGCCCTCCCTCCTGTCCCTCTAGCTAAGAGGCTGTGTCAATAAAATCGTAGGTATTGGTATATTTGTCAAGCAGAATAATAACACATCTCCAGCAAGTGAGAAAAATAATATGACAATAGGAGCTATTTTAGCTATTTTTTAAACTGCTACAAGCAAAACTTTCTACAACATTTGTGTCAATATTTTGTATATTGCGTATTAGAAAAATATTCCACAATAAAAAAGAGTCAACGAAAATAATAAAATATTGTGTCTAAAGCTAGTGGGTAAATAATATTCACAACATTTGTATCAATAAAAGCGTTTTTGAGAAATATTTCTCAGTGAAAATAATAAACCGAGAAAAATAAGCCTTTGCGTAATTTACTCAACTGCGTAATCGACTCAGAGATAGCGACCGTCCTACTTACGTTAATTTGCTTCATAGATTTTTAATTTCATTATAAAAAAGTATTGTGGTCAGGGGGAGCCAGGTCAGGAACAAGGTTCCTTCAGATAAAAGTTGTTTACTTTTGATATGAAAGATATTACGATATCTTTGTTTATTTTTTTTTTTTGAACAAATGAACGAATGAAATCGAAAAATCAAAAATTTTATTTAAATTTTTGAAAAAAATATTTATTTATTGAAAATTATATGCAAACCCTCTGATGTGTTTAATTTTTTTTTTCGATCCTCTTTTGGATGCTGAACATGTGATATTCCTATTGTCTCCCTATAACGTAAATATCTTCATCTGTATTATGAAAAAATTAAAAATTTCCTGAAATTTAGATCAATTTGTGTATACATTTTGTATTTCTACGATAAGTCCATCTATTTATTGACGTTTCTTGTATAGCATCAGCCACTGTGCGGCGTAGTAATACTTCTACTAAACTTAAAGTGGTGCTACTCTTTGTCCAATCATGCTCACTTTTCTAGACTATGGACTGCTTATTATATCAACGACTGCTTGTTATACCATACAAGCATTTTCAAACTGGCGTTATGCACGATTTGTACGAAAAAATATTAAAGACAAAGAATAAAAAGGTCAAATTGCTTAGTAATTAAGTAGCACTATACAACAATAAACCCTAAGGATTTACAGATAACGGGTGGTTAAATTTTTATGTTGATTTTGAATAAAACACAAATTATTTAGGAAATTATTGTCATTTCTTTTTATTATGATAATATTGGTATGGTTCAATTATGTATGGAACAAAATATCGGCCAAATGGCCGCAGCGACCTCGGCGGCACACCTCCATCCGATGGTCCTAATTTTCGATGACGCTGAGGCATAAGTCAGGTTCTATACCGTTAATGTGCCGAATTATCTCATCCTTTAGCTCTTGAATTGTTGCTGGCTTATCGATGTACACCTTTTCTTTCAAATAACCCCAAAGAAAGAAGTCCAACGGTGTCAAATTACATGATCTTGGCGGCCAATTGACATCGCCACCACGTGAGATAATTTTCTTGCCACCATTCTGACCATTGACGGCGCTTGAAATGGTCAAGAGGCTTTAGTTCTTGAGTCAGTTGCACCTTGTAAGCGTGTAAATGCAAGTCTTTATGCATAATGTTCATCAACGACGAGCGTGAGAGGTGCAATTGTTGGGCACGACGACGAGTTGAGGTGGACGGCTCTTCAGCCACACTATCGCGAACAGCAGCAATATTTTCTGCAGTACGAGCTGTACAAGCATGCACTGGTGTTTTCACATCTCCTACAAAACCGGTTTGCTCAAATTTTTGCACAATTTTTCCGATTGTACGCACATTTGGACGATTAAATTGACCGAAAAAATCACGAAGTGCACAATATGCATTTTGATTTGAACGCCCATTTTCATAATAAGCCTGAATAATTTTAACGCGTTGCTCGATTGTGTATCTTTCCATGGTTCAAATTGAGTTAGTCTGAAATTGAGAAATGTTAAACATCGGCACTTAAAATTTAACCACCCTAGCAAAATTATGCTCTGTCGTGACGCTACAAAAAACAGAATAAGTTTTTGTCTTGGATTACAAAATTTACATAACTCTTCAAATTGGGCAAGACGTTTTGTATAAAACCTTTTTTAGAAGGATTTCAAATAATATAACAGCCTTACCAAAAAGGGATTTTAATGTACATTTGTGAAAATGTTGAACATTAAGCAAAAACGGTACCAATAAAAACTTAAAGCTTGTTTTAAATTTAAAAAATAGCCAGCTCAGAAAATACGCAGATATTCCATGTATTTTATTTTAAAACTGGCTACTTTTTAACAATCAAAAATATTTTGACAGATAATTTAAAATTATTTTGAAATTGAAAAATTAAACATTATGGACCATGGAAGTTTATTTATGGACAGAGAAATTCTGACGGACTATGGGGCTATAAGAAAACCAAAAACGTATCGGGAACGAAAGGATTTTTTCATTGAGTGAGTTCATCAAGTTGCACAGGTACCTCCACAGAAATCAGTTGATAATGTTTTGCGGCAGCTAGTTAGGGATTCTTTACTGATATATTCCATAATTGCACCGTTTCTGGCTGTCGCATTGATCAACCCTTGAAACTCTTATAGGTTCGATAAGGAAACAGCGCTTTATATTTTGGAAAAGATTTATACAAAAATTTAAATCTTCAACAAATCGTGGAGCCGCTATAGATCCTTAAATAAAGTTATGTACATATTTAAGATTTGTGGCGAAGGGTTTTTATCAAGAAGATTTGCGTAGGTAATACATTTTTTCTTTTAAATTACGAGAGTAAAAATACATTTCAAAAATATTAGTATAGCCGCACTGGAATATGGATTTGCACAACTGTGACTCTATAGAGTCATTTACCACAGCCATTGTCATATCTTCAATGGATGGCGAGTTTGGCTTTGACCCACCACCCCTGCTAGACAACTCACTCTTACATGATGTGCTGTACAGAATACACCACATCCATTCCCAGCAGACAAGAATGGGAAGAAACGGCTGTAAAATCCTACGGCAATCTCCATTTATATACTGATGGTTCCAAAATGGAAAACGGAACTGGATCGGGTGTATACTGTGAAACGCTACAAATCAAAGAGTGTTACAAACTCCCGGATTACTGTAGCGTTTTTCAGTCAGAAATATATGCTATTGAAAAAGCTGCACGGGCCATTTACAGGAAAAATCTTACCCCTACAAGGGTAGTAATTTTTGTGGATAGCCAAGCGGCCATCAAAGCACTGAGCAGTAAAACGACGAAGGCTCGAACGGTGCAAAACTGTAAACTTGCACTGAACAGTATCTGCAATACCCACAACGTCACTCTCTGCTGGGTTCCCGGACATAGCAATATTGAAGGGAACGACGCAGCAGATGAACTGGCAAGGCGTGGAGTAACCGCAAGTACAAACAGAGCTGACACAGATGTGCACATTCCAATAGGCGTCGTCAAAAGGAGTATAGAACTAAAAGCCAGAGATATTGCCAACACAAACTGGGCTTCCAGAGGTGACTGCAACAAATCTCGAAGGCTTTGGCCTGAGCTAAATGAGAAAAGAACTAGAAGCCTTCTGCTTTTGGTCAAACGGGAAATCCGGATCCTTGTTGGAGTTCTAACGGGTCATTGCCCCATTGGGGTAATGGCCAATAGAATAGGTATAACAGCGCCAGACTTTTGTCGGAGCTGCAAAGACCCGTAGGAAATAGAAACAATAACTCACCTACTATGCGAATGTCCAAGTCTACAGAATCGTCGACTCCGACACATGGGGAACAGATTTTTCAAAGACGTGGAAGAGTTGGTGAACACACCACTGCTAGACATCTGGAGGTTCATAAAAAGCACAGGATGGTTTGAGGAACAAATCGGAACAATGGTTTAACTTGGTACCACAACTATAAAAAGGGATTCGTAATGGACCTATAGGCCCCCGCGGAAGCGCCGGTAACGGTGCACGACCCTTCATACCTAACCTAACCTAACCTACATGATGTGCTGGCTCTCTTGGCTGCCAGCTTCATGCCAGCTTCATGCAAGCTTACATCTCTTTGCACCTATTCGCAGGAACCGACAATTCATAAGCAGTCCACAGGCCAGAAACTTCGCTCTACGTCTTGTCCTTTTGCCAAATTGTTTCGTTGACGTTTTTCGAGCTGTCCAATACACTTTTTTTGCCATTACCTAAGGACCACCTTGTGCTCCTCACTCCAATTAAAATTTGTATTTTTCTGTAAATTATAATTTACCTTACCTCTACCTTTCATATTTTTTCATCTTAATAAATTTTTTCCTGAATTTTTTATTTGTTTCAAATATTTTCTTTTTCCGAAAAATATTCAAAATTATACGAAATTCTATCAAAATTGATAGTGTTGTTATGTCTTTAGAATATCCCTATTTTAGCTAAATAATGTTCGATCCGTTTTTTATTGGTAGCAAACAAATAGTGTATAGCTTTAAAAAAGTAGTCAGTTTTAAGTAAAACCGATTTTAAGAGAAAGTGTGCGGCTCTTTATTGGTAAGGCTGTAAGTTTATTTTCCAAGTAATCAAATTTAAAAATCTTTTCCCGTTTTTTTTGTTATCAGGCTTAGTCATATGACGGGACTTTACTGACACTACATTACTAAAATTTTAATTGTAATTTAATTAGGTAATTAAGTAATTGGGCAATTCAGTAATTATGTAATTGAGTTTTTTAAAAAGAAATTTAATATATTTTTCTCTCCTCGCCTCAACCATTTTTTTTACAAAATTACATTTATGAAACAGTGCAGACTATTTGACCATAATGGGAGATAAATTTACGTACAAATTGCAAAAATTCCTAAGATTTCAATCTTATCTCTAAGATAATATCATTAAATAAAAATTTATTAATAACTTTTAATTTTTGGGTGTACGGTGGACTTTTCTGTGGAAATTCCCATAGAGCAAATGCCGAGAGGTCGATTAAAATTTAAGTTATACCCAATGTTTTAATACCGACCACTTTCTTAGACTAGAGCAAAATTTGGTTAACGTCGGATAAACGGTGTAGAATGAGATAGACTTAAATAAAAGTGACATGCCCCATTTAAAAATACCACCCACTTTCTTAGACTATGAACTGTTCATTATTCTAAAGAATATATGAGCATAACTTGGTTAAAGTCGAACAAACGGTATAGAATTAGTTTGATTAAAATTAAAGTAACTCGCTCCCTAGTCTATTTCCACTCACTTTTCTAGACTACAAACTGCTCTTTATCCCAAACAATAAAAGTGCAAATTTGAAGTCAGACAAACAGTGCAGAACGAGTTGAGAGTGTGTAAAAACTCTACCGGAAAATGATGTTAGTCATAATTTGATATGATATTGTCCGCATTTCTGTATGTTTTCATTTCACCAGGTAGAAAATTAATAACTTCCTCATTTATAATTAATTGTGCAATGCTACTTTTTGGAACAAAGGCGCGTTCCTTTAAAACATTTTGGTCAATAATGGCAAAGGATGGCACAAAAACCCAATTAATTAAGCTTTCATTTAGTATTATCACATTTTGTGGTATTCTGATCATTAAGTTCAATGCTACTTCTTGGCCGTTTCATATACGCAAAATAAAATTTGCGTAAATTTTTGCGTATATAAGAAGTTAGCATAATTTTTCTAAAATATGACCATATCGAGAGAACTGGTTTCTTCACCGAGAGCAATAACTTACCACCAAATGATATATAATTTTTGTGAATATCTCGAAGTAGTCTATCAAGACATATTAACGCATTTCCGGATGTCATGCTTACTTCATCGCAAATAACAACAGTACATTTTTCAAATGTAGACCTTTTTTAATACTTGATTTTATTTAAGAAACAGAATATTCAGTTAAGAGTTAGGGAAATTAAAAAGCATTTTGAACGATGCTTCCACCTGGTAGTGAAATTGATGCAATTCGAGTCCAGGCAATAGATATTACATTTTTTTCCAAGACTGTACATATGATAAATTAGAGCTATGTAAAGAAATGTCTTTCCTGAACTACCGTTACGTTAAGAGAAAATCATTCACATTTGTTTCAGGAGCATTGAGTGCTATTGTAATAACATGAAAGATGTGCTTCTCTGGATAAAGTATTTCTAAAATTGTGATTGCAAGTAGGAAATCTTGATCGATATCAAATTTTGCTTCTATGGCATCGATGTATGGATTTTCTTTGGAAATCACACTTCTCCTCCGTGTCTTAAGTCTTTTTGTCATTTTTTCAACTTTAAACGCTCATATCTTATGAACCTTTCTAATGATATATCGAGTGTCGAGTGATTTGGGTTCCCTCAGCACTTACAGAAATAAATATATAGAAGATTCTGAAACATTTCACACAAAAACATTTTTAAAATTTCCGACTTTTCCGGTGGATTTTTCTTTTATACAAACCTTATACTTGCAATTACGAACACATAAAAAAAAAAATCAGCCAAATCGGTTGAGCCGTTCTCAAATGATGATCGGTCTTACATGCGGACATTGATTTTTATTTATATGCATTCATATACCATATTTAACATGAAATTTTTTGAATAATTGAAAAATTTTTCTATTTTCTAAACATTAACTTCATTAATTCTGCATCAGCTCCAATAGTCCGCTCCAATATGTGCTGCTAGCTTAGCTTGCGTTTCTAAAAAAATCTGTGGTCCTGAAAAAAAGCCAAAACAAAATTGATTAATAAATAATAATAAATTAATAAAACTGATTAATGTTGGAATTTTTCATTAAAATTTAATATAATTTTTTTTTAAACTCTTTACCATATTAACAAGTGAACCAATAGGTGCAGGCAAAAAATGACTATTTTGAAAGAATTAATAGAATACAGAAATGTGCTTATTAATAAATCGAGAAATACCATTGCTTAGTGCTATGGTGAACACAAAGCAAAACCAGCTTAAAATTATACTGAATTCTACAAAGGAGAACCGCAGACCCGTAGGAGGATAAGATAAGGCGGCAAGTTCCATGTGACATTTATGAAGTACCATATTTAACTAGAACGCACCAAAATGTTCGGAATGATATGTCATTCAGTTCTGTTTTGATATCAATCGAAAGCAAGCAATCTGGAAGAATTTAGTAAATATGAAAGGAAGTCATTTCCAAGTATTGATTTTCATGCATAGAAAAAGCATTACGTAAGCCAAAGCATCTCTTATTAAACATTAAGCCTTAAAGCTTTAAATTTACTTAGTCCCATGACTACGGACGCAATAGTTCTTGAAACAACAGACACTAAGGCCATTTCCACACTTGGTCAACGCAACTCCAACTCAAGTTGCTAGCCTGTGTATTTATACCAGAACCTTCAGATTAAGCAACTTGCACGCAACTTGTAATACAATACTTGCTTCATACTGAAAAAGTACCAGTTGGCATCCAGTAGTCATCTACAGGTCAAGGCGAGACCTTAAAATCTCCTGTTAATATCGAGCCTGCTCTCTTATTAAGGATATACTAGCCCGGTCGTAACAAGCGCTACTCCCGTCGGCCACTGAAGACCTATGCAAGCGGTGTACACAAACCATAACCAGCACAAGACTCCCAGAAGAGCCGCCCATGATAGTCACCCACCAGATGAGGCTCTTGAAAATGACCGACACAAAGGCCAAAAGTTCAAATGAACTTTTACATCTGGCCATGCCCAGTTTGAGCAATAACTTACATCAACATTCATTTTTGGAAGTTTTTAATCCCTGGTTCTGAATCAATGCTGTGGCTGTAAATATTTTAGGAGGTGGTTACGAGCTTAAGTTATACAAAAAATAACTCTGAATTGAGAAATTGCGGAACAACGCTACGGATCTCTGATGAGTACACTCGATAAGTACTTATTCCAAGTAGTTGGTATTATTTGATCAAATATTGATAAAAGAGTTTTTTAATAGTGTTACCAACTGCGTCTAACCAAACTGACGAGTCGAGTCATGATCAAGGTATGAAATTTAGAAAAAAAAAAACATGTTATGATTCTTTTAACTTTTACAGTTTCTTAGTTAACTGCAAAGGAAAATTAAAAGTACCAAAGCGCTTTCAGTAAACTATAATTCAAAATAATTATTTTAATTGTTAAATTAAATTTCAATTGTTAATTAAAGTTATTTTTAAAAATTAAATTTAAAAAGATTGTGCTTTTGATTTCTTAAATTTTTACGTATTAAACGTTGTATTTTGCATTTAAAATGACCTTAAAATGATTAAGTTTCAAATACCTGAAGATTTTTATCATAATTTGAATACAATTATCTTAAATCATTTACATTTTGACAACTTACCCAGTAAAATTGCATGGACCTTCTTCATCTACTATTAAATTATTGCAGTTATAAGTGTGACTAGTCTCATACATATGTTCTAAATAAGACACTAAAAAAAAATTTTTTTTTATTTAGTATACAACTTATAGAAAAAATAATATAGTTATTTAAGATATTTGACATAATCTTTTATGTAACAATACACGCTGAGCCCGATTATGATGTAAAAGTTAAGTATAACAGTTTCCGAGATAATGCTTATTTTAAAAAATGTTCTCTTTAATCAAAGTGCTTGTACTTAAAACAAAGCTAAACACTTTCGGTAACACTTCAATTAGAAACAAATGAAGTAGTTTTAATTATGATTAAATGAACAAAACTTTAAATCGAAGTTACCAAAATATTTTGTCCGCTTTTGATTTATCTAATTTTTTCTTGCTCAGCGTGAAATTTTACATTTAAAATCACTTTAAAGTGTTGCAAATGCAAATAACTGAAGACTTTAGTCATAACTTGAATAAAAATATCAAAATCTTTTTTAAATGCTGACAACTTGCTCGAAATATCTTCATGAAGATTGCAGTTGTAAGCAGCAATAGCAACAGAACATAAGAATTTCCGACACACTGTGATCCCATCATCATATCTCATTGCGCAAGCAATAGGGGCATCAGTTGAGCAGGTCCTTGTACAAGCTGGTCGAATACTAAAAAAGATATATGATATGGTTTTTTATTTTATTGATTTAATTTCATTTAATATGAATTTAAGTAGATACAGCTACCTATAATGCTTACAGCATTAGGAAAAAAAATTATTTCAAGAAATTTTCTAAAGTAGATAATTAAATTATAAATTTTGCAGCGATTATTAAACTGTTTTCAGTTTTCTGTCATCTAGTTCTCTAGGCTCCTGTTTTGGAATGTTTCTAATTTTTCGAGTTATTCAAGCTTTTCGAACTAAAAAAGCAATCTATATCACAAAAAATAGAGCTAATTTGATAAAACTGAGTAAAACATTCAAATCAAACTAAAATTTAAATTTAGGAATTGTCGACTTTTTAATAACAAATTTTTTTTGGTTGGCTAGGTGTCTGGGGCAGCCTTTATTATAAGGACAGCTAAGAAAAAGAAAAAAGAAATCGAAAATGACTACACTTTGAAAGAACTAAAGAAAAAATGTTGGTATTAATACATCTTTTAATTTGTAGATGACATATTTGCAGTCTTTAAGGAGGTACTCCTGGTTGACAAAAATTTTTGTTCGATTTTTTATGTTATGTCTTTAGAATATCCCTATTTTAGCTAAATAATGTTCGATCCGTTTTTTATTGGTAGCAAACAAATAGTGTATAGCTTTAAAAAAGTAGTCAGTTTTAAGTAAAACCGATTTTAAGAGAAAGTGTGCGGCTCTTTATTGGTAAGGATGTAAGTTTATTTTCCAAGTAATCAAATTTAAAAATCTTTTCCCGTTTTTTTTGTTATCAGGCTTAGTCATATGACGGGACTTTACTGACACTACATTACTAAAATTTTAATTGTAATTTAATTAGGTAATTAAGTAATTGGGCAATTCAGTAATTATGTAATTGAGTTCTTTAAAAAGAAATTTAATATATTTTTCTCTCCTCGCCTCAACCATTTTTTTTACAAAATTACATTTACACTTTGAAAGAACTAAAGAAAAAATGTTGGTATTAATACATCTTTTAATTTGTAGATGACATATTTGCAGTCTTTAAGGAGGTACTCCTGGTTGACAAAAATTTTTGTTCGATTTTTTTTTACAAATTTTTATAGCTTGTATGTTTGAGAATATCGTGCCAAAAGGGTTTTTTAAAATTCGAAATACTTTAGGAGATATGGCCTTTTTTGTCCAGCAATGTTTTCGCCAAAATGCGATTTGCTTAATTTGGCTACTTTTTGATTGCAACGGTTTGAAGTAACCACCGAATTTCGTTCAACGCGTTCTTTAGTAGGTAATAACTTGTTTGTATACGCATTTTAAGAAGAAATGAATACACATTTTAGAGCTTAGGTATTCGAATGTTGGCAGCGTTGAGTTTACTTTGAATTGAGTTATAAACCGGACGCGCGCGCGCATACAGTTTTGAAAAGTACATTTTTGATAAAAATTTTTGTTTGTTCTAAAAACAATGGATAGAAAAAAGTAATAGAAATAAAAATAAAAGAAACACTGGTAGCAATCGAAAAACTCGTCCCCTGAAACGCTAGTTTCGTGGTAAGCAACACGAAAGAGATGATGACACTGAATTCACAAGTGCATCGGCAAAAAAATTTAAAAATAATGAAAATGAAGACATAACCATTGACAACAAAATGGAGAATTGCATTTTGGAGTTTTATACAGTTTTCTCAAAGAACATTTGAAATGGTCCGAAGCCAGAGCTCTGGCCGCATCAAAAGAAGGTAGAACTGCCCGAAGAGCACAAAGAGCCACTGAGTCCTCATTTTTTGAAGAAGAGGAAGGAGTTTTTTATGGGGCTGGCATTGAAGATTGATATATGTAAGAATTTCACAAAAACAAAATTTGTTTTATTGCCTAAAATTTTCTTTGAGTTTTTCCAAAATCACGTTTTTGAACTTCGAAGTCACTTTTCTCCGGTTCTACTGAACCGATTTTGATGAATCCAAGTGCAATTGACTTGGAATTGTCGAATTATCTAAAACTGCATGCTCAAATTTTTTTTTTTTTTTTTTGATGCAAAAATATAAATTCAAACTTAAACGCGTTTATCTCGAAACCACGTT
The DNA here is from genome assembly GCA_914767935.1 of Coremacera marginata. Lineage (NCBI taxonomy): Eukaryota > Metazoa > Arthropoda > Insecta > Diptera > Sciomyzidae > Coremacera > Coremacera marginata. The sequence continues at coordinate 160,890,974 of OU612044.1, forward strand.
TTTCGAGCTTGCGGCCTAGATTGCGTTTGTAGTTCTGAACTGATTTTAATGAAACAAAGTGTAATCGACGCAGATTTGTCACCATTCTGGTTCCTACTTCAATCACAATTTTAAACAATTTTTCACTATTTTTTTTACACTAAACTACAAAACAAAGACCCAAAATCGGTTTTTCATATTTCAATGACCGCCATTTTGTAAAAAATAATCAGAAATTTATAATTGAGATAGGAACTAGAATTACATCTGTACTGAGTCTAAAGCCGTTTACTTTTTCCATTTCAGATGATTCGAAGTCGAGTTATCCGGGTAGCAAGTAGCATACCTTTTTTTTTCGACGCCCAACTTTGAAGGCCGACAACTTTTTGAACAGCCCTCGTACAAACAAAAAAAATTTTTTTTATTTAATTTAGTATGTTCTTAATACAAAAAAAGAACACAATTTAAATAACTCTTTGCGTTTTCAAATGAGAAGTTTTTCAAAGAGGGTCCAAAAACAGCCTTCCAACCAGAAATACTCCCTTAAGAAAAATGTATTTCCGTAAATATCTATTTGGATATGTGTTGCCTTTAAAGTGGTTAAAATGGGAGTAAAATTTTTGTGCTTATATATTAATATACATTTATGAAAACTAGTTACGTTATAAATTGCGTAATTTGAGAATAAGAGACTTAATGACAATTTTTAGACAGCTGCTCCCATTAGCATTATCGACATTAGAAAATCGTGCGTCCTGCCAGATCATTCCGTAACTTGGTATTGCGATTCAGCTACTCGTATTATGGGGACTACTCACCATCGATAATTCACAAATGCTTTACTAACTTTCGTTTAGGTTTACAAAGTTGAAGATGTTTGTATCTTTGAGGTTGGTTGCTTTCGATGAATATCAAAATAGAACTGAAAGGCATATCAGTCTGAAAATTTTAATACGCTAATTCTAAATTATAAAATTTGTTTATGATTATGTAACATCTAAATCTACAGTTCGCGAATACAATATGTAACATTTTCTTTAAAATTTAGTGAATTTTCTTTGATCTTAGGAAGGTTTTTTCTGAGTGTAGCGTACGTCTAAGAATTTTTGTAAATATGATTATTATATTATAAAAATGTATATATGACTATTTTAATTTGTAATCTATACAATACACAATACTGATGATTGTTCTTGAGGAAAAGTTCTTTAGGATTATTATATACTTCAGTGTCTTGAATTTAAAGATCTAATAAGGGTGTTGCGAAATTTGCCGGCGTACCGGGAGGCTGCAACCCGCTGTTTGACATACGGCCACTACTTAAAAAAGGCAATTCAATTAGTTGAAATTATTATTAATACATTAATGGAGTTTTGTATTTAAAATGGCAAACTGGTACCACGGGCAGTCAGCGGCCACTGGCTTATGCCAGGCTGACTGGCTTGGGATGGCCCTTCGGGGAGTCTTCGTGGTGGCTGTGGTTACTACCCATATCGCGGGCAGAGCTATCCAGCTCAGTGTGGTTTGCACTCTCAAACCGGGTGACATACCCTTTAGTATGGAAGTGGTTTTAGATAGGCCTCCACCCCTACCAAGAGTTGCGAAGTATCATCACAACATGGAGCTAATTTGGTACCTTTGAATCCTCAATTGAATCCTCAAAGGGGCGTCGACCGACGCAATATCTCGGTCACAATGGTATGGAACATGTAAACTTAAGCCAACATGGCAGGTGTATACATTAACCACAACATTTATTGTATTTAAAATGGAATTAAAATGTTCAGAATGTCATAATTTGAATAAACTTATCTAAATATCATTTAAATGTTCACAACTTACTTGGTATTGCATGGTTGTTCTCGGTTTAAATCTAGTCCGTGGCATGAGGCAAAAATGCTTGTAGAGGTCATAATTGCTATATAAGAGAAAGAAAAAACAATTATTTTTCGATATTAATAAAACTCATTTGCTGTTTGAATTTTATACTGATCCAAACGGCTAAGCAGATTTTGTTCAAATGTGGCACATGTATTATTTGCATCCAAAATTAAATTATGACTTGCTTAGTTATGACTACACCCTTTCCGCTTATTTTAATATATGCAATTCCATTTAAAATTCAGAAAAAATTTAGCTTTACCATATGAGAGAAAAAAGCCGATATTTTCTATCATGTTAATTTTTTTCACAGATGCCTTTGAGTAGGCAGTGTTTTGTGAAATATATCTAATGAATATAAGATATCTTAATAGTTTTTCTAAGGAATAGTAACTTTTAGTAACTAACTAAAAGTTTTCTGTAATCTTAAAACCAAAATCACTGTCTTTTAAAACATAGCAATTCTTAGCACATTGCGCATTTTCATTGCGAAATCGTTCCCTATATTCACATCTTCCGCTCTTTCAAGCTTACTTTACACAATTTTTTTCGCCTAATTATCAAAATTATTCACATAACTTCAAAGCTATGAAAATTCATAAATTCAAATTATTTACTTTCGATGTAAATAATTCCGCTGTTTTTATACAAATTATTTAAATTAATACAATTTTACATTAAAGGCCAATAAAAGTATTTTGTAAAAATTATTTCAACAGTACCTTTAGCGGATTATTAATAGTTTACATCATTGTTTCGAACACAGCTCTTAAATATTGAATTTTTTCTCAAAAACTTTTTCTCAAAACAAAAGTTGTTTTTGATGTAAAAATTGTAATGTATGTGCTGAAAAGTCACGGAATTTTTCGATGAGAATAGGCGTTGTGTGGGGAAAGTTATATTTATCTCTCAACGAAGTTGCCTTCGAGTGCAATGCCCTTGGAGATTAGATAGATTGGAGATAGATTCAATCCATATCAACTAATTCAATACTGGTCGCTTGACCATATTTAAAAAAGCTGATATTTTTTTTTAACAGTTGTCCAATTTTTTTAGATCTCAGAACTGCTTTCAAAATAAGTTTTTTTCTTCTTTCAAAATATTTTTTTTTTGCTACCAATAGCGTTATATGCATTTGTGTTAACTTATATTTCTCAGCTCCTATTATACATTGAATGATGAATAAAAAACTTAAATATTAAGCGCACTTTGGCCTTTAAATTGACATTTAAGAGATGCATATAAAAAAGTTTCTTCATATTAAAAAACATTATTATATTTTTGATATCAAAACGTGATATCTTGCAATTTTGAGAGATTTGACGTAGAATTACGTCTTACAGTGGGGTTTATTTTGACACATCTTTTCAAGGCCATGCTACCGGTTTTTGGGGTCACTTTAGGACAGTGGTCGGCATTCTTACACAACCACAAGCGTGGCGTTTATGTGTATGTGTTAAAGCTTTATGCAAGCTTTGCACTGTATAAAAGCATTTATATAAAATTTATTAGTCCCGCCTGGCGTTAAAACGCCAAAAAAATAAGAAATATCTAGTGATAGGTAATATTGTTCTTATTTAAGGACTATTTTTACCTTTGAAAAGTAACTTTTCATAGAAACTTTCCGTTTCTGTTGAATTTTCAAGTAGCCCAGTTATTACTTCCCTATAGGAACAAACTAACTTGTTTTTAAAAACAACTAATTAAAAAACTAATTTAAAATAAACTACTATATGAAGTACTTTGAATTATATTAAGGCGGGATTCACTTCAATTCTAAATAGTTTTTATTACATTATATATGAAGTAATTGAAATACTAATTATATTAAGGCGGCAACTAATCTGATTTAGACATGTTTTAATTGCAAATTTTTATTAGATTACCAGTTTGTAAATATTTAACCATGTTATTTCATTAAATTTTATTATCTTTAGGCTTCACTAACATTTTGTTTCAAAAAGACATATTTTTTTATTTACGACATTGAGCTGTAAGACAGACGTGGTAAACATACTTTAAAACTGCCTCTAAACCCTGTGAAACGATTAAAAATTCTTTATTATTTAAGATATTCTAATTACAAACTGGTACTGTTTAGCAAATATTGTACAATTTGGACTCTGTACGGAAATTGATGAATTGCTTAACCATTCAGCAAACACCTCATCACTTCAATAGTAAAGACGCACGCCTTTCCCTACGTAGCGTCGAGTCTGCTCCATCACTTCATTGCAACTGACACTTAAAATGCAAATGCATTCTGTTCATGCAAAAAAATTGGTAATAAGCCTTCCCATGCTTCTTTTATTCTAACAGTTGCAGCCGAAGATTTTACAACTGTTCTTAAATCTAATTTGTGGGCCGATAATAATCTTGTTACTGAGTTCAAGCCAAAAAATAAGTTTAAAAGGGTGACTCAAGCCACCCGCCAGACTCAAAAAAACTAAATAGGCTGTCCCTTTACTACCAAAATGTAAGGGGACTACGTTCTAAGACGCAGAGCTTATTTCTATCAACTCAAAATTGCTCTGAGGATATTATCGCGTTAACAGAAACGTGGCTGAACGGAAGCATTACCGATTTGGAATTGTTTGACAATAGTTTTCAAATTTTTAGAAAAGACAGATACACTGAAAATATTTCTTCTGTCGGTGGTGGTGTCCTTTTGGCTGTAAGGAACTGCTTTGTCAGTTTTATTGTTGACATTCCCTGCTCTTCTAATATTGAACTAATTTGCGTTAAAGTTATACATTGTAACTCTAATGTATATGTTATTAATGCGTATGTTCCTCCTAAGAGTAGTGTAGAGGTCTATGCAAGCCTTGTGGAGTGCATAGATTACATAATTGATTTACTTGACGTTAATGACGACATTTTATTATTGGGCGATTTTAATCTACCTGATTTAAAATTGCATTCTTCTGACGATGATACGTACTATTGTGCATCTAATTCGAAGACCCGCCAAGAACATATATTTGTTGATAATATATGTTCAGACTTACAACAAGTGAGTTGTATTTATAATAGTCTTGAAAGACTTCTTGCCCTGGTCTTAACTACAGACAGTAACAATGTTGTTGTTAAGAGGGCCTTTCATGCTCTAACTACTGTTGATGAATATCATCCACCATTGAGTATTTGGTACGAATCCGACAGACCAAATATAGTAAATTCAAATTCAGCAGATAAGCTTTATGCATTCAATTTTAAAAATGCTGACTTTTTGAAGTTGAATCAGTTGCTTCATGGTAAACTTAATGCAATTTTAGAATATATAAATGTAAATTGCCTTGATGACTCCATACATGTTTTTTATATGGAACTCTTTGCTGTGTTTTCTCAATCAGTACCTTATAGTCTCAAATTTGCGAGGAATTCTGCGTACCCGTGGTACACAAAGGATTTAAAAACTCTTAGCAACAACAGGAATAGGGCATGGAAGAAATACGTCTGTAGCTTAGGCTCAAACGACCTAGAAACTTACAAACGTTTGTTTCTGGAATTTGAAAATCGCTCAGCTACATTATATCACGAATATTTAGATAATGTTAAGCTGAGAATATTGACAGATCCAAAGAAATTTTGGGGATTCGTAAACACAAAGAAGAAATCTGATGGATTTCCTTCTTCATTTAGAACTCCTGAGGGATTTACTGAATATCCCGTCAAAATTTGTGGCCTATTCGCCAATCTTTTTAAAGAATCATTCTGTTCAGATTCTTTTACTCCTGATGGAGAGTACTTTGAATATATGAATTCCGAACCCAGAGTATCTTTGGAACATATATCCTTCACTCCAGAGGATATTTTAATGTATATTAGATCGATCGATGAGGAGTTTGGTGCTGGACCTGACGGTGTTCCTGCCGCAGTGTTAACACAATGCGGTTCCGTTTTGAGTCAACCACTTTCTTTATTATTCAATAAATCTATTAACGAAAGTTATTTTCCACTTTTTTGGAAAAAATCATTTATAAGTCCTATTTTTAAAAAGGGTTGCAGGAACGATGTTAGTAACTATAGGCCTATCGCTAAGCTCTCATCGATTCCAAAACTTTTTGAGCGGATGATGTATGATCGGGTGAAAATTCACTGTGGGGAAGTCATAACAACTCGTCAGCATGGTTTTGTGAATGGCAGATCCACTGTGTCTAATCTTCTCGATTTTACAACATTCTGCTTAAATTCTATTGATTCTGGTAACCAGGTCGATTGTGTTTACACTGACTTTAGTAAGGCATTTGATAAGCTACCACACAATCTAATCTTATTTAAACTTGAGCTAATGGGATTTCCACAATATTTTGTGAACTGGATTAAATCGTATTTGGTAGAGCGATCTTATCAAATACGCTTCCGAGGCGCATTGTCTTCTGAATTTATTGCTGCATCAGGTGTTCCTCAGGGTAGTCACCTTGGTCCTCTTCTGTTTATTTTAGCTATCAATGATGTAACTCACGTCATTGAACACTCTCATCTGCTTATTTATGCCGATGATATGAAAATATACAGAACGATTAATTCTAGAGATCATTCAGATCTACTCCAGTCTGATCTAAAATCCTTTGAAGTTTGGTGTTCTAAAAATAATATGTTTTTAAATTCAGATAAATGCCAAACTATGACCTTTTCGCGAAAAAGTAATAATTTTATATTTGATTATAAGATTAAAGATACTGCCTTGAGTCGTGTAGACACCGTCAAAGACCTAGGTATATGCATGGATTCTAAGCTGTCGTTTAACATTCATATTGGTAATATTTGTAAAAAAGCATCTTCAATGCTTGGTTTTGTAAAACGCTGGGCCAAAGAATTTAATAGCATGATTACCACTACAACGTTGTATTATGCAATCGTGCGTCCTCACTTAGAGTATGCAAGTCAAGTTTGGTCCCCAAGTTACAATGTGCATGTTGATCGAATAGAAAGAATCCAAAAACGTTTTGTTCAGTTTGCTCTAAGGGGCTTAAGTGGAACTGACATATTAGACCTTCCTCCTTATAAGGATCGTTTAAAACTATTAAAAATGCAGTCTTTAGGTGATCGAAGGAAATCGGCAGATATCGTATATTTACACCAGCTCATAACAGGTGTATTCGATTCTCCAGAACTTCTTTCTCACATAAATTTTAACACTAACCGTAGAAGCAGTAGAAACGCTAACAACTTAATTTATTTGCCATTTAGTAGAACAAATTATATGGCTACTGCTCCTGTAAGTCGCATGAGTTCCTTTGTTAACAATTGTAGCGTTTTTGATGTTAATTTGTCAAAAGGTCAACTCAAAAGTAGATTAAAATTAGTTGTGTAATTAGATCTATGTATACGCATGGTTAGTCGTTACGTCTTGTGTTGTCCCTGAGCCCAACCCATTTATTGGTGGGTAAATTTTTCCCACATTAACTTGTTTGTGGTCACGGGTATCCATAACATTGATATTTTTTTTCAATGATTACTGGGTAGTGGCTTTAGATGGGTTAATGCTGAGGAAGTGCGATAAAGCTGTAGTAGCTGAACTCTTTTGTTATTGCATGTATTTACAAAAGAAGCACTAAGCAAAATATCGGTGTGTCCATCGACCATGATTGATGGGTGCAAATCGTAAAAAATCCCTCTGATACGCTTGTTTACCTCATATTTTGAAATAAAAAAATTTTGAATCAAAAAGCTGGCTCGTGTTAAATAACAGGCGCAGTATCCACACAATTCTGATCAATTGGATGGGCACCTTCGCCCATGTACCCAGGCGGTGGCGTACCCGTTTTTGTAAACTGCTTCTGTGGTAGGCATGCTCACATATAAGCGCAGAGTTCCTCCAGCTTCTGGAACTATCACCTGTTGGATGCAGAAATAGTCCAATGAAGAAAGGAATAATGAAATTATATCTACCATCGCAGCGTACTTCTATTGCGCTCCTTGAATGTAATTACTAGTCCTTTTTTGAATTGACTGGCAATGAAGCTTGGCATGAATCACTTTTGAATTATTTTAAAATCAATTAAAACACCACAAAGAACGAAAATCACTTCTAACTTTGTTTACATTTTGCTTTCAGATTTTATATTTCAGAATTTATTTGTGTCGACCAGGCATGATTTTTTTGGCATGATTTATGTATTTTTCAAAACAGTCAAATAAATGATCTTTTGATGACAAATTTAAAATTTTTATGCTTTTAAATTCATCTTCAGTAAGTGGAATATTAAATAGTTTTCAATTGGTTATTTTAAAGTAATTAAAAAAAGAATTTAAATTTAACTAGCTTAACAAGTAATTAAAAATATATACAGACGAAAGTCAATTGACTTATTTAGCGGACATCACCATACAAAATATGTTAGTTCGTTCTATGGAAAAAAGTCAGAATTTCAACTAGTTGTGGTTGATAAAAAACTACTTTTTCAACTACTTTTAAATTAATTGATTTTCCTACAGGGTTATCATAGCATTGCAATAAAAATCTATCACATACTTTTAGGCATGACAAAAAAATAAGGCTTCTTTCATAGAAAATTTAAAAAATACACAATAATATAGAAAAAATAAGACGTTATTGCACATCTACAAAGCAAGACCTTTTAATTGCTACCCTATTTTTGAAAATCGTGTATACTGTATAGATTTTATAGGCATCACAAAAAATGCCCTTGTGTAATAATAATATAGAATAGATAGATACCCAGTAGGCATTGGCAGGCCTTCGAAGACTACTAGCAGGCCTTAAAATGGGTGTCGGAGGCCTACCCTACTCATATCCAAGCCCATATACTTTTTTATTTGAAATGGCCAAATTTTCCAGGCCTTCCGCTTTCCCTCCATTAAAGAGGTCTGCTATAAGCACTCCTTTAGAATGGCTTAAAGAAGAGGTTATCCAAAACAATTCAAAAAATATCTTTTTTATTTCTTTTGATGCATACCTACCTATTTATTCTGTGATTTTATTTTATTTTACATGCTTTTGTCAGGTAAGAATATTTCTAATAGACATGGGTAACGAAGCGCTGCGTTGCGTTAATGAGTTGAAGCCCTTCAATGCGTTACTGCGTTGATACACTTGTTTTAATAAAACTAACGCAATAGCGCAGTAATGCAAATGACGCCCTCAAAGCAAAAGTAAAAAATATTTATACAGAGAGCAAAAATTCCACATATTGTACGGCGCATCGAGGATAGAAACAGAAAGTTAATAGCAAACATTATTACTCTGTATAAATAAGGACAAGGGGTTGCAATGAATATGCTTGGAGTGGGTTGACTGTTATTAATGTTTTGCCATTCACAGAATAGTTTTGTTAATTTAATAAACTGTTGGATGTGTTCGTGCTCGAAGCAGAAGTAAATTCGGATCCAACTTTGAACTTGCTTAGCATACCAGGTACGCGTATGTATCTGTTTGATGGCTCGCATCAAATTTTAAACGAAATATAGTGTGGTTGCATGCTTGAAGTTTAACATATCTTCAGTTTTGGTGGATGCTTTAATCTGCTCTTCCTTTAGTTATATTTCATATTTATTACTTATGGATATAATAATCTTTAATGATTCTATTAGCAGAAAGATTTTTTTAGGTCAGAAAAATTAACCACATAACGCAACGCGTTGGTCCTCACTGCGTGGATTAAATTCTTGTTGATACATCCCAAACTACGCTATGGCGCAATTGCGTTAACGCATTCCGCTGATACAGCAAACTGCGTTTGAGTTGGTGTATCAACGCAGCGATTCTTGCTGCGTTACCCATGTCTAATATCTAAGGAATGACTTTCATTATTATTCAGTATTTTTGAACTAATATATTTTAACTTTTAACGAAAAAGTAACCCTGAAATATAAGCAGAACCAGTTTTTGTACGAAAAGTATATTTGTTGTACTGCCCTGGGTAGCGAAAAAATAGGTCTCATAGAAGCGCTCGCAAAAGCTCGCAAAAGTCATGTGTCTTGCCAAAAGTAGCAGTAAATGCACGCCTTCGTTAGAAACGACCTAGCATCATTGCCTATTGGGGAGATAGATAGCAGTGTACGTGTGCAAAAAACACGTATTGCAATTTTGTCATTATTTATTAAAAAATATACTTCTTACCATAAATTATTAAAATTAGAAAATTCTGTAAAAAAAAAAATCTGAGTATGAAATATATTGGGTATTTCAAAAAGTTCGGTTACAAATTTTACCAAATTTGCTGTTTTGATTGATAACGTTTTGCCATTTTTGGGCTAAAGTCATTATTCCACCTGTGTAGAACTTCTGTGTTATCTGAGCGAAAAACTGATTCAAGTGCATTTTGCAGGCCTCCAAAGAATTTCAATTTACACTATTAAGAGAGTTATGCAGATATCGAAACAACAAATTATCTGAAGGTTCAAGGTTCGGGCTATATGTTGAATGCATCAAACTTACCAGCCAACCTCTCTCAATTTCTGCCGTGTCATCAAAGATGTGTGTGGTCTGGCGTTGTCATGATGTATCGCAACACCTTTTCTGTTGATCAATCTTCAATCTTATTAATTGTTGACATTAGAAAACAGAATCAATCGTTTGACCAGGTTGTACAAACGAATAATGAACAATTCCCTTCCAATACCAGCAGACGCCTAGTATTACCTTTCTTAGTGTCAATCCTGGCTTTTCCAACGTTTGTGAAGCTTCGCCTTACTTCGTCCATGATCTTCTTCGCACATTATTGTCGTAGGTGATCCATGTTTCATTGTCCCTAATCATTTGCTTCAGGAATGGTTCAATTGCGTTCCGTTTTAGCAGTGATTTGCAAATAGATATTCGGTCAAATTAAATTGTTCGCTGTTAATTCATGTGGCACCCAAACCACGAGCTTCTTTGTGTATCCAATTTTCTTCAAATGGTTGATAACTATTTAGTGATGAACGCATAGTTTCCTAGAAACGTTCAAGTTGCTCAATTTTTTCCATGATTTCGTCGACTTTTTTAGTGATTGGTCGACCAGAGCGAGGTACATCTTTTACATCAAAATATCGGATCGAAAAAGAGAAACCACTCCGTTGCTGTTTTTCTAGTTACATCATTTCCGTTAATTTCACAAATTTTTCCAGCACCTTGTGACGCATTCTTACATTTTCTATAGTAAAAATGCAAAATATGAGGATAATATTCCGAAATTTCACTCATTTTTAAACTTAGATAACTTTTCACAGAGCAATGCGCTTTTAATATTGTCTTCTAACAAAGAAAAGCTTAAGATGTCAGCTTTCAAACAAGCTATAGCATTGCCAAATGCAATAAATATTACCAGAGATATTACATTTTAGAGCAATCTAGCGACAATTTGCAACCGAACTTTTTCGAATACCCAATAATAACCATTTTACAATTGATACAATAATAATAATAAGAAAAACCATTTTACAATTCAATTCGTCTTAGTGGTTGTCAACTCATAATTAGAAATGCTTAAAAATTTCAAATAGAATGAGTTATTTACAAAGAAATTGAATATAAAAACTCGCATTATATGTTTAAGTCCAATAAATTATAAATATAAGATTGACATTGTAATAATAAAGACTAACATATATTTAACCCTCTAACAATGTCAAATTGGATTCGATAGCCATTTTAAATGTTTTTCAATAGTAAGAGATATAAAAATTTTTTATTTTTAAAAAAATTTTAGTTTTTTGCTTAAATATCAAGATATCAGAACAAGATATCAGAAAATCTTTTAAAAAATGATATTAATATTATTTTAAAAAATGAGTGAAATGCATAATTAAATAAAACATTTCCAATATATTAAAAAAGATACAAAAAAATCTTATATATTAAACCAAACCTTTTAATTATCAGACAAACAATAACTTGAATCAAGCCAAATCTTTTCTTTATAGCAAAAACCAAAGCATTCTAATAGGAAATGAGAAAGTTTTTTAATGGATATGTAGCAAAATCTTCTATTTTCCAAGAAAACAAATTTCACAAATCGATTAAGTTATTCCAGTTTTCAGCAAAGTATCTACTTGGATCTTACTACTCTTTACACTATCTACTCTTTAGACCGAGAAAAAGCTTATGTTAAATTGAAAAAAAACCTAGCATAGTTTATAAGATGGCTTTGGCAGTTTTCAGCATCCCAAGTACTTCATCAAAACGCTTAAGTTTTACATGTTGACTTGCCAATTTTTATTTGGGTGATAAATTAAACAAGTATTTGATAATTTTTTATATAAAATATAAAATTGTATTATACTACTTTTTAAAAAAAATTGGATTTCAAAAATATAAACCTTTTTTCGGGATTTGGTTTTTTTTTTTACTTTTTTTGTTGAAGCTGCCGCCTCTCGTTCTGTGATTTGCCTGACTGAAATCGGCAACAACACAAACTTTTCTTTTATCTACACGGTTTTTTTCTCAGAAAATTAATGACTTCTCGGCTTTTCTTGCTACTTGACGTCTATTATAATAAGAACATTAAATTAAATTAAATATCAATACAAAAATTTTACCTTCGAATGCCGTTGAGATTCGAACCCACACCAACCGTTACCACTGTGCATGAAGTCACTACACTACGCATTGAGCCAAACTCCTTCGTTACGCGGAGTGATTTACTCAACATTAATTACAACTGAAGCTATGCTGCTGCATAACATAATAATCTATTAAAAGATTTTTGTTGTATGACTATTAACAGAATACTGCGACATACTGCATCTGTTAATGCTACATCTGTTAACATAGCTGCAGTTATTTCAGCAAACAGTAATAAGGCTGCTTGGATCAATGGGTAAAGCGATGGACTGGCACCAAAAGTTTTAGGTTGGATTCCGAAATTTTTTCTTTTCTTTTTGTTAATGAAATATAATAAATTTACTGGTGTGAATATAAAGGTGTGTTTTTTAATTTACTTTATGTTATTTTTGAATTTAAAAGTGATTTTATTACAACAAAAAAACCATTAAATTATCAAAACTATACTTCTCTCGTGTGTTTAATGACGCAGCTGTGTTTTTTTTTTTTTCAGAAAATAGCTCAAAACTATGCTTAAGCAATCCATGCTTGTTACTTCTTAATTTTGTATTTTTGGATTTTGGGCTTAGGTGAATCAAAATTTTTTTTGGCAAGGTATCGTAGTATGTGCTTTCAAAGCAATGTATTAAACAATAAATTGCTTAGCATAAGTTTATAATTCCCATACAATTCTCTTTATCCAAGCAGACTTAGGTGATTTACCTATTGCTTTTTTTCTCGGTGTATACACAGTTAATAAAAGAATTGATTTATTATCTAATCCTGATTAGGAGACGCGAAATTCTCTATTTCACCTAATCTTTACGGCATGCATTAGGTTATTCACCTAATTAAAATTTGTAAATTCTACTAAAATTTTGTTTATATAATCACGTAAGTTTTTTCTTTATTTTACCTAATGCAAGTTGTTGATTATTTTATTTTTTTATTTTTTGACTTTGTAGTAATATTGAAATCGATTTTTTTTTTTTAAAAAAAGTTTTTTGCGTTATAAACTTGACGCAATCTGTTATGAAAAATTCAAATTTTTTCACTCTGATATTTGAGTTAATTTAAATTTTATTTTTCACAACAAAAAAATATCAAGCCACAATAAATATTACAGCTGACTATGTTGAAGTAATTACCAATTGCATGGTTTATTTTATTTATTTACTGCATTTATTTCTTTGGACATTTATATAGATTTAGAATTTTGTGTATTTAACCTACACTTGAAGCTTCATACAGTGACTCAATGGAGGGTGACCAAAATAATTGTCCTGCCAACAAACAATGTGTGCGCTGAGATGCTGAAGCTCCTTTTGGATTGGGGACTGGAGGAACTTATTCCTGACTTCACAGGTATTTATATTAGAATAATTGCAGAATTTGGGATCCCCAGAAGGTAGAGGAAATATTGGGGTCTAAAAAACCCTTCTAGATGGTTAAATGCGCATTATAAGCATTTTGACTGAAATTACTCAAACAACATTTTCGAAAAATACCTATGCGAAGACAAACCCTTTTTTTAAATCTTGCGTTTTAACAATGATTTCGTATTAAGTTTTAATTTTACCAAAGTTATAGTAAAAAGGTGCAGTTTTGTTTGGTTTTTTAGCAAATATGCGAGTGTTTTTATAAATAAATTTTATAAATAAAAAAAAATTTTATAAATATATATGTTTTTTGAATTTTTATGTTTTCATGCAGTACATAACATTATTGTATCTTGGCAAAAAAATCATAACTCTTACTTACTTACTTAGTTGGTCGTAACAACCCGTGTCCGGGTTTCAACCGACCTCATCAGCTCTCGCCAGGCGCCTCTGCTTTGCGTGCGCCTTCTCCAATCGGATACACCAAGTGCGGTTAGGGCTTCCTCAGCCTGGTCCATCCATCGGAGGCATGGTCTCCCTCGTCGCCGTTAACCAGCAACCCTCGCCTCGAGCACCTTTTTCGCTGGAGCTTCGTCGTTTATACGATGGACATGACCCAGCCAGCGTAGTCGCTGCACAGTTATACGCCGAACTACGTCAATGTCATCGTAGAGCTCATACAGCTCGTGGTTCATTCGGATGCGATAGTCATCGCCAACTCGAACAGGACCGACGATTTTGCGAAGAACTTTTCTCTCGAACACCTCCAGAGCGGCTGCGTCAGTTTGCGAAACTACCCATGCCTCAGCGCCATAAAGCCGCACAGGTAGAACGAGCGTCTTGTAGAGTGTTAGTTTTGTCCATCGAGAGAGTGCTCTGGAACTTAGTTGCTTACTGAGCCCGTAGTAGCACCTATTAGCAATTATTGTTCTTCGCTTTATCTCCAGGCTGATTTCGTTTTTGGTATTAATGGCGGTGCCAAGGTAAACGAACTCCTTGACTACTTCAAAGTTATAGCTGCCGGATGAAACGTGGGAGTCTAAACGCCGAGCTCCCTTGTTTGTAGACAGCATATATTTTGTTTTGCCCTCATTTATCGTCAAACCCACTTTGGCTGATTCCTTTTCGATAGCGGCGAAAGCAGCGGTAACATCTCTCTTGGTTCTGCCGACAATATCAATATCATCAGCGTACGCAAGGAGCTGGACGCCTTTGTAGAAAATGGTGCCATTACGATGCACACCGGCCTTTCGTACGATCCCCTCCATGATGATGTTAAAGAGATCGCAAGACAGTGGATGGCCTTGCCTGAAACCTCTTTCTGTATTGAAGGTTTCGGAGAGGTCATTTCCTACCTTGACGGAGCTGCGTGTGTTTCTCAACGTCATTCTGCAAAGTCTGATCAACTTTGCAGGTATACCGAACTCAGACATTGTTGCGTATAGGCAATCCCTTCTCGGGCTATCGAACGCAGCTTTAAAATCGACAAAGAGATGGTGTGTGATTTTCGTGGGTTTTCTCCAGGATTTGTCGTAGCGTGAAAATCTGGTCTATGGTGGACTTACCAGGTCGAAAGCCACACTGATAAGGTCCAATCAGTGTTTTTGTAATCGGCTTTAATCTTTCACACAGTACGCTTGAGAGAATCTTATATGCGATGGAAATAAGACTGATACCTCTATAACTTGCGCAGATTGTTGGGTCTCCTTTCTTAAGTATAGGGCACAGTACGCTGAGGTTCCAATCGTCGGGCATGCTTTCTTCTAGCCATATTTTGCTGATGAGCTGATGCATGCGCCTTATCAATTCATCGCCGCCGGTTTTAAACAATTCAGCTGACAGGCCGTCAGCACCCGCTGCTTTGTTGTTTTTGAGTCGTTGGATAGCAACTCGAACCTCATCATGGCTAGGTGGTGGTACTTCCACTCCGTCATTGTTGATTGGTAGCTCTGAACTGCGCTCTCCATGGGCGGCATTGGTGGAATCGTCGCCAGTAAGTAAGTTGGAGAAGTGCCGTCTCCACAATCTCACCACAATCTCAGCACACACTGCGTATCCGTATTCAGATCTCCATTTTCGTCTCTACAAGTGGATGCTCCGGGCTTGAAACCTTGGGTTAGACGCTTAACCTGTTGATAGAATTTTCGTGCATCCTTCTTGCCCTGGTATACCTCTAGTTCCTCACGCTCACGCTTTTCCTGCTCTCTTTTCTTGCGTCTGAAAAGGCGCCTCTCTTCCTTCCTCTTTTCGCGGTAGTTTTCTCGCACGGCTCGCGTTGCAGCTGACTGCAGCGTTTTTCTATAAGCGGCGTTTTTTACTGCAGTCGCAATGCGACACTCCTGATCATACCATTGGTTCCGAGATTGCGGGCGCCGGAAACCAATGACTTCTTCAGCGGCAGCGCGCATGGAGTGGGATATATGCGCCCAAAGTCCGCCGGCGTCATCGGGTCCAGAGGTTGGTTGGATGAGCTTAACCGAGAGTTGAGCGGAGTAGGCTTCGGCAGTCCGTTGTAATTGCAGCTTAGCGACATCTAGCTTTCGTTGCATTCCTGTGCGTATGTTCTTCGCATTGCATAATCGCATGCGGATCTTGGCTGCAACAAGATAATGGTCGGAGTCAATGTTGACCCCCCGAAATGTACGCACATCTAGAACACTAGAGGCATGCCTTCCGTCGATTACAACATGATCAATTTGGTTTCGCGTTTTTTGATCCGGGGACAGCCAGGTGGCCTTGTGGATGTCGAGGTGCTTAAATCTGGTGCTACTAACTACCATGTTTCGCGCCGCGGCGAAGTCAATCAGTCTTAGACCGTTGTTCGTGGAGGTCGCATGAAGACTGAACTGACCGACAGTGGGGCAAAGATGCCTTCCCTTCCGACTTTCGCATTAAAATCGCCGAGGACTATTTTCACGTCATGGACCGGAAGGTGGTCGTATACGTCCTCAAGGCTAGCGTAGAAAGCGTCTTTGACGGCTTCGTCCTTTTCCTCCGTCGGGGCGTGCGCGCAAATAAGGCTGATGGAGAAAAATTTTGCCTTGATGCGGATCGTGGCCAATCTTTCGTTGACAGGTGTGAACCGGGAAACAAGGTGGCGTAGTTTCCGGCTAACAACGAATCCACATCCAAATTCGCTCCTCTCCGCATGGCAGCTGTAGTAGATATCACAGTGTGCTTGTTTAGAGCAGCCTTGCCCTTTCCATCGCATTTCCTGGATGGCGGTGATGTCAGCCTTTATCGTTTTGAGGGCTTCCGCCAGTTGGATAATGGCACATTCCCTATAAAGGGTTCGGACATTCCAGGTTCATATCCGTAAATCATTGTCCGTTTTTCGTTTGCGGTGGTCGTCAACGTAATTGGGGTTCTTATCCGAGGCTGGTTTAGTTTTCATTGGGCAGTAGTAATGTGGCGGGACCCAAACCCTGCGCACATTCCATGTTTAAGGTCTATGGAGTGACCCGCCGCTCAAATTAGCCGTCAAACTGACGGATGCCAGTTTGCCGTTGCCCAGGGAACACCACGTGGAGGTTTGAGTCGACTTGAGACGATTTCGACATGGATAATGCTGGCCTCGCCAGGTTGAGGCGGTCAGACACGTTGCCATGTGAAGGTTCGCCCCCTGTTCCCCATAACTCATCCTTTTATATAAAACAAAGTCGTGAGATGTGCTACTAATTCCATAACTCAAGAACGAAGCGCATGATTTGCTTGCGGATTTTCTTATCGTGCTTATTGTGTGTATGATCTGATAATTTAGTTTGTATAGTTACTGATGGCATTTCCTTTCTAATATGAAGCAAAACATTCTAGTTTTAAGAAAATTGTTAACTTAAATCAAGCAAATTGTTCTCAACTCAAGAAACAAAACTTCTCAAATTAAGGAAATGAGAATAGTTAGTTTTTTTAACAAATTGTTCAAAACGCAAGCAAATATTAGACTTGAATCTAGAAAAAGTATTCATGAATTTTAAGTAGGTGCTTATTAAATTAAACTTTTTTTTTTAATAGCATGTGTCTTAAATTTACTTAGTTCTACCAAAATAATGCTTGCATTGAGAAATTACCGCTTTAGTGTGAATTGATAGTCTATTTGCTTGATTCAAGCAAAGAAAGTTTGATTATTGTCGTAATCTGAATAAAACTAACAAATGTTGATAACTTACCTAAACTATTTCCAGCCATATTTTTGTCGCAGTTATGACCATTCAACGCACTAAGGCATGGATAAAGGTGGCATACAGAACCGTTAGGGCCACTTCTCATTGAACATACTGGATCGTCACTATTTGGGCAGAAACTTTCACAACCGTGGTATACTGATGGGCTATAAAAAAAGTAAAATGTGTTATATTTTATTTATTTAATTTTATTTAACATGAATTTAAGTAGGTACACTGAACTAAGCATTGTTCCATTCAAAAGACCAAATTTATTGATTCCAGTGATCAATTCATTCGCTAAGGGAACACGTTCATTAAGTTGTATTTGTTTTTAATACAATGTTTTTTTAAGAATCTGCGTTCATTGAAATATTTTCTCAAATTTGCTTAAGAGACATTTTATAAATTTTTTTTTTTTTGGAATCGAATTTTTTTCTTATATATATGGGCCTCAAGAAAAAAAAATTTTTTTCAAAATTCCTCCTTCAACTATACTTTTTAGCCTGTTTTGCCTGTTTTGTATACTTTTTTGCGAGTGAACATCGCCAAGCGTCGCACTGAATTGGCCAAAAAAAAAAAAATTCGAACAAGCAAAAAGAAAAAAGCCAGGTACAAGCAGAATATGAGCAAGCAGAAGGCTTACTGTATTCACCCGGGATCGCAGAAGACTGGTAAGTTAAAAAATTTTTTTTTATATTTATCCACAAAAAAATAGTTTCTTTTTTTTTAACCACGTTCTTAATCTTTCTACTTAGCATTTCTGCAAAAACACTTGAACGATTTTTATGTTTATGGCCTATATTTTTTTGTTATGAGTTTCTCTAAGCGAAAAAAATCAAGGAGATTAATTTAATCATTAAAAGTACCAAAAAACTTGTTTTGAAACTTTAAACGCGTTTTTCTCAAAACAGGGTTTTGAAAATCGGTTTGCAAGATTACACAATAACTTTAATACGGCTTTACTCCAAAATTGCTGAGTAATAACAAAAAATATATTTTTGAGGGGCTGACTTCAAGTGTTCTTTTTAAAAGTCCTCAAAAAATTTGTGCAGCTACTTTTGTCCTAAAATTTTAGGCCTTTTTTTGAATTTATGTTTTGGCAACCGCTATTTTGTTTTTAAGTAATTTTTTTGAAAAAACTCTTAGTCAGCCCCTCAAATTAGGTTTAAACTCTCACCAAATTGTGTTTTTTTTTTTTGTTTCAGATAAGCCATACTCGAGATATCCTGCACACCGTTGTTCCGCACGCGGAAGTGAAGTCACGACAAAAACAAAAATTTTGTTTGTGTTAATTTTAATACTTATGTAAAACAATAAAAAAATTTTTACTCAAATATCTCTTAACATTTCTTCACAATCTTTACATAAAAGGCTCCTAAAATTTCGACAAAATTAGGTAAAATGTCCCTTAAGAACGCATTTTATTAAGAAACAACAACTTGTTCTCTCATGAAATAACGCATTCTTTAAAGTAATATACAGTGTATTAACATAAATTCAATGAATGTATTCTTTGAAAGTAAAAACAATTGATTTAAGGGAGTGACTCTTTGGTTGTAAGATAAAGTTCATAAAATCAAAGAACGTTATTAAGTTTCACAGTGAAAAGTTCCATAATTTTATAAAATATTTTGTTCGCATAAGAACTTATTCTTGAAGTTAAGAACAAAGTTTCATCAAAACAATGAACTCGTATATTGTGCCTTAATCTTAATGAATGATTCATTGGGACAAAGAACTTTTTCTTTGATTTTATATACCTCTTTGGTTCAATAAAACGGCAAAATTTTAGCAAGGAAATCTTTAATGCTTGAATAAAATGGCTATAATATGGATGTCAAATAAATGTTCACTTACAGTTCAGTTTAGTTAAATAAAATTTTTTCAATAAAGTTTCAAAAGTATCTAAATTAAAATACATATATGTGAAAAGCGTCCGATCATACCGATTTCATACCGACTTCATCAGAGGTTGGCTTGATAATTAAAGAAAGAACCTATTACTTTCCGTCATGTTTAAGATGTTTTGAAACAAAAAAAAAACAATTTTTTTCCGACTTTTCAATATAAAAATGTTTTTAAAACAAGTATTTTTTACTAACTTTCTATCCTTAATACGTCATTTAAGCGAAAATTTGTTCTTTAAATTTTATGTTGTTTTTTAATTTTAAGTGAAAAAAGACTTAAATATAAATTTTCATAAATTTTTATATGAAAAAATTTTGTGAAATATTTTTTCTTTTGTTTTGTTATTTCGTGCTTATCCTTTATATAAATAATTTCCACTTATAATATGTTCAAGATTTTCATATGGATAAGTTCTCGTTAACAAATTGCTTTTTTCGATTTTGACGAATGTATAACGAAGCCGAAAAAAGTTGGTCAAAAAATGATAAAAAAAATAATTTGGAACTTTTGAAAAGCCAAATCTCAAAAAAAAAATAATCAAATCAAACAAAAATCAAACAAAAAATCAAACTTTCAAATCAAACAAAAAAAAAATAGATTTCCTTTTTTGACCAAGTTGGAGTTCGAAGCCGTGTCGGCGAATGCTGGCTTTTATTAAAAAGCAAATTAAGCAAGATATATTCAGCACCTGAAATAGCTGAGTGGGTAAGGTGCCGGACTAGCATTCAGGAGACGTAGTTTCGATTCTTGACGTGGTAAGCTTGAAATTATTTTTTTTTTATATTTTTTTTTTTTTTATTTTTTATATGATTTATATGATTCGTTATCGAATTGCTTCTTTCAGTTTTGGAAACTCGTTAAAGAATTGCTTTTTATAGTTTTGGCGACTCGTTAACGAATTGCTTTTAATAGTTTTGGCGACTCGTTAACGAATTGCTTTTTTCGGTTTTGACGATTCATTAACGAAGGAGGAATTTCTCCCGCTCGCGATATTATAAATGAATCGCTACTAATAATTGCTAATGAATGAAATGTACGACAAAACGATTCGTAAACGATAACATTAGTGAATCATTTTGTTTATTGGGATTTTACATGGAATCACCGGTATATGTAATCTTGCAATTTTTTTTTTCATTTTGGTTTTTTGTCTGTCTTATCCCCCTCTCTCCCCCTCTGGTGAATTCTAGATTCGCTACTGGCTGCTGTTCAACGATTTCAGCTATTTCTACTATCGTTGCACGAAATAAACAAAAGTTTCAATAGTGGATGCGGTTACGCAGCTGAAGGTAGAGGTTTAGTCGAACTAGATAATGTATCATATCCATATCTGTGCGTAGTACATTAATATTATCATTAATTGATTGGGTCAGGTCTGATGTTTGAATGTTATTGAAGTTTGTGCTAACCACAGTTTCAAGGAAGGAGATTTTACTATTATTATCACTCACAATATCCGTTAATGTTTTAATATTTTTCATAATAGTTGAGTTTTTTGAGTTTGTATTCTAGGTCGTGATTTCTATAATGTTGTTAATATGCTCCGAAATTTGAGCAATATCATTGGATTTAGATAGTTATTTTGATGCAGGGAGATCGAGTCATTGAGGCATTTAATCGCCAGCATTATGTATCGAGAGTGATGCCTCTTTGCGCTCATTGCATAAAAATACAAAGTTTTTTTATGCGATGCGGCAAACGCTAATACCATCAAATGATCTACCACTTACCCTTTGCAAGTTAATTTGAGAATATTTTTGTTGTCATTTACGCAATTTACTTTGGCACACGACAATTCCATTTAGGTTTTACGTTTGACACAGTGACAGAGACAGAAAAAGATTGCAGATCTCGCACTTTTATTCTATCGTGAAGCGAAGCTAATAAAAATATTTTTATTTTTTTGGTCTTATTTATATTTAATTTAATTTTATTTTTATTTAATTAATGCTTTGCGGGGCTTTTGATCTGTTAAATAGAACACTGAACTTTAAGCTGTGGTCGAGATATATAAAGCAGATTTTTTTTTTTGATTTTTTTTTTCGACTCGACAGAAACTACTAATGTATTACACATTAAAGGTTTCTGCACACTTAACGGCTCGTAACGAAACAACAGTAAAACGGCAACGAAAAGGAAACGTGTGTTCAGTGCACACTTAGCGGAACGACGGCGGAAATTTTTACAAATAGTGGCATAAGAAATCAAAACAAAAAAATTTAAAGTCTGAGCGCAAGATTTTATAATAAAGAATTAGCATTTAAAGCTTAGCATTTAGATGAAGAATATGCATAAAATAAATCAAGCCGTTATTCAAACCGTGATTTTCACGCAAAAGTTGAATTAATTGTTCGGAATCATTTCTTGCAACTAATTTTTTGTAATCAAAGCAAACGACAAGCTGGTCAGAATTCTTTTGTTTTATAGCCACCGGCTTTTTCGTTGGCCGTTTCGTCGCAGGTTATTGTGCATGTATTCATAAGAACACAGGGTAGTAATATTTTGTAGTTTCGTGTCATGAACGACCTGATCAGACTTTTCGGTTTTGTGTTATGATATGTATCACCACCTTTTTAAAAATTTACTTTAAAAAAAAGATTTATAAGAAAAAATTTACCCATAGATTTCAATGCAAATAATGAATGCATATGTATATAGAAATGAAAACTTCTGTCATAATTTAAATAAAACTTATTAAATATTATTTAATTGTTAAAAACTTACGAGGCAAAATTGACTGGTGGATCTGGACGTAATTGCACTCCATTGCACCAGAAATCTCCAGCTATATTAGAAAAATAAATATATATTTTTTTTTTTTTTTTGTATATTATTATGTTGTATATGTTACAGACTGCTACAGAAGGAAAATATATATATTAGACATTTGACAGTAGTTCTTTATGCAACATTACAATTTTAGAATATACTAGCTGAATACCCGGCCTTACTCGGGAGTTGATATAAATAATTTTTGAATTCATTTGACGATTTAAAAAAACTTTTTACAAACTTTAGAAGGAATTTTGTGTGTATCTTTCAAACTAGTTACTTCGGCGAAATAAGCAAAATGTAGCTTCAACATCTGGAAATTATAAGAAATAGTTAGGGAAATCGTGATTTGTGTGTGCGTGTCGATCACTTACAAAAATATAATTCCAAATTAAATATTTATCCCATAGATTGGACATTTTTGAAAACATCAAAGGAAAAACGAATTTCCAAAAATATATGTAAATTTTCTCATACATAAATGCTCTCTTTTGACCTCGTGTCGTAATGTGTTCAAGCTACTAAGCTTGTGGAGAGTTCATGTGTTATTATTGTTAAAGTAACCTTTGTGCACATGTTTTTGTTGCTTCACAATATTTTTAATTCACAGATACTTTCTTAAAGAACTGCATATATATATATATATAAAAAATAAAGCAAACATTCTAAATATTTCTTATGAATTTTTTTTTTAAATTGTTTTTGCGAATAAGCCATATCATAAGGATATCAATTAAATAAGCACTAAAAATAGAAATTGAAATATCAAAACAACGCCAACGTACGACGTAACTAACTTGCGCATGTGCTGATGCGAACTCAAATACAACAGATTTCGGCATCAGCTGTCCTGATATGTGAATATAAGAATGTTGAATATAAATACACATAAGGAAGAAAATAATATATTAATCACCCTTCGCGTTTTGCTACGCCTTACTGTATTTTGCAGTAGAGCGCCCTCTGGTGTTCAAGATATGGCAAAGTACATAGAGCAAAAAACTTACCGTATTCAAAAACTTCTTATAAAAATCGTACTTATCAGATGAGTGATTTGCAGATTTTTGCAGCATTTGTATAATAGCGCCCTCTGGTTTTTGAGATATAACTAAAAAAAAAATAGCGGCAAAGCCCTTTCTATACCCGAAAATCCCTGTATAAAAATTTTTATCCTAATCAGATGAACGGTTTTGGTGTCTTTTACCATTTCTTAAGAGATTTGTACTACAGCGCCCTCTGGTGCTCAAGAAAGCACATAAAAAAATAGGAGTGTGCTTTAGACCACACGACTGATGGAAAACTACTTTAGTTCCTTCTATATGTATGCATATATATGGATGTATATATATAATTTATGCACAAATACATATCAGGAGGGCAGCTGCTCTACCCTCGCTACGCCCATGTATATGCATATATATTTATATATATATATATATATATATATGTATAATGTATACATGTATATACATTAACATATAAGGGGGAACTGCCCTCCCCTGCCCTACCCTCTCTACGCCCATGTTTATGTATACATGTTTACATATGTATAATATATACATGTATTTACACACACATATCAGGCAAGAACTGCCCTCCCTTGCCCTACAATCGCTACGCCCATGTATATGTTTACATATGTATGTATGTATAATTAATACATGTATATACATATCAGGGGGGACAACTGCCCTACCGCCGCTACGCCCATGTATATATATATATATGTATAATATATACATGTATTCGGATAAACGGCTTAGAAGTTTTTCGACGTTTTTTAAAATATTTGTACTACAGCGTCCTCTAGTGTTCAAGATAGAACATACTAGATAAATCTTAAAAACTCACCGTATACGAAAACTTCTACATCAGGAGTGCGCAATAGGCCGCACATGGGCGGACAGCTTTCACTTGCATACGACAGCTTTTAATTAAAAAAGCTTTTTAGTCGAGTTGAGAACTTATTACACTGAATAAAAATATACGATCTATCGCTGTGCAAACTTCATGCTATAAGGTTGCGGCCGCTTACTTTTGCATTGCTTTATTAAACACGACAACATATCATTAGCGCGTTTGTTCGTTCAGTCGATACGATCAGTCGTTGTACGAGCTTCATGCTGTTAAGTTGCTGCTGCTCTATTCTACGTTGCCTAAGTTTGCGAACATAGTGTAGGCTTATTGGTTAGCCGATCCAAAAAACACATTGGAGCAATAGAGAAACCAAGTCATGCATCTCATATGCTCCAATGTGCTTTTCGCAACCTTATAGAACACGACAAGCTATCATTCTCGTGTTATGCTGTGATCGTACTAACGAACAAACTCGTGCTTTTCGGTCAGTGCAAGCTCTCAAAACAAAAGCTTTGCAATACATTCACAAAAATGTGAATGTATAATTTTGCGCACCCCTGCTCCACATGCAAATTTTCATGCAAATCGGATGAACGGTTTTGGACTTTTTCGACTTTTTTAAAATATTTGTACTACAGCGCCCTCTGGTATTTAAGATAGAACAGAGTGTATAAGTCATAAGAACTCACCGTTTCCGAAAAGTTCTATTTACCAATTTTCATGTTAATCGGATAAACGGCTAAGGAGTTTTTCGACTTTTTTAAGATATTTGTGCTACAGCGACTCCTGGTGTTCAAGATAGCACAAAAAATATGAGTCCAAAACACTTACCGTATCAAAAAACCTTAATACTCCAATTTTTATGCAAATAAGATGCACCGTTAAGGAGTTTTTTGAGGTTTTTTTAAAATATTTGTACTATAGCGCCCTCTGGTGTTCGAGATAGAACAGAGTAGATAAGTAATAAAAACTCACTGTATCCGAAAATCTCTACCTATACAAATTTTCATGCAAATTAGATGAGCGGTTTTGGAGATAAGCTAAAAAAAGAATGCCTAGAACCCGATTGCAGCGCCCCCTACCTGGTCCAACCTCTTTAAATGGATAAAAAGTAGCCTATATGTTGACCAGGGATATAAGGAACCTAGATGTCAAGTTTTATTTAAGTCCATCCAGTGGTTTTCGCGTACTGCTTTAACAGACAATCACACAGACAGACAGAAAGGCAAAAATTTTAAAAATGCGATTTTTGGATTCAGTGTCATTCAAAATGTACAACGCAAAAGGAATTTCAAAAAGATATTTCATGTACAGATTTTTTTTTTGCAATTGTATACATATATATTATATATATATATATATATATATATATATAGATTATCGCCTATTGTAGGTTTCGACCACACGTCATCATTGAAATGAAAGTAAACGTTGCTGTGCGCCATAACCAAATAAAAAATGTTTCACAAAAAATTGTGAAACTCTGAATCATAAGACTTTTGAACCCTAAGAATCTTATACGTATAATTAAGACGGAAGTATTTGAAATATAATATAACATGTCTTGAAATTCAAATATAATATTCACCATAGTATTAATACTTTTATATATATATACTATATATACTATTTGAACTGAAAATCTTTGTAATAATTAGCTTGTATTAAAATTTATTTCAGGATTTCTCAAAACTCAAAACGTAGCAAAGCACTTTTAGTAAAAGTTTATCAAAAACAATTAAATGAATTTAAATTATTATACATTGGAACTAAAACAGATTTTGCATACAAGGATGATGGTATCTCTATTCAAGTGAATTGTGAAAAAAAATTTTAAAGTTTTTATTTACCCATAAGCATTATAACTGCGCAAAAAAATTTCATTTTTTTTTTTTTTTTTTTGGTTGTAAAGTATTAAAATTTATTTAACATTAAAAAAAATGAACCGTGTTTGAAGAATACTCAATTGAAAATGAATGACTCGTTTTTTTTCTGCTAGTAAGAGAGCTTTCTTTGAAATTTGGAAATAATTTGAACAACTGCTAGCTGGATTATTTGTTTTTTATTTCTAAAACCAATTGCATAGACATAACAACAAAAATATTTATTTTATTCTTATTTGAATTCAATGTTGTCACTTAAACATTTTATAGATAATGGTAGATTTAAAAAAAGACAAACGATTTTTCTCCCAACAAAAAGTTTTGATTTAATTCTTGTTTTATTAACCTTATAAAAATATAATACAAAAATATTTTTCTCAGTATGACCATACAGTTCATATTGCAAGAATAATAATTACTTAATTCTTATAAAGTGTTCTAAAAGGAGTACCTCATTCACTCTTAGTATTCGAGAGCTATTATGTAAAATCATAAAATTTTTTTAACTTTTAATTATTCATTTTAAATTATTAACTTTTAATAGTGCTTATTATTTTAAATTTATGGCTGTAATAAAAAAATGGTTTAAAAAATTTAAAATTTTAAAAAGTTTCTGTTGAGATAATCTTTCCAACAAGCAGGAATTTATCAAAATCGGTCAATTGCATCATGTTTGTTTGAAATCATATCGTCGTTGGGCGTGCAATACCGCGTTTCTGCCACTTGAACACTCACACGCACACACGGTTATAGTAAATTTCTACAGGAGTGCAGAAAAACTGTTTTCTTTTAAACTATTGAATGGATTTTCAACCAAACTAAAAACATTTATGAAATTAGATACCTGCTTTGTGCTGAAATCAGCATTTAATGAAAAATCCGACCTTTATTAATTAAATCAAATTGAACTAAAATTCAAATTTCAATTTTGGTCTTTTTACGCGGTATTGCAGTGGCTGATACGCGGTATTGCACTCCCAACGACAATCTCTAATATATAAAAATCTCGTGTCACAATGTTTGTGGCTGAACTCCACTGAAACGGCTTGATCGATTTTAATGAAGTTTTTTTTTGTATATTTGATAGGTATGAGAATAGGTTTTAAAGTAAAGGGTGATTAAATTTTAAGGGCCGATGTTGATTTTGAATAAAACACAAATTTTTTAGGAAATTATTGTCATTTCTTTTTATTATGATAATATTATATATGTCAATCAATTATATATGGAACAAAATATCGGGCAATTGGCCGCCGTGACCTCTTCGGCACACCTCCATCCGATGGTCCAAATTTTCGATAACGATGAGGCATAAGTGAGGTTCTATGCCATTAATGTGCCGAATTATCTCATCCTTTAGCTCTTGAATTGTTGCTGGCTTATCGATGTACACCTTTTCTTTCAAATAACTCCAAAGAAAGAAGTTCAATGGTGTCAAATCGCATGATCTTGGCGGCCAATTGACATCGCCACCACGTGAGATAACAAGGCCATTGAATTTGTCGCGCAAAAGAGCCATTGTTTCGTTAGCCCTTCCAATTCGGGCAAAAAGTTCGTTATCATCTCACGATAGCGAACACCATTCACAGTAACTGCCGGACCGGCTTCATTTTGGAAAAAAATACGGCCCGATGATGCCGCCAGCCCATAAACCGCACCAAACAGCCACTTTTTGTGGGTACATTGGTTTTTCGACAATCACTCTTGGATTATCATTCGCCCAAATGCGTCAATTCTTCTTATTGACGAAACCACTGAGGTGAAAATGTGCCTCATCACTGAAGATGATTTCTTCGAAAATTGATCATCCACTGTTGCCATTTCTTGCCACCATTCTGACCATGTTGGAAAGATATACTCTGGTTTATAATGGATACTTACTATAAAAGCTGTAAAATAAAAAATATTTTTTTTGGGAGTTAAATTAATCATCTCTTGCGATTTCACAACATTATTATTTTATTTATTTACTATTTTCAATGATGTGTGAAAGCAGAGGGGCGCCAAAATCATGTTCGCCTGTTCCTTCGAAATGTATCGGGAAGCCCTCGCTTACATGTCTCCGAATTATTGATTCCATTAGCAACGGAAACAAAACTCTGAAGTTTTGCAGTAATCATGATCAAAACTATCATATAAAAGAATTTACATAATTTTATTATTGAACTAACATAAGCAAATTTTCTGATAATCATCTCTTTTTCTTACAATAAATGCGCTTCAATGATGCCCTCAGAATAGAGCTGCCTTTGGTGGAACGCCGCCCTCTCCCCTGTCCCTCTAACTATGCGGCTGTGTCAATAATATCGTAGGTATTTAAAACAATTCCACATTAGAAATGCGCCAACCTTAAAAAAATTTGACTCAAGCAAATGAGAACATTCTATATACAACATTTGCGTCATTATTTTGTGTTTTGCGTATTTCAAAAGTTTAACACTATAGCAACGAGCCAAAGAAAATATTAAAACTTTGTGTCTTGTTGTTTGTATTGGGCCCATGTGCACTGCGACCCAATAGATCCTATTATGTTTCACACACATTTGTATCATAAAAACGTTTTTATTATAAAAATATTCCACAGTGGAAACGTGCACACGAAAATAATAAACCTTTGTCTATCGCAACAGCGTCATAGACTTAGAGACAGCGATCGTTATATTTACGTCATTTCATCTAGGCTAAGATTTTGTGTGTGTGTGGGTTAAAGGAAGGGGCAATTTGATTAAGTTAAGTTTTACAATTATTTTTTATTTGAGTATAAAGAAAGAGTTCCGGGGTATGTTTTTCTCTGTGAAACAAAACATAACTTTCTCCCCTCTAACCTCCACCGTTTTGAACTTCGTTTTCGAATAATCGGTTTTGTCAAAATTTGCCTTTTTTTTTTTTTAAATCAGTTTTAAAAAAAATCGGTTTTCGAAATAGAAATATTTGGATAGACAATTTTTCGAAGCAGTCTCTTACATGTGTTTGATTTTTTCAGAATTTCTTTAGTTTTGAAATAATCGAAAATCAACGAGAAATGTTTTTTTTTTCTCTGCACCGTAACTTTTTTTAAATATAAGTACATATTAGGGTAGATCAAATTTTTCGGGTGCAAAACAAAATTTACGCAAAATTCTAAGGAAACTTCTGCCAGAAATTAGTTTTATTAATGTCGTATGAATGTTTTAAGTACAATAAGAACAAGTTCCTTTACAATAGAAGTGATGACTTAAGAATAAAATATTACACACAGAGGAAACATAGTGTAAAATTATAAAATTTTCGGGTATAATTTGCCTAAGAGCTTCGGCCAGAATGGGTTATCTAAGTATTTTTTTAATACAACAATGTGAATTTAGGCAATCGCATTATTTGGCCATTACGCAATTTATGCTAGAACTGGTGTGTTCTGTTGAAGGCCTTCTGCTAAAATGGGTTGCCGTAGATTTAAGGCGATATTAGAAAAGGAACTTGGGTATCATAACCCTAGGAAAGTTATACTTATACTAGTGAAGATTTCCTAAGGCCTTTGCAACAAGCGCTTGCGTTGTTCTCTTAGGATTTGCTTGTTTTTTTCATCTTTTCAGCTTTGTTTAACATCTTTTTCACTTTTTTATTTTGCTGTTTTTAATCAACTCAATTTTTATTTAATATCAACTCATGAGTAGTCTTGCGCGGTTCCCGCTGTGGTACACTAAGCAGCTTTATGTTCTACTTGTTTCGTTAGTGTAACGAATAAATTGCTGTGAAATACATGCACGTTAGTACAAATGATAAGAAAAGGAAAGCAAATAATGACCGCGTATGACAGAAAGAGTAGCAATAAGAGAAAAGATTGTAAGAACCCCAATTTGTTTTTGTCCAAATATCTTTGGCATTTAATACAATTTTGGCAAGACCAAGTTGACAAAAAACTTATGAAATTTGCACAAATTTCTTAGGCTACATACAAAACTAGATACCCAAATAGTCACTTTCACTTAAATACTTCAAGAAACATATTGGCTTAGCTAAGATGACCCTTGAAGATATATATAACAGAATGAAATTTTACTCTATTTTTAAGTTCATAATATAAGTATTAAATTAATAGGAGAGTTTAGAAAAGAAAAGAATCAGGTTTATTAGAAAAAAGAAAACAAGAGAGCTAATTAGAAGAGAGAGAGAGATAAATTTAGAAGAGAGAGCTGGTTAACGTATGTAAAGTAGTTATCTAAAAAATTTAAATATAGCCTGCCTGAAGCTTCCAATTCAATGCATTTTAAGTGATTAAGCAACGAATTCCATAATCTTATGGCGTTAATGATAAAAAATCTAGTTGAGTTAATTTATTTAAAATTTTTCTATTTTTCAAAAACCGTAATTCGAATACTGGTTTTTGCACAGCACCAGTATCTTATACTCAATTTATTATGTAAGATATCACATGAAAATAAGTTCATGTTAATATTAAAATAATTACTCAGCTAGATAAATTTTTACAAAAAGAATGAGACAGTAATTTTTTTAATTTTTAAGAATTTAATCGGTAATGGATTTATATTTAAAATATTTGCAAATTAAAAACACTAAAAACAAATTTTTATTTACTTCCAAATTGTTTTTTAATTTTTTAATATAAAAATATAATATACAAAATTTAAAAAAAAAAAAAAACAATCGACTACAAAATCACTGCAAAGTAAAAAATAGTTTTAAAAATACTTTTCCTTTTAATTTCTTGGTCATATTTGATAATTTATTTAAACATATTTTTATATATGAAATCTTATTATCATAATATTTTTCTTTTTCGTTTTATTATCATAAATATATTAACTACTTGATGAATACAAAAGCTTTTAAGGTTGGCTGGATCAGACTTTTAATCAGAAGCGCCAACTTCAAAGCCTTGTATTCATCAAGAAATTAATATATTTATTATAATAAAACGAATAAGAAAATCAGTTTGTTGGTTTGCCTCTTAAATTTAAATTAGATGTCACATGTTTTGAAATTATTATACCCATTCTTTTAACGAGTTTTATTACCCTAGTATCAATATTATTCGAGACATAGTGTTTTTCAAATATTGCCATGCCCCTTTGTTAAATAAGCGCCCACTTTCTGGAGCGTTATCTCCAATAATTGTGCCTCCCCCTGTACTTTATTTCAGTACCCCAGAGTCAATATTAACTGCGATAGTGTTTATCTAGTATTGCCACGCCCATTTATCGAATAACGCCTACTTTATTGACCATAATTTTTAATAATTCTGCCTACCCCTGTACTACAATAAATTTCAGTGCCCTAGTGTCAATATTATTCGAGATACACTGTTTTTCTAATATTGCCACGCCCAGTAGTCGAAATCCGCCCACTTTCTTCACCGTAATTTTTACTAATAATGCCTACCCCTATACCAAATTGCAGTACCATAGTATCAATATTATTCGAGACATACTCTTTTTCTAATATTGCCACGCCCATTTGTCGCATAACGCCCATTTTATTGATGGTGATGGTGATGATTTGTAATAATTGTACCTACCCCTACACTAAATTTCAGTGCCCTAGTGTCCATATTATTCGAGATACAGTAGTATCTACTATTGCAAGATCTAGTATTGCCACGCCCATTTGTCAAATAACGCTAACTTTATTGACCCTAATTTTTAATAATACTGCCCACCCCTGTACTACAATAAATTTCAGTGCCCTTGTGTCAATATTATTCGAGATACACTGTTTTTCTAATATTGCCACGCCCAGTAGTCGAATACCGCCCACTTTATCGACCGTAATTTTTACTAATAATGCCTACCCCTATACCAAATTGCACTTTTGTAGTATCAATATTATTCGAGATATACTCTTTTTCTAATATTGCCACGCTCATTTGTCAAATAACGCCCATTTTCTTGACAGTAATTTTTGTTAACTGTGTCTACCCCTACACTAAATTTCAGTACCCTAATGTCAATATTATCCGAGATACAGTAGTATCAAGTATTGCAAGATCTATTATTGCCACGCCCAGTTCTCGATTACCGCCCACTTTTGTACGGGCACCTGCATGCTTATGATATCTATCTGTTCCCCAAAAATTATGGCAATCAGGGATATGTTTTAGGAGTAATCGATGAACATACATTTAAAAAAAAAAAAAAAAAAAAAAAACAGACAAACCGACGAATTTGAGAACCTCCTCCTTTTTGAAGTCGGTTAGAAATTGTGAAACTCTGAATCATAAGACTTTTGAATACTAAAAATCTGATAATTAAGACGAAAGTAATTGAAATATAATACAGTATTAAATTTAATACTTTAAAACTACTTTTAAAACTAATTTCAAGATTTCTAGCTGTAGTTTTCTCTTTAATAAAAGAGTTTTTACTCAAAACGAAGCAAAACACATTCAGACACAGTAAAGTTTAATAAAACAAATTGATTTTATTTAAATTATTAAAACTTGGTTTTTAAAAAATTTAGCATACGCACAAGGAAAGTTAACAACTTTTGATTAGTATGGTGTTATGTTGTTTTAATAATTTGTGTCAAAAAAGTTTTTGACTTACCCATAAAAATTATAACTGCGCAAAAAAACTTCATATTTTTTTTTTTTTTTTTTTTTGTTTGTATATAATTAAAATTTATTTAGCTTTAAAAACTGAACCGTGTTAGATAAATACTTGTTTGAAATTGAGAGACTGTTTTTTTCTGCTAGTAAGAAAGCTTTCATACAATTTAAATTTTCTTGAAATTTTTGGAAATAATTTGAACAGCTGATAATTTTTTTTTTATATCTATGAAATATTTCTTTTAGTTTTTGTTGAAGTCAATGCTGTCACTTAAAAATTTTTTAAACACTTGTAGATTTAAAAAAAAGGACTGTAGAGTTTTTTCTTTTAACAAAAAATTTTAATTCAACTCTTCTTATATTAAACCCATTAATATATAGTAAAAAAATATTTTTCTCAAGGTTCATTCATTTTTATTGCAACAAAAATAAATACTTTTGTTCTCAGAAAGTGTTATAAAAACCGTACCACATCCACTCTTAACCCTTCGTTGCATGCCATTGCATATATGCAATGTTGAGTTCGCGGGTATGTGGCAACTCTCCTATTTCAAATTTTGCTGTTATTATTTCTCTAGACCGAGAAAAAAGCTTATGTTAACTTGAAAAAACGTAGTTTAATTTATAAGATGGCTTTGGTGGCTTTCAGCCACCCAAGCACTTTATCAAAACGCCTAAGTTTTACATCTTGACTTGCCAATTTTTATGGGGTGATAAATTACCCAAGTATTTGGTGATTTTTTATGCACTACTTTAAAAAAAAATTGAATTTCAAAATTATAACTATTTTTTCGGGTCTTGGTTTTATTATTTTCCTTTTTTTTTAAGCTGCCGCCTCTCGTTCTGTGATTGGCTTGACTGAAATTGGCAACTAAACAAATTTTTCTTATATCAACACCGTTTTTTTCTTACAAATTTAATGGCTTCTCGGCTTTCAGACGTATATTATAACAAGAACATTAAATTAACTTAAATATCAAATAGAAAAATTTTTCCTTCAAATACCGTTGAGATTCGAACCCATACCCACCGATACCACTGTGTATGAAGTCACTACACTAGCTTCCAGCATAACTCCTTCGTTACGTTGAGTGATTTATTCAATATTAATTGCAACTGAAGCTATGCTGCAGCTATCAACAGAATACAGCGACATACTGCATCTGTTAACATCTGCGAATCAAACATTTTTTTTTTTTGTCACGGTATCTAATTTTGTGCTTTCAAAGCAATGTATTAAACAATAAATTGTTTAGATGAATTAACGTAGCTGCAGCTATGTCAGCAAACAGTAAGAAGGCTGCTTAGATCAGTTGGTAAAGCGATGGACTGGCATCAAAAGTTCCAGGTTCGATTACGCACGGCGGGCAAAGAAATTTTTTTCTCTTTTTTTTATTATTTTTGTGGATGAAATGTAATAAAATTTACTAGTGTTTTCAGATGTGTTATTTTTTTGCAGACTATGCTTAAGCCATCCATGCTAGTTGTTTTTTAATTTTGTATTTTTGGATTTTAGGCTTAGGTTAATCAAACATTTTTTTCCCCATACAATTCTCTTCACCCAAGCCGACTTAGGTGATTTACCTATAGCTTTTTTTCTCGGTGTATATTTTTTTGTTAGGGCGCTCAATGATAACAATATTGAAAAAATAATTGAAGGCTTGCAAGAAAGCGAAGATGAGTTTTTCCAATGATGAGGATGAGGATGAGGATAATATTGAATTCAACATTCGTCGACGGCAATATATGGAGGAGGAAGCAAATGAACGAGAGGAAACACATTCAAAACTAGATCATAATGTAGACGAGAGCAATAATGCTGTTAATATACGACCTTTAATGAAATATATCAAAAAATAATTTGGAAGCAAAAAAGCTCGAAATGAATTTTAACACTGATTTTAAAGGCAGCGAAAACCTTCCAGAAACGTTTTTGAATTTCAGAGGACCTTGTAGCTATTTAATAAATTTTTTATAAACAGATAGAACAGTCAAACTTATACACTTGCCAGAAAAATGCAGATAATCGTGATTATATTGATAAATTGATTGGCCTTGCAAACATTTTTGAGTATATGTGTTGTAATGTCTGTGGTTCAAATTCCAAACAGTCGTCGATATTGGTCACCTGTTGCAGGAAATAAGCTAACATAATACAAGAGACTATGTCAATAAAACGATAAAATTAAGTCTATGCTACATTTCAATAACAATGATAAAATAAAACCAAGAATTGACCCAAGTCACGATCGGCTTTTCAAAATTCGTCCTGTTGTTAAACATTTGGCTGACAAATTTTTATCGGTTGCATTTGAAAGCTGCCTTTCTATGGATATGCAATTATGATCTACCAAATGTAAATCATATTTAAAGCAGTATCATCCAATGAAACCACACAAATGGGTTTTAAGTTGTATGTGCTCGCAGGAATATCTGGATTCAACTATAACTTTGAAATATATACTGGCCAAGAGAAAAATGCGTTGTACAGGCTTCCTGAGGAAAATGTAAAGTTTTCTTTGATAATTATTACACATCGCTGCCGTTAATGATTACATCAGCCAAACTTGGTATTTTTTCGCTGGGTACAGTCCGCCGTAATAGAATTCCGAACTTAAAACGTCTAGACGGAAAAATTATGATGAAGAAACCACGCGAAAACTGTTGTGAATATGTTGCAACTGTTGATACTTTCGATATATCAGTTGTTTCTTGGAGAGACAATAAAATTGTTAATTTAATGTCGAAGTAGTGTGGCAAAAATCCTACACTAGAGAAAAAATAAATGTTGATTGCCCAAACATTGTTACAGAATATAACAAGTTTATGGGTGGAGTCGACTTACTAGATTCTTTCATAGGGCGTAACAAGATTAAAATACGCTTTAAGATATGGTATATGCGCCTCTTTTATCACTTGGTAGTCACAGCCTTGGTCAATGCATGGCTTTTATACAAACTCGCTGAATTACAAAAAGGCGTCATTGTTAACAAAACATTGGCAGATTTTCGTTTAAAAGTAGGCGAAACTCTTTGCAAAATTGGTAAAACCATAACACCACGGGGAAGGCCTTTATCAGAGTTAAGAAAAATCTTGCTCGCAAGGTACCGATTATTTCTTTTTTTTTTTTTATAAATAATTTTATAACTCAACAGTTTTTAGTAAACTTGTTCTTTACTTTAGAAGCATCCAAGAAGTTTACCAATTCACCAAAACGAAGTTCGTCTAGATCACTTCGGTCACTGGCCGGTATGGGTAGATAACCGAAAAACATGCAAACTGCCGGGCTGTAATGGATAAACATTTGTCAAGTTCGAAAAACGTGGCACAGCTTTATGTTTCAACAAATGGAGAAATTCTTTCAAAAAATTTCATACAGAGTAATTTTTCAAATAAATAAATCTTATACTTGAATATTTTTTCGATTCTTTAAAAAATTTAATTTCTAAAGCTATTATGAAAAATTATAAATTTTTTTGAAAGCTTTGTGTAGAATTTTAGTGTAAAAATTATGGTTTTAAAAATTGAAAAAGAGTTTCACAAGAACAATATAATGTATGCAGCGGAATTTTTTTTCGCTAGATAATATGCTGTTGAAGGAAAAAATTATTCAGTGCTGTCAAGTTCACAATGTTTGCCACGTATGGGCATGGAAATTTGACATTCAAAAATAAAAATAAGCAGTAAGTATGTGTTAGTGTTGAATCTGTTCAACACTCAAATTTGAATTTGTTCAACTCAACAAATTTCTTATTACATTTATTTAGTTTATTTATGTGTAGTCTTTGTATTTTATGGAAATCTGTGTAAATTTAAATCAAATCTTCACCGACACTACTCCATCTTTCCACCCTCCAACTAACTATCACCCTTCTTCCGAATCAACACAATGCTTTCACATTTATAGGGGGCATCCCCTGAGTGCTGGTTAAGTCTAAAAAAAAAAAAAAAAAAAAAAAAATAAAATTGGAGCAAATAAAATATGAATCCAGCAAAGTGCTTTTTCTCCACACAAAAATTCTGACTCTACACCAAAATTTCACGTGGAGAATTATGTGCCCAGCAAATTTATAGTTGTTAAAATATAAATTATAAAGGGCCAACAAAAAACCCTTAAAAATTGATTTGCTCGAAATCGTAAAAAATACACCTTTTGCTTTAAAGAAAGCAAGTTTTTTTAGGTAATAAATTAAATCTTGTTTTGCGATTTCACAGAATGAATGTTCTAGAATTAAGCAGTTTTGGGTTATTTTCAATGATATTGTGTGAAGACAGAAAGGCGCTAAAATCACGTCTGCATGTTCTTTCGAAGCCCTCGCTTACATGTATGTGAATTATTGAGCTCAGAAGCAATGAAAACAAAACTCTAAAGTCTTACAATAATCATAATGAAGATTATTATTTAAAATAAACTTCTTGTTATTATTGATCCAAAATAGGCAAGTTTTTTGATAATTATCTCTTCTTCTTGTGTACAGTAACTGCAGCTTCAAATGCTGGAACGCTCTCCCTCCTGTCCCTCTAGCTAAAAAAATAATATGACAATAGTCATATATATAAATAGTCACATTCGCTAAAACAAAATAAGAAAAAATTTTGTATGGAAAAACAATAATTTTTCGTTGAGAGTAAAATTGCATTTTTAAAACTCCGCCAAAAATTACCAGACGCATATTTAAAAAAAAACAAAAAAAATTTAATAAAACTGAATTATTATTAATTGTTTTTCCGTTTAGACACGACATTTTTTAAAATGATAAAAGTCCAATATAGCTCCAAAATTACCTTTAAACGATTTGCGGAACCCCTAGAGGTCAAATTTTTTTGGGTCTTAAACTACTTTTGTGTTAATTAGGTTTCAAATTTTCAGAAAGTGGACACGCACCGAAGAAAAAATGACACATATTTTTCGCCATACACTTATGAACCGGTCTACTGTACATATGATATATTAGAGCTTTGTAAAGAAATGTCTTTCTTGAACTACCTTAACGTTAATCATTCACATTTGTTTCAGGAGCATTGAGTGCTATTGCAATTACATGAAATATGTGCTTCTCTGGATAAAGTATTTCTTAAATTGTGATTGCAAGCAGGAAATCCTGATCGATATCAAATTTTGCTTCTATGGCATTGATGTATAGATTTGCTTTGGAAATCACACTTCTCGTTAGTGTCTTAGGGCTTTTTGTCATTTTTTCAACTTTAAACGCTCATATCTGTTAAACTCTGACACTTATCAAAAACCTTATGATTACGTTCAGCTCAAGCAAGACCTTCCTAATGATATATCGAATGTTGCTGTAGTGTTTGTAGATTAAGGTTCCCTCAGCACTTACAGAAATAAATATATAGAAGATTCTGAAGCATTTCACACAAAAGCACTTTTAAAATTTCCCACTATTCCTCTGGATTTTTCTTTTATACAAACCTTGTTCTTGCAATTACGAACACATAAGAAAAAATCAGCCAAATCGGTCGAGCCGTTCTCAAATGATGATCGGTCATACATTGATTTTTATTAATATGTATTCATATACCATATTTAACATGAAATTTTTTGAATAATTGAAAAATTTTTCTATTTTCTTAACATTAACTTCATAAATTCTGCATCAGCTCCAATAGTCCGCTCCAATATGTGCTGCTAGCTTAGCTTGCTCTTCTAAGAAAATCGGTGGTCCTGAAAAAAAGCCAAAACAAAATTTATTAATTAATACAGCTTTGAATGTTGAAATTTTTCATTAAAATTGCTTTTAATTTTATTTAACTCTTTACCATATTAACAAGTGAACCAATAGGTGCAGGCAAAAAACGACTATTTTGAAAGACTTAATAGAATACAGAAATGTTCTTATTAATAAATCCAAAAAAAGCATTGTTTAGTGCTATGGTGAACACAAAGCAAAACCAGTTTAAAATTATGCTG
The DNA here is from genome assembly GCA_914767935.1 of Coremacera marginata. Taxonomy (NCBI): domain Eukaryota; kingdom Metazoa; phylum Arthropoda; class Insecta; order Diptera; family Sciomyzidae; genus Coremacera; species Coremacera marginata. The sequence continues at coordinate 160,929,755 of OU612044.1, forward strand.
AATTTTACAAAGAAAATTTTCGGACTGATATGTCATTCAGTTCTGTTTAATACCCATCAAAAGCAAGCAATCTGGAAGAATTTAGTAAATATGGAAGGAAGTCATTTACAAGTATTGATTTTCATGCATAGAAAAAGTATTACGTAAGCCAAAGCATTTCTTATTAAACATTAAGTCTTAACGGTTTAAATTTACTTATTTGCATGACAACGGATTCGATAGTTCTTGAAACAACAGACAATAACTTACAACACACTCCAGGTGTCAAAATAAAATACTCACATACTTAATACTTTCCTGATACAGAGCACCTTGTAAATGAGCAGAATATTCATGATTCATATTTTAACATGATACATTCGTATTTTTCACATATTTATACGTATATATAATAGATTTTACAAACGTGCATTCGTAGAATGTACAAAGTGTACGATTTCAAAAATGTTTGCTTTTTTGAAAACACTACAAATGTTTGCACTATGTAGGAAGCATAGGTCCATTCTACAAATAGTCTACGTTCGTATTCCTACAAAGATTTTATTCGTATTTTTATCCTAATTTTTTTTTTAGTGTAATGCAAGATTCACGAACTATATAAAAGCTTCATATTGAAAAAGTACCATTTGGCATCCAGGAGTCATCTACAGGTCAACACGAGATCTTAAATCTCCTGTATACATCGAGCCGACTATAATGATGTCTTGACAGCAATAACACGGCTTAAGAACAACAAAGCCGCGGGAGCCGATGGTTTACCCGCTGAGCTTTTAAGAACGGAGGCGAAGCTCTATTTAAATGCATTCACGAGTTTTTATGCAGAATATGATTGGCAGAATGCATTCCAAACGATTGGAACCGCAGTGTACTCTGAACAATCCACAAGAAAGGCGATCCCACTATTTGCGCCAACTACCGTGGGATAAGTCTCCAAAATATCGCCTATAAGGTTCTGTCTAGCGTATTATGTGAAAGACTGAAGCCCATCGTAAGCCAACTGATTGGGCCTTATCAGTGTGGCGTCAGACCTGGAGAATCTACCACCGACCAGATATTCACGCTACGACAAATCTTGGAGAAGACCATAGAGAAGCAAATCGACACCCACCACCTTTTTGTAGACTATAAAGCCGCTTTCGACAGTTCAATAAGGAATCACCTATACTCCACCATGTCTGAATTTGGTATACCTGCAAAATTAATCCGTCTATGCAGGATGACACTGAGCAACACCAGCAGCGCAGTTAAAATCGGGAAGGACCTCTCCCACCCCCCCCCCCCCATTTGTTACCAAACGAGGTATCAGACAAGGTGATTCTTTATCGTGCGTCTTTTTTAACCTAATTATGGAGAAGATCATTAGAGCTGCTGATCTGAGACAATGCGGCACAATATTCTATAAGAGTGTTATGCTGCTAGCGTATGCCGATGATATTGATATCATTGGCCATAACACACGCGAAGTCAGTGAAGCAATCTTCAAATTAGAAAAAGAGTCGAGTCACATGGGTCTTGCAGTAAACGCAGATAAGACGAAATATCTGGTGCGTATTGGCGCCCACGTCACTGTTGACAACACCTCTTTCGAGGTTGTGAAGGACTTCGTCTACCTCGGTTCCAGCATTGACTCCAGCAACGATATCAGTAGAGAGATAAAACGAAGGATAACTCGGCAATTGAGAAGCAGAGCCCTCTCTCGACGAACAAAAGTTACGCTCCATAAGTCACTAATCATGCGCGTCCTTTTATATGCAGCACAAATCTGGACGTTAAGCAGCTCTGATGAAAGATTTTAGGAGCGTTCGAGAGAAAGATCTTTCGTAAAATCTACGGAATAATCTGAGTAAATGGCGAGTACCGAATACGATGGAACGATGAGCTGTATGACCCTCCAGCGAAGAAAATATTCGATTCGGTACCTAGCGGCGGACAACGCAGGAGAGGAGGACCGCATCTCCGTTGGAGGGACCAAGTGGAGGACAACCTGACGAAACTTTGAGCTTTCAACTGACGCAAGCAAGCGCAAAACAGAAATGGCTGGCGCAATTTCTTACAACAGGCGGAAACTGACTTACGGTTGTAGGCGCCATCTAAGTAAGTAAGTAATATATCGAGCCTGCTCTCTTATTAAGGACTAGCTTAAACCCGCCGCTTCGCCGGGTTTTCAAAAAGTTTTCATTCAAAAATTGATAGTGGGTAGGCTTGATTTTTCGCTACCAAAACGATTTTTTATTGTTTAAGTAATACTACAAATTATTAACCTTAAGATTGTTATATCATCTGATAGGAAATCGAAAACCTAAATTTTAGATTTAATTTTTTTACAACAAAAACAACTTTTATCCAATTTTTTGGCTTAAACTAAAAATTTTTGAACATTTTTTAAAAAAATTTTTAAAAATATTAATACTTTGGTTTAGTAAAAATTTCAACTTATGTTTGAAGGATATTGTAACAAACAACATTTTTCAAAAAAAATTATTGAAATCCATTGCAAACTGACTGAAATATTTGCCTTCAAAGCTAAAAGTGTGAATTTCAAGTCGTTTTTCTCTCATTCTCAGCTTATAATTAATACCTACTAAAAAGATCTGGTACTAAAATTTTTCACAGTTTTCAAACTGCATACATGATTTTGGTATCAAATTGAAGGAAATTTAAAAGCGTTTATTGATTTTGTTCTCGTTTAACCGAAGTGCAATTTAATCCATTAGGGCCGAAAGAAAACCATAAAAAACAGACATTTTTAGACTTGAAGCAACATTTTGGTGAAAACTATGTATCCCATTGAGCAGAAATAAGTTATTATTGCATGCTAATTTTACTTATTTTAAAAAACTGGCACTAAAACTTTTGAAATATTATGCAGTATTTAAAGAAAATTCGAGACGCATATGTTTCCATATAGTAACATTGGTTGTTAATGGGTTAAAATAAAGTATCCTATTGCACTCTCTGTTGACCTATAAATATGTGTACAAAATTTTATAAAAATCTGAGTTGTCGTTTAAACGTGATGAGTGAACATAAAAAGTGGCTACAGATTTATTAATAGTATAGATATAGATATACCAGCCCGCTCGTACTAAATGCGACTTTTGTCGGCCACTGTAGACCTGTGCAAGCGATGTACACAAACCACAACCAGCACAAGACTCCCAGAAGAGCCTCCCATGATAGTCACCCACCAGATGAGGCTCTTGAAAATGACCGACACAAAGGCCAAAAGTTCAAATGAACGAACTTTTACAACTGGCCATGCCCAGTTTGAGCAATAACTTACATCAACATTCATTTTTGGAAGTTCTTAATCCCTGGTTCTGAGTCAATGCTGTGGCTGTAAATATTTTAGGAGGTGGTTATGAGTTTAAGTTATACAAAAAATAACTCTGAATTGAGAAATTGCGGAACAACGCAACGGATCTCTGATAAGTACACTCAATAAGTACTTATTCCAAGTCGTTGGTATTATTTGATCAAATATTGATAAAAGAGCTTTTTTAATAGTGTTACCAACTGCGTCCAACGAAGCTGATGAGTCGAGTCGTGTTCAAGGTATGAAATTTGAAAAAAAAACATGTTATGATTCCTTTAACTTTTACAGTTTCTTAGTTAACTGAAAAGGAAAATTAAAAGTACCAAAGCACTTTCAGTAAACTATAATTTAAAGCAACTATTTCAATTGTTAAATTAAATTTCAATTGTTATTTAAAGTTATTTTTAAAAATTAAAATTAAAAAGATTGTGCTTTCTTTTGATTTATTACATTTTTATTTATTAAGGCGGTCTTCTCATTGAGCAACTTTTTTTTCGACTTTTTTTTTGCATTTATTTATAGCTTGGGTAGTTGTGAATATGCCCCTAAAAGGATTTTTAGAAATTCGAAATACTTTAGACGATACAGCCTTTTTTGTGAAGCAAGGTCTTCGTCAAAATGAGCTATTTGATTTGGTGATGGAGGTAATAAAACCAGCTTACGAAGCACTGTCGGCAGATAATTTGCTTAAAAGATGCCTTGGATCTGAAACTCAGAATTCCAATGAGTCCTACAATTCTGTTCTTTGGTCACTTTCGCCCAAACACATCAACTCAGGCGCACGCACCATCGAAGTGGCCAATTTCATTGCAACGTGCCTCTTCAACGACGGTTTTATACCCATACTTAAAATTATGGGTTTGAAGGGTATTGCGATTGGCAAAAACGCATACGAATACGCACTATCTCGCAATGAAGACAGATTGAACCGATCAGAGACTCGAGCTGCGGCATCATCAAAAGCTGGCAGAACGGCTCGCAGAGCAGAGAGGGCAGCAGAAAGCAGTTTCTACGAAAAAGAGGAAGGTGGCCTGTATGGAGCTGGCATCGCCGACTAATATTTGTAAGTAAAAATTGTCAGCTCTTTAAAACTGCATTTAAACATTTTTGATTTTTTTTTTTTCCCCCAAAAAAATTACTTCAAACTTTAAACGCGTTTATCTCGAACCCACGTTTTTCGAACTGGCGGCCATGATATCTCCAGTTCAACTGAACCGATTTTCATGAAACAAAATGGAATCGACGCAGAATTGTCACCATTCTCGGGTGAACCTCGACCATAATTTTAAAAAATTTTTTACTATTTTTTTTTTACACTAAACTACAAAAAAAAAACCCGAAATTGAAATTTTTTTTTTGAATGGCCGCCATTTTGTCAAAAAAAATCACAAAATTAAGCTTGAGGTTCACCCGAGAATTACATCTATACTGATTATAACCCCGTTTTTTTTTCATTTCAGACGCTCCGGAGACCCGGAATTGTGGCCGCCGTGACGACACCTTTTTTTTCACCACCAACTTTGAAGTCTCATTACTTTTTGAACAGCCCACGTATCGAGGCAAAAAAAATTTTTTTATTTACTTTGAACCTTTTGTAATACAATAAATAAAAAAGTTTTCAATTATTCTTTGCGTTTTCAAATAAGAATTTGTTTAAAAAGGGTCCAAAAAACGTGTTTTGAATGAGAAGACCGCCTTAAGCGTTGAATTTTGCACTTAAGATAACCTTAAAATGATTCAGTTGCAAATACCTGAAGATTTTTATCATAATTTGAATAAAATTATACTTAATCATTTAAATTTTGACAACTTACCCAGTAAAATTGCACGGACCTTCTTCATCTAGTATTAAATTATTGCAGTAATAAGTGGAACTAGTCTCATACATATGTTCTAAATAAGACACTAAAAAAAAATTTTTTTTTATTTAGTATACAACTTATAGAAAAAATAATATAGTTATTTAAGATATTTGACATAATCTTTTATGTAACAATACACGCTGAGCCCGATTATGATGTAAAAGTTAAGTATAACAGTTTCCGAGATAATGCTTATTTTAAAAAATGTTCTCTTTAATCAAAGTGCTTGTACTTAAAACAAAGCTAAACACTTTCGGTAACACTTCAATTAGAAACAAATGAAGTAGTTTTAATTATGATTAAATGAACAAAACTTTAAATCGAAGTTACCAAAACATTTTGCCCGCTTTTGTTTTATCTAATTTTTACTTTCTCAGCTTGAAATTTTGCATTTAAAATCCCTTCAAAGTGTTGCAAATGCAAATAACTGAAGACTTTAGTCATAACTTGAATAAAAATATCAAGATCTTTTTTAAATGCTGACAACTTACTCGAAATATCTGCATGAAGATTGCAGTTATAAGCAGCAATAGCAACAGAACATAAAAATTTCCGACACACTGTGATCCCATTATCATATCTCATTGCGCAAGCAATAGGGTCATCAATTGAGCAGGACCTTGTACAAGCTCGTCGAATACTAAAAATATATATGAAATGTGTTTTATTTTATCGATTTAATTTCATTTAATATGAATTTAAGTAGATACCTGCAAAAATTTAAGCAGAGGAAACAAAAATGGCTATAATAAAACCAATTAAAGTTCAGTTACCCATATTGCTTACAGAATTAGGAAAAAAAATTATTTCAAGAATTTTTCTAAAGTTGATAATTAAATTATAAATTTTGCAGCGGTTATTAACCTGCTTTCAGTTTTCTGTCATCTAGTTCTCTAGGCTCCTGTTTTGAAATGATTCTAGTTTTTCGAGTTATTCAAGCTTTTCTAACTAAAAAAACAATCTATATCACAAACAAAAAAAAAAACCTTTTAAGGTCGGCGCTAATATAATCAGACTTTTAATCAGAAGCGCCAACTTCAAAGCTTTTGTATTCATAAAGAAATTAATATTTTTATGATGGTAAAACAAATTAGAAAAAAATTGAAATAATAAGTTTTCCAATGTGCTTAATATGCTTAAATAAATTGTCAAATATGACCAAGAAATTAAAAGGAAAATTTTAAAATTATTTTTTAGTTTGTAGTGATTTTGTAGTCGTTTTTTTTTTAGAAAAGTTTTTATTTCTTCCTTTTTAGAGAATATGATAAATTTTTGAAAAAAGTGTATAAAATACATAAATACAATTGTTCTTAAAAAATTTGTTCTATTACATTCTGAAAGTTTGTTGGTTATTTCAAATATCTGTCCCTTAAATTTAAATGATATGTCACGTTTTTTTTGTCACGTATAGTGTTTTTCTATTATTGCTACGCCCTATTGTTAAATAAGCGCCCACTTTCTAGACCGTTTTTAGTAATAATTTTGCCTACCCCTTTCCTTCATTTCAGTACCCCAGCGTCAATATTAACTGAGATAGTGTTTATCTAGTATTGCCACGCCCATTTCTCGAATTTGCGACTACTTTATTAACCGTAATTTTTAATAATTCTGCCTACCCCTGTACTTAAATAAATTTCAGTACCCTAGTTCCAATATTATTCGAGATAGACTGTTTTTCTAATATTGCCCAGTAGTCGAATACTGCCCATTTCCTTGACCGTAATTTGTACTAATAATGCCTACCCCTATAGCAAATTGCAGTACCATAGTAGCAATATTATTCGAGATACACTTTTTTTCCAATGTTGCCACGCCCATTTGTCAAATAACGCCCATTTTCTTGACCGTAATTTTTTTAACTGTGTCTATCACTATACTAAATTGCAGTACACTAGTGTCAATATTGTTCAGGATACAGTTTTTCCAAAATTGCCACGCCCAGTAGTCGAATTCCGCCCACTTTATTGACCTTAATTTGTTCTAGTAATGCCTACCCTTATACCAAATTGCAGTGCAATAGTAGCAATATTATTCGAGATACACTTTTTTTCTAATGTTGCCACGCCCATTTGTCAACCAACTCGCATTTTCTTGACCGTAATTTTTATTAACTGTGTCTACCCTTACATAAAATTTCAGTACACTAGTGTCAATATTATTAGAGATACAGTGTTTTTCTGATATTGCCACGCCAATTTGTCGAATAACGCCCACTTTATTGACCATAATTTGTAATAATAATACCTACCCCTATACTAAATGGCAGTACTCTAGTGTCAAAATTATTCAAGATACACTGTTTTTCTAATATTGCCAATCCCATTTGTCGAATAACGCCCATTTTCTGACCCGTAATTTGTAATAATCGTGCCTACCCCTACACTAAATTGCAAAACCCTAGTGTCAATATATGGCCCACTTTTTTACGGGCACCTCCACGCTTATGATATCTATCTGTTCACCAAAAATTATGGCAATCAGGCATATGGTTTAGGAGTTATCGATGTACTTACATTTAAAAAAAAAAAACCAGAGAAACCGACGAACTTGAGAACCTCCTCCTTTTTGAAGTCGGTTAAAATAGAGCTAATTTAATTAAACTGAGTAAAACATTCAACTCAAACTAAGATTTAAATTTAGAAACTGTCGACTTTTTAATAACAAATTTTTTTTGGTTGGCTAGGTTTCTGGGAAGAAATCGAAAATGACTACACTTTGATAGAACTAAAGAAGAAATGTTGACATAATCCATCTTTAAATTTGTGGATGACATATTTGCAGTCGTTGAGGAGGTACTCCTGATTGACAAAAATTTTTGTTCGATTTTTTTTTTCATACTTTTACAGCTTGTATATTTGAGAATATCGTCCTAAAAGGGTTTTTTGAAATTCGAAATACTTTAGGAGATATGGTCTTTTTTTCCAGCAATGTTTTCGCCAAAATGCGATTTGCTTAATTTGGCTACTTTTTGAATGCAACGGTTTGAAGCAACCACCGAATTTCGTTCAACACGTTCTATTGTAGGTAATAACTTGTTTGTATACGCATTTTAAAAATAAATTAATACATATTTTAGAGCTTAGGTATTCGAATGTTGGCAGCGTTTAGTTCACTTTGAATTGAGTTATAAGCCGGACGTTCGCGAGCATACAGTTTTGAAAAGTACAGTTTTGATAAAAATTTTTGTTTGTTCTAAAAACAATGGATAGAAAAAAGTAATAGAAATAAAAATAAAAGAAACACTGGTAGCAATCGAAAAACTCGTCCCCTGAAACGCCAGTTTCGTGGTAAGCAACACGAAAGAGATGAGGACACCGAATTCACAAGTACATTGGCAAAAAAATGTAAAAATAATTAAACCAAAAGACATAACCATTGACAACAAAACGGAGAATTGCATTTTGGAGTTTTATACAGTTTTCTCAAAGAACATTTGAAAAGGTCCGAAGCCAGAGCTCTTGTCGCATCAAAAGAAGGTAGAACTGCCCGAAGAGCACAAAGAGCCGCTGAGTCCTCATTTTTTGAAGAAGAGGAAGGAGTTATTTATGGGGCTGACATTGCAGATTGATATATGTAAGAATTTCACAAAAAAAAAAAATGTTTTATTGCCTAAAATTTTCTTTAAGTTTTTTCAAAATCATGTTTTTAAACTTCGAGCCACTTTTCTTCGGTTTTACTGAACCGACAAGCAAACTGCATGCTCAAATTTTGCGTTTAAATTTTTTTTTTTTGATCCAAAAAAAATAAATTCAAACTTAAACGCGTTTATCTCGAAACCACGTTTTTCGAGCTTGCGGCCCAGATTGCGATCGTAGTTCTGAACTGATTTTAATGAAACAAAGTGCAATCGAAAAATTATAATTGAGATAGGGACTAGAATTACATCTGTACTGAATCTAAAGCCGTTTACTTTTTTCATTTCAGGTGATCCGAAGTCAAGTTATCCGGGCCGCAAGCAGCATACCTTTTTTTTCGACGCCCAACTTTGAAGGCCGACAATTTTTTGAACAGCCCTCGTACAAAGGAAAAAAATGTTTTTATTTAATTTAGTATGTTCTTAATACAAAAAAAAAGAATATAAAAGAACAGAATTTAAATAAATCTTTGCGTTTTCAAATGAGAAGTTTTCCAAAGAGGGTCCAAAAACAGCCTTCCAACCAGGAATACTCCCTTAAGAAAAATTTATTTCCGTAAATATCTATTTGGATATGTGTTGCCTTTAAAGTGGGTAAAACGGGAGTTAAATTTTTGTGCTTATGTATTAATATATATATATATATGAAAACTAGTTATGTTATAAATTTCGTAATTTGAGAATAAGAGACTTAATGACAATTTTTAGATAGCTGCTCCCGTAAGCATTATCGTTAGCATTATTACATTAGAAAATCGTGTGTCCTGCCAGATCATCCCGTAATGTTTCTATAGCAACAGTATAAAGTACGATCAGCGCGTGACCGACTAACCTTGGTATTGCGATTCAGCTACTCGTATTATGGGGACTACTCACCATCGATAATTCACAAATGCTTTACTAATTTTCTTTGTGGTTTACAATATCTAAGATGTTTGTAAACATCTTTGATGTTGGTTGCTTTCGATGGATATCAAAACAGAACTGAATGGCATATCAGTCTGAAAATATTAATACGCTAATTCTAAATTATAAAATTTGTTATGATTATGTAACATCTATATCTAGAGTTCGCAAATAAAATATGTAACGTTTTTGTATATGTATGACTATTTTCACTTGTATTCCATACAATAAACAATATTGATGATTGCTTTTGTGGAAAAGATCTTTAGGATTACTATATACTTCAGAGTTTTGAATTTAAGGATCTTAATAAGGGGGTTGCGAAATTCGCCTGCGTCCCGGGCGGCTGCAACCCGCTGTTTGACATACGGCCACTACTTAAAAAATGCAATTCAATTAGTTGAAATTATTATTAATACATTAATGGAGATTTGTATTTAAAATGGCAAACTGGTACCACGGGCAGTCAGCGGCCCCTGGCTTATGCCAGGCTCACTGGTTTGGGATGGCCCTTCGGGGAGTCTCCGTGGTGGCTGTGGTTACTACCAATATCGCGGGCAGAGCTATCCAGCGCAGTGTGGTTTGCAATCTCAAACCGGGTGCCATACCCTTTAGTATGGAAGAGGTTTTAGATAGGCATCCATCCCTACCAAGGGTTGCGAAGTGTCATCACAACATGGAGCTAATTTGGTACCGTTGAATCCTCAATTGAATCCTCAAAGGGGCGTCGACCGACGCAATATCTCGGTCCCAATGGTATGGAACATGTAAACTTAAGCCAACATGGCAGGTGTTTACATTAAACACAACATTCATTGTATTTAAAATGGCATTAAAATGTTCAGAATGTAAGAATTTGAATAAACTTATCTAAATATCATTTAAATGTTCACAACTTACTTGGTATTGCATGGTTGTTCTCGGTTTAAATCTAATCCATGGCATGAGGCCAAAATGCTTGTAGAGGTCATAATTGCTATATAAGAGAAAGAAAAAACAATTATTTTTCGATATTAATAAAACTCATTTGCTGTTTGAATTTTATACTGATCCAAACGGCTAAGCAGATTTTGTTCAAATGTGGCACATGTATTACTTGCATCCAAAATTAAATTATGACCTGCTTAGTTATGACTACACCCTTTCCGCTTATTTTAATATATGCAATTCCATTTAAAGTTCAGAAAAAATTTAGCTTTACCATATAAGAGAAAAAAGCCGAAATTTTCTATCAAGTTAATTTTTTTCGCAGATACCTTTGAGTAGGCAGTGTTTTGTGAAATATATCTAATGAATATAAGATATCTTAATAATTTTTCTAAGGAATAATTTTTTTTAAAAGATTGCTGTAATCTTAAAACCAAAAACACTGTATTTTAAAACATAGCAATTCTTATCACAACGCATTTTCATTGCGAAATCGTTCCCTATATTCACATCTTCCGCTCTTTCAAGCTTACTTTGCAAAATTGTTTTCGTCTAATTATCAAAATTATTCACATATCTTCAAAGCTATGAAAATTCATAAATTTAAATTTTTTAATTTAGATGGAAATAACTCCGCTGTTATTATTACAATTTATTTAACTTAATACTATTTTGCATTTAAGAACAATAAAAGTATTTCGTAAAAATTATTTCAACAGTACACTTAGCGGGTAATTATTATTTAACATCATTGTTTCGAATACAGGTCTTAAATATTGAATTTTTTCTGAAAAACTGACGCAAAAGTTGTTTTTGTTGTAAAAATTTTAATGTATGTGCTGAAAAGTCTCGGAATTTTTCGACGAGAAGAGGCCTTGTGTGGGAAAAGTTATATTTATCTCTCAACGAAGTTGCCTTCGAGGGCAATGCCCTTGGTATAGAGTCAATCCATATCAACTAATTCAATACTGGTCGCTCGACCATATTTAAAAAAGTTGATATTTTTATTAACAGTTGTCCAATTTTTGTAGATCTCAGATCTGCTAACAAAAAAATTTTTCTTCTTCTTTCAAAAAAAATTTTTTTTTTTTTTGCTACCAATAGCGATATATGCATTTGTGTTTACTTATATTTCTCAGCTCCTATTATACATTGAATGATGAATGAAAAACTTAAATATTAAGCGCACTTTGGCCTTTAAATTGACATTTAAGAGATGCATATAAAAAAGTTTCTTCATATTAAAAAACATTATTACATTTTTGATATCAAAACGTGATATCTTGTAATTTTGAGAATTTTTGACGTAGAATTACGTCTTATAGGGTTTATTTTTACACATCTTTTCAAGGCCATGCTAGCGTTTTTGGGGGATACTTTAGGACAGTAGTCGGCATTCTTACATAACCACAAACGTGGCGTTTATGTGTATGTGTTAAAACTTTATGCAAGCTTTGCACTGTATAAAAGCTTTTATATAAAATCTGGTAATTCCGCCTGGCGTTAAAATGCCAAAAAAATAAGAAATATCTAGTGATAGGTAATTTTGTTTTTATTTAAGGACTATTTTTACCTTTGAATCAAGGATTTCATAGAAACTTTCCATGTTTCTGTTGAATTTTCAAGTAGCCCAGTTATTACTTCCTATAGAACAAACTAACTTGTTTTTAAAAACACTTAATTAAAAAACTAATTTAAAATAAACTAGTATATGAAGTACTTTGAATTATATTAAGGCAGGATTCACTTCAATTCTAAATAGTTTTTATTACATTATATATGAATTAATTGAAATACTACTTAAAAACAGATGATTGATATACTACTTTGAATTATATTAAGGCGGCAACTAATCTGATTTGGACATGTTTTAATTGAAAATTTTTATTAGATTACCAGTTTGTAAATATTTAACCATGTTATTTCATTAAATATTATTAACTTTAGGCTTCACTAACATTTTGTTTCAAAAACACATATTTTTTTATTTACGACATTGAGCTGCAAGACAGAAGTGGTAAACATACTTTAAAACTAATAAACTGCCTCTAAGCCCTGTGAAACGATTAAAAAATCTTTATTATTTAAGATATTCAAATTAAAAACTGGTACTGTTTAGCAAACATTGTACAATTTGGACTCTGTACGGAAATTGATGCATTGCTTAACCATTCAGCAAACACCTCATCACTTCAATAGTAAAGACGCACGCCTTTCCCTACGTAGCGTCGAGTCTGCTCCATCACTTCATTGCAATTGACACTTAAAAGAAGCACTAAGCAAAATATCGGTGTGTTAAATTTAAAAAATTCGCAATATTTAAGAAAAAAATAAGATGTTATTGCAAATCTACAGAGCACGACCATTTAATTGCTACCCTATTTTTGAAAATCACGTCTACTGTATAGATTTGATAGGCACCACAAAAAATGCCCTTGCCTTATAATAATATATAATAGATAGATACCCAATAGGCATTGACAGGCCTTCGAAGGGCTACTAGCAGGCCTTAAAATGGATGTCGAAGGCCTAGCTTACTCATATCGAAGCCCATATACTTTTTTATATGAAATGGCCAAATTTTCCAGGCCTTCCGCTCTCCCTGCTTTAAAGAGGCCTGCTAAAAGCACTCCTTTAGAATGACTTAAAGAAGAGGTTAACCAAAACAATTAAAAAAATATCTTTTTTGATTTCTTTTTATGTATACCTACCTATTTATTCTGTGATTTTATTTTATTTTATTTTACATGCTTTTGTCTGGTAAGAATATTTCTAAGCCATAACTTTGATTATTATTCAGTATTTTTGAACTAATATATATTTTAATTTAACTTTAACGAGAAAGTTACCCTGAAATATAAGCAGAACCAGTTTTTGTCGGCCTCATAGAAGCGCTCGCAAAAGCAGCGAGAAAGTCATGTGTCTTACCGCCAAAAGTAGCAGTATATGCACGCCTTCGTTAGAAGAGACCTAGCTTCATGTCCTATTGGGTAGATAGATAGCAGTGTACGTTTGCAAAAAATACGTATTGCAATTTTTTCCATTATTTAGTAAAAAATATAATTCTTACTATAATTTATCAAAATTAGAAAATTCTGTAAATAAAAAAAATCTGAGCATGCAAAAAATTGGGTATTTCAAAAAGTTCGGTTACAAATTTGACCAAATTTGCCATTTTGATTGATTACCTTTTGCCATTTTTGGGCTAAATTCATTATTCCACTTGTGTAGAACTTCTGTGTTTTCTGAGCGAAAAACTGATTCAAGTGCATTTTGCAGGCCTCCAAAGAATTTCAATTTACACTATTAAGAGAGTTATCGAGAGATATCGAAACAACAAATTATCTGAAGGTTCAAGGTTCAGACTATATGGTAAATGTAACAAATCTTCCCAGCCAACCTCTCGCAATTTTTGCCGGTTCATCAATGATGTGTGTAGTCTGGCGTTGTCATATAAGTTTTATGTTAGTTAGTTTTTCTGCTAGAACAATAACGTGAATCAAAGTCGTGAAATATTAATAAACCCTGTAGTTCCTAAGAATGTGTAAATGTGCGTAAGAAAACAAATTTCACAAATCGAGCAAATTATTCTCGTTTTCAGCAAATTGTCTACTTGGATCAAGCACACTCCGCTCTAACTTGAATAGGCGATGCGAAATTCTCTATTTCACCTAATCTTTTCGGCAACTTTTCAACTTATACAGTTAAGAAAACAAACATGCATTAGGTTATTCGCCTAATTAAAATCTGTAAATTCTGCTAAAATTTTGTTTATAATTCACCTAATTTTTTTCTTTATTTTACCTTATGCAAGTTGTTGATTATTTTATTTTTTATTTTTTACTTTGTACGTAGTAATATTGAAATCGATTTTTTTTTTTTTTTTAAAAAGTTTTTTGTGTTATAAACTTGATACAATCAGTTATGATAAATTCAAATTTTTTCACTCTGATATTTGAGTTAACTTAAATTTTATTTTCCACAATAAAAAAATATCAAGCCACAATAAATATTACAGGTGAGTATGATGAAATAATTACCAATTACATGGTTTATTTTAATTATTTACTGCATTGATTTCTTCGGACATTTATATAGATTTAGAATTTTGTGTTTTTAACCTACACTTTAAGCTACATACACTGACTCAATGGAGGGTGACAAAATAATTGTCCTGCCAACAAACAATGTGTGCGCTGAGATGCTGAAGCTCCTTTTGGATTGGGGACTTCTTCCTGACTTCACAGGTATTTATATTAGATAATTCCATAATTTGGGATCCCCAGAAGGTAGAGGAACTGTTGGGGTCTAAAAAACACCTCTAGATGGTTAAATGCGCGCATTATAAGCGCAATTATTATAAGATTGAAATTACTCAAAAAGCATTTTCGAAAAATACCTATGCGAAGAAAAACCTTTTTTTAAGCTTGCTTTTTAACAATGATTTCGTATTAAGTTTTAATTTTATCAAAGTTATAGTTAAAAGATGCAGTTTTGTTTGGTTTTTTAGCAAGTATAAGAGTGTCGGTAGCCCACAAAATATGAAACAGATATTTTATAAATATATATGTTTTTTGAATTTTTATGTTTTCATGCAGTACATAACATTATTGTATCTTTGCAAAAAAATTAGTGATGTGCCGAGTCGAATACTTTATCGACTCGAGTTACTCGAGTCTGAATAATTTTGACTCGAGTAGAAACTCGAGTTGACTGACGAGCATTTTTAAGTCAGCATTTTGAAGTCGATTTTACGATTTTTTAACTAGCTTTAAGCGAATATAAGAAAAAGTTGGCTCGTTTCGATTTACGAGTCAGTTAAGCAACAGCGAGTTAAGGCCAGTTTTTGAGTGCTTTCTTCTGCACATACATGCCAAGTATTTGACAGTGTGAAACAAAACAACTCGGAACAAAAAACTCGCTTATTTTTTTGAAAACTCGAGTCGCAGCAAAAAGTGACTCGAGTCCACTCGATTTCGAGTTTGAGTCGACTTAACGAGTAAAAAACTCGACTCGTCGCATCACTAAAAAAAATCATAACACATCTATTTATATAAAACAAAGTCATGAGATGTGTTACTAATTCCATAACTCAAGAACGAAGCGTCTGATTTGCTTGCGGATTTTTTTATTGTGTTTATTGTGTATATGATCTGATAATTTAGTTTGTATAGTTACTGATGTCATTTTCTTTCTAATATAAAGCAAAACATTCTAGTTTTAAGAAAATTATTAACTTGAATCAAGCAATTTGTTCTCAACTCACAAAAAAAAAATACTTCTCAATTCAAGGAAATGAGAATAGTTAGTTTGTTTAGCAAATCGTTCAAAACACAAGCTTATATTAGACTTGAATCGAGAAAAAATATACTTGAGTTTTAAGCAAGTGTTTTTGAATTAAACATTTTTTTTTTTAATAGCATGTGTTTTAAATTTGCTTAATTCTAGCAAAATAATGCTTGGATTGAGAAATTAACGCTTTAGTGTAAATTGATAGCCTATTTGCTTGATTCAAGCATAGAAAGCTTGATTATTGTCATAATCTGAATAAAACTAAAAAAATATTTTCAAGTGTTGATAACTTACCCAAACTATTTCCATCCATATTTTGGTTGCAGTTATGGCCATTCAACGCACGAAGGCATGGAAAAAGGTGACATATAGAACCGTTAGGGCCAGATCTCATTGAACATACTGGATCGTCACTATTTCGGCAGAAACTTTCACATCCGCGGTATACTGATGGGCTATAAAAAAAAATAATATGTGTTATATTTTTAATTTATTATTTATTTAATTTAATTTAACATGAACTTAAGTAGGTACACTGAACTAAGTATTGTTCTGAAAATGAATGAGTTCAATTCAATAGACCAAGTTTATTGATTCCAGTGATCAATTCATTGGCTAAGGGAACACGTTCTTTAAGTTTTATTTGTTTTCAATACAATGTTTTTTAAGAATCTGCGTTCATTGAAATATTTTCTCAAATTTGCTTAAAAGGCATTTTATCAAATTTTTTTTTTAGAATCGAATTTTTTTTTTTTTTATTTTTTTTTTTTACTTCATAGTTATGTGCCTCAAGGATAGGAAAAAAAATTTTCCAAATTCCTCCTTCAACTATACTTTTTAGCCTGTTTTGCCTGTTTTGTATACTTTTTTGCAAATGAACATCGCCAAACGTCGCAGTACTGAATTGGCCAAAAAAAAAAGTCGAACCAGCAAAAAGAAAAAAGCCAGGTATAAACAGAATATGAGCAAGCAGAAGGCTAACTGTATTCACCCGGAATCGCAGAAGACTGGTAAGTTAAAAAATACAGGGATCCAACCAATTATAATTTTCATAATATAAATCAAATTATACCAATTATTTTTTGATCGTTATTTTTTCGATTAAAAATAAAAATCAATCATTGATTGATATTTTTTCGAGCAGAGATAAAAATCAAGCATTGATCGTTATTTTTTCGATCAAAAATAAAAATCAATCGTTGATCGATATTTTTTCTATCAGAAATAAAAATAATTATTGATCGATATTTTTTCGGAAGGGATTAACATATTTAATGAACAATTTAATTCTCATTTTTCTCATTAACTGTTTAAGCAATGTTGCATGGCAACAATAACACACATCACATTGGCTCATCTATCATGTGTATGTATAACTGCAAAATCAGTGAGATAGTTTGAGGGGGCACTATTAAAGCGTTTCAAGTGATAGTTGCAATAGAAGTGGACCTCTTACAAAACCTGTTTTACATTAGAAAAATATTGTTTTACTCTTTTTGTGCATTTTCACTTTTAAGAGATGTTGACATCCATATAACCAAATATTTATAAGTGGGGCTTACTTCTCCCTTGGTGAATTTTTTACTACGCCTGTAAAAGGCACTGTGTTGTTTTGCTGCTTTTTTTTTTTGGTTGTTACACGTATATTATACCTTAATCTACCTTAATCTACAATTAGCTTGCATTGTTCATTCGGTGCCTGCAACTCAGGTTAGTGTGGAACGGGTTTTTTCAGCACTTAAATTAGTTTTGAGTGATTTGCGTTACAATTTGTCTGAAGAAAACTTAAACGCGATATTAATGGTGAAATTAAATGGAACACTATAATTTTACCTTTAGTATGACTTCCACTTTTTGCTCAAACAAATCATGTCTATTATTTGTAATAGCCAAAAATATTAATTAAAGTGCAGAAATTGATGTTCCTATCTTCCTAAGCTGCATATCATGACTCATAATGGCATCATGCATCATTGTTGTTCTTCCGTTTCTCTATGAATATTAGTTTAACTACTTAAAACTTACTACATATATGTATGTAATATAAAGGCAATATATGCAATTATATAAGTTATCACCGACCGTTCCCACACTTACCGGCATGCAATACGATCCTAATGGTATGCATGCAGGTAAGTAAACTCAAATTCGCTGACGTAGTCCACGCGCATCCGGCAGGCAGCCACGAGTCCAACACATCGTGGGAATCGCTAGTCAGCAGCTTTAGGGTAGAACTAAGTTAGGGTTTTAGGCGATAAGCATAAGTGTGGCAGGTATTGTAGTCAGTTCTTGTTTGGTACTTGAATAAATAACAATCAAAACTTATCAAATCCGTTTTAATTATTAACAGGTTGGCCCGTTTGGCGTTGGCTGGTCTTAGGCCAGTCAACGCGGCCTTATTTTTTACGTGTCCCCTTAAGGGACTCGTTAACTGGCGCCCGAGCAGGGACCCGCAAAAATGCGGGTTCCTTGAAAAAATTAAAAAAATAATAAATACTTAGAGGACATGAAAATTTGTTTCAAAGTGAAAAAAAAATAGAAATTGAATTAAAATGAAAAGAAAAAACCTCTAAGTAATTTTGTGAATAAGAGGAAAAATTCAAAGTGATTTTGTTAGAAAAAATTCATATAAAAAAAAAACCTCTAAAGTATTTGTAAAAAAATTTGTTTCAAAGTGAAAAAAAAAATAGAAATTTAATTAAAATGAAAAGAAAAAACCTCTAAGTAATTTTGTGAATAAGAGGAAAAATTCAAAGTGATTTTGTTAGAAAAAATTCATATAAAAAAAACCTCTAAAGTATTTGTGAAATAATAAGAGAAAAAATTCAAGTGATAGCGTGTCCTTTTATCCAGTGATTGTGTTGAAGGGTGGTTGTACGCTCTATGGAGTGCATGCTAGCATAACTATAAGAACATGCTGGCTATTCATCCACTTTCTCACGTTTTTTCCATTCTTCCCATAAGAACAGAATGGAGATCACATCGGGTTAAGGAACGCGCTGGTGAAGTCAACCGTGCCATTAGTAGGTTGTCGGCGATTATCAAAGCTGACGACTAAACGGGACTAACACGATCCTTCCAGACCATACAAGAATACAACTAACAAAGTCCCTTTTTTCTTTTACAGCAAAATATAAAGAACTGGTATATAAACCAAAAATTGAAAAACCAAAATTGAAAATAGAAAAGAAAGCATTTTTGCAGAAAATAAAAAAATACAGAAACAACTATGAACGTATTGTGAGTAAAAGTTCTCAAATAATTGCAAAAAAGGAAAAAAAAAAAAAAAAAAAAAACAAAATATACAAAAATATTCTCTGAAAGGAAAATAGAGTTAAATTGAGAAACCAAAAAGAAAATAAAAAACAAAATTGTGAAATCATATTTATTACAAATATAAGTAAAAGTTGTAAAAAAAAAAAAAAATAGAAAAAAATCTCTCAAAACTGAAAAGGAAAATAGAGTTAAATTGAGAAACCAAAAAGAAAATAAAAAACAAAATTGTGAAATCATATTTATTACATATATAAGTAAAAGTTGTAAAAAAAAAAAAAAAAAAAAAAAAAATCTCTCAAAATTGTGAATATAAAAAAAATATTGTAATTTCTGAGATCACGACTGTAAGGTAAGTGCCCGAGTGAATTATTTTTATTTTTGCCATACAGACGAACAGTGACAATGGATGACATTAAGGCTTCTTTGACAGGTTTAACTGGTGCAGTTAATGCAATCTTAGAGCAGGTTAGGGGATTGGAAGGACGCCTTTCCAGAATTGAACAGAGCCGTCCGTCCGAATCGGCTAATGATCTAGTTATTTCTGCAAAATTAAGAAGAATTGAGGAACGTGTCCTTCAATTTGAACAAGGTAGGGAACAGACGCATGCGATCGAAGAATCTGAACCATTGCAAAGTCCGAGAACTGAGCAGGACCTAAAAGACATTTCTAGACTCCCTGACAGTGTCAAGGAGCTTCAAGTGTTTGATGGGAACCCTGTTCAATACATCTCTTGGATTCACAACGTAGAGACGATACTGAAAGATTTTGAAATTGTTCGAAGTAAACCAATATATAGGGCTATACTTCAGCAAATTCGGCAAAAGGTACGCGGAACTGCGGATACAGCGTTAGTATCCTACAATGTTTTTGACAATGATTGGTTAGAAATTAAAAGAGTCCTTTCATTGCACTACGCCGATAAAAGGGACATGAGGACGCTGGAGCATCAGCTTAACCAACTGTCGCAAGGTAGCTCTAAGTTGGATGAGTTTTATGCAACAGTGAACCACCAGTTTTCACTGATAATCAACAAAATTAAAACCGAAACATATTCCACGGAAACAATGACCGCTCTTGTGGAGACATATAGAAATCGTGCTCTTGATGTTTTTGTTCGGGGGTTAAATGGCGATATTTCCAAAATGTTAATGATACAAAGGCCAAAAACTTTGCCCGAGGCTTACTCGGCCTGCCTCGAAATTCAAAATCTAAATTTTAGAAATAATGTCATCCACATGAAAACCCCAAATACAATCACTGCTCCAATCAATCAGAACTTTAAAACTGAGTTTCGACCATCGTTGCCACCTAGGAAGCCCTACTATCCTTCGAATAATAGCTTTTCACGAGGTCGGAACTATTCAAACAACGGATATCAACAGATGAGGCAATCACAACTTCCTAGACCTAATGCACCCCAACCCCTCGAAAAAATGGAAGTAGACGGATCCTTTCAAACAAAGCGCGTCAACTATGTGAATAGGCCACAGGGTATGAACCTATTTAAAAGGAGTGCTAGATCAGACAACTTCCGACCAAATAAACAGCAACGACTTTACCACACTGAGATGTCGGATGGTCAAAACCTTGAAGATGAAGAGGAACTAATTGATGAGCAGCTAAATTTTATGACGGGAGCCTGTCCAGCGTACCATACCTAGAGTATGTTACAAAGAACGGCAACCACTTAAAATTTCTTGTCGATACGGGCGCAAACAAAAATTTTATAAATCCGTCTGTTTGTAAAAACACGACTTCTGTGCCAAATCCATTTAGTGTTCAATCAGCTGGGGGTAAAATTCAAATTAATGAGAAAATTTGTGGTAAATTCTTCGATAAAATAGGAAATGACTTGGTTTTAACCTTCTATGTATTACCAGGATTAGTTTCGTTTGACGGCATCATTGGTGACGATACGTTAAAGATGCTTAAAGCGGTAATTGATAGGAATTTAAACACATTAACAATAGAACCCGGAATTAAAATAGCATTAAAAAACAAGGTCTCAAAACAGGTAAATTTTACCCCAATCGTAAGCGATTCTGTATCAAAAAGTTTCAAAATAAAATTAGAAGAGTTAATCGACAACTTTAAGGTGCTTTTTGGACCTATTAATGTAAGAGAAAAAGTAGCAACAAGAGTACGCGCAGAAATAAGAACCACTACGGACGAACCAATATACACTAAAAGCTACCCATATCCTGCATCCATGAGAAATGAAGTTGAAAGACAGGTTCAAGAGCTCCTATCCGAAGGGATCATTCGTCATTCAAAGAGCCCTTACAATTCCCCGATTTGGATAGTCCCCAAAAAACCAAAGCCTTTGGGCGAAAAGCAATATAGGATGGTAGTGGATTTTAAACGTTTAAATAGTGTGACCATACCTGACGCCTACCCGATACCAGATATAAACTCTACTCTCTCTAGTCTAGGAAAAGCTCTCTATTATACCACATTGGACCTCACGTCTGGCTTCCATCAAATCCCAATGAAAGACTCGGACATTTCAAAGACAGCGTTTTCAACTAAGAACGGGAAATATGAGTTCATTAGGTTACCGTTCGGGTTGAAAAACGCACCGGCAATCTTTCAAAGGATGATTGACGATGTGTTAAAAGAATACATTGGAAGAATTTGTTACGTATACATAGATGACATAATAGTGTTTGGCAAAAACGAAGAGGATCACCTTAAGAATGTTGAAACTATTTTTTCACGATTGCTCGAGGCAAATCTAAGAGTGAACCTTGAAAAAACACAATTTATGAAAACAGAGGTAGAATTCCTTGGGTATGTCGTGACACGCGATGGCATAAAACCAGATGCCAAGAAAGTAATGGCTATTGAACAAATCCTACCACCAACAAATTTAAAAGATTTAAAAAGTTTTCTTGGATTAACATCATATTACCGAAGGTTTATACGCGATTACGCTAAAGTAGCTAAACCTTTGACTAACTTAACGAGAGGGGAACACGCTCAGATAAAAGCGAATCAGTCTAAAAAAGTTCCAATTAAGTTAGATGAACAAGCTTCATGTGCATTTCGCGACTTAAAAACATTACTAGCCTCTTACGATATACTAGCATTTCCAGATTTTGAGAAAGCGTTTAATTTAACAACAGATGCTTCCGATTTCGCAATTGGTGCAGTCCTGTCCCAGGGGGAGATAGGAAAAGATAGACCGATTGCCTATGTTTCACGATCTTTAAATAAAACCGAAGAGAACTACGCTACAAACGAAAAGGAAATGTTAGCGATAGTTTGGTCCTTGGACAACCTCCGGAATTATGTTTATGGTGCAAAAAAAATAAAAATATTTACTGATCACCAGCCTTTAACCTTTGCAATGGGTAACAGAAATTATAATGCAAAGTTAAAGCGCTGGAAGGCCCGAATTGAGGAGTATAACTACGAGTTAATTTACAAACCAGGTAAATCCAACGTCGTGGCTGATGCTCTCTCAAGGCTGAAAACAGAACTTAATCACTTGACAAGCTCAAGCGATTCTGTTACAGACTCAGCAAGTGAGGGTCATACTCACAACTTGGATAATGCATCAGAAAATCAGGATTCTGCTACCGAAACAGCAAGTGAAGGAAATCAGTCTACGGCCGCTACAATGCACAGTGCGGAAAGAGATGCCTCTGACCTTATTCCTCATGTCGAGGCTCCTCTGAACGTCTTCAGAAATCAGTTTATAATTAGACAGGGTAATGAATTACATTGTTGGGAAACACCCCATCCTGGTTATAAACGCCATTATATAACCATGGAAATCAATAGTGTTAACCTCATTACTTATCTTAAGAAATTTTTGAATCCCTCTGTGATTAACGGCATAAAGATGCCAGAAGTTTTTTTGCAATTGCTTCAGGAGGTATATGTTGCAAATTTTTCCAATTTTAAAATCAGAATAACGCAAAGAATCGTGGAAGACGTATGCAATGAGGAAAGGGTTTGTCAAATAATTGAAGATGAACATAAACGTGCGCACAGAAATCCACGAGAAAATGGTGCACAAATCCTCGAAAAATACTATTTCCCACGAATGAACGCACTTATTACAAGATATACCTCAAGCTGTGAGATTTGCAAGGTGAGCAAGTATGACCGACACCCAACTAAGCCAGAACTACAACAAACTCCAAGTCCCACCTACCCATGCGAAATTCTACATATTGATATTTTCGAACTCCAAAATCAAAAATTCCTAAGTTGTATCGACAAGTTTACCAAATTTGCAAAACTTTTTCATATAAGTAATAAATCAGCTATACATCTACGCACAAAATTAACTAAACTACTTCATTATTTTACGATACCAAAAGTAATTGTAACTGATAATGAACGAAGTTTTCTAAGCCCCATAATTTCCAATTATATTAGATCCTTGGGAGTTGAACTATACCAAACTCCAATTCAGCGCAGTGAGGTTAACGGTCAAGTAGAGCGGCTTCACTCTACACTAATAGAAATCTACCGGTGTCTGAGGCATGAAATGCGTAACCTTACACCAAGGGAACTAATCTATATAGCCGTTGATCGATATAATAATACAGTCCATACAGTAACAAACCAAAAACCTAATGATATTTTCTTTGATAGAACGCAGAGGGTAAATTACCAAAACCTTACTAATTTTCGCGAAAAAGTTCATGGTGAAATAAAAGCACAGATTGAAAGGAACCAAGAGTTACGAAATCTTAGGCTGAACAAACAAAGAACTATTCGCAGGGAATTCAGACAAGGTGAACAAATTTATATAGCTGACAAACAAATCAAAGGCAAACAAAAGCCTCTCTTCAAAAAAGAAGTTGTCGCAAGAGACAACAGAGTAACAATAGTAACTGATACTGGAAAGAAGTTTCATAAGACACACATA
This sequence comes from Coremacera marginata, assembly GCA_914767935.1. NCBI lineage: Eukaryota > Metazoa > Arthropoda > Insecta > Diptera > Sciomyzidae > Coremacera > Coremacera marginata. The sequence continues at coordinate 160,953,854 of OU612044.1, forward strand.
AAAAATTTGAGCTCAGAATAGGTCACTGATTATGTTAACTCGAACGACAAAATTGGTGGGTAACCTGTATACCAGGCAGGATGCCAGGGTTCGACTCCCGTCGAATAAGTAAAGTTAACGTTATAAAAACAGGGAACATTAAAAAAATACCACAAGACAGGACGGCAATAAATTCACTAGGTGCTCTACCGTTGAATATCTCACATTATGAAAATCAAAAATATTCACAAAAATATCGCTTTGTGTTAACTTGAATGGCAAATTAGTGGGTAATCTGTATAACAGGCAGGATGCCAGGGTTCGACTCCCGTCAAACTAGTAAAGTTAACATAAAATATTCATAAGCGATTCAACAAAATTATAAAGACCGAAAGGGTCACAAAAATATTCACAAAAATATTCACAAAAATATTCTCACATTATGAAAATCAAAAATATTCACAAAAATATCGCTTTGTGTTAACTTGAATGGCAAATTGGTGGGTAATCTGTATAACAGGCAGGATGCCAGGGTTCGACTCCCGTCAAACTAGTAAAGTTAACATAAAATATTCATAAGCGATTCAACAAAATTATAAGGACCGAAAGGGTCACAAAAATGTTCACAAAAATATTCACAAAAATATTCTCACATTATGAAAATCAAAAATATCGCTTTGTGTTAACTTGAATGGCAAATTGGTGGGTAATCTGTATAACAGGCAGGATGCCAGGGTTCGACTCCCGTCAAACTAGTAAAGTTAACATAAAATATTCATAAGCGATTCAACAAAATTATAAGGACCGAAAGGGTCACAAAAATTTTCGCAAAAATATTCACAAAAAATATTCGCAAAAATCCTATCAATTGCATTTGTAAATAAAAATAAAAATGTAATAAAAGCAAAAGGAAAAAAATATATATTAAAATTAATTTAATATAAATAAAAGTAAAAATAAAATAAATTTGAGAATTGTATGTATACCTAAGCTTCAAATATTAGCCATAGTATTAATTTTTTATACATTTTAGTTCGTAGCATAGTTAGGTTTTTGAAAAGAAAAATACAGAGTTTAAAAAAAAAAAAAAAAAAAAAAAAAAAAAAAAAAAAGGAGAAGGGTAAATTATAATAAACATAGAAGAATATATACATTTTTATTACTATTTTACAGACTAGGGCTAATATTTCTCATAGCTGCGGTACGAGGTATTAACATAGTCAACTATAAAGCACCAATCGTATCGGTATTCGACGGCAATGCTTGGATCATCAGCGGAAACTTTAAACTTGTGCACATCGTGGACCTGGCCAAATTTAACACCATACTAGATGAAATGATGAAAGCAGCAACCACGAGTATCAATAGCCACGAAAAGAAGCTGATATTCAATTACCACTACAACTGGATAAGTAACCGATTAGATGAACTTGGTGCCCCCAAAAGAAGAACAGCACGATCAATAAATTGGATAGGATCAGCTTGGAAGTGGATCGCTGGATCGCCAGATGCAACAGACTGGAGTACCATATTACAGAGCCAAGACCAAATCATCGAGAACAACAACCACCAATATAAAGTGAATGAAAAACTTTTTATATCATCACAAGAAGCTGTAAAAAAAGTTAATCAGTTGATTGGTCAAGCTAATACCATATCAAAAGCAGTTGAAGAAGAACAATTTGGAAGCGATTTCCTGAGCAGAGTATTAATACTACGTGCCGAAATTGGCGAAATCATTCGTGCGTGTCAGATGGCTAAAGTTGGAGTTGTTAACAGCAACATGCTAGATAAGGAGGAGATAAATCAACTCTTGGGCGAGATGGAAACATTACCTTACCAAAATGTAATTGAAGCAACGGAGTATGGAAAACCTTCGGTATATACAAACGGAACTCTTCTCTTATATGTCCTATCCATGCCAAAATTAAGCGAACATAAATACCATCTACTGAGAACGAGGGCCACCATAATAGCAGGAAAGCAACTGGACTTTGAGTTTGACAAAATGCTCGTCAACCAGAAGGAAACATTTGGTATGGAAAAGGAATGTCTCATTATCAACAACTCTACTATCTGCGAAATGGGATCACTAAGAAGGTTTGCGGAAGACAGCTGTGTATCCAGAGTTTTGAAAGGAGGGCATGCCAAATGCCAGTTCCGTGTAAATAATGAGGAAATAGTCGAACTAATCAGCGAAAATACAATTTTTTTCACGAACTTCATGGGCGAAATAGTAGCAGAGAACACCACCACCTTTCTTAATGGAACGTATGTGATCCAGCTAAACAATGAAGCCATACTTATACGAAATCAGACGTTTTCAAGCAGAAGCGGTGCTCATCTTCAAGCTCTACCCTCTGTACTTACCAACATCACCAGCCAAGGACCAAAGGTAGATCTGGAGTATGTACATCATCTAAGTTTAACAAATATAAAACGTTTGAGCAACCTGAAGGACGTACTGAATATTTCATTTGTCACGGATATAACCATAATCATATTGGTAGTATCATTTGGAGCCATACTTTGGTACAAGGTGTTACGAAGAGTCAACATACCCCCATTGGATATGTTCCAGGCACAAGCATCACCACCAGCAAAACCGATACGTCGCTGCCCACCATCATCAGATCTGCGGGACGCAGATATTTAAAGGGGGAGGAGTTATCACCGACCGTTCCCACACTTACCGGCATGCAATACGATCCTAATGGTATGCATGCAGGTAAGTAAACTCAAATTCGCTGACGTAGTCCACGCGCATCCGGCAGGCAGCCACGAGTCCAACACATCGTGGGAATCGCTAGTCAGCAGCTTTAGGGTAGAACTAAGTTAGGGTTTTAGGCGATAAGCATAAGTATGGCAGGTATTGTAGTCAGTTCTTGTTTGGTACTTGAATAAATAACAATCAAAACTTATCAAATCCGTTTTAATTATTAACAGGTTGGCCCGTTTGGCGTTGGCTGGTCTTAGGCCAGTCAACGCGGCCTTATTTTTTACGTGTCCCCTTAAGGGACTCGTTAACTTATATAAAATATGTAATATAAATATGAAACTCTGTTTTGATTTTTATTTTCAATCGAAAAAATATCGATGAATGATTGATTTTCAATTTTTGATCGAAAAATAACGATCAATGATTGATTTTTATTTTTGATCGAAAAAATATCGATCAACGATTGATTTTTATTTGTGATCGAAAATATCCATCAATGATTGATTTTTATTTATGATCGGAAAAATATCGATCAATGATTGATTTTTATTTTTGATCGAAAAATTATCAAGCAATGATTGATTTTTATTTTTGATAGAAAAAATATCGATCAAAGATCGATTTTTAGTTTTGATCGAAAACATAACGATGAGTGATTGATTTTTATTTCTGATCGAAAAAATATCGATCAATGATTGATTTTTATTTTTGATCGAAAAAATAGCGATCAAAAATTATTGGTATTATTTGATTTATATTATGAAAATCACGTCTCAAAAAATCATGTCAAAAACGATTTCTCCAGCTTGTAAGCATCACGTGACTATATTAAAATGTATTATGCAATAACTTTTATATGTGATCTTTCATTTAAAAATTTAAAAATAACGATTATTTTGGATCCCAAAAAAAAAGTGTTTAATTTTTATCAGCAAAAAAAGTTCTTAATCTTTCTACTTAACATTTCTGCATAAATACTTGACCGATTTTTATGTTTATGGTCTATATTGTTATTATGAGTTTCTCTAAGCGAAAATAAAAAATTAAGAATAATTTAATCATTAAAAGTACCAAAAAACTTGTTTTGAAAATTTTAACGCGTTTTTCTCGAAACAGGTTTTTGAAAATCGGTGTGCAAGATTACACAATAACTATAATACTGATTTACTTCAAAATTGCTGAGTAATAAAAAATATATTTTTGAGGGGCTGACTTCTTGAGATTTCTTTTTTTTAAGTCCTCAAAAAATTTTTACAACTACTTTTGTCCTAAAATTTTAGGTCTTTTTTTGAATTTTAACTTTAGGTAGCCGCTATTTTGTTTCTAATTAATTTTTTTGAAAAAACATTTCAAAAAAGGCCGCTCACATTAGGTTTAAGCTCTCACAAAATTGTTTTTTTTTTTTTTTTTGTACTAGATAAGCCAAACTCGAGATATCCTGCACACCGTTTTTCCCATTTTTTTTTTAATGCTTTATTTACGCAAGTGAAGTCACGAAAAAACAAAAATTTTGTTTGTGTTAATTTTAATACTTATGTAAAACAATAAACAAATTTTTACACAAATATCTCTTACCATTTCTTCACAATCCTTACATAAAAAGCTCCTAAAATTTCGACAAAATTAGGTAAATTGCCCCTTAAGAACGCATTTTATTAAGAAACAAAAACTTGTTCTCACATGAAATAACGCATTCTTTAAGGTAATATACAGTTTACTTACATAAATTCAATGGATGTATTCTTTGAAAGTAAAAACAATTGATTTAAAGGAGTGACTCTTTGGTTGTAAGATAAAGTTTATAAAATAAAGAACGTTATTAATTGTCACAATGAAAAGTTCCTCAATTTTATAGAATAGTTTCTTCGCATAAGAACTTGTTCTTGAAGTTATGAACAAGATTTCATCAAACCAATGAATTCGTATATTGTGCCAATTGTAATGAATGATTATTGGGACAAATAACATTTTCTTTGATTTTATATACCGCGTTGGTTCAATGAACAGGTAAACAAATTAGCAAGGGAATCTATAATGCTTCAATAAAATGGCTATAATATGGATGTCAAATAAAAGTTGAGTTACAGTTCAGTTTAGTTAAATAAATTTTTTCAATAAAGTTTCAAAAGTATCTAGTATTTAAATACATACAGTTAATAAATAAAGTTTACGTACAAACTAATTTTATATTTTAAACCCTTCTCAAATGACTTCTATTCGTAATTTTATACTCTTTTTTTTTTGCTAGAAAGCTTAAAAGTATACACTTTGTTTATGAACACAATCCTTTTCTCGTTATTTTTGCGAGCCACTGCATGCATGCAGCGAGATCGAAAAAAGTCGCAATAAGTAGTCAAACAAGTTTGCGTACAGCTGAATCGCTTATTTGCATTGTTTTTGTTTTTTACATAGTTCTTAATGATATAACTGTAGTTTTCGGGTTTCTTTCACACTTTTGTTTGACAATGAGTAAAACTAATTCACTTACTCTCATAATTTGTGACCTACATATGATCATTCTCAGTTCAAAATTGCCTAAAGAAAGTTGCAATGGGCCGCGGAAAAGAAATTTCGTTAGAAATCCGAAAATTAATAATAAAATTGTATTTAGAAAACAAAACTTTACGCGAAATCGGTAACATAGTGGGAAAACGTCATTCTAGTGTTCAAACAATAATAAAATCGTACACAAATACCGGTAGTTTGGAAAAAAAGCATCGATCAGGAAGGCCAAAAATCTTAACACCAACTGATGAACGCAGAGTAATTGCGGCTGTAAGAGGAAATCCGAGAATTTCTGCAGTGAAATTAGCGGAGGACATATCTCGGAGCACTCAGAAGAAATTAAATCCCCAAACAGTAAGAAAAACTCTCTACAATGCTGGGTATCATGGTCGAGTAGCACGGCGTAAGCCTTTTATATCCCAAGTAAATCGAAAAAAGAGGTTGGATTTCGCTAAATCCCACTTAGAAAAGCCGTAGTGTTTAGCGACGAATCTAAATTTAACATCTTTGGGTCAGATGGTGCAGGAAAAGTGTGGAGAAAAGCCAATGAGGAACTGAAGGAAAAAAATTTAATACCAACAGTGAAACATGGCGGTGGAAACGTAATGGTTTGGGGATGTATGGCTGCATCTGGAGCCGGGGAGCTGGTTTTTATAACGGACAAAATGGATAAGCATGCTTATTTGGACATTTTAAAAAACAATTTGCATCGAAGTGTGGAAAAATTGGGGCTTGACCGCCGTAGTTTTTATTTCCAACAGGACAATGACCCAAAACACACGTCGTATCTTGTCCGTGAATGGCTGTTATATAACTGTAAGCAGCTCCATACACCTCCACAATCACCTGACATCAACCCCATCGAACATATTTGGGATACATTAGAAAGACGGATCCGGAAACACAAAATTTCTTCAAAGGAAAGTCTTAAAGCTGCTTTATTGGCTGAGTGGAGAAATATAACGGGAAACGATACAAAAAATTTAATTAAAAGTATGCGCAGGCGCCTAGAAGCTGTTATTGCCAGTAAAGGAGGACCAACAAAGTATTAAACTTTTAAAATATTCATGTATTTGCAAAAAACAAACCACTAATTTTTTTGTGTACGTAAACTTTTTTGATGTATATTAATGAATTTTTTATTTTAAGTCAGTTTATTTTTTTCAAGTAATAAAAAAGTTAACTGTTTTGAGTTTTATTAGTCAATAAATGTATAGATTTTCATATAAAAATGACAAAATTCGTCTTTTTTTTATTTTTGAAAAGTATTTTTGGCTGCCTTTTCCATAAATTTGCCTTGTACTTAAACTTTATTGATTGACTGTATATGTGAAAAGCGTCCGATCCCAATAAACATTGTGGCGAGGGGTGATTCGATAACGAATCGCTTGTGAATCGTTTTTTTTTTAACTTTTCGAATAGTTTCATACCGACTTTATCAGAGGTTGGCTTGATGATTAAATAAAGAATCGATTAAAATCATGACTTTCCTAAACTCCATTTAAGATGTTTTGAAACAAAAAAAAAAAAACAATTTTTTCCGACTTTTCATTACACAAATTTTTTTAAAAAAAGTATTTTCTACAAAGTTTCTATTATTAATACGTCATTTAAGCGAATCTTAAGCGTTCTTTAAATTTTATGTTGTTTTTTAATTTTAAGTGAAAAAAGACTTAAGGCGGTCTTCTCATTGAGCAACTTTTTTTTTCGACTTTTTTTTGCATTTATTTATAGCTTGGGTAGTTGTGAATATGCCCCTAAAAGGATTTTTAGAAATTCGAAATACTTTAGACGATACAGCCTTTTTTGTGAAGCAAGGTCTTCGTCAAAATGAGCTATTTGATTTGGTGATGGAGGTAATAAAACCAGCTTACGAAGCGCTGTCGGCAGATAATTTGCTTGAAAGATGCCTTGGATCTGAAACTCAGAATTCCAATGAGTCCTACAATTCTGTTCTTTGGTCACTTTCGCCCAAACACATCAACTCAGGCGCACGCACCATCGAAGTGGCCAATTTCATTGCAACGTGCCTCTTCAACGACGGTTTTATACCCATACTTAAAATTATGGGCTTGATAGGTATTGCGATTGGCAAAAACGCATACGAATACGCACTATCTCGCAATGAAGACAGATTGAACCGATCAGAGACTCGAGCTGCGGCATCATCAAAAGCTGGCAGAACGGCTCGCAGAGCAGAGAGGGCAGCAGAAAGCAGTTTCTACGAAAAAGAGGAAGGTGGCCTGTATGGAGCTGGCATCGCCGACTAATATTTGTAAGTAAAAATTGTCAGCTCTTTAAAACTGCATTTAAACATTTTTGATTTTTTTTTTTTCCCCCAAAAAAATCACTTCAAACTTTAAACGCGTTTATCTCGAACCCACGTTTTTCGAACTGGCGGCCATGATATCTCCAGTTCAACTGAACCGATTTTCATGAAACAAAGTGGAATCGACGCAGAATTGTCACCATTCTCGGGTGAACCTCGACAATAATTTTAAAAAATTTTTTACTATTTTTTTTTTACACTAAACTACAAAAAAAAACCCGAAATTGAAATTTTTTTTTTGAATGGCCGCCATTTTGTCAAAAAAAATCACAAAATTAAGCTTGAGGTTCACCCGAGAATTACATCTATACTGATTATAACCCCGTTTTTTTTTCATTTCAGACGCTCCGGAGACTCGGAATCGTGGCCGCCGTGACGACACCTTTTTTTTTCACCACCAACTTTGAAGTCTCATTACTTTTTGAACAGCCCACGTATCGAGGCAAAAAAAATTTTTTTATTTACTTTGAACCTTTTGTAATACAATAAATAAAAAAAGTTTTCAATTATTCTTTGCGTTTTCAAATAAGAATTTTTTTAAAAAGGGTCCAAAAAACGGGTTTTGAATGAGAAGACCGCCTTAAATATAATTGAATCATGAATTTCGAAAAGGGCACAACTCTGAAATTAGAAAATGTTAAGGAGATACAAAAAACCCTACTATGCTAAGAATATTAGTGTCAGGTTGCATTTGAGAATGCAATTCTATTTAAAAAATCATAACACATTAAATCATTACAAAAAAATTGTATCTTAACCGTCAATTCGTGCATTTTTGGTGGTTTTTTTATTCTAGAGATGTGTCCTTTACGAACTTGGTATTTTAAATTTAATAAAATCTTCACAAAAAAATCATTATTTTTCGATAATTTAACTGAATGTTGTAACTTAAGGATATTTTTAATAAAAAAGAAAACACAAAGTACCTAATTTCTCTTGCAGATGCTCATACTTAAAATAAGTCATTTTAAGCTCATGCAATTGCATTTAAAATTATATTTCTTCATTAATGAAAAACTTTGGACACTAAACATTTAAACTGTTTTCCCATTATTAAATTTGAATGAATTAGTTGAAAATATAGAAAACAAGAACGAAAAGGGCACATGTCTAAATTTTTAATTTCAGAGATGTGCCCTTTTCAAATATTATTTAGAAACTTAACTCATATTTTAATAACATTAATTACATTTATTATAGACTAACAACGTGAACAATATGTATGTGTCAGGTACATGAAATTTTATAAAAAAAAAAAAAATCAAAAGTCTTCTTCTGGTATCTCATTATCACTTGTAGTTTAAATTCAGGTTTAAATTCAGGTGGAATATATTTTTCCACCTTGGCGATATCTAATATTTTAAGGTGGTTTATTAGTATTTGGTTAGAGTAAGCCAAATCATCTAAATTAGGCAACAAAGCGCAAAATCCATTTCTTTTTGCAAGGTTAAATTCCTCTTCTGTAGTGTTATCATCTATGTGATCCCTTGTTACCACATCTCCCGGCTTTTCGGGATCAAATATAAATTCAAAAAAAGAAGACACTTTAAAAGTAACTTTTTGAGTTTTTGCAACTTTCTTTCCGTAACTGTTTTTTGCAAGTACGTTCGATTTAAAGTTAAGTTTTGACCATTTCTTAAAATCGAGTACATATCCCGTATCTACCTTTATTACTTGAAATTTTGTCGTGCTACTTGATCTTTCAATTAGATCGATATATTGTTGGTGGGTAAATATCCGGTCTTCTCGTTTTATTTTTCTCTTTACCACACCAAAATTGCGGCCACAGTCATTGTACGAATGTCCGCGCTGAGGAAAGTAGAGGTGTATCTTCGTATGTCTTTGTGACGCTAATGATAATAAAATTTTTATGATTACGCTATTTTTATTCTGGCCTGGACATCCGTCGCAAAACAGATGCAACTCGGTTATAGATGCGCTAATAAAATTTGATATATAATCATTTAAAAATGATGCAACTTCGTTGGGTCCTTCCTTTTAAGGCCTCTCCTTCATGGTATGAATAAAATGTACCTTTGTTGGTTTTCATGTTATGGATGCAAAATTCAAATACCCATAACAGACGATAATAAAAAATTTCCTGAACGGGTAAATTTGGAAGAGGTAAGTTCTGCATATAATCAAATGACAGACCTATTATGGTATCACTTTGAGAACATTTTTTTTCAACTTCCTTTACTTTCTCGTAAAATTTTGAAGCTTCTAGTTTATGTTCCGTTAGCTTGTCGGTAATTATTTTCTTTGCTTCGTCATTTAGGTGAGGGTCTTTTAACTCTACTTTCAATTTTTCACACTTGCAGCAAACATCAATCTGTGGTCTGCCAAATGAAATGTCAAAGTTTTTGTTAAAGTGTTCTCTAAAGAACTGATAATTAATTTTTTTTGTCACATCAGGGTATTTAGCAAGAAACATTTTATGCAAAATTGCAACGTTGCGTGAAGATGGTAAGAATTTTTTTTTTTTTATGATAGTATTGGAATAATGGATTTCCTTTTTTGGAATAGAATCAATATAACTATGAATTTTAAAACATATTTCACCAGAAATAGCATTGCTCCGCGACCCCAATGCTGTACCTCTTTGATCATGTGGTATTCTGTTATTTTTTTTAAGAACCGCTAAGCGTCGACATCTCTTCGACGTGATCCCATGTAAGCTTAAATATCTTACACACAGCACTTTACGTTCCGCTTGTTTCAATAAAGTATTTAATGGAACAACTTTTTGTTTTACCTGTTACAGTGTTTTTGCGTTTAGAAACATCTTTAGGTTCCGAAACCTCTAACAGCCCCTGAAGATAAATATCTTGTTCGTCCTCTGTGTGAAAATTATTAATTTTACAAATTATTTCCTTACAATCTGTATCCGTTATTCCATCAAAGCATTTTCTAACACATCTTAAAATATTTTTTGTTACAAAAACATCTCTAAATTATGGACTTATTACCTGCATTTCTCGCCTGTTCTACGACGAGGTACTTCCCTGCCTTTATAATGTGTGTGCGCATATCCCTTAATTTTAGCTCTTTTAATTTCAGCGCGTTTGTACTTATTTGAATTTCTAATTCCGCGTTTTTTCGTTTTTGGAATCACAACCATTTCCGGCTCTGAAGAAGTTGACATACCGATCTTTCTTGAGAAAACAATTTAATACAAACAATAATTTTTATTTTCAGCGCTCCAAATGCTATAAAAATCATCTACAACTTTATAAAGCAATAAAATAAAAAAACAAGTACGAAAAGGGCTCATCTCTTAGAGTTGTGCCCTTTTCGAAATTTATTCTCATTATCATTGCATTATCGGCGGCAACTGATGAAATTTTTATCCCTCTATTACACAGAACTATGAATGGCCATACTAAGAGTGCATTTCAGTGATAAAACATAAATCTCAAAATTTCGAGATGCGCCCTTTTCGAAATTTATGATTCAATTTTTCATAAATTTTTATATGAAATTTAATTGTGCTTATTTCCTTAAATAATTTCCACTTATAATTTGTTCAAGATTTTCATATGAATAAGTTCTTGTTAACAAATTGCTTTTTGTTGTTTTGGCGACTCGTTAACGAATTGCTTTTTTTAGTTTTGGCGACTCGTTAACGAATGGCTTTTTTTAGATTTGGCGAGAAAACGATTCGTAAACGATAACATTAGTGAATCATATTGTTTATTGGGATTTGACATGGAATCACCGATATATGTAATCTTGTAATTTTTTTTTTTCATTTTGGTTTTTTTTTCTGTCCTAGCCCCCTCTCTCCCCCTCTGGTGAATTCTAGATTCGCTACTGGCTGCTGTTCAACGATTTCAGCTATTTCTACTATCGTTGCACGGAATAAACAAAGATCGTCGCCAATATCGTTCATTTGTGAAACAAAAGTTTCAATAGTGGATGCGGTTACGCAGCTGAAGGTACAGGTTTAGTCGAACTAGATGAAGTATCATATCCATATCTGTGCGTAGTGCATTAATATTATCATTAATTGATTGGGTCAGGTCTGATGTTTGAATATTATTGAAGTTTGTGCTAACGACAGTTTCAAGGAAGGAGATTTTACTATTATTATCACTCACAATATCCGTTAATGTTTTAATGTTTTTCATAATAGTTGAGATTTTTGAGTTTGTATTCTTGGTCGTGATTTCTATAACGTTGTTAATATGCTCTGAAATTTGAGCAATATCATTGGATTTAGGTTGTTGTTTTGATGCATGGAGATCGAGTCATTGAGGCATTTAATCGCCAGCATTATGTATCGAGAGTGATACCTCTTTGCGCTCATCGCATAAAAATACAAAGTTTTTTGATGCGATGTGACAAACACAAATACCATGAAATGATCTGCCACTTACCCTTTGCAAGTTAATTTGAGAATATTTTTGTTGTCATTTACGCAATTTACTTTGGCACACAACATTTCCATTTAGGTTTTACGTTTGACACAGTGACAGAGAGAGGAAAAGAATGCAGATCTCGCACTTTAATTTTTATCGTGCAGCGAAGCTAATGAAAATATTTTTTTGGTCTTATTTATATATAATTTAATTTTATTTTTATTTAATTAATGCTTTGCGGGGCTGTTGAGCTGTTAGTTAAATAGAACACTGAACTTTAAGCTGTAGTCGAGATATTAAAAGCTAGTCGAGATATTTTTTTTTTTTTTTTTTTTTTTTTTTTGACTCGACAGAAACTACTCATGTATTATACATTACAGGTACACACTGAACGGCTCGTAACGAAACAACAGTAAAACGGCGACGAAAAGGAAACGTGTGTTCAGTGCACACTTAGCGGAACGACGGCGAAAATGTTTACAAATAGTGGCAATAAGAAATCAAAACCAAAAAGTTTAAAGTATGAGCGCAAGATTTTATAATAAAGAATTAGCATTTAAAGCTTAGCTTTTAGATGAAGAAGATGCATAAAATCAATCAAACCGTGATTTTCACGCAAAGTTCAATTAATTGTTCGGAATCATTTCTTGCAACTAATTTTTTGTAATCAAAGCAAACGACAAGACGTTCAGAATTCTTTTGTTTAATAGCCACCGGCTTTTTCGTTGGCGTAAACAGTCGTTGCCGTTTCGTCGCCAGTTATTGTGCATGTATTCATAAGAACACAGGGTAGTAATATTTTGTAGTTTCGTGTCATGAACGACCAGATCAGACTATTCCGTTTTGTGTTATGATATGTATGACCACCTTTTCAAAAATTTACTTTAAAAAAAAGATTTATAAGAAAAAACTTACCCATAGATTTGAATGAAAATATTAAATGCAGATGTATATAAATGTAAACTTCTATCATTATTTAAATAAAACTTATTAAATATTGTTTAATTGTTAAAAACTTACGAGGCAAAATTGCACCAGAAATCTCCAGCTATATAGGAAAAAAAAAAATATATATTTTCTTATATTATTATGTTATATATGTTACAGATTGCAACAAGGAAAATATATATATTAGATATTTGACAGTAGTTCTTTATGCAACATTACAATTTTGGAATATACTAGCTGAATACCCGGCCTTTCTCGGGAATTGATATAAATAATTTTTAATTCATTTGACGATTTGAAAAACTTTTTACAAACTTTAGAACGAATTTTGTGTGTATCTTTCAAACCGATAACTTCGGCGAAATAAGCAAAATGTAGCTTCAACGTCTGGAATTTATAAGAAAAAGTTAGGGAAATCGTGATTTGTGCCGTGAATATAATTCCAAATTATATATTTGATCCCATAGATTGGACATTTTTAAAAACATCAGAGAAAAAACAAATTTTTGGCAATCATATATGTAAATTTTCTCTTTTGACCTCGTGTCGTAATGTGTTCAAGCTACTAAACTTGTGGACAGTTCATGTGCTATTATTGTTGACGTAACCCTTGTGTATTGTTTTTAAGGCTTCACAATATTTTTAATTCACAGATATAAAAAATAAAGAAAACATTGCAAGTTTTCTTATGAATTTTTTTTTATTTATTTTTTTTTTTTTTTGCGGATAAGCCATTATTTTGTAGGTCTTTTTTTACTGGATAACAATTAAATAAGCACTGAAAATAGAAATTGAAATGTCATAACAACGTACGACGTAACTGACTTGCGCATGTATTGATGCGAACTCAAATACAACAGAATTCGGCATCAGCTGTACTGATATGCGAAAATAAGAATGTTGAATATAAATACACATAAGGAAGAAAAGAAGTTATTAATCACCCTTCGTGTTTTGCTACGCCTTACTGTATTTTGCAATAGAGCGCCCTCTGGTGTTCAAGATATGGCAAAGTACATAGAGCAAAAAACTCACCGTACACGAAAACTTTTTATAAGAATCATACTCATCGGATGAGTGATGGTGCTTGTTTTGCAGTATTTGTACAATAGCGCCCTCTGGTTTTCGAGATAGAACAACAAAAATAGCGCCAAAGCCCTCTCCATACTCGAAAATCCCTGTATATAAATTTTCATCCTAATCAGATGAGCGGTTTTGGTGTGGTTTACCATTACTTAAGAGATTTGTACAACAGCGCCCTCTAGTGCTCAAGAAAGCACATAAAAAATAGGAGTGTGCTTTAGACCACACGACTGATGGAAAACTTCTTTAGCTCTTTTTATATGTATGCATATATATGGATGTATATGTATAATATATACACAAATACATATCAGGAGGGCAGCTGCTCTACCCTCGCTACGCCCATGTATACTCATATATATTTATATATGTATATATGTATAATATATACATATATATACATTAACATATAAGGGGGAAACTGCCCTCCCCTGTCCTACCCTCGCTATGCCCATGTATATGTGTATATGTTTATATATGTATAATATATACATGTATATACATACACATATCAGGCAAGAACTGCCCTCCCTTGCCTTACAATCGCTACGCCCATGTATATGTATATATGTTTATATATGTATAATTAATACACGTGTATACATATTCATATCAGGGGGGCCAATTGCCCTACGCTCGCTACGCCCGCGTATATTTATATATGTATATATATGTATATATATATGTATAATATATACATGTATTCGGATAAACGGCTTAGAAGTTTTTCGACTTTTTTAAAATATTTGTACTACAGCGCCCTCTATCGTACAAGATAGAACATACTAGATAAACCATAAAAACCATAAAATAGCTTTCACTTGCATACGACAGCTTTTTATTAAAAAAGGTTTTTAGTCGAGTTGAGAACTTATTACACTAGTGGAATTCAATTAACGCCGTATTTGTGGTGTAAGTAGCGTATGTGCCGTAAGTTCATACAACTTACCACACATACGCAGTTTACATCACGAATACGTCGTTCATTGAATACCACTACTGAATTAAAATATACGATCAGTCGCTGTGCAAACTTCATGCTGTAAGGTTGCTGCCGGTTAATTCTGCGTTGCTTTATTGAACACGACAACATATCATTAGCGCGTCTGTTCGTTCATTCGATACGATCAGTCGTTGTACAAGCTTCATGTTGTTAAGTTGCGGCTGCTGTATTCTGCGTTGCCTAAGGTTGCGAACATAGTGTAGGCTTATTGCTTATCCGATCTAAAAACACATTGGAGCAATAGAGAAACCAAGGCATGCATCTATATGCTCCAATATGTTTTTCGCAACCTTATAGAACACGGCAAGCTATCATTCTCGAATTATACTGTGATCGTACTAAAGAACCAACTCGTGCTTTTCGATCAGTGCAAACTCTTAAAACAAAATCTTTGCAAATCTTTGCGCACCCCTGCTCCACATGCAAATTTTCATGCTAATCGGATGAACAGTTTTGGACTTTTTCGACTTTTTTAAAATATTTGTACTACAGCGCCCTCTGGTGTTTAAGATAGAACAGAGTGTATAAGTCATAAGAACTCACCGTTTCCAATAAGCTCTATCAACCAATTTTCATGTAAATCGGTTAAACGGCTTAGGAGTTCTTAGACATTTTTTAAACTATTTGTACTACAGCGCGTCCTGGTGTTCAAGATAGCACAAAAAAGATAACTCCAAAACACTCACCGTATCAGAAAACCCTTATATTCGAATTTTCATGCAAATAGGATGCACGGTTAAGGAGTTTTTTGAGATTTTTCAAAATATTTGTACTATCTGGTGTTCGAGATAGAACAGAGTAGATAAGTCATAAGAGCTCACTGTATCCGAAAGCCTCTACATACAAATTTTAATGCAAATCGGATGAGCGGTTTTGGAGATAAACTAAAAAAGAAGAATGCCTGGAACCCGATTGCAGCGCCCCCTACCTGGTCCAACCACTTTAAATGGATAAAAAGTAGACTATATGTTGACCAGAAATATAAGGAACATAGATGTCAAGTTTCATTTAAATCCATCCAGTGGTTTTCGCGTGATGCTTTAACAAACAGACACACAGACAGACAAAAATTTTAAAAATGCGATTTTTGGACTCAGTGTCATTCAAAATGTACAACGCAAAAAGAATTTCAAAAAAATTTTTCATGTACAGATTTTTTTTTTACAAATTGTATATGTATAAATCTATTTTATTATATATATATATATTAGGGTGTATCGAAATGTATGGACCTAAGTTAACACCCAATTCCACCCCTAAATAATGAAATAGGACAGAAAGACAATACAGAAAATATTTTTTTTTTTATGAATTTCTGGTTCCCCAAATAGAGGTTTTCTATGAAAATCGAGTCTTTTTGTACTGGAGCCCATCTAACGAAAATTTTTTTATAAAAAATACTATAGATATCGATTCACTATTAAAAACGACTTTTGCATGCAAATTTTCAGAGAGATCGGACTACGTACAAGAGTGTCAGCATAGAAACAAAAAACCATTATTTAAACTATATTCAACTCATTTTGTACTGGAGCCCATCTTACAGTACAGTTTTTTACAAAAACCACCACAGATATTGATTAACCATTAAAAACAACTTATTCATGCAGATTTTCAGAGAGATCGAACTACGTTCAGAAGTGTCAGCATAGAAATAAAAAAACCATTATTTACCATATTTTCGATTACTTTTGTACTGGAGCACATGTTAAGGTACACTTTTTTACAAAAATCCTCATAGATCTCAATTAACGACTTAATATAACTTATGCATGCACATTTTTCAAGAGATCAAACACGTACAGTGGTGTCAGCATAAAAAATAAAAACCATTATTTGCAATATTTTCGACTACTTTTGTATTGGAGGCCATCTTAAGGTACACTTTTTTACAAAAACCCCCATAGAGCTCAATTAACCACTTAAAATAACTTATGCATGCAAACTTTCTAAGAGATCAAACACGTACAGTGGTGTCAGCATTAAAATTAATAAACCATTATTTGCAATATTTTCGACTACTTTTGTATTGGAGCCCATCTTAAGGTACACTTTTTTACAAAAACCCCCATAGATCTCAATCAACCACATAAAATAAGAGATATAAGAGAACAAACAAGTACAGTGGTGTCAGCATTAAAATTAAAAAACCATTATTTGCAATATTTTCGACTACTTTTGTATTGGAGGCCATCTTAAGGTACACTTTTTTACAAAAACCCCCATAGATCTCAACTAACCACTTAAAATAACTTATGCTTGAAAATTTTCCAAGAGATCAAACACGTACAGTGTTGGCAGGTAGAACAATCCTTCCTTTAATGAGGGTCCAGTTTAGCTTAAGTTCCTGATCTACCTGTTATAAAATTTTACAAGTAGCTGTTCTACCTATAAGGTTTATTTGTAACTCTTGTATCTTTAAAAAGGTTTATTTTTTTATAAGATAGTTTTGTTTTGGCATTCTTAATATTAGTTTATTAGAACTGTCTCTTGTGAGAATACCTTCTTTAAGCATTCACAGAATCAAATTGAAAAACCTTGGGAAAAAGTATATTTATAAAACACAAAAACAAGAAAAACTTTGGCGAGGATCTTCTGTGCGAGAAAATAAATACACTACATTTAGGATCATCTTTTTAGTGGAATCAAAAACTTTGGAAATAACGAGAGTAAACCATTCAGGTTTATAAGATAATTATCGGAAAATTGTTGACAATGTTTGTAAAAACAATTGCTACTTTTCACACCCAGAAAATTTGTTGCTGGTTTTTGATGACGATGGTAATATACGATCTATGGGCTACACAAAACTTTTGCAAGCACGTGAGAAGTTCGAAGAAGAATTCGGACAAATTCGCACTTATCGTCTTCCAAACATCAGGTTCGATTGCGAAAACTACTACAGCATGATTGATTGGAATTTGTGCCAAACCAAACACCCGTAGAATATCATACGAAAACATCGAAAAACTTGCAAAGATTGGTAATGCCACCTTGGAAAACGAAATAATTGAAATACCTTGTCACATTCAAGACACTGAAAGACATGTCAAACTTGCCACAGAATCATCAAACGTGGCTGCTTCGGAGGCACGTCGAGAAGGAATTATGTTTTCAACTCTGGAGTCACGATCAAAGCGCCCCAAATTTGACACAAAAATAGGTTTTTGTTAAATTGAATTTAAAAAGAATAGCCTAAAATGACAGCTACTTTGTTAAAATAATTAATTTTGAAATAAACTATATAATGTTTCCACACTACTTTTCGTACATTTTTCAAGGCAATCATTTATAGGTATAGTTACATAATCAACTTCTAGTGTTTAAGCAAGAAATCGGAAAACCAAAAAACTGCCTTGCTTGAAATCTCTAAAAATTTAATCAAGAACTAAGCAGATCAAGAACTTAAGCTAAACTGAACCCTCATTAAAAGAAAAAATGTTCTTCGTGCCACCACTGTACGTGTTTGATCTCTTGGAAAATTTGCATGCATAAGTTATTTTAAGTGGTTAATTGAGATCTATGGGGGTTTTTGTAAAAAAGTGTACCTTAAGATGGGCTGCAGTACAAAAGCAGTCGAAAATATTGCACATAATGGTTTTTTAATTTTTATGCTGACACCACTGTACGTGTTTGATCTCTTGAAAAATGTGCATGCATAAGTTATATTAAGTGGTTAATTGAGATCTTTGGGGGTTTTTGTAAAAAAGTGTACCTTAACATGTGCTCCAGTACAAAAGTAATCGAAAATAAGATAAATATCGGTTTTTTTATTTGTATGCTGACACTTCTGAACGTAGTTCGATCTCTCTAAAAATCTGCATGAATAAGTTATTTTTAATGGTTAATCAATAGCTGTGTTATTTTTTGTAAAAAACTGTACTGTAAGATGGACTCCAGTACAAAATTAGTTGAATATAGGTTAAATAATGGGTTTTTGTTTCTATGCTGACACTCTTGTACGTAGTCTGATCTCTCTGAAAATTTGCATGCATAAGCTGTTTTTAATAGTGAATCGATATCTATAGTATTTTTTATAAAAAAATTTACCGTTAGATGGGCTCCAATACGAAAAGACACGATTTTCATAGAAAACCGCTATTTGGGGAACCAGGAGTTCATTAAAAAAAAAAATATTTTCTGCATTGTCTTTCCGTCCGTTTTCATTATTTAGGGGTGGAATTGGGTGTTCATTTTTCGATACACCCTAATATATATATATATTATATATATTTATGCTATAATTTCTCAATTATCTCCTATTGTAGGTTTCGACCACACGTCATCATTGAAATGAAAGTAAACGTTGCTTGTGCGCCATAATCAAATAAAAATGTTTCACAAAAAATTGTGAAACTCTGAATCATAAGACTTTTGAATTCTATGAATCTGATAATTAAGACGTAAGTAATTGAAATATAATACAGCATGTCTTAAAATTCAAATATAATATTCACCATAGTATTAAATTTATTCCAAAGGGTGTAAAAGATCGTTTTTAAGAAAATTTTTACAATATTCTGTAATCTATTGAATAGTATTAAGTTTGATACTATTTGAACTAAAAATCTTTGTAATAATTAGCTTGTATTAAAATTTATTTCAGGATTTCTCAAAAATCCAAACGTAGCAAAGCACTTTTAGTAAAAGTTTTTCAAAAACAATTGAATGAATTTAAATTATTATACATTGGAACTAAAACCGATTTTGCATACTATTCAAGTGTGTTGCGAAAAAAAATTGAAAAGTTTTTATTTACCCATAAACATTATAACTGCGCAAAAAAACTTCATTTTTTTTTTTTTTTTTTTTGTAAACTATTAAAATTTATTTAACATTAAAAAAAATGAACCGTGTTTGAAGAATACTCAATTGAAAATGATTGACTCGTTTTTTTTTTGCTTGTAAGAGAGCTCTCTTTGAAATTTGGAAATAATTTGTACAACTGCTAGCTAGACTATTTTTGTTTTTTATTTCTAAAACCTATTGCATAGACATAACAACAAAAAGATTTGTTTTATTCTTATTTTAATTCAATGTTGTCACTTAAACATTTTATAGATAGTGATAGATTTAAAAAAAGGCAGACGATTTTTTCTCCCAACAAAAAGTTTTGATTTAACTCTTGTTTTACTAAACCTTTTACTAAACCTTAAACCGAGTGTGTGACTCTTACGCCAGAGCACCCAGGTTCGAATCCCCCATCTGACACAGAAAGTTTTTTCAATCGAATTAATTTTTCTGTTCGGCCGTCACCTCTCGGCAGACAATAGCAAACCTCAGAGAGTAAAAACTGCCATGAAAAGCTTCTTGAGAACATAAGCCGTTCGGAGTCGGCGTAAAACATGTAGGTCCAGTTCTCGATCATTTGGGTGCAAACATTTCACATCACACACAACACATTTGATCATAAGAAGCTCGGTCAAAGTCCTTTCAAGGGCTGAAATGGCCATTTCGTTTTTTTTTTTTTTTTATTAAACCTTATAAAAATATAATACAAAAATATTTTTCTCAGGTTTACACAGTTCATATTGCAAGAACAATAAATACTTAAATCTCATAAAGTGTTCTAAAAAGAGTACTCTTAGTATTCAAGAGCTATTATGAAAAGTCATGAAATTTTTTTAATTTTTAATTTTTCATTTTAAATTATTAACTTTTAATAGTGCTTATTATTTTAGTGTTGACATTTTAATGTAAAAATTATGGTTGTAATAAAAATATTGTTTTAAAAATTGAAAATTATAAAAAGTTTCTGTTGAGATAATCTTTCCAATAAGCAAAAATTTGTCAAAATCGATCAATTGCATCACGTTTGTTTGAAATCATATCGTCGTTGGGCGTCCAATACCGCGTATCCGCCACTTGCACAGACACACGCACACACAGTGATAGTAAATTTCTACAGGAATGCAGAAAAACTGTTTTCTTTTAAACTATTGAATGGATTTTCAACCAAACTAAAAACATTTATGAAATAAGATACTTGCTTTGTTCTGAAATCAGCATTTAATGAAAAATCCGACCTTTATTAATTAGATCAAACTGAACTTAAATTCAAATTTCAATTTTGGTCTTTTTACGCGGTATTGCAGTGGCTGATACGCGGTATTGCACTCCCAACGACAATCTCTTATACATAAAAATCTCGTGTCACAATGTTTGTGGCTGAACTCCACCGAAACGGCTTGATTGATTTTAATGAATTTTTTGTTTGTATATTCGGTAGGTATGAGAATAGGTTGTAAAGTACTTTTCACACTCCTATGCAAAACGGGAGTGGCTACGCCCATACAAGCTACATTTTCAAAACAGAATAGCAATGGCAGTAAAATTCACAGCTTATCGAAATTCTGAATGATTTTACCACTTAGTGATGTCCTTCTTATGAATAACTTGGACGGGCATTGGACAAAGGAGTGCGGCTCTGCCTATACTAGCCAAATTTTTGATATCGAATAGCTATGGAAGCAAAAGGCACAAAACATTGAAACTCAGAATAGAGTTACCACTTGGATATGTCTTTGTAATAGAAAATTTTGTCAGGCATTGGACAAGGGGGTGTTGATCCACCCATATACCATAAGTCAATTTTTTTATATCGAAAAGCTTTGGAAGTTAAAGTCACAGAAGATTAAAACTCAGAATGAATTTACCACTTGGTGATGTCTTTGTCATAGAAAATTTGGACGGGCATTAGACAAGGGGCCACATCTATATAAACCATATTTTTGACATGGAATAGCTTTGGAAGTAAAAGCCACAGAACAGTAAAACTCAAAATAAAACTGAATTAGGTCTTTCTAATATAAAACTTGGACGGGCATTGGACAAAGGGGTGTAACTCCGACAATATTAGCAAAATTTTTGATATCGAAAAGCCTTGGAAGTAAACATCACAGAACATTGAAACTCAGAATGGAGTTTCGCATTATTAAAATATTATTGTATTTATTTCGCATTATTTCGTATTATTATATATAAAAGTTGCCTGTTTACGGCGTGGCAACACTTGGCGTGGGCTAACTAATAAAAATAAACAAAAAAAGTTAGTAAAAAGACTTCTATGTAAAGTTCACAAAAAGTGGGACTAGTCACCCACTTTTTTAGAAATAATTAAAATTGCACATGCTTTGATAGTGAAATACCACGCTTTGTATGTAGGATCTATTGATCCAAGCGGCAATCAATGTATATACAAACAGTCACTGTATTTGCAAATGTGGACATTTATTAAATTACCATCAAACAAACAGACACACAAAAATAGTTGAAAATAATTGAATAAGGGCGTGGCCTCACTACACACCTACTTTTTAGGGGACTTTTAGCGAAGCGCACCGGGTATAAGCTAGTATTATCTAGCTAGGTTATATAATCTTAACCTGAGAATATTGTCTGATCCAAAGAAATTTTGGGAATTCATAGAACTATAGAACAAGTTCGTGTGTGGCCTATAATGTGTGGCCTATTTGCCATTCTCTTCAAAGGATCATTTCGTTAAGATTTTTTTTTTAATACTGACTTAAAAGGTGACCAAACAGCAATGATAGTTTTTCCAATTGTTATATTTTGGCAGCAGTCAAAATTACCAATGACATCCATTTGTCAAAATATTTAGTAAGGTTTTCCATATCGTTATCTACGCTTTCACTTTGAAATTATTAAAAAATATTACACTTGCTTAAGGTCAGTGTGCTCTAAAAACGAAAACAAATTCCCATAAGAAGTACATTGACTTTTTTGACAGCGAACAGGCAGCGAAATTTTTTTTCGCTAGGTAGTACGCTGTTGAAGGAAAAAATTTGTTCAGTGCAGCCAAGTTCACAACCATGAGTGGAGAGTTAAAATGTCAAAATTTCGCTGGCAATTATATTCCGTACATTTAATTGCCGCGGGAATTTGACTTTCAACAATAACACACTAAGCAGTGTGTATGTGTTGGTATTGAATTTGTTATTAAACAAATTTATTTAGTTTATTAATGTGTAGTCTTGCCTTTTATAGAATATAAAATTGCAGCAATAAAAATATGAATCTGTTAACCATACAAAAATTTTGACTCAAAAATTTTCGTTTCTACAGCATACTGAGCCTTATACGGAAAATGTACTAATTTACAAAAAACTGGCTTTTCAGAGCATCCTCAGTTGGAGTAGGCAAGTCAATTCAGGTCCTTAAATTAAAATGTGCATGTTGATAAAATAGAAAGAATCCAAGGTTTGCTCTAAGGCTCTTCCTTAAGAGGATCGTTTCCTCATGAAGAAGCTCTGCAGATATCGTCTATTTACACCAACTCATAACCATTGTATTCAACTCTTCAGATCTTATTTCTCTCAAAAAATTCAACTCTAAAAGTAGAAGCTGTAGAAATGCTTACAATTTATTTTATTTACCATTTAGTAGAATAAATTATATGTAAACGACTCCTTTAAGCCGCATGTTTGCCCTTGTTAAATTTTCCCGCATTAACTTGTTTTGATCTATTTTTATCCATATCGTTGAGAAATTTCAATGATTTCTGTGTCGTTATTTCAAATGGGTTAATGCTGAGGAATGGCAAAAATGTAATTTACTGAAGCAGCTGAACTGTATAGTAATCGCATATTACCTGCTGTTGTTGGAAAGAAATACTCTGGTTTATAATGGATACTTACTATAAAAGCTATATAATTTCTTTTTGGGAATAAAATTTATCATCTTTGCGATTTCACAACATTATTATTTTATTTATTTACTATTTTCAATAATGTGTGAAAAAAGGGGCGCCAAAATCATGTTCGTCTGTTACTTCGAAAAGTATCGGGAAGCCCTAGCTTACATGTCTCCGAATTATTGATTCCAGTAGCAAGGGAAACAAAACTCTGAAGTTTTGCAGTAATCATGATCAAAACTATCATATAATAGAATTTATTTTATTATTGAGCTAACAAAAGCAAATTTTCTGATAACCGTCTCTTTTTCTTGTGTACAGTAACTGCAGCTTCAATGCTGCCCTAAAAATAGAGCTGCCTTGGGTGGAACGCTGCCCCTCCCCCCTATCCCTCTAACTACGCGGCTGTGTCAATAATATCGTAGGTATTTAAAACAATTGCACATTAGAAATGCGTCAACCTTAATAATAAAACATTATGTCTCAGGCAAGTGAGAACAATAATGCTTCAACCAAAACTTTCTATACACAACATTTGCGTCAATATTTTTTGTCTTACGTATTTCAAAAGTTTAACACTATAGCAACGAGCCAACGAAAATATTAAAACATTGTGTCTTGTTGTTTGTATTGGGCCCATGTGCACTGCGACACAATAGATCCTATTATGTTTCTTGACTGCGGAAACCAAAGTTTCCATACACATTTGTATCATAAAAACGTTTTTATTCTAAAAATATTCCACAGTGGAAACGTGCACACGAAAATAATAAACCTTTGTCTATAGCAACAGCGTCATATACTTAAAGACAGCGATCTTTATACTTACGTCATTTCATTTAAGATTTTAAGATTTTGTGTGTGGGTGGGTTAAAGGAAGGGGCAATTTGTTTAAGTTAAGTTTTACAATTATTTTTTTATTTGAGTATAAAGAAAGAATTCCGGGGTATGTTTTTCTTTGTGAAACAAAACGTAACTTCTCCCCTCTAACCCCCACCGTTTTGAACTTCGAATCAATTTTGTCAAAATTTGATCTTTTTTTAAAAAATCAGTTTTTAAAAAAATCTGTTTTCGAAAAAGAAATATTTGGATAGACAATTTATCGAAGCAGTCGTTTGGATGTGTTTGATTTTTTAAGAATGTCCTTATTTTCGAAATAATCGAAAATCAACGAGAAATGTTTTTTTTTTTCTCTGCACCGTAACTATTTTTAAATATAAGTACATATTAGGCTGGTTCAAATTTTTCGGGTGCAAAACAAAATTTACGCAAAATTCGAAGGAAACTGCCGCTAGAAATTAGTTTTATTAATGTCGTATGAATGTTTTAAGTACAACAAGAACAGGTTCCTTTACAAAAGAAAGTGATGACTTAAGAATAAAATAGTACACACGGAGGAAACATTGTGTAAAATTATAAAATTTTCGGGTATAATTTGCCTAAGACCTTCGGCCAGAATGGGATATCTAAGTATTTTTTTAATACAACAAAGTGAATTTAGGCAATCGCATTATTTGGCCATTACGCAATTTATGCTAGAACTTGTGTGTTCTGTTGAAGACCTTCTGCTAAAATGGGTTGCCGTAGCTTTAACGCAGTATTGAAAAAGAAACTTGGGTATCATAACCTTAGGAAAGTTATACTTATAATAGCGAAGATTTCCTAAGGCCTTTGCAACAAGCGATTGCGTTGTTCTCTTAGGATTTGCTTGTTTTTTCATCTTTTAAGCTTTGTTTAACATCTTTTTCACTTTTTTATTTTTCTGTTTTTAATCACAAAACAATTTTTATTTAATATCAACTCATCAGTACTCTTGCGCGGTTCCCGCTGTGGTACACTAAGCAGCTTTATGTTCTACTTGTTTCGTTAGTGTAACGAATAAATTGCTGCGAAATACATGCACGTTAGTACAAATGATAAGAAAAGGAAAGCAAATAATGACCGCGTATGACAGAAAGAGAAGCAATGAGAGAAAAGATTGTAAGAACCCAATTTGCTTTTGCCTAAGTATCTTTGGCATTTAATACAATTTTGGCATGACAAAAAACTTATGAAATTTGCACAAACTTCTTAGGCTTCATACAAAACCAGTTACCCAAGTCATTTTAGGCAAAACGCTGTAGATATTTTTCTGTGTGTAGAAATGAATTTTGATTTTCACTTAAATACTTCAAGAAACATATTGGCTTAGCTAAGATGACCCTTGAAGATATATATAACAGAATGAAATTTTACTGTATTTTTAAGTTTATAATATAAGTATTATATAAACAAGGGCTTCCTCAGCCTGGTCTATCCATTGGAGGCATGGTCTCCCTCGTCGTCGTTGACCAGTGACTCTCGCCTTGAGCACCTTTTTCGCTGGAGCTTCGTCGTCCATACGATGGACATGACCCAGCCAGCGTAGTCGCTGCATAGTTATACGCCGAATTCTTGTAGAGCGTCTTGTAGAGTGCTAGTTTTGTCGATCGAGAGAGGGCTCTGGAACTTAGTTGCTTACTGAGCCCGTAGTAGCACCTATTAGCAATTATTGTTTTTCGCTTTATCTCCAGGCTGATTTCGTTTTTGGTATTAATGGCGGTGCCAAGGTAATCGAACTCCTTGACTACTTCAAAGTTATAGCTGCCGGATGAAACGTGGGAGTCTAAACGCCGCGCTCCCTTGTTTGTAGACAGCATATACTTTGTTTTACCCTCATTTATCGTCAAACCCACTTTGGCTGATTCCTTTTCGATAGCGGCGAAAGCAGCGGTAACATCTCTCTTGGTTCTGCCGACAATATCAATTTCATCAGCGTACGCAAGGAGCTGAACGCCTTTGTAGAAAATGGTGCCATTACGATGCACACCGGCCTTTCGTACGATCCCCTTCATGATGATGTTAAAGAGATCGCAAGACAGTGGATCGCCTTGCCTGAAACCTCATTCAGTATTGAAGGTTTCGGAGAGGTCATTTTCTACCTTGACGGAGCTGCGTGTGTTGCGCAACGTCAAAGTCTAATCAACTTTTCAGGTATACCGAACTCAGCCATTGTTGCGTATAGGCAATCCCTTCTCGGGCTATCGAACGTAGCTTTAAAATCAATACAGAGATGGTGTGTGTCAATTTGATTTTCGTGGGTTTTCTCCAGGATTTGTCGTAGCGTGAAAATCTGGTCTATGGTGGACTTACCATGTCGAAAACCACACTGATAAGGTCCAGTGTTTTTGTAATCGGCTTTAATCTTTCACACAGTACGCTTGAGAGAACCTTATATGCGATGGAAATAAGACTGATACCTTTATAACTGGCGCAGATTGTTGGGTCTCCTTTCTTAAGTATAGGGCACAGTACGCTGAGGTTCCAATCGTCGGGCATGCTTTCTTCTAGCCATATTTTGCTGATGAGCTGATGCATGCGCCTTATCAATTCATCGCCGCCGGTTTTAAACAATTCAGATGATAATCTTATGGCGTTAATGATAAAAAGTCTAATTGAGTTAAGTTATTTAATATTTGGTAGTATTAGCATGCAAGGTAGGAGTGACAGTTTTTTTGTCAGCCAGAATTTGTCAAAGACGCATAGAAAAAGAGAAAACGAATAAGCATCAAAACAGACGAAAAATTAAACTTTGTATTGATTTTGATTTGAATATGAAGGCTGCCTTGTAAATTATTATATCATGTACCCGCACAATTCGTGTAGTCCAAATAACTTTTATTAGAATAGAAAATTATCTTAGCCACTTATGTCGAGACAAGCTGTTTTGCTGAATTGAAATGTGAAGAATTTTACAAACTTTGCTTTTGACAAAACGACTTATTTAAAAAAAAACTCTTTATATGGAGACAGGTTGTTTTGACAAATTTCCATCAATGGCCGTTTTAAAATCTTTTTAAATAGTCAGAGAAGTTGTTTGTCAAAATTTATTTCAGGAAAAAACTTAGAAGGGGTCGATTTACCGATTGCGTATTATATCTTCTAACAGACCAAAAGAAGCGCATTTAAATTTTATATAGATTATAAAAATCATATAAAACTGTGTTATCTCGAGAGAAGTCGCTTAGTCAAATTTGGACAGGTTCGTAACCTTCGGTTGGTTACTACAATCACAAAAGCAAAATTAAAGCTACTAATTTTCAAACATATTATATTTTGTTGCTTGTAACCGCAACTCAAATGAAAAGTGATCATTTTGAGGTAAATTTTCCAAGAAATTCAGTAAAATAATTGGAATGTGCAAAAAATGTTGTTTTGGTATTGTAAAATCCATTTTTTCACAATCACTGTATTTAACCAGGGATGCAACTTCCTCCTGTTCCCCCACTTCCGGCGCCCCTGGGAAAATTCAAAAGAACTGTGGGTGGTTCTTCCTCCTGATAGTGAAATCAATGCAATTCCTGTTCAGACTACATATATTACAATTTTTTTCAAGACTGCGTATATGATAAGTTACAGCTTTCTGAACAACCGTACCGTCAATAAGGAAAGCATTGACGTTTGTTCCAGGAGCATTGAGTGCTAGTGTAATTACTTGAAAGATTGCTCTGTAATTCAAGTGCAATTCAGTGCTTGCTCTGGATTAAGTATTTATTTAATCGTGCTTTCAAGCAGGAGGTCCTGATCGATATCGAATTACGCATCTATGGCATCGATGTTAAGGTCGGCGGCAAAAATATTTGCTAAGGAAATCATTAACTTTCTCATTCATATTAGAGCGAGTTCATGTTTTAAGCCTATTTGCCATTTTTTTCAATTTTAAACGCTTATATCTGCTAAACGCTTCCAGTTAGCAAAAGCCTAATAATTACGTGCAGTTCAAGACCTTTCTACTGATATATCAAGTGTTGCTGTTGTGTTTCTAGATTAGGGTTCCCTCAACCCTTACAGGAATAAATATACCCATAGAAGATTCTGAAACATTTCATATAAAAATACTTTTAAAATTTCCGACATTTCCGGTGGATTTTTCTTTTATACAAACCTTGTCTCCTTACAACACATAAAATCAAAATAAAAAAAACACAGGTGCGTCGTTGGACACACGAGAGAAGCGAATCTTTTTCGCAGTTACATAGATTTGATAGCTTAATAATTTTTTCTTTTTAATAAATTAACTTTTAAATTCAAAAATTTAAACTAACATAAAATTAATAACATATATACAGAAAACATATTTACGGCTTATTTTTCATTATTGAATGTCAAATTTCCACGCCAATTACATATACGGGCATATAATGCCAGCGACTCTCCATTTTAACTCTCCACACATGGTTGTGAACTTGGCTGCAATGAACAAATTTTTTCCTTCAACTACGCAGTTGCGAAAAATCTGTCGAAAATTTTTCAGATTTCACTCCAAGCAAATCACAGAACGAGGTAAAGTGTAATCACGATAAAGTGTAAATTATTATCTAGAGATTGCATCAACTCTGCTAAATCTCTGGCATGTGTTAACAGAGTTATTTCACTTAAAAACATGAAGAAAAAAAACTCTGTTAACCTCTGTTAACACATGCCAGAGACTTAGCAGAGTTGATGCAATCTCTAGATAATTTATACTCTATGCCAACAACACCACAAACGCATTCACAATACAAACACACCGATGTGGCAAATAAAAGCAAATTTTTGTTAGTTGTAGCATAGCAAATACACAATCCTCTATCTATTGATAGATGGTGACGAACTACTACAGCATAGCTTCTGTTAGAACTAATATTAAACTAACAACTGTATGTCACAAGACTTTGTGGCCTAGTGGGTAGAGTGCTGGATTATCACGTAAGAGGACACGGGTTCGATTCCCACGTAAACCAAAACATATTGTTAGTATTTAATATTAAAGTATTAAATTTTCTTGTTGTACTAAGCGCTAACAATAAGGAACCATCAAAATTCCAAGAAAAAATCTGTCGAAATTTTTTCAAATTTCACTCTAAGCAAATCACAGAACGAGGAGTAAAAAGCTTCGCTTCAATATAAGCAACCAAGTCGGTCGAGCCATTCTCATGTGATGATCGTGACGGACAATGATTTTTCTTTATATAGATTCATATATTTGACAAAAAATATTTTTGAATAATTGGACACATTTACTACACATTAATGTTAACTTAACTTTAACTTAACTTAACTTTATTAAGTCTGCATCAGCTTCAAAACCCCGCTTCAATATTTACTGTTAGCATAGCGTACGCTTAACAGTTACCGCTGACCTGGGGGCCTGTTAAAAAAAAAAGCCAAAAGAAAATTTATTAATTAATAAAATTTTTAATCTTAAAATATTAAACTAAAATTGTTTATAATTTTATCTATACCCATCGAAAGCAAGCATTCTTAAGATTTTAGTAAACATAAAAGGAAGTGATTTCCGAGTCTTGATTTTCTTGTATAGAAAAAACATTATGTAAACCAAAGATGTCTTATTAAACATTAGAGTACATTTCCGCAATAGCCGTTTTTTATATGAGTCAGCGGCCGTGACGCAGTAGATAGAGTACGTGGTACATACGCCAGAGAGCCCTGGTTCAATTTCCACCCGACACAGAAAGTTTTTTCAATTGAATTACTTTTTTTGTTCGGCCGTCACCTCTCTGCAGACAATGGCAAGCCTCCGACAGTAAAAACTGCCATGAAAAGCTTCTTGAGAACATAAGCCGTTCGGAGTCGGCATAAAGCTTGTAGGTCCAGCTCTCGATCATTTGTGTTCAAACATTTCACAACACGCACACGCACAACAATTGATCGTAAGAAGCTCGGTCAAAGTCCTTTCAAGGGCTGTTATGGTCATTTCATTCAGTTCATATGAAGTGATTCAAAAAAACGGAAGTTGGTTGCTCGACCGTTTTAAAAAAAGTTGTTTTTTTTAAAAAAAAAAAGTTGTCCAATGACTTTGGATCTCAGACATAAAAAAAAATGCTTATGAAATAATTTCTTCATATTGAAAAAATTATTATACTTTTTGTTCAGAACGCGATATTTTGCAATATTAAGAATTTTTTTTATAGAAAGCAGTGAGTTGCATTCATAAATTTTTGTTCTGTAGTAACAGTGTAAAATTTTTATAGTTTAAATTCTTTGAAATATTTCAGATGCAATTACCTGAAGATGTTTATCATAATTTGAATAAAGTTATCTTAAATCACTTAAATGTTGACAACTTACCTATAAGTCCCACATGGGCCTTCGTTATCTAATGTTAAATGGGTGCATTGGAGAGAGCGACGAGTCATATGCATACGAGCTATATAAGACACAAAAAAAATTTTTTATTAAGCTTACAACTTATTGAAAAAATAATATAACTACAGAAGATATTTGACAGTAATTCTTTATGTAATATTGCACGCTGAAACTGATTATGATGTGAAAGTTAAGTATAACAGTTTCAGAGATAAGGCTTATTTATAATAAAATTTTCTCTTCAATCAAAGCGTTTTTATTTAAAACAAAGCTTAACACTTTCGGTTAACTTCAATCAAAAGCAAATGAAGTAGTTTCAATTCTTATTAAATGAACAAAAAATTCAATTGAAGTTAAGAAAAGATTATGTCCGCTCTTGATTTATTTAATTTTTAGATATTTAGCAAAAAATTTTCATTTAAAATCACTTCAAAGTGTTGCAGATATCAAAAATATCAAAATCTTTTTTAAATGCTGACAACTTACCCGACATATTTCCATTAAGGTTGCAGTTATAAGCATCCATAGCACCACGACATTGGAATTTCCGGCACATTAGGGTCCCAGAATCAGATCTCATTGAGCAAACAGTACGATCATTAGTTGAGCAGGACCTTGTACAATCTCGAACAAAACTATAAAAAATGTTTATTTTATTTTATTGATTTAATTTCATCTAATGTGAATTTAATTAGGTTAATGCAAAAATTTTGACAGAGAAACCAATAAGGCGCTATAACATGACAAATTAAAATACAGTTAACATTAGAAAAAAAATTATTCAAAGAATTTTTGTAAGAGAAAAGTAGTTAAATTATAAATTTTTCAAACTTATCTAGCTAAAAAACAATCCATATCACAAAAAATATAGAGCTAATTTGATAAAACTGAGTAAAGCATTCAAATCAATCTAAGATTTAAATTCAGAAACTGTCGAGAATTTTTTTTTGGTTGGTCAGGTTGCGGAGGATTTGGGACAAGCTTTATTATATGGACACCTAAGAAAAAGAAAATAGAAATAAAAAATTACTACACTTTGAAAGAACTAAATAAAAAATGTTGACATTTAATTCATCTCTAAATTTGTGGATGACATATTTGCAGTCTCTAAAACAAAGAATATGATAAAAATTCTAGAAACATTAAACAAATATCACAATTAACTATAATTCACAGTTGATAAATAAGAAAATAAAAAAAACACATACTTGGACACTGAACTCCATAGAATTAACAAGATTTCACTTAATTGGTACACAAATCTAACAAGCAATTTTATTAAAAAAAAACATTAGACATAAGTGGTATATCATGCAATTTCGAAAAGAAAACAACCAAAATAAGAATAATTGTAAAAAACACCGACTATCCGAACTATATCATTAGCAACTCCATACATGCTTAATTGTGTGGACAAAATCTGGCAATACAAAAGAGTTTTTCTGCATATTAGATGTTCTAAAAGATGTTCTAAAAGATGTTCTAAAATTGATCAAAATTCGCTGCGATCGCCGATCAACTCTGGTTGCCAATAGCTAAAAACACGCGCAGAATGAAATGATCGGTACCTTTTAAAAAAATCTTGGATACACTCGGAATAAAAAAGTAGGCGGAATAAGACTAAGAGGCGTGTCTCTTTCAAATAAATCGAACACCTCTTGTTCGACTTTAACTAAATTAATGAGTAGCGAGCAGTACATTGTTAAGAAAATTGGTCGGGACTAAAAAAGGGGGTGTGCCAATTTAATATGAATTTCACTAAATATGGCATTAATATTTTGCACATGTGTTGTCTTTAAAGTAGGTAAAAAGGGAGTTAAATTTCTGTGGTTATGTACTAATATATGGGCAAATCCCACCGTGTCTGACTTTTCATTCGTACACATCTTTTTAAAATTTTTCATACAATCCGGAGATGTATTTGGGATCATTTTATATTATTGAAAAGCTATGTATTGGTATAGTATAAAAAAAATAAAACAAATTTTTATTCAACTCATATTTATAACATAATTTTAAATTTAAACATGCGTTCGGACGTTTCACGAAACGAAAGTCATTTTGGAACTAAGTTCATACAATGCCTAGATCAGCGAATTTATCAGCCGTATAAAAAAAGTCAGAAGACTCTATTTTTTACAAATTTAACCATCTTTCAGAAGAGCCATGCATCGTCTTTATTAAGGGCATTGTGAGGTACTTTTTTTTTTTTTTTTTTTTTTGTATGAGCAACGCTAATCAAGTGTGTCCAAAAAGCTAGGAAAGAAAAAAAAACACAACAAAACTATGTCGAAACTTTTGACTTTTTTTCAGTCTCGCATTCTACCCTCAACAGAGCTTGAACATAGAGTGAACAAAATATGTGTGTGGCCGCTACGCACGGTAGAAGTGTAACTTTTACCCAAAAATAGAAATTCTGGGAAGATTGCTAATTTATTTTATTAACATTCCTTCAGTGTAACCAAATGGTTAAAAAGCAGTCTGCCTTCATACCAGTGGTAGTTTAAGTATATTCAACATTATGATATGGGATATATTAATTATCCCTTTTGTTTATGGACAGTTACTGGAAAGTTCAATATTCACGTATAAAATTAGATCACAGCTTTTTTTCCTTTCGTGACACAGTCACAGACACAGATACAGACACAGATAACCATCAAGAGGAATTTTTTATTTTAATTTGATGACTGAAGTCATCCCAGGTTCGATCCTCATAGCACAGACGACAGATCTTGCTGTTTTATTTTTTGTTAATTATATTTTTATTTATATAAATTGAAAAGAAAAAATTTATCGAAAAACCTGTGTAGGGAATAATGCACTAATCCCTTTCCATGCTTGCATTGAACCGCGTACAATTAGACTGAATGTTGAACGTGCTACCATATCAACATTGCCTGTCTTGCATCAAAGGGAACTAAATACGAAAAAACCTGAAAGCAAGCATAGTATAAATCTTCCAATTTATTTCATAGGATTGATGCCAAAAACAATTTATTGTTTATCCAAAATTATCATCAATCTATTATATAATTTGGGTTTTATTTGTATAATTTTTTTGCAATTTTTCTTTAAAAAAAACAAAAACTTGGCTGTATGATTTTAAATAAATTTAATTGAAAAAAAAAAACATAAAATTTCAACCGCAATTAGGAAGCTCTGACCTTATGCTATCGCGCATACTTGTTTGGGTTTATTTTACCGTGCCTATACAGTTAAAAATGTTATTGCGATTTTCTTTACAAGACTTGCACCATATTTTTGTTGCATTTGCGACAATATTTAATGCTAAATGATGCAGACATGTTTACATAAAGACGAAACTCCAACATTATCACAAAAATTCTGCTATTTCCCACACGGCACAAATCCGACTTCGATATCGAAAATTTAAAAATTTACGAATAGTTCGCGATGATAACAATCGAATTCGATATAGATTACTATTCGAAAAAGAAACGTTTGGGGAATGTAACGGTTACTTCGTAAGCAAAAGATCGCTTATGTTTCGAAAAATTATTCGTTTACAATTCCAAAGCGATTAGTTTTTCAACACAAATGCGAAGATAATTATATTTTCTACTTTTTTTTACTGTAAGGTGGATACTTTCGGATAACTTTTTTGGCACTTTCAGGCTTATTTTTATTATTACTGATGCGATAACACTGGTATGAAATAACTTTCGATTTTTGATCACCAATTAGGGAAGGGAAATACGTAATTTTTCTTTGATGAAAGTTCAATGCAAACGAACTTTCACCGGGTGGGTTACATATGCATTGACAAGTGTTTATTTTCGGCACAATATTTTAGTAACATATCCCTCAAATGTTTTAGTTTCGACCAACATATCGTAGGTAATCTGACAGCTCAGTTGGTAATGGATGAATTTGTAACCAGTATTTGGTGTGTTAAAATACCGCAGCATACGAATATTTTTTTATTTCGATATTATTGTCAGTTTAAAACTACATTCGGATTATATAAAAGATACGATATTTATATGGAAATTCACAGATCTAAGAATAAAGCAAATTTTAGATTCAAAGTAGCATTCCTTAATATTGCAGTATGTGCTAATTCCAAATCATTTAATGCAATCAATCTGAATTTATCAAAACTCAATTTGAGAAATGCCTAAAAGTATGCTAATGTTCTGGAAAAAGCTACGTTCAGATTCAAATTTTTACACCGTACTGTACTTTCAGAGTATTGAACGAAAGACTCAATTCAATCATAAAATAAAGAGAGAACTACTGATTGTTGATTTAAAATAAGTATTAGCGACGCAAATAAATACGTCTATTTGGCCGAGTGGTTAGAACAGCCGACTATGGATATAGGAGTACTGTGTTCAATCCTCAGTGGAAGCAAAAATAAAAAAGAAATGTTTTTAAGTTATGTGTTTATATAACTCCAATAATTTTTCAAGTATTAAAGGTTATATTTTATCGAGCTCAAGGTCTATGTTGCTTTCCGAAGAAAACAACTGAAGGAACAACAACCAACAACGGCAGTTGCAAAGCGAAGTTTGGAAAGAAAATGCGAAAAATGTAAAAACAAAACAAAATTGGAAAAAATCTATATCCATATTGACATCCATATCCTTCGTTCATTGCCAAAAGAAGGTACTCCGATTCTTAACTAATCACTTCCTACGTGCTCGAAAATGTGACCAAAGGATTAATACCCCTTAAGGCCCTTATATTCGAGCAACTAATCGCAAAACTGATTGAAAAACTGGGTGATGGTTTTACCTACAGACGCATAGACCAGTTTTTCAACTTCACTACTAAAGCGTTTTCTTTCTTAATTAATTGCAAAAAGAAAATAAAAAATAACCAAGCGCTTTCAGTAAGCTTAACTTCAAAACAATTGATATAATCAAAATTATTTTTAAAAATTAAATCTAAGCTGGAAAATTTTGCCAACTTTTGATTTATTGAATTTTTATTTATTAAGCGTGGAATTTTGCATTTAAAATTACGTTTAAATGTTTCAGATGCAAGTACCTGAAGATTTTTATCATAATTTGAATGAAGTTATCTTAAATCATTTTAATGTTGACAACTTACCCAGATAAATTGCATGGACCTTCTTCGTCTAATGCTAAATCATTGCAGATGGAAGCGTTACGAAAATAAGACATAAGAGCTGTATAAGAAACAAAAAATTTTTTTTATTAACTTTATAGTTTAGTGAAAAATAATATATATCTATTAGATATTTGACAGTCATTCTTTATGTAGCATTGCACGCTGAATCCGATAATGTTGTTAAAGTTAAGTATAACAGTTTCTGAGGCAATGCTCAGTTTTTAAAACTCTTCTCTTCAATCAAAAGTGTTTTAACTTAAAACAAAGCAAAGCACCTTCGGCAAACTTCAATCAAAAAGAAATGAAAGAGTTTCAATTATGACTTAATAAAAAAAGAATTAAATTGAACTTAAAAAAATATATTGTCCACTCTTGATTTATTAATGTTTTACTTATTCAGCGTAAAATTTTGCATTTAAAATCACTTTAAAATGTTGCAGATTCAAATAACTGAAGACTGTAGTCATAACTTCAATGAAAATATTAAATTTTTTTAAAATGCTAACAACTTACCCGAACGATTTAAATTAAGATTGCAGTTATAAGCATCCATAGCATTACGACATAAGAATTTCCGACACATCATGATCCCAGAATCAAATCTCATTGCGCAAGCAAAAGGGTCACTCATTGAGCAGGACCTTGTACAAGCTTCTGGAACACTATAAAAAATATATGAATTTTTCTATAATTCTATTTGATATGAATTTAAGGAGGTTCATGCAAAATATTTAACAGAGAGAACTTAAACGGCTATAATATGACAAATTAAAGTTCAGTTACCCATAATGTTTAAAATCATTAGGAAAAACATTATTCAAAGAATTTTTTAAAATTACTTCAATTATTAATTAAGCAGCGATTTTCAAGCTCTTTAGTTCTGTAGGCTCCTGTCAATCTTTATCACGAAAAATAGAGCCAATTTGATAAAACTGAATAAAGAAGTCAAGTCAAACTAAGATTTAAGCTTAGAAGTCGAATTTTTCATAACAAATTTTTATTGGGAAAATCGCTTTAAAGTTTTGTATACTGCGAAATCGACGTTCCAGGTACACATACTTTAAAATTCATATCTCTGTAAGTTTTACTCGGATCGACTTCAAATTTGGACACAATATTCTTGAGATATTATAAAAAA
Source organism: Coremacera marginata (assembly GCA_914767935.1). Taxonomy (NCBI): domain Eukaryota; kingdom Metazoa; phylum Arthropoda; class Insecta; order Diptera; family Sciomyzidae; genus Coremacera; species Coremacera marginata. The sequence continues at coordinate 160,990,839 of OU612044.1, forward strand.
AAACGTTAAAAAAGTAATCTTGCTCTAAGACTTTCTAATTTAATATTCAATATATTTTGTATAAATTTTTTCTTATTATTTTTGAAGAAGAGTGGCGGCAATGTTATTTATAAAAAAACGGCAAGAAGATTCCATATCGATTTTTATTATTTTTTTTAAACTAATAATTTTCGATTTTCTGGTGGTGCATTCAGTTTTTTTCGTATAGTTCCCAGGTCAGAAGATCAATTTCTGAATTTATTGTTTTAAGATATTGATTGACAATGCTTTGACAAGCAAACTACAAAAATAATTTGCAGTTATCTTTATTACCATTTTTGCAGAGCCTCATGCACAACATTTTCAGAATCGTTTAGGAGGAAGGGGGGTATTCTAGCTTCGGTACTCTACCGAGGCTTCATTCCTTACTAGTTTCGAATAAATTTTGGAATCTCAGGTTTGCCAAGTTATCAGTCCTTGGGTTTAGGGTAAAACATATTAAAAAAGACCTCAAAAATAAAAAAAAACATCAATGTTTTCAAATTTGCACTGCAAAATAAGACAAGGCAAAGATTACTTTTCAATTTGGGATCCAGGATTGCCAAGATACTATTTTCTTGTTTTAAAGTAAGAAAAAATTAAAAAAAAAAAACTATATTGAAATCCGATTGAATTCGTTAAGTTTTCAAACTTTTTTTTATTTTTTAGCCTTAATACAAGAAAATGGTATATTGGAAACACTGAAATTCAAAAATCAAAAGAAAAATATTTTTATTTACTTATTTTGTAGCGTTTAAATTATTTTGCAAATTTTCAATTGTATTTTATATTCAATTCAAAAGGTGCATTTTATATTCAATTCGCATTTTATATTCAATATTAAAAAGCTTAATCTTCTCGATCTACAACGGAAAATCATCAGTTGTATGTACCTGTACCTGTACCTGGACCTGGACCTGGACCTGGACCTGGACCTGTACCTGTACCTGGACCTGGACCTGGACCTGGACCTGAACCAGGACCTGGACCTGGACCTGGACCTGGACCTGGACCTGGACCTGGACCTGGACCTGGACCTGGACCTGGACCTGGACCTGGACCTGGACCTGGACCTGGACCTGGACCTGGACCTGGACCTGGACCTAGACCTGGCCTGGACCTGGACCTGGACCTGGACCTGGACCTGGACCTGGACCTGGACCTGGACCTGGACCTGGACCTGGACCTGGACCTGGACCTGGACCTGGAGCTGGACTTGGACCTGGACCTGGACCTGGACCTGGACCTGGACCTGGACCTGGACCTGGACCTGGACCTAGACCTGGATCTGGACCTGGACCTGTACCTCTACCTGTACCTGTACCTGTACCTGTACCTGTACCTGTACCTGTACCTGTACCTGTACCTGTACCTGTACCTGTACCTGTACCTGTACCTGTACCTGTACCTGTACCTGTACCTGTACCTGTACCTGTACCTGTACCTGTACCTGTACCTGTACCTGTACCTGTACCTGTACCTGTACCTGTACCTGTACCTGTACCTGTACCTGTACCTGTACCTGTACCTGTACCTGTTCCTGTACCTGTACCTGTACCTGTACCCGGACCTGTACCTGGACTTGTACTTGTACCTGTACCTGTTATATCGATGTCAGTATGTTATAACTATGATAATTATATTGTAAAAATTTATATATGACTTTTGATTTGAAATCTTTACAATACACAAAATTGGTGATTGTTCTTGCCGAAAAGATCCTTAGGATTACTGTATATTTCAGAGTCTTGAATTTAAAGATCTTAATAAGGGGGCAACGAAATTGGCCCGCGTCCCGGGTGGCTGAAACCCACGCTATGTCAGTGTTTGTCATACGAACGCCACTTAAAAATAAAAATAATTCAATAAATTTAAATTATTATTAAAACATTTATAGAGCTTTGCTTTTAAAATAACATCAAAATGTTCAGAATGTCATAATTTGTATAAACTTATCTAAATATCATTTAAATGTTCACAACTTACTTGGTATTGCATGGTTGTTCTTGGTTATACTGAAATCCATGGCATAAGGCTAAAATGCTTGTAGAGGTCATAATTGCTGCATAAGTAAAAAGAAAAAACAGTTATTTTTCCATATTAATAAAATTCATTTTTTGTTTGGTTAACCTTTATACTAATCAAACGGCTAAATGGATTTTGTTCAAATTTGACACATATATGATATGCATCATAAATTAAATTACTGTTTACTTAGTTTTGACTACGCCCGTTCGGAATATTTTGATCAACTCAAGAAAATATAAAATTGAGAAACACTTTTATTTTTGTTAAAAAAATTTAGCTTAACCGTATGAGAGATAAAAAGGCGAAATATACTATTATGTTTATTTTTATTACAGAAACCCTACAAAAGACAGTGTTTTGTGAAATATATCTAATGAATATGAGATATCTTAGTATTTCTTGTAAATAATAGTACATTTTAAAAAAATTGCTGTAACCTTAAAACCTGTGATGCCTTTAAAAACATAGGAATTCTTAGCAGAACGCATTTTCATTGCGAAATCGTTCCCTATATTCACATCTTACGCTCTTCCAAGCTTACTTGACAAAATTTTTTTTTTTGTTAAATAAATATTAAAAAATTTCTGTAATTTTGCCTTCAAACTCATTCAAATATCTTCAAAACTATGGAAATTCTGAGTACAATTTTTTCCTAGAAAAAAAACGATTACAAATTCAAATTTTTGTCTTTCGCTGGAAATAACTCCGCTGTTTTTAAACACATTTATGAAAATAAATATAATTTTGCCTTAAAGGCAAAATAGAAGTATTTCGTAAAATTTATTTCAATAGTACCTTAAGCGGATAATCTATATTTTGAAACGTTATTTCGAACAAAGCTCCAAAATATTGAATTTTTTTCTCAAAAACTGGTGCAAACGTTGTTTTTGTTGTAAAAGTTTTACTGCATTTGCTGAAAAGTCACGGATTATTTTGATTAGAATAAGCGTTGTGTGGAGAAAGTTATATTTATTCCTTAACGTAATTGCCTTCGAGGACGATGAACTTGGGTTAACGATTTTAAATATTCCAGTGCTATTTCTGTAATACGATCCGCCTTCGAAATGCAACTCGGATCTGCGATGACTTTTCTATTTGATCTAAATGTCTTTCCTTGCATCCATCTCTTGAGGCTTGGGAACAGATAATAGTCGCTTCAGCCGCTTCGGTCGGCTTTCTTGGCTTTTCAGCCCCTCTGCAGAATGTCTACTGGAGTCAGGCGTATGATAATGGACCTATTTTTCTCTCAGCGTCACAAAAGGTCGAAAAAGTCTGCTCGATTACGCTACAACAGCGCCAAACCGGCCGTTGCATCATAAAAGCGCTGCTGTTTTTGTCGACGGTCAGCAAACGCAGCATCCATCGCGGCGATTGAGTTTTTTATCTCCAAAAGATCATGCAAAATGTACTCCACCCGTTTTTTTGACATTTTGCTTAATTTCACTATACGATTATTCAAAATGATTCAATGCACTTGCCTTACGATTTCCGCATTCGTAGCCCCTCTTTTGAACTTCCAGAGCGAAGTTTGTATTTGATATTGAATTATAAAGTAGAGACATGGAGGTTATTAGTGAAGCATAATATCGATCAAATGACCGCCTCGACTTTGCTTGCATACATACGATAGCACTTTTCATAAAATTTTCCAGAACATTCTGGATCAACCGCTACAATGGGCAGTTAGATTTCATGTTCCAACTCCAGAATCGTTTGGGGTTTATTGGCATAGACCTTCCCTCTGACAAAAGCCCGAAAGAAAAAGTCCAATGGCGTCAAATCGCATGATCCCGGTGGTCAATTGACATTACCTCGGCGCGTGATTATCTTCCCTTCGAATTTCGTTTGCAATAAGTGGATTGTGCCGTTGGTTGTGTGGCAAATGACACCGATCTGTTGAAACCTCATTTCGTCAAGATCCATATCAACAATTTCTTTTCAAAAAGAGCTTGCCACTATGTAGTAATATCGGGCAGCAGAATCGAATATCGACAAAGAATGGCCAAATGACACCGCAAGCCCAAAATTCACACCAAACCTTTGTGGATGCATAGGAAGCCCCAAATGCGTCAGTTCTGCTTGTTGACGTAGCCATTGAGATTAAAATTGGCTTCGTCACTAAAGATGGTTTTCTTCGCAAAATCGTGATCCATTTTATGATGTTCCAACATCCATTCTGAAAACTTTCGACGCTGCGCATAGTCTGCCAGCTTTAGTTCTAGACTCAACTGAACCTTGTAAACTTGCAGCTGCAAAACTTTTGCCAAAATACGCTGCAGCGAGCTCCTGCTTACGGCCAATTCCTAATCACGATCGACGTTGTTGGGTCGTCATCAACGCTGACCCCTGCCATGGCTATGTTTTCATCCGAACGGGCGGAACGGGGACGACCCCTGCTTTTCGCGTTCACAGCAGAGCCAGTGGACTCATATTTATTGATTAAATTGCCAATAGTGTTGCGAGACGATGCGTTATGATTACCGAAAAGTGTGAGGGTCTTGCGAACCGTCTTCGTTAAATTTTCACTATTTTTGTAGTGAATTTTAACAATTCTTATGCTTTGCTCGACCGTGAATTTCTTCATGCTTGCTGCTAACAGCTGTCATAGCCTTCGTACTCTACCCTTATTACAACAGAATTAGTGACCGAATTAAAGTGCCAGTTACTTTTGGGACACCCTTCAGAAAAATATCAACTCGGTTCTAAAAGCGTTAAACACAAAGAAATCATTTAAAATGAGTTTTCAAGTTGTCGGGGCGAGGCGTTGTAACTCATAATCAGAATTTTGCAAATAAGTATGTATGAGAACAATAATGAAAACTGAAACATAAAAACTATTTGTATTAACTGCCAAGTATTACCGAGTATTTCAGCTAGTTAAACTATAAAATAGTAAGGTTGAATTTACTATTTTTGTGGTTAGCTTTCGAATGATCATTGACCATGGCGGCGGCCGTGGCGCAGTGGGAAGAGTGTATGGCCCATACGCCAGAGAACCCTGTTTCAAATCCCACCTGACACAGACAGTTTTTTCAAATGAATTAATTTTTCTATTTGGCCTTCACCTCTCTGCCTACAATGGCAAACCTCATAGAGTAAAAACGGCCATTATAAGTTTCTCGGAGTCGGCATTAAACTTGTAGCTCCAGTTCTCGATCATTTGTGTTCAAACATTTCATAAAGACGCAAAATTGATCATAAGAAGCTCGGTCAAAGTAATTTCAAGGGCTGATATGGCCAATTCATTTTTTTTTCGATCATTGACAATTAGGTCAAATTACCAAATTTTAAAACAAAAAAAAATGTTTTTGTACGAGCTAAAGCTGTGATATTTTCTGTTGACCTAGCCGAAAGAGCACGAGTTGGGGTATTTACATCACTTACTTGTCCGAGACGTACAAACTTATCGATTAATTTCACTATGACTGTTCGAGAAGAAGCTTGATGATCAAACGTAGTACGAACTATACGAATCACGTTCACGATATTTGCATCGTTTTTGTAGTGTATTTTCACAGTTGTATTTTGCCACCTGGAAATGGTGGGACTTTTAGAATGGCCCCACTTGTTGAAATACCCTATACAATTATACAGCTTTTGATATAATGCCCAGTTATTTTTTATCACTTTTAGTAAACTTTAATCAAAACCAATTGAGTTAAATTTACTTATTAGTCAAATTGAAATCAAGAAAGATGTTGCTTAAATTTTACTAATTCAATTTTAACTTATTTAGTTTTATATTTGCATATAAATTTACTTAAAAATTTTGCAAATGCAAATAGATTCGGATTATTGTCGCAATTTGAATAAAACTACCAAATACCAAATATTTGAATGTTGATAACTTACACGAAAAATTTCCAGCTGCATTTTGGTCGCAGTTATGGCCATTCAACGCACTATGACATTGGAAAAGCTGACATCTATCGCCGCTAGGGTCAGTTCTGATTGAACATACTGGATCGTCAAGATTTGGGCAGAAACTTTCACAACCGACGTATTTTGTTGGGCTATAAAAAGAAGTAAAATGTTTTATATATTTCATTACTTCAATTTGATTTAACATGAATGTTAGTAGGTACACTAAACTAAGTATTGATCTGAAAATGAATGAGTTTAACCATTCATGAAACCATATTTATTGATTTCAATGATCAATTCATTGGTTAACGGAACACGTTCTTTAAGTTTTTTTTGTTATCAATATACTGCATATTACTTGTAAGAATCTTCACTAACGATTTCGTAACGAGTCTTAACGAAAATGTTACGAAAAAGTTACGATTTCGTATAAAAAGTGATACTGTTCCGCTATTTGCGTAACGAAATTGTAATGATTTCTTTAAGACAGCTCAAAATAGTGACTAATTAGTCGGAATTTCGACATAGTCGTCAAATAACGGTTTGCTGGGTAAGCTTATTAGGCCCAAAACTTTTGAAAAAGCATTCATTTGAGTGGGTTTTTTTTTTCATTTTTAAAAGTGTAAAAAAAATATGAACCACGAAATTTAACACATTATGGGATATTCCACGTAAAACGAATGGCTAAAAATTTTGACATCTAAAATTTCCAAATAACAGGTTTCGGAAAATCACCTTAAATCTAAATATGAAAAAATTTTTGTAAAACATTTTACACAGTCCAATTTTATAGTGATTTTATGATTTTTTAATCATGTTACTAAATTTTCATAAAAATAATTAACTATTACAGTTTTTTACGCTTCAGCATTCTAAAAATGTTTATTTTTATTATATTCAAAAATTAAAAAACAATTTAGAAGCTCAAAAAATTTTGTTTTTAGTGTTTTTAATATGCAAATAGTTTAAATATAAATCCACAACCGATTAAATTCTTAAATATCCAAAAAAAGATACTGTTTCATTCTTTTTATAAAAATTTATCTAGCGGAGTAATTATTTTAATATTAACATGAATTTATTTTCATGTGATATCTTATATAATAAATTGGGTATAAGATACTGGTGCTGTGCAAAAACCAGTATTCGAATTACGGTTTTTGAAAAATAGTCTGAAATTTAAATGTGACTTTATCGGAGTCGATTCCTCTAATCAAAAAATTGTAATAAAAAAAAATATATACAGTAATTGTTATTGGAATTGAATCATGAGAAAATTAAACTGTTAAATTTTTAAAGATCTTCAAATATTTTCTTTTGAATTTATTTAAATTGTCGAAATCATTTTCGAGAACAGTAATATTTTAGCCCTTAACGATAACTCGAACTAGGGTTCACACAGGTTCAATAGTTGTACACAAGCTGGGGATCAACAAAAGCGTAAGATAGCCAAAAAGAAACCAAATCTAAGGGCTAAAATTTTTTTTTTCTCGCTTTTATATGGAATGTCCATAAAAGTTGTGAATACAGCTTCACCAACTGAACTTATTAAAAAATGTTTGCATTTTTCATAGCTGATTTTAATTTTGATTTTAATAAACTGCAAGGAATCTAACCTATTTTTACCGTTCACATTAATTTTCTTGAATTAGTAAAATTTTGTCACAGACATTTTTACTGTTTGTTTTAGCTATTTTTCGGAATAATACTTTTTAAAATAAATTAAAAATTCTCAATTTGGACCATTTTTCAACAAACTATAGGCAAAAATCGAAACACAAAAATTGATTTGTAAAAATTAAATAAACTCTTCTCATCTATCTTATGGTCATTTAAGAACAGGCATATTCACAAATAGTCTTAAAAGAAAACGGATTTACTTAAAAATTCTCATATACTTCTTTCAGTTATTACTGGTATCTACTTATAGATTTTTTATCAAAACACCCCCATAAGGTAAATCCTGGCTACGGGCCTGTCTCACATTAAAATAACGCATTCTATAAAGTTATGTACAATAAATTTATTTCAATGTATTTGCGTAAATTCGATGAATATTTTCTTTGAGAGTAAGAACAATTTCCTTAATTTAATGAAGCGAATTTTTGGTTGAAAGATGAAGTTCAAAGAATCAAAGAACGTTATATATTTTCACAATGAAAAGTTCCTTGATTTAAAGAATGTTCGTTCGCATAAGAACTTGTTCTTAAACTTAAGAACAAAGATTCATCAAATCAATGAACTCAAACATTTTACCAAGTTCAATGAATGATTCCTATCAAAATAACTGTCATTTTTTGTTGAATTTTCCCTTGTTGCCTCATGTTATGAAAGAAACATTAATTGTTTATTTTTAAGCAAAATGGTATGCAAAATTCAAATATGCACCAAAAAATGTTTGAATTACTACATAAAAATGTGTAATGTTGAGCTCAAAATGAGCAAAAATTAAGAATATGACAAAAAAATGTTTATTTTTCAAAAATATGTGTAATGGTGAACATGACATACGTAAAAATTACAATCATGGAGCTTTTAAGATCCTTATAATGATTTAATGACTAAAAAATAAACAATATGAGCACTATTTTGCCATGCGTACCATTTTGATCCAGTACACTTTGAATTTGTGTGATCATAAGAAGTTAGCAAAGAAAGTTAAACATTTTGAGCAGTACAATATATTGTACATAAAGAATTTGGTCAATATATTGTACAAAATTCGGAAATAGTTGTTGATTTTTTAAATTTTTATAGGAAATTTTCGGTGCTTGCTGAAATAGTTGAACAAAAAGCTTACGCAAAAAAGGTTTGCCAGATGAATAAATTTCTGAGTTTTTGGACAGAATAGTGGCGGATTTATCAGATTATGAGGAAGAGGAATTGTGGAAGCAGCTGAAATCAGACTTGAAGCCGAAATTGCCGACATGAATAATGAGGATGAGATTCTTATAGATTATTTTATAAGACACAATAACAACAATGAAAAAATGCTCTAGGAAATGCTTTGACGACTTTGAAGAAATTCCTAATGCTTCCGGTTGTAAGCAAGGCTAAAATGTTGGGCTTAAGTCTACTTTAATGAGCCCGCTGAATTTCAAAGGGTTGCTTGGGCCACAGGGGTGATAGTAGCCTTTTTTTTTTTGAATACCAATATAATCTACGAAAAAAAAACACTACCTTGTACGCATGATACTATTATAATTCTGCCATGTCTTGTATTTGTACTTTCTGAAATTTAAACTTGACTTGTACCAAATGTTGAGAGCGATGAACATGCACGGGCAGAAATATCACAATCAGGACCAGAATGTTAAAATTCATTTCGGACACAATATAACATAACACAAAATAAAGACATTCAGGGGCGTAGATTGGAGTATCAACCAAATCCATTCACTTTTAAAACAAATTATGACCAAGAATAGAATAATCTAAAAAGTCCTTATGATTATTTTGAACAATTCTTCACCAGCGATCTGTATGGAAGTGGCACATTTTATACAAATTTTTTGCAGCGCAACATAGCGTTTCAGGGTTTAAAAATACTACAAATGAAGAAATTAAAATTTTGATTGGCCTCCAAATTGCTATGGGAAGCATGCAATTACGCCGAACTTGTTTGTTTTGGGATCCAACATTGGGTGTTGCTCTTTTTAAAGAATCTTTTTAAAGAATCTTTTTAAAGAGTTAAGCTTTCATTTCATAGATAATTTGTCTATACCAAATGGTTGTAATGACAAGTTCATAAAACTACGATACAATAAAAAACCGATGCTTGAAAGAACCCATTAAGCAGGATGTATGTATTGGTATTGGTATGTATATTGGGTGTATGAGCAAATCGTACCCTTTAAAGAAAGCCTTTCTTGCAAGGTGTATCATAAAGGAAAGCCGAACCCATGGGCTATTAAAAATTATGTTCTTTGCGGAAAATCTGGATTTCCTTACGAAGTATACCAAGGAAAACAAAGGAAAACAAACGAGAATTGATACTGAAAACTTGTTAAGGTACGGATTTTTAACGGCAATAGTTTTGCACTTGAAAAAAAGATTTAAAAAAACTAGTCATAATCTGTTCCTCGAATCAAAGCTTATGTGCAAAATTTCAAGACATTTCTTTAATTTTTGAAGATTTTTAAGAGATTTTACGTTTAAAATAAAGCCAATTTGTATGGGAGGTAGGTGTGGTTTTCATTCGATTTTGCCAAATATTATAGTTATGGTCTTTATAAAATATCATAGCCTTTTTGAAAAATTTCAAGACATTTCTTTAGTTTGAGCAGATTTTTAAGTAGGCATGGTTTTCATCCGATATGGCCCATTTTCAAACTTGATCTTCCCTTTCTTAAGCATAAACTTATATTTTGAATTTCATCGCGATAGCTTTAAAATTACGGCTGTAATCGTGTCCACAGACGGACAGACAGACGTATACAAAAAAATCAACTCATGAGGTGATGCTGATCAAAAATGTATACATTTCTCTATGCCTGAGACGCCTTCTTCTTGGCGTTACAAACGGAATGACAGAGTTAAAATACCCCTTACGCAGTACGCGTTGGGGTATAAAAATTTAGACTAAAATGCCTTGTGGAACCCAATTTACTAGTGAAGAAAAGAGAAAAATAAAAATCCTTAAAGAAATAGGCTATGTAATTCAGGAAATAGGTCGTAGAATTAATCGCAACCATAGCGTGATTCAAAATTTTTCTGAACGATCCTCAAAATTACGGCAATTATGTTGCGAGCAACACTACCCATAGTTTAAAAGAGTTGCGGAGTGTTGTTGCTGAAATAGTTTCCCGAACAACGGTATGGAGAGTGCTACATCAGTGTAAACATATCCGCAGTGAACTTATGAAGTGTGTTCCTGCTCTTACTAGCAAACATAAGAGAGCACGCATGGAATTTGCTAGAAGGAACATCGGAACAAATTGGCCACCAGTTTTGAATAATGTTGAGTTTTATTATTTGCATGTCATTTTTTCCGATGAGAAAATAAGGAATCTTGATGGCCCGGATATGAAATACATATGAGATTAATTCAATAAATAATTTGAATTTATTATGATATTTTAAAAATAAATAGATTTTTCATAGCTACTATGCACAGTCTCCGTATATGTAAACCTGCATAGTAGTAATACAATTGTTTGTATTGCTTATGCATTTTTTATTGTATTAATCTTGCTAAAGATAAACAAAAACAATAACAAACGACAAAAATACTAAGCAATAATGGTAAATAAAGCAATGACAAAGCTTTTAAAGAAAGAAACAATGACATAGATTGTATCATATACAAGAACCAATGCGGCAATTATTTCAAAGTTTGTGTTCATTAACTTGACGATTGCCGTCTATCAATAGCAATAGAGAGCAATATCCCTAGAGAGATAATTGAAATTTTGGTCGAAAATATGCCAAGGAGTGAAATGCGCATTCAAGGAGTCATAAAAAATAAAGATTTGAACAAAGTACTGATATTAGTCTATATACTGGTGTTCTTTTGATGCTAATCGAAAAAAGCAGAATTTAGTGAATTTTTAAGTTTTGTTCTTGTAATTTTGGATTTTGTTTTACATGAATTGTTCTGAAAACAGAGTTTTGTTTAAAGAATAAATTTAAATTTTTTTTAATTTTTGCTTAATATTAAAGAATTGGCAGGCTGATGAATGCTGAATTACGAAACATCCACACAGTTTTGATTGCCAGTGTATATAGATTATATCATATACAAGAACCAATATATAGCGGCCGATAAATTTTGTTACCTTAAACAAAATCTAATATTGGTTTTATATTTAATGTAATTGTGTAAAAGTTATACAAATAAGAGAGTTCAAACATGAATTTTCTTCCAGTGAGGATTAACCAGACCAACAAGTACCTACATCAACATTGTACGATTAGTAATTTAAGCACACCAAAGGCTCAAAGTTTCGCATGAAAATGATTACTGATCGCAATCAACCACCCTACTAATCTCCGAGAATGACGTACTTACACGTCAAAAAAATCGAACGATCAAACGACCAGAACTCTTTACTAAGGCGAAAAAAAATTGTTCTCTTTATTGACAAATTTTTTTTAACCAAAATGTCAGGGATAAATTTGGAATACTTATACTTTAATAATGTTAAAAAAATGTTGGTCTAACAAGACAGCTTCAAAAGAAAAAAAAAATTTAAAAAAGTGTCTTTTTTTTAATAACTCCCGCAGGCCCTTAAACTTGCCAATTCCGAATATTTATGTGAGATTAAATTCGTTCAATTTGCGTTTAAATTTTATTTTGTTATTATTAAAAGAAAACAACGTTATCTTTTTTTATTATTATTTCTTTGAAAATAAATTGATATGTACCAATATCATTTTAGTTAATTATTTTTTTCTTCATATTTTCTGGACTTTAAAAAATTATATAAAATTCTGAACTCTTTTGTAAGTAACTGCATTTCAAAAACGATATGCATAGAAATATACGATTTCACACTTTATCCACCCTCCTCCATATTTTGGAAAATTCAGGGAATTTTCAAAAATATTGCATATGAAACCAACCATTTACTAATGGAAGGGTAATTTAACCAGTTGTGGGAATTATCCGTTTGTAGGCACTCTTGCATAACTTTTGACAATTAGCGGATGAAACTAATATAACAATTGTCATTTGTGCGCTATGTCAGCACGATGTGAAAAATAAGAAATAAAAATGTTCGTCATGATAAGGTACCTTTAGTAAATTGTCCATTGATTTACCTTTGTTAAAACTTTTTCAGTTAATTTAAAAACCTTTGTATGCATTATTTAAAGGTAATTCAATTTGAAATGTTTGCGATATTTGGTGACCAGATCGGACTATTCGTTTTTATTTTATGATATGTATGACCACCACCTTTTCAAAAATTAACTAATCCAAAAAAAAAAAAAACTTCTGTCATAATTATAATAAAATTTACTAAATATTATTTAATTTTTAAAACTTACGGGGCCAAATTGACTGGTGGATCTGGACGTAATTGCACTCCATTGCACCAGAAATCTCCAGCTATATAAGGCAGAAAGAAATATGTTCTTATTTTATTATGTTACTAGTATAAAAGCCCGTCCTACGACGGGTTGGAAGCTTTTACGCTCAAACTGTTATTATTTCTTGCCATTATTACAGTGCTTTTACAATATATACTGTCCTGAAAAATGTTCAGTCTGAAAGTATGTGGCACATAAAAGACAAGCATGCTGCTCTGTGACTGAGAAGTATCAAATGAATTTTCTGGACAGTATGCATACGTAGAAAAAGCACTGTAATAATGGCAAAAAACTATTTACAGTTTGAGTGATATTAGGTGCGGAGCAGCATGCTTGCCTTTTATGTATTAAGATAAAACAGATTGCAATTAGAAAAATATTTATATTAGTTATTTGACAGTCGTTCTTTATGCAACATTACTATCTTGGAATAAATTTCAATACAAATGGGCTTACTTATATAGCCACACTAAAATTGTGTTAAATTTTAATACTTGCTTAAATAAAATTTATAAAATATTTGCGTTTGTTTGTATGTGCACTCAAAAAAAACTTCTTATTATGTACGAAATCTTTATTATATTTGATCTTGGTTGTTATAATTAAAACAAATTTTGAACTATAATAGAACATCGTTCTAAGTGTACTAATGCTAAGCTTTGAATTACAATAAATTACAAATACAATTACAAATTACAATATTTTAAAAATCATTTGTTCCAGAGACATAACTGTTATAAGAAATATTTTAAAAAATTGGACCATTATTGTTATATTGCAAAAAAAAGAAATTTTATCTATCTATAAGTAATTGTTATTTACAGCAGAAACATATTTTTCTCTGTGATTACAATTATAAATAATAATTTTTTCCGTTGCTGATAACGTTTATTTTCAATTTATATTATTTTACGTTGTCAAAAAAACAGTTATGGATGAAAAAAAAAATGTACGTGTTTCATAACTTTTCCCTGTAGTTCGGTGGACCTACCACTTGGTATGCGAATTCTCATACCCTTAGTGGAAGGGACATGTCGTTCGCTTATCTACTCACAACGCCCTTTTCACACAATGATGTCATGGCAGGAGCGAACAAGCCCAACGTGCATTACCATGGGCATAAGAATTCTCCTGTCTCAGTGGGCCTACGAACTCTGGTCACAAGGGGCATGCGAATTGCTTATGGGTTTGTGAATTTTTAGACTGTTTTGCGTTTATAATTTTTGCGTATTCTTTCTAATTTTTGTACATTTATAATAATAATGCAATCATAATTCAAATAATTTTATACACTGAGTCATGAAAGTTGAACAACTACTGCTGCTTCGAGTTTCGATTTTACCAACAGTTTCAGTCAATCAAAACAACGACTCCCGAAGTTGTCGATTGCCGAAACACTACTCAAACTAGTTTTCTGCCTCAGCTTATGCTGCGACTGTTTGATTTTACGTAAGCAGAAGTTAAAGCAGAAGTAGGAGCCTTGAAAAAAACTGAAAGTTTTTAAACGCTGAAAAGAAATGTAACGTTATACGACGCGACACTCTCATTGCCTCAAACAAAAGAGAAATTTACTGTTAATCTACATTGTTGTTTGTATAATTTGTCGCGTGGTAGAAAAAATGCTCGCGTGGTAGAAACAATTTAGAGTATTGAGAGCCTATCCTTTCGCTTAATTCTTTGTGGTATGGAAAGGGCATACCTGTAATGGTTTGAGAAATAGCGTGTCCAAAGGGATACAATGTCTCCAGCCGAACTACAGGGTTATTTTCAAAAAAATTGTTCGCATCGACATACAAACATTCGTTTCTATAAACATAGATTTGCATAAAAAATAAAGGTTTTGTGAAAGACTCATGTCAATATCGTAACTCAATGCTGAGTTATAAGCTCAAACACGTTTTCTTCCATACAGTTAAAGTACAGCCACCCTTGTATTAGGCGGTGTGAATGGCCGAGGAAAATAGAGTATGTCTTTAAATTTGACCTGAGATGTATAAAATTTTCAATAAACATATACAAAAAAGCTTCTTTGGGTTTTAGTGATTATCCAAATTATCTAATAAATTTTTTGAAATTTTTTTTATAAACCATCCTGATACAAATACAAGCAAAATAATAAAAATCCCAGCCAAATCCGTTTAGTCGTTCATGAGTGAAGCTATTACCAACGAACACATTTTTATATATATGTATGTATAGATGAGAGTTTACAATTTATTTATAATTATGCATTTATGCTATAATTTCTCAATATTCTGCTATTGTAGGTTTTGGCCACACATAATCATTGAAATAAAAGTAGACGTTGCTTGTGCGCCATAATCAAATAAAAATGTTTCACAAAAATTGTGAAACTCTGAATCATAAGACTTTTGAATCCTAAGAATCTGATTATTAAGACGGAAGTAATAGAAAAAGCGTTTTTAGGAAAAAAGTGATTGTCAATTTAGTAATCGCCTTACATGGAGCAAAAGCGATAATATTGACTATAAACTATCAATTATCACTTCAGCCGATTTCACCCCAGCTTTCTAATGTCCAAATTTTCAGTCAATATACCTACGATGTACAGCTCTTTTTGAAATGCCTACCATGTCTGCTAGCTCATGCACTTTCAATCGACGGTCATCTAATACCATTTTGTGAATTGTCTTTACCATTTCTGGCGTGGTCCCCCCATTTGATCGGTCACTGTGAAGTTCGTCATGGCAGCTTGTACGGCCTCGTGTAAACTCTGCCACCAAATTTTTTATTATTGTAAACGGAGGAACAGATTCCCCCAGAGCTTTCAAATGAAAGTATTGTATCACATAACGATGACCAATTTTTTTCTATGTTTATAAAATCACTGAGAGCGTTCACTTGTGATGGCTGCCAAACAAATACTACTATAAACTTTAGCTTTATAAGGTTAGTTCTATCGACCATGGTACGTTTTTAAAGCAACAACCGCTATCTATACGTCAGGTCGGGTACTTCTGTGACCACACTTGTAATACATCATGTCTTAAAATTCACATATAATATTCACCATAGTATCAAATTTATTCCAAATAATCGTTGTAATTTAAACTGTATTCAAATTTAATAAAAAATTTTTTTAATAATTTGGCAGTCTATTGAATAGTACGAAATCTTCGAAACAATTCGCTTGTATTAATTAATAAAAGTGTTTTTACTCAAAACGAAGCAAAGCACCTTCAGTAAAGTTGAACATTTTAAACTAACTTAAATTACTATAACTTGAAACTAAAAGAAGTTTTGCATAAAGGGAAAATTAACAATTTTTAATAAGCATGATGTTATCTCCATTCAAATAGCTTGTGAACAAAATTTAAAAGTTTTTGCTTACCCATAAACATTATAACTGCGCAAAAAAACTTCATTTTTTTTTTTTGGTTTGTAAAGTATTAAAATTTATTTAGCATTAACAATAATGAACCGTGTTTGAAGAATACTCAGTTGAAAATGAATAACTAGGTTTTTCTGCTAGTATGAGAGATAATTTGAACAGCTGCTAGCTAGATTATTTTTCTTTTCTAAAACCTATTGCTTAGACATAACAATAAAAAATTTGTTTTATTCTTAGTCTTAGATAGTTTATCAAAGCAAAAAAAAAAACGAAATGGACATTTAAGCCCTTGAAAGGCCTTTGACCGAGCTTCTTATGATCAATTGTATTGTGTGTGTTGTGAAGTCAGTTTATCAATGCGGTTACTTAAACATTTAAAAAAAAGACTGACGATTTTTTCTTTCAAGAAAAAGTTTTGATTTAACTCTTGTTTTATTAAACCTCATAAAAATATAATAAAAAAAAACATTTTTCTCAGGTTAATTCACTTTTATTGCAAGAAGAATAAATACTTAGTTCTTATAAAGTGTTCTAAAAAGAGTGCCGCATCCAGTCTTGATATTCAAGAGCTTTTATGAAAAATCATAAATTTATTTTAACTTACAATTATTGATTTAAAATTATTAACTATTAATAATAAAATAATAAAATTATTAACTAAAATTATTAATAATAAAATTATTATCTATTTATATTGCTTATTATTTTCGTGTTGAAAAAGTGGCTTTAAAAATCAAAAAAAAGCGTTTGTGATTGAAACTTCTTAAGCGGCGATGTGACGATTTTTATGTAGGGAAAAATTTTAAGATACACATATACATGTTTTTAAGTATGTAACAAAAAAGTGAAACGTTTTTGTTTATAAAAAAAAAAAAAAACGAAATGGCCATTTCAGCCCTTGAAAGGACTTTGACAGAGCTTCTTATGATCAATTGTGTTGTGTGTGATGTCAAATGTTTGCACACAAATGATCGAGAACTGGACCAACATGTTTTACGGCGACTCCGAACGGCTTATGTTCTCAAGAAGCTTTTCATGACAGTTTTTACACTCTGAGGTTTGCCATTGTCTGCAGAGAGGTGACGGCCGAACAGAAAAACTAATTCAATTGAAAAAATTTCCTGTGTCAGATGGAGGATGGAGAATTTTGTTTATAAACATGACACAAAAAGCTGAAAAGTTTTTATTTATAAACATGTAACAAAAATGTGAAACTTTTGTATATAAGCGCTGTCTAAGAGGGACACCGAGGTTGCCAGTTTTAGGGGATCGGTGGTTCCGAATCGGATGTCAGAATCTAAAATTCTGGCGGGTAGCGCTGCCACCTCGATGTTTTGTTATATATTTGCGAATTCGTGTAATTGTGAAATTCTGACAACAGATTGGATTTCGAATCTGATATCACAGTTTTAACATTAAAAATGGTGGGTAGGGCTGCCACCTACAGTTTTGTTACAGGGCTGCCACTTAATAATATGTTATTACAAGTTTTAAACATTATCTTACAGATTTAGGGGGTCGTTTTTTGTAAAACTCCAAAAGTACTAGAGCGATTATTAGTAGATTAGATCTAAAATATCATATTTGTGCTTTAGCACAGTATAGGAGTATTTGCCTTTCAAAATTTCAATAGTAAATATATTTAAGGCGGGGCATGACATTCGCGGCAGAGAAAACAGACCTTGTTTTAAAAATTCATAACTCAGTCAAAAACAAACATTTTTCCAAAATTTTTTTTTTTATTATTGTAGAGAATTTAACAAATTACAAGAAAAAAAATTCAAAAAAATATATTTTTCACTCCAACATGTTACAGAGAGCTCCAAACTGGCTGCAGAGAAAAAAACGGGGCCTCGTGATTGCGCGCTGGTAGTTGCAAAAATTGTCCGATCTGGAAAAAAAATTACTTTTTTAAATCTTAAAAAAAGTGGTCATCGTATGACATGAGCATTTTTTTAAATTTTTTTTCCATTTTTGGCGATGTTCCAAATTTGAAAGTGTGTTTTTCGAAAAAATATTGACTTTAAAAATTCATAAAAAATCGAAAAAAAAATTTAAAAAAAGCTCGTGTCATACGATAGCGAATCAAGTTTAAAAATATGCAAAAAAAAAAAAATTTCGTCAAAAAATGAACCCGCTAGTGCCGCAACCAGTACGAAAAACATGGTTTCGAGATAAACGCATTCAAATAGCCCTATTCTGTTGATTGACAATTGCAAATTTATTGACAACTGTAAAAATGTCTTTTTCTTAAATATAAACAAAAGCTCATAACGTTACAAAACTGTTAGCAACATAAAAAAAATATTCAGAATAAATAAATAAGCGAAACATTTTGAATGTTTTCAACCCCTTGGACCAACAAATAGCACATAAAAGACTAGCTTGTCAATGAATTTACAGTTGTCAATCAACAGAATAAGGCTAAAAGTTTGTAAACAAAGAAAAAAAAGGTTACCTTCAATCTGCCATACCTGCTTCGTACTGTATGCCTTCGTTATCTTGTGTTGTGCTGTTTCTTATAGTTTTTTGCAATCGTTTAGCAATTCGTGCTTCACCCTTCACCCTTCAAGTAGGTACGAAATAACAACCACCAAAAGGCAGGTAGCAAGTAAAACAAGTATATACCAGCTGCCGTACGTAGGTAGCGCAAAAATTAAAAATGCGCTCTCACTAATCCGGCTGTAACTTTTGAACCCGTAGGAATTTTTCCATGAAATTTTTTTTTCTTAGAATATTAAGAATATTTACTAATTTACAATATTATTAAAAAAAAGCGATTTAAAAAAACTGCCAATGTCATGTAACCCCTTAATATTAATGTAAAAATTTCTATGAAATCATCCTCGAAGCCACGCATTGCTGGATCGATTTCTTTTCGCGCGTTGTGTTGAAAGAGTTTCAATAAGCTCCATGTTGCTCTCTACTCTTCTCTTTTTATGCTTAGCTTACACAGCACAACAAAAAACATTTTGTTGTTTTTGTGCGTTTGAACATGTGCGCATTCACATCGTAGCCGTTGCTCATAGCTTGCATTAAAGCGCGCTTGTATTATAACTGATATTAATATAAAAGCAAGTTTTATTTAATAGAAATTAGTTAAATTACGTCGAGTTATTTAATTTTAAATTTTAAGCATTAATCTGTTAAAGACATCACAAAATCGTTGTTTTTCATGCTGTTTTGCCTAAACTGACTTTTTCGCAAGTAAGAACAAGCAAAACATAGTTTTTTTAGTTATTTAAACTTTCTTCCGTATGAGGATCGTTACCTCATGAAAAATTTCTGCAGATATCGTCTATTTACACCAACTCATAACCAGTGTATTTGATTTTCCAGATCTTATTTCTCTCATAAAATTTAACTCAAAACGTAGAAGCAGTAGAAATGCTTACAATATAATTTATACATATACCATTAAGTACAACCAATTATATGTAAACGACTCCTTTAAAACGCATGTGGGCCCTTGTTAAGAACTGTATCGTTCTTGATGGCAACTTCAACTCAAAGGTCAACTCAAAAGTGCAACTATTGTGCAATGGGATCTATGTTTATGAATGGTTAGTTTCCCCGCATTAACTTGTTTTGTCTATTTTTATCCACATCGTTAAGAAAGTGGTCAACTCAAAAGTGCAACTATTGTGCAATGGGATCTATGTTTATGAATGGTTAGTTTCCCCGCATTAACTTGTTTTGTCTATTTTTATCCACATCGTTAAGAAATTTCAATAATTTCTGGGTTAATAATCTCTGGTTAATAATCGATACTTACTATAAAAGCTGTAAAATTAATAAGTTTTTCCAGGGTATAAAATTATTTTTGTTTTGCGATTTCACAACATAATTATTTTATTTATTTATTATTTTCAATAATGTATGAAAACAGAGGGGCGCCAAAATCATGTTCGTCTGTTCCTTCGAAATGTATCGGGAAGCCCTCGCTTACTTGTCTCTGAATTATTGAGCCCAAAAGCAACAAAAACAAAACTCTGAAGTCTTGCAGTAATAATGATCAAGACTAACATATAAAAAAAATTGAATGTTATTATTGAGCTAACTTAAGCAAATTTTCTGATAACCGTCTCTTTTTCTTGTGTACAGTAACTTCAGCTTCTATGCTGCCCTCAAAATAGAGCTGCCTAGGATGGAACGCCGGCTCCGCCCCCCCTTGTTCCTTAAACTATGAGGCTGTGTCAATTATATCGTAGGTATTTAAAAAAATTCCACATTAGAAATGCGCAAGCCTTAATAATAAAACATTATGTCTCAGGCAAGTGAGAACAACAATGCTTCAACCAAAACTTTCTGTATACAACATTTGCGTCAATATTTTGTGTTTTGCGTATTTCAAATGTTTAACACTATAGCAACGAGTCAACGAAAATATTAAAACATTGTATCTTGTTGTTTGTATTGGGCCCATGTGCACTGCGACCCAATAGATCCTATTATGCACAACATTGTGTCTTAAGCAAATATGTAAATAATATGACTGTAACAACTCCTTTATCAGTTTCTTGACTGCGGAAACCAAAGTTTTCTATACACAACATTTGTGTCAATAACAGCATTTTTATTATAAAAATATTCTACAGTGGAAACGTGCAAACGAAAATAATAAACCTTTGTCTATAGCAACAGCGTTCTAGACTCTGAGACAGCGATCGCTAATCTTACGTTATTTTATCTAGGCTGTGAGATTTGGTGTGTGTGGGTTTTAGGATTAACATTTATTTTTTATTTGAGTATAAAAAAAGAATTCCGGGATATATTGTTCTCTGTTAAACAAAACATAACCTCCCTCCCTCCCTCCCTCCCTCAACCACCATCACCGTTTTGAACTTCGTTTTCGAATGAACAATTTTATCAAAAATTGCCTGTTAAGGTTTTTTGAGCCGAGATTCATTTTTGGCATCAGCTTTCCAAAA
Source organism: Coremacera marginata (assembly GCA_914767935.1). NCBI lineage: Eukaryota > Metazoa > Arthropoda > Insecta > Diptera > Sciomyzidae > Coremacera > Coremacera marginata. The sequence continues at coordinate 161,012,064 of OU612044.1, forward strand.
AATCAAGCAATTGGGGGGGAGGGGGGGGGGCTTTATTGATCACTTTGCCTCTATAATATACGATACAATTAATGTTTTTTAAGTTTTGATAATATTTACTTATTACACAAAAAATTCAAAAATAACATAAACAGTTACGTAGTGACTCTGAGACACTATACAACGGTTACTCGTATAGTAAAAAAGACGACGATGGTACTGGTGCCCCTACGAAAATGGAAGATCTTCTAAGCAATGCAGTGGTATTTGTCAGAAGCTCGTATGTAAGAAGTATTCACAGAAAAGTGTGGTTTGTCTACATGTATAAATAAATAGTTAATTTAAAATCGCCACATTATTCATAAAGGGTGATTTTTTAAGAGCTTGATAACTTTTTTTTTAAAAAAAACGCATAAAATTTGCAAAATCTCATCGGTTCTTTATTTGAAATGTTAGATTGGTCCATGACATTTACTTTTTGAAGATAATTTCATTTAAATGTTGACCGCGGCTGCGTCTTAGGTGGTCCATTCGGAAAGTCCAATTTTGGGCAACTTTTTCGAGCATTTCGGCCGGAATAGCCCGAATTTCTTCGGAAATGTTGTCTTCCAAAGCTGGAATAGTTGCTGGCTTATTTCTGTAGACTTTAGACTTGACGTAGCCCCACAAAAAATAGTCTAAAGGCGTCAAATCGCATGATCTTGGTGGCCAACTTACCGGTCCATTTCTTGAGATTAATTGTTCTCCGAAGTTTTCCCTCAAAATGGCCATAGAATCGCGAGCTGTGTGGCATGTAGCGCCATCTTGTTGAAACCACATGTCAACCAAGTTCAGTTCTTCCATTTTTGGCAACAAAAAGTTTGTTAGCCGAAATGCTCGAAAAAGTTGCCCAAAATTGGACTTTCCGAATGGACCACCTAAGACGCAGCCGCGGTCAACATTTAAATGAAATTATCTTCAAAAAGTAAATGTCATGGACCAATCTAACGTTTCAAATAAAGAACCGATGAGATTTTGCAAATTTTATGCGTTTTTTTTTAAAAAAAAAGTTATCAAGCTCTTAAAAAATCACCCTTTATTAAATTTTCTTATTTTTTCCCATTAAAAAAATTAATTATCTATTTATGTATTTTGCAAAAGTCTTTCTACTTTCTTTTATTCAATAAAATACTTAAACTCTCTATGTATTTTGTAATAGTGCCTCAGTCACATCGTGACAGTTTACGTTGTTCAAATAGCGTGGCAGGAATAGGGTTAATAAAAAAAAAACTGGATTTTTTTCACTATTCTGCATAAAAACGAATTCTACTTCAATATTACGAATTAATTAAAAAAAAAACATCCGACTACAAAATCACTACAAAGTAAAAAATAATTTTAAAAATACTTTTGAAATTCTTATGAAATCTTATTATCTTAATTTTTTTCTTATTTGTTTTATTATCATAAATATATTAATATCTTGATAAATACAAAAGCTTTTAAGGTTGGCACTAATATAATCAGACTTTTAATCAGAAGCGGCAACTTCAAAGCATTTGTATTCATCAAGATATTAATATATTTATGATAATAAAAGAAATAAGAAAAAAATTAAGATAATAAGATTTCATATATAAAAATATTTTTAAATAAATTATCAAATACGACCAAGAAATTAAAAGCAAAAGTATTTTTAAAATTATTTTTTACTTTGTAGTGATTTTGTAGTCGGTTGTTTTTTTTTTAAAAATTTTTATTCCTTCCTGTTTAGAGAATATGATAAATTTTCGAAAAAAGTGTATAAACAACATAAATGAAATTGTTCTATTCAAATCTGAAAGTTTGTGGGTTATTTCAAATATCTGCCTCTTAAATTTAAATTAGATGTCACATGTTTTGAAAGTATTATACCCATTCTTGTAGCGAGTTTTATTACCCTAGTGTCAATATTATTCGAGATATAGTGTTTTTCAAATAGTGCACGCCCCTTTGTTAAATAAGCGCCCACTTTTTGGAGCGTTATTTCCAATAATTGTGCCTACCCCTGTATTTTATTTCAGTACCCCAGCGTCAATATTAACTGCGATAGTGTTTATCTAATATTGCCACGCCCATTTATCGAATAAGGCCTACTTTATTGACCATAATTTTTAATAGTTCTGCCTACCCCTGTACTACCCCAGTACTGTCAATATTATTCGAGATACACTGTTTTTCTAATATTACCACGCCCAGTAGTCGAAAGCCGCCCACTTTCTTCACCGTAATTTTTACTAATAATGCCTACCCCTATACCAAATTGCAGTACCATAGTATCAATATTATTTGAGATATACTCTTTTTCTAATATTGCCCCGCCCAGTTGTCAAATAACGCCCATTTTGTTGATGGCAATTTGTAATAATTGTGCCTACCACTACACTAAATTTCAGTACAATTGCATCCATATTATTCGAGATACAGTGTTTTTATAATACTGCCACTCCCATTTGTTGAATAACGCCCACTTTTTTGACGATAATTTGTAATAATAATGCCTACCCCTATACTAAATTGCAGTACTCTAGCCTCAAAATTATTTAAGATACACTCTTTTTCTAATATTGCCACGCCCATTTGTCGAATTACGCCCGTTTTCTTGCCCGTAATTTGTAATAATTGTGCCTACCCCTACACTAAATTGCAGTACCCTAGTGTCAATATTATTCGAGATACAGTAGTATCTAGTATTGCGAGATCTATTATTGCCACGCCCAGTTCTCGAATACCGCCCACTTTTGTACGGGCACCTCCATGCTTATGATATCTATCTGTTCCCCAAAAATTATAGCAATCAGGCATATGGTTTAGGAGTTATCGATGTACATACATTTAAAAAAAAAAAAAAAAAAAACAGAGAAACCGACGAACTTGAGAACCTCCTCCTTTTTGAAGTCGGTTAAAAACTAGCTATTTTTTATTCAATGCAGATAACTATGCAAAAAATGTAATTCAGTTTTTTTCCAGTGTACATATTGAAATTATCTCTTGAATTATCTAATATTTTGTATTGACCATGGCAGAATTATAAAGTAGGCTCAAGTTGGAGTAAAAAGGAAGCTGTACGTCAAAATCGACTGGTCGAATTTTAGTTTTCTTATTGTTGTTGTTGCCTTTTTCATTTGACATTTAGCGTTCTCACAGCTTTGTTGTTGCAAATGTGCAAATGTGAGCCTACCTTATAATTGTATCATTGCATTGACTGGGATTCTTTATTTTTGGGATTAAGTCTCTCTGAGTGCTTCAATATTTTAAAAACTAAATTAGCTGTCATTTGTATAAATAATATTCCACAACTTCAGAAAACGGTTTATAAAGTTCCTTGGTACACAAAGGGTTTAAAAAAGCTTGAGAAATAAATTTTTTAAGAAATATAAGGCCACTAACATTCAGTCTTTAAATCAAAATATTTGCATTCCATGAGAGAGTTCAACTTTCTCGAAAAATATCTATATAAAAAATATATTCATAATTATGAATCTAATATTGAATCCAATCCAAAGGCATTCTGGCGTTTTGCTAAAGCAAAAAAAAAGCACTTCTAGTATACCATCTTCAGTTTATCTTAATGATCAATCCGCGAATTCTCCTTTGGAAGCTGCTGACCTGTCTGCTGCATTCTTTAAATCCAATTTTGTAGTCGACTCTAATCTCCATGATGACTTGCAATTGGTCGGTAAAACTGCGTCAACTCTTGGCTTCGGATCTCTTTGTTTATCAAATGATGATGTATGGAATGGAATACTTCATTTAAAAAAGTCGCCTCAAACGCATATCGATGGCTTTTCTCCTCTTTTTATTAAGAATTTTGCTGCTTCCCTACTGTATCCGATTAAAGTTCTTTTTAATAAATCTCTCGCTTCAGTAGTTTTCCTAGATGACTGGAAAACTGCCTCAATTGAACGTATTTTTAAAAGTGGTAATAAAAGTAATGTTTTGTATTATAGACCATTCTCTAAACTATCGACTATTTTTAAATTATTTGAGATTATTGTTAAAAACAAAAAGTATTTTGCCATCAAGAATTTAATATGTCCTCAACAGCATGGTTTTATTGCAGGTCACTCAACAGTAACAAATCTTATAATATTTACAGAAGACTGTATTTCTGCATTTGAAAAGTGGAAATCAAGTTGACATGATTTGTACTGATTTTTCAAAAGGGTGTCTGGTCATGGAATCTTACTTTTAAAATTGGCGTATATCGGTTTTCATTCTAAATATTTAGCATGGTTAAAGTCATATTTAACCAAAAGACTTTCTCATATTGTAGTTGGCAATACTCAATCTTTCGCTTTTATAGCAAAATCGGGTGTTCCTCAAGGCAGCATTTTAGGTCCGCTGCTTATTTTGTTATTTATAAATGGCATTAGCAGATGTTTCACCCATTCCAAATATTTTTTATACGCGGGCGACTTAAAAGTCTATTCTATTATACGTAATTCTCAAGATGAAATAAACTTACAATCTGATATTAATAATCTTATGGATTGGTGTTATAAAAATAAGCTTTTTCTTAATATCAATAAGTGCTTCTATATTAAATTTCCGAAAACAGTTATCAAAAATATAATATTAAATAAAAAAAGTTGACGAAAGATCAGTATATTGGTCTAATTTTGGAGTCTAAATTCACTTTTCTTAGCCATCTCAGCTATATTATATCTAAAGCTTACTCTCTGTTAGCTTTTGTAATGCGTAATAGTTCGGATTTCTCAGATCCATTTACTCTGAATTTATTATATTCTTCTTTTGTTCGTTCAAAATTAGAGTACGCTATTGTTATCTGGAGACCTTTTTATTTAACACATATACATCGCTTAGAGTGCATTCAAAACAGATTTACTCGCTTTGCAGTTCGTCAATTAAATCTGTGTGATGCTAATCCCTCGTGCTTTAATCGCTGTAAGCTTTTAAATTTAAAAACGCTTCAATGTAGAGGTGCCATATTGTCATTATTATTTATATATGATATTGTTAGTGGTTCAATAGAGTCTGCTGCTCTTTTGTAGTTAATACATTTTAATGTGCCTATCAGAAATTTAAGAAATTTTGTACCGTTTTTTACGTATATAAGTATAAAAAAATCTAATTATGCATTATATGCGCCCATTTCGAGAGCTCTCACTGAAATAAACTTAATGCCAAATTCTTTTGGTTTCGATTTTTCTTTTCCCAAATATATCATTAAAAAGTATCTTAACAACATTTACTATAAGATTTAGTATATTTTTAAGTTATACCATATATTGTCAGTATGGAATAAATTATTCTATGACTTAAATAAATGAAATGAATGAAATAAATGCAAATAAATAAATTTTTTTTTCTCCTTTATAATAATTAACATAAAATGCATTGGTGTTTGCTCTTCCATAAGAAACTTTTGGGCAACCCTGGTTTAGAGTATTGCTTCAGTCTTAAAACTTATTGCGTTAGCAATTTTATTTAGTATACTTTTAGTCATTGCTTCATAAACTGAAAACTTCGCAGCAAAGTGTGACATGCGCTAGCTTAATAACACTGCCTTAGTTTGCTTTTAAATTTTGAAATTAGCTGCAAGCAAAAAAAATGCAAAAAGCAGTAATTTGCTCCAAAATGCAAAAGGTTCACAAGTTTTTTATAATAACTACGAAATTTTCTTTTTTATTTTTTTTTTTTTTATTATTTTTTTTTATTGTCCTTATAAAAACCAAGCATATAATATCTTTGAATAAAATAAACCACTATATTCGGCCGTTTTAATGCTATGCTTCATAAAAGTTACAATTTTAAAAATCAGGCGCAGTAGAACCTTTTGGATGGGAGGTAGGAGTGGCAGAAAATGTAATTGATGTGAGTCATCCTCTGATGCAATAAAGTCTGCATTTCCATATCATTTCATTTCTTCAGGTAGTAAATTTATAACTTTCTCATTTATAATCGTGCAATGCTAATTTCTTGGACAAATGCGCGTTCCTTTAACATGTTTTCTTTAATAATGCAGGAGAACGGCTCGAAAACTAAGCCATTTTAATTAAGCTTTTATTTTGTATTATCATATTTTGTAGTATTCTGATCTTTAGGCATTGAGAAGTAGCATTGATAACTTCTTGGCCATTTTAGATACGCAAAATAAAATTTGAAAATTCCATTAAATTCTAATTTGTGCGTATATTAGAAGTCAGCATCAGTTTTCCGAGAACAATAACCTTACCACTAAATGAAATAACTTTTTATGAATATCTCGAAGTAGTCTATCGAGACATATTAATGCATTTCGGGATGTCATGCTTCTTCATCCACAATAACAGTGCTACATTTTTGGAGTGCTTGACCTTTTTTAATTAAAGAAAATAATATTCAGTTAAGGGTAAGGGAAATTTAAAAGCATTGTGGGTGGTTCTTCCACCTAGTATTGAAATTAATGCAATTCCGGTTCAGACTACAGATATTAAAATGTTTTCCAAGACTACGCATATGAAGAATTACAGCTGCCTGAGCTACCTTACCGTCAATAAGGAAAGCATGAACATTTATTCCAGGTGCATTGAGTAAGTTAGGTAATGAAGTGAGGAGGGAGCGAGTCAATTAGTTACTGCGGCCTCAAGGGCCTATTGTAACAAGCCTCTATAAGTTATAATTCATCCTTAATCGTTAAGTACGAACAGAGCCATGTTCTTGGGTGAACTATCCGCTATTAGATGCGGTTCTAGGTACAATGCACCTAAGTAACGAAGACGGGTCCTGATTAGACCGTTGCAGTGACACAAGGTGTGCTCTGCTGTTTTTTCATCTTCCTTACATAATCTACACAGATCTTCCTAGACTATATCCATGGTTGATAAGTGTTTATTTACCTTACAATGTCCAGTTAGGAAACCTTTGACAGGTCTGATAGATCTTCCACTTAGAGTCAGGAATTGTTTCGTTCTTTGGAGCGAAGTGGTTGGCATGAATGTTTTAGCCTGTCTGTTACCTTCAGTTTCCCTCCAGTAATGAAGTGCCTCTCTGTTTAGCCACATTTTAATGTTATGGCGCATGGTATCCCGCAGAATGGTTCTCGGATCTCGTTACCTAAATAGCCGCTATGACCTGGTACCCAAATGAGATAGACTCTGTTATGGGTAGATACCTTGATAAGTAGCTGTAGGCAATCCCATACGAGTTTGGACGTGATTTTATATGTGCTACGTGCAAGTAGAGCTGCTTTACTATCAGAGTTAATGTAAATGTGTTTGTTCCTAGTGGGACTGTTTACACACTCTCTTAGGCAGATCTCAATGGCGTGGACGCCATTCAGCTTGGAAGACTGAATAACTTGTGCCCATGCTGGCATACATAGATTTTACCTGCCTTAAGCCAAAAACTCCAGCTCCCACCTGTCTTTGAGCCATTAGTATACCAGGCTTGAAAGTCACCAGTGAACCGTGGCCTCTCTTTTTCCCATGTGGTTCTTTTTGGGAAGGAGACTTGGAAGTTTTTGTAGAATTTGAATTTTGAAAGGCAGAGATCGCAGGGTAATAACCTTAGATTCTCGTTCTTGGTTATTTCGTCTAACAGCGCTGAGTGAGTATTACTTGGTATAATCAAATTGTTGTCAATGATGAGCCTGACTGTGAAGAGCAGAGCTTCTTTCTTAACAAGAAGATGTAATGGTGGTATACCAAGCAAAATCTCCAAAGCAGCAGCAGCTCGTGTGATACATACACAAGCTAGTCGTTGCAATTTGCTGAGCTTGGCTTGAGCTGTTTTTTGGATCGTTTTACTCCACCATACTGCTGCGGCATATAAGATGATAGGTCTCGTGACATTCAGATGGCTAGTTTGGGACTTAGGCCCTAGTTTTTACCTACAAAGCTTCTGCTGACCCATAATGAGGCCCTTGCTTTGTTTACGGTGTTGTTTAGGTGAGGGTTCCATGTGAGTTTATCATCAAGCGTCACACCTAAGTATTTGACTTCTTTTGAGAAGTTTATATTTTCACCGAGCATTGAGTGCTCATGTAATAACTTACAAGATGTTCTACCTCTGGATTAAGTATTTCTTTAATCGTGCTTGCAAGTAGGAGGTCCTGAACGATATCGAATTATGAATCTATGGCATCGATGTTAAAATCGGCCGCAAAAATATTTGCTTTGGAAATCATTCACTTTCTCATTCACATTTTAGCGAGTTCGTGTTTAAGCCTATTTGCCATTTTTGCAACTTTAAACGCTTATATCTTGTAAACACTGCCACTTAGCAAAAACCTAATAATTACGTGCAGCTCAAGACCTGATATATCAAGTGTTGCTGTGGCGTTTGTAGATTAGGGTCCCTTTAACCCTTACAGAAATAAATATAAAAAAGATTCTAAAACATTTCATACAAAAATATTTTTAAATTTCTGACATTTTCGTTTCCATTTTTCTGTTATACAAACCCTGTCCTTACAATTGCGTACATTGATTTTTATTTATATAGATTCATATATTTGGCATTAAACATTTTGGAATAATGAAACATTTTTTGTATTTACTACACATTTACTTTATCAAGTCTGCATCAGCTCCAATAGTCCGCTTCAATATAGGCTGTTATCTTAGCTTGCGCTTAATGGTTGCTGCTGAGCTGTGGACCTGTTAAAAAAAAGGCAAAAGAAAATTTATTAATTAATACAATTTTTAGTCTTCAAATAAATTATTAATTTTTTTTTTCACCATTTCCACATAAAAAAATTACAGAAGATTGTTAAAAGTATACTTAAGAATATAAAAAAGGTTTGAATAAATTTGTTCAATCCATACTCTTAACCCTCCCCGGTTAGTGACAGTTCCGGCATCGTTAAAAAAGTGATAAGGTCCCTATGGACCTTCAAGCAGTTATTTCATGTTGACTTTTGATTGTATAAAGTGTTTAAATAGGTGAAGAGCGAAAACATTTTTTAAAAATAAATAAAAATGCAAAAAAGAATAATAATTTTGTTGAAAGCTTATTTTTTTTTTTATGCATATATTAAAAAAAGTCAACAATTTATTTTTGTGCTGCTGCTGGTTCGTGCTCATTCTTTTTAGAGGACAAGTATCGCACCGATATAACGATGCTTATCGATGTTTATCGAAGCCGATTTGTTGCAGCATTTGCAATATGACCTACAAAGTCATAAGAAAAAAATATGAAAATTATAATAATTTCCTTTTTGATATGTTTCAGAACTTGATTTTAATTTTACTTTTCCATCAAATGCTTTCATACTATTTCAAATTCTGGGATAGCCTTGTCAGCTCTTTTAAAAAAGCCATCAGACTTTTGAGAAATTTAAAAAAAATAATGAATGAATGAAATTATAGAACATTGCTAGTGTCCATTGCTAGTGTCCAACCATGTGTTGATCGTTTGGTTGAATATGTGCCAAGTATCTGATCCATTGTGTCCACCAAAGTTTTAGGCGCATTGTAGTTCAGAATAACCCTTGGCGTTCGATTTTCGGTTTCTGTATTAACGTAACAAATGTAGTGCAATAGGGACAACAGCAGGACCAATTTATTTTTCATCGGCACATATGAGAACAACAATACATAGCCTGCGTAAAACCCATACAATGAGCTGAAAACGGAACGCACTTCTTTGAAAGTCAGTCGGTACAAATGTTTTATTTACCTGTACTGATCCAACAAATTCAGTGGGTCTGTCTCATCAAAGTTAGTGCAACATTGAACGATGAGATGTTGCCGGCATACTCGTAAGCTGTGCGACCCGTATAAAGTTATTTGAAAACTGACAACTTTTCAGCGTAAATAAACCCATGAAGGGAGTAGAAGGCCTTGGAGTCACGCAACCATCAAACTTTTATTCAGTACTTCAGTCACTTCAGTGACTAATCTCTCCGATCGTGAATTCACGTTATCAATGCGTATGATTTGTTTTATAAACATAAGTCGATTATATTGCGATTCGGTTTTGTCTAAAGCTGAGGTAAAACTCAGCCGTTCTTGGGAACCTTGTAGGTTCCACTAACCTTCAGTGTGACTAGGTACACAATGATTTATGTGTTCAATCTTTATTAACAGTTTTAAGTACTTAATATAATTCCTTGTGCGTACGTAGTCAATAGTCGGTTATGGTCGTTATTCAATTGATATTTGGAACTAATAGTATTTGGTTTTCGATTCTAGCGTTGGTACAATAACAGATATCCAATATTTCAAGTTCGAGAACCTCACCATTGCACTATGCAGTTCATATTCAAACGAAAGCCAAACATTATTTTATATGAATTATATGGAGTTTTCTCAAAAATAGTACAGGTCCCTAGCGACCTTGTCACTAATACTAGTACTAACTTTGTTAAAATGCAGATAAAATACGAAGGAGTGCTCGCATTGCTTCGAAACCTGGTTTAATCGCGTAAGCATCATTTTTTCGTGAAATACATGTAGCATTAGGTTTATTAAATATTAGCAAAGAAAAAGTTATGAACAAACAAAAATCGAAAAGGTATCTAGGGACCTTCTCACTAATCGGAGCTTTAAAAAAAAAATTCATAAAAAAAGTCTTTTTGTGCAGAAGACCCTTATCCCCCACCTTAATATTCGCACCAATAAATATTATTACATTTCACTATTATTTATTTTATTATTATTTCAACGCAATTGTGAGCAGTTGTTAATTTTACCTTTGCGCTATGCAAAAACAAACAAAAAAATATATGTACCAACAACACAAACGCATTCACATCACAAAAAAAATCACCATCACCAAGCATGCTAACTTGTAGCAAGCAGAAGCAAAATTTTTGTTACTTTTTCTAGTCTCGTTTTCCTAGGCTCGAATTGCACGGTTAAAAATTTAGGTCTAAATTTTCAACCTTACTGAAATTTTTGTGGTTGTGGTATATTTTCAACTATAATGTTGAAATTTTTAACCTTCATTGGATGAAATCAATATATATTTATAATTTAAACCTAAAAGACGAAATTTTCAACTTTTCAGTTAAATTTCTCATCTATTTGAGTAAAGTTTTTCACCTTTCTTTAGTTTAAGAATTATTTAAACGAATTTTTCAACTTTATTAGTTAACTTTTAGTTCAAAAATTATTTCAACCTTAGGGTCGAATTTTTTAACAATTACGTTAAATTTTTCAACTATTTATGTTGAATGTTTCAACTTTTTTTAGTGGAAAAATTATTTAAACTTTCGAAACAAATTTTGTAACTTTTTTTAGTTGACTTTTTTAACTATTTTGGAAAAGTTGTTCGTTATTGCTAACTTTTAACCAAAGGGAAGAATTTCTTATCTCTTAAGTTTGCATTTTCAACTATTTAAGTCCAATTATTCGTCTGTATAAGGTTGAAAAATTTTTTATTTAAAAAAAAACTGATAAAAAATGAAAACAATTGGTTGAAAAAGTAAACTTACTTGGTTGGAAATGTTTTTTGACCTTGAATAATGAAATTTTCTTGAAAAAAATGTTTAAACGCGGCGCTTACTGCAATTTAAAAAAAGGAATTGTTTACATTTTTGAAGTGAGTGGCTTTTCATCAGTTTAGTAACAATCCTTGAAAGAACAACATGAATTCACGTGGACTTGTGGACGTGGAATTGTTCCTATTTATTTTAATTATGGGTTATGTGAAGGATAATTCTGGACTAATACTTTGGTTGAATTTTCCAACTAATTGGGTTGAAAAAGTCAACCTTTTAGTTAAATGTTTCAGCTTGTTGGATTGAAAAAGTCATCTTTTAGTTAACTTTTTCAACTTTTTCGGTTAAAAAGTCGGTCTTCAAATTGTATACTTCAACTACTTGGGTTGAGAAAGCTTAAAGTTAAATTTTTCTACCTTTTCAGTTAGAAAAGTCAACCTTTAAGTTTAATTTTTCAACTTTTTCGGTTTAAATTTTCAACATCTTGGTTGAAAAAATTTCACTATGTATTTCTTTTTGTAACTTTTTGGTTGAAGTTTTCCCGTTGATTAATTTTACCAAAAGGTTTAATTAATCAACTATAATAATTGAGAAATTTCATGTTTTTCCGTTTCTTTACTTTAAGGCCTAAATTTTCAACTTTACAATTAATTTATTCAACTTATTACGATTAAATTTTCATCAAAAATAGTTGAAAATTCCTTATATAATAACTTGTTTACTCCAAATAAAGTTAAAAATTTCAACTTTTTTGGAAAGGATGCATACTAAAGGGTGATTTTTTTAAGAGCTTGATAACTTTTTTTTTAAAAAAAACGCATAAAATTTGCAAAATCTCATCGGTTCTTTATTTGAAACGTTAGATTGGTCCATGACATTTACTTTTTGAAGATAATTTCATTTAAATGTTGATCGCGGCTGCGTCTTAGGTGGTCCATTCGGAAAGTCCGCTTTTTTATCGACAAATTTTGTTCAGCGATGAGGCTCATTTCTGGTTGAATGGCTACGTAAATAAGCAAAATTGCCGCATTTGGAGTGAAGAGCAACCAGAAGCCGTTCAAGAACTGGCCATGCATCCCGAAAAATGCACTGTTTGGTGTGGTTTGTACGCTGGTGGAATCATTGGACCGTATTTTTTCAAAGATGCTGTTGGACGCAACGTTACGGTGAATGGCGATCGCTATCGTTCGATGCTAACAAACTTTTTGTTGCCAAAAATGGAAGAACTGAACTTGGTTGACATGTGGTTTCAACAAGATGGCGCTACATGCCACACAGCTCGCGATTCTATGGCCATTTTGAGGGAAAACTTCGGAGAACAATTAATCTCAAGAAATGGACCGGTAAGTTGGCCACCAAGATCATGCGATTTGACGCCTTTAGACTATTTTTTGTGGGGCTACGTCAAGTCTAAAGTCTACAGAAATAAGCCAGCAACTATTCCAGCTTTGGAAGACAACATTTCCGAAGAAATTCGGGCTATTCCGGCCGAAATGCTCGAAAAAGTTGCCCAAAATTGGACTTTCCGAATGGACCACCTAAGACGCAGCCGCGGTCAACATTTAAATGAAATTATCTTCAAAAAGTAAATGTCATGGACCAATCTAACGTTTCAAATAAAGAACCGATGAGATTTTGCAAATTTTATGCGTTTTTTTTAAAAAAAAAGTTATCAAGCTCTTAAAAAATCACCCTGTACAACTTAAAAAGTTGAAAAAATAAACCTAAATTTCGAACAGTGTGAGCCAATACACAATCCTTTTAATAGATAGGTTATTGTGATCGATGCAACATAGCTCCAGTTATACTTAATTTTAAACCAACAATTCTGCGCAACAAAGGCTTTTGGATTAGTGGGTAGAGTATTGAACTCTCAATCGATGGGGAACGGGTTCTCGATACCCACGGGGGCCCACAGGAATATTTTTAATACATAAATATTAGATTTTATTGTTGCAATCGACACAAAAAAACAATAATTAATAAAAAAACGGTGTCGAAAAAAAGTGTCGTTTTTGAAATTTCACTCAAGCAACTTACAAAACGAGGCGTAAAAAGCTACGCTTAAAAAAAACATGTTAAGATTCCTTAAATTTTTACAGTATTTAAACTTACTGTTAAAAAACAATTCACAATTGAAATTGTGAACATTTTTTTAAAAATGAAATTTGAGTTGAAAAAGATTTTGCCTACTTTTGACTTATTAAATTTATGCTTACTTAGTGTTCAATTTTGATTTAAAAATTTTTTAAACAGTTTCAGATGCAAATACCTGTATACTTTTATCATAATTTGAATAAAGCTATCTTAAAACATTTTAATGTAGACAACTTACTCAGAACTATTGCATGGTCCTTCGTCGAATGTAGTTGCGTTGCAGATGGAAGTGTCATCACTTAGAGCCATATATGCTTTATAAAAAAATAAAAATTTAATTTGTTATATAATTCAGTGCAAAAGCAAAAATAGTTAAATATAGTATGCATTTGACAGTTATTCTTTATATGAGAGTTCAGTAAATTAGTTTCCGAAATGATGATCAGTTTTTAAAATGTTCTCTTTAAGTTTTTACTTTTAAGAAAAGAAAGCAAAATACTTTCAGTAAACTTCAATCAAAAACATATAATGTACAACAGTTAAAAATTATTATTTAATCAACACTAAATTAAATTAAAATTATAAAAAAATGTTTTCCAATTTTGATTTAATAAATTATTACTTATTCAGCGTTCAATTTTGCATTTGAGATCATACTACTCCACAAATTTACGAAAATTTTTACCGCAAACGAATGGCGATAACATTTTCTATAGTAAAGTTTTCCATAGAATCCGAATATTGTAATGATTTTTTTCTATTGACCCCTATTTTATATGCAAATGAAAAAATTTTTTAAAATCCACAGTTGAGAGTACATACTTAACATAAATGTTTGTAAGAACTTACAAACTCAGCCAATGAATTTTAATTTCTATTGTATTTTTTATTGTAGAGGAAAGTCAGATGAAAATTTGAAGGTATAATACGTGCCAATAGCATTAGTGATATGGCCGCGGCACTCCAATGCTCTGGTCAGAAGCTGTAGATCATTAAAATTTGTTATTTTTATGCAGTAAATCTTCATCACGTCTTCAACAGTGGAATTGCTGTTAGATAAGTCAACCGAAGTGTCTATTTGTCGAAATAGAACTGAACCTTTCTCCGAGTTTTGTTTTGTAAAACCGGACCTTTGTTGTTACTGCAATAATATTGACGGTCCATATGAAGCGTTGAAACTGCAACATATTCCAAATGATTGCAGTCTTTTTATAAATGGCTCTAAGAGCAGCTTGAAATTCGCTCTTCTTCACAATGACAATAACTTACCTACAATTCTACTCGTACATTCTATTAATACAAAAGAAATGTATGAAGGCAATGTACATATATTGCGATTGGTTCAATAAATAATAGACTCTTAGAAAGAATTTTGCTCCAGGGGCTTTAAACGTTTCTAATCCACCGTTAGTATCAAAAGATGATGTAACATCACCTCCACTGCATATTAAATCGGGGTTATGAAGAATTTTTTACAAAAACACTAGACAAGGATGATTCAGTTATTTCCAAGCATAACGTTTGCAAAACTGAAAAAAGGTTTATTTGTTTTTTATATTTTTTTTTTAAAACAAGTATTTCCATTATATTAAAATTTATTTTAAGGTATATTTGTTAGTCCACAAATAAAAAAACTAATGCAGGACCAACCATGTCACCTCTGCATACCAATGTATGCAACAGTTTTATGGAAGTGGTACATTGTTTCTTAGGAAATACTAGACACGACAATTAAAAGGAAATAGTTGCTAAAATGTTACATAATTATAAATAAATAGACGCAAATGTGTCTCTTATAATGCATATAGGCATTTCCGCCGAAAGGTTCACCCTGAACAAAAAATTTGAAGTTATTAAAAACGTATTATTTTATGTTACTCTCTCAGAGGAACGATCATGATGATCAAATCGTCTACATTGTTTCACACATGTGGTTCTCTTTTTAGTAAACGTTTAGTAAATTTTTTGTAAGAAACCAATGTATTTAATTTGTTTTTAATTACATAATTACTTAGTACCCAATTACTTAACTACACACTTGAATTACAATAAGAAAAAACGTCACGTTCAAAAGGTAACCGACTCATATTATGATTAAAAAAATAAGTACAGAAGATA
The DNA here is from genome assembly GCA_914767935.1 of Coremacera marginata. Lineage (NCBI taxonomy): Eukaryota > Metazoa > Arthropoda > Insecta > Diptera > Sciomyzidae > Coremacera > Coremacera marginata. Next base: position 161,027,665 of record OU612044.1, read on the forward strand.
TTTGAATCAAACAAAAAATGTTATAAATATCATTTATTCATAAGCTTCTAAAAGTAATCGCACTAAAAAATAATGACAGATTTCGCTGAATTCGTTCGAATTGCTCCTTCTTTTGCTTTTATTATATTACCAGGATTATACTTTTTTGTATTTTTTTTATTATTATAACCAGGATTATACTTACGATAAACTTTGACACTAATAAAAGTGCTACCTAAGAGCTTCAAAGTGCCTTTTTTTAACTTAAAATGTGTGCCGACGGTCACGTTCGACATTATGGAAATGCCCATATATTGCATTAGCATTTAAACAAATTTAAGTAAATTTAGGTGCATAGAGCGATGAGCAAGGTGAAAGATTTCAACAAAATCTGATGCCGCTCGCAAGAAGTTAGCAGGGTATTTTTGGAGCGAAAATATGCTTGGAGACTATTGTTGGGGAATAATAAGAGAAACAGACTGCATGCATCATAAAAGAAAAGTAGACGTCACTTTCAATTTGTTTAAATAAATTGCGAATGCTAGTAGATACTTTGTATAAATATACAGTCAAACCTGTTTTTGTGCGGTAGATAGGGACCGCAGAAAAAAATCGCACAAAAAAAAAATTCTTCGGAGACTTCATAAACAGCTATAACATGAAACTTTAAGTAATCTAATAAAGAAAATTTTTTTTATGCGGTTTTTTTGTACCGCATAAAAAAATCTCACCTAGGAAACATTCTATGAAAAAGCGAAAAAGTGGTCTCGAAGCCAAATAAATAAATAAATTACACACGGAAACGTTAAAAATATAGTTTTAATCCTTCATTTTAAATGTGAAAAATACGAAAAATTATTCCATTAAAAAAATGCATATTAAAAAAATAAATTAAAATACATAAATTCATAAGTTAATCAATACTATTCGTCATAGTCCACAACGCGCATTTTCTTGTGATGATCTGGTTCGAAATCGCTTTCATCACTTGAAGATATTGTAATGGAGTTATTAGTTGTTTCCATTGGAATGGAATTTTTGTCTGCGATAACCATATAGTCGGTGATAAGTCTTTGTGATGACGGTCGTTTTGTAAGCTTATTATAAATTTCGCAATAACCGGTTATTATGTTTCTTTTTACTGTTTTCTTATTATGATTATTCATTTCGGGTTATACTTATGTCTAAAAACAAAAATCATAAGAACTAAAACTTCAGAATTGCGTTTTGCTCTTACGCTTTTCTCTTTATTGCTCTTTTTAATGATAATTTCAGCTAGTGCAGAGTTTTTTTTTGCATAGAAAAGATCGCATACAAGAAAAAATATCATAACACAACTTGCACAAAAAAAAATTCGCACAAAACAAATCGCATAAAAATAAAAACCGCATAAATAAAATCGCACAAAAAAAAATTCGCACAAAAAAAGACCGCACAAAAACAGGTTTGACTGTATACAATTTGAATTTGACGTACTATTTCATACAAAGTATAATCGATCGGGAAGTTATTCCATAGGGTGTAACTTTTTTCTAAAATATAGTTAAAAAAAAAGATTCGAAAAACCTCTATTTTTTTACACTGAAAATTTGAAAATTCATGTCTCGGAAAAGCCGCATATAATGTTGAAATAAAAAAGACGTGTCTAATTATATTCCATTAGAAGTAGAAAAATATATTTTCAGCATATTCCTGCTTGAGACGTAAATATGATATGGAATGACCCATAAGTATTATTTACAATATGTGATCAATACAAAAATCATTTTATGTATTTTATTTAACCGTAATAAAATGTTTTTTAACAAAAAATTGTTTTTGCGTTGATGTTAAGATAATGCTATAATTCAGAAAATGATGACTTTCTTTAGACACATATATGCTCGGAATTTTTGTTAGAAACGAGGGCTAACTTTTTGTTATGCCCGTATGATACTTAATTTATTTTGTCCAATTATAAAATCTGAAAACAAGTGGCTCGTGGGCAGGACAGACATATTTTGTAAGAAAAGGATAAAAGTTGTTACTTTTTTATATCTGGTGTTTTTAAGAGCAGCTCCATTAAATAAATTAATATTAGCTACACACATCACTTCCAATTCAGCATACATTTATATTAAATAGTTTTGTTTACTCTAAAAATTTCAAAGTAATTATTAACAGCACAGTAAATATTTGATCGAAACTTAACGAAGAACGAATTGAAAGAAACGGCAAAACAATTCAAAGAAAATACAGTCCGTCCTACAAATTTTTCTCCAATTCGTACCATATGCGTACTCACTCACACCAATTGAATCCATGCATTCGTGCTATTTGAACTGCTCTAGTTATACATTTCAATGATCAATTTAATTAAGTATCATACAGGCTTTACGGATATATTTATTTTGATATAATAGGACTTCAAAATTGAAATATGTTTATAAAATTTTTTTACATATTTTCGACCATAACAGCCATCTGTGATTGCTATTGGCACGTATTTTGCCTTCAAATTTTCATTTGACTCTACTCTAAAAAAATACAATGTGTTTTAAAATTAATTGGCTGAAAGTGTAAGTTTTTACGAGCATTTATATGCTTTCAACAATGAATTTTTTTGATTTTGGTATTTACATAAAAATTGGGGACAATCGAAAAAAAATCATATTGATATACGGGTTCTATGAAAAATTTTACCATAGAACATGTTATCGTCATTCTCATTTTTGAATGTTGCAGATACAAATAACAGAAGACTTTATTCATAACTTGAATAAAATTAATAAAACATTTTTCAAATGTTAAAAACTTACCTGAATTTAGTACACTAAAATGGCAGTTATGAGCATCCAAAGCATTTTGACATAAGAATGTCCGACATATCAAGGTCCCAGGTGCAACTCTCATTGAGCAAACAGTAGGGTCACTATCTGAGCAGTTAAATGTACAAGGTTCTGGAGAACTTTAAAAATGATAGAATAGTTATTTTTGTACTTTATTGATTTGATTTAGTTTTATATGATTTTAAGTAGGTACATGCAAAAATTATAACAGAGAAAGCTAAAATGGCTATAATATGACATATTAAAGTTCAGTTAGCCATAATGTTTACAACACTAGGAAAGAAATTATTTCAAGAATTTTTCAAAATAAACTTTAATCATGAATTTTGCAGCAATTTTCATTCTGATTTCAGTTTTCTATCATCTAGTTCTCTAGGCTCCTGTTTTTGAATGTTTTTAATTTTTCGTGCTTTTCAAGCTTTTATAGCTCTAAACCAATCTATATCTCAAAAAATGGAGCCAATTTGATAAAACAGGATTCAAATCAAAGTAAAATTTTAATTTAAAAACTGTCGAATTTTTCATAACAAAAAAAAGCTTTCGGACCGTGTAATCATTAAGATAGCCAGTGTGCAGACAGTTTTGGACACCCTTTATTCTACACCTAAGAAAAAAATAAATCGAAAATGGCTACATTTTTGAGGAACTAAAGAAAAAAAAAAGGTTGACATTAAAACTATACTTAAATTTGGGGTTAACATATTTGCAGTGTTAAAAAATTACACTTATTAGAAAACAATGACAAAAATTATGCAGTTTGCTTGCACACCACCTTATGAGGCATTCTTTGTAGGCCTATTTCCAGTATGTAATAACAATGCACCTATAATGCCAGATATTGATCACATCTTCAATTCGATTTATTTTAAATCGCTTCCAAAATTTGTCAAATTCCCTATGAACTGATTCACCGACTTGCTCTGACCACAAGCCTAAACCATCGCCATTTAAATATAGAAGGCCTTCCTTTAGACTTAGATTATCTAATATTACATGGATTTTAATTGTTTGCGATACTCCCGTACCCTCCAAGGCTTTGCGAAGTGTCATTACATCTAAAAGTTGAAACTAGATGATCCCGAAATTTATGAGAAGGTTTGACCCTATGCATTGAAGCCTTTTGAATTCGCTTTAAAAGAAATGAATAAAATTGTGAATTCCTGTTTTACAACAAAACCAGCCGATACAAACAATTAGATAAGAATTTGATGACCATTCACAAAGCCAATTAAAATCGATGTAATATTATATCTAAAGACAGCCCTTCTGTATTTCGATGGCGATGGCTTAGTCTTGTGGTCAGAGCAGGCTGGTGAATCAGATTTGAGAAATTTTGGGAGCGATTTAAAATAAATCGAATCGAAGATGAATCGTATTTAAGTCACTTGACTTGGTAGTTGATACATTTACATCACAACATCTATAATAAATAATTGTGGTCATATCTGGTATTATAGGTGCATTACTATTACATAGTTTGGCCGACAGGGGACACCACTTTAAAAAAAGCGCACCATGATATTTATTAGAAAAGCAACGGATATCTGGCAAATATGCTGGATATACGGCTTAAATTAACTATTCGGCCATATACCCGATAGTAACTCTGTATCGTATATATCCGGTCGGCCGGATAGTTTCTAAAAGTTATTTTATATAAATAACAATTAAATTGGTACTAATTATGGCCTCTTTTATTTAAAGATAAAAAAGTGACAAAATTTGCAAGGTATCTTCCAAAAAACTTAAATTACTTTAATGATAATTTCATATAAAAACTAAAAACTTAGAAAAACGTTCAATTAGAAAAATGATTTCATATAAAAACAAAAAACTTGAAAAACGTTCAATAAGAAAAATGATTTAAATTAATAATCAAAATTAAGAAGAAGTAGATTATGGTGAATAAAAACTTAATTTTCAGTGTTCGAAGACAATAGGCGATTTTTTTATTAACATGACAAATATACAAATTGACATATAATGTAACCAAAACAATCAGCTGTTTTAATATGAAGGTTTTCTGTATTGCCAGGTTGAAGTATTTAACTCTTTCAAAGTTTGATACCGTCACACAATCATAAGGTAGGCTCGGCTTGAAGAGGAACTACAAAAAAGGGAGCTAGATGTCAAAGTTACTATTGCCATTAGCGTTAGAAAACTTGTCTTTTGAACAGCTATTTTAAAATGAACCTACCTTATGATTGTGTCATGGTTTGAACAATTTTTAAGAAGAGATTAAGAGATTAAGCCTTGTGCCATTTTTGGACCGTTTTTTGGCCTAAAAGCCCAGGGGCCTGGCTTTTTTCCACTACCGACGTCTAGTTTTTTTTTTCTCAAATCTTATTTTTTAGCTTAAATCTAACGGAAAATGGACGGGAAGGGAAGAAAATCAGAGAAATACACATATCGCACACTAAATACAAAACAGACACAACTCAAAATTTTTAAATTTCTAGGTGAAGCAAAAAACAATTTTATTTTTGAAGGAGCTCCATCCAAAGAAATGAGACAAAAGTTTTTTTTTAACAATAGAGAAAGAATGTGTGTACAAAATTGATTTGAAGTGTTACAGTCAATGTATATGATCACTACGAATAGATTTACATGAAGAAGTTGTTAATTTTGAGTTGTGACTGTTTTGTATTTAGTGTGCGATATGAGAAAAATGAGCGTGTCTGATGTTAAAGGTAATTTCAACTTTATTTGCCATAAATAAAAGGCAGTGCTGAATCCCTATATTGTAGCCTGTCGAATTAGAAATAGATTTAATGTAGTGACAGCAAGTCAATGGACCTACTATCCGACCTTGCAGTACGCCGGATATACGGTTTTCGGCCACATCACTATCCGTTGCATCTCTACTTAAATCATTTAAATTTTAGAACTTACGGGGGAATAGCGCATGGGCCTTCTTCGTCTAATGTTAAATCATTGCAGGATAAAGTGGTTGGAGTATAATTCATATGAGCTATACAAGAAATAAAAAAATTTTTTATTAAGATTATAAGATATTTATGATGTGAAAGTTATGAAAATCAAATAAATAAGTTTAAATTATTTTTTAACTAACAATAAATTAAATTGAAATTAAAAGAATTATGCGTGGAATATTGCATTTAAAATCACTTTAGAATGTTGCAGATGCAAATAACTGAAGACTTTAGTTATAACTTGAATACAAAAATCAAAATCTTTTTAAATGTTGACAACTTACCACCAAAATTTTGAGCAATATTGCGATTATAAGTATCCATTGCACTACGACATAAGAATTTCCGGCATATTGATGTCTCATTGGGTCCGTGTCTATAGGTGCAAGCAATAGGGTCACTAGCTGAGCAGGAACTTGTACAAGTTTGTATTGTACTATAAAAAATGTATAATATTTTTTTTTTATATATTTTATTTTATTGATTTAATTTCATTTAGTATGAAAATAAGTAGAGAAAAATACAATGGCTTAAATATGAAAAATTAAAGTTCAGTTACCCATATTGTTTACAACATTTGCATAAAAACTATTTTCAAAAGTACTTAAATTATGAAATGAAATGAAAAATTATGTCATCTAGTTCTCTAGTTCTCTAGGTCTTAGAATATTTTTAATTTTTCGTGCTTCTCATGCTTTTCTAGCTATAAATGTATATTTCAAAATATAGAGCCAATTTTATAAAACAGAGTACAGGATTCAAATCGAAGTAAGATTTAAATTTAGAAACTGTCGAATTTTTTATAAAAAAAACATCTTTTCGGACCGTGTAATCATTAATATAGTCAAGTTGCAAAGGGTTTGGGACAACCTTTATTGTAAGAACTTCTAAAAAAAAGAAAAAAGAAATCGAAAATGACTACCAAAGAACTAAAAACTTTGGAAGAACTAAAGAAAAATATGTTCACATTTAACCTATCATTAAATTTGAGCATGATATATTTGCAGTCTCATCTTCTGTTCCTCCATTGAATAGTAATTCAAATACGATTTCAACTACACATAATAGTCATTTGACACTTAGAGAAGGTTCAAGGGTCAGAAACGTTTTCATTTCACGTCTTCAGCCCGAGACATCCATAGAAAATATATTGACGCTTGTCAGACAAACCAATTTTTTATTCTAACAGGTGCAGCCGAAGATTTTACAACTTTTCTTAACTCTAATTTGTGGGCCGATAATATTCTCGTTACTGAGTAAAAAATAAGTTTAGAAGGACGACTCAAGCCGTCAGACTCAAAAAAACTAAATAGGCATCCCTTTACTATTAAAATGTAAGGGGTTTACGTTCTTAGACGCAGATCATATTTATATTGACTCAGAATTGCTCTGAGGATATTATCGCGTTACTGATTTTGAATTGTTTGATAATAGTTTTTAAGTTTCAAGAAAAGAAAGATACACTGACAATATTTCTTCTGTCCGTGGTCGTAACTCTGCCCGGTTAGCAACTTAGGTGCGCCTGCCTGTCCGAAGCCAGGATAAAGGAGGATAGTTGTTTGTAGGATACGTCCTGCAAACGTAAAAACTGATAGGGCAAACCAAGAGCTCGGGGTGGCGCCCATCTTGGTAGCAGGTCATATTCGGCATATCGATATGAAACAAGTCTGCGAAGATATAGCAATTGACCTTAAAACTTGTTAGTACAGGGACAGTCTTTACCTGTCAAATGGGGTAGACCCTATCTATCCACCGCACTAAGACTATAAAAAGGCCGATAAATTTGGATGTTGAATGTTTTGACATGCGGGCTTAACATGTCGACTCTCGGACTTTCCTTAGGGGTTTGCTCGTCGACTTTTGGCTTGGCCCCTCAAACTGGCACGGCGGTCACTGAGATGAGTGAAGAAATGGTGTGTAAAAATGGGTTCTCATACTGAGCACGCATGTCCCTGAGAATAAGGCCTATACTCTATCTGGATGTTGAGATCTTTAGATCATTTGGACTGCCAGAAAAAGAGTGTCAAAATTAGGTCCTCCTATGTAGGTACCAGACATGTGTAATTACTCGCAACTGACCCAATAGCTGTGAGCTGTTAAAATGGTCCTTTCAGTGCTCATTGAGCACTGTCACACATAAAAATGCACTTCTTCATAATTGCTTGAGTGCATTTTTGGTCTCTTTGCGTGAATGTTGTGGATCCTCATCGACGGGATCGAGTTGCCCAGATGACTGTCGTGGGCTGTGGCCCTTCGGGGAGACTCATACTGGTTGTGGTTATGTGAATGCTACACAGGTCTAGATTGACCGGCGGGGTCACGCAGTGTTACGACCGGTCTTAATATGCAAGAGATTGGATAAATCTCGTCTTCACCAGTAGATGGATTATAGGTACGTCACTACTGAAATCTAAACTGGTACTGATATTACGAGCAGTATTTAATTTATTGCATAATGCTTCTAATCAGCAGGGCACTGGGTGATGCTTTGTGTTTGTGAAACGGCTTCCATGTTCGTGTTGCTACACCGGATGCCCCGTATGTTTTACTGGTTAAAGCATAAACGGGTCCGTGTTGTAGTAAAACACATAAGTTCTGGTTGTCTGTTTCATGAACTATTACCCTAGGTCTGGAGACCCAAGTACTTAAGCCTTGCGGCAGGTGTACTTGTCAAACCAGATTCTGTCTGTAGCTTAGAATATAAGTAAGCTTAACTTTCTTATAAGCCTTTCCATACCGTAGTGCTTTCCTAAGCCCTATATCAAGTATTAGTACCTGTATCTATTTACTTTTTACCTGTACCAGTTCTATAAAGGTAAAATTTAAAACTCCCAAACTCCACATGTTTCATACAGGTAGAAAGAAATGGGTCAGATAAAAAAATTCTAGGACCTATTTGAATTACCAGAACCTGTATATGCACCTGTCTTATAGAGTTGAAATTAAAAGGGTAAATAAAACTAAAAAATCCTTTAAATTGTATGCAATAAAATACTTATAAAGATGCGTTTAAATTAGCGTCATTCCAATATTTGTGTGAGTAGTTTCAGTAAAACGAAAAAAAGCTTCTACGTGGGGATTGTGGGGCGTATAAAAGAACATATGGAGTGAAAGAGGAGACTTTCACCTTTAACTGGATGCTTTCATTTTTTTGACCCGTTTTGATCTTTAGAAGTTTTATTCCACAAAAAGTTAAAATTTATACAAAAAACAGTCATTTTGAAAACATTTCGTAACACCCAAAATATAAATAGTACAGCTATAACTGCATACAATAGTTTAACGATAATAGTCCCACCAACCTACCAAAAAATAATCAACCCTCTTTTGATTATAGTTTGCGAGCGATGGCCATTCATTTTCGATGAAAAAATAAAAAACTCACCTTTTTCTGAAATTAACAAATACAGTTGCGTTTAACCGCATGCCACTCCCACAATTTTAGATAGTTTGACCTAAGTTTTTGGCCACCTAATTTTGGATATATTTACTACAAAATGGCGCAAAAATTTTATGAATCGGTTACCATAAAAAATTGGTATTTTAGCCAATGGATTTAATTCCTGAGCCACAGTGTGACGGACCAAAGAAGTATTTATAATATTTATTAATATAACCTTTTTGTTGTAATCAACCAAGCAAAAAAGAAACAATAATTTCTAAGAAAGCGGTGCCGGAAAATGTGTCGTTTTTTTAATTTCATTCTAGAAAATCACAAAGCGAGGCGTAAGAAGCTTTGCTTCAAAAATAAAAGTTATGATTTCTGTAATTTTAACATTTTCTCAACTTCCTGCAAAAATATAAATAGCAAAGCGTTTTCAGAAAATATAAATTAAAACCAATTTGAATAATTAGATTTATTTTAAGAATTTAATTTAAAGTGATGTGAAGAATAAAAGTAATTTTATTTAATTTATACCTACTTATTTAGCGTTCAATTTTACATTTAAAAACACTTTAAAATGTTGCAGATGCAAATAAATGTAGACTTTTATCATAATTTGAATAAAGTTATCTCAAATCATTTAAATGTTGACAACTTACCTAGAAGCATTGCATGGGCCATCGGTGAATGCGTTTGCGTTGCATAAGGAACTTTCATCACATTGAAACATGTGAGCTATATAAGAAAAAGAAAAAAAAAAACAATTTTTTACCATGTTTTATAACCTCGTGCAAAAGGAAAAATAGTTACAATATATTACAGTCATTCTTTATGTGACATTACACGCTGAACCCGAGTATCATAATCGCGAGAGTTAAGTAAATTAGTTTCCGAGAAAATACTCTTTTTAAAATGTTCTCTTCAATTAAAGTGTTTTTACTTTCAGCAAAGCAAAACACTTGCAGTAAATTTCAATCAAAAACACTTAAAGTAGATTAAATTATTAAATTTATATTAAATTAAATTGAAATTAAAAAAGAATATTTTTTCACTCTTCATTTATTAATTTTTTTTTATAAATAAAGCATTTAAAATCATTTTTAAATGTTGCAGATACAAATTACAGAAGATTTTAGTCACAACAAGAATAAAATTATCAAAATAATTCTCAAATGTTGACAGCTTACCCGAATGATTTGCATTAAGATTGCAGTTATAAGCATCCATAACATTATGACATGAGAATTTCCGGCATATCCTGGTCTCACCTTCAACTCTCGATGCACAAATAGGAGGGTCACCAACTGAGCAGGAACTTGAACACGCTGGTGTAGTACTATTAAAAATAAATTGAATTTTTTTGTATTAAATTTTTTTTTTTGTACTAAATTTTTGGATGACGAAAAAAAATGAAACGGCCATTTCAGCCCTTGAAAGGAGTGTTTTGAAATGTTTGAACACAAATGATCGAGAACATTATCGAAAATATTCGAAAGAATATTTTATCGAAGAGTTCTACCCAGGCCCGTAGCCATGATTTACCTTAGGGGCGGCGGGGGGGGTTTTGATAAAAAATCTATAAGTTCTATATAAATCTATAATCCAGTAAAAACTGAAAGAAAGGATATGAGAATTTTTAAGTAAATCCGTTTTCTTTTAAGACTATTTGTGAAGATGCCTGTTCTTAAATGGCCATAAGATAGATGAGAAGAGTTTATTTAATTTTTTTTTTACAAATCAATTTTGAGTACTAAGTGTTTTCATTTTTGCCTATAGTTTGTTGACAAATGGTCCAAATTGAGAATTTTTAATTTATTTTAAAAAGTATTATTCCGAAAATTAGCACAAACAGTAAAAATGTCTGTGACAAAATTTTACTAATTCAACAATATTAATGTGAACGGTAAAAATAGGTTAGATTCCTTGCAGTTTATTAAAATCAAAATTAAAATCAGCTATGAAAAATGCAAACATTTTTTAATAAGTTCAGCTGGTGAAGCTGTATTCACAACTTTTATGGACATTCCATATAAACGGGAGAAAAAAAAATTTTAGTCTTTAGATTTGGTTTATTTTTGGCTATCTTACGCTTTTGTTGATCCCCAGCTTGTGTACAACTATTTGAACCTGTGTGAAAGCTAGTTCGAGTTATCGTTAAGGGCTAAAATATTACTGTTCTCGAAAATGATTCGACAATTTAAATAAATTCAAAAGAAAATATTTGAAGATCTTTAAAAATTTAACAGTTTCATTTTCTCATGATTCGATTCCAATAAAAATTACTATATATATTTTTTTTTGTTAAAATTTTTTGATTAGAGGAATCGACTCCGATAAAGTCACATTTAAATTTCAGACTATTTTTCAAAAACCGTAATTCGAATACTAATAACTAATAAGACTAATAAGATATCACATGAAAATAAGTTCATGTTAATATTAAAATAATTACTCCGCTAGATAAATTTTTATAAAAAGAATGAAACAGTAACTTTTTTTGAATATTAAGAATTTAATCGGTTGTGGATTTATATTTAAAATCGGTTTTTAAATCGGATTTAAGAATTTAATCGGTTGTGGATTTATATTTAAATTATTTGCATATTAAATTATTTGCATATTAACTTATTTGCATATTAAATTATTTGCATATTAAAACAAAATTTTTTGAACTTCTAAATAGTTTTTTAATTTTTTAATATAATAAGAATAAACATTATTAAAATGCTGAAGCTTTAAAAACTGTAATTGTTAATTTTTTTTATGAAAATTTGGTAACATGATTAAAAAATCATCAAATCACTATAAAATTGGACTGTATAAAATGTTATACAAAAATTTTTCATATTTAGATTTAAGGTGATTTTCCGAAACCTGTTATGTGGAAAAGGCTTCGCAAAGGGCTAAATTTTTGGGCCAAATTGGAAATTTTAGATGTCAAAATTTTTAGTCATTCACTTTACGTGGATAGTAAACACCCCATAATGTGTTAAATTTCGTGGTTCATATATTTTTTACACTTTTAAAAATGAAAAAAAACCCACTCAAATGAATGCTTTTTCAAAAGTTTTGGGTCTTATAAGCTTACCCAGCAAACCACAGTTGACGACTTTGTCGAAATTCAGACGAATTCATAACTATTTCTAACTGTCTTAAAGAAATCGTTACAATTTCGTTACGCAAATATCGGAAAAGTTTCACTTTTTATACGAATTTATAAAGAGTTTTGTTATGCGACTGTTTGTAAAACATATTGAAATGCAAACAGAGTAAACTTTCCTTTCTTTCGAACTGGCTGAATGAAATCGTAACTTTTTCGTAACACTTCCGTTAAGACTCGTTACGAAATCGTTACGAAGTCGTGTCAACCGCTTCATACGATATTCTTTACGATTTCGTAACGAAATCGAATTCCGAAATCGGAAAGATTGTGAATTGTTTGTTACGATTTCGTTAAGAATATTTCGAAATCTTTCCGATTTCAACGAAAATGTTACGAAAAAGTTACGATTTCGTTCAGACAGTTCGAAAGAAAGGAAATTTTACTCTGTTAGCATTTTAATATGTCGTACAAGCTGTCGCATAACAAAATTTTATATAAATTCGTATAAAAAGTGATACTGTTCCGATATTTGCGTAACGAAATTGTAATGATTTCTTTAAGACAGCTCAAAATAGTGACGAATTAGTCGGAATTTCGACATAGTCGTCAACAATGGTTTGCTGGGTAGATATGGCATAAAAAATGTCAAGCTAATTTTCTTCAATTTACAAAATTATATTCGTTCTAGGTATAACTTTCACATATATATTTTACTGGATATCAGGGACTTTTTGAGCATTGAAACTGATTTTTAATATACTAACTCCTTGGAGATGAATTCCAATATAATGATTAGGACTCTTATAAGCAAAATTAATTTTTCACTTGGCCAAAAAAATTTTTCAATAATTAAGTGAAGTTTTCAAGAAAATTAACATCATTATCACAGTTTATCTAAAAAAAAAATTACACTTTCAGTTAAAAAGTCTCATTTGTGTTAATTCTTTATACTTTCTGGATCCTAAGTGGGGCGGGGGGCGGGGGGTTTGAACACCTAAAATCTGCCCCCCTTGTCTACGGGCCTGGTTCTCCCAATACTAGAAAAAGACCGTACGATTCCTGAATACCAATTTGGGTTTCGCCATAAACATGGTACTACAGAGCAATGCCATCGTATCATTAATAAAATAAGTGAAGCCTTAGAACGCAAGCACTATTGCTCAGCTGTATTCTTGGATATACAACAGGCGTTCGACAGAGTTTGGCACAGTGGCTTACTTTTCAAGCTGAAAAAAATTCTCCCAACTCCGTATTATCTTCTGCTTAAATCATTTTTACATCACCGATGTTTTTATGTAAAGATTAACAACGACTATTCAAATATATGCCAAATAAACGCAGGTGTGCCACAAGGTAGTGTTTTAGGTCCATTACTGTATACCATATTTACAGCGGATATGCCTACCTTAAATACGGTCACTATTGCTACATATGCAGACGATACGGCTATAATAGCCTCAAATGAATCTTCTTATGATGCCTCCAACGCAGTGCAGCAAGAGCTTAATAGCTTGCAACAATGCTTAAAATGTGGAACATTAAAGTAAATTGCCAAAAGTCGACGCATGTCACATTTACGTTAAGACGTGGTGATTGTCCAACGCCCCACTTCAATGGTTGTCCAATTCCTAAAAGCTGTAAGGCTAAATATCTAGGAATGCACCTAGATAGAAGACTGACCTGGAAAGATCACATCAAAGCAAAGCGAGAACAACTTAATATTAAGACGAAACGAATGTTTTGGGTACTGGGACCGAAATCACAGCTACGCTTGGAAAACAAAATTTTTCTCTACAAAACCATATTGAAACCCGTTTGGACGTATGGAATACAGCTTTGGGGAACTACCAGTAACTCGAACATCGAGATCATTTAACGATTCCAATCTAAAACCATTAGAACAATAGCAAATGCGCCCTGGTTTATAACAAATTGTGCTTACATAATTATTTAAATCTCCCAAGTGTAAAAGGTAAAATAAATCATATTAGCACTAGATATTTGCAGCGACTTAGTGATCATATAAATCCTTTAGCTATCAGCCTACTAGATGAAGGTAAAGAATTAAGAAGATTGAAAAGGCATCATGTTCTAGATCTTCCAAATAGAAAATGATCAAACCATTTACTTTCAAGCAAAATTAATTCAATATGTAATTGTGTACATATGGTATTTAGCAAATTGCGCCAAATGTGTCGCATGCAGTTCTATGCCGACTCCGAACGGCTTATGTTCTCAAAAAGCTTTTCATGGCAGTTTTTACTCTCTTAGGTTTGCCATTGTCTGCAGAAAGGTGACGGCCGAACAGAAAAATGAATTCAATTGAAAAAACATTATGTGTCAAATGGGATTTGAACCTGAGATCTATGCGATATTATCTGTATATCGTGCGTCTCTCTCTCTCTCTCTTTTTAATTTGTTGGCTTCAGTCGCTTTCGTTTGCTTGCTTTTGATTTAAAGAAACAAGCAAAAGAGATATGAAACTGAATTCAACTCTTGACAAATGTAAAAGCCTTCGTCAAGTCCAAAAGAGAACGTAAAAACAAAATTGCTTTCAATTTTTGATCAATGTGAAACGGGACAAACATACGTTTTGTTCCGTAAGAGCCGAACTGCTAGCGTCTCAACTCGTCAGACGTTCAGCAAGTTGCAATCGTTTCGTTTCGTCTATTTTGGTTCTGCCTTTTGACGCAAATTTCAGTGAGAGTCTCATGGGTAGTTTTTTTTTTTGCATTCATGCAGTTGTCCAAAAATAACCAAAAATAAATTGGAAAAAATGAAATAAATAAGATAGATTCCTCGTCCAAAAACCCCCTGGCCAGTTTTTATAAAAAATTAAAATATTTTTAATCTCATTTGTATGGTAATTCAGACCAATGGTTTCTTGGCCAAAGTTTCCTAGAATTGCCCGTAGATTTATTTTTTGCTCTGTTAATTTTTTTTTTTCCAAACAAACTGACTAGTTATATATATGATATATTGCAAAGAAACAATAATTAACCCTAGGATGGGCAACTGATTTCATGTCGTTTAGTTATCCAAGGGGGTCTGGTCAGACCAATAGATTGAGTTGTTTTGTTCAAAGTGTCCTTATGGTTGGACGGATAATCCGGTATGCAAAAAATGTTTTTATTTGTATTGTATATAGCAATAGAAAGTACGTGAGTGTACCGGTTGCTAATTGCATATTTAGTTGCATGACCAACTAAAACAACACCAGCAGATTAATATACAAAAAAATCATAGTGCCGATCGCCACAAGAAACTAAGATTTTTCATAAATAAACATGTTTTTGAGTAAAATATTTTAGCATATAGGAGAATGTTAAAAGTTCATAGGTAAATACTGTCATGGTCTATCCACACCACAGTAGGCAATCTTAGGACTGTAAAACTGAAAATTAAAAATTTGTACTAAAACACTAACCAAATTGATTCAAAAGTTTTCCTCGGATTCAGAATTGAAAGGTCATAGAATTTAGGAAGCTGTTACATGGTGATTTGACTTAAAAATAAAGATATGCAACTCCAAAGTGAAATTTGGTCTGGCCAGGCCCAGTTGCCCATCCTAGGGTTAAAAAGAAAACGGTGTTGTGGAAAAACTGTCGTTTTTGAAATTTTACTCAAGCAAATCACAAAACGAAGCGTAAAAAGCTACGCTTAAAAAACATGTTATGACTCCTTAAATTTTTACATTTTTTTAAACTTACTGTTAAAAACCAATTAACAATTGAAATTGTGAAAATTGATTTTAAAAATGAAATTTGAGCTTGATATTTGAAGTAAATTTATACTTATTTAGCGTTCAATTTTACATTTAAAAACATTTTAAAATGTTTCAGATGCAAATACCTGTAGACTTTTACCATAATTTGGATAAAGCTATCTTAAATCATTTTAATGTAGACAACTTACTCAGAAGTAGTGCATGGGCCTTCGTCGAATGTAGTTGCGTTGCAGATGGAAGTGTCATCACTTAGACCCATATATGCTTTATAAACAAAAAAAAAAAAATTACTTTGTTATATAATTTAGTGCAAAAGCAAAAATAGTTAAAATTTAGCATACATTTGACAGTTATTTTTTATATGAGAGTTCAGTAAATTAGTTTCCGAAATGATGATCAGTTTTTAAAATGTTCTCTTTAAGAAAAGTGTTTTTACTTTTAAGAAAGCAAAAGACTTTCAGTAAACTTCAATCAAAAACATATAATATACAACAGTTAAAAATTATTATATAATCAACACTAAATTAAATTAAAATTATAAAAAAATTTTTTCCAATTTTGATTTAATAAATTATTACTTATTCAGCGTTCAATTTTACATTTGAGATCATACTACTCCACAAATTTACGAAAACTTTTACCGCAAACGAATGGCGATAACATTTTCTATAGTAAATTTTTCCATAGAATCCGAATATTGTAATGATTTTTTTCGATTGACCCATATTTTATATGCAAATGAAAAAATTTTTTAAAATCCACAGTTGAGAGTACATACTTAACATAAATGTTTGTAAGAACTTACAAATTCAGCCAATGAATTTTAATTTCTATTGTATTTTTTATTGTAGAGGAAAGTCAGATGAAAATTTGAAGGTATAATACGTGCCAATAGCATTAGTGATATGGCCGCGGCACTCCAATGCTCTGGTCAGAAGCAGTAGATCATTAAAATTGTTATTTTTATGCAGTAAATCTTCATCACGTCTTCAACAGTGGAATTGCTGTTAGATAAGTCAACCGAAGTGTCTATTTGTCGAAATAGAACTGAACCTTTCTCCGATTTTTTTTTTTACAAAAACAAAATATTTGTTGTTCCTGCAAGGTATTCCAAATGATTGCCGACTTTTTATAGATGGCTCCAAGAGCAGCTTAAAATTCGCTCTTCTTTAAAATGACAATAACTTATGTAATAAGTCGGGGATTGGCCGAACCAGACCACTGTGGGCCCCTTTTCGTCCCCTATTTGACGAAGGATGCTACTGCTCGGAGCACTCATAAGTGAGCATGCTCCTTATATAAGCACCCTTTGTCACCTCAAGCATGTCCTTGTAGGTCAGTTGACCAATCTCGGCTTCGTCAATAAATGGACGTCCCAGAATGGTCAATCTTATGCTTGCCACCGCCGGACACTGGCACAGAATGTGTGCTGCTGTTTCCGGCTCCTCTAGGCACAACCTACACGCATCGTCCTCGGTCAGAGTCATCTTCCTTAGATGGTACATGTAGGGACCGTGTCCTGTGACCAGTGCAGTAAGCCAGCTTAAAGTCTGCCGATTGTATCGGGTGACTTTTGCTGCCTCACTACTTGACCATTTCACGGCCGCCTTTGATTGCCTGCAATTACCAGCTTCTTCCCACCTTGTACGGTGTTCCGAGTCCGTCCATTGCTTAATAAGGCCTGCCACCATGTTGTCGCCTATGGCGATACGTGGTTCTGGTCCACAGAATTCTTCTGCTGATCCTTCTCTTGCTAAAGAATCAGCCTTTTCATTCTACTCTATGCCAGAATGTCCTCGCACCCACATAAGTGTGAGCTCATTTGTCTGAGCGCACCTATTGAGTTTGGTAAGACATTCCATGGCCAACCTAGAAGTAATATCTGTCCGTTGCATGCACCTAATCACCGACTGATTGTCAAGGGCAATGACAATTTTCTTGCCATTTACCCGGTCATCTATCAAGTGGTCCAGCGCATGCACTACACCAAGCATTTCCGCCTGGTATACAGACACGAACCTCCCCAGCCTCAGTGCACAGGATAGGTTCAACTCTTCTGAGTAGACGCCTGACCCGGTTCTGCCATTCATCAGAGAGCCGTCTGTGAATATACTGATGTCGCTACCAGCGGTCTCTTCACAAACGGATCCATCTGTTATTAGAGTTTTATAACATTTTTCTGTTATTCTCACTCTCTGCCTTCCGTCCATAGGCATACACGTCTCCCTGACATTTCGCTGTGCCATGTCCAGGATGCGCATATGACCATGGAGGGCTGTTGCTCCATGCCACGTAGCATTTCGCAACATCCTGAGGGCTGTTAGAGCTGCCGTTTTCTTTATTTCTAAATCCAATGGCAGCATACCTAACAAAATCTCCATTGCGCTTGTTAGAGTGGTGCGTATTGCCCCTGTTATTCCAACACACGCCAGCCGTTGGACTCTGTCTAGTCTCTTCTTAATGGTTTTCTGACTGACTTTTGTCCACCAGATCACCGAAGCATACGTGATGACAGGTCTAACCATCATAGTGTAGATCCATTTCATAGCCTCAATGACAATAACTTACAATAACCTACAATTCTACTCGTACATTCTATTAAAACGAAAGAAACGTTTAAACGCATTGCACATATATTGCGATTAATTTAATAAATAATGGCCTCTAAGAAAGAATTTGGGGCTTTAAACGTTTCTAATCCACCGCTAGTATCAAAAGATGATGAAACATTGCCTCCACTGCATATTAAATCGGGGTTATAAAGAATTTTTTACAAAAACGCGAGATAAGGATGATTCAGTTATTTCCAAAAGTAACTTTTACAAAACTGAAGAAAGGTTTATATGCTTTTTTTATTTTTTTAAAAACAAATATTTCCATTAAATTATAATTTATTTTAAGGTATACTTGTTTGTCCACAAATAGAAAAACTAATGCATGACCAACCATGTCACTGTATGCAACAGTTTTATGGAAGTGGTACATTGCTTCTTAGGAAATACTAGACACGACAATTAAAAGGAAATAGTTGCTAAAATGTTACATAATTATAAATAAATAGACGCAAATGTGTCTCTTATAATGTATATGGGCATTTCCGCCGTAAGGTTCACCCTGAATAAAAAATTTGAAGTTATTAAAAACGTATTATTTTATGAAAAACGTTCTCTCAGAGGAACGATCATGATGATCAAATCGTCTACATTTTTCCACACAGGTGGTTTTCTTTTTAGTAAATGTTTAGTAAATTTGTTGTAAGAAACCAATGTATTTAATTTGTTTTTTAATTACATAATTACTTAGTACCCAATTAATTAACTACCCAATTGAATTACAATAAGAAAAAAACGTCACGTTCAAAAGGTCACCGCCTCATATTATGATTAAAAAAATAAGTACAGAAGATATTTGAATCAAACAAAAAATGTTATAAATATAATTTATTCATAAGCTTCTAAAAGTAATCGCACTAAAAAATAATGACAGATTTCGCTGAATTCGTTCGAATTGCTCCTTCTTTTGCTTTTATTATATTACCAGGATTATACTTTTTTGTATTTTTTTTATTATTATAACCAGGAGTATACTTACGATAAACTTTGACACGAGCTCTAAGTGCTACATTTAAGTGCCTTTTTTTAACTTAAAATGTGTGCCGACGGTCACGTTCGACATTATGGAAAAAATTAAGTAAATTTAGGTGCATAGAGCGATGAGCAAGGTGAAAGATTTCAACAAAACCTGATGCCTCTCGCAAGAAGGTGGCAGGGTATTTTTTGAAGCGAAAATATGCTTGGAGACTATTGTAGGGGAATAATAAGAGAAACAGACTGCATGCATCATAAAAGAAAAGAAGACGTCACTTTCAATTTGCCTCAGCAAATCGCTGATACTTGTAAATACTTTGCATAAATATATACAATTTTAATTTGACGTACTATTTCATACAAAGTATTATCGATCGGGAACTTATTCCATTGGGTGTAACTTCTTTCTAAAATATAGTTTAAAAAAAAAATTCGAAAAACCTCTATTTTTTTTACACTGAAAATTTGAAAATTCATATCTCGGAAACCTCGCGTATAATATTGAAATAAAATAATATATTATTTAATTATATAATATAATAAAATTATATTCCATTAGAAGTAGAAAAAAAATATTTGCAGAATATTCCTGCTTGAGGGGTAAATATTATATGGAATGACCCATATGTACAATTTACAATATATTTCTTATGAAGTTATGACTTTTCTTTAGACACATATATGCTCGGAATTTTTGTCAGATAAGAGGGCTAACTTTTTGTTACGGATATATTTATTTTGATATAATAGGACTTCAAAATTGAAATATGTTTATAAAATTTTTTTACATATTTTCGATCATAACAGCCATCTGTGATTGCTATTGGCACGTATTTTGCTTTCAAATTTTCATTTGACTCTACTCTAAAAAAATACAATGTGTTTTAAAATTAATTGGCTGAAAGTGTAAGTTTTTACGAGCATTTATATGCTTTCAACAATGAATTTTTTTGATTTTGGTATTTACATAAAAATTGGGGACAATCGAAAAAAAATCATATTGATATACGGGTTCTATGAAAAATTTTACCATAGAACATGTTATCGTCATTCTCATTTTTGAATGTTGCAGATACAAATAACAGAAGACTTTATTCATAACTTGAATAAAATTAATAAAACATTTTTCAAATGTTAAAAACTTACCTGAATTTAGTACACTAAATTGGCAGTTATGAGCATCCAAAGCATTTTGACATAAGAATGTCCGACATATCAAGGTCCCAGGTGCAACTCTCATTGAGCAAACAGTAGGGTCACTATCTGAGCAGTTAAATGTACAAGGTTCTGGAGAACTTTAAAAATGATAGAATAGTTATTTTTGTACTTTATTGATTTGATTTAGTTTTATATGATTTTAAGTAGGTACATGCAAAAATTATAACAGAGAAAGCTAAAATGGCTATAATATGACATATTAAAGTTCAGTTAGCCATAATGTTTACAACACTAGGAAAGAAATTATTTCAAGAATTTTTCAAAATAAACTTTAATCATGAATTTTGCAGCAATTTTCATTCTGATTTCAGTTTTCTATCATCTAGTTCTCTAGGCTCCTGTTTTTGAATGTTTTTAATTTTTCGTGCTTTTCAAGCTTTTATAGCTCTAAACCAATCTATATCTCAAAAAATGGAGCCAATTTGATAAAACAGAGTACAGGATTCAAATCAAAGTAAAATTTTAATTTAAAAACTGTCGAATTTTTCATAACAAAAAAAACCTTTCGGACCGTGTAATCATTAAGATAGCCAGTGTGCAGACAGTTTTGGACACCCTTTATTCTACACCTAAGAAAAAAATAAATCGAAAATGGCTACATTTTTGAGGAACTAAAGAAAAAAAAAAGGTTGACATTAAAACTATACTTAAATTTGGGGTTAACATATTTGCAGTGTTAAAAAATTACACTTATTAGAAAACAATGACAAAAATGATGCAGTTTGCTTGCACACCACCTTATGAGGCATTCTTTGTAGGCCTATTTCCAGTATGTAATAACAATGCACCTATAATGCCAGATATTGATCACATCTTCAATTCGATTTATTTTAAATCGCTTCCAAAATTTGTCAAATTCCCTATGAACTGATTCACCGACTTGCTCTGACCACAAGCCTTAACCATCGCCATTTAAATATAGAAGGCCTTCCTTTAGACTTAGATTATCTAATATTACATGGATTTTAATTGTTTGCGATACTCCCGTACCCTCCAAGGCTTTGCGAAGTGTCATTACATCTAAAAGTTGAAACTAGATGATCCCGAAATTTATGAGAAGGTTGGACCCTATGCATTGAAGCCTTTTGAATTCGCTTTAAAAGAAATGAATAAAATTGTGAATTCCTGTTTTACAACAAAACCAGCCGATACAAACAATTAGATAAGAATTTGATGACCATTCACAAAGCCAATTAAAATCGATGTAATATTATATCATCTACAGACAGCCCTTCTGTATTTCGATGGCGATGGCTTAGTCTTGTGGTCAGAGCAGGCTGGTGAATCAGATTTGAGAAATTTTGGGAGCGATTTAATCGAATCGAAGATGAATCGTATTTAAGTCACTTGACTTGGTAGTTGATACATTTACATCACAACATCTATAATAAATAATTGTGGTCATATCTGGTATTATAGGTGCATTACTATTACATAGTTTGGCCGACAGGGGACACCACTTTAAAAAAAGCGCACCATGATATTTATTAGAAAAGCAACGGATATCTGGCAAATATGCTGGATATACGGCTTAAATTAACTATTCGGCCATATACCCGATAGTAACTCTGTATCGTATATATCCGGTCGGCCGGATAGTTTCTAAAAGTTATTTTATATAAATAACAATTAAATTGGTACTAATTATGGCCTCTTTTATTTAAAGATAAAAAAGTGACAAAATTTGCAAGGTATCTTCCAAAAAACTTTAATGATAATTTCATATAAAAACTAAAAACTTAGAAAAACGTTCAATTAGAAAAATGATTTCATATAAAAACAAAAAACTTGAAAAACGTTCAATAAGAAAAATGATTTAAATTAATAATCAAAATTAAGAAGAAGTAGATTATGGTGAATAAAAACTTAATTTTCAGTGTTCGAAGACAATAGGCGATTTTTTTATTAACATGACAAATATACAAATTGACATATAATGTAACCAAAACAATCAGCTGTTTTAATATGAAGGTTTTCTGTATTGCCAGGTTGAAGTATTTAACTCTTTCAAAGTTTGATACCGTCACACAATCATAAGGTAGGCTCGGCTTGAAGAGGAACTACAAAAAAGGGAGCTAGATGTCAAAGTTACTATTGCCATTAGCGTTAGAAAACTTGTCTTTTGAACAGCTATTTTAAAATGAACCTACCTTATGATTGTGTCATGGTTTGAACAATTTTTAAGAAGAGATTAAGAGATTAAGCCTTGTGCCATTTTTGGACCGTTTTTTGGCCTAAAAGCCCAGGGGCCTGGCTTTTTTCCACTACCGACGTCTAGTTTTTTTTTCTCAAATCCTATTTTTTAGCTTAAATCTAACGGAAAATGGACGGGAAGGGAAGAAAATCAGAGAAATACACATATCGCACACTAAATACAAAACAGACACAACTCAAAATTTTTAAATTTCTAGGTGAAGCAAAAAACAATTTTATTTTTGAAGGAACTCCATACAAAGAAATGAGACAAAAGTTTTTTTTTTTTAACTATAGAGAAAGAATGTGTGTACAAAATTGATTTGAAGTGTTACAGTCAATGTATATGATCACTACGAATAGATTTACATTAAGAAGTTGTTAATTTTGAGTTGTGACTGTTTTGTATTTAGTGTGCGATATGAGAAAAAGGAGCGTGTCTGATGTAAAAGGTAATTTCAACTTTATTTGCCATAAATAAAAGGCAGCGCTGAATCCCTATATTGTAGCCTGTCGAATTAGAAATAGATTTAATGTAGTGACAGCAAGTCAATGGACCTACTATCCGACCTTGCAGTACGCCGGATATACGGTTTTCGGCCACATCACTATCCGTTGCATCTCTACTTAAATCATTTAAATTTTAGAACTTACGGGGGAATAGCGCACGGGCCTTCTTCGTCTAATGTTAAATCATTGCAGGATAAAGTGGTTGGAGTATAATTCATATGAGCTATACAAGAAATAAAAAAATTTTTTTATTAAGTTTATAAGATATTTATGATGTGAAAGTTATGAAAATCAAATAAATAAGTTTAAATTATTTTTTAACTAACAATAAATTGTTAGTTGAAATTAAAAGAATTATGCGTGGAATATTGCATTTAAAATCACTTTAGAATCTTGCAGATGCAAATAACTGAAGACTTTAGTTATAACTTGAATACAAAAATCAAAATCTTTTTAAATGTTGACAACTTACCACCAAAATTTTGAGCAATATTGCGATTATAAGTATCCATTGCACTACGACATAAGAATTTCCGGCATATTGATGTCTCATTGGGTCCGTGTCTATAGGTGCAAGCAATAGGGTCACTAGCTGAGCAGGAACTTGTACAAGTTTGTATTGTACTATAAAAAATGTATAATATTTTTTTTTTATATATTTTATTTTATTGATTTAATTTCATTTAGTATGAAAATAAGTAGAGAAAAATACAATGGCTTAAATATGAAAAATTAAAGTTCAGTTACCCATATTGTTTACAACATTTGCATAAAAACTATTTTCAAAAGTACTTAAATTATGAAATTTGCAGCGATTTTAATTCTGATTTCAGTTTTCTGTCATCTAGTTCTCTAGTTCTCTAGGTCTTAGAATATTTTTAATTTTTCGTGCTTCTCATGCTTTTCTAGCTATAAATGTATATCTCAAAATATAGAGCCAATTTTATAAAACAGAGTACAGGATTCAAATTAAAGTAAGATTTAAATTTAGAAACTGTCGAATTTTTCATAAAAAAATTATCTTTTCGGACCGTGTAATCATTAATATAGTCAAGTTGCAAAGGGTTTGGGACAACCTTTATTGTAAGAACTTCTAAAAAAAAGAAAAAAGAAATCGAAAATGACTACACTTTGGAAGAACTAAAGAAAAATATGTTCACATTTAACCTATCATTAAATTTGAGCATGATATATTTGCAGTCTCATCTTCTGTTCCTCCATTGAATAGTAATTCAAATACGATTTCAGAAACGTTTTCATTTCACGTCTTCAGCCCGAGACATCCATAGAAAATATATTGACGCTTGTCAGACAAACCAATTTTTTATTCTATAATTTTTTATTATTTAACAGGTGCAGCCGAAGATTTTACAACTTTTCTTAACTCTAATTTGTGGGCCGATAATATTCTCGTTACTGAGTAAAAAATAAGTTTAGAAGGACGACTCAAGCCGTCAGACTCAAAAAAACTAAATAGGCATCCCTTTACTATTAAAATGTAAGGGGTTTACGTTCTTAGACGCAGATCATATTTATATTGACTCAGAATTGCTCTGAGGATATTATCGCGTTACTGATTTTGAATTGTTTGATAATAGTTTTTAAGTTTCAAGAAAAGAAAGATACACTGACAATATTTCTTCTGTCCGTGGTCGTAACTCTGCCCGGTTAGCAACTTAGGTGCGCCTGCCTGTCCGAAGCCAGGATAAAGGAGGATAGTTGTTTGTAGGATACGTCCTGCAAACGTAAAAACTGATAGGTCCAACCAAGAGCTCGGGGTGGCGCCCATCTTGGTAGCAGGTCATATTCGGCATATCGATATGAAACAAGTCTGCGAAGATATAGCAATTGACCTTAAAACTTGTTAGTACAGGGACAGTCTTTACCTGTCAAATGGGGTAGACCCTATCTATCCACCGCACTAAGACTAGAAAAAGGCCGATAAATTTGGATGTTGAATGTTTTGACATGCGTGCTTAACATGTCGACTCTCGGGTTTTCCTTAGGGGTTTGCTCGTCGACTTTTGGCTTGGTCCCTCAAACTGGCACGGCGGTCACTGAGATGAGTGAAGAAATGGTGTGTAAAAATGGGTTCTCATACTGAGCACGGATGTCCCTGAGAATAAGGCCTATACTCTATATGGATGTTGAGATCTTTAGATCATTTGGACTGCCAGAATAAGAGTGGCAAAATTAGGTCCTCCTATGTAGGTACCAGACATGTGTAATTACTCGCAACTGACCCAATAGCTGTGAGCTGTTAAAATGGTCCTTTCAGTGCTCATTGAGCACTGTCACGCATAAAAATGCACTTCTTCATAATTGCTTGAGTGCATTTTTGGTCTCTTTGCGTGAATGTTGTGGATCCTCATCGACGGGATCGAGTTGCCCAGATGACTGTCGTGGGCTGTGGCCCTTCGGGGAGACTCATACTGGTTGTGGTTATGAGAATGCTACACAGGTCTAGATTGACCGGGGTCGCGCAGTGTTACGACCGGTCTTAATATGCAAGAGATTGGATAAATCTCGTCTTCACCAGTAGATGGATTATAGGTACGTCACTACTGAAATCTAAACTGGTACTGATATTACGAGCAGTATTTAATTTATTGCATAATGCTTCTAATCAGCAGGGCACTGGGTGATGCTTTATGTTTGTGAAACGGCTTCCATGTTCGTGTTGCTACACCGGATGCCCCGTATGTTTTACTGGTTAAAGCATAAACGGGTCCGTGTTGTAGTAAAACACATAAGTTCTGGTTGTCTGTTTCATGAACTATTACCCTAGGTCTGGAGACCCAAGTACTTAAGCCTTGCGGCAGGTGTACTTGTCAAACCAGATTCTGTCTGTAGCTTAGAATATAAGTAAGCTTAACTTTCTTATAAGCCTTTCCATACCGTAGTGCTTTCCTAAGCCCTATATCAAGTATTAGTACCTGTATCTATTTACTTATTACCTGTACCAGTTCTATAAAGGTAAAATTTAAAACTCCAAAACTCCACATGTTTCATACAGGTAGAATGAAATGGGTCAGATAAAAAAATTCTAGGACCTATTTGAATTACCAGAACCTGTATATGCACCTGTCTTATAGAGTTGAAATTAAAAGGGTAAATAAAACTAAAAAATCCTTTAAATTGTATGCAATAAAATACTTATAAAGATGCGTTTAAATTAGCGTCATTCCAATATTTGTGTGAGTAGTTTCAGTAAAACGAAAAAAAGCTTCTACGTGGGGATTGTGGGGCGTATAAAAGAACATATGGAGTGAAAGAGGAGACTTTCACCTTTAACTGGATGCTTTCATTTTTTTGACCCGTTTTGATCTTTAGAAGTTTTATTCCACAAAAAGTTAAAATTTATACAAAAAACAGTCATTTTGAAAACATTTCGTAACATCCAAAATATAAATAGTACAGCTATAACTGCATACAATAGTTTAACGATAATAGTCCCACCAACCTACCAAAAAATAATCAACCCTCTTTTGATTATAGTTTGCGAGCGATGGCCATTCATTTTCGATGAAAAAATAAAAAACTCACCTTTTTCTGAAATTTAACAAATTTTCAAATTTACCTTTTAACAAATACAGTTGCGTTTAACCGCATGCCACGCCCACAATTTTAGATAGTTTGACCTAAGTTTTTTGCCACCTATTTTTGGATATATTTACTACAAAACGGCGCAAAAATTTTATGAATCGGTTACCACAAAAAATGGGTATTTTGGCCAATGGATTTAATTCTTAAGCCACAGTGTGGCGGACCAAAGAAGTATTTTTAATATATTAATATTATCTTTTTGTTGTAATCGACCAAGCAAAAAAGAAGCAATAATTTCTAAAAAATCACAAAGCAAGTCGGAGAAGCTTTGCTTAAAAAAAATGTTATGATTTCTGTAATTTTTATATTTTCTTAACTTACTGCAAAAATACAAATAGCAAAGCGCTCTCAGAAAATTTAAATTAAAAGCAATTTGAATAATTAGATTTGTTTTTAAGAATTTAATTAAAAATTATGTGAAAAATAAAAGTAAGTTTATAAAATTTATACCTACTTATTTAGCGTTCAATTTTACATTTAAAAACACTTTAAAATGTTGCAGATGCAAATAAATGTAGACTTTTATCAAAATTTTAATAAAGTTATCTCAAATCATTTAAATATTGAAAACTTACCTAGAAGCATTGCATACATAATAATAAAGTTATCTGTAATCATTTAAATATTGAAAACTTACCTAGAAGCATTGCATGGGCCATCGGTGAATGCGTTTGCGTTGCATAAGGAACTTTCATCACATTGAAACATATAAGCTATATAAGAGAAGAAAAAAAAGACAATTTCTTACCATGTTTTATAACCTCGTGCAAAAGGAAAAATAGTTACAATATATTACAGTCATTCTTTATGTGGCATTACACTCTGAACCCGATTATCATTATCGCGAGAGTTAAGTAAATTAGTTTCCGAGAAAATACTGTTTTTAATATATTCTCTTCAATCAACGTGTTTTTACTTTCAGCAAAACAAAACACTTTCAGTAAATTTCAATCAAATACACTTAAAGTAGATTAAATTATTAAATTTATAATAAATTAAATTGAAATTAAAAAAAAAAGATATTTTTCACTCTTGATTTATTAATTTTTTTTTTTTTTATAAATAAAGCATTTAAAATCATTTTTCAATGTTGCAGATACAAAGTACAGAAGATTTAAGTCACAACAAGAATAAAATTATCAAAATAATTCTTAAATGTTGACAACTTACCCGAATGATTTGCATTAAGATTGCAGTTATAAGCATCCAAAGCATTATGACATGAGAATTTCCGACATATTCTGGTCTCACCTTCAACTCTCGATGCACAAATAGGTGGGTCACCAACTGAGCAAGAACTTGAACACGCTGGTGTAGTACTACAAAAAATAAATGAAATTTTTTTGTATAAAATTTTTTTTGTATTAAATTTGTGGACGACGAAAAAAAACGAAATGGCCATTTCAGCCCTCGAAAGGGCTTTGAATGAGCTTCTTATGATCATTTGTGTTGTGCGTGTTGTGAAATGTTTTAACACAAATGATCGAGAACTGGACCTACAAGTTTTATGCCGACACCAAGCGGCTTATGTTCTCAAGAAGAATTTCATGGCAATTTTAACTCTCTGAGGTTTGCCCGTGTCTGCAGAGAGGTGGCGGCCGAACAGAAAAATTAATTCAATTGAAAAAACATTCTGTGTTAGATGGGAATTAAACCAGGGTTTTCTGGCGTATGGGCCATACACTCTACCCACTACGACCCGGCCGCCCCAAAATAATACAATATGATAAAATTGAATTAGCGTTCCCTCATCTGGACACAGCCCTGCGTATATTTTTATGCTTGATAGTATCAAACTGCACAGCGGAACGATCTTTATCGAAATTGAAAATAAATGAAAAATAAATGAATAAAAATGACAAAAGGACGAGGATGCTGCAGGAAAGGCTCGATGCTTTATCAATATTATGTATAGAGGCAAATGTTCTAAAAACGTTGAACTTAAAAAATGGCTCAAATGGCCATTTATATTATTACATTATATTATTTTGTACAACTGTGAGTGACTTGTGAGAGGCAATTCATTTATTTTATTTATGACTAGCAGGCCACAGTGGTCCGCGACTTCTCCACGGACATTTTTTTTATCAATAAAGAGCATTAACACGCTCTTGTTACTCTTTGAATGAGTGTGTTCAGTCAATCGCCTGACTTGCGTTCAAATATCGAGAAATTTTCATCGCTCTACAATGTGTTTATCGGCTCTCACTCTCACTGTTCTTTGGCAGTATATATTTTGTATTCTGATGTTTGAACGGTGCACATAATTTTGTCGGCATGAAGTATTTTAGCCAGGAATGAGAATTTGACTGCTTTTTCTTTGTACGAGGTCTGTTCAAAAAGTATCGTGAATTTTGAATTTCTGCGAGTTACGTACTGTCAGCGTCAAAAGAAATTGTACACGTTAATATGTTATGTTTGTGTCTTTATTTTACTAGTTTGCTTTATCATTTTATTCAACATATTATGTTTTTTGAAAAATATATATAAAAAAAAAATAACAAAAATTTAACAATAAAAAAAATTATAGAACAACAACTTAAAATACTTCAAATTCACAGCGTCAAAAGAAATTGTACAGTAAGTATAAAAAAATTATTTCAAAGAATTTTAAAAAGGTTAGTATTTTGTTTGCTTTCCATTTGCGTTGATTACAGCTTGCAATCTTCTGGGCATCGATTCCACTAGGTTTCGGGTTACATCGGAAGAGATTTTTTGCCATTCCTCCATTATCACTGATTTTAGAGAGTCTTTGCTGGTAATCGTTCTTTTTCTAATTTGACGGTCCAGATGCTCCCACAAATGCTCGATAGGGTTAAGGTCGGGTGACTGGGCGGGATGATCCAGCTGTTTTGGGGTATGATATAGCAGCCATTCCTTTACTATTTTAGCAGTGTGCTTAGGATCATTGTCTTATTGAAAGACCCAAGTTTGATCCAAGCCCAATTTGTCGACACTAGGTTGCAAATTATCTTTCAAAATGGTGAGGTAATCTGTTTTATTCATAGTGCTCTCTATGAAAACCAAGTTACCTACACCACTGGCTGCCATACACACCCCTACCATGCCCGAATCACCACCATGCTTGACGGTAGATATTACATTTTGTTGGGCAAATGCTGAATTTTTGCATCTCCAAATTTTAGTTGGTGTTTTGTTACCAAAAATTTCAAATTTTCTCTCGTCAGTAAAGACCACATTATTCCAGAATGAATTTGGTTCATTTTGATACTTTTTAGCAAAATTCAGACGTCGCTGTTGATTGATTTTTGATATGAAAGGTTTGCTTCTTGGAACTCGTCCACGTAGTCCATTTGCATGTAGTGCTCTACGTATAGTACTGGAGCTAACGTTAACACCTGAGCGTTCTGAAATGTACTCGGATATTTTAACAGCACTTTCAGTTGGATTTTGCTTCACTCGTCGCACAATGGATCGTATTTGAGTCGCATTTAGTTTACGGGGTCTTCCAGATTTGGGACGATTTTGTAAATTTCCGAACTTTTTGTAATTATCAATTATATGTTTTACAGTATTATGGCTTCTATCAATCATCAAACCAATTTCACGCAATGTTTTTCCTTTTTTATAATATTTTAGCACAAGTTCGCGAACATCCGGGGAGGTTTGTTTACCCATTTTGAAAATAAATTTCGTTACTCAAAAATCTTCAGATTTGAACTGATCCTCACGACATCAAGTCAATTAATAATTATTATAATTAGTTAATATTGCCTACAACATGATAAAAAGTCAAATCACTAAACATAACGGTAATTTTTTACCATTAAAATTCTTTAAAATATTTGGTGCACGTGTTGTACAATTTCTTTTGACGCTATTAATATGAAGATGTTTTTGTTTTTGTTCTATGAATTTTTGTTATTGTAATATTGTTGTTGTTTTTATTATGTACATTAAGAGAGGAGAAACTATATTATTAAAAAAACAAAAAATGTAAAACAAAAGGGAATTGCAAAAGAGTATAATTTAACTGCAAACATAGAGGAACAACGTGTACAACTTCTTTTGACGCTGACAGTATATTCGATTTTATATTATTTTTTTTTTTTTTTTTTGTGGCGCTATGTTGGTACTCATGTTTCTCACTTATGCCGACAAATTCGGCAATTTTGAGTGTTCAGTTAATTTTTGACAGCTGCTTTGCTTGCACGTGTTTTGGCTCGTCTTCGATTTTACCTATTCCAAAAAATGGATCAAAGAATATGTATCAAAACCAGTCGGCACTAGGCCTACTCTTCACCAGACCTGATAGTATTGCTTTCAAAATTTTTTGTTTTAACAATGCGAGCATCGCTTTTCATTGATCAATTGATTTGAGATGCTGCATGCCCAAACTATCAGGATCGGAAGAATCATATTATTCACCAAATTTTACCTCAAAATAGATGGATTGTGTTGTATTGTTCGCAATTTCCAAATGCATACTTATTATTAAATCTTATACTCGTATACATATAAAAATCTAATGGTTTCTGTGTAAAAAAAAATGTGCAAAAATTCATTTTTAATGAGAAGCAACTGATGAAATGATTGATTCCGAATAGACATTCCTTAAATTGTGAAAAGTAAATATAGAATCAATAAGAGTAAAAACGAAGCTCTGAGATTTTAAGCAACGTGACTTAAAAAAACGCAAGTCGGAATATTATTAATGAAATATTAATGGAAAATGGGTGTGTTTTAGTTATAAGAATATGTTGTAAATTTATGTATGTAGGTATGTATGTATGTATCTATGTATGTTTAATTCTTTATTCTTGTTTATAAAAGTTTACATTAGTGGTATAAAATAATATCCGATAATATAAGAATAGTTTATGACATTTGTTATCTTCGTTTAAGAAAATAGTGTTAAATGTCACTTCAAAAATTTTGTAAATTGTGTTTTAGAGTTATGGGGTGAAAAATATATTTATAAATAAAAAACATAAATAACATTCAACGATTTAAATGAGCCAAAATGAACTTAATATATAATCTGAACTTAAGAAATTAACATAAAAGTGAACTAACATAAGGAATAAAAATGGAAATCTATGTATATGGACATTACAAGAAAAGTACAAAAAAAAAAAAAAGAAAAAGAAATTGCAAATTCTAGTTAATTGGGCGCAACAAGGCTTCAATTTCAGTGTTATCCAGAGTAAGCAACCACAACTTGATTTTTTTCAAAAAAACACATAAGCTCCTTTTCAATTGTAAATAAAGAGGGAGTTTGTTAAACAATCTGTACGACAATATCGAATAGAAATTTCGATGGTGAATAGTTTGGAAATGGGTACTGTTATGGCTACGCCCGCATTCCTTCTCAAGTTATAATTACCTGATATTGGATTTTGCATGTACCCACTTCTTATAAAAAATATTTTTAGGACTATATAATAGTATAAGTGCCTTACTCGTAAAATCATTAAACTTCTAAATAGTTTAATTGAAGGTGGAAATCAATTAGCATTGCAAATTTTTCTTAGTGCAGCTTTTTGTAATATTAACAAAGGACGAATTTTTGGCTGATATGTACCCCCCTCCCCCCCCCAGCAGATTATACCGTATTGAAGTTACGAAAGAAATATGCCATAGTAGATTTGATGTAGTAATTTATAAGAGCAGATTTGCTTTAAACGATGGAAACATTCAGTCCAGTTTAGATTTTGGTCAACCATCACACCGAGGTATCTATAACATATCACCTTTTCTATAGTAAAACAGTTTGTACTACACGGGATGTTTAGACCCCAACGCGTACTGCGTAAGGGGTATATTAACTTTGTCATTCCGTTTGTAACGCCAAGAAGGAGGCGTGGCAGGTATAGAAAAATATATATATTTTTGATCAGCATCATCTCTTGAGACGATTTCCGTGTGTCCGTCTGTCTGTCCGTTTGTCCGTTTGTCCGTCTGTCGACACGATTACAGCCGCAATTTTAAAGCTATCACGATGAAATTCAAAGTATAAGTTTATTTTAAAAAAGAAAGATCAAGTTCGAAAATGGGCCAAATCGGATGAAAATTACGCCTACCTCCCATACAAAGTGACTTTATATTAACCGTAAAATGCCTTTAAAATCCACAAAAATTAAAGAAATGCCTTGAAATTTTGCACTTTATCTTTGATATATAATGTGAACCATCTCTATGATATATGGCAAAATCGGATCAAAACCACGCCTACTTCCCATACAAAGTGACGTCATCAAAATAGGAAAACTTTCGTTATTATATAAAACTGAATTTCATCGTGTATGTCGTGGCTAAAGACTTCGAAAATACTTCAATATGGCCGCGGGGGGATATTTTAGCTTCGGTAGAGTACCGTACCACCCCTTTTTAGTTTTATCATAAGTTGTACTAGGGCTTAGTAACGTAAACCTTGGAGCTAAAAAAGTAAAGCTTTTTTTATTGTCAAGTCCTTTATAAATAAAAGAACAGAATTCAAGCAGCGCGTCTTCAGTTGAAAGACTAGAAATTGAAATTTTTTTGAAGATAGTTTATTACTCTCGCCTTCATTGCTTTTTCAAATACTTTTGAAATTGATGATAAAAGAGAAATCGGCCTATAGTTATTTTTATCCTTCCTGCTACCTTTTTTGAACAGTGGAATAGCAATTGAATTTTTAAGATGGTAAGGGAAAGTAACTGGTACACTTAAATTAAATATATGCTTTAAAACATCAACAATATTAAGTGCAACCTTTCTCAGTATATTATTTGAAATACCACATCCACAAAAGTTGGACTTGCCCAAGGACTTAATAATTCCTACTAGCTCAAATCCAGATATATTTTCAAAATAAAACTGTCACTGGAAATAATTTCCACAGAACATACGCAATTCTCAGGATCTTCAACTCGAAAAGATTTTTCCGCAATTGAAACGAAATGGTTATTAGATTCGTTATAAACTTCTTTTAGATCAGCTATGTATAACTACCATTGTTTATAATAATCCGCTCCGTTCCATTTCAGATCTCTCGCTTTAAAATGCTGTTTATAATTTTCCATTCTTTTTTTGGGTCTCTTTGTGCTATGTTTAGCTGTTGCTGAAAGTAGTTATTCTTACATGATTTTATTTCAGTGTTTAAATTTTTATACAGTTTTTTAAAATGTTTTTTAAGTCTGAGGTTTAGTGGATGCTTTCTACATTTCTTGCTAAGTTTATTTTTTTCCCTGATTTTTTTAATTACTTGACGATTAATCCACGGCTTCAGGATTCGTTCTGAACTTTTTACCACAGTTGTGTAACTGGAGGTTTTGATATGGCCACTTAAAATATTTAAGAACATGCTATATGCATGAGATACATTTTCTTCGGCATAGACGGATTCCCAGCCTTCGAAGCGTAATGCAAAGTTCAGTTTCAAAAAATCTATTTTAGTAATGCTTGTGGAAGGCAATAGATTAAAACGCTCTTTGCAATCTAGACTCATTAAGATTCCAGATAAACAATGGTCAGTTACGCGAAGATCTAAATTGATGCCATAACAACGGTCAGAAGATATTTTTGCGAACCGCCCAAATGTGGTCTAGACAAGTACCTGACACAGGTCTAGTCGGCTCATTAACAAAAGTAGTCAGTCCATGTTCAGCTATAAGAGCAAGGTAAGTATCCGAAACTTGATTGGTATTTAAAATATCTGAATTAAAATCTGCTAATATGGAGAGGTTCTTCGAATGATCGTTACTCAAGTAAGTTGAATAATCGTCCAAGAATAACTGAATGCGTTGCGCATGATATCTGTATAGACAAACAAAGTTAAATGTTTCCATATTAATACAGCAAGAGACTTTTATCAAATCAGCACTAATCAAATTGCAATGCGATATATCACAATCATAACAATCACGCGCGAAAACACCAACTCCATCGGCAGAATAAGAGTCGTTAGTATTGGCAAAGAATTTATAACCAGCAATGTTAAAATCATCAATTTCAAAGGAATAAATTCAAATTTTAGAAACAAATATAATGACTGGCAAGTAGTTAAGAGTTTGAATATTACAAATAAGTAAATCGAAGTTTTGTCGCAAGCTCCGTATATTTTGATGAACAACTAAAAGGTTTTTATGGTTTAGTTGGGAAAAATGTGCCCAATCGCTGATAGTGTTAATGGCAGAGTTACTTGTTGTAGGATCTATATAAAAATCATTCATTGTAATTGAAATGCAAAATTGTACAAATTTGGATATAGACTTATAAATTGTCTAAATCTTCAAAAGATCCTACAACAAAAACTAACTCTGCCATTATCATCTTTTTTCATGAAAAATTTGGAATTACTAAACCATAAATATTTGAATTGATTTTGTTTTTGTACTTTTCTTGCAGATAAAAACAAAGCTCTGTTGTAACTAGTGAAGCAATCATTTATGTATATATTATTTATTGAGCCATTCGAAAACAAAGATTATTAAGCAGCTGAAATTTGAACTATAAAATCAATTCCTAATTGAGCTAAGGTTCAATCAGTTCTTCATTTGAGTTTATGCGAACGGCCTTGAAGCCTTAGTTATCTGTTTAACATCCTTCGTCTAAAATGCATAAACAAAAAATAACATCTGTCTTCATATTCAAAACTCAGACGCCAGAAGCCAACTTGCAGTGTTCTACAATTTTTCGAACCCACTTTTGTTGCTGATGAAAATCACCTCAACAAATACCCAGACACCACAAAAAATTCTTTTTTATTGTCTTATGCATATTAAAAAAAGAAAAAAAAACCTCATTTCAGCCCTTGAAAAAAATTGTACAGAGTTTCTTATGACCAATCATGTTTTCCGTGTTATTAAATATTTGTACAAAAATGACTGAGAATTAGATAAGAGGTGACGGGCGATCAGAATAATTAATTTGAATTGAAAAGAATATTGAAATCTGATGGAGCTTGAACCCGGGTCTGTCGTACTTCTGTGGCGTCTATCCGTTCTTGTGTGATAAAGCCGCCACTTAAAAAAAAATTCAATTAATTTAAATTATTATTAATTCATTTATGGAGTTTTGCATTTTGAAATGGCATCAAAATGATCAAATGAAAATTAATGAAGACTTCTGTCATAATTTGAATAAACTTAACTTAATATCATTCAAATATTCGCAACTTACTAGAGGTCCCTGCATGGTTCTTCTTGGTAATAATATAATCCATTGCATGTAGATGTAAGGCTTGTATAATGCATAATTTCTATAGAAGAAAAAAAGAAAAAACAATAATTTTTCAATATTAATAAAACTCATTTTCTGTGTGTTTATTTGCTTGGATTTTATACTAATTATAAACGGCTAAGCGAATTTTATTCAAATTTGACACATACATTGTTTGCATCCTAAATTAAATTATTGCTTACTTAGTTTTGACTACACTGAGGGAAAAAATATTATTTTTATTCATAATCGTTTTTAATTCATCGAAAACCCAGATCGTTTTTGAACCATTGACGCATTTGCATAAATCAAACACGTAAATATTTCAAATTTTTATAACATAACAAAAGGATAAAGAATGCAACAGCCGCGGGTTTGAACCTGGGCATCTCGCTAATAAGGCAAGCACGTCAGCCAGTGTGCCATAGCTCAATTGAACAATGCGGTTCTTAATTACTAATAACAGTAAGTTTAGCTAAAATTAAATCAAATTTTGCTTACGCAAATACGGAAAAAATTTAAATTCGAAAAAAGTTGTAAGGGAAATATTTGATTTTTACACGTAAATGCACTGGCGCCTCTTTTAGAAAAAAAAGACTAAAATTTAATGGTAACGAAAAATTTTAATGGGAATGAAAAATATTTGCGACCAGATTTTTTTTTTTAAATCCTTTGAAGTCCAAAAAAATTAGGAGCTAATTTTTTGATGCAAGCCTCTTCGTTAAAGCATAAATAACAACTTGTCAAGAGTTCCATATGATACCATGTATGCACTAGAAGATATTCAGGTTCAAAGATCACCGAAATCGGTCATTCGCTTATATCTCCGCTCCTCTTTGTAGGATAGAAAATATGCTATGCACAAAATTGTAGATCAGATAATTCCCTACAAAAATGCCCTTAACAGTTTTAATGTAAAACAAACTGTTTCCACCCTATGCGACTAGATATATTTGAATAGCGCAAAGTATAAATTTCATACCTTAATTTCATGCACACATATAAAAAATTTGCTCAAAGCCAATATGAAATTTCTAAAATTCATTCCACGCTACTGTAGGTATAACCTAAAGTGTACCCCAAAAACGTTAGCATGACCTTGAAAAAATTTGTACAAATACCCGCATAAAAACCGCGCTGTAAGACATAATTCTACTTCAAAACTTCCTAGTATCACCGAGTATTTCAGCTAGTTACGTTATATAAGTTAATGCAAGAAGAATAAAATTATATTAGGCATTTGACATTCATTATTTATGTTACATTGCACGCATGATTCAATCATAATAAGGTTATCCAGATATTTGACATACCCTTATTTTATGTAAACAAAAATGTTTTTACTCTCTTGAAAAAATGACAGCCAGGGTTGTGTGGTAGTCCCAAAAAAAAGTATGTTTCAGTGCTCTGCTGTGTTTCTTTAAAAGTACTTTTTTCACATGCTTGGGGCTATGTTAAAAAAATCAATTGTGCAATATTTTAGTTAAATTTATTGACATGAAAATAATTTGTGGAAATTTTTTTCAATTTTTATAGCGTCATTTATCTCAAATTACTTTATGTCTTAGTATGTGATATTTTTAATTTCAAACTAGTGTTAAATAATTTAAAATAAAAAAGCCTTCAACATGTAGGATATTTCAGACGTCGTATGTGTTCGGCAGTGAGCAAGCGCAAAAGTACGCAGTGCCGTTGGATTTCCGTATTAAAAAATAAAACAACTTTATTCTAACAATTACCAATTTCAGAATTAAAAGGAAATTCATGTTCAAATTAAAAATACCATTTTTGATTCAGAAATTTCAAGCTTAATTCTACTTTTGTCACTGTTGAATTTTAATTTAACGTTGTTATTTTTAATTTTATATTGTTTTTTTCTGTATTATTCTCTGCGTTGTGTGAACAAAATTAGATATCTTTTGTCAAAAGAGGAAAAAAGGTACGTTTGATTTTCCCTAATATAAATGTATTTATCAATAATCATCCTTTTGGTTAAGCAAACGGTTTCAAAACTCTGTATCACAGATTAAAAAACATATTTTTAATAAATTTTACCTCTAAGCTGACTTTTGTTTTTTACTTATTTTAGCTCAAAGCTCAAAAACATAATCAAAATATTCATACAAATTCTTTGCAAAATGTGTTTTGCATACACAAATCAAATTTTTTCAATATTGTTTTAGATCAAAAAATTCATACATTACACTTTAAAAAGCCCATAATATAAGTTCTGTTCAAAACAAACAGGTAGTAGAAAACGTAGTAGTCAAATGTATATTTAATATTTTGTACTACGAAAAAGTATGATATTCATGCAACTGCGGGATATTTATGTCATTAAAAAATTGCTCTTTTGCTCTCCTCTTTAAATAAGGGTATACATTCTTATTCTTGTGAGAAGACGTCAAATATCTGGATAACCTTATAATAATTGAATCATGATTGCACGTAGAATCAAATTATGATATCTGCAAACAGTCTTTCAACAACAGATGTTATTTTAAATAAAAAAAAAAAAAAACAGTATTTTTAGAAATGCTGATCATTTTCAGAGTACAAACTCTGAGGTTAGTAATGAAACTGCCACTGCCACGGCTTTTCTTGCATATGGCCATTATTTGTTGAAATTTTTCATCATATTTTCACATCATTGCGGCTGTAACTCGCATATAACAGCTCTAATATTGTCTTTGAGTGCTTGAATTGGCGTGGACTTTATCTTTAATGTAGCTCCAAAGAAAAAAGTCTAATGGTGTTAAGTCGTACGATGTCGGCAGCCAATCAAAGTCTTCATTTCGAGAAATTACACGTTCAAAAAATATTTCACGTAACAAAGTTTCACCAGCTATATGGCATGTGGCGCCGTCCTGCTTAAAATAAACGTCGTCCACTTCCATACCATCATATTCAGTCCAAAAAAAGTCAGTCAACATCGTTTGGCGACTATTCACTATCAATTCACTTAACGGTCACACCATGTATCATGTTCGTCAAAAATATTTCCCAATGACACCGCTACTCCAAAAACCGCATCAAACTGTTACTATTTGTGGATGAAGAGATTGTTCGACTATTTATATTGGGTTTTCAGAGCCCCAGATGCAATAATTTTGCTCATTCACGTACCCAAACAGATGAAAATCAGCCAAATCAATCAGAATAATTTTATTTGAGGAATCATGATCCAGTTCATGCATTTTTAGCAACCAATAAGCAAAAGTACAGCGTTTTCCATGATTTAAAGACTTCAATTCTTATGTCAACTGCACCTTATTAGTATGAAGGACAAGATTTTTATGCAAAATATGGTGCAAAGTGACTGTGGATAGGCCCAATTAATGTGATCGTCTCGAAATGGACAAACCTGGATTTTTAGCCACACACTCAGCTACAGAGTTGGGGTCTCTAACAACACTAACTTGTTCGAGGCTTTAAAATTTATCGATTAATTTGACTATAGCTGTGTAAAAAGGCGCTTGATGATTGCCAACAGCAGTACGAACTTTACGAATCATGTTCACGATATTTACATCGTTTTTATAGTAAATTTTCA
This sequence comes from Coremacera marginata, assembly GCA_914767935.1. NCBI lineage: Eukaryota > Metazoa > Arthropoda > Insecta > Diptera > Sciomyzidae > Coremacera > Coremacera marginata. The sequence goes on from OU612044.1 coordinate 161,067,449, forward strand.
CTATCTCAATGATTTTGGCGAGTGTGTATTATTGATCCATATCTGAAAAAAAAGTAGGAAATTTCAAATGACACCTTTTGTTGAAAGACCCTTTACAATTACAGAGTTGAATTTAAATTTTTTATTTTCTCTTACAACAAATTAAATCACTTGTAGTCAACTTTAATTAAAACCAATTAAATTAATTTATTTTATTATTAAAAAAGCAAATTGAAATCATGAAGGATTTTGCTTACTTTTTATTTAATAAATTTTTACTTATATAACGTAGAGTTTTGCCTTTGAAATCACTTGGAAATTTTGAAAATGCAAATAGCTGCAGATTAGAAATGTTGATAGCTTACCCGAACCATATCCATGATAAATAAGGTCGCAATTATGGCCATTCATCGCAGCAATACATGGGAAAGGTTGGCATATAGTGCCGCTAGGGCCAATTCTGGTTGAACACAGTGGAACGTCACTTTCTAAGCAGAAACTTTCACAATCTTCGTGTGGTGGTAGGCTATAAAAAAAGTGAAATATTTTTAGATTTTATTCATTTAATTTTATTTAACATGTTTATAAGAAAGTTCTATATAATAGTACCAAATCTATTATTTCAGCAATCAATTCATTGGCTAAGGGAGCACGTTCTATAAGTTTTATAAGTTTTTAATACACTATTTATTATTTTTAAGAATCTGCCTGCATTATATATTTACTCAAATTTACTTAAGAATGCATTTTATTAACCCTCTACTGCACGCATTATGATCCAGCTAGTAAAAACATTTGTTTTTGTTAGATTCCCATTTCAAATGGAATAATTAGATATACAAACTAAATTTACTTCAGAAAAGTAGGTGCGTTTTCTGGGAAATTTTTTTTGGCATGTATGGCTTCTTATGCACTCCTAGCTTTTTCAACCTAAAACACAAATGCCATATATACCGTTCTATGCATCAAAGACAATTTCCATTTTATATATAATTTTAAGTATATATGTTTATATTTTACTTAAAATGTAAATTAAATATTATAAGGTTATAATATAAAGTAAAAAAAAAAGGTACAAAAAGACTTCAATGGTAATTATATACTCTGGTATATACAATGGTAGGAATAATGCATTTTTAAACCCATTTTTTTTTAGAATCAAAACTTCCCACAATACTAGAAATTTTTTTAATCAAAGCTGTACTTAAATTTAATAAAGTTGGAATAAAATTTGAACTTTAGTAACTACGGTTTAAAATTTAATACAAAATAACTAAAAAAAATCAAAAAATATTACAAATGGAATAGATTATTAATTAAAAAAGAAATTAATATTAGATTTAATACAACATGTATTACATTTTAAGCCATGTTGTATTATATTTCAATACTTTCCTTCTTCATTTTCAGATTGTTTAGATTCAAAAGTCTTATTCAAATTCAGAGTTACTTTTTCGGTTAACAAAGCTTTATAATACAATTTTTGTGATACATTTTTTATTTGATTATGGCGCACAAGCAACGTTTACTACTTTTTTCATTTCAATGATGACGTGAGTTCTAAACCTACAATAGAAGTTAGTTTAAAATGTATAGTATAACAGAAAAAAAAGCAATAAATTGTGTTAACAAAACCAGTTTTGCTTTTAGTACGCTATGGTTTTAAATCGAATACAATTTGTAATAAGGTTCTTAATCCACATCGGGTATTGCAATTTAAACCCATGCGGGTATAAAACTTAGCTTTAGTACTTAGTACAGGATTTACTAAAATTTAGTCCAAGATTTTTAACCGTGTAGAAGTTATTAATGAAAAACAGAAAAAGTGAAATGAAACCCCTTAAGTGAAAAGTGAAAGAAACGCTTAGGGGGGAGGGGAGGAGGTCGAGCATTTGTGACGAAGTGTGATATAGAATATGCAGGAAGGGGGTGTCAGCCCTTCCTGTCTAAAAGATGATCGGTAGAATCCAGTCGGACTCCATTTAGTAGAAAGTCTGGGTGGCGAGCTATGTTTTTTTTAAAGATTTCTTTGGCTGCATAAAATTTAAAGTCGTGATTGAAGCACAGAGATCTGAACCTCTTTTTCTATTTGTTGGAGTATTTGGCGTTGAAGCATGTCGACCCTTCCATTTGGTTAGGATTTTGCCAACTGAGAACATGTATCCTCCAAATATGACACACGAAAAAATTTTACGAATATTTCTTTGAATGCGCTAAAAGCCATATATAGCTGTTTCATACACGAAGAAAGGCGTGTTTTCAAGAATTTTACATGCATGTACAATTGAAAAACAATCACACAAACATCAATCACTCGGCTATAAATTCTTTAAAAACAAAAATATATAAGTAAACCTACTAACATGTAACTAAGAAAAATAAATGTTTTATTTTCTAAAATCTCCAGCCACCAAGTGACAACACGCACTGATAAACTAAACTGAGATTTTCTTTGCAGCTGTGTAAAAAAAAGTTACAAAAACATTTTTTACACAATCACAATCGTCTACTAATGAATTTTAATAATAATAGTTCTTGTTCGTAGCTACTAATATCCGTTGAAAATTCGAATTTCAAAATCGAAAGCCATATATGGCTTTGGGTGCAGTAGAGGGTTAAGAAATCAAAACATGTTCTCACATTGAAGTAACGCATTCTTTAAAGTAATTTACAAGAAACTGATTTCAATGTTTTAACATAAATTGAAGTGGTGCATTACGAATTCCTTCCAACCAGCTAAACTGTCAACAAAGAATACTACTTGGGTGTTATGCGTCGTTTGCGTAATGGTGTGCGTCAAAAAAGACCGGATTTGTGGAAAGACAATTCTTGGTTTTTGCATCACGATAATGCACCATCTTACATTGCACTCGTAATTCGTGGTCATTTCGCCAAATGCTCGACCCATATCGTTCCGCTACCACTGTATTCGCCTGATTTAGCACCATGTGACTTCTGACTATTCGCTTAACTCAAGAGACCTCTCCGTGGACACCGTTTTGAATCGATCGATAGATAGGCACAAAAGTATTGCATCCGGGAGGGAGGAGAGAGGGGGCGTGCAATGAATTTAGGATAAATAAAGATTTTTTGTTTTATAAACAAGTTCCCGATATTTTTTTCCCGCAGTAATATATCTAGCTATATAGTTAAATGCTACATTGAGTTTTTGTTTACTAAGAAAGTTGGCAGTTGGCAAAGATGTCACGCCCATTAAGAAGGGTAGGAAGAATGTAAGCTTTTGCAATGAGAAATCTTATTTAAAGTGGTGTGAAAGTCTGTAAAACCTTGAATGCCCTAAGCATACCATAAATTTTCCTGATTGTACTTCAAATCTGTGTGTTCCAAATCAAAATCATGTTGGAGATTACTTCAAGGTTTTAAGCTGAGTCAACAAAATCAAATGCAGAGTTGCTCAAGATAATCGTTGGATATACTAAAATGTCAATTGTTCTTTTTGACATGACTTTACATTTTGACTTTTTTGGACTAAAACATAAGCCATGTACGCCTGCCCATGTTGCTATGCACGCTAGGTCGCTGTTGATGGCAGATACACAGTAACAAATGTTCTCACGCTTACAGCTTACGTACAACTGAACATCATCCATGTACATGTGAATATCACAATGTTGAAGAACATTTGGTAAATCATTAACATAGATTGAGAACAGAAGAGGTCCAAGGACAGAGCCCTGGGGAACTTCCCTGTAAGCCTTCAGAAACTCTGACGTCATGTTATTGGCAAATACGGCTTGATATCTTTGAACAAGATATGACCGCAATAGGTTAGCTGCTGTAGGGGCTGCTACTCAAGAAGCTTTTCATGGTAGTTTTTACTCTCTGAGGTTTGCCATCGTTTGCAGAGAGGTGACGGCCGAACAAAAAATAAATAATCCGTTTTTTAAACCACGTTATTCCTCTTTTAACTTAACATTTCTGCAAAAATACTTTACCGAATTGTATGTTTATGGTCTATATTTTTTTGTTATGATTTTTTTTAAACGAAAAAAGAAAAAAAAATTCGTATTTTAATCATTAAAAGTACAGAAAAACTTCTTTTGATACTTAAAGCGCGATTTTCTCGAATCAGGTTTTTTAAAATCGGTATGCATGATTGCGTGATTACTATTATACCGATTTCATTCAAAATTGCTGAATAAATAAAAAAATTGAGGGGTTGATTTTGAGTTTTTTTTAAGAAGTCCTTAAAAATGGTTTACAACAATTTTTGTCCTAAGATTATAGGCCTTTTTTTAATTTGAACTTTGTGTAGCCGTCATTTTGTCTCTGCTTTATTTTTTTGAAAAATCTCTTCATCAGCCCCTCACATTAGGCTTAAGCTCTAGACAATATTTTTATTTTTTTTTTGTTGTTTCAGATAAGCGAAACAGCTTACAACAACAACAGAGATATACAGCACAAAGTTTTTTCTATTTTTTTTTCTCTGCTTCATTTAAGCACGTGTGACGCGGAAGTGACGTCACGGAAAATAACAAAAATTTTTTTTGTTAATTCTAATACTTATGTATAACAATAAAAAATATTTACTCAAATATCTCTAACCGTTGTTTCACAATCCTTACTTATAGAAACACCTAAAATTTCGACAAAACTAAGTAAAATATCCCTTAACTTACAGCAAAAAGAAAAATAAAAATAGCAAAGCGCTTTCAGTAAACTTTTATTCAAAACAGTTTAAATAATTAAAATTATTTTTAAAAACTATTTTTAAATATATACGTAAAAAGCTTTTGCCTACATTTGAGTTATTAAATTTTTACTTATTAAGCGTTATGTTTTGCATTTTGAAATGACTTTTAAGTGTTTCCTATGCAAATACCTGAAGATTTTTATGATAATTTGAATAAAATTATCTGAAATCATTTAAATGTTGACAACTTACCCATTTAAATTGCAGTAGCCTTCTTGGCCAAATGCTATACGACTGCACTGGGAAGTATAAGTACCATACATATGAGCTATATAAGACACAAAAAAAAAAATTTTAATTAATTTTATAACTTATTGAAGAAATAATATAATTGTGTAAGATATTTGACAGTCATTCTTTATGTAACATTGCACGCTGAATCCGATTATGATGTGAAAGTTAAGTATAGCTGTTTCCGAGTTAACATAATGCTCAGTTTTTAAAATTTTCTTTTCAGTTAAAATGCTTTTAGTTTAAAGAAAGCTTAACACTTTCAGTAAACTTTAATCAAAATCAAATTAAGTTGGTTAGATAATTATTATTAAGTTAACAATAAATTAAATTGAATTGAAAAAGATTTTGTACGCTCTTGATATATTAAATTTTTACTTATTCAGCGTGAAATTTTGCATTTAAAATCTCTGTTAAATGTTGCAGACGCAAATAACTGAAGACCTTAGACAAAACTTAGATAAAAAATATCAAAATATTTTTTTAAATGTTGACAACTTACCATGTACATCTCGAATATTGCAGTTATAAGCTTCCAAAGCATTAAGACATAAGAATTTCCGACATATTTCATATTCGTAATTATCAGAGTATCTGCTTGAGCAAACTATAGGGTCTCTGGCGTAGCAGGTACTTATACAATTTGGTACAATACTATAAAAAATATATATTTTTTGTATTTTATGAATTTAATTTCATTTGATATGATATGAATTTAGGTAATAAGCTATAAAACAATTTATATCTCAAAAAATAGTGCCAATTTAAAAAGTTAGATTTAAATTTAGAAACTGTCGAATTTTTTGAATTTGTCGAGGAGGGTTTGGGACACCATTTATTATAAGGACTACCAATCATAGTAAATATTTAAACCATTCTTAAATTTGTAGATGCCATATTCGCAGTCTTTAAAAAACAAACATGACTACAATTCACAGTTGAAAGAGAAGAAAGTATATAAAAAAAATCATTCAGGCACTGAGCTTCATAGAATTAACAACAATATTATGCTTATGTTAATTGGCTTATGTTAATTGGCATAAATTACACATAAGTGTTATAACATACAATATCGAAAAGCAAACAACGAAATTAAGAATAATTGTAAAAAGCAATCACTATCCGAACAACATCATTACCAACTTTATAAATGATTAATTATATGAACAAAATCGTCACAAATTCCAAACATCAACAACAGTTCAATTTGGCAATGCTATACAAGTTTTACTGCATAACATATGTTCAAAAATTGAGCCCGAACAGAATCAAAGTTGCCAGCCGCTGCAAACACGCCCATAATGAAATGGTCGGTACATTTTTATAAGGAGACGTGGCAGGTATAAAAAGTATTTCTATTTTTGATAAGCATCGCCACCTGAGTCGATTCCCGTACGTCCGTCTGGTTGTCCGTCTGTGGACACGGTTACAGCCGTAATTTAAATGGTATCGCGATGAAATTCAAAATATAAGCTTCTTTCTAAAAAGTGAATATCAAATTCGAAAATGATCCACCTCCTGTACAAAGTGACTTTATTTTAACTGTAAATTCTCTTGAAAATCCACAAAAATTAAAGAAATGCCGTGAAATTTTACACATAAGCTTTGATATATAATATGAACCCTCACTATAAAATTTGGCAAATCTAATGAATACTCTCCCTACCTTCCATACACGAAGTGACTTCATCAAATTAGAAAAACCTTCATAAATATATAAAATTTAATTTCATCATGTTTGTATGTGCCCAAATTCCACCCACATCGTTTGTTCGACCTACACCAAAATTTGCACATATGTTCTTCGGTATAATGTGGAGTCTTTAGAATAGATAATGGGTGTGGCATTTTACTTTTAATTTAACTTCTGTTACACCCTGTGCCTGACTTCAAACAAATTTTGCTGCACACATAATTAATGAAATAATAAGGTAATTTGAGCAGTCTAAAGTTTATAAAATTGGGCGGTACTTAACAGGGGGCGTGGAACTTTATTTTTAACCTAGCTCCATCTACACCGTTTGTTCGATTTCAACCAACCAACGTTTCCACACATATTCTTTGGAATAATGAGCAGCCAGTAGTTAAGAAATTGGGCGGAATTGAACAGGTGGCGTGGCAATTTTATTTTAAACTAAATTCTTTTGCACCGTTGGTATGGATTCAACTAAATTTTTCATATATTGTTTAGCATAATTAGCAGTCATGAGTTTAGAAAAGTAGTCTGGTCTAATCCCGATACTTTTATGTTATTCGAACATTCACACCGATTTTGGACTTCAACAAAATTTTGCACATACAGCTGCGAGCATAGAAATAGTAGTGGGGACAAATATTTTATACTTTTGCAGATTATGAAAAATTTTAAACAATTTTGCCAACGGATGCATTGAAAAAGTAAAGCTTACTATCCTAACTATGTCTATATTAAAAAATTTTGGATTCGCATATTCACATCTTATGATTTTTATATAAAAATTTTTTTTACATAAAAATTACATGGAGCAGTAAAATAGCAGTATATGAAAAATATTAATATTTAGAGAACCAGGATGAATTTCGTAAAGTTCTTTCTATAGGTTTAGTTTATTGTAGTATTAGTACTTAGTTGCACTGCATTTATTTTTAATAACGGCTGAGCACCGTCTCCCTATGGAATCCACATGTGTCTCGCACCTCTTCAGGGATATAGCTTGCCATCCGCGCTGAACCACTTGCCAAAGTTAATTTTTGTTTTTTGGCTTAGCATAACATACAGCTTTCTTAATGTCAGTCCAAAGATTTTCAATGGGATTGAGGTCAGGACTCTGAGCTGGCCAGACCATAACCTCAATTCCATTGAGCCGAAACCATTCCTTTGCAAGTCTACTGGTGTGTTTTGGGTCATTATCCTGCTGAAATATCCGGCATTCAGCGGCATGTCCTCTTCAGCAAATGGTAACATCACATTTTGCAGTATATTGACGTACGCGTGCTGATCCGTTATGCTTGCAATCCTGTGAATCGGACCAATACATCTGTAGGAAAAACAGCCCCACACCATTATACTAGATCCACCATGCTTTAAGGTTTTTATGGTGAACCGAGGGTCGTATTCATTAGGTGGGCGTCTTGCATACTCACGAGACCCTTTGCCGCCAAATAGCACAATTTTAGATTTGTCTGTCCAGAGTATGTTCCTTCACTTTTCTATAGGCCATGTCAGATGCTCTTGAGCAAACAGAACACGCGTGCTATGTGGTTTTTCTCTAAAAGAGGAACCTTACGAGGACTGCGTGCAAATAAATTATGTTCCCGTAGCCTTCTTCGTACCGTATGAACAGCACAGGGAAAGTTCAGCTCAACTCGGATCTCCACAGCCGACATTGTTGGTCAAATTTTTGCGCACCTAACGAATTTTCTTACCGAAACCTCCGATAGAATTCGTTTTCCATCCCTTTTTTTCTTCCTTATTTTTGAACAATATTGCATTGCGGATCATTGTAGAGGAGCAGCCGATTTGTGTTTCTACTTCCTTGTAGGTTTTACCGCTTTTTATTAGACTTTGAATCAACTCTCGCTTTTCTGCATTGCCATGTTTTCCGCGTCCCACTTAAGGAAACAGATTCAAGTATTTTTATTTTTCACTACTTAATTTATATGAAAAAACCATAAAACGTACTTTTTGTGTATTATAAATAAATATTTTGACGTTCAAACAAAATCTTTACGCGATTTTCTTATTCGCTACTATTTTATTGCTCGCTTAGAAAAACTGATAATTCAATTAAAAATGTTCTACAAAGCAACAGTAAACTTTTGAAAGCTTTAAATTGCGAACAACAGGGATGCAACATATAAGTTAACATAATTTTAGTACTGGTCGGCATCGCTATCTGATAGGGTATAAAATATATAGCGAAACTTGCTTTTCGATTACGCACTACTATTTTAGTGCTCGGCACTGTATGTTTTTTTTTTTTTGTAAAATGAGTAGTAGTCAGTCTTCTAGAAAATTGGGCGGAACTAGACAACATTTTTCTGATTTCAACCAAACTAACACCGTTTTTTTTACTTCCACAAAATTTTGTAGATACTTATATTCTTTGAAATAATGAGTAGTCCGTAGTCTGAAAAAGTGCGCGGAATTAGTTAAGGGGGCGTGAAACTTAAATCTTAATACTTTATTTCAGTAAATATCTGCATCATGATATTAATATTTGGCATAGGAGTTGGTGTGAACTGTTCCAAGCAACGTGCAAAACCTGGGCATAACTAGAAAAAGGGGAGTAGAAATGTCCATTTAAAACTATATCTTAGATACAAGATTCGTAATTCCACTATACCCTCATCGCTGCAAGGATTTGATAATTGAATGATTTTTTATACGCTACTTTTAAATTTAAAAAAAAAAACACACAAAGTAAATTAAAAAACACACCTTAATATTCACTCCAGTTAATTTTATTATATTTCATTTTATCATTTTATCATTTTATTTATTTCATTGTGGGCAATTGTTAGTTTTTCCTTTGCGCTATGCAAAAAAAAAAAAAAAACATATGTACGAACAACAACACAAACGCATTCACATCAACAAAGAAAAAAACAACACCGATGCCCTTTTGTAGTAGAAGCAACATTTGTTGCCAAAGAATGGAATCGTGAAAAGAAGTAAACAAAGAGCGCAACAACAAGTCTTTGCAGAATTAATGTAGTCAGTCAATTTTTTGAACCTTTGCTTTGTGCTAAGAAGTAGAAAAACGTTGCTTTTTAAATTGGAAAGCACACAACTGCAATTCTGCTTTGGTTTTAGCAGAAGGTGTGCTTATAAGATTTTCTAAGTAATGGACTGCATGAGCCACAGAAGATTACTGATGAGTTGGTGTAGCGACCAACGAAACAGCTGTCTAATCTGCTGGAGGTTGTTCTGCAAAGAACATTGTTGTTGTGGCAACCTGTTGCTTCATGGAATTACTTGGCATAAAGCTCACATATATAATTCTTAAAAATTAATTTTTTTAAGAATTACTACAAACAAAATAGCAATATTTTTGTTATTTTTCCTATAGCTTTTATAGCTGCTAAATATGTTGGATATGTAGGATAGCCAATACACAATCCTTTTAAGGCGACAGTTCCGTGATGAGGCGTGTTTTTAAAGGCTGATTAAAAACAAACTACTGCAGACATTTATAAAAACTTTTTTTAGCCTTGTATTGCCAGAAGATATTCAACTGGCAGTTTGTCCTTTTATAAAAAATTAATGTACTTTTTGCACCCGGATAATATTTTGTTAACGATGATTACAGACCCAGATTCTCAATTGCGTTCAGATGGCTATGAGAAGATATTAGCAGCCCGCAAGGAAGTAACAGGATGCATTCGCCAAATGTATAGTCCTCAAGAAGATAACTTCATTAACTTTGAGAGCGACTCCATACATCAATGTTATAAATTGGACTAAATTTGAATTGACGGAGCGGCCATGCTTGCAGTTCTTTACGCAAGACCAGCTAAAAGCATCGCAATATTCAAACGAAATAAACAAATTACCAGGTTTGCACAATGAAAATGACTTAATTTGATTATTTTCTTTAGTAAACCTATATAATTTCACAGCTTATTTATGCCATTCACAAAACACCGAGCGTTTTGTTCATGTAGTACATGAATCTGCTTTGGCGGTCACCGATGAACAACGCATGGTCCACATTTTATCCAAACTCGAGAGCGGTCAGAAATATAGCCAACTTGAATCAAGTCAAAATTTGATGGCTTAAAACCTACATGATTCTTCTATTGAGATACTTAACATGAAAAATGATAAAAATAAAAAAAAAATAAAAATTTTTGCTCCTACGTTTGGCAAAAAATTATCAAAAATTTTTTAAAAATAGTTCTGCTGGAAATATCGATATACTTCTTAAGCAAAAGATTAATGATATTTTAAGAGCTTTATTTTTTTGATATTAGGGTAGCACATTAGGATGGTAGGAACTGAGATCTGGAGGGTAAGTACTAGAACTGTGCACCTGAGGTCAATGACTTCTATAGAGGTCATATTGGTCTCTTTGAGGCAAAAACTGTAAACACCAGATATATGAAGAAATATGTCAATGCGCGACCCCTACGTTCGGTCAAAAAAAAATTAAATTTTTTTTTGTAACTATCTCGGAAAAATGCGTCTTATTCGAGGTATGGTCTAATGTACATGTAAGGCCATAGGTGGCGTTGCAACTTCGCGTTCAAAAATTCCGGTGGGACAAATAAATCCATACTGGGCTATCTCAAAGAAAAAAAAAAGGTTTGTAGTTAATTTAAAGACCTAACTCTTGGGATCACCGTGGCCCGATTATGTTTTTTTCACTCACAAGAAAAAAATCAATGATTTTGACCATAGAATGTCATCAATTTTCGGTTTTTCAACTTTGAGCTCAAATTTTTTTCTTTCAATCGAAAATTTAGAGATCGGGCCATGGCGAGCCAGGAGTTTAGTCTTTAAATTAACCACAAACCTTTTTCTCAGATGATCCAGTATGGACTTTTTTCCCCACCGGAAAAGTACTTTTTTTTTTGACGTCAGTTTGCAATGCCACTTGTGGGGTAACATGTACATGAATTTTAAAAACTTGATTAAAATAATAAAAAAAAGTTTTTATATATATCTGCAGTAGTTTTTTTTAACTAGCCTTTCAAAATCGCCTTTAAAAACACGCCTCAACCCAGCGTAATAGATAGATTGTTGTGGTCGCTGCAACATAGCTTAAGTTACAGTTAATATTGAATCAACAACTCAGCACAACAAAGATTTTCGGATTAGTGGGTAGAGTATAGAGCTCATAATCGATGAAGTACGAGTTCCGATACACACAGTGGACTTAAGAAATATTTTTAATATATTTATATTACATTTTCTTGTTCTAATTAATGCCAGCAAAAAGGAACAAAAACTTCTGTCAACAAAAACGGTGTCGAAAAAAAGTGTATTTTTTGAGATTTCACTCAAGAAAATCACAAAACAAGGCGTAAGAACACTCAAAATAAAAAATCAACAAAAAATTTTTTTGTTGGTCGTATATTGACAAAAATTTGTCAAATCAGCCTATCAAAATCGACCTAGGTTGTTTGACAAATTTTTATCAGCGTCCAACAAAAGTTTTTGTTGATTTTTTCTTTTGAGTGCCTTGATAAATTTGATAATATTGTATGTGATAATATTTGATCAATTTTTGTCAATATACGTCCAACAAAAGTTTTTTGTAGATTTTTTATTTTGAGTGAAGCTTCGTTTCAAAAAACATATTTGTATTATTAAAAGACGTGGTTAGCTTTAAAGACATTTATTGACTGGTGGTTACACTTCGATTATGGTTGGTTACTCATTGTAACTAAGTAATAATATTAAGAAGAGGATTTCAAGACAGAGACTATTATGATGAGGGATCAAGAGTAAGAATTATGTTCTTAGTATTTACATACATAGATCTATCAAGTACTGTTTTATATACAGGGTAACACTTTATCTTAAAATCACTGCAATGTTATTATTTTTTAATTTTCACAGTTATTACCTTACTGCAAAAATAAAAATTTTTTACTTTCTTCATGTTTTTTTTTTTTATTTTCAGTAAACTTTAATTTAATACAATTGAAATAGTTAAAATTAATTTTGTATTGAATATTTTGCATACTTTTTGCATTTTAAATGTTGTATTAAACATCACTTTAAAATATTTCAGATACAAATACCTGAAGACATTCGTAATTTGTATAAAGTTAACTTAAATCATTTAAATGTTGACAACTTACGGAGGGTAAATGCATGGGCCTTCGTCGAATAAATTTGGGTGGCAGATGGAAGGGTCTTCACTTTCAACCATATAAGCTATTTATAAAAGAAAAACAATTTTTTACTATGATATATAACTCAGTACAAAAATAAAAATAGTTACAATATACGAGTATTTTTATAATAAATACAAATAATATGCATTTGACAGTCATTCTTTATGTAACATTACACGCTAAACCCGATAATGATGTAAAAATTAAGTTTAAAATTATTAATTTTAAAATTATCTCTTCAATTGTTAAGTGTTCTTCAAGTGTTTTTACTACTCAAAAATAAATGAAGTGATTTAAATTATTATATATATAATTAAATAAATTGTAATTGAAAAATGATTTTTCCACTTTTGATTTATTAAAGTTTTATTTATTCAGCGCTTAATAAAGCATTCTAAATCATTTCTAAAAATTATCAATATATATTGTAAGTGTTGACAACTTACCCGATTGATTTACATTAAGATTGCAGTTATAAGCATCCAAAATATTACGACATAAGAACCTCCGACATATCCTGGTCCCGGCTTCAAACCTCGTTGCACAAATAGTAGGGTCACTACCTGAGCAGGAAGTTGGACAAACTGATGTAGTGCTATAAAAAATAATTAAAATTTTGTTTGTATTTTATTGATTGAATTTCATTTAATATGCATTTAAGTACATGTAAAAATTTTAACAGAGAAAATTTAAACGGATAAAATATGACAAAATAAATTTCAGTTACCCACAATGCGTACACCATTAGGAAAAAAATGATTCCAAGAATTTTTCAAAAGTACTTATAATATAAATTTTGCAAATTAAATCTAGTTCTATAGGCTCATGTTTTAGAATGTTTTTAATTTTTCGTGCTTTCAAGCTTTTCTAACTAAAAAAAAAATCTATGCATCAAAATATAGAGCCAATTTGATTAAACTGAGTAAAGCATTCAAATCAAAGTAAGATTTAAATAAAGAAAATGTCGAATTTTTCATAACAAATTTTTTTTTGGTTGCTGAGGTTGCAGAGGGTTTGGAACACTAAAATAACTACATTTTGAAAATGAAAAAACAGACTTGACTCCAATTCAAAGCTGAAAAAGAAGAAAATAGAAACAAATCTTAGGATGTCGACTTAGTATACTCCTATCGATATAACACCTAAGCTTGTTATTGAGCTTATTGTTCTCGTCATAACATACTCTGAACTTGTGTATAGTAAGATAGATTCGGGGTTCCAACTTAAACTGCAAATTGCTTTTAACCAAGCTACCACGCTAAGTAGGTTTGATCATATAGCTGAACTAAAAAATTGAATACTTTGGGTGCGACATAATAAGTTAAGCCCGTATGATACTTCATTTTTTTGTCGAATTTTAAAATCTGAAAACAAGTGGCGCGTGGGCAGGACAGACATATTTTGTAAGAAGTGGATAAACGTTGTTACTTTTTTATTTCTGGTGTTTTTAAGAGCAGCTGCATTTAATAAATTAATATTAGCTACATACATCACTTCCAATTCAGCATACATTTAGCTTAAATAGTTTTGCTTACTCTAAAAATCTCAAATTAATTATTAACAGCACAGTTAATATATGATCGAAACTTAACTAAGAACAAATTGAAAGAAACGGCAAAAAAAATGCAAAGAAAATACAGTCCGTCCTACAAATATTTCACCAATTCGTATTATATGCGTACTCACTCACACCAATTGAATCCATGCATTCGTACCATTTGAACTGCTCTAGTTTTCATTTTCAATCACAAAAATTCAGCATAAAAAATAAAGTATCATACGAACTTTACTCTAATATCAGAAATTTCATATTTCTACATAAACTTATACACTTCAAAACACCTCTGTACTTCTTTGAAAAACTGCAATTTTGTCGATCGCATAGAAACCAAGCGCTACATAATTCTTCCAAGGCTTAAATACCTCACCTCCACAAGATAATTTTTTGTTAACGCCGCACAGTGCAACGAGTGGCACAAAATTAGGCATGGAAAAAAATGTTTGCAAATTTGTTAAAGTAAGTATGCAAATTTGTAGTTGAGAGTCTTAATTATTTGAATATAAAAGAACTTTGAGAAATCTCTCCATTTATGGATTTAATGCTCTTTATGTTGTCATGAAAATTTAACGAAATTTAAGTTTTTAGAGTTTTGTACCAAAATCGCAACAGTTTTAGTTTAAATCACATGCGAAACTTTAACAAATTCTTGCTAAAATTAATAAAGTTAAAAGTATAAGCAAAAAATTTTTATATTCCACAAGAAAGGTCCAAGAAATCCAAAAAAAAAAAAAAAAACTACATTTCTATATACAATTAAAGAAAAAGGACATATTTTGGTCCTTTATTTTTAAATATGTTCTACAATATAACAACTCTTTCTGAACACAGTTTCGAAGGTTCTGCTCGGTGAACTCAAAATTAAGAATTTTATGACATATTTTCTAGAGCGAAGATGTTTTAGCGAAAATGAGCAAATTTATATGGGAAAATAACCATTATTTTATAAAGTTTCAAACGCAATATAAGAAAAAGGGCATTTTTGTTTGCCTTTATTTTTAAATATGTTTTATGACAAATCTTTTTGAACACATTCCCGCAAATTGATTTATAACACATTCCCGCAATGAGCAAATTTATATGGAAAAATAACAAATTGTTAATAAAGTTTCAATCGCAATTAAAGAAAAAGGACATTTTTGTTGTGCTTTATTTTTTAAAACATTTTATAACAACTCTTCTTGAACACAGTTCCGAAGGTTCTGCTGTCATAACTCAAAATTAAGATCTTTGTAAAGTATTTTAATGAAAATGCGCAAATTTATACGGGAAATAGCAAATTTTTTACTAAGTTTCAAGCGCAATTTAAGAAAAAGGACATTTTCGTTTTTCTTTATTTTTAAATATGTTTCATAACAACTCTTTCTGAACACATTCCCGCAGACTTTGCTGGAACAACTCAAAATTAAGAATTTTATGATGTTTTCCTAGACCATGTTTTGGCGAAAATGTGCATTTTTATATGGAAAAATAACAAATTTTCCATAAAGTTTCAAACGCAATTAAAGCAAAAAGCCATTTTTGTTTTTCTTTATTTTTGAGTAGGTTTTAAAACAACTTTTTCTAAATACATTCCCAAAGGTTTTGAAAGGACAACTTAGATTTAAGGAATTTATGTCTATGTAGATGAACAATTTGTTACCTAACTTAATACTTTTAATAAAGGAAGTAGTTTTGTGTAATACACAATGTATATGTATAAAAATTATGCTCTTATAAAATCTTTTGAATGCTTGCTTCATATTGATTATAAAATGCCTTTAAAATGTGGACGGAAATCGAAAAATGCACCAGAAAATGAAGAACATTTCAAAATATTCGAAGAGAGTAAGAAAAGAGTTCAAGGAGAGTTCAAAGAGAAGATGGGCCTAATTGTCGTTAGATGGGAACACAGCCAGAAGGTTCTTCTCTGATGACCAGTTATATGCAAGTATTTTAAAAGTTGATAGTGACATAGTACAAAATATAAGTATGATTTTACAAACATTATCTAGCGGTAAATTGATTAAAAAAGAAACTTTCGAAGCCTTGTTAGATCGAGTTGTATTTAAAAGATTATGATTATAAGATGCTGCACACAGTACATAAAATTCTAGTTCACGGAACTGATATAGTAGATAACTTTAATTAACCTATAGCAATCTTTTCAGAAGAAGCTTTTGAAGCTAGTCATAAGGAGTTTAGAAAAAAATCATACTCGTAAAACCTATTAAGAACTGTCGAACAGAGATATTTTTGTTGGGTTATTGCTTTCATCAGATACTTCAATATCTTCCGATAAAAATATTGATAAATAAAATAAAACATTGATAATGAAATCGATGAATTAATTTTATATGAAGATCGCAATACGAAAGACGACGCAAGTGATTTCCTTCCTGATCTTGATTTATCTGACTATGTGTCGAGTGACTCCACGGATTGCACTGATGATACAAGTAGTCGAATAATTTTTTTTTTTATAATTTTTTCGCTTCTTAAGATTTATGTTAAATTTGAACAAACCTATACATTAAAAATAAAAATTATTTTTTTAATTAATAAACTGCATTGAATATTGAATATTGTATGAGAGGTCGAAGAAGGCGTGGCAGAACCCCATAAAATTTTTACATGATTTTTAATTGAATCAAGTCAATAATAAACAAGTTAATTTTATTTCTTATACTTTCTTAAACTGGAAATATAGCTCTTTTATTCTTCATTTTGTATGGAAGGTGGGTGAAGGGCATGGGCCGATCTTGATAAATATTTGTGTGGCGATTTATATTTATGAAATAATGACAAATGCTAAATTTCATGTACCTACGATGGTTCTTTTTATTTTTGTCCCTCATCCCATATAACTCGTTACACTGTGTGCCGTTCGATTATGAAAGTCATTACCAAGTCAACTAAAACTAATACGGTCAAGACTGTATGATACTTCACTAAATTGCTCATTGAAAATGATGACTAGAGCAGTTCAAATAGTATGAATGCATAGATTCAATTGGTGTGAGTGAGTACGCATATAGTACGAATTGGAGAACAAATGTGGGACGGACTGTATTTGCATTGCATTGTTTTTGCCGTTTCTTTCAATTCGTTTGTCGTTAAGTTTCGATCAAATATTTACTCTGAAATATTTTGCTGTCAATAATTAATTTGGCATTTTTAGAGAAAACAAAACTATTCAAGAAAATTTGATGCTGAATTGGAAGTTATGTGTATAGCTAAAAATAATTCATTAAATGCAACTGCTCTTAAAAACACTAGAAATAAAAAAGCAACAACGTTTTTCCTTTTCTTACAAAATATGTCTGTCCTGCCCACGCACCACTTGTTTTCAGATTTAAAAATTGGACAAAAAAATGAAGTATCATACGGGCTTCAGAAACGCTTTTCAAACTTGCTATTCTAAAATACTTTTAGAATTACATCTCTCTTTTGTGCTGTTCTGCGTCTCCGACTTTATCTTACTTTTTTAATCTTTTTCATTAATATCACATAAGCGTTATTTATTTATGCAACTATTTTTGTTACTTATTTCAGTTTAAGTCATAATTCTAAATCAAATTTTTTAATTAGAACTGTCATTAAGCATTGTACTTTAAAAGAACTAAGTTTAAAGCGTACTTTTATAATAATAATATGCTCGAAGAAGTGACGAAGGGATTAATATACCCTACGTAGCAGCTCCACACAAAAAAAAAAATAGTGAGATGGAAATGAAGGGGTATGCTAGCCGAGTCTTAAGAGATGCTTCTTGGCACATTCTTTAAGACTAGGCGCTTATACCTCTTCACTTCCAACTCCCTATCTTTCGAGCACGTAAGAAGTGTTTAGTCAAGAATCCGAGTACCTTCTTTTAGCAATGAAGAAAGGGTACGGATGTCGATATTGAGACAGATTTTTAACAATTTTATTTTGTTTTTACTTTAGCATTTTTTGCATATTATTTCTAACACATTACTTTGCAGCTGCCGTGTTCATCTCCTAAGGTATAAGTGCCTTTTTTTAATTAGTGCAAAGCACTGTGCGCAGTGCAAATTATTATTAATACATTTATGAAATTTTGCATTTAAAATCGCATCAATATGTTCAAATGCAAATAACTGAAGACTTTTGTCATAATTTGAAGAAACTTATCTTAATATCATTTAAATGTTCTCAACTTACTGTAAGTCATAACGTAGTTGTTCTTGGTTATACTGTAATCCACTGCATGATGATAAAAGGCTTGTATGATACATAATTTCTATAGAAGAAAAAAGAAAAACAATTATTTTTCGATATTAATAAAACTCATTTTCTGTTTGTTTGTTTGTTTGTTTGTTTGAACTTTATAAACTGATATAAACAGCTAAAGCCCTGATTATAATAGACGAATCGGAACGGAGTCTAATGTCATCGTAGCGTGGCGAAACGCTGACAAACGGTGTAGCGATTATAATGGCAACGGCAGAAAAAGTTGTTTCTTTTTTACAAACTTTTCTTATTCACAACAAATTGCATTAAATGTTCTTATTTTATTATTTTTAAGCATCAATTCAATCAAATTTTATCAAAAATTCAATAAACAAACTAAATACAGAATCAATAAAAATACAGCAAATGTCAATAAACGGAACGTAGCGGAGAAGTCAAACTTTCGCTCCGTTCGACTTATTATAAACACAAGTTCATTTTTGAATTTGACTTTTGCTTAAATTTGACACATACTTAGTTTTCACTACGACCTTTCAGACTATTTTAATAAACGTTAGTTCATATCAGCGCAGCGGGTGCTGACGGCCTGTCAGCTGAATTGTTTAAAACCGGCGGCGATGAATTGATAAGGCGTATGCATCAGCTCATCAGCAAAATATGGCTAGAAGAAAGCATGCCCGACGATTGGAACCTCAGCGTACTGTGCCCTATACTTAAGAAAGGAGACCCACAAATTTTGCGCAAGTTATAGAGGTATCAGTCTTATTTCCATCTCATATAAGGTTCTCTCAAGCGTACTGTGTGAAAGATTAAAGCCGATTACAAAAACACTGATTGGACCTTATCAGTGTGGCTTTCGACCTGGTAAGTCCACCATAGACCAGATTTTCACGCTACGACAAATCCTGGAGAAAACCCACGAAAATCAAATTGACACACACCATCTCTTTGTCGATTTTAAAGCTGCGTTCGATAGCCCGAGAAGGGATTGCCTATACGCAACAATGTCTGAGTTCGGTATACCTGCAAAGTTGATCAGACTTTGCAGAATGACGTTGAGCAACACACGCAGCTCCGTCAAGGTAGGAAATGACCTCTCCGAAACCTTCAATACCGAAAGAGGTTTCAGGCAAGGCGATCCACTGTCTTGCGATCTCTTTAACATCATCATGGAGGGGATCGTACGAAAGGCCGGTGTGCATCGTACTGGCACCATTTTCTACAAAGGCGTTCAGCTCCTTACGTACGCTGATGATATTGATATTGTCGGCAGAACCAAGAGAGATGTTACCGCTGCTTTCGCCGCTATCGAAAAGGAATCAGCCAAAGTGGGTTTGACGATAAATGAGGGCAAAACAAAATATATGCTGTCTACAAACAAGGGAGCTCGGCGTTTAGACTCCCACGTTTCATCCGGCAGCTATAACTTTGAAGTAGTCAAGGAGTTCGTTTACCTTGGCACCGCCATTAATACCAAAAACGAAATCAGCCTGGAGATAAAGCGAAGAACAATAATTGCTAATAGGTGCTACTACGGGCTCAGTAAGCAACTAAGTTCCAGAGCCCTCTCTCGATCGACAAAACTAACACTCTACAAGACGCTTGTTCTACCTGTGCTGCTTTATGGCGCTGAGGCATGGGTAGTTTCGCAAACTGACGCAGCCGCTCTGGGGGTGTTTGAGAGAAAAGTTCTTCGCAAAATCTTCGGTCCTGTTCGAGTCGGCGATGACTATCGCATCCGAATGAACCACGAGCTGTATGAGCTCTACGATGACATTGACGTAGTTCGGCGTATAACTGTGCAGCGACTACGCTGGCTGGGTCATGTCCATCGTATGAACGACGAAGCTCCAGCGAAAAAGGTGCTCAAGGCGAGGGTCGCTGGTCAACGACGACGAGGGAGACCATGCCTCCGATGGATGGACCAGGCTGAGGAAGCCCTAACCGCACTTGGTGTATCCGATTGGAGAAGGCGCGCGCAAAGCAGAGGCGCCTGGCGAGAGCTGATGAGGTCGGTTGAAACCCGGACACGGGTTGTTACGACCAACTAAGTAAGTAAGTAAGTAAGTTCATATCAAATTCAGAAAACTTTTTATTAAATAAAAAAAAAAACGAAATTGCCATTTCAACCCTTGAAAGGACTTTGGCCGAGCTTCTTATGATCACTTGTGTTGTGTGTGTTGTGAAATGTTTGAAAAAAAATTATCGAGAACTGGAAGCTTTTCTCAAGGAGCTTTTCGTGGCAATTCTTATTCTCTAAGGTTTGCCATTGTCTGCAGAGAGGTGACGGCCGAACAGAAAAATTATTTCAACGAAAAAACTTTCTGTATCAGGTTGGTATTGGACCAGGGTTCCCTGACGTATGAGCCACACACTCTACCCACTACGCCACTGCCATAAAGATGAGTAGTAATTTAAATATATTTGAGAATATTTCTGTGCACTAAACAGATCTAGGGCTGCAAAAACTGTTTTTTTTTTTTCATCGTTAGTTTTATTACAATTACCAAACATTCCGTTTCATTTTTAAATCATCAAAATCTACTTCCAAATCATCTTAAAAAAATCCAATTAGTTTTTCAAAAGCTCCTAAAGCGCCATATCCAGCGGTTTTATAGCGTCAGGAAATAGTGTTGAAATGAATACTTGAAATAGATGTTTTGAAAATCTAACTGTTGATGAGTGTCAAACCAATTTTTATTTTTTTTTTTTTTTGCTTTATGCTTAGAGAATGGCTTCGAATTGGGGTGGGCAAAGTTGCTTGTACGTGCAGTTCGCCCGTACGTGTACTTTGACTGCACGCTACTTTCTTCACGGGCGACAGCATTTGCTTCATAAATTCAATGGTAAAGGAAATGAAGGACATGTGTAAATATAATGAGATTGGAGTAAATATTGGGTTGCCATTTATTAAATACTTATGTTTATACAAATTTTTACCAAAATTTTTCCAAATATGAAATTGAAAATTTATTTCAAGCACAGTGTGAAATCAAATTGAGTTTAATATTTTTGTGATTTCAATATTTTTTAAACTACTGTTACTCTCTAAATATGCTGTCTCTTACTTAAAATTAAAGCGGGACTCCATAATCAATGTGCTTGCGAAAGAAAAGAAAAAGAAGCTCACCATCAGATATTATTAACGGGTGAGCTTATGCAGCTCTGACTCTGCGGCTTTTTAAGAGGCAGGCCTTTAGGTTACAAAAATAAATTGTTAAAATTTCAGAATATATATATAAATTTTTACTTGTGCCTATAACTACCAAATTGACCTAGAAAGTAAGAAACATCTTTAGAAGTAAGGATATCCTTCAAAATTAGTTTTCAGAAGATGACTAGACGAAGAGTCGTTTGCTTTTATGTAAAAGTAATAAATATACCAATTTGTAGCTAAAACAAAAACATTTTGTGTTTTTTTCAAAAAGTATTAAAGTGCAGTTGACAAGCTATCATTCGCCGAGATTGTAAAACGAAGCGAAAACGATATGAAATTATAAAAACTTATTTAAAAAAAAAAAACAACCGACTACAAAATCACTACAGAGTAAAAAATAATTTTACAAATACTTTTCATAGCAATTTTTACTATAATCTTTTTACAATTTTTAAATACTTTTCAAAGCATTTGTATTCATCAAGAAATTAATATATTTATGATAATAAAACAAATAAGAAAAAATTCAAATAATAAGATTTCATATATAATAAAATGTTTAAATATATTATCAAATATGACCAAGAAATTAAAAGGAAAAGTATTTGTAAAATTATTTTTTACTTTGTAGTGATTTTGTAGTCGGTTGTTTTTTTTTTTAAAAAAGTTTTTATTTCTTCCTTTTTAGAGAATATGATTAATATTCAAAAAAAGTGTATGAACAACATAAATAGAATTGTTCTGAAAAAAATCTGTTCTATTAAATTCTGAAAGTTTGTTGGTTATTCCAAATATCTGTCTCTTAAATTTAAATTAGATTTAAGTGTTTTGAAATTATTATACCCATTCTTGTAACGAGTTTTATTATCCTGGTGTCAGTATAATTCGAGATATAGTGTTTTTCTTATATTGCCACGCCCCTTTTTTATATAAGCGCCCACTTTCTTGAGCGTTATTCCTAATAATTGTGCCTACCCCTGTATTTTATTTCAGAACCCCCGCGTCAATATTAACTGAGATAGTGCTTATCTAGTATTGCCACGCCCATTTATGAAATAACGCCTACTTTATTGACCGTAATTTTTAATAATTCTGCCAACCCCTGTACTACAATAAATTTCAGTGCCCTAGTGTCAATATTATTCGAGATACACTGTTTTTTTAATATTTCCACGCCCAGTAGTCGAATTCCGCCCACTTTCTTGACCGTAATTTATTGTAATGATGCCTACCCTATACCAAATTGCAGTACCATAGTATCAATATTATTTGAGATATACTCTTTTTCTAATATTGCCACGCCCATTTGTAGAATAACGCCCATTTAACTGACGGTAATTTGTAATAATTGTGCCTACCCCTACACTAAATTGCAGTACCCTAGTGTCAATATTATTCGAGATACAGTAGTATCTAGTATTGCAAGATCTATTATTGCCACGCCCAGTTCTCGAATACCGCCCACTTTTGTACAGGCACCTCCATGCTTATGATATCTATCTGTTCCCCAAAAATTATGGCAATCAGGCATATGGTTTAGGAGTTATATGGTATAGGAGTTAAAAAAAAAACCATTATTCATTATTTTAACTTGAGAACCTCCTCCTTTTTGAAGGCGGTTAACAATAATCTTAATTTAATCAATAATGGTATAAAATTATGCTACTTACATTATTACATATGCATTAAAATCTTTATTTAAGCCTGGAAAGGAATGGAGCTTCGACAGGGTACTGAAGCTAAAATATCCCCCTCGGGGCCATACTGAAGTATAACCGAAGTTTTTAGACGTCTATTAAATTTGTATGTATAATCTGCAAAAATATTTGTGTCATACGCTTAATTTAATTTTACCCTTAGCTGCCACATAGAGTAATTTGTAAACAAACTAAAATGCCGCACCCAATTTTCCAATATAAAGACTACACATTTTACCGAAGAATATATGTATGGGTTGGATAAACGACATGGGCGGAACTTGGGTACATACAGACACGATGTCATTCAGTTTCATATATTTAGAAAAGTTTTTAAATTTTGGTGATGTCACTTTGTATTGAAGGTAGGCGTGGTTTTCATCCGATTTTGCCAAATATCAAAGAGTGGCTTATGTCAAATATCAAAGTTTGTACGCAAAATTTCAAGACATTTTTGTAATTTTTGCAGATTTTTAAGCGATTTAACGTTTTGAATAAAGCCACTTTGAATGGGAGATAGACGTGGTTTTCATCCGATTTTGCCGAATATCATAGTGATTTGTATATTATATATAAAAGCCTATGTGCAAAATTCCAAGGCATTTTTGCAATTTGAGCAGATTTTTAAGGGATTTTACGGTTAATATAAAGCTACTTTGTATGGGAGGTAGGCGTGGTTTTTATCCGATTTTTCCAAATTTCATAGCCAGGATTAAGATGGAAGATCAAAGCTTATGTGCCAAACTCAAGGCATTTCTTAAATTTTTGTGGATTTTAAAAACATTTTACGGTTAAAACCATAGCACCGGTGTCGAATAGAACCTCGCATTGCCGAGATAATTCGTTTTTTAGTCGCACAGTACGATTGTGGAATAATCTCCCTGCGAGCGTGTTACCCGGCAGTTTTGTTCTGTGTAAATTTAAAGCAAATCTTCACCGTCACTACTCCATCTTTCCACCTTCCAACTATCACCCGTCTTCCGAATTGACACAATGCCTTCACATCTAAAGGGGGCATCCCCTGAGCGTTGGTTAAGTTAAAAAAAAAAACTAGTAAGGTTGGAGCTTCGGCAGAGTACCAAAGCTAAAATACCCTCCCGCGGCCATATTGAAGTATATTCGAAGTCTTTAGCCACGACATACACGATGACATTCAGTTTTATATATTAACGAAAGTTTTCCTATTTTGATGACGTCACTTTGAATGGGAAGTAGGCGTGGTTTTGATCCGATTTTGCCATATATCATAGAGATGGTTCATATTATATATCAAAGCTAATGTGCACAATTTCAAGACATTTCATTAATTTTTGTGGATTTTTAAGAGATTTTATTGTTAAAATTAAGTCACTTTGTATGGGAGGTAGGCGTGGTTTTCATTCGGTTTTGGCAAATATCATAGTGGTGGTCTATGTTATATATCAAAGCCTATATGCAAAATTTTAAGACATTTCTTTAATTTGAGCAGATTTTTAAGAGATTTTACTTTTAAAATAAAGCCACTTTGTATGGGAGGTAGGCGTGGTTTTCATCCGATTTTCCAAATTTCATATTCAGTATATATATATATATTGAAGATCAAAACATGCAAAATTTGAAGGCATTTCCTCAATTTTTGTGGATTTTTAACAGATTTTACTGTAAAAATAAAGTCACTCTTTATAGGAGGTAGGCGTGGTTTTGATCCGATTTTGCCATATATAGAGATGCCGATATCATAGAGATGGTTCATATTATATATCAAAGCTGAAGTGCAAAGTTTTAAGACATTTTATTAATTTTTGTGGATTTTTAAGAGATTTAACGTTTAAAATAAAGTCAATTTGTATGGGAGGTAGGCATGGTTTTCATTCGATTTTGTCAAATATCATAGTGGTGGTCTATGTTATATATCAAAGCCTATTGCAAAATTTCAAGACATTTCTTTAATTTGAGCAGATTTTTAAGAGATTTTACTTTTAAAATTAAGTCACTTTGTATGGAAGGTAGGCGTGGTTTTCATCCGATTTGGTTCATTTTCGAACTATATCTCTTTTTGAAAAATAAACTTATGTATTGAATTTCATCGCGAAAGCTTTAAAATTACGGCTGTAATCGTGTCGACAGACGAACAGACCGACGGACACACGGAAATCGACTCAGGAGGTGATGCTGATCAAAAATATATATATTTTTCTATACCTGCCACGCCGCCTTCTTGGCGTTACAAACGGAATGACAAAGTTAATATACCCCTTACGCAGTACGCGTTGGGGTATAAAAAGTTTGTTAATTGGGACCGTCCATATAAAATCAAGCAACGTTAAGGCAGTTTTCGAGTCTAGAGGGTATAATTTTAGGTGTTTTTAAAATTCCATAAGAAAAAAAATCTGAAAATGTTTTTAGTATCCATTTGTTATTAAATTTTTTAATTTTACTTTGCAATTTTTAACTTTATAAATTTTTTTAATAAAAAAGACAATTTTATGTGGTTTGTATATATTTCAGCTAAAAGTTCACAAAATTTCATAATGGGACAGCGATTGGAATATGGGAATATGATAAATGTTGGAGAGAGTTGGAGATTTAATTTTTGTTTTTAACACACAAATTTTTATAGATCTTCAAACAAGGAAGCAATGATTTTTAACAAACATATAAACAATTTTTTTTTAATTCAATTAATTAATTTTTGAATTATTTTATTTTGTCGCTTAAAAGTGCTTGCTATAAAAGATTAAATTCGTGAAAGCTTTTCCCATAAAGAAAAATTGTACATATTTTGCGAAACTCATTAAAAACTTATTTTGAGTCGAAAATAATTCATTTTTGTATCATTTCAGTAGGTAAGACTTCCTTGCAAATGAACCATTTTTTTCGGAAATGAATCATTTATGTTTCTTTTTTGCATTCTGAAATGAGTTCAGAAAAGAATAATTTTTTTATCATATCAGTAGGAAACAATTTCTCACAAACGAATTATTTTTTGTTCATAAATGAGTTCACAAATGAATCATAAATGTTACTTGTTATATTCTAAAATCAGTTAAATAAAGGAACTTAAAATGAAAATGTTAACCTTCGCACAAACGTCATATGAACTTTTTTACCAGTGCGAGATGGATGCACTGCTACACGTATGAAAATTTTCAACATTTCAACATTTCTATCAAAAATTAAAATCAGGCCCAAATAGAATGAAAACCACGAAAAAATTCCATAAAAAAAAGTAATCACGCCTTTCCCTTTTGAAACATCAATATCATGAATAACACAATGCGTGAATTCCAGCCCAGGTATATTAATTCTATTAACCCAATGATTAATATGATCTCTAATTTTAGCAATAATCATTTCTTCTTTAACAAAATATCGATATGTAATAACAAATAGAATTATGCAATAATAAAATTTATAATTCAAAAAGGTTATTTTTTCAACTCATTACTGAACAAAAAAAGGTTTGTTTTTGAAAGGCAATTCAGTTTAAAGATTGATACAAAAAGGGCTCATTTTCGAGTGCCGAAAAATAACTTTTTATGGATCTCTTTTTAACTCATTTCCGAACAAAAAAAAGGATAATTTATGGTTCTTTTTTTAACTCATTTGCGATCAAAATAAGATTCGTTTTGAGAGGCATTTTAGTCCGACGAATTATACAAAAAGGGTTCATTTATGAGTGCCGAAAATGAACGTTTCTACCCGAAAAGGTTCATAAATGAATTCAAAAACGGTAGTTTTGGTTCACTGGGTATATTTTTAATCATTATTTCAAACACAGCTCCAAAACATTGAATTTTTTCTCAAAAACTAGCGCAAAAGGTATTTTTGTTGTAAAAATTTTACTACATGGGCCAAAAAGTCACGGAATTTTTTGATGAGAACAAGCTTTGTGTGGACAAAGTTATATTTATTCCTCAACATAGTTGCCTTCGAGGGCGATGTACTTGGTATAGTTAACATATTTTCCAACATTTCATTGCCATTTTTGTACTACAAAACGCTTTGAAATACACCTCGATTTCAGCGATGACTTCCCTATTCAATTTTAATCTCTTTCCCTGCAGCCATCGCTTGAGATTTGGGAACAGATAATAGTCGCTGAGGACCAAATCTGGAGAATGAGGTGGGTGGGCAACCAATTCGAATCATAACTGGTCCAATACGACCAACGCTTTCAAGGTGAAGTCTGACAGTGCGTTATCGTGAATGGTGCAGACGTTTTTTCTGCACCATATGGGACCATTTTTAACCGACTTCAAAAAGGAGGAGGTCTCAAGTTCGTCGGCTTATCTGTTTTTTTTTTTTTTTTTTTACATGTATGTACATCGATAACTCCTTAACAATATGCCTGATTGCCATAATTTTTGGGGAACAGATAGATATCATAAGCATGGAGGTGCCCGTACAAAAGTGGGTGGTATTCGAGAACTGGGCGTGGTAATACTAGATCTCGCAATACTAGATACTACTGTATCTCGAATAATATTGACACTAGGGTACTGCAATTTAGTGTAGGGGTAGGCATAATTATTACAAATTACCGGCAAGAAAATGGGTCTTATTCGACAAATGGGCGTAGCAATATAAGAAAAATACTGCATCTTGAATAATTTTGAGACTAGATTACTGCAATTTAGTATAGGGGTAGGCATTATTATTACAAATTATGGTCAATAAAGTGGGAGTTATTCGACAAATGGGCGTGGCAATATTAGAAAAACACTGCATCTTGAATAATTTTGAGACTAGAGTAATGCAATTTGGTATAAGGGTAGGCATTATTAGTACAAATTATGGTCAATAAAGTGGGCATTATTTGACAAATGGGCGTGGCAGTATTAGAAAAAGAGTATATCTCGAATAATATTGATACTATGGTACTGCAATTTGGTATAGAGGTAGGCATTACTTGTATAAATTACGGTCAAGAAAGTGGGCAGAATTCGACTACTGGGCGTGGCAATATTAGAAAAAGAGTGTATCTCGAATAATATTGACACTATGGCACTGAAATTTATTGTAGTACAGGGCTAGGGAGAATTATTAAAAATTACGGTCAATAAAGTAGGCGTTATTCGATAAATGGGTGTGGCAATACTAGATAAAAACTATCTCAGTTATTATTGACGCTAGGATACTGAAATGAAGTACAGGGGTAGGTGCAATTATTGGAAATAACGCTCAAGAAATTGGGCGTGGCAAAACTAGAAAAACACTATACCTCGAAGAATATTGACACTAGGGTAATAAAACTCGTTACTAGAATGGGTATAATAATTTCAAAACACCTGACATCTAATTTAAAGTTAAAAGACAGACATTTGAAATAACCAACAAGCTTTCAGAATTTAATAGAACAAATTTTTTCAGAACAATTCTATTTATGTTGTTTATACACTTTTATCGAAAATTTATCATATTCTCTAAAAAGGAAGAATATAAACTTTAAAAAAAAAAAAAACCCGACTACAAAATCACTATAAAAAAGAATTTTAAAAATACTTTTCCTCTTAATTTCTTGGCATATTTGATAATTTATTTAATAATGTTATTATATATGAAATCTTATTATTTTAGTTTTTTTCTTATTTGTTTTATTATCATAAATATATTAATTTTTTCATGAATACAAATGCTTTGAAGTTGGCGCTTCTGATTAAAAGTCTGATTATATTAGCGCCGACCGTAAAAGCTTAAACAAATAAGAAATAAAAGAAATAAGAAAAAAATTTAAGTAATAAAATTTCATATACAATAAGATGTTTAAATAAATTATCAAACATGACCAAGAAATTAAAAGGAAAAGTTTTTTAAAATTATTTTTTACTTTGTAGTTATTTTGTAGACGGTTGTTTTTTTAAAAAAAAAGTTTTTCTCTATTCCGTCGTTCAGTTGTACAATAATGCTGCATAATACTCTCCTGTGACTGATCTTCCCTTATACGGGTAATCGGCCGAGCTTTGGTCTTTTGGCCACTTTGATCGGCATCCGTTTTTCAGCCTTTCTGAAGACTGCTTATTGTAGTCAGGCGTATGATAATAGACTCATGATTCATTCAGCTTTACAAAACGTCGAACAAAAATTTGTCGTCCACGTTAATACCATAAATTTCTTACACCGCTACTCCAAAAACCGCATCAAACGGTCACTCGTTGTGGATGAAGAGACTATTATCTTGGTTATTCAGAGCTCCAGATGCAATTGTTTTGCTTATTCACATACCCAGAAATATGAAAATCAGAATTATCACTCAGAGTAATTTTGTTTGAGGAATTATGATCTTGTCCATGCATTTCCAGCACCCAATCAGTCACCCAATCAATAAATTCTTATGTCAACTGCACCTTATAAGCGTGTAATACAAGATTTTTATTCAAATGGTGCAAAGTGGCTGTAAATAGGCCCAATCCCTGTTATCGTCTCGAAATAAATAAATCAGGATCTTCAGCCACACTTTCAGCTACAGAGTTGGGGTCTCTACATCACTAACTTGTCCGAGACGTTCGAATTTATCGATTAATTTGACTATAGCTGTGCGAGCAGGAAGTACGAACTTTACGAATCATGTTCACGATATTTGCATCGTATTTGTAGAGAATTTTCACTATTTTAGTGCTATTGGCGAGTGTTTATCGATTCATATCTGAAAATTTTCTAGATTTTCTTTGTGAAAAGTTATCGAATGACAGTTATTGTTTGTCCTTCCTATAAAAAAAAAAGGTGGGAAATTTAAAAGGACAACTCTTGTTGAAAGACGCTTTACAATTAAACAGTTTTCGATATAACACCCAGTCATTTAAATTTCGTATCTTTTCATACAACAAATTAAATCCCTTTTTGTAAATTCTAATTACAATCGATTGAATTAATTTACATTAGTTTAAGAATGATTTTGCTAACTTTTTATTTAATGAATTTTTACTTGACTACTTGAAAATTTTGCAAATGCAGCTGCAAGAATATTGTCATAATTTGAATAAAACTATCAAAAATTTTTATATATTGATAACTTACCCGAAACATTTCCATTATAATCAAGGTTGCAGTTATGGCCATTCAACATCCTAAGACAAGGGAAAAGTCGACATATATCGCCCTTAGGACCAGTTCTGAATGAACATACTGGATAGTCACGATTTGAGCAGAAATTGTCGCAACGGACGTTTATATTTGCACTATAAAAAAAAGTAAAATGTTTTTATGCTTTATTAGTTTAATTTTATTAAACAGGAATATGAGTAGGTAAAATATTTGTACACATCGCCCTCTAGTGTTCAAGAAAGAACAGAGTATATAAGTCACAAAACCTCACCATATCCGAAAACCTCTATATACAAATTTTCATGCAAATCGGATGAACGGTTTTTTAGATAAACTATAAAAACAAAATAAATTAAACACGATCGCAGCGCCACCTGCCGGGTCCAATTGTGAATCTGAATCATCCAGGGATCCACTCAAACACACACAAAAAATTTCGTCAAAATCAGTGCAGCCGTTAAGGAACAATTTAATAACATACACTCGTACAAATTGGACAACACCGCCCTCTAGTATCGAGAAAGAGCAAAAAAGATAACACCAGAACCCTTGACGTACTCGAAAATCGCTACTTACAAATTTTCATCCAAATCGGATGAGCAGTTTTGGAGTTTTTCACGATTTTCCTAATATTTGGAGTAAAGCGCCCTCTGTTGTTCAAGATAGAACCTCGTTTATAAGTCATAAAAACTCACCGTTTCCGAAAACCTCTGTATACGAACTTTCATGCACATCGTATAAGCAACTAAGGAGTTTTTTGACGTTCTTTAAAATATTTATACTACAGCACCCTCTGGTGTTCAAGATAGAAGAGAGTAGATAAGTCATGAAAATTCACCGTATCCAAAAACCTCTATATACCAATTTTCATATAAATCGGATCAACGGTTTCGGAGATAAGCTGAAAAAACGAATGCCTGGATTTCGATCGCAGCGCCCCTACCGGGTCCAACCTTTTTTACTGGATAAAAAGTAGCCTCTGTTATGACCGGGTATATAAGGAACCTAGATTCCAAATTTCATTTAAATCCATCCAGTGGTTTTCGCGTGATGCTTTAACAGACAGACAGACAGACAGACAGACAAAAATTTTAAAAATGCGATTTTCGGACTCAGCGTCACCCAAAATGTCCATCGCAAAAGGAATTTCAAAAAATATTTAATGTACAAATTTTTTTTTTTTACAATTTTATATATATATATATAGATTTTATGTGAACAAAATAAGCAAAAGATAAATTTTCGAAGATTTTAATAACTAATGAGAAGTTATAAATTATAATATTGACGGAAAAACTCTAAATGTTATAATAATAAATTTTAAGTTTAGCATCGAAACCACGTCATCTGAATACTATTCTAGCACCTTACTCACTCGGATATTGCATCTGTAACAACATGGGTGGCTTAATTTGCGTCAGAATAAAATCAAACATTCGCGGACGTAGGTTCGAACCCCGCTTGGCACAAAAGAATATTATTTTATTTTCTTGTTTATAATTTGTTATTTGGATTTCTCTAATGATTCGTTTTTATAAAAGTTCGATATTTTTTATTTAAAACACGAGTAAATAACAGCAAATTAAAACAAATACTTTTTTTTAAATAAACAAATAATCTTGCAGCATTTTCTTGAATATAAAGAGTGAATGCAGTACTATTTTTAGAACACTTTATGAGAACTCTGTATTTATTTTTGTCTTAGAAAAATATCTTTAAATTTTCATATTTAAAAGTTAACTTCGTTATACTTTCGAAACGAATACGAGATCTCGGATTTGCCATCGCGGATTGGAAACGAATTCGAAACGAGTTCGCAAAATCCAAATTAGCGAATACGAGAATTTTTCGGGAAGACTTTTTCATATAAAAAATTTGAAAAAATTATTTGTAAAAATAATTGATATAAAAAACACACAAAATATTATAATAGAAGATACAAATTTTCACAAACAACAGAAGGTTGCAGTTATGGCCATTCAATATCCTAAGACATGGGAAAAGTCGACATATATCGCCCTTAGGACCAGTTCTGAATGAACATACTGGATAGGCACGATTTAAGCAGAAATTGTCGCAACGGACGTTTATATTTGCACTATAAAAAAAGTAAAATGTTTTTATGCTTTATTAGTTTAATTTTATTAAACATGAATATAAGTAGGTACATTGAACTAAGTATTGTTCTGAAAATGAATAAGTTCCTTTTATCATACCAAATTTACTGTTTTCAATGATCAATTCATTGGCTAAGGGAACATGTTCTTTATGTTATCAATAAACCAAACGGATTCGTTTCGAATTCGAGGTGAAACCGAAAACTCATGTATTTAGTTCAAAAACGAAATTCGTTCTCGTTTCGTTTTCGAGTCCGCGAGCGGAAGAAATTCACACTTCGTTTCCGAAATGAGATTTTTAAAATAATCGTTTCGAATTCGAGGTGAAACCGAGATCTCGTGTATTTAGTTCGAAAACGAAATGCGTTCGCGTTTCGCTTTCGAATCCGCGAGCGAAAGAAATTCACACTTCGTATTCGAAACGAGATTTTTCGGATCGTTTTCAAACTGGCGAAAATATGAGATATTTGCCAATACGTGACATTTCTCATGTTTGTTGAACAACGGAACAAAATCAAAATTAACTTTTATTTTATGTGAACAAAATAAGCAAAAGATAAATTTTCGAAGATTTTAATAACTAATGAGAAGTTATACATTATAATATTGACGGAAAAACTCTAAATGTTATAATAATAAATTTTAAGCTTAGCATCGAAACCACATCATCTGAATACTATTCTAGCACCTTACTCATTCGGATATTGCATCTGTAACAACATGAGTGGCTTAATTTGCGTCATAATAAAATCAAACATTCGCGGACGTAGGTTCGAACCCCGCTTGGCACAAAAGAATATTATTTTATTTTCTTGTTTCTAATTTGTTATTTGGATTTCTCTAATGATTCGTTTTTATAAAAGTTCGATATTTTTTATTTAAAACACGAGTAAATAACAGCAAATTAAAACAAATACTTTTTTTTTAAATAAACAAATAATCTTGCAGCATTTTATTGAATACTCGTATAAAGAGTGGATGCAGTATTATTTTTAGAACACTTTATGAGAACTCTGTATTTATTTTTGTCTAAGAAAAATATCTTTAAATTTTCATATTTAAAAGATGGCTTCGTTATACTTTCGAAACGAATACGAGATTTTGGATTTGCTGTCGCGGATTGGAAATGAATTCGAAACGAGTTCGCAAAATCCAAATTAGCGAATACGAGAATTTTTTGGGAAGACTTTTTCATATAAAAAATTTGAAAAAATTATTTGTAAAAATAATTGATATAAAAAACACACGAAATATTATAATCGAAAATAAAAAATTTTCACAAACAACACAAGGTTAATAAAAAATAGTTTTTTTAAAAAAAGCTTCGTTATACATAAGTACGAAAGAAATACGAGATCTCAGATTCGCCATCGCGGATTCGAAACGAATTTGAAAGGAGTTCACAAGAACCCGAATTAGCGGAAACGAGAATTTTTTGAGAAAACTTTTTCATATAAAAAACTTGATCGACTATTCGTTTCGAATGTATACCATAGCCATTCGTCATTTAAGCGAATATTTATTCTTTCCTAAATTTTATATGAAATAAGTTTTTATATAAAGAAAATTTTTGTGAAAATTTTTATCTTCTATTTTACATCAGTTTCTTATATTAATTATCTACACATATTTTTTCAAGTTTTTTATATAAAAATGTCTTCACGAAAAATTCTCGGATTCGCTAATTTGGATTTTTGCAAACTTGTTTCGAATTCGAGATCTCGTATTTGTCTCATATGTTCTAATTGATGGAGTGTGTTCTCTATGTGTTTCTACCAGCCATGTTACAATAATTTACAAGGTAGCCTTGACAACTACCTTTTTTCTCACGAGCGGCGATCGGGAGTTGTCAGATCAATACAAAGTTTAAATTGTCATCTGTTTTGCTGCTTCTTCGTTTTCTCTTTTCAATGTGTTTTTGACAACTCCAAATCGCCAACAGAACTGTCACTCCTACCTTGTAAATCATTATACCATGCTACCAGCAATGCACAAAGCTCAACATAATCACTGAAAAATAAAACAAAGTCGCTAGTTTTTGGCGGACTCAACTTGTGTGTGTTTGTAGTTAACTGTCAGATGAACAAAATGACGCATGTGTCAAATTAATTAACTTTTTGCAAAATTATGAAAAATTTGATATGTTTAACTCTGATGCAAGATACAACATTATTATTACATAATGTATAATAAAAAACTTACCCACAGATTTTAATGTAAATAATGAATGCAGATGTAAGTAAATGAAGACATTTCTCATAATTTGAATAAAATTAACTAAATATTATTTAATTGTTAAAAACTTACATGGGCAAATTGACTGGTGGATCTGGGCGTGATTGCACTTCATTGCACCAAAAATCTCCTGCTATATAAGAAAAAAAAAATATTTTCTTATTTTATTATATAATATAACAGATTGCAACAAGAAAAATATCTTTATTAGACATTTCATAATCGTTCTTTATACAACATTACAATTTTGGAATAAATTTCAATACAAATGGCCTTACATATACAGTCTGCGAATTAATTATATGTGACATAAGAACGTACAGCGTTTTAAACGTACAAGTTCGATAATGGTAAAATGTAAGTATGCACAAAAATGGGTTGTTGTCTTATTATAGGTGTACTAAGAATTTGCTTGTCCTTTACTCCCAAAATTTACCGTTATCTACATAGCTTGCAATAAGCCTTAATTTTTCTATAGGATATAATTATATGTGCATCATTTACAAAGGTCTGCAAATAATGGGCTTGCGCTAGTATTGGCCAGCTGAGGGTCATTTCCGAAGTAAGTTTTTGCGTAGAATCCGAATCCGTGGTCAGGATTGGCTCATCATGTCAAAATTTTCAACAACATTTCTTAAACTATTTTCTTTTTATTTTATTATGAAGTATTGTCCTTTCTCTTCAAAATGAGCCCTGAAATGGTGCCGTACGATGATTTATTCAAAAACTATGGTCATTTGAAGAAGACGTCAGCAAGCAAAAATGTGCAGTCAGTGAAGCGGCTTTATATGCAAACCTAGATTTTGTCATACATTTTTGCTTGCTGACGTCTTCTTCAAATGAAGAACCATAGTTTTTGAATAAATCATCGTACGGCAGCATTTCAGGGCTCCCAAATTTTTATATTTTTTATTAAACTCATAGTTGGCTGGAATTTAGTTTCAAAAATTAGTGAGATTATAAAAATTTCATTAAATTCAAATACAATATTCACCATAGTATCAAATTTATTCCAATGGGTCAAAAAGATCGTTGTAACTTTAGCTGTATTAAAATTTAGTACAAAATTTTTGCAAAAATTCTGAAATCTATTAAATAGTATTAAATGTAATATCTTATGAATTCAAATTCTTTGTAATAATTTGCTTGTATTAAAATTTATTCCAGGATTCCTAAACGTAATTTTCTCTTCAATAAAAGTCTTTTTACTCAAAACGAAGCCAAACATGTACTAACATCAAAAACAAAATTGAATTAATTTCAACTATTAAAAATTGAATCTAAAAAAGATTTTGCATATTTTCAAGAAAAATTAACAATTTGTAATCAGTATGATGTTATGTTATTTTTTTAATTTACCTATACATTCAAATGATTAGTAAAAAAATTTAAAAGTTTTTAGTTACCCATCAAAAGTATAACTGCGCAAAAAAATTTCATTGTTTTTTTTTTTGTTTATAATTATTAAAATGTTTTCAGCATTCAAAATAACGAACCATGCTTAAAGAATACTAGTTTGATAATGAATTTACTTTTTCCTGAAGTTTTTGGAAATAATTTGAACAGCTGCTAGACACCAGCTGCTTGTTTAGACATAACAACCAAAATATTTGTTTCAATCTTTACTGAAATCAATGCTGTCACTTAAAAATTTTATAGATACTGATAGATTTAATAGTTAGTGTCTGTCGAGTTTTTTCCCCAACAAAAAAATTTTAATTTAACACTTGTCATGTTCAACCTCATAAGATACAAAGATATTTTTCTAAGATTCATTCAGTTCTATTAGAACAAAAATAAATACATAGTTCTCATAAAGTGTTCTAAAAATAGTTCTGCATCCACTGTTAATATTCAAGAAAATGCTGCAAGATTATTAATATATTTTAAAATTTTCATTATTTATTTAAGATTACTAACTTCTAATAAAGCTTATTATTTTGGTGTAAAAATTAAATAAATTTTGACTATTATAAAAAAGTGGTTTTAAAAATTTAATAAAGAGCATCTCAAACTGTGTTGATTCCAAACAAACATGATGCAATTGACTGATTTTGATAAATTCATGCCTGTTGGGAAGGTTATCTCAACAGAAATTTTTTTTATATAAAATTAACCTTTATATATACTTCTCAACAAGCCCCATCTCTTTTTTACTTTTTTGTGGGAGAAACACATTTTTAGTACAAAAATTTAACTCCCTTTTTACCCTATTCAAAGACAACACATTCAAATGAAACTTATATCATTTAAAAGCTCTGGTTCATATCAAGTGCGCAATTAAAATTATTTTTCAAACTTTACGTCATTAAGATTGGTAAAAATTATAAATTAAAAACACCCCTTTTCTCTCCACATAAAAGAAACAACAACAAAATTATATGCCACTCAGCCAATGAGTATATCGTGATTCAAAAGAGTCGACTATTTTTTTTTTTTAAGTCCCCTATTAATACTTAGAGATCGCGCATCTTGGTTTTCTATTTTGCATACAAATTACATGGAGAAAAACTATTTTTCGGATCTTATAGAAAATTTAACGGTTTACAAAAACGTCCCCAAATAATTTTTTTGATAAATCTACTCGTTTTCGTTATAGTTACACTTTTTTTCTCCTGTTTCCGGTTAAAATCATTAAGCCTATTATTAAAAATTTTAACAAAAATGCATTAAAAATCAAAATCGACAAATTTATCACGTCTTTCAAAATAACTTGACTGAAAAATCCACCATTTCTAGGAAGAATTAATGAAAAGACCTTATTATTTTATTAAATAACATTTATGAGGCCTGTGATCAAGATTCATTATATAGGTTAAGTCACTTGAGAGAAAAGCAGTCTTTTTTCGCCTTTGCTCTAACTGTCAAAATAGATGTTAGCTAAAAATTGTACAGACTCAGATTTTTTTTTTTCTTGATTTCTTTTCATCCATTCTGACAGTTCGATCGAGCTTCTCTCAAGTGACTTCAGGAAATCCAAATTCCTAGAATTTCCAAGAAAAATTTTATAATATTTTATACCAACTTAAATGATTTTACCGAAAATTGGAGAAAAAAGTGTCATTATAACAAGCACTAGATTTTTTTACTCATCAAAAACTTTTAAACGCCTTTCAAACGATCACCGTGTGACATCAGCCCTTAAAACAATGCATGTCAAACGAAATAAAAAACATTTATTTCTATTGTTTTGTTTTGCAGCTCATCACTGCATTTTTATGTATCTCTCTTTTCGCCTTGCGCGTGACTCATCTGTTTTCTATGTTGTGCTGTGCTAGCAGAGCTGAAAAAGAGAAGAGAATAACGGAGATTATTGAAATTCACGCAACACAAACAAGTAGACGATCAAGCAATTCGTGGCATCGGGGATAATTTCTTCAAAAATAAACATATATGACATTTTAAAACTTATTTCATCAAAATCGACCCAGTACTTTTGGAGTTTACCTGGAAACAAAAATGTCCACTTCAATTTAATATAATAGTATAGATATAGATATAGATAAAGATATAGATAAAGATATAGATATAGATATAGATATAGATATAGATATAGATATAGATATAGATATAGATATAGATATAGATATAGATATAGATATAGATATAGATATAGATATAGATATAGATATAGATATAGATATAGATATAGATATAGATATAGATATAGATATAGATATAGATATAGATATAGATATAGATATAGATATAGATATAGATATAGATATAGATATAGATATAGATATAGATATAGATATAGATATAGATATAGATATAGATATAGATATAGATATAGATATAGATATAGATATAGATATAGATATAGATATAGATATAGATATAGATATAGATATAGATATAGATATAGATATAGATATAGATATAGATATAGATATAGATATAGATATAGATATAGATATAGATATAGATATAGATATAGATATAGATATAGATATAGATATAGATATAGATATAGATATAGATATAGATATAGATATAGATATAGATATAGATATAGATATAGATATAGATATAGATATAGATATAGATATAGATATAGATATAGATATAGATATAGATATAGATATAG
Source organism: Coremacera marginata (assembly GCA_914767935.1). NCBI lineage: Eukaryota > Metazoa > Arthropoda > Insecta > Diptera > Sciomyzidae > Coremacera > Coremacera marginata. The sequence continues at coordinate 161,106,268 of OU612044.1, forward strand.
ATATAGATATAGATATAGATATAGATATAGATATAGATATAGATATAGATATAGATATAGATATAGATATAGATATAGATATAGATATAGATATAGATATAGATATA